>OX336389.2:599586425-600950439 GCA_946902985.2 Meconema thalassinum
TATAGCTCTGTTTGATGTGTTTTAGGGCTCTATAGCGCTGTTTCATGTGCTTTAGGGATCTATAGCTCTGTTTCATGTGCCTTAGGTCTCTATAGCGCTGTTTGATGTGCTTTAGGGGTCTATAGCTCTGTTTCATGTGCTTTAGGTCTCTATAGCTCTGTTTGATTTGCTGTAGGTGTCTATAACTCTGTTTCATGTGCTTTAGGTCTCTATAGCTCTGTTTCATGTGCTTTAGGGCTCTATAACTCTGTTTCATGTGCTTTAGGTCTCTATAGCTCTGTTTCATGTGCTTTAGGTCTCTATAGCTCTGTTTCATGTGCTTTAGGGGTCTATAGTGCTGTTTCATGTGCTTTACGGGTCTATAGCTCTGTTTCATGTGCTTTAGCGCTCTATAGCTCTGTTTGATGTGCTTTAGGGGTCTATAGCTCTGTTTCATGTGCTTTAGGTCTCTATAGCTCTGTTTCATGTGCTTTAGGGCTCTATAAATCTGTTTCATGTGCTTTAGGGCTCTATAGCTCTGTTTCATGTGCTTTAGGTCTCTATAGCTCTGTTTCATGTGCTTTGGGGCTCTATAGCTCTGTTTGATGTGTTTTAGGGCTCTATAGCGCTGTTTGATGTGCTTTAGGGGTCTATAGCTCTGTTTCATGTGCTTTAGGTCTCTATAGCGCTGTTTGATGTGCTTTAGGGCTCTATAGCTCTGTTTCATGTGCTTTAGGTCTCTATAGCTCTGTTTGATGTGCTTTAGGTCTCTATAGCGCTGTTTGATGTGCTTTAGGGGTCTATAGCTCTGTTTCATGTGCTTTAGGTCTCTATAGCTCTGTTTGATGTGCTTTAGGGGTCTATAGCTCTGTTTCATGTGCTTAAGGGCTCTATAACTCTGTTTCATGTGCTTTAGGTCTCTATAGTGCTGTTTCATGTGCTTTAGGGGTCTATAGCTCTGTTTCATGTGTTTTAGGGCTCTATAGCGCTGTTTCATCTGTTCAGTGCAGCATTGCGCTGTTTCATTTGCTTTTGTGCTCTATAGCGCTGTTTCATCTGTTCAGTGCAGCATTGCGCTGTTTCATTTGTTTTTGTGCTCTATAGCTCAGTTTCATGTTATCTAGTGCTCTATACGCAGTTTCGTGTGTTTTAGTGCTGTATAGCACTGTTTCATGTGCTTTAGAGCTCTATAGCGATGTTGCACGTGTTCAGCGCTCCATTGCGCTGTTTCATTTGTTTTTGTGCTCTATACGCTGTTTTGTGTGTTTAAGTGCCGTATAGCACTCTTTCACTTGTTTTTGTCCTCTTTAGCTCAGTTTCATGTGTTCAGTGCTCGATAGTGCTGTTTCATTTGTTATTGTGCTCTATAGCGATGTTTCATGAGTTCTAGTGCTCTATATGCTGTTTCTTGTGTTTTAGTGCTCTATAGCACTGTTTCGTGTGGTTTAGTGCTCTATACAACGGTTTCGTGTGGTTTAGAGCTCTATAGCACTGTTTCGGGTGTTTTAGTGCTCTATAGCGCTGTTTCACCATTAACTTTCAGTGGCCGTGTGTGTGACTTACATTTTAGTGATGATATGATTAGTAAATTGGATTCTTTCACTGTAGATGGAAAGACGGTGGAAATAGTTCGTGACTTGTGGAAGCTAGCCGAGAATGCTGTGCCGCATAGTTTTGCGGGGATTCATAGTTATTTAAGTTTAGAACCTCGTAGAAGGAAACGTCCGATTAAACGCTCACCTCTTCCAGAAACGAAACAGAGGAGTCACAGTTGCTGAGGATGTTTTAAATGATGCAATGCAAATATGGTAAGGAGCGAGAAATGAAACGCGTAAGAGCAGAGAGGTGAAGGATAACATTTGTCAGCTGATTAAAAGATTACACTGACAGACATTGAACCTGAACTGGATGCCATAAAAATGTCAGTTAAGGATAACAGTTCTGAGAGAGAACACATGAACCTGATTCATACAGCAGGAAAAAGATTGTGAAATGTCCTTCCTGCATTAGGTCATTGGAAAGTGATTCCGAAAAATCTAATGGTGTTAGTGATGTACTGTTTGAGTCCAAGCTCCGTGAACCTGAGAAGAATATGGATCGCGGACTATGAGGTGTGATGGTGACTAGTGATGAGGGTTCCCGGTCCGTGCATAGTAAGAGAACCAAATACATTAGTCGCTAGCTCACTCACTCATTCGCAACACCAAAGTGGTTTGAACAATGTCCCTATGTTAGCAGTATTGGTATAGACATGAATTCCAGATGACACAGTGGGCTGTTGACAGGACCTTCTCTTGCTGCCTGCCACTTCACCTCACCCCGAAAGTTCTCGGAGCTTAGACCCGAGCAGTATGTATCCTCTCCAAGCTGAGAGACTTGGGCAGAAATGACTCTAAATTTCTCAAATACCCGTCCTTATCTTTTTTTCACGTGATGAAACGAGTAGATGCAGTAGTGGAGGCAAAGTTGGAGCATGAAGGCGCGATGTGGGGCTATATATCTTCCGATTGTTTTGATATGATCTGTGAAATTCCTGTGTTCCGAAATGTGTGCTGCTCATATTATATATCCGTAGGATAAGGCTTCATTACATTAAATGCCGCTTCATCTTCCGGGCGAAAGAAATGTCCACGGAACTGAGATCCAGATCGTCTTCAAAATCAGCGAGAAGAATAATGAAGGTCTCTTCTGTTGACAGGTAAGCACTATTCTTCTTAGAAATGTATTTTAGTGTGTTCTGGCTAGTATTTTATTATGTTGGTATTTCCTTGAAGATTTGTTTCAGTTATTCACAACTTGCTTTGTATTTAGTGCAGTACTTCCTTTTAACAAACAACGAGCCAGACTTGCCGTCCACCTGCACGTCCCGACCAAATAACGCTAATACTATCGGCGGAAATGGTCAACTACCGGAGTTCCTTCACTTCTTACTCTATTTGCCCTATACACGCGGAACAAATTACACAACAGTAGAAAATGCCATACGCATTAGCAATCAGCAATGGCGTATTTAAGCATAGTAAAAATGATAATATCCTTTCAATAAGCCATTTTAGGGCTTACAATCCAAAATATGCTGAAGGCAAAATATGCAATTTTATGCACAATAGAAGTGGTCGTATTCTGTTCAAACATTAATGATTTGGACGTCTATGGTCCGTCTATCTCATCTACTTTATTTCTTTATACTGTAAGTGCTAATTTATTTTCTTTCCTCTTCTTCATATTCTCCTTTCATCTCTGTGGATGAAGTTTTTCTTTGTGGTTTCAATACCTATCAGTTCAATTAATTTCTTCCAAAACAAAATCTGGCACCTTATGCTTTTAGTTTTGTTGTTGATTTATTTACGGACTTGTAGCCTCATGGTCATCTACCCCGCGCACTTGGGTGTGTGTGTGTAAAATATGTCAGGTAACACGTGTAATTGTGGTGTCTGTTCTAGTGTGTATATATTTGCAGCTGGGTCAAGGAATGAGGAGAAAGTGGCGGTTGTGGTGGATTAGGTACCATCCCGGTATTTGCATGGAGTACTAGTGAGGAACCAATGAAACTAAATTCTAGGAAATAAACCCACCTTTTCTCAGTTCTCCTCATTACGCTGACTGTGTCGCTCTTCAGCCTTCTGACCAGAATTACGTGTAGATTTCTTGTCAGATATTGAAATCGTACTCGGCACTTTTGAGGCAGTTGGATCAATAGCTTACAGATTTATCTGTGAGATACATTTCAGAATATTTTTAGTTATAGAATGTACAGTATGTCCATACTGTTGCATCTTTTATGCATTAACCTGGGACGCCCCTGTCATCAGTCTTTTGATCTTTATGCATCCAAAAAATCTATCTGTTAACTCATGTCAATGTGGTGTCTGGAAAGAAATATTTATTTATCTGCTGGACTTCATAATTGTTCAAAGTCGGCTGGCATTATTTAAGGGATAGTTAGTAAGTTAGTTAAAGTTGTTTTATCCGCCCCTTAAAACAACAATAACAAAATAGCTGGTGTTGTTTAACGGGCAGAACAGTGAGGACATCTGCCCCAAATATTTTAAGAATGCTTAATTAAATGCGAGACATTTGTGTGAATAGAACAATTAGCACGTTAAATTACCCTTGAAGGGTAAAATCCTGGCACTTCACCGCCTCTGCAACCACAACAGATAAAATACATATTCTTCTATTAGTATTATTATTATTAATTATTAATTATTATTAACCGACAGTGGTAGCAACGCTTGCTATAGAGCAGCGTTAGGCCATGGGACCAAGCTCTCTGATGAATCGGTAGACGTGGGTTCGAGCCCCACCGTCGGCCGTCCTTTAAACGATTTTCGTTGTTTCCCCATTTTCAACTCCAGGCAAAGGCTGGGACCGTATGACAGGTCACGGCCACTTCCTTCCACATCCTTGCCCATGTTCATTCATCTTCATTAATTTCATCTCTCATTAACTCCTCTCATGAGGTTGGCGTCAGGAAGGGCATCCATCCATAAAAATCATCCACCACATAGAATTTCATCCCCGACCCCGTTGGAAACGGGAATAATCCGTGGTAGACATGCTTTAATTATTATTATTATTATTATTATTATTTATATTCTTTTTTGCTCTTGCCGTGTTAAAATGTGTAGGCTAAACTAAATTCTAGATGCTTCGTGAGGAAACATACGAATTATTTAAAATACATCTCTTGGTATTTTCCATGGTTTCCCACTTCTACTCCAGGCAAATGTCGGGAGGGCTCCTAACATAAGGGCATGGCCACCTCCTTCCCAATAATACCCCGATTTACAAATACTCACACTAGTACAGCCATCACGCTAACACAGGTTATTGGGCAAATTCCACACACACACAAGTACATGGGGCTACATGACCCCGATGTCGCAAAGTCCCAAGATAAGCAACATCAAATTGATAGGTTAGCGAACCCAGTTGGAGGATTGGCTAACCAAGCATACACTCGAAAGACAGCTCTAATTAGTAGGCTATATGCTAACTTATATGAGATTTGGTTGGTAGCAGATAAGTTACATAGAAATAGAGATGAAGATGTTAGTGACGAGTTGATATGCTAGGAATGTCCATTAGCGCAATGTGGCTGCGCAGTACACCAAAGAATAGCTGACTGTCTCACATCTCGCTCTGCTGCCACCGTAGATCAGCTGTTATGTGTCACACCTGCTTTCCCGATTGTGGTGGCACTGTGGAGATTGAGGGTGGGATGAGCACTTCCTTGTGTAATCTGACTTCCTGCAGAGTTATTATGATGGATTTGTAATTCATACGTCAACAATTGAGGATCAGTGGACGGCCTTTGGGTAGTTAGTGGTGTTCCGTTTGTGGCCGCACCTAGACGTGCTCCGTTTGTGTACATTGTCCCCCATCTGTTTACCTCTCCCACTGTTGAGGTTATGACTTCTACTTGCCATTTCGTGGCTCGGTGAGCTCAAGGATTTCACCATTGCAAATATGCTCTACAACGTGTAGGTGAAGCCTTGCAGTTGGCATATTCTCCAGGGCTTCAGATGAACTTGTCGCGTTGTAAGATAGAATAAATAATGTCGTACATCAAAAAAGAAAAGATTGCTGTTCTACAGGACAATCTTCCGTTGGAATGATGACCAACTGATTAAGAAAATCTGGGATTTCACAAAGCCAAAGGCAACCAAATGGAGATGGTTCCGATAATGTGAGAAAGACCTGATGCAAATTGGAATTCTAGAAACTAAAAACCACGACAGATTTAAATTTAGACAAATTGTTAAAAACCATCAAAGTTTTAAAGTGGTATCTGAGCCCAGGAGACGGAGACGGCCTCTGCCAGAAGCACAGAAGAATGCACTGATCGATGGACTCAAGAAATACTGGGAGGATGTCAAGGCCGATAGAAGAACAAGATCCAGGCAAATGTGAAGTTGATTGTTAATATGCAGTCCAAAGAGGATCATTTCAAATGGACATAACATACAATAATAAAATATGAAACGGTAGGGAATCTGATTAGTCGTAGTACTAACTGGTGTGAGCCCCGATAGTACTTTTCGTTAACTTGTTGTGGTGCTCTCTTTCCCTCGCAGTTCTGTGCACAATATTATTGTTGGTGTGCCTGAGCTAGTTAGTCCGCGGTATGTTGTCATTTGTAACGGACTACCCAGACAACAGCTAAGTTTACACAACCGTATTTTCAATTCTGTTGTATGTATTAGAGTGTGCATGTCTTATTAGTCTAGCTATTATAAAATATCATCAGTCAAATAGGAATTTCAAACAGAAACTGACAATCATAATAATCATATCAAAGCTCGCCACAGTAGAAGTTACGAAAAACGTTCTTGCTTAATTAACCACTTTAACAACAGTGCTAACACTCGGCACTTACAGACGTTCTATACCTAACGGAATAATAATAATAATAATAATAATATAAAAAGTTGACGCGTTGCTAAAATTCAACCAGACTGGCTGCGTGGCGCAGCAGTAACGTTTTCGCCTGCTATGCCCAGGATTGCAGGATCGAATCCTGGCGCAGTTAGTTGGCATTTGAAAGTGCGCAATGCGATGGAGCTGTGTTAGAAGATTAACTGGCACGATTAAGAACCCTTTCTGTGCTAAATTCCGACACCCCGGTGTCTCTAAAAGCCTCAGTAGTTCTTATTGTTGTATTGTTATCGCCTTAAGAGGTGGAACAGTGGGGTCATCTGCTCCCCGCAGTAGTTAAAAGGGGCGTAAAGCAAATAACATTATTAACTAAATTCAATCCATTAACTTATGTAACATAATAATTAGACCATAAATATAAATGTTATGCCCATATCCGGCAAACCTAATTTAAAACTAAGTGAACAAGTTCGGAATAACGAAACATGTCGTCGGTGGCGTCCCCCCAAATTGTTCGAGAAGTTAGTGTGTTAATAAGTAATAGTCCGCCTCATTGCATAGTGGCTAGAGTTTTTGGCTAACACCGTGGAGGCCTGGGTTCGATACCCGGCTCTGCAAAGAAATATAATTCCGGCCCGAGGGCTGGAACGGGGTACGCTCAGCCTCGTGAGGTAAAACTAAGAAGAGGCGGGTCGATTCCTCAGCCATCCTGGAAGTGGTTTTCTGTAGTTTCCCACTACGTCAGGCAAATTCCGGGTTGTTTCCTAACTTATGGCCACGGTCGCTTCCTTCTCAATTCTCATCTGAATTACAAATACACACGCGACCAAAGCTATCAAAATAACACAGGTTATCAGACAAATTACACACGCACACAAGTGCACGGCACAACATGACAACGCTGTTGCAAAGCCCTAATGAATCAACAGCAACAACAAACAATAAGTAATAAATAATTCATGTATATTTCTTTCAGGTAATGGGGGACGTTGGATTCAATACTGCCACAAAAGTAGATATCAATGCTGCTTGTGACACATAGCCCTAGTGCTGAATACATGTAACCTGTCCCTAGCCCATGGGCTTTCACTCTGCTGGCTCAGCACTGACAATGAGCTCCGTGTTTACCTCACAAGTTGAGCTGCCTTGTCACGTAACGTGGATTGGCTTCTTTTAATTGACTATTGATAAGATTCTTATCACACCTCTACAACACAATATAAGTTACTGTAGACATCCGTCTCGTACAGGGCAGCAAGTCCGTCCTCTCACATGTCAGCAGTTTACCTTGTTTATGACCTGCTCCATGGCTAATTGGTTAGTTTGCTAGGCTTTGGTCCAAAGAGTACTGGGTTTGCTTCCCGTTTGGGGAATTAGGGATTTTAATCTCCTGGGATTAATTCCCGTGGCCCGGAGACTGGGTGTATGTGGCGTCATCATCATCACTTCATGACGCGCAGGTTGCCCGTGGGCGTCAGCTAGGAAGACCTGCACTTGGCCTCTCAGGAAGCCACACGAAAAAAAGAAACATGTTTTAGCGGGTTTTCGGTTCACGAACTGTTCCATGTTGGTCTTAAAGTCCTCCAAAGAAGTGAAGTATCTGCCATTAAGGAAATGCTGCAGGGATCTGAGTAGTTAATAGTCCAAAGCGGTAACACATCTCAGTCGAAATTACGCAACTTCTGACGGGTCTGCAATGAAGTATGGGATATAGTATTATCGTGATTGAATAAACTTTTCTAACTTAATAATTCGACCATAAACATAACTGTTATGTCCATATCCTTCATTATTGAACAATTCAGGGCTTTCCTCTTACCTCCAATCACTCCAATTGGGAACAATATATTTCTGAATTAAAGGTCTCATCCGTGGGAAGAAATGCCTAGTAGGTAATTCATTTTCAGTCACACCAAATACTCAGCATAATTTTCTTGGGACGAAGCTTGCTTTAGGGACTGACAGAGATGACTAATGATTCTTACACCATGATTTCCCTTTCAGATATTGTCTCACACATTCTGCTTTTCATCGCCTGTCACTAGTAGTTTCAGGAAATCTTCATTTTGATTGCTCTCGAAAATGAATCGCACATTGAACCGCGCTGATAAAAATTATGGCCATTCAGTTCGTTTGGAGTCCATATATCGCACAAATATCACTTCAAATCAACTCCCACAACTCCCAGAGTTGTAATTCGTTGATTCTTTGAAATTTAATTCTCGGTTCCTTCCACATCTGTGACCACAGGCCGTCCTGTGAGAGATAAACACTTCATGATGACATATCTGGATCAAAACCGAGAAAGCCTAATTCGTCACTGGTGGTTTTATCCTCGCTGTAATAATAGAAACACCTGAAACATTCTAAAAATGTTCGTTCTTTCTATCACCGTCGTTGTGTGTTATCCTATTCAATACTGCTGACAAGTCCATATTGATGCATGTAAGGTGAGCCACAAACACGAACTGACGAGTCCAGCAGACGGTCGAATCCTCCAAACTACGCCACAGGACGTATTGAGCCCGATGAGCTCATGTTGGATGATATTTTCTGGACCATAAATGGACGCACCAGGGAAGTTCTAAAAGGAGTCATGTTAAAATCTTGACTTATGTAGTAGAGGGGTTTTACTCTTTGAACTTGCAGAATATGTTTGTGCCATCTCACACATCGCCAAAATTTAATTTAATAATATACGATGGTAATGTAAAAGTCTGGAATCTATTAGACAAGAGGAGAATTTATGTGAAGATATTTCCCCATGTTAAAGATGTAATTTCATATTACAATAATGTGCCCAAGAGAAATATTGTCGCTCAACGAGGGACAGTTGCTTCTTGACTCATCTAGTCATATTCGGAAGAGACAGCTCCATTTGTGTTCCCGCATAAGGGCGGACGTGATTTTCGTACGTGAGAAAACGTGTCAGTGAAAATCAGAGCGAATCTCTAAAAATATCAGATCTATTGCATGCATTGTGAATAATTAAAACACCAAAGACGTTTACTAAGTGAGTAAACGTGCTATTTTGGGCGAATATTGATTTTTTGCATTGTTCGTGCAAGCTCGAACTAGAGACTGTGCCACGAGGATTTTTTTAATAACGGAAGAGTAATCTACAGAAAAAGTTTTTTTTTTTCAAAGTAGTAGTATCAGTGAAACAACACTGAACAACCAGTGTTTAGACTCAGTGGCAGACCATAAGCAATCTTTGATTTTTGTCTGAAAAAAGTGTATTGGCAGTGAGATTCGAAACAGTACAAGCTGTCGATAAATTCAGTGTATTCATCATGATCAACTGGTCAATTATTTACGACCGTAATAATCCTCAATTGGAGATGAAGGTGGTCATGGAGTAGAGAATATATGCATGGGGAGGTGCATAAATTGGAAATATCATGAGATGCAGGAAGAAGAAATGGTTCAGCTCATGGGAGCCGTGCGCATGGTGACCAAACCAATGGCTATAATTAATATTCCATCGAGTCTGTGAGTTGTTACGTCATTTTCTGTAGAGGAGTAGATGCTCGTGAATTACCTTTAGATGACCACATTTTAGGCGCGACTTGGTAGGTAGGCAATTTGTACCATTAGTTTAATCACATTCTCACTCAACAGCTTTGTTTACTGCGGAGGTCCCGCAGCATGATTCACCGACATAACCCTTGTACATAATTATATCTGAAACCATATAGGAAGGATCTAAGGAGACCACACGTATTTATCAAAGGAGAACATGGGTGGAATGTCCATAATTTATGACTCTTTGCAGTTTAGTAAAATTTCCTACAAGCATATGCAACAGTTTCCACATTTTTAGTTTAACAAAACATTTTATTATTTAATTTTAAGGAGATCGAGTGAAATATTTTCCACGTCCTGAGCTTTGGACATTTGTTATGTTTGTGTAGGCTTGAGATAAGCCGTATGTGGCATGTTATATAGATTTGCCGTATCATTTTGAAGTGTCGCGGAGGATCGCACTGTTTTACTTTCCCGTCAGGGTTATTTGGAATACAGTAGTAGTTATTTTTAAACGCTTTGGAGAAGCCTGAGTGAATCGAATGTGGAGTGAGCTCTTGATCGTATGTGTTTTATATAAGATGGACAGAATTGGAAAATGTAACACCGTGAGATTATGCTGGCACTGCCAACAAGAGTTAATTATTGTAATATTTTGAAGGCAGTGGATGCTCGACACTGCTTAGCGAAGACCTGTTCTCATTTCACACACATGTGTTTTAGAGGGACACGCTAGCCAAAGTTTAAACTGATTAAAATTTTGTGAGACGACAGATTGATAATACCAGCAGGCTTAGCCTTGCATTATGCCATGTCTTTGGTTCGATGAATGTTTCGAAATTACAGCCGACTTGAAGCTGATTATTTCCATTGTAGCCTATCAGAACATCCAATGCCAAATTTCAACTACTATGCATATGTTTTAGGACAGGTTTTGAACCATGATTTATTTTCATTAAGCAAATAAACCATTTGACTCCATTCCAAATATTAATGACCTGTGATGTATAACATAGGGCGACATAATTATTGTGTATTCTTTTGCCGTAGATATTTTATTCCTACAAGGTTTTCCGCTGGTAGAGCGACGAGTATTTTTGAATTATGGTGAAATGTTGCCATTTTTGTCCAGTCGACCAAGTTGATCGTGAGCTGGTAGAGCCACTGAGTGACGTCACTAGGACCAGTGTGTTTTGTGGGTCGCTGACGTGTACTGATTGAGAACTATTGCTCAACTTTTGATGCTAAGACTGGAGTAGTGGTTTCACTACTTGCCAGGCCATATTGTGGAGTTCTACATTTATCTAAATACATGATGAGGGAGTAATATTTGATCTAAAACTGAACTTAATAATCATGGAGCATAATTCTTTTTACAAAAATTTAACTTAATAACTGAAACATAATTACTCTTGGATTGTTTATCTGATATTTATTTATTATTTACTTTTCTTCGACGTTCCTTCTTTCGTTCTTTCTTTCTTTCTTTCTTTCTTTCTTTCTTTCTTTCTTTCTTTCTTTCTTTCTTCGACTGACTGATAAGCATTTAGATACATTAGCTAGGACACATTTAAACGATTTTGAGACTACTATTGTGATCATTGTGACAACCTGAAGGCACAGGTGGTTATGAATCACGCGATATGAGTCGTAGCTATTACTACGCTTTCGCCACCCTAAAGAACATGCACACAGACGACGGTTTAATGCAAACAGTATTGAATCTGGACAGGTAGGCATGCAAAGAGCATGATCGCTAGGAGTGTTATATTTATTTATTGTTGTGTTTTACCCATTTCTTGTAACATTTGTGTATTATTCAGGTTTTTTTAATGATTGGACTAAGTCATGCTAGCTTTTAATTTTCTTTTGGTGTAGGCACATCTCGCCTACAGTTTAACGTAAGATAGGGTTTAGCTAACAAAATTAAAGGTAACGTTAAATGTTCGAAGTGATACTGTCATAGTTTAGATATAGTTATTGGTGCTATTAAATGTAAATTGAACACTTCATTTTGTTTTGCTGTAGATTCAGGGTGTGACTATTGTTATTTTTCATGAACATTCGGAGTGCTTAGGGAAATATTTTCGTATCACATTCCTAGCTGGATTGCTGTTTGATTATTTTGAGAAAGGTCTTCGAGGGGGTTTAACTTGAATTAAGTTGAGGGATTCCATTTTTTTTTTTTTTTTTTTAGGTTTTCGGACTATCCGATTTGTACCCTCCGAAGTAGGTCAGGGATTTGTTTTTTATGAATAAGTTTTATGATCTTTTACTTAAGACTGGACTTCTCATTGTTAGCTATACGTTTGGTGGGGTATGTTGTCTTTGGTCTGGTTATTCATAACCACGGACCTCTCACCCAAGCCAACACTATCCGTGTGTATCTGTCCCGTGCGGGCTAGTTTGAGAACATATTCCATCCTCTGAGTGTATGGGTTCGACGGATGGGGACTTGGAGAAAGACGTTGGTGGTCTGCGGTCCCCCCGACATTCACGTCTGACGGAAACAGTATATAGACCTGGCTAGCAGAGAAATATCTTACAAGCGAGACGAGCATACACACTTAGGAATGCGAGATCAGACTATGGAAGGAGAAAGTTAACGAAGGACCCCACAAAGGAATATTTCCTGACAGTTCATATTGGAGAGTGAATTGTGATGGAAGCTGAACGATAACGAATACCACATCACCCAAATAACCAGCTAAGTACTTTAATCCAAATTCAATACGAACTTTAACCTGACCATTTACTAATAATTACAGATTATCACATTATACAATTAAACTTTAAGGTCAAGAGAAACTATCATTATCAAACTAAAACAATCACATAATACTGACAAACCTGACAAATTAACCTAGTTTACAATAAACGTGTGTAACTGAAATAGTGTATATATTGTATCTATCTTAACTCAGACATTCGTAGACATAGATTACTAGCCTGAGTGTAAAGGTTTCGATTATGATTGCTTGACGATTGAACCAAGTGATCCAAGTGTATTAATGAATTAAACTCATGCAATTCTTTTACAGGTGTAAGGAAAAATTCCCATTACCATTTGGGTGATTCCAGACGTTTAGTGATGCAACGAAGACCACCAAATATTATGTTTTGCCTTAAGAATCGAGAGTATTCTGGAATTACTCATCAGAATGGCTGCAGAAACTGCGTTTACCCTCTGCATGTAGTATCAGAACATATGTAGGGCCCTTTCTACGAGTTTCGCCTGTTTCATTTGTTCTGGAATACTTGGGGTTGTACCACAAATTCCCTCTATATCTAGCTGTTGCTATTACATTTTCTTCTATATCGGGATTTATTCAAGGTCAAAAGCACCATCTTCCTATTGTTGACATGCCCTTAGTAGATGAGCGCTTGCAGCTTCCAACCTGTTCCTACTTTTCCTCATATTTTATAACCACAAGGCAGGCCAAATACTATATAAGAATGAAATATAAGAGCCCTGTTCCGCCAACGCAAAGATCAATCGTAAGCTTGAATGAGTGCAACGAAAGAAGTAAACTAAAGACTGTTAGCAGTTGTTGATTACTTGTGGCATTGTAGTCATGTAGCCACGTGTACCTTGGTGTATCTGGAATCTGTCTGATGACCAGTTATTGTGAAAGCTGTAGTTAGTGAGTGTACTTGAAAACGAGGCTAGGATATTGAAGGAGGCAGCCGTTCCTTTAAGTTAGGAACCTTCCTGGCATTTCACTGGAGTAGAAGTGAAAACCCACGGAAAGCCACGTCATGGACAGCCGAGGTAGGAAACGAACCTACGAGACTGAGTGTACCCCATTCCAACCCTCTGACCAGAATTGAATATCTAAGCGGAGCTGAGAATCCAACCAAGGATCATCCGGATCTGGACATTCAATGCGTACGCCAAGACTACAGAAGGCGGTGCCAAACTATTTAAATATGTATCAAGCCGAGAGAAATTTAAAACACTGCTTGCGGGCCTCACTGTGGGATGAGTACTGTTTGGTGTAGGATTATTGTTGTAAAAGCATAACCTGACAAACAATTGGCGTTCGGCGATCCTTAATGAGAGAGACCCATGTCTGTAGATGTACATTGGGGGTTAATCTCCCCTTCAGGATTGAACCGGGTCACTCTGTGTCTCCAGTAGACATCAATACTGAATAGAATTAAGCGTCCATGGATGCCAAACTAACGCGAGGCAAGGCAGGGAGAACCACCATCACTAACAAATCAAACCCGGGCTAATGACTACGATATCTCATCTCCAATATGACACAATAGATCAACAACATTTTACGTTCATTTCACAAGTTTGTTGCACTTTCTCCGATGATTGCCATCGTAGTTACCATTTTGTCATAAATATTTTCCAGTTATCCATTAGCTTCTTGCAAGGCAGTTCGTTTTAGTTCAAAGAATAAAGGCAGTCCCATTACAGTCAAGATCGCTTGTAATTTAGAACACCTGATCGGAATTAGGGATGTAGTTCATTCAGTTAGAAATCTATGTGCCATATCTGAGCTAGACTCATTGCGAGGATGGAGAAAGCACATTATCCGAATAATAGGATTCAAAATGAAGGATTCAGATAACTCTTTTCTAAATGTTTGAAATTATATTTTGCACTACAGGAAACAAACTAATCACGTCCTCTGGAACTCTGTTCAGTAGTAACACCATGTATTAAATGTGGTGTGCCCTGAAGGCTATTGCTTCTTTCCGCACATGGTACAGTAGGTAGTAGAACGTTAGTGTGTCTATTGGGAAAAAGCAAGTTATACGGTATTGGTTATCAGCAGTATTAGTGGATATTCCTTATATTTCCATTCTCCCGTTATCGCCCTGCATAACCTCAAAGCATTTACATTAATGAAGTGCCTTGTCACACAACGAGGAGTTTTGATATTAAATATTCCTAACAAAGACCAACATACAATGATCTTAACGTTGGGCCACATGCCATACGAGTTTATGTCACATATTTTACTTAGGCTGTGGAATTAATGTATGATTCAATCACTCATTCTTCTTCTTCTTCTTTCGATTCGGCCATCTAAGGACCACGTCATTTCAACTGTTTCTTGTTGCATCGAGCTTTAACATCCTCCCAGTACTTTCGCATTAGTTCTCGATGCTGTTGTTTCCTTTCTGCAGTCCACTTCTTGCCAGTTGGAAGCTTTGGCTTTTCTTGAAAACATCGGTGTGCTGTTAGTTTTTGTTTAAGTGTGGCACGTTCCCAAATATCGTTGCCTGTTATTCCCACTTCTTGTAAATCTTTGTCCACCTTAATGAACCAAGCTCCCTTGGTTTTCTTTTTGAGGAAGTAGGTGAAAATTCTATTTGTCAATCGTGCTGGGTTCATTCTTGTTATATGACAGTAAAAGGTAATTCTCCGTTTCCTCATGGCATCAGTTATTTTTTCCACGTGGGTGTAAAGTTCGTGGTTGTGCCTTCTCCTATATTCCCCATTTTCTTTTACCGGACCCAAGATTTTTCTTAGAATTTTTCTTTCTTTCACTTCCAGCTTCTCTGTTAGTCCCTTGCGATGCATTGCAAGGCACTCTGCAGCATACAAAGCCTCTGGACGGATGACTGTTTGGTAGTGAGCCTACTTTCGATGTTTGCAAAAAATGAAAAACGTGTTATCAGATCTATACGGGTCAAATGTCCGTGTGTCTGTGCGTGTGTGTGTATGTCGGTCCACCCCTACTAAATGAAACAAAACGAAACCGAATTGTTCCAAATTTAGCACAGAAGTGGCACATGCAAAGGACATCTCAATGCCATATTATATATCGCCATCATCTTAACCAAAGGAAAATGGCCGCCACCTAAATGTCGAATGCTCAAATCTAATTACGATTAAACGAATTATCAGATCTCTACCAAATTGTAGAAAAGTATATTCTCATACAGGAAGCGATTGTCGTTAAAACTGCAATATCATAAACCAAATAATTTCAATATGGCGACCATGTGAATCATGGAAGCATTATAATCCGTATTCCTATTCAATCTTCACAGGAATGGGCATTCTGGTTGCTTCAATATGAAATTGTATGCTACGCACTGACGCCATCTTGAAATTATATAATATAAAAATACAAACTCTTGACACTAAAGAGCTACTGTAACGACAATTAATTAGTCAGAAGTTAGGACCGTATATGTGGCCTTGCATAGCCAACACAAAGGAACAGACTCTTCTTACGTTCAAGGTGGTGGCTGTGAGAACTATTTGAATATTAAAAGTCGACAACTCCAAATCAAATAATGTAATTGAGAGAAATCTTGCTAAGCGACAAACATCATAATAGAGCTCTCACGTGCGTTAGTCAGATGGGGATCACATTGAATATAGCATACAGTGGCCATCTTGGAATTTCAAAATAATTAATAATTTCGGTATCCTAAAGGTATAATATTGATATTTAGTAATGCAATAGAACCTTTAAGTCGTTTTGTACGCCTAAAGCAAAAGACCAGTGACTCCATAGATTCAATATGGCGGCTATGCGAACTATTAAAGTATACAGATTAGCAACTCAGTATGTTATTGCACAATTAAGGCGAAACTTGGTAGAAGAGGAATATTGTGTATGAGACATAAGAAGCGCTAGAAATAAATTTATCACGCTGAAAATAGAGCAGAGTAGCCATCCCAAAGTTTCATAATTTAAAAATAAATTACATTTCATGTTTAATAACCACAATTACAAAAATAAATGGTTAGGTAGAAACCTATATGGAGTATTGTATGATCGAAGGGAAATAACAGTGACATTAAATTACCATGATGGTGACCGGGCGTAATATTAAAACGTAATAGTGAATCATTCAGAATGTAAATAGTACATTTGTAGTACGAAACGTAGCAATCAAGAACTGCCACATGAGAGACCATGATGAAATGATCCATCAGAATAACACACTGAATACAACATGAAGCTGCAATGTTCAAAATGTGGAGTATGATAATGAAAAACTCGAAGTATTTTTAAGATACAACAACGAAACGTAGCAGTATTGTACAACTTTGTAAGTGCCTCCCCAACCAAGTCAAAAGAACAGCGACTTCATAAGTTTATAATGGTGGCTGGGCGTATTCTAAAACTCGAAAATCATTAACTCACGATATAATAGCAGAATTAAAGCAAAATTTAGTCAGAGAAGAGTAACATTCAATAGACCTCGCTCTTGATATTCATGTTGATATGACACTGGATTTAATGCACAACGGCATTCTTGAAATTACAAAATATTCAAGAGATACAATATATGAAATTAGCAGCAATGTTGAACGATATATGGGCTTTGTACACCAAAGGCAAAAGATCACCACGGGCCTATCCAGCCTTCGGCGGAGACGGACGTGTCTACCTGCGCTCTCCCACTTACATTAGCCAAGACCGTGTTAACAATGATGCGCAAGGGAAATAACGACAGGAAACAAAATTGTTAAGTGCAAAGTGTGTACCAGAAATCTGAGAAATAGAATTGGATGTACTACATGTGAACAAGATGTTCAGTGAAGAACATATAGCCTACTTTCTCCTAAATGTCTTTTTCAAGGAGTAGCCTATAATTGAATCTTGGTTGTAGTAGCTTGTTGAAATACAACATGCTACACGGATATTATATTTTGATTGAGTGAATCCTCACCTAAATTATATATATATACACTAATTCAGCCATCACAATAACACAGGTTCGTCATATTCATTTCCCCTTTTCTAGCTGACACTGGGTGGGGGCAAATATGGTTCCTCTCCACTTTGTTCTGTCGTTCCACCATTCCTCTTCCGACACGGTGTTCCAATCCAGGTTCCGTTTACTAATGCTATTCTTCACCGAGTCCATCCAACGCATTCTTGGTCTTCCTCGTCCTCTCTTGCCTATCATCCGCCGTTCCAGTGCTCGTCTTGGTAGCCTTACTTCATTCATCCGTTTGGCATGTCCAAACCATCTCAATCTGTTTTGCTCCAGTTTGCCATTTAGTTTCTGTACTCCCAGTTCTCTCCGTATATCTTCATTTCTCACTCTGTCCCTCATCGTTTTCAGGACCATACTTCTCAGGAATCACATCTCAGCTGCCTGTACACAATAACACAGGTTATCAGACAAAATTGAACACTCACCCAAGTAACCGGGGCTAAATGACTATGAAGTCCATGCATCTCAAATGAAACAACAACAACAACAGCTTCCTACCCATATCATTCCACCTATAAAAGTACGCACACTAGTAAGCATACAGACATCACAGTGACATAGGTTATCAGAAAACTTCTCTACACACCCGAGTAAACGGGGCTACAAGACCTTGATGCCGCAAAACCTCCAAATAATCAACAACAAAAGCAACACCAACAATAACTCCACCGTGGATCAAGGACGACAAACTTTAATCGCTGTAGTCGAGTGTTAGAAGTATATATATATATATACCCTTCAATGTTTTCTATGATGCCGACTCTAGCTCGGGTAGTGGTCTGTTCGGGGTGGCTCTAACTTATTCTAAACATCCTAGGAATATCGTCAAGGATCACAGGAGGCTTAACTTAAAATCAGTATGTCAGAGAACTCCCAATATAAAATAATTTTATTCACAAAACATCATCTCCCATTTACTCCCATCCATAGACAATAAAACAAAAAATACACTCCTTTAAATTATTCTAATCAACAAAATCAAAATGCAAAGGTAAATTAATCACACTGGCTGAAATCAGGAAAAGAATAATAATCTATTTCACTGCAGTCCACTGCTTCAAGTTCAAAATAAAACTTCAACAGACTTAATTCATCAAAACTATGGCCTGAATAACCCAGCCATTCTATAAAAAAAAATGCGCATTCATGTTTATAACTTGCAAAATTGGTTTCTGGGGTTCGGACATGTTCTCTCGTACAATCATCATCCTTCCTCACAAGAGTCAGACAATGAAGGCAATAGACTTATTCTAGGCCACAGGCATGTGTGCACGTTCTAGCTTATATACAATTAATTCACTCAGAGCCATGACTCTGTTAATTACGGTAAAACAAACAAGTCAAAATACATGAAGCATCAAATAAACACACTTCGGTGGCCGATGCCCCGTTACTTTTGATAATCAAACAACTATAATGAATGCACTCAAAATGATATTACAAGACGTCGCTTCCTGAAGCGGTACCAAAAAAACCCTGGGAAGCTAGACTACCTCCCTCAAAAGAAAACAATACCATCCAACGTAGTCCCTCGACCTTGTGACTGACATTCTCACACCATAATAACCAGCTGGTCGGGCAATAACCTTCACTGCCACTTTCAGAATTCAGACGGCTGGCCACAGTCTTATACCTGCTCCCTATGACTGCCTTGGGTTCGAGCTGTACAGTTACCTTTCCAACGGAGCTATAGCGCACTCTCATCAGACAATGAATTCAATCATTTCACTTACCAATTATATCATCGTAGACTTGCGGGAATTTCGCCTTCGCCTCAAATTCACTTACCATTTATATCTTCGTAGAACACGAGAATACCACCTCCGTTATTAATTTCAGCTCAACCCAGGACCAACTCTCAACCTTTTCTGAATATTATATTATCATCCAGCCATTTTGTCTTACCTTTCTTTACCTTGGTGTGATTATCAATTACCATACTTACTGTTCACATACTTTCAGTGTCACTACTGGTCTTTGTCACAATATCGAGCTGTCTTCTCCATATTAGCTTTTACGTTTATATCGTGCGTAAGCACTATCAACCCAATTATTCCCTTAATTGTGCATTCGGAAAAGTTACTGACACCCTCAAACAAAACACATTTAAACAAGATTTGATGCTCATATACTAATTTACGTTATAAAACACACAAAAAATAATCATAACTGACAAATATACACAAATCTACTCAAAACATGCCTGCTATGCCCAAAATATCTATTTTATCATAATTGCTTATGATCGAGATAAACTTATCCGATTCCCATGATGGGATACGCTATGGCAAACATGCCCCATGCAATATCTACTTATCTCGTATACATTCTGATGACGATGCTCTGGTCCTTGATATCAGTCTTCCGGATCAATTGGTTCATCTTGCAAGGAGGATAATTTACACACGGTTTCCAAAAATTCACCAAAGCAAAGGTCCACTGTGAATTATTAATATTATCATCACAATGCACGGTTCTCGCGTATGTAGCTCCTACCTCCTACAGCTATCATCAACCTACTCAATTCAGCTGATAGTTCAATAGCTTCCTAGATCACTGACTTAGCTACTAATAGCTCGTACGGCTATCTCTATCATATAACTGTGTCGTACTGTCACGGTATGCACACTCACGATACTGTTCCAATTCGCACTCGCGAATACTTAGCGATATTCAAATGTCCAAAGATAGAACTGCCTCTACTTATACAACTTGAAAAAAAATTGTTACTTTTCTTAATGCCACGGGCTTGGGCTTACGCCTCATGCAGCGCCCGGATACAAACTTATAAAACTTGTAAAATTATTAATATTCTTAATGCCACGGGCCTGGGCTTACGCCTCATGCAGCGCCCGGATACGAACTTATAAAACTTGTAAAAATTGCTAATATTTCTTATTGCCACAAGCGCGGGCTAGCGCCTCTGTAGCGCCCTGATACGAACTGTTTTCGCTGCGTCTCCAGCTATTATTTATATGATTTCTCGTAGAAGTACTTGGAGCGGGGAGCTTTTAGAATTTATTTCCGTAATAACACTCGCATGAATATGCAAATTAGCTCCTTTGAACGTCCTCATTTCTAATGTCTCAATGGCTTCCCTTTATCCAAAATCCGATCGTTGGATCCTTGTATAATGAGCTCCGTAATTCCCTTCATTGTTCCTTAATTTCGGCGGGATTTGGTCGCATCTCGCGTCCCTCGCTGCTATTGGTAGTTTCAAATCCACCCCCTGATTTCATTTTAATTCTGGCAAAAATCACAGAATGATCCAATTTAAATTTTGAAGATACATCTGAGAGGCTGGGATTGTCCCCTATACGATGGTGTAATTCCTGTTTCTGCATTTTAATTACTGCTCCAATTTCTCTCAAATGGGCGGGGTTTATCTAGTGAGTGATCGTTGAAATTTTCGTATTTACCCGCTTGGTTGAAATACCGTTTCGCGTTGTCTGAGCGCATGTGGCTACCAGATGTTGGCTTTCTCTTCCTATCTCCATTGTCCGCGCTAGGTGAAAGTTACAGAAAAGCACGTACGGGCCTCCCTTTGTTGTGCTCTGGTCTACAGGCAACGTCTTTTCTCACACCAGCTTTGAAACATGAATAAAATCTTGTTGAAATAAATATGTAGAATTTATGCAATCACAGATGCATAAAGGTTACAATATATAATATAATATTTTTGATTACAAATACACACTATGTATGCTTAACATTATAACGTGTGAGTAGTTATAAATCAATAAATAAGAAAAATAACGAAGTGAAAATATTTGAACTTGCACGTATTTGAAACTTAAGACTGTGAGTCCAGATCGCTATCAGTACGCCACAGATGCCGAACAATTATATTTTGTCTTGCAATAAACGATTTCATTAGCGTTTTCTGCTGATTCTAACGACAATTTCATACTAAATATGTATTATTTTCTTCAGTAAATTCCTAAAAGGAAGTTACGGAAATATACGGATTTACGAGCAAACAATAGCGGCATTCCACCAAACGATACGGCACGGACAAGCACGATATAGCACGATCAGTCTGAATTGTTAGCCACTACCGCGGTTACATATTATATTTAAAAATGCTAATATCCCACCGGTCACCTCCTTGTGGACAGTTTAATCCTCCACCATCTTGAAACAGGCCCGATGTAGTCATAGGAACGAAATATTGGCTATCAGACGAACTAGGAAATAATGAATTCTTCACGGCTGGCTTCATTGTGTACAGGAGAAATAGATTAAGGACAGCGGGATGTATTTTTATTAGCGTTAAAATGACTTGACATCGCAATTAAATTGGATAGATAAAGAATACGAAGCGCTCGGTATAAAACTCCTTAGAACCACTGACGGTAAGATACTAAGAACAATTGGTGTCTACAGAGCACCAAGCGAAAACACCGACATCCTGTGCAAGCTAATTAGAATTTTTCAGAGCTTGGGCTAGCCAAAGATCTTATCTTAGCAGGGGATTTAAATCCCCCAAGTGTCGATTGGTCAGGTGATAAAATGCTAGTGGGGAGGGGACAACAAATAGCAAACTCATTGATACAGGAGTGCAGACTCTCACAAGTAGTGGAAAAACCCACCAGGGGTAGAAATATACTAGATGATTTTCTCATTAAGCCTGTAGGCATTCTGATCAGTGTTGAAAATATTCCGGGAATTAGTGACCATCAGGCTGTTGAAATGTTATTCCATTGGGAACTGGAACGCGGCCAAGATATTTAAGAAATATTTGTTTGGAAATACAATAAGGCGGACACTTTAGATTTTCAAAATTACTTAAAAGTAAATTTTCCTGGATGGGCATCGACTGGCGCTAGCGTTGAAGATGTGTGGTTAAATTTCCAAAATATTATTCATACGGGAAATTTCCAAAATATAGAATGAAAGGCAACCAGGATCCTGAATACTAGAATTCACGTGTTAGAATTCTTTAGAGAAAAGCTAGAAAAATACACAACAGACTAAAATCAAATAGCAACTATTACAGACAATACCAACGAATTATCAAGGAATTGAACACAGAAAAACGTAAAGCACACGATTCTTACATGAAGACTATACTAAAACCGGAAAATACAAATACTTTTTATAATTCTCTTAGGAGTTAGGAAAAGAACAGAGATGACAATAAGTCTCTGAGGGACTCAGAAGGAAATCTTGTCACAGGAAACCCACAAAAAGCTAAAGTGCTTAATGAGTGGTACAGTAGCGATTTTATTGCAACAGCTAGCATGTCCGTTTCGTCAAAATTGAAGGAAAATGCATTTCATTCATTCACTATTCATAGCAGTGAGGATAGGAGAAACCTGAAGAAAATCAAAAAATTCAAGTCTGTAGGACTCGGTGAGGCATCTGGTGACATTCTCAAGATAGGCGAAGAGCATATAATTCCCTTCCTTAGGGTATTGTTCACAGTCTCTCTGAGCAATGGGTCTGTCCCGTCCGACTGAAAGAAAGCTATTGAAGTTCCAATCTATAAAGGAGGGGACAGAACTATGCCGGGTAACTATAGACCAGTGAGTCTGACAGCAGTAGATTGTAAACAAATGGAACAAATAATTGCAAATTATATAAGAGATTTTTGGGGGAGAAACTGGTTGTATGATAGACAACACGGATTCAGGAAAGGATATTCATGTGAATCACAGGTGGTGGGGTCTTGCTAAGATAAGGCAGAATTCATGGACACAGGAGGCCAAGTGGACAGTGTAATCATAGACTTACCTAAGGCTTTTGACATGGTTCCACATGACCTCCTGTTGCATAAGCTTGCAAATTTGGGTCTTGATTAAAGAGTGGTATTCTGGATCCGGGACTTTCTCATAAACAGAACGCAAACAGTCAAAGTTGGGGGAGTGTTTTCAAATGAGACAATAGTCACGCTGGAATTCCACAAGGAAGTGTAATTGGGCCATTGTTGTTTCTTCTATATATAAACCACTTGGCAGAATATGTTAAATCGGACGTCAGACTATTCGCTGACGACTGTGTAATATATAGAAAAGTCAAAAATCAAGTTGACACTGCGCTCCTCCAACAAGACTTGGAACGTATAGTATGCTGGGTTGTCCGAAATAACATGAGTATAAGTGCAGACAAAAAGAAATGCCTGTCTTTTACTAACAACAGAAAAGGGACAATATTTGATTATAAATTTGGAAACAAAATTATTCCATGAATAGAGGCATGCAGCTATCTCGGGATTGCCATAAATAAAAGGCTACACTGGGGTAAGCACCTTGGGAGCGTTGCTAATAAGGCGCAAAAGTCGTTAGACTTCATTATGAGAAACATGAAGGGTAGCAGTATTCAGGCCAAAGAATTGGATTTTAAATGTCTTGAGAGACCAATTTTGGAATACGCCACGAGTGTGTGGGAGCCCTACCAATCAACTCTAACGAACAAATGGAGATGGTGTAAAGGAAAGCTGCAAGATTCGTACTTGGCAAATTCTCTCAAACTGACAGTGTCTCTGACATGTTAAAGTCATTGGTTTGGGAATCGCTACACAGCAGAAGACACAAAAGAAGATGTACAGGAGATGTACAAAGAATGCACAGATTAGCCGGCCTGGAATGAATTGCGAAACAGAATGCTTGAGCCATATTATAAGGGTAGGAGAGATCACGAACACAAAATTAGGCCCAAAATTTAAAATACAAATTTAGCTAAGTATTATTTTATAAACAGGGATATTCAAACATGGAATGAGTTACCTGAAGAAGTCTTAGAACCTTTTCCTAACAGTTTAAAAGTTTTCAGGAAGGAATTAAATGTTGCATTCAGGGATCACACAGACATTATGGAGAGAAATTGAGATATACAATATAACAAAGATATTCAAGACGGTGGCCGAGAATACTATTAAAAATTCAAAAGGCTAATAAAGTGCTGTAAGTGGGTGCTCTGACCTAAACTCACCTGACATTATGGTAGGGTACTTTACACAGGGGGCTCAATAGTTAAGCCCTACTCGTAAGGAGAGAGCTAGACATGATCTCGTTCTGACGAGGTCATACTTGTGAGGCCATACGCCATGATGGATGTGCGTGAAGTTGATCATCGGTCATACTAAAGATCGTTCCTGTTGTAGCACCTGCATCACTCAATTCGTTTTAAACACCCAGCACGACGATTTACTTGCCATAATCTCCATTGATAACGCAACAGTCCACACTGCAGCTCCTATAGGAACCCTTTGCAGTGGTGGGGGTGGTTGGAAGATCTTGAAACATCCTCCCTTCTCGCCTGATCTCAGTCCATGCGGTTTTGACCTCAGTCTCGAACTCAAAGCCACTGCGTGGGAAGTGGTTTGCAAACAAGCAGGATATCGTAACAGTGTTTCGACGAGAGGTAGTATACATAGACGATTCGCACATAGTTTTTTTTGTCGTGTGGCCTCTTCAGAGGCCGAGTGCAGGTCTTTCTATTCGACGCCCGTGGGTGACCTGCGCGTCGGGATGAGAGATGGAATGGATGAAGATGAATTAAACTGGGCAAGGATGTGGATGGAAGCGGCCGTGGCCTATCAGAAGGTACCGTCCCAGCATATGCCTGGTGTTGAAAATGGGAAACCACGGAAAACCATTTCAAGGACAGCCGACGGTGGGGTTCGAACCCACGCGTCTACCGAGTCAGCAGAGAGCTTGGCTCCATGACCTAAGGCTGCGCTTTAGCCAGTGTAGCCACTGCTGTCGGTCGCACATAGTCGATGGCAGTCAACGCCTTCCGCATCGTTGGCAAAAATGTGTGGAAGTCTTGAGGTAGGCATATTCTTTAAAAGGGTGTTGGCTGTGAGTTAAATATTTTGCTTCCGTTTGTGCATGATAAAACAATGCTTGAAACTTGCGCTTTTTAAAATTTCCCTGAGCCATTGACTCCTGTACCCGTGCCCAATGTGGTAGTAGGCCTACTATTGCGAAGCATATTGCAGTGACTTTCAATCATAATGAGTTTCAATTCCTGCTCCATAATTGGGTATTGTATAGTACCCTTTAATGCAGGTCTTCTTGGATGCAGACACTCTTCTCAGGGGGTGCTCTGCCCGGGTGGCTAGCATTAATTACATCCTAGGGATTTCGATAGGGATCATGGAAACTTGTTCTATAAATCATTTGCCAGGGAAACATTAAAACAAAGAATTTATTCATGAAAACACATTGAATTAAAATCAAAACCCGAAACAAACATCCCATAAATTACACTAGACAACAAAATCACCAAATAAAATGTAAATGCAACAAATAATTACGTGTCAAGCCTCTCTCACTCTGCCAAATGTCCACAGAGGCGGTACACGGTATTGTACCTAACTATCCTCGCTGCGCGGGCCAAATGTCGCTTGCCCGTTATTCAATTCAATGGAACAAAAATAGTGGAACACTATTAACCTTAACACACTTCAAAGAATTTAATCAAATGATAACTCGATGTCAAAATTTAACTCAATAAAAAGACATTTTACTAACCTTGAAATTACACCATGTTAACTCATTTCAAAATTGACCTCACTTATCTCATTTCACAACTTTTACCTCACTTCTGGTGAACTCATTTCAAACTTACCTCAACTTATCTCATTTCGAAATTACCTCAACTTATCTCATTTCAACGCTATTGTATGGCGACAAAGACCAAGTACAGTATCAGATCAATTCCTTCGGGCCATGCCTCCAATCTTGATTCTGTGTCGGGTACTAGCCGAATAACAAGCGGGATACGACAAAAAAGAAATAAATTAACACAAAAACAAACGTGCCTATTCTAACTGACTGTACAACAAGCTGTTTCCGAGCGAGACAGAGACAAAATAAAATTAACATCCGCAAAGTGGAAAACCTGAACAGGTTCGAACACAAATCAACACTGGTAACACGGGTCAATGAAGCAATAAACGAGAGTATCAACACTAACACAGAAATAATCAAAACATCCCTTAAACTTAAATCAACTCAACAAAAAAACGTTTAAACAAACCAGCCTCAACTAATAATCCACAACCTCAAAAAAAATAATGAAAGGTCCATACCAACAACAGCTGCGGTGACTGACATAAACAAATGTGCTTACCATGGCGCAAAGAAACATTCCTTCAAGCTCCAACGCATAGTATACGACACGCTGCCTACAGGGCACAGACCGACGTTCCCCAGCATCACTGTCAAAGCACACACAGTGGGAATTATCACCTCCACTACTTATAAAATGGGAAAAACCTCCATTACTTACAAAATGGGCAAAACCTCCATTACTTACCAGCATCACAGTGGGCAATATTTCCTCCCATAACTGTATCACCGTCAACTACACGTAGGATCACCATTGGCTTCCGCTAACCAGCATTTTAGGATGAATCCAGCTAAGACCTGCTTTTAATTTTACATTAATATGGCGGTCCAACTGACCCCACACAAACTCAAAATATGCTTCACATACTGCATCAATCTCCTGGTTTGTTTAAACACAGAAAATCTTGTCCTCCACCCTTCTATTTTTAACATTATGTAAAAACACCTAGGGCTGATGACCAGTCCTTTAATATGATACTCTCCGCAATGAATTACCCAAATGACACCCCATGACTACGCATCACACATTTATCAAGCACGTCGAACAACAAAAATCAGCACCGATTGATACATGACACAAATAAATATATTAAAAAAGAACGTATCCCTTGTATAATTTGTGCTGTACTTAGCCTTCGCCTGAACGCCATATCACCGTCATCTCCGCAGCCTCTCCGTGGTTTCTCAATCCATATTCATCCCCATGGCCAAACTGGATGGCTGCATCATCTTCATCTTCTTAATCTGGCGAATGCTGGTTTATTCCTTCACACGGACCTCGTGATGTGAGTGGAGAGACAAAGTTACAAGTTATTACACTTTAACTGTGCCTGGGACCACACGTTCGCCATGCGCGAACACGCTGTATGACACGACCCTAACTGGCTGTACTAGCCACGTTGCTAGATTACTAAATTCATCCCAAGGCTAGTAAACTACAGAGGTTGCCTCAATATGGAGCTCTTAGGCGAGGGGATCGCGGAGGGAAGGGCAAGGACGTGACGTCACAAGTTTCCTCGTAGCGCGCGAGGCGCGAGATATGCAAGGAAAGTCAACTTTCCCACACATTATATTGTATGGATTGCAGTGGTTTAAACACGTGTTTTAAGCCCTTTTGTTTATAATCATGCCAGGCCAAAGATGTGCTGTGGCAGTTTGTCACAGTTCTTATAAAGTTGGAAATGACGTGTCGTTTTTCACGATGCCTAAAGACGCATGCCTTCGCAATCAGTGGATTGCTGCATATAAGCGAAAAGATCATTGCAACCCTCAAACAAGGTGGATATGTTCCCTCCAGTTTAAGAGTGAAGACTTCGAATTAGACTACAGGGCCGAATTGCTTAATATAAAGCCAAGATTTCCAAGGAATCTAAAACCAAATGGTAAGTGAGCCTAGCTGGCCTACTCTTAAGTTTTGATGACCTGCTAGGATGATTTTAAAGCTGTTAATACTTTTGACATATTTCGTACATGGTATCAGGGGCGTATATACAATTTTTTCGAGGGGGGGGGGGGGGGGTGACTTTCGTGGAAAATTATGAGTACTTAAAGAATTTTCTATTATAGCCTATGGGGTATGAATGGAAAATATCTAAATGGGCTACTTTTTAATTTATTAAGCAGAAAGGTAAACTCTCATTTTCTTTTCCAAATTGATAATTATTTCTTACAAGTAGACTACTGTGAAATACATTGTATGTTGTACCGAAGTTGGTTTTTTTTCGGGGAGATCTGGAGCTCCCTCAGGCCCCCACCCCTTATATACGCCCATGCATGGTATTTTGATTTTGGACAAGATGGAAAATTTCGTGAGTAATTCTCTTGGCATTGGTAAAAACCTTTGCAAATATTCCAGAAAGCAGTCATCATTTCATTAAATATCTTCGACTTCTGTACCAAGATATGGCCCGTAGGCATAATACAAAGTACATTCTCACATAGGCTAAATCAAGATGTACTGGAAAACCTCTTTTCACAATTGCGAACCCGTGGTGGCTTACACGATCATTATTCTCTCCTTGACTGCATTTACAGACTGAGGATGATTATTTTAGGGGAAAAAATCCAGGAGTTGTTCAAAAGCAAACAAACACTGCTGATCCATATTCAGATGAATATGTAGTTGCTAAAGCACTAAACAAAGCTGGCATAGTGTCGGAATCAAGTAACGTGCTTCCAGAACCAATCTTAGGGAGCAATGTGCAACCCGAGTCCTTCATTGCCAATATCATGGAATTAAGTGAGGAAGATGGCAAGGCTTATGTTGCAGGTTATGTAGCCCACAAGTTCCAAGATAAATTTCCACAACTTGGGAACTTAACCTACGGAATGCAAACTCAACACGATTATGCATTACCAACCTGGAATAAACACTTGTCATACGGTGGTATGACCGATCCCTCAGAAACTTGGCTAAACCAGTTCCGGCACATTTCAGCAAAATTCGTCACATTTCACGGAAAATACGGATTTCAACGAGGCAAGAACGTTCTAAGAACGACAAATTTTGTGTCGAGAGAAGTTCCTGACGTACCGTCTGGTGGGGGTGAGGTAGCTGTGATAACAATTTTCTTCATCAGATTGATACATTCCAATTCCATCTTGCATAAGAAGTGGTTATTGGAAGTCACTAACACCCACGATACTACTACCGAGTCTAGGCGAATTTCCAAGAAATTCAAGATCACAACATAAGTAAGTAGGCTACATTCAGTTATTTTATCACCCATTTACCAATAATTTCATGAGAATAAACTGTTCTTTGCGTACTCAACAGCTGATGTTGACAGTTTCGTTACGTTCCCCACATGGCGCGTTTGGTATCTTGTGACGTCATCCGCCTTGTGAGCGCTGATTGGTGAGTGAAAATTGAGGCAACATCTGTAGTTTATAAGCCTTGAATTCATCCAACCGTCCTATGTAGCACCTAATATCGCAAAATGGCGGACGAGTTCGAAAGACGGTTAAAAACTGCGCTCAGATTTCTAAAGAATACCGCAGATGTAGGCGGCTATACTAAGAAGGAAACCAAAGAAGATATTCATAAAATGGTAAGTGTCATTGTAAACTGTTTTAATGACATGAAAACCATGCGAGAGATTAATAGTAAAAGAAACCTTGCTTCTCAACAAGAGGTCAATGAGGTTAAGCAAGAAGAAAGAATAACGTCAGACAGAATAACTACAGAACACGTGATGCCATCTCACGGCAACTCGCATGAAATAGCTTTGAATACGGAGAATTATGACGGGCCACAGAGTAATCAAGTGAACAACAAGATGACACCTAGTGATCAACGAGTTAACGCAACAAATACAGACCAGCACGGTCCCGCAAAAGTGCTATCTAGCGGAATTCCACGGAACAGCTTTTGGAGCAACGGAAATAGCATGGAGAGCACAACTAGTGATCAGAGAGATGGGGCCATGAATCCAGAACAGGGCGGCCAGGACCAGATGCCATCTAGTGGGCAACCGGACAACCTCCAATTGGAGGAAAGAATCACAAGGAAAATAACGCAGGATATGCAAGATATGTTGGAGAACATATCAGCTAAAATCAGAAGATGGTACGCGAGGAACTTAACATAAGAGCTACAATACATGATTTTGACCTTATCAACCAAAATATTAAGGATGATTTGCGAGGAAATACCTCGTTCATAACGGATACTGAAGAGGGACAAGCACATATCTCAAATATGACATATATGACGCATCAAAGTCGCGTAATCTCCGTAGAGACCCAAGTGCAGAAAAACACTAAATGGAAAACTGATCCCCACATAATATGTATTTACCCCACAATAATGATATTACACAAGATAGATCACAATCGCTCAATATATATGTACACAATAAAGATCTGCCGCAATGTCTTAGACAGGAGAAAGCACATTCGCCCAAGACCAGCACGAAGCAAGCAACAAGTTTTAACAGAACACCATTAGACACACCTGCACTTCGTACAGGTCTATTATATCAACAGAGCAATAGTGAAATTGGTGTAATTACTGCCCATGACCTTGATCAGACATGGCATCATAGACAAGACGGAACACAATTGCACCAAGGTAACATTAATCACCAATTGAATTCTATCAGAGCATCGACATTCAGAGGTGTAGCTAGCATGGGAAAGAATTGCAAACAGGGCAATATTGGCACAAGGAAAGAAAGCGGCAAATTGAAAGTAGCGGAAAAATTGGCATGGTTTTACATAGGTAGATTAGATAACTCAAATACGGAACAAGACATAAGAGAGTATCTAAGTGACAATGGCGTTGAAGAGCTTCGAGATATCTCTCAAATTCCCTCCAGAAGCCGAAACAAGGCATTCAAAATTGCTGTGCCATTTAGCTATCGAGAAGTAGTAGATAATTCGGAATTCTGTCCGGAAAGAGTAACTTTTCGTCTCTTTAACTTCTATTAAATCACAACTTCACCCACCCCAATATAGTATTACAACGCAGAGGACCTTTAAGAGTATGCTGTGGAACGTTGAAAGAATAAAATCAGTATTATCTATGGAAACGAATATAATTTGGAATCATTTTGATATAATTTTGCTCACAGAAACATTTGCCACGGAGGAAGCACAACTAGCTGGTTATTACGGTTTGCATGTATTGGCCAGACAAGTGGAAAGAGGGCGTCCGGAGGGAGGTGTTAGCTGCTTCATCTCACCAATTTTGCAACCCGTGAAAATCGTTCTTCGATCCGGTAACACAATAGCAATAACGACAAGAGAGCTTAATATCATCTTAGCTTATTTCAATCCACATATGGAGTTAGAAACTATAATTGATAGCTTGGAGAAGCAATTTAAGCCCTTGAGGACATTCGGAAACCGCTCATGGATGCAGGAGACTTTAACTGCCGTATTGATAAAAATAATTCAAAATCAGATACAGTCACACCATTCCTTACAGAATCCGGTTTGAAACTGGTGAACATTGAAAGTGAAGGAAGGAAGCTTGTAGTTTAACGTGACCGTTAATCTCGCGATCATGAGCCACGGGACCTCCTTTTTACGTGGAATCAGAACCACAGGACATGGCATTTCACTTCGAAAATCTCACATGCATTGACCAGGGATCGAACCCGGTCGGCCTTGGTGAGAGGCATACAGCTTGACCGCTGCGCCACCACGCCCCTGCATTGAAAGTGAGTATACCTACATAGCACCAAATGGGAAAAGCACAATAGACTTAATATTTCTCAGCAATTGGGGGATTGCACAGATTGAATCAACTTTTCTCTCAAACACGCCAATCAGGAAACATTTACCGGTTCTGATTCAATTCAGACTCGAGAAGGGAGTGAATACTATTCGAAGTCCTGAATTACCAAAACGGCACTCTCGGTACATTAATGAGGAAGCATGGGATGGCAATAAGAAGAAAATTGCACAAGTAGAACAAATGATCAAGAAAGGTGATATTCATTCAGCTTATGAGAAGTTACAGCAATTACTACTTGCATCAACAGGAACTTTTTCAAATACAAGAATTGCAAAACGCTGGTTTGATAGTCACTGTTATTCTGCTAGACAAGACATAAGGCCATGAAGAGTGACGATAATTATACGCTACAAACATATGCTGAAAAGAGGAAATGCTATAAAGATTTAATTAAAGCAAAGGAATTAGAGTTTGATCTAAACCAAGAACAGAAGTTAATATCAGAAGCGGAGGAGAAACCATATAGAATTTTAAGAATTAAAGAGACTCAAACACAAATCTCCATTATTAACCCAGAGCAATGGATGGAATATTTTCAAGGCCTCTTTGGAAATCCGACTTCAAACAATTTTGGTATAAAGGATCCACCATTAAGTACATTCCAAACTTTCATAACAGAAGAAGTAAGGAATTGCATAAATAATCTAAAAAGTGGAAAAGCGACAGGGCCAGATGGAATCTATAACGAGATTTTAAGAGCGTCGGAACAGGATATCACAGAACCATTGACCCTACTATACAATGAATGTATGAAGAAGAAAGAAGTCCCCAATTCATGGAGGGAATCAACCATCCTCACTCTGTTCAAAGGTAAAGGCAGTAAGGACGATCCTAGCTCATATCGCGGGATAGCGCTGGAAAAGCAATATTTTTAAGATATTCTCAAAACTCTTGAAGAATCGCATGTCATCATGGGTAAAGCAAATAGTACCTCCAAATCAATATGGTTTTGTGGAAGGTAGATCCTCGTTACAAGCAGTTGGAGAAGTCCTCCGGGAAATCACTGAAGCCCTAGCCCAACCAAGTACACCTCTATATGCCATTTTCATCGACTATGCCAAAGCGTTTGATAGCATAGCTAGAAACTTACTAATCCACAAACTTGAGACAATCCCAGGCGTAATGAAACATGAATTGGAGATATTGAAGCTAATTCTGAACGTTAACTTTGTGAAGATATTTGATGGAATCACTTATACATCCCCCATAATTCAATCAAAAGGAGTATTGCAGGGGAATCCTATGAGTCCTTTACTTTTAAATGTGATGCCAGCAGGCATTGTACAAATACTTCATGAAACCAATGTAAAGCTTATAATGTATGCAGATGATATTGTGTCATTAGCCAAGGATCCTGTCATCCTGCAGAATTGCCTATACTGGGCGAAGGATAACTCCTTGAGCATTAACAGTGAGAAAACAAAAGTTATGAAATTTAGAAGGGGTGGGAAACTGTGCGCATCGGACAAGTTCACCTGTGGCGAAGATCAGCTTGAAATCGTTACCTCGTACAAATACCTGGGAATCACTCTGCAAACAACAGGAACAGCCTTTACTACACACATTAAAGAAAAAACAGCAGCAGCTATCAAAGCAATGTATGAAATTCCTGAAGTTTACAATCTATCACTAGCTACAGCAATGGCACTATTTAAAATTAAAGTGGCCCCAGTAGCAACATATGGTATTCATCTCATCTGGAATAATCTTTCGGTAACCAACTTAAAACGACTTGAAAATATAAAAGCCAGGTACTTAAAACGCATTCTACAGATATCCAAGTTTTCGGAAATTCGAATCGCATATCTTCTTGGAAATGAAACATTCTTTCTGGAAGATATCAAATCGCTCTTCAAGCTACCCAACACGGCTGCCTTGGACCCGGTCTTGGAAGAAAGGAAAACTAAAGCACGTCATATTCCTAGGGAATTTTTCGATACTGAAGCAATGAAAAATCACGAATGGAAAGGACCAAATTTCAAGTTACGCCACGTCTTCACGCGTTACGCTGCACTTGGTTTTCATAGTAAAATATGTACAAATCCAAAATTTCACAAACCAACAGAAAAGTGCATATGTCGCATTTGTGGGGAGCTATGCTCTCTGTATCATCTTGGAGACTGTGCTGAAAGATCACAACCGATCAGCACATTTGCTAAAGTCTGATACAAATCAGTATTATCTTATTCATACAGTATATTCTTTCTTTGTACACATTGTGTTTAATTAATAATAAAAATGGAATAATATCGCAGTAACTTTTCTAATTTCAAGCACTGTGACCAGCCCTAACTATACCGAACTTATTACTCACACGGTTCGGACTTCTGCTTGCGTACGGAGTACACTCTCTGTCGCGATACATCGCTAGGGCTAAGTGCATTTTTTTCTCAATATCCGGCCAGCGCCTTCCAAGTCACGTCCACCATTCTTCACTACTAATAAATGGTGCCGCCAAATATTGGTTGTTCCTTCTTTGAAATCTGAAATGTACTTGGGCACAGTTCCACATGAGACCGAATGAAAATTGAATTATGCATAAAGGTCTCAGTATATAGTATATGTAATTGGTATTCTGCCCGAAGGCAGGTCCAAGCCTCTGAAGAGGCTACCCCCAGCCGGAGTTTACGTGCGGTAGGGTGGCCAGGGCCATTCCGCTCCTCCTTATGTTGGCCAACAGCGCGCAGTGCCTAGAACCGGCATACCATCCAAGTTCCGACTACGCCCAATGCTGCATAACTGCGGAGTTCTCATGGGATCCGGTGTTTCAACACGGCTAGGCCGTTGGCTATATAGTATATACTGTATGATATGACCTCCATATATATATGCTCGATATGTTTTTGGATGTAGAGTACATGTAATTTGCTCTTAGGTATGGAATCATCTAACCTATGTCTTGTCTCATAGACTGTAAATGTGTTCTGTCAGGCATCCTAATTCCACAGTCCTAGTTCATGTGGTATGGGAAAAACCAAGGACGTGAAAGTTACACGCGAGGTGTTAACATGATGCTTTTTAATAAATCCTCCTGTGAGGATATAAAAGCAATTCTGTTCAAAAATCAACGTAGTAGCCGACAGTTTCAAAGCATTCCGCATCAAACAGAACACACGGAATAGGTGGTTTCCTAATGAACCCGTGTACAATTTAAAATTAAATGTATAACCTGTGTAATCTTCCACAGAACGACCTCGTGCATGTGTACAAAGAGAAACGTCGCTAAACAACATACTCTAAGTAGGTCAACCCTTCTTTTTCAGAGTGTCCATAGGGATTGGACATGAATATTGGTCACCACATTCAGACTGTACAACATCAAATGTTACCTAGATTACCAAGAATTAGCTATGATATTGATCGTTTTGCTAATTCCTTGAATACACTTCACAAGCCTGCATTCAGTGAAAATGAATTTGAACTGATTCAAAGAAATACATTAATATGCTGTAGTAATGAAAATTGCCTTGAATTCCTTTCACTTTTCTAGTATTCATTACGTTACATTGATAATTATTGCTTTATTTTGTTGAGAAACCACACCATACGGAGCTAGGATGCACAAATTCGACATGAACTGAAATTGCAAGCTGCTTACAGGAATTATACAAAATCTATAAATATATCACGTATTCGTCTGCACTTTTCACGCACCTATATAAAGATGTATATCTCCACCAAGTTACTAAGTTCTTAAAATGATATTTAGCATTATTTCTGTCCGATTGTTTGACATAATGCTTCGGAATCGGTATGCTTATTCACGCTTGTATTAAAAGACGCACGATATGAGTTCATGATTATTGATGGTGTAGGAGGAAACGAATTTTAACGGCAAACGGTTCTGAATGAGATGTGAATTATATCAAAATTCCTGCTATTAAATCTACTGTAAGCAGCACTGTGTTAAGTATCAGAGGTTTGATGTTTTTGGTTTCTTAGTCTACCTGCTTATTTGTGGCGTGAAAAGGTGCATGTTTTAACCCGTAGCAGTTACAGTACAACCCCAATAATCCGTCATCTTTGGAACTGAGGGTTTGGTCGGAACGCAAAAAAGGTCGGATTATCAGAAAGTACAGAAAAATTCCTGCTTTTAAATCTACTGTAAGCAGCACTGTGTTAAGTATCAGAGGTTTGATGTTTTTGGTTTCTTAGTCGACCTGCTTATTTGTGGCGTGAAAAGGTGCATGTACAGTAAAATAAACAATCTCTGAACGCAAGATATCGGGGTTCCTTTCCTTCTAGGGGGCGTGGTGGCTCAGCGGTCTAGCTGTATGCCTCTCACCAAGGCAGTTCGGGTTCGATTCCCGGTCATTGCATGTGAGATTTTCGAAGTGAAATGCCATGTCCTGTGGTTCGGATTCCACGTAAAAAGGAGGTCCCGTGGCTCATAATCACAAGATTCACGGTCACGTAAAACTACAATCTTCCTTTTTCCTTTCCTTCTTTCTTGGTAGAACCACATCTACAATGCTTTGTCAGGCTTTTTCAATGTTTTGCGATTCTTAAGATCGTTTTCACCATCAATTGTCAATGTACATGATTCGATGCCTTTCCGATTTCTTCTCCAAACTTGTATTGTCGTAACGCGTACATTGAGTTCCTTGGCAATTTTTGGAGTAATTCTCCTTTGTCCAGTCTTCGTAGCACTGCTAATTTTTCATTTAATGAAAGAGTAACGTGTTTACGTTTCACTCCTGACATGTTGAAAAACACACACACATCTGTACAGTACACACAATGCACAGTAAACAAATAACTGTAGACTACAGTAACGAACACAGAAGAACAATGCCGAAAAACCAACGAACAGTAGGCCTAAGCACTAAAAGTTTGACAGACAGTACGTACTGTACAAAACACTGACGACATAAATGAGACGAGAGATGACGGAGCACTAAAACGCACAAACGATAACAACAAGTACCTGTAAACAACAATGGCGCGACGGGTAGTGATTCACCGCTACGAGTCGGGGCAAGTTCGGCTCGAGCACGGTCGGACCAACCGGAGTGACGGACGAGCCGAGGGCGGACGAGAGGGGCTCTACTGTACTTTCCTTCGAAAGGCAAGTTATTGAACTCGTTAAATGTGTTCCATTATTACTTCTTCTTTAACTCCACCATACTGCGCACAATAGATAACTTTCAACAACACAATGCTTTGGACATGTAACTAAAGTATAGTTCATTGCATTTACTAACAGAACTCAGAACTATAATGAAGTACTAAGGAATGCAATTTCGAGCAGTGTTTTGGTACATTTATGGACAGGTTTTTGATGCCACTGTAACGGTGCCTTTGGTGTCATCTCGAGACATTTATCACAACTAGCCACCGTATTTATCAATGCGTCAATCACGTACTGACTATAATCATCATCGGATTACTAGCAAATTAAAAAAAAAATCCAACAAGATCTTTCAGAGGTCCAAACTGCAAGGTCGTCAGCTGAATAATGGTAAGATGGTGATCGTGCGAGGCTTACAAATATTACAGTTCCTGACTCATGTGCTAATGAAACAATGCTCACATTAATTGGTATGTAGGTTAATGCGCTTGTCACATGCAAAGTAAATTGTTATGAAGTGAAGGTATGGGGTAGAGAAGAAGAAACTGCTGCCGTCGATGCTTTCGTAAATAGATTTTCAAAGAAAATTATGGGGCTACCTAGTTGTACGGCAAACAGAGGAGAATGAATAAAATCTGAGGAAACATTGCATTGACGAGGGCGGTCAAATATCAGTTATTATTCTTTTTGAATGAACTAAGGTATTATAAGCCAATACAGATTAGAAAAGGAAAAACACATGAGTTTTATCATGTCCAATTATATAGGAGCAAGCCAAGTATTTATGAATGCAAATACTTAAAGAAATCTTAAAACAAAACTTGCCAGAATTATTAACGACATACAATTTTCAAAACAAAGTAAAAACAAAATTTAGTACTGTGCCCTTATTCTCATGTTCAGATTATATCACTTTCCAAGCGCGACATTCCGAACTTGGCGGCTTCGGTGGCGTAGTTGGTAGCATGCTGAGCTTCTTTGCCCAAGATCGTGGGTTCAAATCCGGCCGAAGTCGTCAGATTTTTAAGAGCGTCAAAAATCACTCAGTATGTCTTCCTTCGGAAGGGAAGTAAAGCCGGCGGTCCTATGTCATAGATTTATGGCATGTTAAAGAACCTTCCAATAATTACACCTGTGTGAAGCTAAATTGTATATGTTAAGAATGTAAACAATGCTCTTAGGTTCCTACGTTCGTTGCCAAGAGCCGACTGCGGTGGCGTCTGGTAGCTAAGTTCTGAACTAGTAGTCGTTGACGGTGGCGTTTGGCGGCAAAAGTAGGAACTACTTGAAAAATTCAAAAGTCTGCAGTCCTTACTTGAATTAAAAAACAGATAGCACACACTAATACAATCATCACAATTAACAGCGGTTATCAGACAGATTCTACATACACCCAAAGTACACGGGGCTACATGACCGCGTTGTCGCAGCCCCTAAACTTAAAAACCAACCAACATTCCGAACTTGGAGAAGCGAGTCTGCTGGCGGCATCACGCAATCCCAAGATGATACTTCGTCGAGCAGTATTCACCGAAACTTGCCGAGCACGACATATGGTTGTCCGGGTATGCACGAGACCAGATTCGAGGGTAGAAACGACATTAGCAGTAACCTGAGGATCATTCATATACATTATGAAGAATAGAAAGCTATATGTGCACTTTTGTATGTGTAAGAAGTCATTACAATATAGCACGGTGTAAATGGTAACGTGTCTTCATTGATATGAGCACGAGAGAATACCTGAGAAGTAATTATCATACACCAAAGCAATTATTAATATCGATATACGACACGTGGTGGTGGTGGGAGTTGAGACAGACAGATATTACTACGTCTCGATTGAATTCACATCGCCGTTCCGGGAGTGAAAAATCCGTTTACGCTGAGTGTGCTAACACTTGTAAATTTCTACGATGTTCCAAAATGATGAAGGAACTCAAAAATAATTCACATGTCTGTGAATATATTATTAGCACAACGGGCCGGAACTTTGAATATTTTAAGCTGATATTAAACATCTTCGCATTCAGCAACATAGTCTTTGAACTTATAACCACGCGGAATGCTATATTTGAAGGAACTGATTTTCATACCGTTCAGAAACATTATTCTTATCGTGTGTATATATGTGGTCACACGAGTTGTCAGATGGATATTGACAGTTAAAAAATCGTCGTTTTCAATGCCGTATTTCAAGGCAAGGTGTCGAGAGGAATGATTGCTATAAGTCTTACAATTATGACTAGGGCAGTTTAAACAATTAAACATGAGTGCTACTAACTAAGTGAGGCAACGAACATTTCGTGAGAACCGATATCACCGTGCACTACTTTTTCATAGCGTATTGAACAGCTGATTATATATCAATTATGATGTCTCGCTGTGTCCATAACACGGTGGCAATGAACTTACGGTTCGATTACATTCGATTGTCGGGGCGAACCTATAGGACGATGGGCATATTTCGGTTGTGTTGGAAACGTGGAGAAGGAGATCGAGTCCATGTATGCTGCAGGGGAGCAAACCAGATGTCATTTCCGAGCAGAGGGAACCAGGAGTGGCGTTCCTGGGTTTGATTCATGGAAACTAGGAGGGTGCATACTATTTCCCAGTATGTGCTGAGAATTGACGACAGGGCATGCCATTGCTCTATCCACCGACTGCAAGAGTCTTTCAAGGTACAGAGAAGTCCATCTAACTTTTGGTAGTGAAGCCTGGATATCCTAATGTCTTTATTGCTGCCATCTTTCAATTTTTGTAGTATGATCACAAAGTGAAGATTAGGCATGATATTTTGTCATGACTGATTTCATATTCGAACGGATTCAGGCCCAAATAACGGGTGCATCCTTTTTCTTTTGCTTAATTGTATTGTTGATTTAAGTAATGTGCCGGCCCCGTGGTGTTGGGGTAGCGCGCCTGCCTCTCACCCGGAGGCCCCGGGTTCGATCCCCGGCTCCGTCAGGGATTTTAAAACTGACGTGAGGTTTGGAACGGGGTGCACTCAGCCTCGTGAGGACAATTGAGTAGCTGTCTGACAGTGAGACAGCGCCCCGATCACGAATACCAAGATTAACGGCCGAGGGGACCCGACGTGCTGATCACGCGTCACCCCAACATCTGCAGGCCAAATGGCTGGGCAGCGGTCGCTTGGTCGGCCTTAGCCCGTCATGGGCTGGATAGTGCCAGGGGTTGACTTTTTGATTTAAGTAATGTATATATTCAGTAAATTAAATTCATTTAATTCGAACCTTCCTAATCGTAAAGAGGAGGACTACTTAGGGAAAGTCATACTCGTTGCGTATTTATGAACATTGATAGATGTAATTTCTTGACATCATTTGCAGTTTTGAATTTTGCGTCATGCTCCTTTTGTGAGTAGGCTTCGCTATGATTATATACTCGAGAGTTGTATACTCTATTATTATTAATACTTTTGATAGTATGGATATTTCCATTTTGAGAGGATTTTTAAGTTGTGAAGTGAGAATTTTCGTTTTTTTTTTTTTCGTAGATATTCTTCAACTGAGTGGAAGATAGATGTATGCTTTGTTACCTAATGGGCCATCTGTTGCTAACCTTTACGGTTACCTAGGTCCATGGTGTAGGGGCATTGCTAGCATTCTTGAGGCCATTTGAGGGGAGTTAGATCTATATTAAATTAGTTAATTATACTTCTTTGATACACTTCATGTTCTTTATACATGAAAGCTATGTTGATTAGAGCCATTATTTAAATCCATGTTAGTCATGATTTTGCTCATGAGTTTAATAAGTAGTCAGATGACTAGAGATATTATCCAAGAAGAACATTCTCTCGTTTTCTAACAACTATCCCAGGAATAATTAATGTGGAGGCACATCTTTGTTAAAAGGATTTGTGACTATGATGATGCTTATGTAAAGCGGGGTTGTTTGACTTCGATGAATGATATTTAAAGACCCATTGCATTTTATTTGATATTCAGTGTAATGGATTTGTATAAAGTTAAAATGACACAATACTATATGCGGAATAAGACGCAATATTAATTAATTGATTGAAGTGATGATCGAAGGTATATATATGTGGTAATGATATTGTTACATGGAATTAAATACTCAAAGGAGTATTGGTATATTTTGTGGTGCTGTTATGAGCAATAATATTGATGATGGTATTCTGAGGAATAGCCAGACAAATAATGTTGAATTAGTCCATTATTGAGGGCACCGGGTGTGGATGAAGTGAGTGTTGAAATGGTGAAGGCAGCAGGGGAGGTTGGGAAACAGTGCTGTACCGTGTGATGAGGGTGGTATGGAACGAGGAAAAGACTCCAGAAGATTGGAAGAAAGGATTAATTGCCCCAATATTTAAGAAAGGAAGCAGAAAGGAGTGCAGCAATTACAGAGGATTCACACTCATACCTCACTGTGCCAAGATATATGAAAAGATATTAGAAAGTAGAATACGAGCCAAAGTGGAGAGAAAATTGAGAGAGGAGCAGTATGGATTCAGACCTGGGAGATCAACAGTGGATCTCATATTTTCAGTGAGACAGCTCCAGGAACACCACTACGAATTTGGAGAGGATCTGTTGTTGGCCTTCCTGGACATCGAAAAGGCCTATGATAGTGTGTGTAGGGAGAAGGTTTGGAAAGCAATGGAAAACATGGGAGTTGAAAAAGGGACTGTAGACAGAGTGAAGGAGATGTATTGTGGAAGTGTGAGTTGTGTGAAAGTTGGAGGGGAAAGAACAGACTGATTCAGACAAATGAGCGGCCTGAAACAGGGTAGTGCACTCTCACCCCTTCTCTTTATTGTGGTTATGGACGAGGTAATGACACGGATAGCAGGAAAGATAGGAGAAGATAAGATGAAAGCAATGGTGTTTGCAGATGATCTCATGGTCTGGGGAAACAAGGAGGAGGAAATTCAGTAGCAACTGAAGGCTTGGGAAGAAACAGTGGGAGAGTACGGATGGAAGTTCAACATCAGTAAATGTGAGATCCTGTTAACGACCAGGAAAAAGGACAGACCTATGAGTGGGATAACATTTGGAGGTGGACAGCTGAAGAAGGTGGAAAGTCTCAAGTACTAGGGAAGTATAGTGGAGGAAAATGGGAGAAATGACAAAGAGATTATGGAACGTGGCAGACAGGCAGAAGCATTTCTGAGAAGCATTAGGAGCTTAGTGTGGAATAAAGATATCCCACAAAAAGGCAAGGAAGTGTTATACAGAAGCTGCTATATCCCGATACTGACCTATGCTTCAGAAACGTGGACAATGAAGAAAAGAGACATAAACAGAATACAGGCAGGTGAAATGAAGTTCCTGCGAAGTAGGATCGGAGTAACAAGAAGAGACAGGGTGAGGAATGAAAAGGTCAGGGAAATGGCGAAAGAGGAGCCCTTGCAAGGTAGGATTGAGACATCAAGACTGAGGTGGTATGGACACTTAAAGAGAATGGATGAGAAGAGGATTCCCAAGAGGATACATGAGATGCAGATGCAGAAGAAACGACCGAGGGGAAGACCAAGAGATAGATGGCTGTAAGGAGTGGAGGAATGTGTCAAGAAGAGAGGCGAGGACTGGACCAGAGTTACAGCAGAGAGGTGGTGGGAAGAAAGGACTAAGTGGCGAGGCTTATGTTCCAAACAGACCCAGCCAGGGGCTGGAAACTGTACAAGATGATGATGATTGAGTGGATATATTATGTTCATGTGTGACTTGAATAAGTTAAAGTATATCTCAGTGAAAATCGACAGAAATACTGTGTGAATAGATAATGATGCATTTCAAAGCACGTTTGGATAATTTTTAGGTGGATAAATTTTATCATTCTAATACTCGAGTTTCAAAAGCCATGCATTACTGAGTGTGATAAGTCATCCCAACTTATTGATCAGGGGATGTTAGTCGAAAATAGCCATATGATAAATTCCTCTTAGCTTTATTGCATGGTGGAATATAGCAGAATTCAACGAGTTACTTAATTATGAGAATACTACGAATATAGCACACTGGGGGAGTGCTAATTTAACAAGGTGTTTAGCGAATGCACTTAAAGTGCAGGAAACATACTATATACAGTATATATGTACATTTTTGTACAGAAGGGTTACAATAAGTTATGTGTGATGAATTTGGATGTGGAATATCCAATCTGGCGATCGAGTAAGATTAACTGTTGCATGGTGTGGATCATCATTGTGTGAGAATTGAATACTGCACATTGGAGTTTCGTCCATGGGGACCTTGTTTCGCTGCATTTTCTTGTGAGAATTCACATGTCTCTTTTTGGTTAATCAATTTCTTTATTTAAATTTCAATCTTTGGATATGATGATTTATAGAGGTGATAAAAGGTCGCGTTAGGAAGACCATTGCTGGGTGTTTTAGATGTTTTCCACCATTTCGAGAATACGTTTTTTATTATCGTGTTCTTTGAGCTTAACTTTCCTTCTGTCATTGAGGCATGGTCTTTCTTAATGCCACCTTTGTTAGGAATATCTGGTACCCTATTATCCCATTCACTTGTTGGTAGGATCTGGGGAATTTTTAGCCGGGGATTTTCAGGTTCTGCCATCGAGTTACCATTGAGGGATTTCTTTAGGTAAAGGGTAGGTAATACGGGTACAGTACCATACTACATTTGATCTACATAATGAAAAGAAAATTAACACATGCAAAACACATGTTAAAATTTAATGACCTAGTCTATGGCCAACACATCAGATAATATTTCTCTCTATGAAAAAGCCCCATTAAATAGTTTATACGAATTTCATCTTATAGCTCGATGTAGCTTTTCTCCGCTTGAATGGGATCACTATCAAACGGAAACACTAAACATGATACATAACAAAATGTTATTAAAGCAAAATTCACTGTATAAAAATCTTCACCCACTTAAGAATCAAACTGATTATGGAGAATATTATGGAACTAGGCAACACTGAGAAATGGCATCTAATACTTTAATGACAATAGTGAAGGAAAATAGCTTATAGCTCGATGTAGCTTTTCTCCGCTTGAATGGGATCACTATCAAACGGAAACACTAAATATGATACATAACAAAATGTTATTAAAGCAAAATTCACTGGATAAAAATCTTCACCCACTTAAGAATCAAACTGATTATGGAGAATATTATGGAACTAGGCAACACTGAGAAATGACATCTAATACTTTAATGATAATAGTGAAGGCAAATAAACAAAAACAATGACTCCAACTAAAAATCATTCATTCGCGTCCGCTGTAGAGAACCTTATAAACGTCGTGTATGATCCTAAAGGGATTGATACACTTGGAAAAGGACCCAAATTTAATTGGCCTCTAAAATAATAATAATAAACAAAACCGGCTTAACCTTGTAGCCGAAACCAAAAGGCAATAAAAATATTACATTAAGACCAACAATTTGCAAAAAAATAAGCAGGGCAGCAAATAAATAAGTTTAAAGAACAGCGAGTAACTAAAATAAACAATGACTCCTCCTAGCAAATAAAAAATCTCAAAAATTAAAGAAAATTATTTAATTGTAACTAATGCAGGCAGAGAAATACAACGGTCATTATAAACGAAGAGGGTTATATAAAAAAACTGCAAATTTTTAAACAATAGCAATTTTAATCAAGTTATCACGGACCCAACTCTTTCATTACAAAGGAAGCTTCAACAAGCATTAACCATTTGCTCAATGAAGAGGGAATCTCCAAACTTAGTTATATGATACCAAGTATCCCCACAGCAAGGTCATTGCCTTAAAATCACAAACCAAACATTCCCATCAGGCCAATACTAAATTATAGAAATTGGACCACATACTGAGTGTCAAAATTTGTTTATAATAATTTAAATAAAGCAGTATGAATTTTCCTCCCACTGGGGAACTAAAATAAAATTTTTGTGCGGTGTCTGGAATTTTAAAGCAGATTCTGTGCATAACTGCGCTGCTGATTCCAAAACTGATGTCCATTTTGTTTTATCAGCTCTAGTTTCCTTTAAGATATTGATTTTTTGTGATAATTTATTGCAATAACTTAGACATTAGGATCACGCAAGAACAGTACTGTGACCGTTTGACAGATGTCCCACGTCCACACAAGCGCTCATCTGAACAACAGCAGAGCATAAGGCACAAAAGCATCTCGGGGTTAAACATGGGCAAACAACCAACGTTGTAATTTAAAACAATAGCTTGGCTGTTATCCAGATGCACACTACAGCAAGGATAGAAAGGAGTTAAGTTTCAAGAAATCATGAATGACCGCAATTTTCTGTAAGATAAAATGCTTCAGGTTAATTTATTCATTCGATCATCCTAAACTAATTACAATCTTTTTCCACAGGGAGATAGCTAAAAACACCCACCTGAAACAAAATGCATCCTATCGCTCCCCCTGGGACCCTGCTCTAATTATGCCCTGTTAAACAAACGGCAATTATTAAACATCAAAATAAAAAAATAAATTATAAATTATTCAAGCATTCTTCGAAGATCAGTGAATATTATAGTTATCAGTGTAGTCTGTGTTATCCTAAACACCCTTAACACATTCATGATGTGCAGACAATTAATAGTCCAGTCTGACATCATAAGAAAATTATTTCCAAAATTTTATCAAAATTACTTTTATGATCGTTTTCAATATCTTTGAACATGTCGGGAATAAAAAATATGAAATATCTATTCTTGTTATTTAAATGCCATCAAAAACTATTTGGCTTCAGAACAATCTTATTCTTCCTTTTATATGATTATAAATCAAGCTATTTCAAAATCGTAGGTTTCCACACATGGAATCTATTAATCAGTATCCAACAACCTTGTTGATTTAATATTATTTCTAATAAAGAAATAAATGTATTCTCTTATTAAACCTGGGTGCAACTCGCTATTATCATTATTGAATTTTATATTAATTATGGATCAGTTATATCAATTTATAAATTCATCTGAGATCGAGGTCAGCATTCCCTGAATGGCCCATCTCACTAAGCATTACATAGGCTTCATCATTACATTTCATTATAATAAGGAAAGTTTCAAAAATACTAATTCGTTCTGCAAGATCAAATCATTTAAAAGAATATTTGTAAACGGTTAGAGCCAAAATGAAGGTAGAATATGGAATTCTATTGACGTCATTATCTGGTTGAAGGCGTGGGGTCGCTACTCTGGCTAAACCCTTCTTTTGAGCAACGTAACACGACGATATAAACCTCCTAATCATTAATATGTTTCACATACAAACTCGTATAATCATAATATACTATTTCCAAATTTCTAAATTCCATTGAGCCTCATTGCTATAATTAATGGATTATAATAAATACTGTGGGATAAGTACACGCATGCCTTCCCAATTCAACTCAACAACCTGCCAAATAAGCCAATTAGTTGTTATAAAGAAATGTCTTCCTCACATATTCATGTTACATTCAAATTGTCACCATTACAAAAGTTCCCCTGTTTGACACAAAATGCTCTACACCGAAACTTTCCTGTCCGAATTTATTATTATTATTATCTCCTTAGATAATTCCAAATTGCATTATTTATCAAATCTCATTACATTTGTCTATAATCTCATCCAAAATTCGATTATGTGAACACCACACAATTGTTCACTATCACCCATAAATGTATTATTATTATTATTAAATATTTCAACAATGTTAAATATGATTGACTTCTAAGGTTTAGGATCCAATCTGATCTTTCATATCATCATAACCATCATTCATGATTTAATCATGTCATATCCAAAATATGACCATTATCAGTTATTATTAATATTATTATTATTATTGATGAAATACTAAATCGCATGAAAAATCAAACTCATTAGACTATAACTGAGTATCTAATCTCATCTATTATTACTAAGATCCAACTCACATAAAAAAAATAATTAACGGAATTACCATCGCAAATAACTTTCCAACAACGATAGCCTTTACTAAACCATGCGATAAAAATTATGTACAGAACTGTACAGCAAGAAAATTAATGAACTTACCAGCTAACTAGAAAAGCATGGATTTTTTTTTCGTGTAGCCTCCAGAGAGGCCGAGTGCAGGTCTTTCAAGTCGACGCCCGTGGGCGACCTGCGCGTCAGAATGAGAGATGGAATGGATGAAGATGAATGGATGCCTTCGAAAGTATGTCATCATTGGTTGGCAGTTGGCAGTCAAAGTGAAAGGTTGTGTTTTTCCCGAGCTCTCAGGTGTGCTGAAATGGGTTGTTCTCTGGAGAGTTATCGCGCGAGGATCGGACTGTGGTATGTGAAGGGTAGTCGGGATCTCCGGTGTTTGTGTGTGCGTACGGGACCTAGTAACTTGTGGTTCATAGCCCTAGTGATAGCTGCATTGCTAGTTATTGGTGGAGTGGAAGTAAATCCAGGCCCTGTTACTACAAATATGAATCAGGCAAATGATCCAGTGGCAGCTTTAAAGTGTTCGACGTGCAGTAAAACATTGAAGAACGGTGTTCAGTGTGGACTATGTGAGAAATGGTTTCACTTCGGCTGTATTAAGGTCAAGAAGGAGGATTGTGATGTCGGGAATTGCTATTGTTAAGTATGTGATACGCCGGACTGTTTGAGGGTGCAAATCAAAGCAAGGGATCAAATAATACAGGAACTTAGAACAAAGCTTCGTGAATCAGAGGAAACGGTGAAGGATGTGACTGAACGGCTTTCTACTGGAATCAGTGTGGAAGAGGGCGTGCAGGAGCAAACTGAGGATGACGTTATCCTAATGGGTGATTCTATGATACGATGGAGTGCGAATATCTCGAGGAAATCAGGTGCGAAAGTGCGGTGTTATCCGGGGATTAAAATTGACCATCTTGCCCAACAAGTGGAAGAAGCAAATGTAGAGGACTGTGACAAAGTTAAAGTGTTGTTGCTCCATGTTGGGACGAACGATTCGAAGAGGGCTACAGCTGATTACATCATGGGGGAGCTCTACAAACTAGGCAGAAAAGCTAAAAGCAAGTTTGGAAGTGCAAAAATTATAATGAGTGGCATTGTTTGGCGGGGAGATGTTCCGTTAAGGCGAGTTAAGACTGTAAATGACCGCATGGACTGGGTTTGTGCACAACTGGGATTAGTGTACGTATATGCTGACTACTGGATTGGTGGCCGTGACTTCGCCCGAGACGGGCTGCATTTAAATCGACGGGGCGCTTTCAACCTGGGGTGCCTACATGACAGGGTCATCGGTTCGTGCCGGCCATTGTGAGGAGGAGCAGGTCCAGAGCTTGCCAGCCGACGGGAACAGAAGGAGCTACTTCGGGATATTTGCTACGGAGGTAAGACTCTAAGAGTACTGCAGGTTAATTGTCAGAGTTTAGCAAAAAAAATAATTGAATTTTGGAATCTTGTAGAGACGTATTCTCCGGACATTGTCATTGCTACTGAATCATGGTTATATGAGGATATAAATAGTAATGAAATAATTCAAGGGACCTACGAAATGTACAGAAGGGATCGGGGGAAGCGAGGTGGTGGGCTATTTATTTGTGTGCGCAGAAATATAGCTAGTTTCTTAAAGTGGGCTGATACGCATCATGAAATGTTATGTGTACAAATTTCGGATAAAGGGAATAAATTCCCTCTTCAGGTGATAGGGGCGTATAGAGCACCGAAATATAACTTTTCGCTTCTCGACACACTGTATGATAAAACTTGTACGGGTAATGCTATGAAAAAGAGCATAATAATTGCCGGAGATTTAAACCTCCCCAAAGTAGACTGGTCTGGTGAGTCAACTAGCTGTGGTCAAGCTCAGAGCGCGGCAAACAAATTCTTGAGGGAGGGGGATTTTCCCCAGTAGTTGACTTACCAACTAGAGGCAATAATACCTTAGATGTTTATCTCGTAAGCCTGTAGAGCTGTATATTAACTGTCTGAAAGTACCAGGAATTAGTGATCATTCTGGGCTTGAATTAAATATTAGATACGGTGACATTACAAAATTAGACACTGATGTAGCAAATAAGATCATTTTCCAGTATCGCAGGGCGGATCAGGGCAAATTTCAGGGGTATTTGAATGAGCTATTTGTAGGATGGGCATCGGAAGGAAATCACATTAATATCCTGTGGACTAACTTTTTAAAAATTTTAAATAGCGCTATTGATAAATTTGTTCCATTTAAATTACTGAAACAAAACCCAGATCCTGAGTATTACACATGGGAAATCAGGAGTCTTAAACGGAAAATTAGGAAATTATACAATAAAAGACATGATAGTGACAAGTATATGTTGAAATTTAAGTCCTTATCAAGAGAGCTCGTCTTAAAAAAGAGGGCTGCTCATGACAATAATATGCAAGGTTTACTTGGTTTGGGAGGCGATGGGTGGAAAAAAAATTACAGTTATGTTAGGAGAAGAAAGGGAAATTCAAATAATTTGTCGATGATAATGTTCGGTGACGGTAAATTAATTACTGAGAAGCAGGCCATTGCTAATGAATTATATGTCTTTTATGGTAGTGTCTTCAATAAATCCAATAGCTGTGTGTTGGACCTTAACGGTGAATCAGGGGCTCCACTACTCCAAATAAACCAGTCAGCAATTGTAAAGCTAATACAAAAATTACGTTACAATATATCGAAGGGTCCTGATAATATTGTTAGTGAAGTACTTAAACTAGGAGGTACGGCAGTGGCACGATACTTAGATGTGATGTTTAATGTGTCCATAAACAATGCGCAAATCACGGATGACTGGAAAAGAGCTACGGTAGTCCCAATATTTAAGGGAGGGAGCAGACTTGAATTGGGCAACTACAGGCCGGTTAGTCTTACGCCCATCGTTTGTAAACAGATGGAGCATCTCATTTGCGACTACTTGAGGGAACAGTGGGAAACATTGTCATGGTTTAATGATAGGCAACATGGATATCGGAAAGGTTACTCATGCGAGAGTCAGATGCTATCACTTCTTCAAGATATTAGAGAATCGTTAGACGATGGAGTTTCAGTCGACGCCGTAGTTATAGATTTTGCGAAGGCATTTGATGTCGTGCCGCATGACATGCTACTCCATAAATTAGCTTCGACGAAGATTGATAGAAGAGTAATTTTATGGATCCAAGAATTTTTGACGGGTCGTTCCCAGAAAGTGAAAGTTGAAGGCCGATTCTCGGATGAAATTGTCGTAACGTCGGGTATCCCTCAGGGCAGCGTAATCGGAACTTTGTTAATTTTGGCGTTTATAAATGACTTACCAAATGGGATTCGCAGTGACTGTCGATTGTTTGCGGATGATTGTGTAATATATCGAAAGATACATGACTCACAAGACAATGCAGTACTTCAAGGTGACCTGAACCTGGTTTATAAGTGGGCGGTTGAAAATAAAATGAAAATAAACACAAGAAAATGTAGTCTAATAAAAATAGGGAAAGTGCGAAGGCAAGAATTTCAACATAACATTGGCTCGGAAATTCTTGTAGAAGAAGATTCTTGCAAATATTTGGGCGTTCACGTAAGAAATGATATGAAAAGGAGTAGTCATATAGGTTGTGTAGTTACTAAAGCTTACAAATCCCTGCACTTTGTAATGAGGGTATTAAAAGGACCTCTGCTAAAGAATTAGGATATTTGTCACTTGTAAGACCTATTCTGGAATACGCCTCGGCGGTTTGGGATCCATATCAAGTAGGGCTCATAAATGAGTTGGAAATGGTACAAAGAAAGGCCGCTAGATTTGTGCTCAGTGACTTTAATCCCAGGAGCAGTGTGAGCCGTATGTTAAAGAAACTTGGGTGGGAATCACTTGAGGCTAGGAGAATGAAATCTAGACTCTGCGCTATGTACAACACGTATACAAATCAACCAGCATGGGGTGAGCTTAGAAAACGTATGGAAAAGCCTACTTACATGGGTAGGAGCGATAACCCTTTCAAAGTTAAGGGCCGACCACAGCGAACAAATTATGGTAAATATTCTTTCTTAAACCGTGCCATTGATAATTGGAACTCTCTACCTGCCACAGTCTTAGAGCCTATTCCCAAACATATAGGTCTGTTTGAGAAAAGACTGACTATTTGTGTAAATACTCCAGTTTAATTGTTAGTGAATTGTTATGTACAATTATTTATTTGTTACGTAAATCTAATTTGCCACCGGGGGACACACCCCCAATTGCAAATAAACGAATGAATGAATGAATCCAGCGATAAACCGCATCGTGGGTATGCTAGTCTTCCTATTACAATAAAGTATAGAAATCCATAAGAAGGTTCCAGACATTATGCTCCCGCATAATCCAAAATAAATACTGGTATCAAACAATGATTCCTAAATGGTTGAATGAAATAGTCTACAGTCTGTAAATCACTGGTACTAACTACTAAATATAAGATTGATGGTCACTTCCCTTGACATTGGTCTTCAAAGATGAATCCCTTGGCTGGGGAACGCCATGGACTAGCCATGCAGTCCGGCTCGAATATGTGTATGTAGAAAGCATACATGCTTCCAACGGCTCCCTTGTCACGGCCCAAAGTTCCATACATCTTCCTCCATCGCACCACTAATTCGATTTAATACTCCATTATGACGTTTCGGTTCATGGTAATATTCACGACGATTCAATACCATGATTTCCTGTGCGTTATCCATTGTGCCATGAAAAATCACGTAATCTAACTAGTCGTGGTTTGACTACTGTCACCCGGTCATTCACCGTTCCGAAATCAGTCAGCATTTAATGTATTACTGCACGCGACAACTTTGCTTGCACTCTACTGAGATTATCGCAGTACACTGTCGATCCCTTATTGCCATGGTTTCCAGTTATAGCTATCAAAACTAATCTGGTTGAAGATATGCTCTTCGCATGATCCGTGTTAGGAATCAGTTCCAATGCGTTGGCTAACTAACTGTGAGATTGGATATTAGTTATCGGTAAAACCCGAAGAGTAGGTTCCACAACTCCGCTTAACAAATCAGCCCCCAAATTAGCTTCTCCAGGTCGTTGTTCAATGGTTACGTTGAACTGTTGCACGAATAGTGTCCATCTCGTGATCCTGTCACTGGCAACATTTGTTTATAGTATACATTCCAGAGCGTGATGATTCGTTCTGACTATTACTGAATGTGCGATAAGTAACTTCTTCCAGGATTTTAATGCAAAAACGGTCGCCAATGCTTCACGCTCCGTGGTGTAATAATTGCGTTCTGATGGTTTCAACTTCCTACTGATGAAGGTTAAATAGTGTCTTGAGTGATCCTCATCTTCTTGGAGTAAGATGCTGCCTATCCCTATATTCGATGAATCCGACTCAATAATAATTTTTTCCTCAAAGTCCGGATATTCCAATTTGACACTGTTGAGCATTAATTCCTTTGCCTTATTAAAAGATTCTTCACATGAGTCGTCCCATTTCCATTTATTGTCCTTTCTTAACAAACTCTGTAAGGGCGCTACTACATCAGTATACTTATGACAATGTCCTGCAAAGAACTGGCAAGTCCCCAAGAATTGTCGTACATGCTTTACTCGTATGGGCCTAGGAAATTCTGCAATCACCTGATGTTTCCCCTCATTGGATCTATAATCATTACAATCCAAGATATGTCCAAGAAATCTGATTTAATTCTTAAAGAATTGACATTTCTTCAAGTTAACTTTGAAATTTTACTTCCTCAAGTCCAAAAATAAATTTCGCAGATGTAAGAGTTGCTGATCTTTGGTCTCTGATGCTACCAAAATATCAACCACATAGCATATAATTGTATCTTTAACCTCTGGACTTAAGTTCTGATATAAGGCACGTATCAAAATTGCTCCTGAAGTCTTCATTCCAAACGGAAGTTTTCTAAAAACATAGGTCTGTTGTTCAAATAAAAATCCTGTGAACTTTTGTGAATCTTCGCCGAGTCTTACATGATGATAGGAAGTGGTTAAATCCACTGTTGAAAACCACATTTTATCCTTAAATTTTCTCAATAGATCCTTTATTAATAAAGGTGGCTGGTCGTATTCTGGCAATAGTCTTGAATTTAGTAATCTGGCATCAAGGCATATCCTTAAATTCCCATCCGATTTTGGCACGACAGCTAAAGGATTAACGTAGGACTTGACACACGTCTTAATTATTTGGTCCTTCACAAGATTTTGGATAATCTCTTTCACTTTTGTCCTGTGCTTTTCTGGAATCTGATACAACTTGGCATGATATGGACTATCATCACACACTTGGATTTTATATTCAAAGTCCTTAATTTCTCCTGGTCTTGTATCAAAGATATCATTGAATTCTTCTAACAAACTGCTCATCACGGGAACATGCTCAATTCCTTCGCTAGCCTACTCCGATGTTTCTATGCTTTCAAAAAACCTTGGTCCATCTCACTTCTCCTACGGTGCATTTTTCTTCATCTTCGAAATGAACATCTCCCGCATGATGGAATTTAATCGTGTCCGATTCTATGTCTATAAAATCTGTCCCCAAGATCAAATCATGCGCAATATATTGCATCACGACGATAATATGCTCGAAGAAGCATCCTCCAATCTTAATCTTCTAGTACAGTTGAATTTTACAATTTTAGCTTATCAGAGATAATACCTTGAATCTTAATTCCAGCTACAGGTATTTCCTCAATATCCTCCATTAACTTCCATAGATTGAACAATCTCTCGCTTACCAATCAAAGCATGGCTCCTGTGTCTATTAAAGTGTGTACTTGTTTCCCATACAACTCACAAATAATAATAGGCAATCTGGTTCTCTGTCCAAACTCCTTTATATCTTGTTCTTCCCGAATAAAGTCTTCATCTTCGACTTCCCATTGAATAATTTTGGAAATATGCTGCGTTGGAATTACTTCTGCTGGTTTTCTCGGCCTGAAATCGATGTGTGTTTTTTCATTCTTCCCAGCCGAATTATTACTGCCAGAAGTACCAGATTGTTTATTTTATCATCTAATTCCTTCAGATATTGTTTACTTTCTCCTCCTCCCTGCTCCAGATTTTGTCTTTGCTGATCCCTAAACCTGTCATTGTTCGATCTCTCATATTGTCTATTATAACCTGTTCTATTGTATGGCCTATTGTACCCTTCTCTCCTCCAGAAATTTCAATTTTTCCATACCTTACTCGTCTAACGTAAGGTTGTCTATTATCTTGGCCTCTTCTGTCTTGATAATCCCTCGACGTTTGCTCTTCCCTATTCCTATCGGGCGTTGTCTGGCATTGTCTATCCGTTAAGACAGCATATGCAGCTTGAGATTCTTCTTTGCTATTCCTCTGCTGGTAAAATTGAGCATTGGAATGATCTAGACGCTAATGTACTTCCTCAAATCCTTCCATGTTCTCGACATTTGCAGAAATAAGACTTCGCTAAACTTCCAAAGGAAATTGTCTAATTAATGCAGGAATTAACTCATATGTTGGCATAGGTGGATCTAAACGTTGAAGTTTTGCAAGCTGATTTGCGAAGTAATTCGAATATTTGGTCGGCTGTGACGTAGAATAACGTTTCACGTATAACTCTGCCCTGATATTCTGCTGAGTCTCCAGTGACCAAAATTTTCGCAATAGTGCCTGTTCAAACTCTTCATAGGTTCTCAGACTACAACGAAAGGCTCTAAACCAGACGAGTGCTGGACCGTCCAAAATCTACTAATCACTCTCATCTCCCTATCTTTAGTAACCTTAGCATCCTTCAGATAATCTCTCACCTACCTCAGAAATTGAACAGGTGAAACATTTCCAGTCCCTGAAAATTTAATCGGTTTCTCTTCATAACTCTTTACTAATGTAATCGGGGTAGAAGTACGAATGGTAGACACTCCTTCTGACCTTCTTATCTCTGACAATCTTCCTCTATCTGCAAAAGTAGTTTCAGACCTATTCTCCGGTTTCCCATCAGATCTCAATCTGTACGCTTCCAATTTTCTCTCCAAAATATTAAGTCTTCCTAACTTCCTCTATTTCATCCCATTTTGTCTTTCCTCTTCTCCTTCTTCTTGACTATCTTTCAATTCTTCTCTTCTCTCTATCTGATTTTTCTCATCAGTAGTTAACTGATTCTTTAATTTTTCCATATTATTCCGAATAGATTGAATGTCTACGGATACTACTTTAAACTCCGATGAAAAAGCCGTCCTCACTTCTTTAACTTCGTCATGATTTTCTTTTACGAGTTGTTCCTGAATTTCTTTGATTACTTTTTCTTTTACTTCATTTTTCAGTTCTGAGACTACTCCCTGCTTTAATTGTTCTACAATTATTCCCTGATATTCAGTCGTAACCTCCTAGACTACTTGCGTGGAATTTAACGTTCATTCTTTCATCGTACTGATTTCTAAAGCTGCTCTGTCATCTGTTATTTTCCGAACATGATCTTCCTACTTATCTTCTAATAACCTAACCATTTTCTGCGTATCGTTCTTATGTTGAGCTAACTCTTAATTCAGCAAACGACGACTATCCAGTAAGCCTTCCTTCATATGGCCGTAGTTAGTAAATAAATTATCTTTCAATTTATTCCCTGTATCTATGATCCTTGCTTCTAGACTTAAGAAATTCTCTTGAGTTCTCCAAGCGTTATCTTTGATTTTAATTTCCAATGATACCACTTTATCCTCAATTTTAGCATCTATCGATTCAGATAGCCTATCACTAAATGATTCCATATTTCTCGACATCCTACTTTCTATCGATTCTATCGTTTCTAACATTTCGGATTTTATTGAGTTTGAGTTTTCTGTGATTTTACGTTCTAAACATTTTACAGAGGCAGAATTCTATTTTATTTGATTTTCAATTTTATTTTCTAGAGAAGCCGAATTCTCTTTTATTTGACTTCCAACCTTATTTTCTAAACCTCCCATTTGATTTCATATTTTGAGTCCTAGAGAAGCAGAATTCTCTTTCATTTGCCGTCCCAACTCCTGGACCATTTTAGTAAGTGTTTCCAGTTCGCTCATGATAACAATTAGAACACTGGGGTACGATGTCAGTTGACGATGAGCAAACTTAAATCTAAAGTGTTAGTACAGTGAATATGCAGACACGACCTTCATTACAAATGACTTATTAATTCTTACATTTACTATTAATTTTACTTTAAATATAACAAATAACAATCCCCACAAATTCAAATCAAAACTGTGAAACTGTGCATTCATGACCTTGAATCCTACAAACCCCATCTCCTATACTCATCCAAAAATCAAATACCACTCGACCTTGAATCGAAATTCGGAAAAGAATCGCATCAGAATCAGAAACAAACTCAACATGTTGGCAGCCAAAACTCGATCCCCACACGTTGTCGCCAAAAACTCTTCTATATTACCTTATGTGACCGTTTGACAGATGTCCCACGTCCACACAATCGCTCATCTAAACAACAGCAGAGCATAAAAAACAGCAGAGCATAAGACTCAAAAACATCTCGGGGTTAAATATGGGCAAACAACCAACGTTGTAATTTTCAACAAAAACTTGGCTGTTATCCATATGCACACTACAGCAAGGATAGAAAGGAGTTTAGTTTCAAGAAATCATGAATGACCCCAGTTTTCTATACGATAAAATGCATCAGGTTAATTTATTCATTCAACCATCCTAAACTAATTACAATCTTTTCCCACAGGGAGATAGCTAAAACACCCTCCTGAAACAAAATACATCCTATCGCTCCCCCTGGGACCCTGCTCTAATTAGGCCCTGTTAAACTAACGGCAATTATCAAACTTCAAAATCAAAATACTAAATTATTCAAGCATTCTTTGAAGACCAGTGAATATTATAGTTATCACTGTAGTCTGTGTTATTCTAAACACCCTTAACACATTCATGATGGCAGACAATTAATAGTCCAGTCTGACATCATAAGAAAATTATTTCCAAAATTTTATCAAAATTACTTTTATGATCGTTATCAAAATCTTTGAACATGTCGGGAATAAAAAATACGAAATATCTATTCTTGTTATTTAAATGCCATCAAAAACTATTTGGCTTCAGAACAATCTTATTCTTCCTTTTATATGATTATAAATCAAGCTATTTCAAAATCGTAGGTTTCCACACATGGAATCTATTAATCAGTATCCAACAACCTTGTCGATTTAATATTCTTTCTAATAAAGACATAAATTTATTCTCTTATTAAACCTGGGTGCAACTCACTATTATCATTATTGAATTTTATATTAATTATGGATCAGTTATATCAATTTATAAATTCATCTGAGATCGAGGTCAGCATTCCCTGAGTGGCCCATCTCACTAAGCATTACATAGGCTTCATCATTACATTTCATTATAATAAGGAAAGTTTCAAAAATACTAATTCGTTCTGCAAGATCAAATCATTTAAAAGAATATTTGTAAACGGTTAGAGCAAAAATGAAGGTAGAACATGGAATTCTACTGATGACATTATCTGGTTGAAGGCGTGGGGTCGCTACTCTGGCTAAACCCTTCTTTTGAGCAACGTAACACGACGATATCAACCTCCTAATCATTAATATGTTTCACATACAAACTCGTATAATCATAATATACTATTTCCAAATTTCTAAATTCCATTGAGCCTCATTGCTATAATTAATGGATTAGAATAAATACTGTGGGATAAGTACATGCATGCCTTCGCTATTCAACTCAACTACCTGCCAAATAAGTCACTTAGTTCCTATAAAGAAATGTGTTCCTCTCATATTCATGTTACTTTCAAATTGTCACCATTACAAAAATTCCCCTGTTTGACACAAAATGCTCTACACCGAAACTTTCCTGTCCGAATTTATTATTATTATTATCTCCTTATATAATTCCAAATTGCATTATTTATCAAATCTCATTACATTTGCTTATAATCTGATCAAAAATTCGATTATGTAAACACCACACGATTGTTCACTATCAGCCATTAATGTATTATTATTACTATTATTATTATTGAATATTTCAACAATGTCAAATATTATTGACTTCCAAGGTTTAGGATCCAATCTGATCTTTGAAATCATCATAACCATCATTCAAGATTTAATCATGTCATATCCATATATGACCATTATCAGTTATTATTATTATTATTATTATTATTATTATTATTATTATTATCGAAGAAATCCTAAATCGCATGAAAATCGAACTCATTAGACTATAACTGAGTATCTAATTTCATCTATTATTACTAAGATCCAAATCACATAGAAAAATAATTAACGGAATTACCATCGTAAATAAATATCCAACAACGATAGCCTTTACTAAACCATGCGATAAAAATTATGTACAGAACTGTACAGCAAGAAAACTAAATGAAATTACCAGCTAACTAGAAAAGCATGGATGTCTTCTAAGGTATGTCATCATCCAGCGACAAACCGCATCGTGGGTACGCTAGTCTTCCTATTACAATAAAGTATGAAAATCCATAGGAAGGATCCAGACATTATGCTCCTGCATAATTCAAAATGAATACTGGTATCAAACAATGATTCCTAATGGGTTGAATGAAATAGTCTACAGTCTGCAAATCACTGGTACTAACTACTAAATATAAGAATGATGTTCACTTCCCTTGATATTGGTCTTAAAAAATGAATCCCTTGGCTGGAGAACGCCATGGACTAGCCAAGCCGTCCGGCTCGAACATGTGTATGTACAGTAGAATAGTATATGCTCCCAACGGCTCCCTTGTCACAGTACAAAGTTCTATACATCTTCTTCCATCACACCACCAATTCGATTTAATACTCCATTATGACGTTTCGGTTCACGGTAATATTCAAGAGTTCATTACGACGATTCACTATCATGATTTCCTGTGCGTAATCCATTAATACTATGGCTTGTGCCATGAAAAGTCACGTAATCTAACTAGTCGTGGTTTGACAATTGTAACCCGGTCATTCACCGTTCCAAAATCAGTCAGCATTTAATTTATGACTGTACGGGACAGCTTTGCTTGCACTCTACTGAGATTATCGCAGTACACTGACGAACCCTTATTGCCATGGTTTCCAGTTATTGCTATCAAAACTAATCTGGTTGAAGATATGCTCTTCGCATGATCCGTGTTAGGAATCAGTTACAATGCGTTGGCTAACTAACTATGAGATTGGATATTAGTTCAGCTCAATCTTGAACACACAAATATTGGCCTCACCTATAAACTTCTAACTGTGGGAGAACACTGCCACAGTGTTTCCTCGTAGGCTCTTTCTTGACATTAGGTCTGGTACTCGTAATTCAGCTTTCGAATTCATGTTCGCTCGATCACACATAAAGACGAATTCTGTACTGACCTTCACTCCACAGGTGTAGACAGCGCGGCCTCACCTGTCTGGCTATCTCATGCACACCGCTGATCGCGCAGATGACGTATTGCTCCGCTCTACAGGGCTACCCAGAAACTTCTTCTGGCGCTCTCTTCAAAAATCCTCAGAATGATACGGAGAAAAAACAACTCTCATATACTTGCCATGAGCTTCCTCAAAATGGGCACAGTACTGTGGATGCTGGGATTCGCATATGATGGTGGACTATTGTTGGAGCCTCTATCGAGAATGTACAGAAATAACACATTGCAGAAAATCACAGAAGGTGGATTTCAGCGATGTGGCAAAATGAAGGTGTAATACGAGTGTTCTCTTTCTGCTAGGCATTACGTCATAGTGAACAAGAAGTGGTTAACACTATCTACAAATTTAGAAACTTTTTGCCAGACATACATGTTATCTTAATGAATAATTGGTGTTTATTTGTCAAGTCGATTAACTGAATAATCTAAAATGCCATATCGTGAGAGGAAGAGCTTATATGCCAAAACTAAAATTACTTTCAGAAACTACGACCCAACAACACCCAAAAAAGGGACTAATATATTAGACACCAAAATTCGTGTTCCCCATAATTCATATATAAACACGGTCAATGTCTGTGAAAAATAAAGAAACTTTTATTTTCTAGATTCTTAGACGTCGCAATCATTCAATATACAATAATTAAAATGTATATAAATATTCCAACACGATATACGCTAAAAAAGATTGCAATATTATAAAACACCTTAACAATCTTAGCACCGTTTAAATCAACGAATTTATGTCAATAGGCCTACTAGGTTTTGTACAAAACTCTACCAATTTCGATTTCATTCAATTTTTCTAAAGAACTTTAGAATTACCTATGGTAGCCTCGGGAATCCTATCTAACACTTACTTAGACCATCTCGAAGCAACTAAAATTAATAATAAATTCAAAGGACTTGTTTACTGAGGACATTATGTATATTATACTTTTGCAGAAATGATGAGTCCCTAACTCAAGCCGATAATATTCTCAAATATTTAAACATATTCAGTTCACAAAATAATCTAAAGGAAACAAAACATTGAATTACTTAAAACAAATCCACAACAGGAGAAGACGACAAACTGTCATATAATATGTATAGAAAACCTACACAGACTGGATCAATAGTTAAAAACAATTCAACACATCCAGGATCACAAAAGTAACCCACTTTGAACAATGTAATTTATAGTGCGTTAAACATAGCTGTGAGCCCTAATAATTATTGACACGTCCACTCCTCGGGTGGATAGGGTGGATGGCCCCCTACTTACCTTTTCTCGGAGGTCCGCTCACATACTGCAACTCACCGCCAGTTGACATGCCCCAACAGAAGAACACCTAAAGGTGGAAGAAGGTGGAGAAGAAGAAAACCCACAGGTTCGTCTAGAGAAAACCTCCCGATAACTAACAGAACTGCCACCGACGAAATTGACACACTCGCACAACAACAACAACAAGACGAACTGTGGAAGGGAAGCGACTGGGCCATTTTCAACCACAACCCGAGGTGTCTACCTTGAGAGCTGTCTACAGAATCCCAGACCCAGAAATGATACACACGATTCATATTTTAAAACAACACTTCTATTCATAAAATAAATTTTACAATAAATATACAATAAACAATTACATGCAGTGTAAATAAAAGAAAAGGTGTGGTACTGTGCCCAACTCTAGGAATGGGTATTCCAAGATTCAGACACCTAGATATCAAGGGAAAGGCTACAGCCGCTTTTGAAAGTTGAGATATTTGAATATCGCGCTACATTGCTTCTAGAAGCAATTGGAAAGAATATACCGCTAAGAGCATGTCAAGTGACGTAGCGAATAATAGCAGAGGTCGAGGCTATTTATTGATTAAATAGTTAACCATGGAGTAGAGACTTGAGACTTGGATCAGATTACTGGCACGGCCAAATGAAAGAGAATGCAATTTGTATCATGTAAATCGGACCAGGGATACCAGAGATATGAGGATTTCCAGATTTCAGCTGATTCAGCGTGACCCTGACCGTTTTGAATAAAAGCCGGCCGCCTCAAGCATCTTCAGCTCACTTTGAAACAAGCACTTGCCTAGCAAGGTGCCGCTACGCTGAGCCAAGGCACATGGTTGCCGGATCTACGCAGAAGTTATTTTCAAAATTGTGATATTCACAAAAGTGCTGCGCTACGAGTGGAACTTAGTAAGTTTCCGGCAGGGAGAATCACTAAGGTGATAGTTATTTTTCGACAGACACTGGTGAAATATTTTATTTCTACATGGACATATGCTAGACTTTGTCTAGAATAGTACTTTGTCACATACCAGTAATAACCAAATACTTGGATATTCTAGTCCAATTCAGTCAGTTTCATATTTGTAACTTGATAACCACTTCGATCTTTCAGTATATTGAAGGCCAGTCTATCACGGTGTTGTTCATTAGCCAACGCAGGGAAACTACATGTTGCTTCGCGCATGGTAGATGGTGTGAAGCCATGCCCAGGGAACGATCTTCAGAACCGCCGTTGATTGGTTTAGACTGTCAGTGTTTTCTTGTACTGAAACGATTACCGTGAGTTATGTTACAACTGACATATTTAAGAATAGATCACTTAGATCTGACCCCATTTAAGCAAACTGTTATGGAGTTAACAGAAACCAATATTAAAATGGATCAACAGTTACTTCAAACGTCAAGAGATATTACCACTATGTCTTGCTAGACGGATTGTGGGTATATAATGGCGGCCGATACAAGGATTATACGTGCTTGTCCGATAGGGCATGTCTATGGATAAATCTGGTACAGACCAGGTTCGCTACGCTTCAGGACCATCAAGAAATGTAAGCCACATTTTGACTTTATATTATGCCTAGCTAATTGGAACAAACTCATTTTCTGCAGATGACCAACACATTTATTTTTCTTCGTATTTAAATCTTGCAATGATTTACGCAAGACATATTAGAGTTATTCTGAGTATTTTCAGCACTCAGAACAGTTTAGGATCGATGACCGAGCATATCGAGCATTTATTTGAATATTTCATATTTTTGGGAAGTCACGGAAAACCGTCGATGTAACTGTAAAAGTTAATTTTTTTTGTTGAGGAATGGATATTTTTTCCATATTCGAAGGTTCGAACATGTGGATTCTCACATAATGAGATGATAATTAAATTTATTTAAAATAATATAAATAATATTAATAATAAAAATCCACTAATAATAATAATAATGATTTTTATAACTTTTCTAAATAATTCTTGGATCTTATATTTTCTAATAATCACATTTATTGAGAGAGAGCCTATGAAGTAGTTTAATCATTTCTAGTTTGGAACAGGTGATTTTCCGAAGGAGAGTGGTTAGCGCAAGCCCGCATTCAACCAACATTTCAGTTCTGGTTGAACAGTTAATTTTTGCAATGAGCAAAGTATATTTTTCAGATAACACGGAGAGGCATGAAACGGGAAGCAAATGATATTTGTATCAATTAGGAATTTTTTGTATTTATATAAAATCATGACGTAAATACACATTCGAAAGTGAAATAAAGATTTTCATAAGTATGGTAAATTCACGGGTTGAACTGAATGGTAAAATAAAATAAACTTGTAAGTTTATTAATCTTCCAGTGTTGATAACAAGCAGAGGCTTGATTTATTGTATAAATTTTGGGAAGAAAATTTATGTGTGTGGAGTAGTTGAAATGCCATTCCCAGGTGCGCATGTTTAAGTCGCAGGAATGAGGAGTTTTTTTTGGAGCATCAATCAAATAGCAGGTTCGATGGCTCAGGTTTATAGAAGGAGTATTGGAACTACATATTTCGTCGTGTGAATGACCCGAAGGTTATTTATTAGAAACCATCAGTTCTTATTTCAACCTTGTTTACGGATTCCATTTAGACTTTGATTTTGCTAGAACCCGGATTTGTCATGATAGTATTTTATTCTTCTTCAGAGGAAGACCTTTGCCGTTGTTGTTGTAATATTGTGTTCTTATAAAAATAATAGAATGGGCCACTGCCAATTAAAAATAATTCTATAACCACGAATAATTTGAAGGATGTTTTCAATCCTAGTGCCATGAACTAAATGAATTTATTATGAAGCTACAATTCTTATTTCCGCATTCTGTCGAAGAATTGCAAGTTGTGAAAGTTGCTAAAATGGCCATGAATATAAATATTTTTCTTAATAATGTTCCAAGTGGAAAATTGAATAGTTGAATGGTCCAACAATTTATTGATCAAGTTGATGATTCAGAAATCATATATTTTGTTAGGAACTTGAAGTTCATAATCGAGTCACTTCTCGAAATGTTTAATGTCAGAAGAACAATTAATTTGGTTGTGCTTCGCACAGTTCTTCGATGCTATGCTCAATGGTCAAATACTTTTCAGATGATGTTATTAATATGTGTACATAATTTGTGCTGATTCAGAAATAATAATATTTTTTGACAATATTTTTTGAAACTGGAAAAATAAGTGTAAGTTTAAAAGTTCTATGAACATTTATTCTACGAGTGTTAATATTATGTAAAAATTCAAACAGTGAACTACGGTATTTCCAGTAAAGACAATTAAATTTGAACTGGATTTAATCATAAATAATGGATTTAATTTTGGAACACAGTCTACAGGACTAATAATCAGACTTGTGTTTCCAAAAAAATAATTGTCAAATGTGTTTGGAAAATTTCTGTACATTTGTGTAAATAGGATGTGGGTCGCCACACGTGAATGATGCTGCTTTGAGCATTTTTGCAGTCAATTTTAAATTCAAAATAAAATGAGATAATTTTACATGATGTGTTATGCCCAGTTGAATCTCCTTCTATCCTTATTGTTGCATTGAGCCAAAATTCAGAAAAGCATTTTTTTCATTTGATGTCGTTTTTGCGATTTGCTTTAACCCATCTGGCGCCCCGGGATATTTTGACTCTCGTGCTGACTGTTTATTGGTAAAATGCATATGTGGTCGTGCGGACTCCGGTCTAAACGGGCACATAAAATAAGATAGAGAGAGAAATGGCTTCGAACGTGGGGCTCGAGTTAGACACGGTCAATCGCATGCCGATTTAAATTGTGATAATTTTTTCTATAAATATTTTGGGAGTGAGAGAATTTTGGTTTGGATGAATAAATTAGTAGGAAACCCAATTAGTGGGGAAAATTAAAAATTTAACTGGATTAATAATTAGAATGGGTTTGATTATTTTTGATAATGGCTTAACCATTAGGGCGTCAAGTAAATTCAGTAGTAAACGTTCGATGACTGGACATACGCATTATTAGAATCCAGGTGGAGGATATTTGAGAACTTGCATATTTTTCTTGTGATATTGTGGTAAATGTAATTCGTAAAAGTAGAGAATTTTGTTTTTCCATTACGTCGACATTAGGACAAATCTCATTTTATTAGAGTGTTCCAATTAGCTATTCATATTTCTTGTTCTAGTTATAAGCTTGTGTTTGCCAATATTGTATACCCCTAAGTTTTGAATAATAATTGAAAATTATGGAAGAGATGATGAGGGTGATGAGGAGTTTGGAGGATAGTTCAAAAGAGGCTGGACTGCCTGTAGCAGCCATTATGAAAGAAAATACTGAGGCTTTGGAAAGGAAACTTAAAGAAAATTCTGATAAACTTAAAGAAAGTTTAAACGATAAACTTAAAGAAAATTCTGATTCTTTAGAAAATATCCTCCCGAGTATCTGTAATCTCGACGGACATTACCTCTTTGTTGATTCTGATGATCCCGTCGTTGATTGCCATTATAATTTCCTCGGTCTTCATTCGATCGTTCGAAACGACGTTCCCAATACGGTTGGTTTCTGAACCTATCGTCTCTATCATAGTTACGATTATACGGTTGCCGGTTCCAATTTCTCCGGTCAGGTCCTGGATTGTCCTGCTGATACCGTGTTCCCATATTGGACATTGGTTCAGGTGTTTGGCTGTTCTTGTCGATAATGGTTATATTAGCTTGTCGATTCGCCGGTCTGTTATCATTGCGTGGTTCACCACGAGGTCGTTGACTTTGAAATTCTTCGTTGGTTGAGTCGAGTCTTCTCAAAATCTGATCGCATTGGACAAAAGATGTTGCGTCAGCGGAGATCAAGACTCGTTGAACGTCTGCGGGATATTGCCTGATTATCATTTGGATCAGATCCGTTTCCGCCAGTGGGGGTTGAAGGCATCTCAACTTAGCTAATTGAGACGAGAAGTAATTAGCATAGCGCGTTGGCTGAGTAGAGCTGTACCTCTTCGTGTACATTTCGGTTCTTATCCCCTGCTGAATATCCGATGACCAATATGTGCGCAATAAAGCTTCTCTGAAATCACGGAAACCAGTGAACGAGAAGCTAAAAGCTCGGAACCAGGTGCCGGCTTGACCTTCCATCAAACGCTCTATTACCCGGAGTTCACGTTCCGGTGTTACTATCGTATCACGCAAGTACGCTTCAACATTATTCAGGAATTCAACGGGTGTGACGTCTCCTCCACTTCCTGAAAATCGGGCAGGTTGTTCCTCCCTTGAACGTATGATCATCACGTTCTGATTCCCCGAACTACGTGTCGGTGTAAAGATCGGTGCTTGACTATTTAATAAGCTCGGTTGCTCCATGGTAGTTGGATAGCAATTACCGGTCATAGTAGTGACATTCGGAGTAGTAGTCATAGTAGATAATCCGGTTCTATTGATTGGCATTTGGTAATCGTATTGCAGTGGATTTCCCGCGGTGGAAGTAACATTTAGTGGTGACTGCCAATAATGTGTCGTACTGGGTTGCCCTGAAGTTGTGGTAGGGTATGCCTCAGCAGTCATCATCATTTGTGGTCTCACTGTTGATGATGTCGTTGGAATTAACGGAGGTGTTACAAATGTCGTGGATTTCATTTGAGCTTCGATCCGTTCTAATCGCTGATCAAGATCTTGCATGTCAGGCGAATTAGAAATATTGCCTGGCGAACCTATTGCATTTATTTGTAGCTCAATCCTCTCTATTTTCCCACGGAGACACTCGTCAACATCGTGGACGGTCTTCTTATTTTCCTCCTTAGCTAAACCTATCTCCCTCATTAACTCCTTCAAATTTTCGTGAGTTTCCAGCCTTAACCCTTCCGTGTTAGCAGTAAGTTCCGCCATAGTATTCTTACTGTCGGCTATGTTTTCTCGAAAACTGCCCATGTCTTTCACCACTGTTCTCATATTATTGTGAACAGCAGTCACTACGCCCCTCATCACTCTCATACTAGTGTTGACAAGTTCGACTTGACGTCTCATCTCTTCGGTAGCCGTTTGAGTTTCATCCATCCGTTCCTCAATAGCAGAAACTCTAGTTCCTAACGGCTCCTTCACTGTCGCAATCGCAAGTTGGAGTTCACTCCTCTCTTCACCCATACGATCGCTTACCTCTTCAATTCTAATGTCTATTGCATCTAACCGTGTCTGCATTTCTAGTCTTCCTGCATCGATAGTATTGGTCAGGGTTTCAAAGCGTGTGTCAATCTTCCCTAACGCTGCGACAAGATTAGCATTTGCTTCTGCCCGATTCGTTTCCAAATCGTTCCTGACTTGAGTTAGTGTACAATTTAAGGCGACAGTGTTTTCAACATTGGCATTAATAGATTCATTTAATGTTTCAACATGATTATCAATAGTTTGATTAATTGCTGAAACATTAGTATTAATAGAATCACTTAATTCTGTCCTAACATTGTTTACATTTGTGATTACATTGGTTATGTCTGTCCTAACAGTGGTGATATCATCCCTGACAGTAGTCATGTCACCTCTGACCTCAGTCAGTGTGTTGTTAATTGTGGCAACATTAGTAGCCGTAGTTTCATTAATTGCGGCAACATTCGTAGTCAAGTCACCTCTGACCTCAGTCAGTGTGTTGTTAATTGTGGTGACTCTAGTGTTTATGTTTTCGTTGAGGTTAGCAGTATTAGTCGCCAAAGCCTCATTTATGTTAGCAACATTATCAGTTATGTTGCGCCTAACTCTACCTAATGTTCCATTTACCTCAGTCACATGTGCTCGGACCGAATCTAAATCGCCTCTCAATGTCGCTGTATTTTCATTAAAATCAGCTCGTAATATGGTAATGCTTGCCTCCATATTGGCATTAATCTGACCCACCATTAGGTTCATCATCTCTTGGAACCACTCTCCCTCCATTACACAGATACAATTGATGAGATGAGGAAGAAACACCTTACACCCAGTGAACGCTACTTTATGGATGAATAGCCATGGTGGAAAGCTTGGCCATCCCCAATAAACTCTCATGAATTCAGCTGGATTCGACGACAAAGAATGAATCTACATTTATATTTTAACAACAAGCAAAGCAACACAAAACAAGTTACATTTACTGCGGATGTAGTACTGGCAACATAAAATACCTCGACTGAATTTTAACTCTTAGACTTTACCCCATGGTCTGATTTCTAAACAGAATGCCATGTGACCTTTTGTACGGCTGTACGACATCTAAAGTTCGTCACAGTCCAGACAAATTTGTCAATAATCAAAATACATGATCCTCTCAATAATGACATGTTGCTGATGGCCTACATGTCTACGTCGGCTTACCAGGTTGGGCGCCAAAAGAAAATAAATGGTTATGTGCCCGTTGGACGAGGTTATCTGGTTACCACCAACCGTAACGTGGCCTCCCAGATGATCTCTACCTCGAGACACATTGCCGGAACGGATCGGAATGCACTTCTTGGGACTAGCCGGCACAATACTCTGCTTCCCTAAGGATCAGGTTCCCATCACAGTGATTGTCATAGACGCCCAAAGAAAATGCACCCCCAAAAGGTCAAAACTACTAAATAATTAAAATCCAGACTTAAGACATACTCATGGTTGGTTTATTTGTAAGGTCAAACCCCTGTCCTACGGTCGGAGGGTTTGATAAAACGGCTATTCCGTAGCTAAAAAGCAAAGAAAAAAATAAACAACTCCTAAAATTAACGTAGAATCCCCTCGACAGGTCCTAAATACAGCAAAACAAAGCAAAACTGGGGAATTGGTACCGCTAGAAAAATCGTTATACAAGAAAAACTGATGCTTCTAAGAAGAAGACATCATGGCATCAAAACATGTCAAACAGGACAGCAAAGTTAAAGGACTGGTACCATCCCATATTTACATTTAGACTATATCATTTGAACTACTCCTGCTTTAATCTGATCAACGGCGTCAGACGTCCGTGATACACAAACTATACAAAAACAAATTATTGTCAGTCATCTTTTTACAGTACACTGGTACAATAATATACAAACAACAAAGATGTTTTATCTTACAAGAGACAGTAGGGTAATAGTGGGAAACACATCAATAATAAATAAGTTATACACACAAATAAACATCTTATTAATCCTGCCTGCAACAGATGAACAACTGTTTGTTGTCCACCGTCATCTATCAGGGTGTCTAAACTTGAGAATCAAACTGTGCAAGAACAGCATTCCCCTGATCGGGTCACGCCCCACGAGTTCTGAACTTTCGGTTCGTGCGATCTCTGTCAAAGTCTATCAGTGTTAGCTACTAAACTTACTAGTAAGAACGAACGAAGGCGCAATGCATTGCTCTGCTAGACTACAGGTACAAGATCAAAATTTAACAACGATTAAGGTTTAACTGTATTATTAGCATCGCCGGTTTAGGAGATAAATTGATGATTCATGATTTAGTCCTAAGTTTAATGTCGTAGATTTATGAGTCCGTTGATTATTAAGATAGTTGACCAAATGCAAGGCGTCGCAAGAGCGGGCTACCAACACGTGGTACACCTCAACAAAGAATACGTGGCTCGCACGTTAACAATAACACAATCGGTACTCGAAAGAGACCATACCTTTCCTCCTAGGTCCAAACTTGTTCTGTAACATAGATCTGGCCGGCTTTCTCTAATAAACGTGGTAACCAACCCTGCGTGTATTAAAACACGGTAAATAGTCATTCACTTACAAGTGAGAATACATAATAGCCTTAAGGGTCCAACTTATCAAATGGTTGCTCAAATTCATTATAAATCATGACAAAACATATTGGGGCTCGCTCACAAATACCTGCGAGTAGATTAAAAATTTAGCATTACTTATCAGTACACCTGTACCAGAACAGCCTTACAAAAATCGATACTGAATCAAGGTCAATAGCATGAGCATAAACAAAGCATAGCCCATAAGAACATTCCTAGCAAGGTCTAGAAATAAAGAAAATAAAAATGAAGTCGATAGTCAATTGTCTCACAAGAGAGATCGTAAGTAACCTTTGGCAATGTCATTGGCGTGGACTGGGCAAACACCTGTCATTGTGCTCCCAGCGCTTGGCACTAAGCATCAGCGCGTCAGTGAATCTCAAAGAAAATGTCTATCACTGATCTTTCAATACATTAAAGCACAGTAAATGTAGACTGAGTGTTCTTAGCAATCACTCTAAAGGATTATACACATGTAAAGGAAGTTATTATAACGTGAAAGACGAATCAATTACAAGTAGAATGATATGTTTGAATTCTGAAACCAAATAGACGTAACAGAAAGATATCCCTCTCTCTTTGAAAGGCTTTGACATTTTGTAACGCCACTGAAGCTCACAGCGAATGAGTGCTGCGTACAAAACATGTTTAAATGATAATAAAATACTGGGTCACACCTTAACCTTAGGTGGAACTAATCGAAATGATACGAATCGTGTTACATAAACTTTATGAGTAAGTTCATAACATTACTTAACTCATGTACAGCGATGTGAATTATCTGAATTCTAGTGGCGAACTGCTCACTCTTTAAAAATGTATATTACAATAACAACAGGCTGGATCCCTTCCATACCTAAACGATACACTAATGTTAAATAAAGACGTCAGTGGCGTACTAAAATAATAGAAATGGGGACTTCAAAAACTTTAACCAAATATCAGCTGGAGCTGAATTAAAAACATGTCCCTGTCACAAATGACTAAATTGATGTTCCGTCATGCGGAATTACCTTCTAAGAACAATATCGCACCTTGTGGACACGCACAATCTGGTGACTAACTCAGTGTCGAGTAACGAAATGGAAAGAGAAGCATTCAGAAGCGTGAAAAGTCACCTTAAGGAGGTGGTCAAAAAGAATGAAAGAAGCCTACCTTGATGACTGAAAAAATGAGTTACGGATGTCACAGACTAATCTACCCATGACCATCCACCGTACAAAAATAGATTAGGAAATCATGACTCACAGCTATTGCAGATAATTTATCCAGACACGAGGATTGAGGATTTTGCCTTTCATCCAGACAAACAACAAATATCTTCTCTGCTCGGCCACAAGCATGGTTATCCTTGGGTGGTCATCCATTGTTGTAGTGTGGCTTAGGTGTTCAGTGTTCCTCCCATTCGGATGTTTAAGCCATAGCCCTCTTCTTCTTAGATATAGGATTATTATTCCTTAGCACGTGGTGAAATGAAGGCATCTTGTAGGGTCGTTGAAATTCGTATAATAATGGACACAGCTTAAAGCGTGTTGAAATTCACAGATTTTTACACCCTTTTCACCAGCAGACTATATTTAAAAATGGCCTTGTCTGCTAAAACACATAAACTGGCTTTGACACTAGACACGTGTCTTTCCACTGAAGCTAAACAACTTCACACGTTTTAGATAACATATCGAAGAATATCAGCTTAATCTTATTTGTTTTACAGTCGGCCTTTGCACGGCTCGTAAATATTTCACTGCATCTGTTGAATATGACGACCAGATTCTCCACTCGGGTCTTACTGGTACACAAATTATTTGTCACTGGTCAGCCATAGAATCACGCTGTAACCATGTGGTCAACACTTCACTGAATAGAAATATAATCAGATTCACAATCTTGGACGAACTTCTCGTGTCACCAGCACACTTCGTGCTTTAATTAATACTTTCAGACGTATTCACTTTACACAATTTGAACGTCGATGATACTTAAGACTTGGTCGCCTGGGACCTTCACAATTTCACATCCGCTCGCCATGCAAGCGCGGATTCAAGTCATTCCTTCACGGAAGTAGGTGTGCTCAGTTCGATCACTTCCGAGTCATTTAGCGTCTAAGTTCATTCCTTCCGCGTATCGGCGGTGTTATACCTTTGGTGTAAACCATATAATAAATTTTATTAGCCCATGAAGAATGTGGCTAGTTAAGCTGAATGACTGATTATTTTAAATTCAGGTTGCACATCAGAGAGAACTTCTTTGATCATGTAGGGTAATTTTATACTGCTTCTTAATGAAGTCTAAAGATCATCTAAGTAGTGGCATGCTGCTGTGGGTGCTTTCACAATTCTTGAGCATTATAAATTCCATGGTTCGTGTACATGCTATCACCAGCATGAGCTATTCGGGCTCAATACCTTCTACCCATGAGAAGTGTTTTTTTTTTCTTTCATGAGAACAACTTGGTTCACTAGGCCATATAAGTTACAAATCTGACGAGAACATTCCTTTAGTTGTTGAACTTCTCTGTCATACGTTTGGTGTTCCGATAATAACACACTGTATCAGCATTATGGCATACTTCCCAAAGATGTCAATCATCCACGAGCACGACCCAGTAGAACATTCTCCATAGTGCTGTTGACACTTTTCTTCTAGGCTATTGCCTCTAAATTTATTTTCCAGATAGTAGGTTGAAACTGACAAGAAAGGGAAATTTATTTAATTTATGTACACATTACTTTTAGGTAACGTACAGTATTAAATACTGTTTTGTTATTGGAACTGATCAATTATTTTAATATTTTGCTTTAGCCATTATAACTATAGCGCATATGTTAGAAATATGAGGATAAAACCTGCTTTCACTTCCATACGCTATATCGGCGTGTCGTAAGTTGTGTATTATAGCATTTAAAATGCTGCCCTCAATGAAGCATTTAGCAGTAACCATGTCCTACGTGTTTCCGTAGCAGTCAGCGGCAAACAACTTGGGGCAATTACAATTAGCCCGGGACTGTTTGCCTTGCCGCATTGTTCATTCTTCCACCTTACAGTGACCAGCCACACAGCATTTCCTGTCAGTTACCAGGCACACAGCTGGGTTGTATGATTTCACTTGTACGTGAGTAAGCATCAAATAGTAGCTCAAGTAACGTGCAGATTCATCCATTTACTCGAAGAATCTGACAATCTCTGACCACTTCAATTCTAAATGGACTTTATTTTGTTTTCTTTAAAATTTACCCCAAGGCACTTATACGAGTCCTAATTCAAGCCTCCGTGGCTTAGGCGGCAGCACGCCGGTCTCTCACCGCTGGATCCGTGGTTCAAATCCCGGTCACTCCATGTGAGATCTGTGCTGGACAAAACGGAGGCAGACAGGTTTTTCTCCGGGTACTCCGGTTTTCCCTGTCAAAATTTCATTCCAGCAACACTCTCCACTATCATTCCATTTCATTTCATCTGTCATTCATTTAATCATTGCCCCAGAGGAGTGCGTCAGGCCTCGGCAGCCGGCACAGTTCATATCCTCGCCGCTAGATGGGGGCTTCATTCATTCCATTTCTGACCTGGTCGGCGACTGGAAGCAGGCTGTGGATTTTCATTTTTTCATAATATGAACACCAATACCCGAATATAATTAATTATTAGACAAGATTTCATTATTGATTAATATCATTAGTTCAAGTCAGCGCTGCTGACTAAGATAATCCTGCCCCCTAAAAGAACTAACAACCGCAACATAGGTTCAACGTCTGGCCAAAATTGAGGTTGTACGTCCATATGGATGTTCATCTTCAACTTTAACATCTGTTGCATAAACGGTACAGGTCCAATCACCCAATATGGAACTGGAGTACAGTGGTGCATATCTTGTTCAGGAACGAGATTGGCCAATTCCACCAAATCGTTGACTACTTTATTATTTCAAGTTACAACATAATTAAGATTTTTGTATAATTTTTCGCCTACCATAGGAAAATATATCAACTTAAGCATATGTTTAGAAATCATTCACTTGCTTTACACTGCACGTGATATCATATAAGTAAATTATTTACCATTGGTGCAAGAATCAGGCAAGTATAAATTTTCAAATCTCTGCTTTCAAATTTAATAATGATCATTGTTTGAAAGAAAACTTTAGTTCATAAAGAAAATGCATGGTTTTATAACTATTGCCCAGCTGTACACAGATCGTTGTGCTTTTATCAAAATACACGAAAAGTACACTAACCTGATTCTCGCACTAATTTTTTAAAGTATTTCGCTGCATCTCGTCCCTAAAATATAGCAACATTTACAACAACTCAGGTTATAGTGAAAAGCAAGTAGTTCGACACATTTTTCAAGTAAATAATGTTCTAAATATTTTAATGGTTTTGATAATAATAATGCGTGGTTGATTCATTCAAGTATATCATCCGCATATACATATTACGTGTAATTTACAGAGGTTTATCTGAAGCTCATACTATAGTGAAAGTATTTGCAATTAATCGAGTTTAGACTAGGGATGAGTGCTCCAGGAATAGAATCGGGTCTCATCATAGTATGATTCTGCAGTGAGTGTGAAAAAGCTACATTAAGAATGAATGGCGAACGTTGAATAGCTCGATATCACTCCATTGAAAAATATTGAAACTTCTTCCCCTCTTGAAAATGAAAAAATCCTTTGCACAAAACCTCGCCGAAGCTTCTCCTAACTAGCAGCCATTTTAGTTTCCCTCTCTGTTGTTAACCCATTAGTGCAATGTAACATGTTGCGTTGAGCAGAAATGTTAGGACACTGTAAGTGAAATTTAAATCAGTAAGATTCTGCGACTTTGTTCATTAGTATCAGACTTCATAAATTGTCATTTTCGCCTTTTATTTACAATGCACAAAATCGCTACGGTACCTTGTTGTCTAGCTGGGCATGACGTGAGGGGAAGCACGAGTGGCCTAGTTAGCCAGCGGTGAGTGGTTCAATCTTGCATCACAGCAATTTTGGATTCAATCCTGAGTATTTGTTCTTGTTAGGTATTTCTCCACGCACCCGATGTGTTGGGATTATACCTTAAATCAATTCCCTTCCACATTTTCTAATCAGAGCTTTTCTATATAGCTTCATGGATATATAAGAAATTAACTTATTTTGCCCAAAACGTTCTACTCGTAATCAATGAGCTAACAAGTTGGCTGATAACCCCTTCCCCACCCTGAGGGAAGAGTAGACTACATTTATTTTGGACTAATTATATCACCATGGTTGACGCGGGATGTTCGAACTGCGCTAACTAGGTTACACCCAAACAGTCTTGTCAGCTCACGCTAATGGGTTTGGGAAGGGAGTGGGGGTAAGCAACGTCTCCTTAAATGTTGGTTAAGCCATGAGTTGACTGACAGATACGTACACCTGGACCCTCTGGAGTTTCCGTAGATATAATCAGTGCAGCCAACATCTTATCCATGTACAGTCAAAGAAGTGCTGGATTGCGAGTTATAGGAAACTACAAATGTTGCAAGTTTGAGTTGTCAAAACTGGCCAGAAGTGGAGGTGTTTCAACAAGGAATTCATTTACGAATGCGCCTAATTTTGTAGCAGAATACATTTTGGTTCCCACGATATCGTTTTAAAGCTCATAGTGCAGGCTATAACTTGCATGTTTACGAAGCTAAAACATAAAAATTAAAATGTGCAGATCTGAATAGTAACTGTGAAACACAAAGACATTGACCGAACCTTATATTTAACAAGTGCAAGGCTAAAAAATCCAGGAATCTGGAATAATATCAAAAGTTGGTAATGAGTGGTATTGAAAACGTCTTTGAGATAACAAGAGTAGATAGTGGCGAACACCGTGAAGATCAGCGCAGTTTGACACATTCCAAAATAGATTTACCTTCACGTCCAGTTTGGAGTGGGGGTCAGTGAAACACGCCTCAGGCAACTTCCCCTGTTAGGTTTTTCTAATCGTTCCCCTTGGAGAGATCTCATTAGCGCTGCTCTATATCACCCGGTTGACGATACATTAAAGGAATGTTAGGCAAAAATGACTTGCGATAATCGGTAATCGATAATTGAAGATGGGGCAGCACATTATATACAAAATGTAACTAAATATGTGGGAAAGCTCCGGGGAATCGAAAGAGGATGTAACAACAAGCAAAACATGCCCGGTAAACATTGGTGTATTTGCTTTCGTTTCCGTGTTACAAGCATTGTTTTTGGTGAACATAACACCGACCACTTCACTATGCAGGTTGTCCATTTGTGTTGATAAAGTGTACGTTGCTACTTACAGTTCTCTACAGAAGGTGCTCAAAATGGCTACTACGAGCTGTAATGCAGGCGTCTATGCGTCGCTTCATTGACTTTCTCACACGCTCCCATGTTCCCTGTGTCTGCCGTATCTGCTGACGTCCTTGCTCTATTCACTGACGCAGCATGTCCACTTTATGAATAGGTGTGGAATACCCAATGGCCTTTAAATGACCCCATAAGTAGAAGTCTAATGGGTTGAGATTGGGTCACGGTGTCGGTCCCTGACGCCCTATCCATTTGTTTGGGAATCGCTGATGTAAAATTTCTCTAGCAGCGAGAGAAAAATGAGGTTGTGCTCCTTCATGTATGAATCACCTGGGTGCCGCCGTTTCTGTTATACACACCACAAACAATGCTTGTAACACGGCAATGAACTCACATACACCATATGTTTACCGGACATGTTTTGCTCTTTGTTAGGTCCTCTATCGAATCCCCCGGAGCTCTCTCACATATTTTGCCACACCCTGTATAAATACGACACCACAGTTAGGTGTTTGAATTTAATATGTACCATGTTTTAATACAGCATGCCCCGAAGAATCCAGATATGATTTTGTGACGCAAATCGAAGATTTGTCGGAAGGTTTTCTGGTTGTACGAGTGACAAAACCAGATATGGCACTATTTGTTTCTATTGTGTTAGTGAACACATAAGCTTATGACGAACTTAACTTTTCTGAATGTGTTTCTTTGAAATACCTGTAAAAGAATATTTGCACAAGAAGGTAAATATGGAAACCTAACTCCCAGGTTTCTTATCTTACTCTGTGACAGAATTTAGAACTTCCATGAATTACAGTAGTAGTAACCTACACGAAGCCCGTATTAATCTACCCAGAACACTTACTATCAGCCATCAAGGAACATAGTTGTAACAAGATAACTGACATGGATTCTGGAGGACGCGTGTAGGTTCTTTAGAAGAGGAATTTATGTTCCTCACTTAGCAGGCATTAGCTATAATAATTGATAATAATTGAATACTAAACAAAAGAGGTACTGCTGTAAATAAATTGGCATATATTTTCTTAAATATAACTTTGGTTGACTAGTAAACAATTGAGAGTGGTAAGCGATTCAATCATGTATATGTCCTTCTTACTCCACTGATATATGTTGTATTCTTGGTTTTTATAAACGACTCTTACGTGATTTCCACAAGACCTGCGAAAATATCCCGGTGCCTTCAGCACTAGGGTGACCAGATCCAGTACCAGTACTGTGAAATCGAGGACAACAAAGGAAAAAAATTGAGGACATTAACGGAAAAAGAGGACAAATCTAAAAGTAATAAAACCATATAAGATACGATGAAAATTGTTATGAACTTCAAAATGTATTAATTACATTAATAAACTTAGAACATTGCCACTGAAAATTTATATTATTCTGGAATTAAAAACTTAAAATTACACTTTATTTGTATTTGTATTTATCTGAGGATGATATTCCTGCCAACAGTTTAGGTCTGTCCAGCAGATATTTATAGAAGTCCTGACAAGAGTATTCCTTTAAACTGTACTGCACCATTAATAGACCGTTCACAGATTCTATTTGCAATCAATTTCTTTCATCTGTTCATTGAGATGAAATTAACGAGGAAACCCTCTCCACATAAGCATTGTGACCTGGGATACAAAAGAAATATTCTCCAATTTTAATAAGCTCTGAATAGCATTCAGTATTTTCACTATCATTGAAATATTTTGCCTATTTCTGACTTAATTTCTGACCTATTAATTTAAGGTATTCACTGTTATTTGGAAACTTCTCTGTAAATTTACTCAGATTACAAAACTGATCAAAACAATTTGCATCATCAATGTGAATACCTTTCCCTTGTAAATACATAATACTCTTTTCAACATCAGTGTATTCTATCTTCTTTAAAGTTAAACTCATCCACATGAAACAACTGAATTCATCAAAATACCCATTTTGTCGAATATTCCAAACATACTTTATATAACATCAGTGCTTCATTCATAAATAAATCTGCTTCCTTATCATACCCCTCTTTTCGAACATTTTCTACTACATTTTTTACCTTCAATGAAATGAAAGAACCTTCATATCTACTTTGAAGCATAACCTTGACACTTTCCAACACATTCATTATTTCTAACATAGAAATCTTTTCTTTCTCTATTATCAAAGTCTTTGAGTGAGATATTGACATTAGAGAATGCAGGTGCCACAAATAAGCTTCTCTCAAGTTATTTCCAAAAAAAAAAAAATGAGAAGTTTCGGAGAATTTGGCACTGACAAGAAGTAAGACATCAAGGGAAGAAACATTTCCAATAATCTCTCAACGGCGGGGAACAGAGATAGCCATCTTGTCTTGCTGTGGGAGAGTAATTATTTGTAATTGGTATCAACAAATTCACAGTATGACTTCAACTGTTCAGTTCTTACAGTGTAAATTGAGAAATAATTATACAACTTAACAATAACACAATCTATGTCCACAGATAAAACATCAGTTCCATGTTGAATTGTATTATTCAATATATGAGCTGGGCAACCTATACCAACCATATTCCTATTGACAACATCCTTTATGTTAATAAATACATTCTTGCCTTCTGTACGATTTAAACCACCAAAGTTAGTGTTCGTTTTGTCACCAGCAAAGGCCACACATTTCTCTGCAATACCTAAACTAGACAAGATATCCTTAATATACCCTGCAATATATTAAGCCTTCTCATTAGGAGTTGTCTTTTGTTCTACAACCTTAGTTTTAATATCACCTAGTTTATAATGGAAATACTGAATGAGAATAGGAAACATTTTCAGACGTCCATGATTACTTCCATCCGTACACACTCCAGAACAAGATATACCTTTCATACATTCTACTGTAACATCAACAGCATGTGGGCCTATTACTCTGATTATTACACTTTCAGTTTTGGTTCTAGCTGAAGAAATTATTTTGGCCACTTCCGAATAATAACAGTATGGGATGCTAATGCCCCATCCGCAGCTAAGACGCGATTCGTTAATGCTGTAATTGATATGGAAAAAAGCTTGTCTATAATTTGCGAGCCGCCGCAGCCTTGTACACTTTTTTGTGTTTATTTGAAGAAATGTGTCTATCCAAATCATGAGAACCTACGAAATTAAATGAAAATTGTATATAAATAACGCTGTTATAATATTAGTAATTTATTAACTAAAACAATAAATTATAGAACTTACCATGATTTGCTACCGAGACGAAAGTTGCAGTTGGGCAAATTTTACATTCTGCCTCTAAATCACTACGTCCAAGCTTGAAAGCAGTATATTTGGTTTTCAAAGCATCTGTAAACTTGCACTTTCTTTTAGGCATCTTGAGTGAGAGCAAATTTTAAACTGGAAAACACACAACCACGCCGCAAGACTGCCATTCAACGGAGCACATACACAGAAACACATTTCCAAACCCAGCGTAGACATGAAACAAAAATAGTAGCGCTGTACATCGGAAAAAAATAAACTATCGTCAGGGCGCCAATATAAACCGCGAAAAACTAAAACATACATACATACATTCATACGATAATACAGTAAATTAATAAAAAAAAAGGAGGACATTTAGATAATTTAAAAAATTGTTCGCGGACAGAGGACAGAGACGTAAATTGGAGGACATGTCCGCGAAGAAGTGGACGTCTGGTCACCCTAATCAGCACTTTTGATACAGGAAGTTACAACCTCGTTGGATAAAGAAAAGGAAGGAACTCTCAGGGAGTGGTGAAACCTACATAGCAATCACACTACCGATAATTCACTTATCGTGACTACATTGTTAGGGGCTTCTGGAACATACCAGAGCATTGTACGTAGTGATTAATATCATACCATGAGAAATCAGTCTAGAGAATGCTGTGGAATAGGATCAACCGGAAAATACTACATACGGTACTCGCGTGAATAGCCCTTGCACCCGTGTTTAGCTATGGAATAGGGTTGAACATAAACTGCTGTGTACTCGCATGAATAGCCCTGGCTCGCGTGTATACAGTAGATCTTCCAGGTAGCTGAACATCTCCTTCTTTCCCGTCTCTCCACTTCACCTGGGAAGAGAAACAAGCCAAACAAGAACGAACCGCTTGACCAAGATTACATACAGTGTGGTGACGAGCTGGATTGAATACGGTTAATTATGCCTGATCAAAAACCCATCTACTAATTATCCTTATAATCACTCAGATTTCAAGATCTCGATCTACCACGTTAGATTTGAATGATTCCAACTACATTCCACAGCATAAATGACTTTCAAGAAATGGGAAGTGTATTCTTTTCCCGATGATGTGCAATGGGTTTTAGCTTGATCATTGCCCATCTTTAAGTCGGGTACAATATTTCGAGAAGTAATGATCGTAGACAAGCAGGGTTTCAGCTGTTAGAATTAGAATATTAAATGGGAGTTGATGAGAAATAACTGTTTTAAAACACCTTTCGTCTCTTCGTGGAAGCTTAAGAGGACTGGGACTTGTTTCTCTCATCTAATTTGGTCGGCAATCTTTCCTTCTGCTGTACATATTTACTGTTTATATGAAACATCTTACTTCCCGATGATACCTATTACATTTCTCAGATCTCATTCGAGTATTTTCAAGTTCAAAGTGCTGACTGCAAGACTGAAATGAAAGACTGTCACCTAGTAAAGTTAAATTGTATGGATGGCTATTATCCAGGGAGGCTGCATGTGTCAAAACTCAAAACGATGCTGAGGGATGCAAATACGTTAAATGTTCATGGCCTGGAACATGGAACATGCACATTTGATGTGACCCCGAGCGTTACAGCGTTGAAAGTGTCAGAAGTTCACCGGTACAAAATTCATGTGACAGTTTTGAAAGCAATCCTGTGGGCAGCAGGGAGCGATCAGTACGAATAAATCCAAAGAGGTAGAGACACAGAACATGGGTTTGGAGATGAATTATTAAAACAGCAATTGATAGATTGGTACGACCTAATACTTTCAACAAAGATTGCTTTGCAGCAAAAATGTTTAACGATGAGTAAACAAATTCAATTCAGTGTCCATGTTTACAGTAATTTGTCATCTAAATGAAATATATTAAATACGTTAACAGATTCAATCCAATCTCAAACACTACCATCATTGGTCACCTAAAAGAGGAACGCCAAACGTGGCCTTGATAGCCAAAATCCTCAGGCATCTCTCTCTCCAAGTTTTCAAGGCTAGTTATGACGCATTCTCTTCCCCTGCACCTCCTCCAACCCTTGTACCCCTGCTATTGATACATATGATTAATTCTCAGTGGGAAGTGTAGTTCATATTATTGTTGGCACAATATTACTGCTACTACTACTACTACTACTACTGCCTACTTTTATAATAATATTAATAATATAATAGTAATAATAATATAATAATAATATCGTATGTCCTCGGTGCCGAGTGCAAGTTTTGTTATTGAAACCCAGAGGGTAGCTTGCAAGTCGAATTTCGTTGTTCCTTGAAGCACTATGAAAGTCAAGGAGGTTAGATATCTAACCAGGGAAGTCTTTGAACCGGGGAATCACGGATCTTGGTGGAACTTTTCAGATACGTTGCGTGAGCCCAACTAGGCAGAACCGTGAAGAAAAATCTTTCGGAAATAAACTTCCCCTTGTACTAGATGAAAAAAATAAGATTTACAGATTTAAATTGGCGCGCCAGTGGCGTGAGCTTCATTGGCTGCATCAGAGGTTGCTTTCCAAACGTACTATGGTTTACGGCCTATGGCGTACAATCACCGAATGAGAGGCAACAGCCGGTGAGTGTCCCAGGCATTGCATGATGAATGGTAACATTGGAAAAGTTATATGTTGACAGGAGGAAAAGTATGGAAAATGTATGGAAAGGTCTCTCAGCATTCAAGAACAGGACCTATTGGACAGTTTGGATGGTATGTTGATGGTTTTGTGCCAATCTGGTTTTCTGGCGTTCGTCTCTTGTAACATATGTGTTTATTTGTTGTGCTTATTGATATTTACAGGTATCATAACTGGTTGTATAGAAAACAGTACTATGAACATGGACACCTATATATTGTAAAGATGTAGCGTTAATGTCTAAGCTTGTGAGTGCGAGTACGGGAGGGCAGTCGTTTCAAACGTGATCATTTGAGCCACCAATCAAGCGTGAGGCACACTCCCTCTTGACCAGCGCGCTCAGTTCAAAATTGTTGTATTTACTGCCGTCTGCGGTGGGTAGGAGTTAATTTCCGAAAGATTTTTCTTCACCGTTCTGCCTAGTTGGGCTCAAGCAAGGTATCTGATAAGTTCCAGCAGGATCCGTGATTCCCCGGTTCAGAGACTTCCCTTGTAAGCTCCTTGAACACTGTAGCGCTTTCTAGTAGAGAAATGAGGAACTTTGTATTGGTGGAAACTCACGATAATAAGTAATAATAATAGAGTGTGTTTTTAAACTGATTTCAGTAGAGACATTATCCCTGCTTTTTTATATGTTTAAGACATGGGTATTAACCGGAAATCGAACCCTGATCTACCTTAGTGAAAGGCTTACACCTTAACCACTGCGCCACCGTGACTTTCTTTCTTGGTTTGGTTCGTTCTAGGCCTCGGAGCTGGAAATCGGGTTAAGACCTCCAGTGCAAGAGGCGAGAGTGCTTGCCACTGCAGCACGAAATGGTTAGGTGGTAATATTAGACATCCGGAAAATATTGCATTTCTCTTAGCCAAGCATTTCTGTCATCTGCCTACTGTCTGAGCACTGCCAGAAAGACAGTTTAGTTTAGTTTGTTGTGAGTGCGTGATTAGATGATTAGCCCTGTGTACTTAAAGCTCGTTGTGCGTAGCGACCATCTTACCCAGTAACCACTGAGCAAGTTTTAACGGTCAACCCATAAAAACAGTATGTGATAGTTGTGTGTGCTCCATGTACTTGGGTGTGTGCATTAGCACCATGGGTTAGCTTTACTTTACCCTCTATAGGTAGAGCATTATCCCTTTCCTTTTGACATCGCCAATGACAGCATCCACTTACAAGTTTTACACTTAGCCCTTGGCTTGTTCTCGATTTGGTTTGGTTCGGTTTATGTTTGGTTTGGTTAGGTTTAGTTCGGTTTAGTTCGGTTTGTATCGGTTTGGTTCGGTTGGGTTTGGTTTTGGTTCGGTTTAGTTCGGTGTAGTCACCATTTTGTTCTTTCAGCTACCCACTTTAACCGATCAATTAGTGATAGTCTGCTCTTAATTCTTGAATCGGTAAATCATATTTTGTGTACACCGCTTTTCATGCCATTCCTGCATGAGTGACTAACATAACGCAAGTTTCTGTGCTCCGTGTTTATTAGTAATATAGTCTAGTAAAGTGCACTGCTCGGGACAAGGCTATGTTCACACTGAATCGGTGAGTAATATAGGTCATTTGGATGGATAAATCATCATACAATATCAACGAACGAGCAATATCTAGGATATTTTCCAAGCGTGTGGATGCATAACCTGAAAAAGCGATTATCAACTGTTCGTTTGAACGTCTGTGCTACCACCCAGCGAAACAACAATCTGTGACTCAAGTGCACCTCCACAGTCAACTGTTTCTGCCAACTACTCCCAAACAAATTTCCGACTTGATCGCTACCCTACATCTTGTCCACATCAGCACTAGTGAGCTCTTGCACAAACATTAAACAGTGACGTGACGAGTTACGTACTCCCAATGAATTAGTAATACACATCCACATCTAAAGCAGTGCCTTTACAATACTAGTAGCATTATTAGGAGCCAGTGCAATAATGGGTGTCTGTTTTGAGTGCAACAAGGCGGTGTCCAGGCAAGACATCAATGCAAAAATTCAATGTGCTATATGTAAAAACTGATATCATAATTATTGTGTAAATTTAAAAGAAGATGATCTTAAGTCCATAATGTCTTCGCAGAAACAATGGAAATATAATAAATGTCCCAAGAAGAAGCTTAGCCTACATGAAGAGGGAAAGAATCAGTTAGCCTTACCTAACAACGACGAAGTTTTTAAGTTATTGACTAATTTAAACAGTGAAATCTCTGAGATAAAGGAATTGTGTAAACAGAGGGAAGCTGATTTGGGGAGGTCGTTAGATCTGGTGCACGAGTAATTGGACGAAAATAGGGAAACCCTGCGTAAACAAGCAGAAACTATTAAAGATTGCAGGCAAGCAATTGAAGAGATGCATCAGGAGAACTTAAGTTAAAGAAAGGAAACTTGGAACTGAAATCAAAACTTACTGATTCTTAGCAATACTCAAGGATCAATATGATAGAAATACATGGTATACCATCAAAGCCTGCAGAGGACACGAGTTGGTTGGTTCGAGAAGTCACGCGAACACTCCACGTGGAACTGAAAGAGGAACATATTGACGCTTGCCACAGACTTCACCCTCGTAACAATTCCCAGATTGCGCCTATAATCGTGAAATTTACAAGACGTCACTTCAAAGAAGAAATCCTCAGACAAAGGAGAATTAAACGTAATCTGAGTACCCTTGACCTTGACAACAACCCGGTGTATATAAATGAAAGCCTTTGCGAGGAGCGGAAAAAACTTCTAGCGAAGGCAAGGGAAGTGAAACGAGTGAAGGACCTAAAACACTTATGGACAAAGAATGGCAGAATACTCATGAGGAAACACGACCACTCTCAGGTAATCTCCATCAACACTGAAGAGGACTTTGACAAACTTTAACCTGAACATTGAAGATGACTCATAAGAAAAAAGAAACCATCATTTGCTACCAGAACGTATGAGGACTACGGACCAAATCCAATACTTTATTTTTAAATACACTGTCAAATAACTATGATACTATTTGTCTTTCTGAAAGATGGCTTCTTGAGGGTGTAAGCAGTTCTGAGCTCTTTGATGGCAGATATATTGTGTATAGGAAAGACCGAGATTTTTCTTTAAGTTACAAGAAAGATGGTGGCGGAATTTTAATAAGTGTTAAAAGTACAGTACACTCGAAGAGAATGCCAATGTTAGAATCAGATACCGAATCACTATGGATTAAAGTTTCATTCAACAAAAGGGAATGTTATATATGTGTTCCATACTTTCCACCGAATTCCAATATAGAAGCATACAAAACATTTTATGAGAAAATAGAAGAAAATATGCAGTTAATTAAAGATTACGATATTTTTATCATTGGTGACTTAAATTTACCGGAAGTAACTGATAAATCTTACAATCTATTGAAGGGTTCAAACAAATCCAAAGAGTTACAGAATTGTTTGCACCTGCTGAATGCCAGGCTGTTTAATGACATAGAGAATGTTAATGGGAGAAGTCTTGATTTAATAATCAGTAACATTGACCAGTTGCATATCCAGGAAGAAACCGACCCCTTAGTCCGATTAGATGAAAATCATCCAGCATTGCAAATTATATACACACAGGGGAAAATAACCAGATCACATGAAGTTTAACCTATGAATATAACTTCCTCAGGGCAGACTTCTTAAAATTGTATGAATTAGTGAAAAATGCAATTGAGATAACATGAATAATTGTAGAAATGTAAACGAAGCTGTTGATATCTTTTATGACAAAATATACTCTGTAATTGACCAGTGCGTTCCAAAAACTAAACATTACAAGCGCACATATCCTATTTGGTTTACTCAGTCTATAATATCAAATTTAAAGCTAAAAGAAAAATATAGAAAAAAGAAACATTTATCCGAATATTACTTGAATAATTATACTCAACTTAGATCTAAAAAAAATAGACATGAAAAGCATATGATGACTATGTAGCTCTTATTGAGCGGAACATGGAAAAAGATAGCAATAGCTTCTTGAACTTTATAAAAAAAAGAGAAAGGAGCTTAAAGGATCAGGATTGGCCGATGGAATATGAAGGTAAAGAATATTGTAAATCACTGGAAATTGCCAATTGCTTCGCTGACTATTTCAAATCAGTATATTCACAACCTATTCCTAACATGAACACAAACAGCAATAACGTAATGCAACATTATTTTCAAAATTATTTGGTTATATCTGAAGTCACCGAGGATGTGGTTGAATTCGCCATTAAGAAACTAAAACCAAAAAAGTCAGCGGGGCCTGATGGGTTACCACCATACCTCCTTAAAGGCTGTAAGGAATATATTACTAAACCACTGACTATAATATACAATCTCATACTGAAGCCCAGCACATTTCCAGATAAATGGAAACATACAAAAGTAACACCAATTCTAAAATCCTGAAACTCGGTTCCGATTAAGAATTACAGACCTGTAGCTGTATCGTCATCTCCGGCTAAGATATTTGAGAGTATTTTGTATAGTCATATTTTTCAACATGTTAAAGTGATCATTTCCCCAAATCAGCATGGATTTATACCAAACAGGTCAACCGTGACTAACCTTATTAATTTTACGCAATTTGTATCCAAGGAGCTAGATCACAAAGGCCAAGTAGATGTAATGTATACCGATTTTCAAAAGGCATTTGACAAAGTGGATCATGACGTACTCATCACTAAACTATCAACGTATACTTTTTCTGAACCACTGTTTAGTCTGCTGATTTCATACCTGAAGGGGTAGTTTTCAGTCCCCTGCTATTTTGCATAAAACACAAAAAATCTTAGGTTAATTTATCATTTTTAGGCGTTTAACATCTTTTTCCCCTGTAAAATCACTATTCATTGTTTTGGGGGTGAAATGACCTATCGAAGTAAAAGACTATTTCATTGCCTATTTTTGAGCTATAACACATAATTTTAGGGTTCTTAGTTTCCAAGGTATCGATTTTTCAATTTTGGGGTAGTTTTTACCCCCTACTATTTTTCATCTAAAACAAAATATCTTGGGATAATTTATCATTTTTAGGTGTTTAACACCTTATTTCCCTGCTAAATCACTATTCACTGCTTTAGGGGTAAAATTACATATCGAGGTAAAAGCGCATTTCATTACCTATTTTTAGGCTATAACACCTAATTTTAGGGTTCTTAGCTTCCAATGTATCGATTTTTCAATTTTGGCGTAGTTTTCACCCTCTCACAATTTTTCATCAAAAACAAAATATCTTAGGATAATTTATCATTTTTAGTTGTTTAACAACTTTATTCCCTGTAAAATCACTATTCACTGTTTTAGGGGTGAATTGACCTATCAAGGTAAAAGAGTATTTGATTACCTATTTTTTCAGCTATAACACATAATTTTAGGGTTCTTAGTTTCCAAGGTATCGATTTTTCAATTTTGGGTTAGTTTTCGTCTCCCTACTATTTTTCATCAAAGAACATAAGATCTTAGTTTAATTCATCAGTTTTAGGTGTTTAACACCATTTTACCCTGTAAAATCTATATTCACTCTTTTAGGGGTGAAATGACCTATCGAGGTAAAAGAGTCTTTGATTACTTATTTTTTCAGTTATAACACATAATTTTAGGGTTTTTAGTTTCCAAGGGATTGGTTTTTCAATTTTGGGGTAGTTTTCACCCCCCACTACTATTTTTCATCAAATACAAAAGATCTTAGGTTAATTTATAATTTTTACGTGTTTTGGTTAACGAGATATTAAAAAGTCGATGACCTATTAGTTTTGTTTCCGAACATTATATTTAAAAAAAATAAGTCATCCATAAATAATCATTTAAAAAGCCCATCCTCTTACAAAAGCCGCAAGTGTACATGTATACAAAAAATATTAATATTTCACCCCCCCCTTTAGGGTTAGTTTTTATTTTGGAGTGGAAATAAGTGGTTTATGGGAAAGGGGGCATCACCCCGAGTCCGACAATACCTCATATGTCCAATTCCCACAATGGGTTCAGAAAATATTAACATACTGTAAGTGTAGTTAGGCCCTTTTGACAAAAATAAAAAATAAAAATATAAATAATGCATTAATAAATACAAATACAATTTAAAAAGAAAAAAAGAAAATCCACAGCCTGCTTCCAGTCTCCGACCGGGTCCGGAATGGAATGAATGAAGCCCCCATCTAGCGGCGAGGATATGAACTGTGCCGGCTGCCGAGGCCTGACGCACTCCTCTGGGGCAATGATTAAATGAATGACAGATGAAATGAAATGATAGTGGAGAGTGTTGCTGGAATGATATTTTGACAGGGAAAACCGGAGTACCCGGAGAAAAACCTGTCTGCCTCCGTTCTGTCCAGCACAGATCTCACATGGAGTGACCGGGATTTGAACCACGGACCCAGCGGTGAGAGGCCGGCGTGCTGCCGCCTAAGCCACGGAGGCTTAATTTAAAAAGATAAAATAGCAAAATTTTCAAAATGTATGGTTAGGCCCTTTGTCAAAATTTGAAAAATAAATAATAAATTCAAACAGGGGGCGTCACCCCGAGTCCACCAACATGTCGCATAGCCATATCCGATTATTGTTTTGCGAGATATTCAAAATCTTACTTGGCTAAAGGGTCAACGTAGTCGAGCGTCCGGTTGCGACTCCTGCATCGCGTAACGTTATACACTGCAAGAGTTGGCTTGTTTTAAATCATGCATCGCAAGCCCATAAGAACAGCATAGGGTAGTTGCGTGTGCCCCATATACTTGGGTGTGTGCATTAGCCCCCCTGTGCTAGAACGCATCCATCCACCAAGTTTTGCACGTAGGCCCCTTGGCATATCCTCAAGTTGCATGTGCCCCGTGTACTAGGGTGTGTGTATTAGCCCTAGCGCTAGAACGCATCCACCCACCAAGTTTTGCACTTTGGTCCCTTGGCATGTCCTCCATCCACCACGTTTTGCACTTAAGCCCTTGGCATGTCCTCCATCCACCAAGTTTTGCACTTAGGCCCCTTGGCATGTCCTCAAGTTGCATGCGCCCCGTGTACTGGGGTTTGTGCATTATCCCTAGCGCTGAAACGCATCCACCCTCCAAGTTTTGCACTTAGGCCCCTTGCCATGTCCTCCATCCACCAAGTTTTTCACTTAAGCCCTTGGCTTGTCCTCAATGAGGTTGGGTTAGGTCAACTAGACTAGGTTAGTTTGACTAGGATAGGCTAGGTTAAGCCATGCTCACCAGTTTTATTTGAAAATTGCGCCATGCATATCCGTGGTTGCGCGCAGCCGCCATCTTGTGAGGAGGGTGAGGAGGAAGAGGGGTCAGATCTCTTACAAAACCACTACTTCTAGTCAATCTTTATTGTGTCTAATGAGACATGTTAACTTGTGATGTTTTTACTCATCTAATCTAGTCTACGTAATAATTGCAGTTTTTCCATATATGGTATATTAAAGTACAGTATAATCTTGGTCTGAGACCCACTATTTAGCACTGCTACATTTGTGAATTGTGAATTAATCAGCAATAATTGGATTGCTCCAAAGTGGTATCCGTGGCATAGCCTCAGATTTTTAGCCACGGCCGCCCCGTTTCTCGTATTTTATATTATCTTTTAATTACGTCAGGTTTAAAGGTCAATTCTCGATTATTGTCGAAGCTAATTACTATACTCACTATTCTTTCAATTGATCGTCACTTATGGCAGAAACTTGAGATGCGCCTCGTTAACTTTGGCAAATCTTTTTTTCGTTTGTTGTTCTCATACCAAGGTATTCTTAACTACTACTTCTGTTTAGTTCATGTTTTTTCACAGATCTCTTTAGATGAGTATCGCAGGTATAGTTCACTCAGCTAACTTCCTACCTTGGGTCGTTCTCAATTTATGCATCTTGATAATTGGTGTTTCATAATCAATACTGCGTTTAATCTAGCGAAATCTCTTATTAGTATTTTTATTGTGAGAGATTTAGTTTTTCTTTTCGAGCACAACAATTATTTTCCTCCTAAAAAATTTAAGCTTGATTATATTGGTAACCACTGCCAATGCTTGTAAATGGGCCACGGGGCACCCCTTCCCTCGCACTACTCTGCGCTGGGAAGCCAACCTATTACTAAAAAACTAGCATATTCTTGCTTTATCATTTTAATGTTTTTTACACTTATTGTCTGTAAAATCTTATTATTTTGGGTTCTTGCCATTTACATAACTCTTCAGATTTATCTCCCAAACCAGCTTCCTTATTATACACACATCAAAAAAAGTTTTGCATCACCTCGGTTCCCAGATCTCCGGCATATAGACGTTGACTGTGTATATTGTATCCAAGATACAGTCCCTTTGACTGTTCATAGATGTCACTAAAACTGCTCAAAGATGTAAACAACCATGCATGAGCAGGGCCTATTAGACGGAGGGGGTACGACAGCCGATCAGTTCCAGTCATTCCACCAGGACGAAGGTACGCTGCTCATGTTGTCTGTAGTTCTACCATGCCTAGAAGGTCAATACCGCAGTTCGATCGCGTCCGCATTGTTACTTTGTGTCAAGAAGGGCTCTCAACAAGGGAAGTTTCCAGGCGTCTCAGAGTGAACCAAAGCGATGTTGTTCGGACATGGAGGAGGTACAGAGATACAGGAACTGTCGATGACAGGCCTCGCTCAGGCCGCCCAAGGGCTACTACTGTAGTGGATGACCGCTACTTACGGATTGCCGCTCGGAGGAACCCTGACAGCAATGCCACCATGTTGAATAATGCGTTTCGTTCAGCCACAGGACGTCGTGTTTCAACTCAAACTGTGCGCAATAGGCTGCATGATGCGCAACTTCACTCCCGACGTCCATGGCGAGGTCCAGCTTTGCAACCCCGACACCATGCAGCGCGGTACAGATGGGCCCAACAACATGCTGAATGGACCCCACGGAATTGGCATCACGTTCTCTTCACCGATGAGTGTCGCATATGCCTTCAACCAGACAATCGTCGGAGACGTGTTTGGAGGCACCCTGGTCAGGCTGAACGTCTTAGACACACTGTCCAGCGAGTGCAGCAAGGTGGTGGTTCCCTGATGTTTTGGGGTGGCATTATGTGGGGCCGACGTACGCCACTGGTGGTCATGGAAGGCTCCGAAACGGCTTTACGATACCTGAATGACATCCTCCGACCCATAGTGCAACCATATCGGCAGAATATTGGAGAGGCATTTGTCTTCATTGACGACAATTCTCGACCTCATCGTGCACATCTTGTGAATGCGTTCCTTCAAGATAACGACATCGCTCGACTACAGTGGCCAGCATGTTCGCCAGACATGAACCCTATCGAACATGCCTGGGATATGTTGAAAAGGGCTGTTTATGGACGTCTTGACCCACCAACCACTCTGAGAGATTTACGCCGAATTGTCGTTGAGGAGTGGGACAATTTGGACCAACAGTGTCTTGATGAACTTGTGGATAGTATGCCACGGCGAATACAGGCATGCATCAATGCAAGAGGACGTGCTACTGGGTATTAGAGGTAGTGGTGTGTACTGCAATCTGGAACACAAATGCTGAAAGTCTAGCTGTATGATGGTACAACATGCAATGTGTGGGTCTCATGAGCAATAAAACGAGCTGAAATGTTGTTTGTGTTGATCTCTATTCCCTTTGTATTTAACGGTTCCGGAACTCTTGGAACCGAGGTGATGCAAAACTTTTTTTGATGTGTGTACTTCATCTTCCCTATGGTGGCGATTGGACTCTTCCAATTTCTCCAATATTTGATACCGAAAACCCAATTTCTCAATAAATATCCAAATACTAACATTCACTTCGAATGTTCAGCTTTGAACTGGTCGTGATATCAGCAGAGAGGTGTTGGAGTGAGGCCACCCCTTGGAGTCCAACACTACTGTACTCACTTTTCCTTGCTGCCAACTTAACAGCCTGTACCCCTGGATGATAAACTTGTCAACAGGCGCGCTTCGTACAAAGGGCAATTTACATGTTTCAGAAAATTTCTTCAAGATTTTACTCTTCAAGAAAATAACTTGCACATAATTTCTCAGCGCTTGAACGAATCCGTCACTCTCGACCACGAGGGAGATCGGGATAAAGTGGAAACATTGTATTATGAGGCTGTAGGCACGGTTCATGCCTTAATCCAAAAAATCTTGGCAGGTCAAAAAAGGACATTCTAGCTCCTAGTCCGGCTCAATCTCAACAAACTGCGTCATGCGATAGTGCTCTCAGGTCTAGACCGTTGCTCCCGAAAATTGAACTACCCCATTTCTCAGGTGATGAAAACCAATGGGATTCTTTTTACGAACTTGTTTGTTCCCTAATCCATAATAATGACACCATTGCGGCACTTCATAAGTTTCATTATTTAAGATCTTCTCTTCAAAACCAAGCGTTACAACTGGTCGAAGCTCTTCCGTTAAGCACTGACAACTGACCTTTTGCTTTTAATCTGCCTAACGAAAGTTATGGTGACACTCGTCTTCGCATAGAGCGTCACATGAAACTGGTTTTCAACTTATAGGCTACTCGTCCTAATGACGTCAAATCTTTGAGAGGTCTTGTGGACAGCACTCAGCTTCATTTCAAAGCTTTATACCAACTTGAGCAACCCACTCAATATTGGGATACCTTTATCATTCATTCGTTACTTCTTAATTTGACGTCGCCACTTTAAAAGCATGGAAAGTCGAGCTTTCCCATAATGACGAATATTCTTATGAGCATTTGGTCACTTTTATTAACAGTAGATGTCAGCTTTTAACCGTACTCTCAACAAAAAGTGAACACGCCTCAATAAGCACTCAACGTCATGGTTCTTCTGGTCCTAGATCTAACGCTCCATCAAGTGGCTACAGGCTCAGGTCTTCAGATAAACGACAAACCAGCTCCGCTGCATTCAATAGTCAAGGCGAAATGCACAAAATGCCCGGTCATCATCATCTTCAATTCCCCGTTTCCAGTTGACACTGGGTGGGGGCAAATATGGTTCCTCTCCACTTTGCTCTGTCGTTCCACCATTCCTCCTCCGACACACTATTCCAATCCAGGTTCCGTTTTCTAATACTATTCTCCACCGAGTTCATCCAACGCATTCTTGGTCTTCCTCGTCCTCTCTTCCCAGTCATCCGTCGTTCCAGTGCTCGTCTTGGTAGCCTTACTTCATTCATCTGTTTGACATGTCCAAACCATCTCAAACTGTTTTGCTCCTGTTTGTCATTTAGTTTCTGTACTCCCAGTTCTTTCCGTACATCTTCATTTCTCACTCTGTCCCTCGTCGTTTTCTGGACCATACTTCTCAGGAATCTCATCTCAGCTGCTTGTACTCTGCTCTCATCCCTCTTAGTCATTGTCCAAGTTTCTGCTGCATATGCCATTATAGAAACATAATATGCTTTGTACATAACTTCTTTAGCCTTAATTGGTATATCCTTGTTCCATACTAGTCCCCGTACCTGTCGGTAGAAAGCACTCCCGAGTTGTATTCTTCTGCTAATTTCCAAATCTAGTCTTCCATCTTCAGTCAGTTCACTTCCCAAGTATTTGAAGTGTTTCACCACTTCCAATTCCTTATCTCCTACTTTGATTACTCCTTTTCCTTCCTTCTTATCTCTACTCATCACCACTGTTTTACTCTTCTCCACATTTATCTTAAATCCCCATTGCTCAAGCTTTTCATTTATTACGTCTAACTGTCCTTGTACCTCCATCTCATCCTCGCCCCAGATCACAACATCGTCTGCAAACAACATTACCTTCATCTTTGCCCTATTATATTCTTTCATTGCCGCCTTCATGATGTCATCCATCACCATTACGAACAATAATGGTGACAACACACTTCCTTGCTTTAGTCCAGTCTCAATTTTAAACCATTCCGATGTCCCTACTCTAGTCTTCACACTACTGTAGCACTCCATGCACATTCCTTTTAGCATGTCTCTCAGTTCCTTGCCTATCCCCCTATTTGTTAAGCCTTCCCAAACTTTTGTTCTAGGGATGCTATCATAGGCCTTTTCTAGATCAATAAAAGTCATTACCATATCCTTCCCATATTCCCAACTCTTTTCAATGTTCTGCCTCAGAATGAAAATGGGTTCCAGTGTTGGCCTGTCCCCTCTAAATCCAAACTGCTCCTCCTCTATTTGGCTTTCTACCTTTACTCTAATTCTACTCTAATTCTTCTTTCTAGGATTCTTTCCATTACTTTGGCAACATGCGAGATGATGGTGATTCCTCGGTAGTTACCACACACCTTCCTGTCTCCTTTCTTGAATATTGGCAATATTATTCCCTTTTTCCAGGCTTCAGGTACTTTCTTCTCTCTCCACACACTCCTGAGTAGTCCGTATGTCCACTGCAGTCCCACTGGTCCTGCCACCTTGATAATTTCTATTGCCACTTAGTCGATTCCCACAGCTTTCCCAATCTTCATCTTCCTAACTGCCCATTCCACTTGTGCCATAGTAATGTCTGGTTCTTCTTCCATTTCTTCCTCCACCGTTTTGGCTGTTTGCGTTACTCCTCCGCATGCCTGGCGTCTCACCTTCAACATCTCGCTGAAATATTATTTCCATCTGTCCGTTATCTCTTCTGGTTTTGTCAATATTTCACCTTCTTTGTTTTTCACGACCCCAGTGTTCACCTTTTCATTCCTTCTGATTTTTATAATTCCAAACAGCAATTTCTTTCCACAATGTAAATCCTCCCTTATTTCCTGAGTGAATTCTTCCCAGCTTTTCTTGTTTTCCTCTGCAATTACTTTCTTGCAATTTTTTTTGCTTCTATATATCTTGCTCTACTTTTTACAGTCCTTTTTGTTTTCCATTCCTTCCAAGCTTTCTTCTTCTCTCTTACCTTTTCTTTCACTCTATCATTCCTCCATTTTGTCGCCTTTTCCCGTACCTTTCCTGATGTTCTACCACATGTTTTCTCTGCACTGTTTACAAATGCACTCTTAAACCAATCCCATTCTTGTTCTACTTGGGTAATATCCGTCCATGGTATCTGTTCTTGCAATTCTCTCTTAAACTCTTCTGCAACCTCCTTTTCCTTTAGTCTCCAGACCTTAATCTTTCTTTTCCTTTTTATGATAATCTCATGACCTTTCCTACTTTTAATTTTGCTACCACTGCCCTATGGTCTCCTCCATGCCCGGTATTTTTCCGAAATGTCTACTTTGTCTGAAATTCCACGCTTTTCATTCTTGCGATTCTTTTCGAGCACTACCGACGGTAGGAGAAGGCTCATTGCCCAACATCATCGTTGTTTTAATTGTCTTTTGCGTAAACATTCTGCGTCTTATTTCCAATCCACTAGACTTTGTTTCCATTGCCAAAAGCCGCATCAAACTTTGCTTCATCGGTACGAGAAACCAAAGTCATCAGCCACTTCACCTTCCACCATGAAACAAAGTGATGACGTTGAAAGGTATAATGCTCCCTCCTTCGTCCAGAATTCTAAATCATGGCGCAGTGTCCAGGTACTTTTATCTACAGTTCAAGTGGACATTCAACATAGGTTTGATAATTGGATTCGAGCCTGAGGTCTTCTGGAATTCGCCACTAAACACGACTGCGTGTCAAGGTCATTAATTGAGAAACTTGGTCTTCCCGTAATACCTACCTACACAGAAGTATTTGGCATTAATGGTTCTAAACGTCAAGCTCTACAATTTTCGAAGTTTCAACTCAAAGACCTCAATTCTTAAAATAAAATTGCCTCATCCTGAATAACATAGGTGAGGATACCCCAAAAGGCTCTGTCGATACTGCTTGCTTAAACATTCCTGATCATTTGAGGCTTGCCGATCATCTTTTCAATATTAAAGGTCCTATTGACATTGTGTCACTGTGCCAGCGTTTTTTGGAACAGCTTACGTAAGCAAAGACGCCATCTAGCTACCGATGTTTTCGCTCATGATACCAAATTCAGTTGGACCATCACTGGTCAACTTCCGCATTTCAGCCCTCAGCCCACTTCTCAATCTCATTTCGACAACACCGACTTAGAACAGTTTTGGAAATTGGAAACTATCGATTCCTCTTGGCAAATTACATCCGAAAACGAATTTTGTGAGCAGATCTTTGTATCTGCTCTCACTCGCACTCCAGAAGGCAGGTTTGTTGTGAACATGCCTAGGCCGCCCAATCCGCACAAGTTCTTTAATTCTCAGCCCAAATCTCTTCAAGACCTCTTGGCCATTGAAAGCAAATTAAAAAAAAAACATCGATAAGGAACAATACACCAGCTTTCTTGAGGAATACGAGAGCCTAGGCCATATGGAAGTCATCAACAGAGCCGATGTCGAATTTCATCCTACTGTCTAAACCGTTTTCTTGAATCATCATCCTGTATGGAAAAACCTTCTCATTTGAGACAAAATTCGTGTAGTCTTCAATGGTTCCTCACCTGATGCTAGCGCAAATAGTCTCAATGACACTCTTTACTCTGGCCCTGCTTTTCAAGCCGACTTCTTCGCTATTCTTTTGAATTTTCAACAAATATATCGTCAAGTTTTAATCAATTCGCAACAACAGTTCTTCAACGGATCTTATGGCTTGATGAACCCAGTAAGGCAATCAAAACCTTTCATTTGAAAACTGTCACATACGGGCTTAAGCGTTCAGCATTTCTTGCTATTCGCTCGTTGAATATGCTCGCAGCTCAGGATGACCACTTGTTCCACCCGAAAGCTTCAGAAGCTTTGACCTCGTCTTTCTATGTTGACCATTATCTCCAGTCTTTTGAAATCCTTGGAGATGCTTCTCTCGATTCCCGTGAATTAAAGGCGCTACATAGTAATGGACGATTTCCACTTCACAAATGGAACTCTAATTCCTCAGAATTTATTTCTGAATTTCCTATTGAAGAAGTCAACCCTTCATCGGTTGAAATTTGCGGTGATTCCAATTCGATTAAAACATTAGGTGTGCATTGGTGTACTCGTAGCGACACGCTCACCTACCAAGTTTCTCCTTCTGAAGATCGTCATATACTAAAAGGTATGTTTTGTCCGAAATAGCTGCAATTTTCGACCCCCTTTCATTTCTAGCTGCAGTCATTGTCAAGCGTTGCAAGCGTTATGAACCCTAAAGTGCGAATGGAATGAAGCCGTCATTCTTTAACAAATGGCTTTCATTTCGTCAAAGCTTATTGACACTTTCAAGAATTGAAATTTCAAGGGCGTTGGTCAGTTCTTCCTCTTGTACCCCTCGAGCTCCATGCTTTTGCCGATAGCTCTGAAAAGGCTTATGGCTGTTGTAATTATCTTGTTTACCACACCTGTCAAAGAGACTCCTCTCCCTCTAGTCTGATTTGTTCGAAATCCAAAGTAGCTCCACCTAAAACTATTACTCTACCTCGACTCGATTTATGTGCCGCTCTCTTGGCAGCCGAACTCTCGGACAAATGATGTAAAGTAAATAGCAGTAAGTAGCAAATAGAGTTGCAAAAATTCAAAATCTCTTTCTAGGTTGTCAATGGAGACGCGTTCCCAGCGCTGATGATCCTGCTGACATTGTCTCTCGCGGATGTACACCTTCTTACTCACCAGTATCCAACCTCTATTGGCAAAGTCCTGCATGGCTCCTAGGCGATCTCACTAGTTGGCCCTCTAAACCTCATGTTTCAACTTCTGATTTGCCTAATGCTAAAGCTGTCAAAACTACCTCTTTCTGTCATATTGCTAGTGCTTCTTCTTCTTCTGCTTTGTTAAAACTATATTCTTCTTTCTATAAACAGGTCCGTGTTTTCGCTTACATACTAAGTTGGAAGTATTTTGTAATAGATCAGTCTGTGCTTCCAAAGTCTTACTTAAGGAATTGAATCTTGCTACAACTAAAATCTTGCAACTTACTCAACAAGAAGTTTTACCTCCGAGCTTTTCATGTTATCAAAGATGAAATATCTTCCTAAGTCTAGCCGTCTCCGCCCTTTAGCTCCGTTTCTAGATGAAGGCTTGCTGAGTGTTGGTGGTAGACTTTCTTACTCCACTCTGTCCAAGAATAAAAACATCTGATCATACCACCTTCGAAGCATCAAGTTACTTTCCTTATCATACGTGAGTTTCATTAACGTAATTTGCACGTTGGTACTTGCATATTGCTGTGTTTACTTCGAGAGAAGTACTTGATCTTTAATGGCGTTCATGAAGTCTCCTCTGTCATTCACAAATGCATTCCTTGCTTTACAATAAAGCACAAAGCCAACACTCAACTGATGAGTGACTTGCCATCGTTTCGCTCTTCCCCAAGTCAACCCTTTGCTTTAACTGGTGCGGACTATATGGGTCCCTTCTCCTATCAGAGAAATTCCCCTGCAGCTAAGAGGAAATTGTTCGGAAAACTTGACATTTCCCACTTCGTCTGTATGATTACCGGAGCTATTCATCTGAAATTGGTAACTAACGCCTCCACATCGTACTTTCTTTCAGCAGTCTCTCGCTTTGCTGCTCGTCGCGGAGTTCCCTCCGAGATGTTTTCTGGTAATTCCACTAAATTCCAATGTGCAACTTAATCTTAGAAGAAAGCACTTACGTCTCCCTCTGCTATGGATCAGATTTACCGATTTTCTTACTCTAAGGGCTTCAAATGGAGAGTTATTTCCCCTTACTCTCCTCATCATGGTAGAAGATGGGAATCTTGTGTTAAACTCACTAAGAGGCATCTGAAAAAAGTTCTTGGTGATCGCATCCTAACTTACGAATCATTTAATTCTCTTGCTATTCTCATCGAGGGTGTTGTAAATTCTCGTCCCCTAACTCCTATATCTAATGACCCGGATGATTTGGTTCCTCTCACTCCTAGCCACTTTCTTATAGGTTGTTCTTTATCTGCTCCCCCTCCTCATCTCGATTCTCGTAGGGATATCTTTCTACCTATATTTTGGCGCAAAATCGAAGCCCTACGCAATTCTTTTTGGAAACGCTGGAAATGTGAGTATTTAACTTCGCTTCACAGGAGGCAAACGTGGTTTCTCTCTGATCCCAGTGTGAGGGTGGGAGATATAATGCTCATAAGAGGCGTTTCTCCTCCCCTGGTATGGATCTTGGGCAGAGTAACTGAGAATTAACCTGGTCGTGATGGAATGACTCGACACAGCCAACGGTCATATTGTAAGACCGATATCAATCATTGCACCCTTATCTCTCCACTCTTGATTCTGTATTCTCATTTTTTCTCTGTTGGATGTGTCCCTACCCCAGTTTGGTATATTCCTTGAATATACACAATACGCAGTTTGTACCCATGTTGGGTTTTCTCTGGTTTTTCTCTTTCTCTTACCTCTTTTATTTCCAGAAAACCACCAACGGGGATCTCTTGCATTTTCGCTTTCCCCTCGTGCGTTTTCCTCATGTTCTTCTTAAGCGTGTTTTAGAGAACGAGATCCATTGACCCTCTTTCAACAGAAACGTCAGGCTTCTTCTTTGAGCGCCATCACGTGGGCTTTGCTGAGCTCACTCGTCTCTTGCGGACTACGTGGAAACCCGTTGTCACTGACGACCGATGATGCTTGGAAGTTTGACTCACCCTCTTCAGATGGCAACCTATACGCTTCTACATTCTTTGTAATCTGCCTCAAGAATAGGAATTTGTGTACTATAAAGATGTATTTGTTTACATTTTCGTATCCCTTATGTCTTACGTCACCCTCGTCCCTCTTCACCCCTCTCGATTCACTAGTTTTGAGCTCTCTAAGCTTATCATTTTCCAAAAGACAGTCTGCAGACCCATCCGGTTTAAGCACGAGAGATTAACGTCACCCGTCCGACATTTTGTGAAAGTCATGTAGTGACAAATACTCCATCAGCACTGCTAGCCAGCCAGTCACCATGCAAATATAAGTTCGATACTATTTTAATCCAGCTAAACGCTCTTTTAATACTTGCAACTAATCAAATAAACTACATTTTAACTTACCGAAAAAGTACCATTTTGAGATGTCAACTATCAACTTCCGCCGTGGGAATCTATTCTAAATGTAAAAGTACAAATTTTGGCTAGGCGCACCGAGGAATTTGCTCCTCTTTGATCTATGTTCTGTCAAAAAATAATAACTTGACACATCCAGGCATTTGTAACTTCATATCTAATCGTCAAACGGGTCAACTCGGCTTATATGAAGAGACTCTCAACCTTAAGAAATTTCTTTAATGTTTAATCTGAAACTACTTTGAAACTATGCAAAATCTCAACCCGCAAATGATTCATCCTGTTAAACAGTGACATTTTTTTAATAAAGAGAAACTTTATCCTATCTTTTGAGTACATCGATCCAAAAATAATCTGGTTTGCCGTATAATCGCTAACAGTGTTGCGCATACTGAACCCATGTACCATTGGTTCATAGGGGGTCGAATCCATTTATTTTTGTAAAAGGAAGGAAGGAAATATACAGTCTTCAGAGGAACATAGAAAGATTTCATGCAAGGATGCTAGCATAACGTTGTGTAAGAAGCTGGACCCAGGTGGCCAGGAAATGAGATCATGCCTGACTCATTGATAAGGAGCCGGTCACGAATATAAATAGAAGGAGTGGAAAGTTCCAGGCGTATGAGAGAGAGCACGTTTCGGAAATCGCCCTTACTTTGCATTAAAACGGCAACAGCGCAACTGTGCCAGAAGAAGAATAATTAAATTTAACCCATTTGCAAGAATAAAAGTAATTAAATAAATACAGCATTGTGAATCATTTCGGATTAGAGATTTTTGTGTGGAGAAAAAGCTTTTAATAATTGCCCAGGAGAGAAGTGCAAACGTAGCATACGTCATCGGTGGTTTACTGAGACCCGAGGAGTGGGGAATTAAAAAATCAACTGCAACACCCACACAGCTGAAGACTAAAAATTATTTAATATCTCAGAAATGCACGATCAATTTTCATGTGCAGTGAGGTCATTTTACGTTTAGAAAACGAGCTTTCTGGAGATATAATTTTTATAAATGTGCGACAATTATTTCAAAAGTTGGTCACGAAAAAGACAAGGATTTTATCTTTTTTTGACTAAATAGTATAAATGTCCAGGCCAAGCCAGACCAATCATGCAGTTCACGACAGACTCCTTGAGGGGAGATGCTACATCACATCATGCAGTCTACAAGCATTCCTTGAGGGGAAACGCTGTATCACATCGTATAGCCAGTAGCCGACCGCCAGAGGGCGTCGCTGTATCGACAACCAACGTGCATCCGTAAGGAGTGGCCGATAAGTATTATTATCAAAGTATCGCCGTGTGGAGAGTTAGGAAAATCCTAATTACAGGATCTAGTTCCGCCAGTATAAATTTTACAGTGAAAAGTTCAGTAATTACAGTCAGAATAGGCTGCGAACTTTGAAAACCGGCGATAGGTCTTCAAAAATACAGTCCAAGTAAACGACCGAAAGAATCGTATCAGTTTTGAAGTACCGTAAAAGCGAGATAAACATTCTATCAACGTATAAGAATCCGATCAGGGTTGGACCAAAAATAAGGTTCGCATAGGGTTCTGAAAAAATAGGAATTCGAGGACAGAATAAGCGGAAAGGAGAAGTAAATTCTAGACATTGTTTCAAGGAAACAAACGAACTATAGAAAGCACTAAGTTACGAGGAGTATTAGTTGCCAGAAATTAATAGGTCACCGATAGATTATCTGGGGGACCATGGACAAGACAGACTTTTCACTAGACAACAAATAGGGTCTAGAAAGAAGCAGTTCGAGCTAATAATAATAATAGCTGATCGTCAGGAAGTCGAAATTGAAGGAGTACTATTCCAGGGAAGAAGTAAATGGTTCGAGGCTTTCATATTGGTTAGAGAGGAAGCCGACATTTACGAATTTCACCCTTGGAGACGGGAGGTCAAGAAATCACGTGTGAAAGGTTTAATAGAGCCTTAGTGATTAGAATCTGTGAAGTGTAAATATATAAAAAAAATTGTGTTAAAGAGTAATATTTTTTAGTGATTTTTATCGTGTATTATAGAAGAATACACCAGTGTATTTTAAAATGCCACCAGTGTTTAATATATCTGAGTTATATGTGTGTCAATATATGTCAATATATGAAATGAATTCGTGCAAAATGGAGTAATCACAAATAGTGGGCAAAAATGAAACGTCGTTGGGAGGTACGGCATTGGACCGTCTGAGCATGTGAGTAATCATTTTCATTATGTTTTGGTGTTGGGAAAGTGTTTGTGTACAATCCACCGGAGGTTGAGAAATAGGGATGTTTTTGAGTAACAAATAACAGAATAAGGGCGCGGTCTGAACAAATAAGAATTGAGAAATTATAAAATAATTATGTGAAATTAATAAATCCTTTAGAGGAAAAGTATGAAGTAAAATATCAGTATATTTGATAAATATTGTAAAAACAAACGTAATAATAATAATAATAATAATAATGAAAAGTATATAAATGAAGATAAATTTGAATTATATGAAAGAAATAGCTTTTGAGCTTTTGTAAGGAATGAAGACATGATATGAATACATGTTCTTAAAGTATAGTGATTATCGTCACGGGAGAGGATAAATATGAAATAATGGAGATGTAGATCAAATGTTGACTTTGAATTTACCAGTTCTTTGGAAGACGCTAGGCTTTAAAGTAATGTGTAGCGCATTGTCGCGTATTAATGTAAATTATCACGCTAGGAAGGCGTTGAATCAAAATACACTTGGCAAATTAATTTTGAGGGACAGTTGATTGCGGTAATTGAGCTATGTGGTAAGTCCTCCAGTATGGGATTAGTTCCTGAGGCCATGTGTGTTATATTGTATTAAATAATAGGGAGCGTATTTGTTGTATTGATGAGCGCAGGTTAGACTGATGTCGCCTAAAACGCTGAATTGTTTAAGTCCTCCAGTATGGGAGTGGTTCCCGAGGCAGTTATGAGAGTCGAACCCAGACTCGTATAGTTGTGGAAGCCCCTAAATATCGTCGTTGTATTGAATTATCCTTGCCCATCAATGATGACACTTCATAATTAATAAATGCCAAGGTTACGAAAGTGGTCTATGAACCTATATAATATTGTTAAAGATTGAATGAGAGAAACGCCAGGTCTGTTCAAAGAACTGTGGAAAGGGAATAGCTGTTTAAAAGCATGAATGTAGCGGTCTCGAGGCGAGACATAGAGCCTTCCCTCCCTGGCCATAAATCAAGTCAAGTGTACGGTCAGACCCCTTGTTGTGGTAGGGTCGGAGAGAACCGTCTGGAAGAAGTAATAATACACCGTGAGTGTTTAGGAGTTGTTAATGACCCGGGATTTGAACCGAGGTCCTTGTAGATGAAAGTACCGCTTGCCAGTTCAGATCGTAGCTTTCTTATGTGAAAATGGTCTTTTAAGACAAATAAATAAAAATCCCTAAGGTAATGTCGTATTGATGTAGGATTTCACGAGTTCACTGAGGACAATTAGATTCCGGGAGTAATCATAATTTTGACTTTGTTCAAGTAGTCTTCGGTAACTCTGGAGTACACAAGTATTTTCCCGATCACTGTAGTGAATTTGTTATCTTGAGAGAGATGGTAACGTTGAGAACATTGTTGAATGCCCAGAATTTTAAGTAAAGGAATAACACATACTGTAAAGACGATTATATATTGTTTTAATTACAAGAAACTCGTAAAATAAATATTGAGGTGTGTAAAAGAATGACACCATTCATATTGGAATGTATCGAGCCAGTGGAGCTCGTAATTATATTGAACTTTTAAAAGGGATACTTTATGGAAGTGAAAAGAATTACAAGTTGGTTGGTTTGAAAGAAACCATTTATTTTAATATAATGTTTGTTTAATTTTTATATCTTCCTTGTTCACTTTGAACAAGTTTAGAAGGATTTGGTCAATAGTTTATTTGTTTTATCCGTTTTCCAACGTGGGGCTTGTATGATTATATCATACACGTACTAAACACATCTTTTTGGCGCCCAGTACGCAGGGATGAGTTTTCCTAGGGAAAACCCGAGTTTTCTCGAAAAATCAAAATTTTCAATTTTTTTGGAAAAAATGGTTTTTCGAAATTTTGAATTTTTAAATACTTCCATAAAGGTTTCTGAGATTGATTAAAGATATCAAAAGGGTACGTTTTAGTAAACACCCGTACCAAAGTAAATTTTTTTTTGGAAATTGGGACACAATGGTTCAGATTACCATCTCTCAAGCATGTACCAGCGATGTGGCATGAGTAGCCCACTGTATTCCAATAAGATGGCATTAAGTGAGGATATGCAGGGGTTGTTGGCGGCTATGAAAGCAGAGAGTAGGGAAGAGAGGCAGGAGTTTTTGGACGCTTTAAAAGCTGATAGTAATGAAAAGTTGGAGGCTATAAAAGCCGATAGTAAGGAAAAGTTGGCGGCTATAAACAATAAATTGGACAGCCAACAGAGTACAAATAAAGAAGAGTTCGAATCCATAAATCACAATTTAGGATCTCTAAAAACTAACAGTAATAACATGGGAATTAAATCTCTAAAAACTACAGTGATAACATGGGAATTAAATTAGAAGCTATCCAAGCTAACTGTGTAAGAATGAACGATGAAGTGAAGGCTGAAATTGAGGGAATGAAAAAGGGGTCAAATGAACTCCGAGAGAGTATAGAAGGAACGATGGATACCAAATTTCAAGGATTTGACACTGAGTTTGGGAAGAAGTTAATTGAGTTCAAAGGGGAAATCGCAAGTGAAACTCAAAAGGAAAATAATGTACTTAAGTGAGAATTGCAAGGCCAAATAAAAACCTTAGAGAATAGTACGGTAAAATCCCAAACTGAATGTCAAGAAAATTTTGGAATTTTGAATGGAAAGTTGAGTTCCATGGAAATTAAATTAATTAATATGGAAGAAAAGGGTGATGATTGTGAAAAGAAACTTGTAACCCAGATCCAAGAGGTGCAGGCAAAGTTAGAAGCTCTGATAGATTCTAACAGCAAGATTTGTGAAACATCCCGGGATGAGATAAAAGAAAGTTTTAAGGAATTAGGAGACAAATTTAAGGGGGTGAAAGACCAAGTAGGAAAACTCGAGGGAAAAGTCGATGGAGTTCAGGCCGAAGTAATTGAGAAGAAAAATCAAAATCAGAAGGATGTGGAGAGCATGAAAAATCGATTTGAGCAGTTTACCGGGCAGGTAGATGATAACTTGAGGACGTACGAAGCGGAAATAAATAAAAAATTAAGTACATACGAAGAGCATCTCCAGATAGAAAGAAAACAACGAAATGAAGAAAATAAGGAAAATACCCAGAAGATAGATGAAATAAGTAAGGGTATTAATGATGTTCAGGAAACTATAGGAACATTAAAGGAACAAGTAGGAAATACCAATACTGAAGTAAACCAGGTCCAAGATGAATTAATGAGGGTATATAAGAGTCAAGGGAAAACTGAGGAAAAGCTTGAAGGAATTAAGGGAGATATGGTCAAAGGACAAAAAGAAATGGAGAAGAAAATAAAGGAGATACGAGAAGACTTAGTTACCATAGGTGATGTTAAGCCAGAAATTATAAAGGGACAGGTCGTGGTCATCAAGGAAGATGTCGAAAAACACTTAGCCGAAATGAGGGATAGTTTCAGGGAAGAGAAAGTCCAACTCGAACAAGCAGTGGAAAAAAATAAAAAGACTCAAGAAAGAATTCAAAATGAATTAGGATCTCGGTTGGAAAGGACTGAACACAAGAATAGTCAAATGGAAATTCAACTCGTGGCTAATGAAGAAAGTGCCCTAAGAGAAAGGAAGTTAGAAATTGAGAGTCAGGATGAGTTTCCGAAGACAGGATGGGTAGATACCCATGAACGAGGCATTAATCAAGAAAGGGACTTAGGAGGGGAGAGCCCTTATAAGAACCCAGGATATCCAATGGCGATGTCAACCCCGTACATGAATCAGACAAATGGTCAGATAATAAATATCTTCAAGTCAAATGAGGACAGACCGGTGAAGTTTACGGGTAATAATATGTCTATTACTCCTAAATACTGGTTAAAGGAAGTCGCAGAGTACTTGAACGAAATGAAGGTTCCTCAGGATCGGAGACTGAGAGCAATTGAGAAGCTGTTGGCAGGTGATTGTCTCACCTGGTTCGGGAGTTTCAGGTACACATTCGACACGGTGGAAGGTTTTAGAGAAGCATTTCTGAAACGATATTGGGCAGCAGATGTCCAAGAAAATCTGAGGCTAGATCTGTACTCTAGGAAGTACAGCACAAATGCCCCAACTAAGTACTCAGAATTTTTCACCGCTCAGCTGTGTAAATTCCGGGAACTCGACATTGCTCCTGCTGAGAACGACCTGTGTGCCGCCATTGCAAGACAACTTCCATATGAGATCCAGAGGTTGTTAATCTCATCAAAAGCCAGAAGCGCTGTGGAAGTGGAGAGCGTATTACGTCAATTAGATATGACGACTTCACACGTTACTCCCAGGCATCCAAGACAGACTGAACAGGTACATATGGCCAGCAGTCAAGAAAATAGAGAGAAACCACCGACCAGAAATCAGTCCACTAGTACTGATACTCAGGGACTGGGTCGAGAATATGTACATCAAGAGCCTAGGGGAATACAACCATACTATAGAGGAGGATATCGAGGAAGAAATCCTAGGAATACGGGTTATAGGCAACAAGAGAACCGACCCTATAACAATAACAATCAGAGGCAAGATAACCGAAAGAGATGGGAAAATTATCCCAGAAGGAACGTAAGGCCAGAGGATAGGGATGATGAATATCGGACCGAAATAGAAGAAAGATATCAGGAAAGTCTTCGTTACATGAATGAACGACCAGACGAACCTGAAAGGCAAAAGGTCCGTTGGAGTGAGGCAATAAAGAACCGAAAATCACCCGACAGATCAGACGGAGCTCAAAGCTTGGAGCTACAAGCTCAATTGAAGAATGAGGGGAAAGGAAGCCCTCAGGATTTAAAAAAACTTCAAATTTAAATCATCAAAAGTGGAAACATACCAGGAGCTGGGAGGAGGTAGAGATTGTGAATTGGATAGCAAGACCAGATGAGCTAATTAACGAGGATGTGGAAGGAATCCCACCTATTAGAAGAGAACTACCTATCATCATGCTAAGGATAGAAGGATTACTGCTCAGGGCATTAATTGATACTGGATCAACTATAAGTTTAATTACGCAAACCCTTCTAAATGAATTGGAAACAAGAGGCCGCGTATTGAAAATTCCCACATCAAGTGTGAAGATTAAGGGAATTATTCCTGAAAAAACCTTAACGTGTAAATTTCAGGTATACATTGATTTGATCATGGGTAACGCTGAAATTTCGCAATGCTTTTTGCTGGTAAATCAATTGCCATATAATGTCATATTAGATATTGATTTTATCCGTGAGAACAAGGTCATCATAGACCTAGCGCAAAACTGCATTAGGATTCAAAGAGAGGATGTGGATGAACAAAATATAAATTTACAGGAACAGGATGTGAAAATAGGAGAACAGGTATGGCATGTGGAGGTAGTAACGGAAGAAGGTTGTAAGGACATAGAAAAGATATTTGAAGTCCTAAATATAGAACTTGAAGATAGTTCGGAAACTGAGTTCGAAACCAACATGTCAGGAAAAATAGAGGAAGCTAAAGTTAACCTCGAAAATAAGGAACAATTAAAGGAATTACTATTAAACTTCAGGGACGTATTTGATTCCAAGCCAGGGAAGATTGAAAATTTTAAATACGCGTTCCAAGTCAATGATTGGGCAACGTTCAGACAAAAACCATACCCGGTTGCGGAAAAACATTACCCACAAACGAAGAAAACACTGCAGGTGATGATGAATGCAGGTGTTATAGAAAAGATGGCGACACCATATGTTAGTCCATTAGTAATTGTGAGTAAACCGGATGGCTCAGTAAGGGTGTGTTTAGATGCAAGGAATTTGAATGCAAAAATCATACCAGAAAATGATTCGGCACCACCCATAAAAGAAATACTGAGGAAATTCAAAGGCAAGAAGATTTTCACAAATATTGACATGACTTCCTCGTATCATCATCTCGAACTGGAAGAGAAAACCAGTCTTTTAACTGGATTTCAGTTCGACCAACAAACATACTGCTTCAGGAGATGTCCGTTTGGCTTGAAGATCGCGGGATCTGCCTTAATAAGAGCGCTTGATCGAAACCTGTCAGAGGAAGTGAAAAATTGCACTATCCGTTATGTGGATGACATTTTGCTTACCTCGGAAAACATTGAGGAACATTTGGAAAAGTTAAAGAAATTATTGGAAGACTTAAGAAAGGCTAACTTTAAGATTAATTTGAAGAAATCAAATTTTTGTCAGAGACAAGTAACATTTTTGGGGCATGTGATTGATAAGGATGGTGTTAAACCAAACCCATGCAAATTAGAATCGATAAGAGATTTTCCCAGGCCTTTGAAAGTGAAAAACGTTCGCCAGTTTTTGGGATTGATTGGATTTTTCTCAGGACATTGTCCATCATACACCAAAACTGTTGCACCACTACAGGACCTTCTGAAGAAGGGGGGCAAGTGGAAATGGACGGAGGAAACAGAAAAAGCATTTATAGAGGCCAAGGAAATGCTCTTAAACTATGTGAAGCTAGGATATCCTGATTTCAATCAGAGATTTATTATACAAACAGATGCGTCCCAGATTGGAATAGGGGCAATGCTATATCAGGAAAACCCGGATAATCCTGATAAGAAAAATTATCTAGCTTTCACAAGTCGGAGACTGAAACCACACGAGAAAAATTATACAATCAGCGAGATCGAGCTGTTAGCGATATTGCACGCGTTGCAATATTGGCGAAAGATCGTATATGGGTGTCAAGTCACCTTAAGGACGGATCATAAAGCCTTAACCTTTTTGATGAAGACTGATTTATCCAGTCAAAGGTTGATGCGTTGGGCTTTATACATTCAACAGTTTGATGTAAATATAGAGTATTGCCCAGGGAAAGAAAATGTAGTTCCAGATTATTTAAGTAGACAGCCAGAGTCCACAGAAGAGGAAGTAATGGCTATTGATTTGGAAGACAGGGATCAGCGTACTCTGAATGAGTTAAGAAGCATTGGTCAACGACAACGTGAGGATCCATGGATGAACATGCTCATATCTTTCCTTGAAGGGAGTTTGATAAGGGGAACACCGGCGTACACGGAAGCTAATAAGATAGCTCAAGATTACACATTCTATAATGGATTGTTATATAAGTTTGTGGACTCTGACCATACACGATTGAGGATCGTTGTACCTGCGATTTTGCAGAGAAAAATGGTATGGTTAGCCCATAGATCGTTCGGACATATGGGAGTCGACAAAACAGTCTCGATGCTGAAAGAAGCATTTGTATGGCCGAGACTGAGAGAGACTGTAAGGGATACGCTAAAGACATGTGATCTATGTCAGAGGATTAAACCAAATGCATTTTTGATGAGACAAAAGCCAATACCATTGTTGCCCGAGAGGCCAGGTCATATCATTTATATTGATAATTTCGGACCTTTGCCAAAAGCTAGGCGAGGAAATCGACACATAATGGTGGCTATGGATGTCTTCACAAAAATGGTTGTCCTTGCTCCCATACAGAAGACTAGTACCAAACAGGTGTTAAAACGACTCAAAGAAAAAGTGATACCGATTCTGGGAAAACCCGAGAATTTGTTGTCGGATCACGGTAGTTGTTTTACAAGTGTAGAGTTCAGACAGGAATTAGAAAGACTTGGAATACGTCAGATTTTGTCAAGTATTCGCCATCCTGAGGCAAATCCTGTGGAAAGAGTGATGAGGGAGACGGCCAAGTATTGTAGAATATACTGTGCCGAAGAAAATTGGAAATGGATAGATATCCTGGATATTATCGAATTTTGTATAAACAACACAATCCATGAATCTACGGGAGAGATACCAATAACGTTACATCGGAATGAGCAACCAGAGAGACCTTGGAGTCTGGTAATTCCTAGGCCAGCAGACGCTCAGCCTGGAAGAGATGAACGTATTAGAAGAGTCTTTGAGCATCTAAAAGCTCAAGCTGATAGAAGGCAAAGAAGAAATAGGCACAAGAGGTATCATCGACCACTATTAGCAGGGGACATGGTGTTAGTAAAAAGACCTGCCATTTCGGATCCAGGGAACCGCGTGTACAAAAAGTTCCAGAAAATGTACCACGGACCGTATCAAATAATAAGAGATTTGAGAAATAATGCCTATAGAATTCGGCACTGTGAAACGAATCACGAAGTGACCATGAACTCAGCGAATTTAAAAGTATATTACCCTCCCGAAGACTTCGATGAAGCAAATGAACAAGCCCTGGTAATGGAACAATTTAGAGATGATGAACCCACTTTTGATAGAAACGAGAGTAAGGTAGAAAAAGGAAACAGAGCTCAACCATTCGAGTGCGAATGCGAATTGGAGAAACTGTATTGGGAAATAAGAGAAATAATTGATTTGGTTGAAGAAGAAAATTTCAATTTAAGAAAAGAGAATGATGAAATAAAGAAACGGGTAGGGATAGACCACACCCGTGATGAAGAATTATGTTCTGGAAACTTGTAGTCCAGACAAATAAGAAAGGAAGAAAGGGTAGGGACAGAACGTACCCAACCTACAATATTACCGGATATGACTTAAAAGGTGGAAAAACCCAAATTATCGTGGGATTTTAAAGGAATAAAGATCAGAAGGAACGGATAAACGTTATGATGGCTTCGACAATTAAAAGAAAAATAAGATTTTATGAATAATTGAAATAAATTTCCTCAAAATTTTTCGAAAATTTATTTACCTAAGGAGGGGAGAGATGAACCCATGTACCATTGGTTCATAGGGGGTCGAATCCATGTATTTTTGTAAAAGGAAGGAAGGAAATATACAGTCTTCAGAGGAACATAGAAAGATTTCATGCAAGGATGCTAGCATAACGTTGTGTAAGAAGCTGGACCCAGGTGGCCAGGAAATGAGATCATGCCTGACTCATTGATAAGGAGCCGGTCACGAATATAAATAGAAGGAGTGGAAAGTTCCAGGCGTATGAGAGAGAGCACATTTCGGAAATCGCCTTTACCTTGCTTTAAAACGGCAACAGCGCAACTGTGCCAGAAGAAGAATAATTAAATTTAACCCATTTGCAAGAATAAAAGTAATTAAATAAATACAGCAATGTGAATCATTTCGGATTAGAGATTTTTGTGTGGAGAAAAAGCTTTTAATAATTGCCCAGGAGAGAAGTGCAAACGTAGCATACGTCATCGGTGGTTTACTGAGACCCGAGGAGTGGGGAATTAAAAAATCAACTGCAACACCCACACAGCTGAAGACTAAAAATTATTTAATATCTCAGAAATGCACGATCGATTTTCATGTGCAGTGAGGTCATTTTACGTTTAGAAAACGAGCTTTCTGGAGATATAATTTTTATAAATGTGCGACAATTATTTCAAAAGTTGGTGACGAAAAAGACAAGGATTTTATCTTTTTTTGACTAAATAGTATAAAAGTCCAGGCCAAGCCAGACCAATCATGCAGTTCACGACAGACTCCTTGAGGGGAGATGCTACATCACATCATGCAGTCTACAAGCATTCCTTGAGGGGAAACGCTGTATCACATCGTATAGCCAGTAGCCGACCGCCAGAGGGCGTCGCTGTATCGACAACCAACGTGCATCCGTAAGGAGTGGCCGATAAGTATTATTATCAAAGTATCGCCGTGTGGAGAATTAGGAAAATCCTAATTACAGGATCTAGTTCCGCCAGTATAAATTTTACAGTGAAAAGTTCAGTAATTACAGTCAGAATAGGCTGCGAACTTAGAAAACCGGCGATAGGTCTTCAAAAATACAGTCCAAGTAAACGACCGAAAGTATCGTATCAGTTTTGAAGTACTGTAAAAGCGAGATAAACATTCTATCAACGTATAAGAATCCGATCAGGGTTGGACCAAAAATAAGGTTCGCATAGGGTTCTGAAAAAATAGGAATTCGAGGACAGAATAAGCGGAAAGGAGAAGTAAATTCTAGACATTGTTTCAAGGAAACAAACGAACTATAGAAAGCACTAAGTTACGAGGAGTATTAGTTGCCAGAAATTAATAGGTCACCGATAGATTATCTGGGGGACCATGGACAAGACAGACTTTTCACTAGACAACAAATAGGGTCTAGAAAGAAGCAGTTCGAGCTAATAATAATAATAATAGCTGATCGTCAGGAAGTCGAAATTGAAGGAGTACTATTCCAGGGAAGAAGTAGATGGTTCGAGACTTTCATATTGGTTAGAGAGGAAGCCGACATTTACGAATTTCACCCTTGGAGACGGGAGGTCAAGAAATCACGTGTGAAAGGTTTAATAGAGCCTTAGTGATGAGAATCTGTGAAGTGTAAATATATAAAAAAAAATTGTGTTAAAGAGAAATATTTTTAGTGATTTTTATTGTGTATTATAGAAGAATACACCAGTGTATTTTAAAATGCCACCAGTGATTAATATATCTGAGTTATATGTGTGTCAAGATATGTCAATATATGAAATGAATTTGTGCAAAATGGAGTATTCACAAACAGTGGGCAAAAATGAAACGTCGTTGGGAGGTACGGCATTGGACCGTCTGATCATGTGAGTAATCATTTTCATTATGTTTTGGTGTTGGGAAAGTGTTTGTGTACAATTCACCGGAGTTTGAGAAATAGGGATGTTTTTAAATAAAAAATAACAGAATAAGGGCGCGGTCTGAACAAATAAGAATTGAGAAATTATAAAATAATTATGTGAAATTAATAAATCCTTTAGAGGAAAAGTATGAAGTAAAATATCAGTATATTTGATAAATATTGTAAAAACAAGCGTAATAATAATAATAATAATAATAATAATAATGAAAAGTATATAAATGAAGATAAATTTGAATTATATGAAAGAAATAGCTTTTGAGCTTTTGTAAGGAATGAAGACATGATATGAATACATGTTCTTAAAGTATAGTGATTATCGTCACGGGAGAGGATAAATATGAAATAATGGAGATGTAGATCAAATGTTGACTTTGAATTTACCAGTTCTTTGGAAGACGCTAGGCTTTAAAGTAATGTGTAGCGCATTGTCGCGTATTAAAGTAAATTATCACGCTAGGAAGGTGTTGAATCAAAATATACTTGGCAAATTAATTTTGAGGGACAGTTGATTGCGGTAATTGAGCTATGTGGTATGTCCTCCAGTATGGGATTAGTTCCTGAGGCCATGTGTGTTATATTGTATTAAATAATAGGGAGCGTATTTGTTGTATTGATGAGCGCAGGTTAGACTGAGGTCGCCTAAAACGCTGAATTGTTGTAAGTCCTCCAGTATGGGAGTGGTTCCCGAGGCAGTTAAGAGAGTCGAACCCAGACTCGTATAGTTGTGGAAGCCCCTAAATATCGTCGTTTTATTGAATTATCCTTGCCCATCAATGATGACACTTCATAATTAATAAATGCCAAGGTTACGAAAGTGGTCTATGAACCTATATAATATTGTTAAAGATTGAATGAGAGAAACGCCAGGTCTGTTCAAAGAACTGTGGAAAGGGAATAGCTGTTTAAAAGCATGAATGTAGCGGTCTCGAGGCGAGACATAGAGCCTTCCCTCCCTGGCCATAAATCAAGTCAAGTGTACGGTCAGACCCCTTGTTGTGGTAGGGTCGGAGAGAACCGTCTGGAAGAAGTAATAATACACCGTGAGTGTTTAGGAGTTGTTAATGACCCGGGATTTGAACCGAGGTCCTTGTAGATGAAAGTACCGCTCGCCAGTTCAGATCGTAGCTTTCTTATGTGAAAATGGTCTTTTAAGACAAATAAATAAAAATCCCTAAGGTAATGTATTGATGTAGGATTTCACGAGTTCACTGAGGACAATTAGATTCCGGGAGTAATCATAATTTTGACTTTGTTCAAGTAGTCTTCGGTAACTCTGGAGTACACAAGTATTTTCCCGATCACTGTAGTGAATTTGTTATCTTGAGAGAGATGGTAACGTTGAGAACATTGTTGAATGCCCAGAATTTTAAGTAAAGGAATAACACATACTGTAAAGACGATTATATATTGTTTTAATTACAAGAAACTCAAAAAATATATATTGAGGTGTGTAAAAGAATGACACCGTTCATATTGGAATGTATCGAGCCAGTGGAGCTCGTAATTATATTGAACTTTTGAGAGGGATACTTTATGGAAGTGAAAAGAATTATAAGTTGGTTGGTTTGAAAGAAACCATTTATTTTAATATAATGTTTGTTTAATTTTTATATCTTCCTTGTTCACTTTGAACAAGTTTAGAAGGATTTGGTCAATATTTTATTTGTTTTATTTGTTTGTAGCGCCATAATTTTGGTTAATTAATGTGTTAAAATAGGAGTTGAATTTGTTTTTATTTTGAAAGTGTATCCTCTATTTAATCCAAAATGTGTAAGTCACAGAGTGGGAGAACATACCATAACCCCGAAAATCCCGATTTGAACATTGCTGGCATACTGTGATTTGCATATTTCTTGCTGGAAGGGCACACACAATACATAGATGCATGGACAAACAGTGAAAAAATCCTCATCTCCTCTCCTGCCCTTTTCAGCCTCTACTGACAGATTTAAATTAAGTATATAAAATAACCTTTGCTATATATATTTTATGGTAAATTTGAGGTTATATTAAGAGATGTCATCCCCATTTTTGAATTTGCAATTAACTGACATGTCTATATAAATTCAGTGGTATTTGTCAATCACGTCCCTAGGCCCAATTTATCAATAATTTTAGTTTTCTCAAAGCTAAATCGCTTTAAATCTATTGTAACTTTAGTAGCTTGCATGCTCATTATTCTCTTGTCGTCAAGGCTCAGCAATAATTGCAGTTTTTCCATATATGCTATATTTAAGTACAGTATAATCTTGGTTTGAGTTCCACTTTTTAGCAGCAACGTCTACATTTGTGGTTTGTAATTTAACCAGCAATTGGAATGCTCCAAAATGGTATCAGTGGCATAGCCACAGATCTTTAGCCACGACCGCCCTCTTTTTTGTATTTTATATCATATTTCAATTACTTCAGGTTTAAAGGTCAATTCTCTATTATTGTCGAAGCTAATTACGATGCTAATGATTCTTTCACTTGATCTTCACTTATGACCGCAACTTGAGATGCACCTCGTGAACTTTGGCAATTCTTTCTTTCGTTTGTTGTGCTCTTACCAAAGTTTTCTTAACTACTATTTTCTTCTTAAAAGTCTTAAGCTTGGTTATATTGGTAACTACTGTCAATGGTTGTAAATGGGCCAGGGGCCACCTCTTTCCTCACACTACTCTGCTTTGGGAAGTTCAACCTATTACTACTAGACTAACATAATCTTGCTTCACTATCTTGTTTTTTTTTTACATTTTTTTTGTCAATAAATTTTATTTTGTTTTGGGTCCTAGCCATTTACATAACTCTTCTGATTTCTCTCCCAAACCTGCTTACTTATTATACTTAATCTTCCCTATGGTGGCGATTGGACTCTTCCAATTGCTCCACTACGCACAACCGCAATCTTGGATAAATACAATATTGAAATGGATAATTCACCATCGTAAGAACATTGCAAATCCTTGCTTACGTTCATTGACATTCTGCTCAGGATGGTGGTGCTGAATGGTTTTAACATGATCGAACTGACAAATCAGGTTGAAACTGAGCATTTGGCACGAAATGTGGCGTAAGAGAAATCTGTGTGAAAGATCTTGCTTTAGCGAGATTATCTAACGGAACCCATTTCTCTGTGTCCACACAACAGCCATCATAAAATGTTCATATCAACAGAACATGACAAAATTGAGTGATAACAAAGCATTTCGACAGGCAAATAATATTGATAAGAGGCATACTGTACCATGGGCACAATACAATCACACTCAATTTTGTAAGCAGACGCCACTTTGTGTATTGTGCCCTTGCAAGGCAGCCCAATATATTAAAAGGTTTTGGTGGAGTTAATACACAAAAAAAAAGGAAAGTACAAATACAACGCACGGCTATAATTGTATGTGGTCAAGATTGTACTTAATCCTCTGATTAGGTGTCCTCAAGGAATGCACGGGGACTTGGAAAGTGGGGAATCACAAGTGAGTTCAGCACATCAAGGGATCTTTGTTTTACGATTAGATAGAGAAATGATGTAGAAAGTGAGACACAACTATCAGATATGCACTTTTATTAATTATTCAGTAATCCACATATGGGGAATCGACCGTTTAGGTGACAAAAATTCAGAAGCATATAGAATAAATTAAGTCCTTATTACAGGATAATCAAGTGTGCAGTTATGTGTGAGGTCCCAGTATTACGCTCCAAGGACTGAAATATCAGGTAAGTCAATCTCGGGGAAGAACCTAATGATATGAAAATTTAAAAGGACGCCGAGTCAATAATGTTGACATAACGATCGGATTATCGAATTAATTATGAACAGCAAATAACTCACTTATGAGGGAGGCCAATAATCGCCAAAAGTATCATAATTGTTCCCCTACCCCAAACTATTTATCCTATAACAAATAAAAAAGGAAGGGAATGTTCACTCAGTTTCTCTGGATGATTTTGAGCGGGAGTTTGTAGCTCATCTGACGGGCTACGTGGCACAACGGTAACGTTCTTGCCTGCTCTTCCCATGATTGCAGGATCGAATCCCGGCTCAGCCAGTTGGCATTTGAGGGTGCACAAATGCAAGGGAGCCGTGTCAGTAGATTTACTGGCACGTTGAAGATCCCCTTAGGGGTAAAATTCTAGCGTCCGGAATTGTGTTATTGCCGCCGTAGTTAAAAGGGTTGTAAAACCAATAAACTTATTATTGTAACTCAGAATATACTAAGAAAAGTTTGAGTACCAGTTGGGTTTATTTTACAGACGTGGCCAAATTATTGGAATTAAAATAAGACTACCTAAATTCACCAACTATTTGTAATCCTAATTAAGAATGAAAGCTATGTTTCCATAAATTTTATTTTAGTCAATATGAGGGTGAAATTCCTAAACTTTGAACTAATGAATATTTTATGGAATCATTTAAAGCCAAAGGAGTTCTTTGTATGCTATTGTTCTGTGAGAAATATCACATTTCTTCCTTCATAATCAAAAATTATTTATATTCATAAAACACTCCAACATGTCACTGTCCAGAAAGTAGCAAATATACGAGGCACGTCCAGAAAGTAAGCTCCGTTTGGTAATAAAATTAAATTGTGTACAGATACAGAAAAAATATTTATTGCACAACATTCTACACCTCTTAAACTACTTTTCCACGTAACTGCCGAACTTTTGCAAGCATTTGTCATAGCGTGGCACAAGTTTTTGGATACCTTCTTCATAGAAGTTTGCCGCCGACCCGTAAACGAGAGTGAAGACACCCCTTAAGATATCCTACTGATTGGCCACTACTGTTAGGCAAATTGCGTGCTTACCAGGAGAACTGCGTATGTTTAGGAGTTCTCCTGACCACATACGCAATTTGCCTAACAGTGATGGCCAAACAGTAGGATATCTTAAGGGGTGTCTTCACTCTCGTTTATGGGTCGGCGGCAAACTTCTATGAAGAAGGTATCCAAAAACTTGTGCCACGCTATGACAAATGCCTGCAAAAGTTCGGCAGTTACGTGGAAAAGTAGTTTAAGAGGTGTAGAATGTTGTGCAATAAATATTTTTTCTGTATCTGTACACAATTTAATTTTATTACCAAACGGAGCTTACTTTCTGGACGTGCCTCGTATAAGATATTTCAATAATCAAGCAGTTATATGCAACGCTACAATATCACTAATAATGCAATAACACCAATAATTATGAGCTGTTATGCGACAGGACCACCCCACTTCACAATCCATTTGTTTTTATTTTTTATCAACGTTTGTATTTAAATCACAATTCAAAGAATCCATTTAATTTAGGATAGCCTATACTGGTATGAAAGTGAATCGTTACCAGGCTGCTACACAGTAATTTCTCTGTTTGGATAACTTATAAAGCACATATAACTACGTTTGTAAAAGTGAACAGGTAATAAGTTAGAAATGCCTCAGTATCGTTGGATCCTAGTGCGCGGGAGATTATGAAGTAGGCTATAGTTTCCTGAAAGAGAAAGTTTCAAAGTCAGAATGTATTTTGTTAGATGAGATTACATGCAGGGTAATCGATAACTTGTTGTTGCCCATGCATACGGAGTGACATGGACTTGACTGGAAAGTATAAAGACTAACCGAGGGACAAAGTTCAGTAGTTGAATGTGGAGAATGAGCAGGTTTGCGTCGTGGAAAGTGAATCAAAATCATATTGAGACGTGGATCTAGTGATGGTATTACCTAAAATGTTCGGATCCCACGCAGTCGAAACAAAAGAAAATATCGTCATAAAAAGCGGTGAGCTTTGTAATAAGTAATATCTGAATAATGCGGAGAATCTAGTTGAGTGATTGTACTGTATATGTTATCTAAGGATGAAATGCTGACTGTAAATAGTAGTGACATGTCCAGAATACAGAAGAAGGAAGCACCAATGAACGTCATAAACATTGGCAGAGCTATGAAAGACCCAGAAAGAAGGAATGGTTGTCTGATGATATCTCACGTCCAGCAGTCAGATGAACACAGTCACTTATATTTTTGCATCTACCATAAGCCAGTATAATGAGGCGTAAGAACTCTTGGAGCAGGAAGATATTGAGCTCATTTGACATCGGTTAAGTACAGTAGAAATCCATACCAAAAGTAAAGGGATAATTATTTATTGATGTCCTAAGGATGCGAGACAAGGAAATGATTACATTGTTAAAATTTTAAAATTATATTCTTTGAATAAATAATTAACTAAAGGAATATATTAGACGGGTAGATATAAATCGTTTATTGTAGGGGGATACTAGGTTCATCAGACGTATTTGAATGTAGCAGTAGAGATATTGTGAATTAAAGTAGCATTGGTTATGAGATATTGGATATAATTGCTAACAGACTCCGGCACCGATATGTTAGGAGGCAGGTTACTCAGGCCATGTGATATGAAGTCGACGAAATGCAGCAGCGATACCCTCATGGCAAATGCGCATTATCGATCAAGGCAAGTAATATGGGAGAAGTGTACGTGTCAGCGATTAAATAACTTTTCACGATTAAACAAAAGTCTACGAGAAAAAGTACATACAAATAGTATTGTCTGCGAGTAAGGAGAGGTAAGGTTCTTCCAGTTATGTAGCCTATGTGAGGTGATTGGGAAAAGATCCAGAGGCCACCAACGATATGTTATTACTACGACGAGAACACATAATAATACGTTCTACGAGGAAATATGGTGCACAAAGGTCATTGCCATGAGAAATGCCGGGTATCCAGTGCGACCTAGATAGAATCAGGTAGGAGAAGTCTCGTGGGCCTTGGAAGTGTTGAATAAAAACGCCTATAATTAATGCGCCAGAGATAAATTAGTTTAGAAGAGTGTTGTCCAGAGAGAAGCAACGGGCTCTGGGTACACGTAGAGCTATGGTAGTGGAGCGAAAACCTATGAGTAACTGTCAGATTGACAAGTGACGAGCGCGGTGTAACATCACAGCGTAGGGCTGTTTATTCCCTGTAGTTGCTAAGTGAGTATCAGGTGTGTTTAATCCATAGGAACGATAATGCTGAAGTAGATGATAATAAGAATAAGAATAACAATAATATGTTCAGCACCCTACATCAATTTTCTACATTAGACGACCCAAATCGTGGGAAGCAATGACAGTGTAATTTAACTACGATTCATATAAATTTTGCAATTATTAACAAAACAGGGATTTTGTCTCCTCTGAATGATTTAAGTATAGAACTACTGCAACGTTTCGAGCCGCTGCTAAACGTTGTGGGGAAAAAAGTTATGTGTTCCTGACGGAAGTGAGGAAGCACCACAAAAAGCCCCACTTGCAGCAGTGGAGAGAAGTAACTCGTTACAGCCAATAAATAAACGATACTTACCTCTTAACTGCGTATTTATAACAACAATAACATGCTCGTTTGGGCGCCAGATCATCAGATGATCTTGATGAACCAAAATAAGATAAAAAACTTAAGGTAGAGCACTCGAGATCTACCTTTCACGACTCGTAGCGAAGCTGAGCCACCAACCAATTGATTTTCGTGATTAGGAGTAAGCATGCCTTATGAATAAAGATAAGTACTAGAAATGATAGTCCTAGCATTAGATAGAATCAAATTTTTTAAATTGAGACAAAAAATGCAGAAAAAGTGAAGTAACGTTTAATTATAATAATAATAATAATAATAATAATAATAATAATAATAATAATAAAAAAAGATAAATCATGAAGTTAATTAAGGTTGGCGAAATATACAAAATGGAAATTAATTTTAAAGATTTACGCTAAGAAAAATAGCTTGAATTTACTATCCCATTAAAAAAATACAGAGACTTGTTTGGATTTCCACATGTGAGCTCACCGTAGTAGACTTGTAGGTTGCTGATAAGCGCTTGGAATGTCGCTCGGCTCTTGTTCGGCTGTCGTGTAGATAGTGATCTTAAATGGTGCAGGGAGTTAAATTGCTCCACTGCCGACTGAGTTCAGAGAATGGACATACTCCGAAATTCACTTTTGGGAATATGATCAAAAACACAATCTTATACACGTCAGTTAGATTGAATTCATTTAAACTTGAAGTAATGAAGTGGCAAATTGTACACAAGTGTTACACTTGCCGTGCATAGAGTCTTTGAGAATAGCTCTACTATAATAGAAAAATCTATAAGCGTAGTAGAATTGTAGTAATTGTAGTAGACGAGAATCGCTCTGCAGACGTATATATTGTAGGTCATCTACCCATTCTCCCAACTTCTTCTTCATCCAATCAGAAAGACGATGCCATGCCAACTCCCCTTCTATCTGTCCGTAAGATTAAAATCCAGCCTCTTCATTCGTTCCATCGTCCACGCGGTATAACGTTATGATCTTGTTTGAATTCTTCAGCCGTTGTCTCGATGTTCTAAGAAATCCGTGACGTCAGAGTCAACTGCTCTTGTTCCTTTGTAATACAGAGTTGTGTCATCCGGAAACATGGTCAACAATTCTATGAATCTCATTCAGAACTCAGTGGACCACCCGTGGTTTAGACTGTCACCAGCCAAGACGAAAAGTTTCACAATCAAGCCCTCTGTTCCCTAGCTTATAATACAGACTATGTAATTTCCAATTTATATGATTCCTTAAATGTCTATTAAATAGAGTAATATAATAGAATAATAATAATTTGCGTAATAATAATTGCATAGACATACATACATACATACACATTAAAAAATATAACGATAATAATAATAATTAATAATAATAATATATTGTTGCTTTTATAATTACATCAATGTGAAATATAAACAATTTGATATGTAGACTTAAGGGGATGAATTCAGAACATTACCGTACGCTACGTTAACTTTCATAACATTTTAGCAGAACCGTACTTAAACCATATTAGTCGCAACCTGTAGAATCTTTTAATTCCTTAATCATTCGTATCCCATCTTTAGCATCAGGTAGGTATGAACACTGGAGGTTAGTTGGTTTCACTTGAGAACTATGAATTACAATTACCTTAGTTACTGGGTTCTGTATAATAGTTGTAAAATAGTATTGAATGAAACCTCACAAGGACATAATTTTAGTATAGCTTGTGTATTATTATAGGCTTCTCTTTGCATTTCTGTTGAGCAGCAACCCCACTCCACAAATGATGGGGGAGCAGAGGAAGATGTTCGAAGCCGTATCAGGAAGGCAAATGGTGCCTTTGACCAGCTCTACCCCATCTGGAGAAATAGAAACATTTCCAGGAAGACCAAGCTCCGCCTTTTCAATAGCAACGTAAAGTCGATTCTTCTCTACGGCTGTGAAACATGGAAAGTCACAAAACCGATCAACAACCAGCTACAGGTGTTCATTAACAGATGTCTGCGTCGCATCATGAATGTGAGGTGGCCGGACATAATCTCAAATGAAGATCTTTGGACCATCACCAATCAACAACCGATTAGCATCCAGATCAAGGAGAGGAAATGGCGCTGGATTGGTCACACACTAAGGAAGCCGGACGGAGCTATTCAGAGGGCGGCGCTAGACTGGAATCCTCAAGGCGCCAGGAAGCAAGGTCGACCTAAGAAGACATGGAAGAGGACGATCGAAAATGAAATTGCAGAGGTGGACAAGAACTGGAGTCAAGTGAAGAGAATGGCCAGGAACCGTACTGCGTGGAGAAATTTCGCCAAGGCCCTATGCTCCGGAAGGAGCGGCAGGAATTAAGTAAGTAAGTAAGTGTGTATTATTATCAGTTCACGAAATATGTATCTTTTTGATTTTTGGTTGACTGTGTAGTGCGGTGGTAACATCCTCACCTGCTGTTCCCAAGGTATCGGGATTGCATCCCTGTGCGATAAGTTCGCATTTGAAGGCGCTTGAATGTGAGGGGGCCAATTCATTAGATTTATTGGCACGTTAAAGATGCCTTCCAGTTAAAAATTGTGACACCCATGTGGCTCTAATGTCACAGTAGTTGAAAGGGACGTATCATGAAAATCATTATTATTATTATTATCTTTTTGAGTTACGTTTCTGATATGCTGATTTGGTATATTTTTCTGTACAGTAAATTATATACACTAGTATTGGAGATACGGGTTGTTTCATTGATAATGAACGTAACGATTATTAACATCATAGTGATTCACAAAGGTATAGTCTAACTTTCAACCAAGCCTCAAGGTTTAACAAAGAAATGAATTGGATATTAGTACCAGTATATTTATGCCATATGTTTACAGAAAAATGTAAAACATAATTGTTCTTCCAAGGATCTTCTTCTCACCACGTGACATTTCGTTTACTAATAGAATTGCTGATATATTGACATCTTTGCAAGTTAGAAATCTTATTATTGTTCTAAATACGTATGGTTGTTTTTAACACCCCACTCTGTATCCTTTGTAAGGATTATGCTACTATACTATAGTTTTGGGGTCATTACAATATAATGTAAAATTAATTTCCAATAATATTTTTGTAATAATAATATTAGTATTAATAATAATATGTTAATGATTTTACGTCCCCTTGAACTACTCTGGCTTTTAGAAACCCTGGGGTGCCAGAATTGTGCCCCGAAGGGGACCTTTCAAAGTGCCAGTAAATCTACTGAAACGGCTCCTTCGCATTTGCGCACCAGCAAATGCCAACTGACGGCGCCAGGGTTCGATCCTGCAACCTTGGGGACAGTTGGGGAGAACGTTACCGCTGAGCCACGAAGCCAATCTAATATTTATGGACATATGCCCCAGATGTTATGACTCTTAAAACAACAACCATAATTAAACAATAAAATCATATTTCTACTGATGCGAGGTTTCTTAGGATTTAATTATTTCATTAGTAACTCATACAGTTAACACAGCACTGTGTTTTAAAAAGCTAGCATAGTATTCAGTGGCAGCGCGCATGGCCATTCATACTCCTAGTGCAACGTTCGTCAGTCCTACGAAGTCTTGCCGCTACCCAGTTCACTTCCCCTACTTGCACGGCCGACCTTAGCAGACAGATGCGCTCTCAGAGTGCTCAGATGTACATCACTGGTCTAGAATAAAGTTATGTATTTTTAGATTACCGTATTAAAGGGGAAATCTTATAGAGCATAAAGGTTAAATAATTCACCTGACAAGTTAAGTTCTAAGATATATTGGAATGAATAATTGGAAATAATATTGATCATTTGATGTAGGATTTGGAATTGATAATGTGCTTCTGATGATGATGATGTTGATCGTGTGGCCTCATGAGAGGTCGAGTGCAGGTCTTTCAAGTTGACGCCCGTGGGTGACCTGCACGCTGTAATGAGGATGAAGTGATGTTAAAGACGTCACATACATATATCCATATATTTTAACCACTGTTTCCTCGAGGAAGTGTTTTGGAAACGCTGTCTTTCGTAATTCTTCCACATAGAAGCCTCATTTTGTGGGTTGTCCTGCGTCGTCTTGGAGTAAATAGGTGACTGAATTGTGAAGTTTTACTTTTCGAATGCGAAAATTCTCTGAGCTCTAGTTAGGCATTGTACCGATATTACCAGCCATCAGATGGCATGGCAACACAGCAAAGCTATGCTTGAGGAAGACGGGAGGATTATGTGATATGAATGTGATGAAATTATGATTAAAATTAGATATGACATCCATGAGGCAAATACCCTTCTTAGGAATGATTTTCAGCGATTTGTTTTATAAACGTAAAGTTTGAAGAGAGTGAAGAAGTGAGAGGAAGTTGTATATGGAAATTGCCTTGATGAAACGTGAAAATAGTCACTCTATTGACCAAGGAAATAGTTCAGCGATAACTGAAAAGATAGAGGGCACTCTCAGTACACCGGGCGAAGTCGACATGTGGATCTTCGAGAACATTCTAGTTCAGCGAAGTCCAGGGGATAGTTGAGTTCAAGGCCGTCCGCGAGACCAGTTAGTTCAGTACGGGACAGTTCGTTGCGATACTAGCGACGGGACAGTTCACGCCGATGTTATACGACGAAGCGAACGGGCCTGAGGCTATCTGGCGAGAATATTACTGCAATACGATACGCGGTGAACTCGAGTCCGATCTTATTCACGAGTGGTATAACAAACACAAGTTACGCAGTACAACATGAACGCTGTGATAGCTTGTTCGAACTTATAATGAGTCGAGGTATACGTAAATGAGACATTTTTAAAAGCACAATGCATTTCCGTAAGGAACACGAACAGTGTGACCGGTGAATGTGGAAAGTTGTGAGAGCCTAATAATATAAAAACAGCCAGTCACTTTACATAGGGAACACGCGGGTGAGCTCTCGAGTCAAACAAATGAACACCGACAGGTGAGCGACTTTGCTGAACATATGTTTCGACAGCGGTAGGGGCGTGTGTGTGTATCAAGGACAGACTGGCAAGCGCAAAACATTACGAGAGAATTTACGAGGAGCAGTGAGATCACAGGTCAGATTTGTGAAATTCTAATAAGTTGATTGTAGTCATCATTTCAACTCTAGACGAAAGCACGCTATATGCACGCTATTAATAATGCATGTTTCAGACAATACGGTCATCAGTGACGATATTTGTGAATATTACGTCATGAACAATCGAAGCGACGTGATGTCAGGCCAAACCGGATTAGATGGGAGCCGTAACAGCGAAGTGATGACGGGCGTGGCACCAAGTGAAGTCATGTTATGAGAAAGGCGATCGTGGGGACCCGAGATGAGTAGAAGACCGAAGGGTAAAGGTCCAGTAGGAGAAATGGGACCATTCTTCGAGAAGGCTACAACATCGAAGGTTCACTCACCATTCTAAGGAAGATCAAGAATGGGTTACGATATATTTCATTAATTATAGTGGGTTACGGTGATGCGGATTGTCTGTCATGTAGAAAGTAAAGTTGGGATTTATTGTGGATTAATTATTTACATTTTATGGATGTTCAGGTCACTAATTTATAAGACACATTTGATTGGAACAGGAGAATTAAGATGATATCGAGTGTGTGATTAACGCTATATTAGGCCATAAAATTTCTGTGGAGATTTGGTAGGATTTTCAGTACACGATAAGGTTAAATGACACGATTGAAACCAATTTTCAATTTCTCACGTTAGAGATTACACTACTATAATTTTTGCTCACAACACAACATTTAATTAAGAGAGTAGGATATGGTAGAAGCAACATATGGTAATATTGATGGAAAATTATGTGGATAATTAAATAAAATTATTGTAAAGAAGAGGAATAATTGTTGTATAAAATGCTGATATAAGCAATATTGATGTTAATCATTCTCCACATGATGGGGTTTGCAAATATGTAAATGAGACTACGTAAAATTAATGTTGTAGGTAATGAAAGTTGATGTCAATATGAATTATATAGAGGTAAAATTTTTATGACAGAATAATCCACAAAAACTTGGTGAAACACTAAGGAGGCATTAGTTTAATTAATAAGGTTATTAACATTGTGAAATAAGTTGTTATATCGATATTTTGGTGAAGTGAGGCTGATAGTAGGGTAATGGTGGACAATGGAATTTTTATGACTTGATTAAAGTGTACAGGTGTGTAACTGAATGAAAGCACGTTTTAATGTCCAGATAAAGTGGTTATATTTTGTGTGTAAAAGTTGTCTGTATTTCTGCCCAGTTAGTAAGTGATTGTGCTTTAAAGAAGTGATCTAGCATAGTCTCAGACTAGAGATCTACAACACACACGAGATTAGCTTAGAATGGTTTTACAACAGTGTGGGAAGTAAGGAAGTTAACAATGGAAATTGATTAATTTGTGCGAATATATCAGATGAAACCTTTGATATATTTTGTTAAGTGGTAACTGGGTATAAATTTGAATTTTCACTTAAATCTAGTAACTGATTCCATGATTAAAATATATTTTACGTAAATAAGAGGCAGGGAAATGATTACCGATTGGTTCAACAGTCAAACATTAATGAATAGACATAAAAGTCTATGATGAATATAATTTAAAGGACGGGAGTTGTATATTATAAAAATGCAAATTTGTACAAATTGGTGAAGGAAGAAGCGATCATCCATATTTATTTGAGGTTCAATTTAGATAGAAGCAGATCATTAAACTTAATTTTTATTTTTGACTTTGGAGAATTTTCATAACCTGACACCTTCTCATACATGAACATTTTAAAAAGGGAAGTGATTAAATATGTGTGTAAAAGTTTAACGACAGGATAAAGATGATTTTAGGGTTTCCGATAGTTGATTTATATCCATGAATAGGGTGTGAGGAGATTTTTGCCCCAATTAAATTAGATTTTGTTGAACAATTTAAATTATTAATTTTTGTTTCGCACCTCAAGCAGTAAGGTCGAAGAATCGCGAAGCTTAGGTAGCCATTTACTTCTTTTATTGTGTGTATTTTATGTGTTTTTAATAAAATTTGGATGTGTTTTATCTTAGTCCACCGGAATTCTATATTTTTGTCGTCGCTTTACTTGAACGATTATAATGGTTTAAGAATTCTACCCAGTTCAACCAAATTCCCGTAAATGCCCTGGGATTATTTGAATCTCGTCCTACCAGTGTTTGTTTTCCTTTCTAAAATTATTTCAATCGTTCAGGATTTTCTTTTTCGAGTTGTACCGATGTCATCTTGAGGATTGTGTTGTTGAGCCGGGCCACCCTATCTGAGGTCTGATTATCGGGTACAACATGTATCCTTTATCGAAAACCGACTTGTGTTTACTGATGCGTACATAATCACCAACACGAAAGCGATGTCGTCGTGAATCTGCAGTTTTGATGGGGTTAAAAAGGTTATCAAGCTGTGGAATACTTTTTGTTACAAGATGTGGTTCCATGTTGATGGTTCGATGTTTGGTATCATTATAATGCACCACTAAGCTGTCCACAAGATCAAGCCAGCGATAGATTCCTCTTGCTGTAAATTCCCACCACATGTTGGTCTTCAGCGTTCGATTGAAACGTTCAACCACACTAGCCTTTAGGTTACTATATGTAGAATAGTGGTGGATATCACATGTTTTCGGAAAGCTAGAGAACATAGTGATGAAAAACTCTTTCCCTTGATCAGTTTGGAGCAAACGAGGTTGTCTTTTAGACCGTTGAATAATATTCTTGAATGCAGCGGTGACTAGAGGACCTGACTTACGACTAACCGGTTCAGCAAATGCCATTTTAGAGTAGGCGTCAATAACGGTGAGCATATAGCGTAAACCATCGTTAGCGTTAGCATAGGGAAGCATTTCAACTAAATCAGCTTGCCACAAACCATCAACTCCACGTGCAATGATATGACGCCGACGGTAGAGGCGACGAGCTGGTCTATGTAACTCATGAGCAATGGCCATTTTAATAGGTGATGGGGTGTTGGTACGTTGACCCATTACACTATATTACCAGCATGACGAAACTCATCTTCTATTTCTAATGGTTCACCTTCATGACCAGTTTGACCACCTTGTTTAGAGGCATGTAATAGCTGTTGGCGTCTGACCAACGTATTAGGATCATTCCAGTAGGTTTCATAGACGAGTAGTTTTAAATTTTTAAACGCAACACCTGAGGCTGACGTTTTACTTCGAACGCTCTCAGAGGTTGGAATCAATTTGATATAATGGTTCTATACTTGATACTCCTATTAGCATTAATCCCTTCGGATAATTTATATCCCCGTCTATAAGCATTCGTAACCATTAAGATGGTTTTATAGGTTATGAGATCATTATGGGTATAATCATCTGAAAGAGGGGCACGTGAAAAAATTCTAAAAGGCCTGATGTTAATTTATAGTTAACATTTTAACGATAAGCACATTTTCATTGACCTTGATATTGGAATCACCAATTCGAAAGCAATCTTGTTCATAGTAAACACCATAGGTAGTATCTGTCTTTTTAGTAAATAGATTTTAGAGGTAGGGTGACACCAAAGCCCCGTAATTCTTTACCAGAATGTATTTTAGCTGGACTTTATACTCAGGCGTAGACAAGATTTCTGATAGAGTTTGTTCTCTAGAAGTTGAAGGTGCTTCTGCAATCACTGATGTTTTCAGAAACTGAAGGAGTGGTGATGGTTTTACCGGCGCAAACACTTCATCATCATCATCATCATCCTCTTGTTCTTTGTCTTCCACTGCAACTTCTTGGATGGTCTCCGTTGCTTTCGATAGTGTTGTAGTCATTTCAGATGTGGAGAAGTGCTTTAACATAGCCTTCAGAGAAGGTGTTAAATGTTTTTCAACAAACAACTCACTATCAGCACGTGAACGTTTTAATTCACGAAACTTGCGGCGAATATTATCTTGAGCCTGGATAATGTGTTTCTTTAACTGACACTCTCTTGTTGATCTCATGGCGTTAGAACAAGTGACGTCTCATAAAAGATGCAGGTTTTTAAATATGAATAAAATGGGCAAACCCCATGCGGTAGCGTCCTAGGTTAATATCACTGTGCTTATCGATAACAAGGCAGACATGATGGTGAGCATTCCAACACTTGGCGCACAACTCAGTAAAGGTGTGAAAGGTCATATCGGGGTTCACATGATCATCATACAGGTGACGCAAGTTCAGTTCATCTTGACGGAATAGAACAATCACATTGGCATTATTACGAATTAAATGATTAGGTATTCGTGAATAGGTTTGATCGAGATAGAGACAGTCAATATGCTTATGTCGTCCCATACTTAAGTTGGCTTGGATAATGGCTTGTTGTTCTGTAGATACATTATCAAAAATTATTAGTGAATCAGGGCGAACACTGTCCGGAGAGATATCATCTTCATGTGCTATAAAGGTTAAGTAGCTCATGGTAACGTGGTGAAGACCCATCATCACCTGTTCCAAAAAGACATAGAGTGGTTGGTAGAGCGATTTGTCAAAAATATAAATATTTTGAAAGCGCACGCCATTTAAAGCAGTAATGAGGATAAGCAAAAGATTTTTCTTTCCACATCCTGAGGTTCCAACAATGAGACAGGGAATAGAAGATGGTACGAGTGAGCCGTGACGTTGTTCAGACGATGTTGAAAAGAGGTGTGAAACCAAGTCTCCCACTGGGAGGGAATGTTGCTTAAAAATTTTCATACTGACTAATCGTAAAAGATGCTAATACGGTCTCTTTATACATGGAACCAAGCACCGGTACAGGGACAGTCTAACCATGGATGCGTTTGGACGAGCATTAGTAACTATGGCCACGGTCACCTCATTAAATGATCCAAACCAGGATACAGATCCTGCTAATAAACACTATTATACTATTATACCACGCACTAAAGAGGATGATTATGCCTTTAAATCAATGAGGTTAACCCACGTGAAATATCCACAAATCACTTCAGATGCATGTACTAAGGAGTGTGTTTATACATACAGCTTGCGACGAATCAAAGGAGATTATGACATGCAGAATAAACGAATAATTAACGTGGCTAACCACGTGAATAATCAAGATGTGTGCATTAAATCCTACATGTCTGCTTACACTTTAATGGTTAACAAGGATAATGAGTTTGATGTACAGCAACGTCCACTAACACAGCTACCTCTTCCCACAGCCAATACAGATGCTGCTAGAAAGGACTATGTGGAGAATAAAGTGAAAGAGCTACATTGCAGCGTGTCAAGCCTAACAGTAAATGGTTATACAGCTAATGATAACCGCCGATCATGAAGATTATCAAGATTTTTGCACAAAACGGTTTTTATCCTCTGAAATGGGAAAAGGGTGTGAAATCGAGGAGAACGTTCTACAGATAAAGCGAAGACGACTACCCGACGTCTCAGACACCATACAACCTCATGACGTAACAACCCATCAATTTGTGGCACAATATATATCCTCATTTATTAAATCACGACCCCACCTGTATCTAGTTCACAATTCAAACCGATTGCCGGTGAAAGACACTAAAGAACTTACCTATGGGATCTACCACTTACCGCTTCCTATATGATGGAACCATTCGTATTATGGAATATACGCCAGATAAAAGACATTAATTGATACGATTAAACGGTAGTGCTATGCCATTATTTATTCATTCATCAGACAGTTAAAGCTGATGATTAATTATCCTTCCAACTCATGCTTACGCTCGATGAACAAGTAGCGGGAAAAAACATAAATGAATTTCCGCTGTGCATAGAACTTCAATATAGAGCCTCGTTGATTTAAATATGAATGGGTTCTTCCTCCAGAAAAGTGTGAGTTGTGATTGAAACTTTCATGTGAAAGGTTGTCCACCATGGCGAAACAATGATACGTGGTGAGAAAGTATAAAAGGCCATTGCAAAAGGGTGGCATTAAAGCTATTCTTAATGCTGCACGTGTGGCCTCACGAGCAGAAAACATAAAGTCTTGGTCATTAAAAAAGCACTTCAAGCGACACGATTACATACTAATCCCAAAAGTAAAAAACTATTTTTTAAACGTGCCCGAGTGATTCCTGCTCCAAAACGTGGGGGAATTTTACCCGCTCTGTTTGCTGGTCTAGGTGCCCTGGGATCCCTGCTCAGTGGAGCAAGTGCAGTAGCACGAACAGTTAAGGTCGTTGAAGAGGCGAAGCAACAATTGTGAAATACATAATAAAACTATGGAAGTCATAGCCCTTCGTGGTAAGGGGGTTAACCACAAGGTGGCCCCGTGTAAAAAGGGAATCGGCATTTATTTGTCTCCAAAAACGTTTAATAAATGCACTGCCACGACGTGCCATTACCCATTAAGAAGTAACAAAATATGCAAAACTTATGAAAATTCCACACTTTAGAGGTGTATTTATGCGTAACCGATTACCGTTACGTCTAAGGAAGCAGGAACCTGCAGGCATTAATTTAGATGATAGTCATGGTCTAGGAATATATCATGTGGCCTACTTAAAACATGGTTCCACTGTTTGATACTTTGACGGTTTTGGAAATCTCCCTTCCCCCGTACAGTTTGTTCGATATTTCGGAAGCAGTGCTAGAATATACTATAATGTGAAACGAGTGCAAAAGTCTAACACACAACAGTGTGGTCGCTTATGCCTCGCCTTTCTATGTAAGCCCCAACCCAAGAGGTAACGTGTGCATTATGCCAACAGATTGTAAAACGTTCACAGTGCATGGGCAAAGTGCTGAAGTTACCATCGACTTTTACCCTCCTATTGAATTGGGACAAAGACCTTCCGTAATTGGACTAGCATCCTTTGAAGGCTATAATAGAATTAACAACATACGTCAAAACGTCAACGACAAGTTCTACTTTGATGATTCTATTTTAGCCCTACCACCTGGCGGGTGTACTAACAATTATATTTACGAACACATCTACTCAGTGCTTGTGGAAAAATATGATTTAAAGACGTTTCTCGAGCGAACACACAAGTTTGAACTTTCAGGCAACAACGTGACTAATTGCTGCAGTACTTTATCATCCTTTAATATAGATTTTAAACCACTACCAGACTCTATTGGTCCATTACTAGGCTTTTTACTCGTACCTCTAGTTCTTGAACCAAACAAAATACGGAAATCAGATCACGAGGTGAAACTGATTGAAGACCATCACGTCCCCGTTACGTGTAATATCATTACCGACATCTACACCAATCAAGAACCATCCCATTCACTCTAAGATTGTATTGTCACATCACCCTGTGGCTATATCATTTGTGAAAACCCTTCGATAATGCTCTATCACCCCGTGAGTGTGAACAACATTAGTAATATTACATTAAGACTGGTGAATAGAAACCAACAACCCATCCAGTTAGATCCTCGTACGCCTGTGACCTATAAATTGGTTTTGAAGTCAGTACGAAGTTGGTGCATAAGGCAGCAACACCGTCTATGAAAGGTGTTAGTTGTTTGCAACGTGAGTACAGGTAAACACGTGTCAACGAGCAATTGTTACAACACTGGGCTATACCCTACAGCGACCACCTAGAGGTGGTCTACACAATCGAAGTAAAAGAGGGCGTCGTAAGGATTGAACCTCATTCCAATCAACCCCAGACACCGGGACGAAATAACAATGATGAGATTCAATTTGTTATTAATAATCAAGACATTTACACCCTACCACATGAAAGTGTCATTCAAATTGAAGTTCGCGTCACAAAAGCGGATGGATCCAAACCAAAAACATCAACGTTAGCGAACCATGCCTTTGCCTTTCTTTTTTCTGAGGTATGCTATGTGATTAATGATATTGTGGTGGATAGTACTCGAAATGTGGGCATAACAAGTCTCATGAAATTGTATCCCTCTTATGGGAGTGAAGAATGTAAAACACGTTGTATGGCCGGTTGGTGCCCCGACTCGAGCAATTACTGGATGATCCACACCGATGGAGCCTTTACAGAATTATTACCACTCAACATAATTTTAGGTTTTGCAGAAGATCACAAGCATATCGTGGTAAACCCATGGCAAGTGCTTTAACTCGTTAGAGACAGGAGTGATAATAATCCGCTCATGGGTGCCGATGTAGGGGTAGAGGATTCAATGATTCAGTTGCAACGCCTCATATGGTATGTACCACATGTTACCCTTTCAGATCGTAAGACACTGGACATGCTCAAGATTGTTGAAAAGGATTGGGCTTTACCCATGCAATTTAGAACCTGAGCGCTACATGAGTACCCATTACCAACTGCTGACACACACAGTTGGATTGTGAAATCTCTACGCTACACAGAGAAAGAGAAATGTCCAATGGTAACACCTCAAGAGTTTAAGGCAAAGGCTCCATTGGTGGTGTTTGATTGTTCCTATTTGGAAAAGGCTGTAAAGGTGACCAATATTGATATTCGGATAGATTTTGAAACTCATGTTAACATTTTACCAAACACGACAGCCTATTGTCTCATCATTCACAAGAAACATGTGTATTATCATCCACTTTTGAACCAAGTGACTAGCGTATAAATAGGAGGTGAACGGGAGGAATGCAGCTCAGTCATGACGTCTACAGGAAAAGTATGGGATGTCACACCGTTAAATTTAAAATCTGAAGCATAACGCTTCAACACATTTTCATTACGGCCTGTTCCTTTCCTTAACCATCAAGAATTAGCAGCAGCAGGTTTCTATTATTTTAGAAAACGTCATGTAGTGAAATGCGTTTTCTGCCCTACTGCAAAAAATCAGTGAGAAGAGGGTGATGAGCCTTTTCAAGAACATCAGCGCTGGTCGCTAACATGACCATACCTTCGTCAAATGGATGTGGCTAATATGCCATGAGTAGGGGTGCAAGGAGTATCTAAACGAGTGACACTAGCCGCTCGGCTACGCTGACCGTATATGTATATTTCGCGACCCTATGGGCATGCGACATGTCGTTGGACTTGGGGTGAAGTCCTCTTTCCTATGGCCGACTCGTTATATATAAAAAATTGATTTTTTTTTTTTGAAAATAGGCGATATTTTTAAAACTAATTATATTAGATCGTTGTGCAGTAGTTGAAACGAAAGGTCCTTATGTCCTTTATCGTTAGAACAAAACTTAATATTCTTTACATTTTTTCCAAAAACGTTCAATTTATAAATTGGGTAGGCCTATAGTTCGGAAACTAGGAATTTTACAGAAAAGTTTGTTTAACGTGAATGAATAGTCTTTACCCCCTTTACCCTCAAACCAAGTGGCAAGTCTCTAGGACGCAAACTTTGCAGTAGTGTGTCTTAGTGAGTCCTACCCACTAAAGGACGTTGTGAGCCCCTGGCGGCCTTTTGAAGGACTGAATAATGATGTTGGGGAAGGAATAGTCGTACAGAAGTCTATGTGGTATCGTTCGAATGGTAATCTTCCCACTCTATCTGATGGTGAGGTTATTTTTCTAATCGATGGATTATTGGAAACGTTTTTTGGGGTAAACATGTGTCTCTTGACATTTTTGTTGATATTTGGCGAACCCCCTAAGGCTTGAACAAAGTTTGACATGTCATTTTTTTGTTGCACTGCCACTGTTGACATGGGTATTGTCCATTAGACAATCAATCTAATCACCCCAGTACGCATAAATTAGCGGGGTTCAATTCAATGGTGCACAGAGCTTTTTAAACATACCCATGTCAACAGACAATTATAATAAGGAAATAAGAACCATTAAACAAATAGCAAAGGAAAACAATTTCCCGCCAAGCAAAATAGACCAAATTGTAGCCAAACATAAAAATAAAGATAAAATGATTCCAAAACCGGACATTAATGAGAAAAATTTCGCACGCTTCAACTATGTGAATGCGAACACATATAAAATCAGAAATCTATTCAAAAACAAGGCATAAAAATAGCATTCACAACGAATAATACGAACGGGAGGCACCTGCAAAATAGTAATCTAAATAAACAAGACCCGTATTCAAAGTCAGGGGTATATTCTATTACATGCCAAGACATTGGTTGTCAAGCTAATTACATTGGACAGAGCGGAAGACGAGTAGATACACGTTATAATGAACATAGGAATGCGATAAGATACGGAACACATTCAGCCGTATGCGAACATATGTGTGACACGGGGCACAGCTTCACTAAAATCGAGACTGATCTAAAAATAATTCATCACGAATCGAAAGGCAGAGCTCTCGACATAAAAGAAGCAATCGAGATTCACCTGGCCAAACAAAACAATCCCAACAATCTAAATGAACACACTTTTATGGAGAGTTCACCCCTTTTCGCTCTACTAAAAAACACACCCTGTCGAAAACAAGACACAACTTAACGATACAGCCATGCTAGATAAAAAAGGGGGGAAATAGCGGTGTTTATAGGTAAATGTTATTTGGATCAGGTGTACTATGTACATTTTTCTGCAATAAACCTAGGCCGATATGCGCGGCAGTATTAAAGGTGCCGGGACGTCTTCAATAGACCATGTACCGCTTAGTATAAATGGCTTTTTAGCCCATGCGTGGCGAAGATAGTTCCACGGTCTTTAGTAGTTGCAGACTCCTGCATTCAATAGCTTACACTTTTATCTAGATTTGGCAAAGTCACACAAATATAAATGGCACTGACCTCTGGAAGAACATAGCAACTAAAGGGGGAGGAAGGGGAAAACCAGTTCCACCCAGCGAACACTCGGGGTTAGTCGACTACAACTGGTGTCTATGGAAACACGCAACTGCTTCAAGTTCCAGTTAAAGAGACAACTTGATAAGTATAAGCTTGCATTATTTCAGTATAACCATAGTTGATTTTGTAAAACCATATAATCACCCCTAACAGACAAATTGCGGATTTTCATCACTATTTTAGAAGTTTACCTAACATTATATATACCACATTTAACATACACCGACTGTTGCATTACCAACACTGCAACTAAATAATTGTACATATTGTATATATTTTTCACCTGTATTCTCAAACATAGATGTTATAGCCTAAGTGTAATGGATCTGATGATGATCGCTTGAAGATCGAAACTGGTCATCCTAGTGTATTTATTAATCTTATGTAATTTATTTCAGGATCAGGGCATAACCCAGCCCTATTTGGGTACATTCGTGTTGACCGACTGAAAAGCACAAAACTTTTGTTTACTTAGGCAACACTGACAAATGGCTTCAAACCTCACAATGCTATTGTAAAGAGAGAAAGAGTTGTATTCAGTGTGCTTCTATTGTCATAATCACGTGTACTCTGCAATGTTAAATATTCTAACTTTGTATAAAATAAAACAGCATTGTAACATCATTTTGCATTTATTTACAAACGTTATATACATTTTGTTGGTTTCATGAAAATATTTTTAAGACAAAACTAAAAACTAATACATTATTATTCTATACACATATTTTTCTTTCAGTCCATTGTCATTACTTATATTTTCCATTATTATTTCACATTTGTTTTTTTATTTAATTAAAACGAACCATGCACCTATTGTCATTAAAACCTTCTTAAATTATGTGTACAGGTTGCACAGCATTATTGACTTCATCAAAAAAACTCTCCGACATATCACTAAACTGGAATGGAATATCTGTTGGCAATTCGCTGAGCTTCTTTGTCTCTAAGCCACATGCTTGTCCAACAGCATTCAAAACATCCATTGTAGTAGTATATAAACAAAAGAAAATCATATCTATTACAATCTAAAACAGCTATAATAATATTGTGCAATTAGGTATTTTGCACTATGCATTACTAATATATTATACTATTTATGGAAGAAATGCCCTAACTGTAGCAAATACTACTTTCCTGCATATAACACAAGTGTTAAGTTCTAATGCGCACTTGACACAGGCTATCATGTGTCCACAAGGCAAAAATACAACACCTAGTTCATCTTGATAACAAATTTTACATAATTGACGGTCACACTTTTGTATCTGTTCGTGAGACAAGTCTTTTCTTTCAGCCTCATGTATTTGCTCCGTGTGTTCTAACTCTAAAGGCACTTTTAAGTCTTGTGCTGCAATCATGTTTTCTTTACGAATAGTGTTCACAAATTCCTGACCTTTAAGCAACACCATGTATTTACAGTTAGGTAACCAACGAGCGTGTTGCACAAAAGGGTCATCAGTCATTTGCCAATCCTTTAAAGCAAATCCACAATGAAAACTTATTGTTTTATCCCCTTCACCAGTATAAAAAAATCCAGCTTCACTTAGATGTTTTGTAAGGTGTTTTAATATTAATGGCCAAACATTTTTATAAGATTCTAAACGTTTTTCAACAGAGCTGTACTCTGGGTGTGCTAGTGCTTTAGTCTTGCAAACTCCCAATTTTTCAAAAGCACACGCCAATTCAACACTGTCTATGGCATATGGACCACATATATCGACACTACCGTTGTTGGCTGGTAATACATCATTATTATTATTTATTTGTGATTCAGCAACGTAAGTAGTAGCCAATGGCCTTGTGGTTCGGTAAAATGGATACACAGGTAGGTTACCCACTTGTTTTCCAAGCATGTAAGGACAACAAGGAGACCATCGCAAATTGTCTCTAAAGGGATCATGCCCTTCTTCCCAGTGTGAAAGTTCAATACTACAAAACACACAGCGCACCACATCTTCTGGTTCAAGTAAAAAAGACCGGTTTTTGCAAGTTTATGTGTTGAAAAAAACCTACAGGCCAGGATTCAAATGTTAACCAACGATCATGTTCTGATTTTAAATTTAACCCACGTGGTAAACCAACTTATTCACTTGTTGTATTTGGTACTAACGCCATGTGTTATAATAAAACGTTTTCTTATTGTAAGTTATTAACGTTGCACAAGAGCACAGAGTACTTTAAAGCATAATGCATGCTTGTTCACTGTCTGTTCATTACGTTAATGGCACATGACGACACCTAAAAGCCAACAAAATAACCCATCACTCAATCAATCAATCAATCAATCAATACAAAAATAACAAGTTAGTTAAAAAATAATCTCACCTTCACTTGCAGTGGCTTGCTGCTGTTTCCTTCTAGTGGGCTCAAAAGTGCAATGGTTTCTTTTCTCTCAGACATGTAAGGTATACCGGTTATCTGCGAACAAATAAATAAATAAAATCATTAATTACCTAATCAATAAATAATTGCTTGTAAATATATATCAATCAATAAATATATAAATGAATCAATATATAAATAAATACCTACCCCACAACAAGGCTAAGTAATTTCCACCAACACCAAAACTGTTAAACAAGACCATGTGTTTCACGCAACGCAGTGTGTTCAAAGGTAGTCACATAAGTGAGAGTGGAAATGGTAACGACATGTCTTTATATATATGTTACGTTGCATGTATAATCATTTTTTCTCCCGCTTTGAACATTCTGTTATCGTGCACGTGGACAGCTAACGTCCAAGGTGAACACCTGTGCCAGGTCAAATTTCACATGAACTTGCATTTTGTCACGTACGAAGCAAGACAGGATGTGACTTGTTTAGCCCTCATGTGGTTTCACATGTGTATGCATGCATTTCGCACTCCCATACCATCACGGTTGTCAGATTATTTAACCTTCAAGTGTCCTCCGCGTCTTTGTCATTCTTCATTGCTCCTGTTGTCAAGTCAGATCAGCGCATTCCAATAAGCTCAAATGACATTCACATCCTGCTAGTCTGCAAGTTTGTTTTCTGTACTCGCTTCGATCAACATAGAACCAAGTTCTTATCACCGTTTACACGTTGAAGGCTCTCTTCGGAGGTAAAAAAATCTTAGCATGCTTCACACATTTTCAAATATTGGCCTCCATCCATCTGCCATAGGAAAGATCAGTAAAACGAACCCTGGATCTGTCATAAACCGACCCGCCGAAATATCGATTGTTCTATGAAGCATGGTCATTGTGGTTAGCGACAGGTTCGTTAAAACACACACACAGCAGTATCGTCTCACTCAACAACCACGCTTCATGAACATTATAAACAGGTAAAGAAACATTTTTTTAACATGTATGGCGTTAGGCCATTTGTGAATTATTTTTGGAAAAAATATCTACCACATTCGAAAGGGGGCGTTAGCCCGTGTCCTAGGACACCTCGTACACGTCTCTAGCGTTATTGGTTTGCGAGATATAGCAAAATGTCTAAAATCACGGTTTTACCCCAAAATGATTTTTTATTCCTGCTCAACAAGAACATCCTCGGCAAGAGGACAAGGCGACGAAAATAATGACACCTCGTACAAGTCTCTAGTCTTATTGGTTCGTGATATATCAGCAAAAATCACAAAAAAACCTTGTTTACCCCAAAATCGAGTTTTCAATTTTTTTAATATAACGAGTGATCCATAGCCACGAGAACTTCACCCCGAGTCCTTGGACCCCTCGTACACGCCTCTAGCATGTTTGGTTCGCGAGATATAACAAAAAGTCTAAAATCACGTTTTTAACCCCCAAAAAAACATGTTCCCAGCATTTCACCTTTTCGACACCTTCATTCCCGTAAAGAGCGCAACGAGACGAAAAAACGAATCCAAGCACGTCCTCCTAGCATGACTCCTTCCATTCCAAGGTCGCCAGGGGCTCACAACTTGCTAAGTGAGACAGCTTTCTCAAGACACTACTTACAAAACACAAATTTTTATCCTATAGACTTGAAATTTATTTTAGGGATAAAGGGGGTAGGGACCTTTCATTTATGTCAAGCAAACATTTTTGTTAAATTTCTAGTTTTCAAAATATAGGAATTTCAAAATTACACTTTTTCAAAAAATGTAAAAAATAAAAAGTTTTATTATAAAAATAAAGGACATAGAGGCCATTCGTTTGAGCCATGGCACAACATTCTATCATGTTTGGTTTTCAAACTATCACCTACTTTCGAAAACAAAAATTTACAAAAAACAATTCAAAAATATAACGAGTGGTCCATAGGAAAGAGGACGTCAGCTCGAGTCCAACGACACCTCATTTGTCAACATTCGACCTTGGGTTCACGAGCTTTCGCATATATTACATGGCTGAGGCTTAGTAGTGGGGCAAGGAGGGTTCTAGAGTGGCGCAGAAGCACCACTACTCCACTACTGGTGAATATCCAAAGATTTGAGAAAACTGGAGAAATCCTTGTTGACAATTTATTTTCCCTGGTCGGTTTGTAACAACGGGGGTTGACGTTCGGATTGTTGAATAATATGTTTAAAGGCCTTGGTGACTAGCGGGCCAGACTTGCGACGTACATGTTGAACAAAGGCCATTTTGGAATACACATCAGTGACAGTCAAGATATAGCATACACCATCGTTAACGCTAGCATAGGGAATCATTTCCACCAAATCGGCTTGCCAACGTTCATCCATACCCCGCGAAATCACCTTGAGTCGCTGATAGTGACGCCTAGCTGAGCGATGCAAATCGTGAGCGATGCCCACTTTGATGTGTGAGGGCTTAAGCAATAATTTTGGCATTTCGAAGTTCTTGTTCAATTTCTTGAATTTCCCATTCGTGACCGGTATGGCCGGCTTGACGTGAAGCTTGCAACAGCTCTAGCCACCGGTCGAGATTATTGGGATTACGCCTGTAGGTAACATCCACAAGGGGTTTTAATGGTTTCAATGTCACTCCCGAAGCGAACTCTGTACGACGAGCACTTTGACCGGTTGGAAAAATTTTGGAAAGATGGTTTTATATTTTTGAGATATAGTAGCATTCACTTGTTGAGAGGGGTCATATTGTCTTTTGTGGGCATGGGTGTCCAATAAAATGGATTTATATTTATTATGGTCTTGTTGCGTATAATCATGTGAAGATGGGGTACGAGAAAATAACAGCTTTAACAGACCTACTGTTAATCGATGGTTTATGTTTTTAATGATGAGACTAGTACGAGCAAATTTAATAGATGAATCACCAATTTTAAAACCATCATCCTCATAGCGAACACCATACGTTGCATCTGTCTTTCCAGTAAATAGATCTGTGAGAAAGGGTTCCAGTGTTAATCCATAATATTTTATTAAAATGTGTTTTAATTTATCTTTATGTTGAGATGTGGCCAAGTGTTGTGACAATGGTGCTTGCTTGGAAGTGGAAGGTGTTTCGACCATGGCCAATGATTTCTTTTTATAAACTCTGCAAGGGGTGATGATTTTATTGGAGTAGTAAGCGCTTGATCATCCTCATCCTCAACATCGCTAACACTAGTATATTCTTCCACTTCCTCTTCCACAGGGTCCTCGTGTAGAGTTTGCGTGGCTCGTGAAACAGTGGGTGGCATTTCAGATGTCTTAAAAGAGGGTTTAAACATTGCTTTTAGTGGAGGTGCTAAATGTTGTTGAATAAACAAAGCATTATCCGCATGTGTTCGTTTCAATTGAAGAAACTTTTTGCGAATAGTAGTTTTTGCTCTAATAATATGATTTTTCTATTGTCTCTCTGCTAACGCCATGGTGTCTTGACAAATGACTTAAGAGGGATGAGACAGTCCCTTAAATACTAATTAAATGATCAAACCCTAAGGGATAACGTCCTTGGTTCAGTTCACTTTGTTTGCCAATGACCAAACAGGCATGGCGTTGAGTGTTTCAGCACTTGGCATACGATTCAGTAAACGTTTGAAACGTCATATCTGGATTGACATGTTCATTATAAATGTGGCGACTATTCCGCTAATGCTGTCGAAATTAAACAATGACATTTGCATTGTCACGAATCAACTGTTTGGACATTTTAGAATACGTTTGTCCGAGATAAAAGCAATGGATATGTTTGTGACGATCCATACTGAAATAGGTTTGAATAATTGCTTGTCGTTCAGTGGATACATCATCGAAAATCATTAGTGAATCAGGGTCCACCGCATCCGGGGCAATAACATTTTCTTGCCTAAAAATGTGAAGTAACCCATATTCTCACTTTGTAATTCAGACATGACTTGATCTTGGAACACGTATAAGGGTTGGTAGAGAGATCTTGCATAAATATAAATATTTTGAAATCGCAGACCATTTGGCGCTGTGATGAGCGTAAGTAAGAGATTGGGTTTTCCACATCCAGAAGGACCCACGATGTTGCAGTGAATGGAAGACGGAAACAGTGAACCGTGGCGTTGTTCACGTGATATGGGATAGAGATGAGAAACCATGTCCCCCACGGGGAATGACTCTTGCTGCTTAATAATCTTCTTATCAAGTAAGGTTTAGAGAGGTTAGCAGGCTGTCTATACACAAGGAACCGAGCCTTGTGATAGAAACAGTAGACCAGTACTATAGGTTGACGATGGATGTCTTTGGACATGCGTTCATGGCCAAAGTTAGGTCTGTCCCAATACATGATCCTAAACAAGAAATATACCCTTTTAATAAACACTATGTGGATAGGTTCGTGGTGCCACGCACTAAACGGGGAGATTATGACGTTAAGAGAAAGCGGTTAAACCATGTGAAACATCCTCAAGTGTCTACAGATGTTACTACAAAAAAAGTAGGTGGATAACAAGGTGCACGAGTTATATGACAAAGTGCCTCAGCTTACTGTGGATGGCTATAACCTCATAATTCAGCTGGAAGACCCACAACAAGATGATGATGTTTGCACCAAACGTTACGTGACCTACCGAATGAAAAGGCTTTATAAATTGGTCCCATCCGTATTTTTAGTGTACCTGACGGATGAAAAACCTGTCAATGACAGGAACCATTTACCACTAGTCAATGACCGCCTGATGTATGTGCTTTCTTCAGGTTTAAGACACTATCGATTACACTATGATGGTGTCATTCACATTAAACAATCGATGCATGATGAGAAACATTTACATGTAGAAATAAACCATCATAGGATGTTGGTACTTAACCATCAAACTGTCAATGCAGGTGATGAATTATTATTTCATCTCATGCTTACATGGGATGAAAAGCAAGCAGGAAACACAATAAACGATTTCCCGCTTTATGTCAAACTTGAATATACAACCATGTAATAATGATCACACGCTAGTTGTTACTTAAACTTTCTTGTGAAAGGTTGTTCGTCATTTTCATCATGGTGAAACAAAGATATGTAGTTAAAAAGACTAAAAAAGACCCTGTCATTACCAAAGAATGGGGTTAAAGACATTGGTTGACAAGCTTTTGCGAATGAAAAAAATAAAAAATAACTTGTTGACGATCAAGATAAAGAAAGCTCTTCGACCAGCACAGAGACGTGTTATTCCAAAACGTCAGCGACAGGTTTCAAAACTAGGTCGAGTGATTCCTGTCCCCAAACGAGCGGGATTTTTACCAGCTTTATTCGCCGGTCTGGCTACCCTCGGTACACTTTTGGGCGGTGCCAGTGCTGTGGCTAAAACCATTAAAGCTGTACAGCAGGGCAAAAAACAATTCAAAGAAAGTCAGCGACACAATGAAACGATGGAAGCGATTCCTATGGGGGCTAGAAATACAAATTAATAGCCAGCCTTTTATCAACAAGGATTAGGGATTTCCCCATCTCCAAATAAAAATAAAATATTAACCACAGTTCTGACCCATCAACAAGTCGAAAGCTATGCCAAGTAACTAAAGCTTTCCCATTTTCGAGGTGTGTTTATGCGAAACCAATTACCACCACGACCATGGAAACAGGAATGTGTTGTTCTAAATCTAGATGATTACCAAGGACCAGGAACACATTATGCAGCTTATGTGAAAGAGGTGTCCACGGTATGGTACTTTGACAGTTTTGGGAATCTGCACCCACCCATGGAACTAGTGACGTATTTTGGAAACAGGACCAAGATATATTATAATGTGAAACGTCAGCAAAAGTTTGACAGCCAAGAGTGTGGGCGTTTGTGTTTAAGGTTTTTTTATAAGACACAGCAAAAACAAATACGTCAACAGTATGTCGGCGGAAAGGAAGACGTTTACACTGCATGGACGTGGACCTGAAGTCAGCCTAGACAATTACCCTCCTATTGAATTGAGTGAAAGACCTTGGGACTTGTTTCTCTTGAAATGTACAATAGAATATACAACATTCGTAAAAATGTGAACAACAAGTTTTACTATGATGATTCTGTGCTAACCCTGAACCCTGGATGATATACGATAGATGATATTTATGAACACATTTATGTGGTGCTGGTCAACCAATATGGTTTAAAGTCATTTCTTGATGGAACCCGCAAGTTTGAACTTACAGGAAATACCAACACTCATCGCTGCAGTATCTTATCCACGTTTAGGACTGACTTTGAAACACAACCCGATTCCATTGGTCCTTTATTAGGATTTAAACCACGAGTGTTGGAACCCAAAAAAAAAGCATGATTCAGACTAGGAAGTGAAATTGATTGAAGACCATCACGTGTCGGTAACGTGTAATATTATTAGCAATGTGCACACCAATAAAGAGCCATCGCATTCGCTTCATGATTTTTTTGTGACATCGCCCATTCACATTCGTGAAAACCCTCCAGTGATGCTTTTTTCATTCTGTGGTTGTTGATCCTATTAGTAATATAACTTTAAGAATGATCAATAGAGACCAACAACGCATTCAACTAGATTCTACCACACCAGTGACTTACAAGTTGGTTCTAAAGCCATTATGAAGTTGGTGTATAAAGCAATAACACCGTCTAGGAATGGTGTTAATTGTGTGCCACGTGAATACACGTTAACACATAAGGACAAGCAGATTTCACAGCATGTGGGTTATAACGTAAACCTACATAATGAATTCTATCCTAGAGGTGGTGAACCGCACCGAGGAGCAAGAAGGGGGGGGGGGTAAGAATTAATCCCCATTCCTATCAAGCTCAATCACCTAGATTAAATAACAATGATGAAATTCAATTTGTTATCAACAACCAAGATATTTACACCCTACCACATGAAAGTGTCATTCAGATGGTTCTAGACACACAAGTTAGCCAACCATGCTTTTGCCTTTTTGTTTACTGAGGTTCGCTAAGTCATTAACGATATGATGGTGGATAGCACTCGACATATGGGTATTTAAAGTGTCATTAAACTAAACCCTCTAATAGTGAGGAAGAAGGTAAAACACTTTGCATGGCAGGATGGTGCCCCAACAGTAGCAATGACTGGATAGTACACACCGATGACACCTTTACTGGATTTTTACCTCTTAAGCTCATTTTAGGCTTTGCCGAAAATCACCAGCGTGTTGTGGTCAACGCAAGGAAAGTGCTTTACCTGGTCAGAGACAGGAGTAATAATAATGCACTCAATGGAGACGAAGATGCACCCATAGATTCAAAAATTCAACTACAACGAATGCTATGTTAAGTACCGCATGTGACCCTTTCCGATAGCAAAAAACTGGATATGCCCAAGATTATGGGAAGAGATATGCCTCTACCCATGGAATTTAAAAGCTGGGCGCTCCATGAGTACCACTTATTGGCAACCACCAACACACACAGTTGGTCTGTAAAATCAGCCCGCTCTACAGAGAGACCTCTCTACATTATAGTGGGTTTTCAAACCAATCGCAAGTGTCAACAAACCAAAGATGCTACGCAATTTGATCACCTGCAATTGAGAAATGAACGTCTTTTTCTCAACGGAGCTGTTTTTCCCTATGATGGACTGGATTTGGATCTTTCAAAAAATTAGTTTGGCCCCTGTACGACTTGTTTTCTAAATTTAGATGGTCGTATTATCAAAAAGACAACTGTCCCAAGCGTTTAAGGCAAGGGCGCTACTGATTGTCTTTGACTGTTCAAAGAAAAAGAGTCAAGCAATTTGATATTGACATCCGACTAGATTTTGAAACGCATGACAATGTACCAGCCAATACAACTGCCTACTGTTTGAGTATTCACCACAAACAAGTCAACTATTATCCACTGTCCAACCCAGAAACGAGTGTATAAATAACTGGCCAACCAACGTCAAGCTGCTCAGTCATGCATTAATTTAAAGCCTCAAGAGGTGTCTCACCCATGAATTTATAATCTGAGCAACAACGTTTCAAGACCTTTGCGACGAGGCCTGTGCCTTTCATGAACCCTCAAGCCTTGGCAGCCACTGGTTTCAATTATTTAAAGACAACAGATGAAGTGAAATGTGTGTTTTATTCCATTTCCATCGACCAATGAGAAGAGAGTGATGAACCTATACAGGAACATCAGCGCTGGTCTCCAGCCTGTCCCTACCTGTGTATAATGGAGGTGGGTAATATACCCTGCCATTCAAGCTACCCCTCACCAGAGCCTCTGAGTGATGAAAGAAGTTATAATACGTGCGGACTTTATGGCGTCAACGGTGCTTCGGTGAGCAGCTCACAATCAAAAACAGCTAGATTAGAGACATTGGGACATCATCGGGGTCATGGACGTTATAAACACAAAAGACTGTATTGTTGTATTTAGTTGGTACCGTCCCTATCCCAGGATGACAAAATAATGTAAAACTTGTTATGCCAATAAAATAATGTAATAAAATTATAGATGGTTGTTGTTATTATTTCTAATGTCACCTGTCATACCCTAACCTATACACCGAGTATATTTTTTTACTACAATGGGATGTAGGTAAATGCCATTGGCACACCTTAGTCGTTGATAGTCCGTGGTCGGTTGGACTTAGTCCAGGCAAGCGTCAACATGTTGCGCACACTGATTGTGGATTGCCAAGGGTTAAAAATTCCTGATAACAAATTTATATTTAAAGACGTGGCCATGATCGATTGTTCCAAATTTTGGATATCTCACGCTACCCATTTAGTGTTTAAACCACCCACTGCTTTTGATTTGTTATGTGAAAAAGACCGTAAATAAACCCAATGGATTGAAAATCATTTGCAACTAGACTGGAATCAAGGATCCATTTCGTATAAATATTTCGATATGGTGATGAAAGCGCATTTGTCCTCAGCCAATGTGGTATTAGTAAAATATAATGATAAACGTCAATGGTTACAACAATTTTGGCTCCTTACTGTCAATGTATCGATTTGATGGACTTGGCGTGCCCCTCACTGCAAACACTTATGGACCTGTGGCAACATTACCAATAAAGCTCTGACAAAGGCTCTTTCATAGGTTAACCACCAATGCCTGCTGGGAGTTGTTAAATAAAATTAAAATTCAAGGTTTACATGTGGATGAGAGCAGTGAGATTACTACAAGCGACGTGTCAACATCCATGTGATACCATGGAGAGAGGGGATGTTACCGATAAAGCGATTTGGAAATTCCCTGTGTGCAAAAAGAAACTAGACACTTTTACCAAAGAGGAGTTATTGGCGCTCCCCAAGTCGTTCATTTGTTATGTGGCAGCCAACCCCGTCAAAGAAATCTGGCAACATGTACCAAAATCAAAGACTCAAGACCCTGTGTTGAGTAAATTGCAAACATGTACGGATTACGATCACCATAAACAAGTGGTCATGGCAAAAATACACTCTATGCGACAGTGTGCTACTTGCCAGCTGGTCAAACTTTATCACGGTCATAAAAGTCAGTGTAAAGACTTTGTTTCGTCATTCCACGGGTGTTATAACGAGAAAAAGCAACAACAACAACAAACATCGTCCACAGAGGAAGATTGAAAAGGATATGTCAAATTTGAACTGGGAATGGCGTCATTGACAAAGTCACTCAATACTTACCTTTTGAAATCTACCTACCTGGTTACCGCTTTTGTGGTCCTGGAACTCGTCTTAACTCTTTGACCGCCAGCCATATACGTGGTGTCCGTACCCTATACTGCCAAGGCCTATTCTGCACTTTTTACCCAGCGGTAAATTATACGTAATAACTTCTGAACTACTGTATTTATGCATATTGGATGATCTTTTTTTGTGTTGAAGGTAATGCTCTGGGCGTTTCATTAATGTAACTTAATGTACTCTTATTCTATAATTTATATTAAATGGAGTGATAATCTTGAAATGAATATTTAGTTTGAAAATTTTAAAAGAAAATTCATGATCAAAAATCGTTAAGAATAACAAATATTTTTGCAATCGAAAACTGCGTTATTTTAGAGAGGTGATGTTTCCAATATCACATAGTCTATAAAAATTTGAGCTTTCTATAAAATATCACTGCTACAATAATTTATTATTATTTTTATTACTGTAACATGACATTTTCTAATTCTTACATTATGTGCAAATGGCTGCATTTCCAGGCTAGTTTTAAGTAAAAATGTTTACTAATGTCTATTTCACTACTTCACACAAACTGAACACTCCAGAATTCACTTTTGGATGAAAAGAAACGAATAACCTAATATTAACACATGTTTATTACGCGCCCTAGCAATAGTGATTAAAGAGGCACAAAGGATGTACACTCTTATTACATTCTTTACAAATGTATCTGGTCTTTTTCCTTCTACCACCTCGAATTGTACTAATCTTGCTGTATACGGAACAATTGCGTTCATTTCTTTCCCGATAAAAGGTGAAAGGGTTCGTTCACCGCCTGCGTTAGCTGAATTTGCGCTTGGTTACTCAGCAGCAAGTTCCTCAGTGTGACAAACTTTAAAACTTGTTTTATATAGTCTTATTTAATCCAATACTAGAACAAACTATATATTGTGAACTATTAAAACGAATAAGTAACTTGGAAAATACATTTTTTCAGAACGTCCGGTCAATCGGACGTTGGCATTTTTCAGCTGAACTCCAACGTCCGATCAATCGGACGATGGCGGTCAAAGGCTTAAAGAACGTTTGCAGCGTGGCGATGTACCTATTAATTCTTTGGAACAAGTATGTAAAGAACACAACCTTTCTTATCGCCATTGTCATCTTGATTTATGACATGTGGCAGATAAAATGTTGTTCAAAAAAGCTAAGCAACGTTTGACATCCTGTGATGCCTCAGTGGGAGAGAGGTTGGCAGCCCTGATTGTGATGGGTGATATGAAAGGAAAGTTTTTTAGCGTATGGCTTTTAGTGCCGGGAGTGTCCGAGGAAATGTTCGGCTCGCCAGTTTTGTAGCTGCTTCGATATTGACACCCAATGGGTGAGCTATAAGTACCGTTCGGGAGGAAAGTTGGAATGGAAGGACAAGGAGTTGAAAGGTAGCGGCTGTGACCTATAGTTAGGGACCAACCCCGGCATTTGCCTGGAAGGAAGATGGGAAACCACAGAAGACCATCTTCACGGTTGCCGGCGAGGGGATTCGAACCACCTCGCCTCCCGGATATTGTGTTGAGTTGCATGTATGACTTGAGCCATGCTTTTTGTGCAAAGGAAATACCTGCGTGAGTTTTCTTCATGACTAAGCTTTGGGCTAGGCATTGCACCAACATTTGGATATGTAGCACATACCGATTTTTGTTGTAATGTGTGCCCATGAGTTTTTCAATTTCACTTTATTGTTAGGTGGAACCATTCGTTCTAGGAAGAATGGAAAATTGGCATGTTCATCATACAAGGATGAGGGATATTCAACATCCACTTCTAAAACATACCCGTGGCATGTTTCTTGGCTGGCCGTGTTCACATCAAATTGTGACACTTGTTTCTCTGTTAGGCAAGCAAAATCCCCATAGGGTAATGGCTGGCTCATGGCATAGCCATAGAAATTATTTACATCGTAGTACATTAAGTATGATTCTGGTTTGTCTTGTGAATAGGAGGGCATGTGTGGATTATTCGCTTCGGCATGCCGCTAGTTGAGGGACACAAAGCCGCCGCGAATGCCCTTTTCAAAGAATAAGGTCATGTCTACATCCGTGAGTAAATCCAATTCCACTTAAATGTATTTCAAAGCTGCATCAAACGACAGCCCTGGACTCGTAAAATAGTGAGCAGGGTCAAGGCCATAGATGTGTTGACACAACTCACGGCATTTTTCAAACACATCTGTCAGCAGAAATACATCGAGTTTTAGGTAATACATAGCATACTCACCTAGCGTCTTTATATCAAACGCTCGCCAAACTTGATATGCATGTGCATAGTCTTCATCGGAAACGGTAGTGCGTGTTAGCTTTCAGTCAAATTTCTCTTGTGGTCGGAGAATTTTCTGCTTTAACACGTCCCAACTTGCACAGAAATCATAGGGAAAATTACCTTTCTGAATGCACAACTTAAAATGCTCAGGATGTTGAAAATGCATTCTGGTGTATTTAGATCCTTTTCATCCAAGCCGTTGACGAGGCTGTCTAGCGAGGATGCCATAACCTCTTCAGTCCTGAGCTCAGTTCAGAACTTTGAAATATACATTTCTGTGTTTAACGTATTGCAATTAGGTAAAATAATACATATTTAGAAAAAAATGAAATCACTGGGCTATTATGACATGTAGCATATATGCTAAATCAGGACTTAATGACGACTCTCCTCCCACTACTTTGCAATGGTAAATTGTTTTGCGATACACGATTACTAATGGTTTAATGCCTTGTAAAATATTTACAATAGTAACATAATTTGTTGTAAATTTTTCTATATTTATTTTGCATTATCTAAAGTCAAAATACAAATAATTAAGAAATTATATTTAAAAATTCTTGACTAAAAAGTCAAAGCACTAAAGAAGTTATATTCAAAATACATAAAATTGAGAATACAATCCACAATATCCAGTTATGTCTCATGAAATGCTGAGAAAGAGTTTCTTTTTTCCGTAAAGCTACATTTTGCATTTTTTTTTACTGTACAAAAGTGAATCCCTTTCAGCCCGGCAGTCTATATTTTGATCTACTTTTTCCGTTCTGCTCATCATTTCTGGTGGATGCAAAGCATGATACTTCCTGGATTGAACAGAAGGCATAGCCGCTGGTATACTGCGGCGCTTCAAGTTTCGATTTCCATCGTCCTCATCACCACCATCATCAGACACATCATTCGCTTCTTCTTCATTGTTGGAGATGCTGTATTCAATCTCAGGACATCTTCCCACCCATCATAATCATCTCCAATCTTCAGCTCAATATCAGACACATCAGGATCGATAGAGTCAATCAGTTCCACAATGTCTGCATCATTCAAGGCTGAAGAAATAAATGGTGAAATTTAATGTTACCGTTTTCATTATATGGTAAGAGAAAGTAGGCTATGTGGTAAGAGAAAGTAGGCTATATAATATTTAAATACCAATATTTCTCAACATTTAAGCCACAAGTGACCTAAGCATTATCTACAGCACTGAAAGACATGCTAAAAATGAGGAAAATTCAGACATAAAATCATGTTGCAAGTAAAAAATGTCAAGGTTATTTCCTGATGTAGAGTATATGCTACATAATGAAAATCGTGATCGTGTGAGTATTTTAGTTTATTAACGAAACTTACATTCAATAGCACATTAACTGTTGATCAATTGTAAGCAATTTTTATAACATTTACATTATTTTAATATACAAATACTTGTTAATTATCTGCACGTCTTGTCTCCATGGTTACGAGTCCGCCAACTTCAATATTCACAGAGGTGCTGCTACCTATTCGCTAGAGCGGGTAAGAAAAAAATAATGTGCGTGATGCGCGGCCTGTAGACTATATGCTACAGCCGGCAACCCGCAGTGAAGCTAGCGCTTGAGTCAGAAAAAAACCGCATGTAGCATTTATGCTACATACGACAGAGGAGGACTTAAAGGAATCCAAAAATCGAATGTAAAATGTGTCCAAGGCTGTAAAACGTTCATGGTTTTGGGGGATAATTGAAAACGACCCCTTGCTGACATGACCCAATTCACGAATCAGAAACTGAATATCGCAAGTTGCCAGATTGTGAAAAAAACACGCTGATAAATCGAGGAGCTGTAGGCAGCTCCTCGAAACTCTCCCGTAAAGTGTGAGTGGTCTCTCACTTTTCCCCTCCGCCTAAAATAGGCTTTTCACAAATATGGCATGTGCTGCTGCTTTTCTCGAGTTAGTCTCATGGGTACTGGGTTGTCCAGTAACTGTTGTAAATGATTAGCCAACTCGACAAGTTGGTTCAAAACCATTTCGCACAATCTGGTCCCCCACAGGATTTATAATAGGATTTTGTGGGGTCATAGGCAAACACCACGTTAAATCCCATAGCAAAGGGTTCATGTTTTTAAATGGGTGTGGGTGAGCTGATGGCGGGATCTCGTTTACATCCCGCCATGGGTGTGATGAGAGCTTCAAAATCCACATACACCATGAAGGGGACAGTATCACGCTTGTGAATATCCTTAAACTTTAACACAGCATTGTCCCCTTGTGGTAATACTAGTTTCTATGCTTCCTGAGATATGCAATCTACCCTATGTCGTTCCAGAAGCGTAGGGGTTCCAAAATATTGTGGACATCGATCACAGATATGCTTTCAATTATGTTGTTTAGACACTTGACTGCCTACCAATTTACTCAAATTCTTAATGAGGCAATAGAGATTTACCTCTCCGTAAGACAGATATAAAAGATGAATGTGGTATCGTTTTGGTTCTTTCGTGGCATAAAGAGGACCCACAATTTCATCACCATCAAGGTCATACAACGTAAACGATTAGTCCAAATTTTCTTGTTCAAATCTATGGATATTAGTTAAGTCCATAGGGAACGAAACATGAGTTAAATTTAAATTTAAATTTTATTTTAAATTTTGTTAAAAAGGTTAAATATATCCCTGTACATTCCCGGACAACAGTCATCACGTTGTACCGGCTGTAAATACGCAGCCACAGACCACAGGACACATTCATTTTCTTGATTTTTTTATATTGACCACCGCTCTTCGACAGGCAATCGCTGTAGACTGACTAGACCCAGCATTGAACGGGTTGAATTGACAAATGTCAATTTGCAGGTGATGAATTTTGTTTAAGGCAAGACCACTGGGTCCTTGTTGCAGTTTATATAATTTTGTTAGCAAGGCATTGACCACGTGGGATTCATACCAATATTCCAGATTATCGGCTATGAAAAGCTCTCGCATTTTATTGCAAATATAAAATGTTTCTTTATGCTCACCGTCCTTCTTTTTATATATGAAATCGCACGCGACTTCTGTATTGACCTTTAGAGCCGTATGCAACCCTTGCGCTGTACTAATTTGATCCATAAATATGTCAAAACAAGATTCCAAACATTCTTTGGGTATTAAACTTTCCCTAACATTGACCACGCACCCAGAGCATACATGCGACTTAAAACAGTGATCAAGGGGTTGCCAGGTTAGAGTATCGCCAGCGGCGATTATTAATATAAAACACTCTCACCTGAGTTTTCAGCCGTGGACTGTCCAGCATTGGTCCCACTCTAGAGCCGCATGGTTTTCAGTAGCAGTAAAGCTTTTTCCCAACACTCTAAACAAGAAATAAAATAAACTACCATATGTATATCAATTCCAAATAGTACTGTCATTTCATAAACAAACAAAAAATACAAATCAAACAGGTTATATATATATAAAACAAATCTCACCCGGGTTTTGTAAAAATCCTTGCTGGGGTGGAATCGTTTCTATCACTGTCTCTAAGGCTGTCCGTCTTTTCCTCTCACCCACAACAGGTATACAGGTTATCTAAAACAAAACAAAATAAAACAATCCGTTCATTAATCAATACATCAATGAATTATTGCCAGTAAATATATAAATAAATAAACACAAAAATACATACCTTACAGCAAGTTTACGTATTTTCCACCACCCATAAAAACACTGTTTAATCCAGAGCCTATGTTTGCACTGCAAATATCAACACAGTAATGATAGGCTATTCGACATGACATCCTCAAGACTCTCAGGGTTCCCCCCGCCCCTCCCCTCCCCTCCCTCCCCCCATCACTACCTGTTGACACACACACAGCACTCGTCCAGCTATTGGTAGTTGTGGAATGCAGAGTTCTCTCTGGGTTCCCCCTGCCCTCCCCTCTATCCCTCACTCCGCAGATGTTCGTCACTCACTCTGATATTTGTCTCACAAAGTTGCCAGCTTCTTTAACCTTGATCTGCCCTCTGTCCCAAGTTTGCCTTGTTGCCAAGTCAAGTCCACACATTCCTGAAGCTTTGATAACATTTCACATCCTGCCAGCCAGCCCCGACCAGGTTTCTTTCTTTCTGTTCTGCTTTCAAGCGACACACACAGCCAAGTTCTGTTGTCCTATATCAAGCCAGCTTCATTTGCAACATAGAATTATAATTTTTCATGTCACTCAAAACCGTTTACACGTTTAAGAGCCCCTTCAGAGGTAAGAAAAAGAAATCTTAGCACGCTTCCCTCAGTTTGGGATATTTGCCTCCATCCGTATGCCATAGGAAATATCAGAAAACGAACCGTCGTAGGCCGCCTTGCCGTCCCCTCGAAATAGCAATTGTTCTATTGGAATACCCCCACCGTGGCCGGCAACAGGCTCGTTGAAACACACGCCCAGCGGTACCATCTACGACCTCTCTTCATAAATTTTAAACAGATAAATATTTAATTTTTTTCAACATGCATGGCGTTAGGCCCTTTATATTTTTTTCAAATATAAATACCACATTCAAAGGGGAAACATCACCCCGAGTGCTACAAACCCTCATACAAGACTCTAGTCTTATTGGTTTGCGAAATATAACAAAAGGTCTAAAATCACGTTTCCCACCCAAAAATAGGTTTCACACCTTTTGAACACTGGCATCATCGTCAAGAGGGCAGTGCAACAAAAAAAAATTACATGTCAAACTTTGTTCTAGCCTTAGGGGTTCACCAAATATCAACACAAATATAAAAAAACACATGTTTACCACAAAAACCGTTTCCAATAAACCACCGGTTAAAAAACAAGCTCACCATCAGATAGAGCGGGAAAACTACCATTCAAACGATACCACGCAGGCCTCTGTACGACTATTAATTCCCCAACATCATTATTCCTTCCTTCACAAGGCCGCCAGGGGCTCACAACTTCCTTTAGTGGGTAGGACTCACAAAGACACACTACCGCACAGTTTTTGTCCTAGAGACTTGAACCTTCGTTTGTGGGTAAACGGGGTAAAGACCATTCATTTACGTCAAACACACGTTTTTGTAAAATTCCTAGTTTCCAAAATATAGCCAATTTTATAAATTGAACGTTTTTGGAAAAAATGTAAAATATTTCAAGTTTTGTTCTAACGATAAAGGACATCAAGACCTTTCGTTTGAACCATAACACAACGTTCTATTATAATTAGTTTTGAAAATATCGCCGTTTTTCAAAAACTTTTTTTTTTAAATATAACGAGTCGTCCATAACAAAGAGTACGTCACCCCAAGTCCAACGACATGTCGTATGCCCATCGGGTTGTGAGATATACATAAGCGGTCAGTGTAACCGAACGGCTAGTGTCACTCGTTTAGATTCTTCTTGCCCCCCTACTACCATGGAATTCAAATTACACATCCATAGTGTCTCAGGTGATTGTGAAAATTATGTTCCGTGTGGACCTTATGGAATTAACGGTGCCCCGTTTGCTAGTGTAAAGCAAGGTCAGGAAAGGATCAATGTAGAAACACTACCATTTAAGACATTGGGACACCACGGGTGCCATGGTCGATAGAGACATAGAGAACTATGTAGTTTGGATTGGTATAGACCCTATTGTAAAATTAGAAATCAAAAACGTTGTTCTGATTTGTTTATAAAAATAGTATAAACCATCTGTTGTTTACTTTGTGCTTACTGATATCCCTTCCTTTAAGTAGTAGAAGTAAGAGTAGACATGAGTCAGTGGACTACAGGTTGTGTTAGAGAAGAGTAAACATGTCACGTAGAATAGTGGTAAATGTACAGGGCTTTATGGTGAATGAAAAGAAGTTTATATTCAAAGAGGTGGCTATTATGGATTGCACCACGCTTTGGACACCTAAACTAACTCACCTTGTGTTTAAACCATCCTTCCCATAACATTTGCAGACAGTTGAAGACAGTTAAAGACAAAAGACAAACCCATTGGATACACACTGATTTGGGGTTGTGATGGTGTGGAGGATCCGTACCCTATATATACCTATACATGGCTATGAAGGAGAATTTATCAAAAACGGATGTTGTATTTGTCAAGGGGAATGAAAAACATTAATGGATTCTAGAGGTTTTGTATCCCACCTGTGAATGTGTAGATCTCGTGGATTTGGGCTATACGTCACTATAATCCCAGCTCCTCAACACACCATCATGTGAAATACATTACAAAACCCTTCTCCAAGTGTGGAAGCTGTTTGATTGGTTGACACGATATGCATGTCGGGAAGTGATGGGTATGATTAAAACGGAAATGTCACTTGCTCCAGCCAGTAGTGAGATCGATACGAGTGAGCCATAGAGACCTCAATCATGTCTGTCTGTTCCATGATGGAGTTGGGAGATAATGACATTGAGCAGGGTATTTTGAAATTTTGTGTGAGTAGAAAAAAGCTAAACAGTGTCGAAAAAGAAGAATTGAATGTATTACCAAAATCATTTATTTTTTACGTTGCAGCTAATGCTGTAAATGAAATTTAGGATAGTGTACCCAGTGATTGGTCACGTGATCCTATATGACGGAATTGGAAGCTTGTGACAACTACGAGTATCATCATCAAGTGTATATCGCTAAAATATCCTCTGTGCGTCAGTGTTCTACATGTCAGCTCATAAAACTGTATCATGGACATACAGTACAACACAGTGTAAATACTCATTTTCGTCATTCCACGTGTGAGATGGGGAGGAAAAGGCAACAACGTCCCCAGCAGTGGAAAATGACCAAAAGTGTTCGTCACCGACCTGAAAATATTAGCCTAACCTGTATTGGTCATGGTCTCATTGATAAAGTAATTGATTTACTTCCCTTTGAACTTCATTTGCCTGGTTACCAGTACTGTGTTCCGGGAACAAGGATAGATGCTCGACTTGCTCGTGGTGATGCAGGCATTAACGCTTTGCATACAGCATGTAAGGCGCATTATATTTCTTATCTTAATAGTCAACCTGAATCAAGACGTGCAGCAGATAAAGCGTTGTTGAAAAAGACAAATTAGCGTGTTATGGCATCTAATGCCTCGGTAGTGGAGAGGATGGCAGCCCGGGTTGTGATAAGTGCTATGAAAGGAAAATTGATGATGAGTGGGCATGGGCTTATAAAAAGGAATAATGGATTTTTGTATTTTGTAATGTTATACTATATATTGAGCCCACTGAGCTTAGGCTCATGTGATATTTTTCATTGCAACGCATTTTGATAATGGGATGCATCATCCTAGAACGCACCTACAGACCAGCCATGTGGCTGACATACTTTGGAGATATTAATGGTTGCACTTTTGACTTTGGAGAAATCCATTATATTTTTATCTGAGTCCTTATTAACATATCTCAACTTTCTTCAAGGCTCAGATCATCACATTTCGTCATTCTGTATCATCGAAACATTCTGGAGAAGTTTTTTTATTTTTTTTCGGTAAGGTATTATCATCGCAAACACGCGAAACGGAAGGAATCAGTCGCTGCACGACTAAAGTATTTGCTAGATCCAGTGACGAAGGACAGAGCTCCTTGCACTCGAGTATGGTTTTCCGTCCTTGTAGGACGCGTTATTAAGTCCGTCTTGGAAAGACGATGGGAATAGTCCGCCAGTAGGTGAAGAAGTTATCAATCTGCATCGTGCATTAATTAGCACCAATCTGTGTATTTACCGAGTGATAATTAAAGCCAGTGTAGGCTTGTGCAGTAATTATTTCAAATTCATCGAAATTTGTGAATATTTTCATAACTTGGAACACCACATTTTTAGCCACGTGCTTGTGGAAAAATCCATGTACTCGTGTAAAACGAAATATATCAGTAACAGTGATCTAATAGTTATTGAAGTGTATTATTTCAACATTAATAATTGTGAATATCATTATGACCACAAGAGCGAGTGAATTTGACAGTGGATCACATGGATGCCACGAGATCCAATAATCATAGAATCTGTGAAGTGAAAGCAGAGAGTGCATGGGCAATTTTTACAACAATCTATGCCGTGTAGGTTCAGTGAGCTTATTACCACAATTAAAACTAGCGTCAGTGAAAGCAGTGCAACGAATTTATTATTTGCAAGTGGTTATTTTCTGCAAAAATGCTTCATCTTATTGACCACGTGTTTGACGCATTTCATCGCTTATCATCAATGGGAATGATGAGATAGAGACCCCATGATGTGAGGGAGCCGTTCTTTGGAACTACAGAATGACAGAAGATCCAGGAATATCGCACGAGTAGGAAATGGACGTGCCAAACGAGGAATATGACAGCTACCATGAAGGGAAGGAGTCAGACGACATCACGACGTCAACGGCGGGGGCGCATTAAGACCCTGGTGATGGATAAGGCCTATGATGGAGGCCTAGTTTGGACAACCCTTGTCCAGAAGCCAGAGGATGATTTCTGTTACTCAATTCGTTGGGATGAGCGAGATGTAGACGTCCTAATCTTGTGAGTCTGTCTATTCTTTTCCATGTAAGGTTCTTTTGTGGTAGCTTAGATTAGAGTAGTATTGTAGAATCAACCGAACTTCTTGACGAGCCATTAGGTAGGGTTTGTAATCTTAGCACTAATTTTTGTCATTCACATTCAGTGATTGTGAGACACCCGGTGATTGAACTCTGTTCAATCAGGTGCATTCTGGTGGACATCGCTTGGATGTCAGGTCTATTCGCTACTAAAAGTGACTGTAGTCTTGTGTACTACTTTGTTCAACCCTGATATGGGTGTTTTGTGTATAATTTTCTTTGACATGGCGATTGGACGTCATGGTCAAGTGTTATTTTATAACACCCTTTTTATTTAAATGTTTGTCACGCCACTGATTTCGTTAGATAAGTTCGTATCGGTTGATAGTCAACAGAAACTATCAGTTATGTAAATATACTATTACCTTTCATTAAGATGAGCTTTGAAGCCATCCTGTTCAAGTGTAGAACATAGTCATGGAAGTGATATTTCAATGCAGTTTAGCATCGAACCCTGTACTTTGCGAATGTGAGATTTTGCGCCTTTTATTGTGTTTATTTGCGTCAGGTGTTTAGACACATGTTTTTTGGTTATTACATACAGAGCAGTTATGGAGAGACATATCTGCAGATTGCAAAGACATTCAGAACGAGTGTTATAACTACCTTTTACTTGTCTTTGATGTGAAAGACATGCTACGTCTTTGTGTATATTTTTAGGACGTGCTTTTAAGCTTTATGTTTGTTATATTTGATTGCTATACTGGGATTAATAACAAGGCTAGTTTTCTAATGGACTTTCTTTGGAGAGAACTGCCGCATTCAGTCTATTGTGTTGTTATAACCGTCCGAGAGGTGACTGTAAGTTAAGAGCCTAGCTCAATGTCACGGACAGGTGATGTAGTTTCCCAGCATGCAACGAGAGCACACTCAGATGTGAGACAGATTTATCAGACCTTTGACAAATGCTTGAGGCATTATTTACTGTTAGCTTTTGTATTTCATTTGTAGGTCAAGGTCCAGGCAGCCATTTTGTGACAATCACATGTTTTCTGTTATGATGAATTATTGGCAAACGCCACACGCTTGATTCGCTGCTACAGCGAATACCTTTTGACACTGTTTGAGAGTGTAATTACATATTATGTTGATGTTTATTGTTATGGTGAGGCTAGTTGCAGACGCCCTTGTTAGAGGATATTCATATATTTAGTGCGTGTGATGCACTGTGTCCAGACTTCGTTCTGTAGACTAGGTATTTATGGGAGGTAACTGATGTGTTTGCCAGGCCTGGCCAAGGTTATTTAAGTGAGCCGCGATCCACTAATAACTTGTGATATTGTTTGTCCGAGCGTTGGGAGCTCGATGAAGGTGTTTCCGACTATTATGTCGATGTGACAGCAGAGATTTGATCTCGCATGAGACGCTACTGCTGATCCCAAGGTATTCAGGAAGGTCAGCACTACCGCCATAAACCAACGGTAAATTAAACCGACGAATTTAATAATCAAGCGCATAATTATTATAAACAAACTAATAACTAATTGTTTATTGCAACTAAACTTGATCCATTTGAATTTTGGACGTGCTGACCGACGCCTTGCTGATGTTTATATTTCCTGATGGAAATAATCTAGGACAGATGACACTATTTTTGATCGACGGAGTGTTGCTCAACCTTTAGTTCGTAGCTGGTGGAGCTTGACCCGCATGCGACGTAAGTCGTAGTTTTAACAACGCAGCCTCCAACCTAACTGACACACACTTAGATGACACTGGTTTACAAAGAGTAATCCAAGGTGCAGGCAGGAATATAACAGAATATGGTCTTGTGTTCATTCATTATTGTATGGTATAAATCCCAATGTTTTCCTTGCTGTGCTGATGAACACGTAGTTCATAACAGTGTATTTAATGTTTTTTATGGCTTGTCATGTAGCTTTGATGTAATTGTTTTGTCTTACGGACGTCATCGCCGTAAATTTTGTATTAATTGTCAGGACTTAGCTAAATTGATTAATGTTAAATGTAAATAAGGAAATGGTATCATCGTAATTTGTTCTTGCCACCCTGTTAAATGTAAATTCCGTTAATAGCTTGATCTTTGTAACTTGACTTATGGTTTCTTTCGTACCATTTTCCCAGTGTTGCTGTTGTTGCTTATCTTTGTAAATTAGATCTTTCGCGAGGGTTTGCCGTAGTTTACAGGTAGGTCTTTATTATTCTTTATTTATTAGTTTGCGGATTAGCCAATAAAACACCTCCGAACCAGGATAGGTGCTTGCATATTTTAAAATAAATATTTTTACAAGTTTTACCTAAGTCTGGATGTTTCCTTTCTCAGTCTAGCTTTTTAAGGTGTACTTTCTAGAGGCCGTCTATGACGTTAGCCACCATGTTACCATGGATCCCTTGGATCATAGTTCTCGTGCCGCTATGGCCTATAAGAAATTCACCTGATCCTCTAGGCACATGGCTCCGGCAGGTGAGGTGTTTGGAATGCCATTTCGGTTGTTGGCAACCCTGACAGCTCCTCTGACGGGCACAATATAAAATAAAACAGTATTGCAGGATAATGTATTTTTAATTTACAATCATCATATAAACAATTTATAATAGTAGATTTTAATTTACAATCGCCTTGTTTAGTTCTCTCATCCTGTACATTTTATTAACTTTTTATTCATAATGTAAAAGTGAAATTTTACAGTAAAATGTATTACTCATTATTTGTTGACTGAACTACAGTAGTCTAACATTATACATTATACTTACAGTTTTTACCAATATATTACAATATAAATCACACTACAAATAATACAATATGGTGAACATCAGATTTAAGTAAAGTAATAATCGTCACGATGGTATCCTTATCTGGACGTGGCTGGCTGCGTGGTTCAGCGGTAACGTTCTCGCTTGCTGGGCCAAAGTTTGCATGTTCGTGTCCTGGCGCAGTCACATGCAGTCAGTGCGCAAATGCGAGGGAGCCGTGTTAGTAGACTTATTGGCACGTTAAAGATCCCCTTTGGGGCAAAATTCCGTCACCCCAGCGTCTCTAAAAGCCAGAGTAGTTAAATGGGACGTAAATCCATTCTTCTTCTTTCCTAGCGTGTATCCCGCGATGGTGCTGTGTCCGCTTGTTTGCTTGCTGTTCGCCACTTCTTCCTGTCAAGGGCATCTTCAGGTTTAAGTCCACACATCACCAAGTCTTTCTTGATTCTGTCCAGCCATCTTTTCTTTGGACGTCCACGGGGTCGATTTCCTCCTGGCTCGTTTTGGAGAGCTGTTCTTGCCACAGAGTTCTCATCACTTCTAGTGACATACCCATACCACCGAAGCCGTGCTTCTCACATTTTATCGCTAATGGCTGCAACTCCCATCTGTTTCCGGATATGTTCATTCCTGACACGATCAAGCCGTGTAACACCCATGGACCAACGTACCATTTTCATCTCCATGCCATGTAGGGCTTGTTCTTGCTTGGTTGAAGCTGGCCAACATTCTGTGCCGTAAAGTTACACTGGTCGTATCATGGACAGGTAAACTTTCCCTTTCAGAGGGATAGGTACTTTCCTATCGCACAGCAATCCTGTGACTTGGCGCCACTTCATCCATGCAGTGTTAACTCGTGCTCGAGCATCGATAAGCGTTACGCCATCTGAAGTGATAAGGGAACCGAGATATTTAAAGTGTGTAGTTTTAGTGAGACGATGCTCTTCAATGCTGATGGTACCGTTGGTCTGTGTACCACATTGTAATTATTCCGTTTTCCCTATGTTGATTTTCAAGCCATTTTCTCAGACATTACTTCCAGCACAGAGTTCGATTTTCTAGATTTTCGCGAGTTTGATCTGCGGGAAACACATCATCCGCATAAAGATCGTCCATGGACGAGGTGTCTGAAAGTCAGCTGTCATCGTATCCATGCACAGAATGAACAGAAGTGGCGAGAGTGCTGATCCCTGATGAACTCCAACAGTGATAGGGAATGCAGGTGAAATTCCAGCTGGACAGCGTACCATACTTGTGAGGTTGCAGTAGAGGGACTGAATACATCGGACGTAAACTTCTGGGATTTTGTGAGCTCAAAGTGATCTCCAGATGAGCTCATGTGGCACCCTGTCGAAAGTCTTCTCGAGATCCAAGAATGCGAGATGTAAAGGTTGGTTCTTTTCTCTATGTTTTTCCACAAGTAGGCGTACAGCATGGATTACGTCGGGCGTACCAACCCCTTTGACATAACCACATTGGTTACGAGATATATGGATCATGCAGCGCAGACGACTGTCAAGAATATGCTCGGAGACTTGCATTGTGTGACAGAGCAATCGAATTTGACGATAATTGAAGCATTCGCCAACATCTACTTTTCTCTTCCAAATTGGGATAGTAGTACTAGACTGCCAGGTTGTAGCTATGCAGCTATCCTCAAGGATACGATTGAAAAGTGCCGTAAGAATTTTAGCACCAGGATATCCAAGCAACTTCCAGATTTCAGATGGTATATCATTTGGTCCTGTCGCTTTGCCATTTTTCATTTTACTTACAGCCTTTAATACCTCTTCTTCGGTCATTTGAAATACAGGTACTGCAATTGGATAGCTGGTCAATTCAGGTGTGTGTGGAAACTCTTCATTACACATTTCCTTGTAGTAGTCATGCCATCGATGTAGTATGCTGATGGATCCATAAGAGGCTGGTGGCTCGCATCTTTAATCTGGAGTACATGTCGAATATCTTCCGTTGCTCGATGGCGGGATCTTGCAAGGCGGTAGATCTTGTTAGCACATTCTGACGTATCAAGTTGGTTATACAGTTCCTCATAATGGTGTTTTTTTTTACTCTGGCAACAGCGTGTTTTGCAGCAGATTTCAGCATCTTGAATTGATGTAGATCTTCACTCAGCCTTGTTTTGCGCCATGTTTTGAAAGTTTGCTTCTTTGCCTTGATGGTTATTTGAACGTCTTACCTCCACCACCAGGTCTGTTTATCAATAAAACGTTTCCCCTCCCTCGTTATTCCGAGGGTTTCAGTTGCTATTGTGTGTACCTGGTTTGTGATTTCTCTCCAAATGGCCTCTGCTGGTTGATCCGCGTTTATAATAAGTGTATTGAGCCTTGATGCAAATTCATCCTTCTTCTCATCAAGCTTCCACCACTTTATCCTCTGTGGACCATTTTTGTGAGGTTGGACTGTTCTGATTTTCCCAATTCGCATGTCTAGAACTAGTAATTTATGCTGTGGTGCAATATTTTCACATGGGATTACCTTAGAATCTCTTGCCAGTTTAAGATCGTGCCTTCGTATCAGCCAGTAGTTAATCTGTGTCGAGTATTCACCACTTGTGTACCGGGTGAGTTAGCCGAGGTCGTTGCGGCATGACTGTTGGCAGTCACTCACATCCGGGAGGTGAGGAGGTTCGAATCCCCCCGCCGGCAACCTTGAAGATGGTCTTCTGTGGTTTCCCATCTTCCTTCCAGGCAAATGCCGGGGTTGGTCCCTACCTATAGGCCACAGCCGCTACCTTCCAACTCCTCGACCCTCCCTTCCAACTATCCTCCCCAACGGTACTTGTAGCTCACCCATTGGGTGTCCGTCTCGAAGCAGCTACAAAAATGGCGAGCCGAACATGTCCTCGGACACTCCCGGCGCTAAAAGCCATACGCTAAAAAAAAACCCTTGTGTAAGTGATAAGATGTGTAGGTCTCTTCCTGAAGAGAGTGCTGACATGGACTAAGTCACGAGCTTGCACCCATCTTCATTTCCCACTCTAATTCCTTGACCACCATGACACTGCGCATATCATCTCTAGTTTTCCCCACATGACCACAGAGGTCTCCACCAAGAAAAATATATTCTTCTGGAGCTATCAACGTGAACACTCAGTTTCTCCCAAAAGTCCTCCTTTTCAGTTTCAGGGCATCCAGTTTGGGGAGCATAGCAGGAGATTACTCGCAAAGTTGTTGTGCTGGTGTCAACCTTAACTGATATAATGCGCTCTGATATTCGATTCACTTCAACCACAGAGTCACGTAGCTTCTGGCTTATCACCACTAACACCCCATTTCTGGCAGAATTTGTGCCATGATAAATAATCTTGTAGTCTTCGCCAATGTCTTTTGATTTTGAACCCTTCCACCTTGTCTCTTGTACACACGCGATGCCAATGCGACGGTTCTTGAGAGTATCTGCAAGTTCACGGCTCCTTCCAGTGAACGTTCCAATATTGAGAGTGGCTAATCGTAGTTCGGGGACTCGCTTCGTTAGCCCACTCCGTCCATGAGCGGGTAGCCCTTTCCCATTTCTCACCTCGTTCGGGCGAGGGTGACGCACGTCGCCTACGGGGTACGCCCTAACCTTTGATTCATATAAGTATGCGTAACAACCATAATTAGTTTGATGCGACGAGAAATGAATGGGACGTAAATCCATCATTATTATTATCATCTTGACGTGATGTGGGGGTTTGAGAGTCCAAATGATCCTGCGAGCTATGCCGGCGGGATCGTAAGCTCCTGGTAGGGCCACCCATGCCAGACAGGGCAAAGGTGATGGGCCAGACTAAGAGGGATACCCTGGTCGTCCAGGTTGGGGGTTGGGCTTAGGGTTAACAACCCTACCCTGTTAAAAATTAAATGTTACGGATACTTTACAAATGCCTTGAAATGCTGATCACTCGATGACGCACCGGCAAAGGAGATGGTCAATGAGAAGGAAAGCGGATATTGTGTTAGCGACATGGAATGTGAAAACCCTAACGAGACCTGGGAAATTGAGAGAGATTAGAGAAGAAATGGGAAAATACCGAGTGGAAATAGCCGCACTACAGGAAATACGATGAAAAGGCCAAGGAATGATAGCGTCAGGGGAACATATACTGATGTACAGAGGAGGAAAAAGCGGTTATGGTGGTACAGGCTTTCTTATACAAATGTCTGTTGAGTCAAATGTAATAAACTTTAATGCTATAAATGAAGGGATGTGCTCAGTGCGACTACAAGCGATTTTTTTTACTATCACCATATTCTCTGTCTATTCCCCCACAGACGAGGCAGAAGAATAAGAGAAGGATAACTTCTACCAAGACCGACTACAATATATCAGACCGTAATACGACAATCGATTCAAGAAAAATGGTGGTCATTGTAGTGGAAGGTTTTGAGTTAATGGCTGGTTGTTTACGTTTGTTGTGAGGGCGTCTACTAGCAATATATCGTATAAATAGTGATCTTGAACTGTTTATAATGTTAATAGTGTACCGTAGGTAGATTAGTACATTGTGAATATTAATTAATACCGGTACCGGTATACCATTTGAAGTTTACGCGCCAATAATCGTGTGTGTTTTTGACTGTTTTAACATACATTTATGGCTAGGGAAGATATTTCCCCAAGTTTCTATTTCTTTTCGACGAAAGTGCATTGTATAAGAATCTCTATGTGCGTGTGGAGAAGTTTAAATGGATACTGCAGTGAGAGGTGGACCAAGCAAGACGACGTGGTGTGTCCCATTTCAAATTACAATAACCTATACCGGTACTTTAGAGATGATGCAAATGTTGGTAGATATTTTAAGCGAGGCCTTGTGTATTTATTGTGACAATCGTATAATGAAAACTAAGTTTCCGTGTAAATGAAATCCAGTGTTCGCTAGAGCTTTTAATATTGGCTATTCTCAAGAGCCCATTAGTCAAAGCAAAGAAATATGATGAACAGATTACCCATGTGTTTCTAACAGGATGGTATAGGGTTTTCTCAGCTATCAATGTTAATGGCAAATGTAAACTCTGCCATTATGATAAGGTTGTAACAGCCTCCTAGCCGGCCCCGTGGTGTTGGGGGCCCCGGGTTCGATTCCCGGCTCCGTTAAGGATTTTAGAAACTGACGGAGGGCTGGAACAGGGTGCACTCAGCACCGTGAGGACAATTGAGTAGCTGTCTGACAGTGAGGCAGCGCCCCGATCATGAAAACCAAGATTAACGGCCGAGGGGACCCGATGCGCTGATCACGTATCACCCCAATATCTGCAAGACAATTGGCAGGGTAGCGGTCGCTTGGTAGGCCTAGGCCCTTAATGGGCTGTAGTGCCAGGGGTTATTATATTTTAACATTCTCCGCATTATGTAGTCTCGGGGATCGCATTGAGACTGTGGATCCAAATGTCCTGGGTTCGATTTCTGGCTCTGCCAAGAAATTTAATTCTGGTCTGAGCATTGGAACGGGGCATGCCCTGTCTCGTGAGGCTAAACTGAGAAGAGACGGTTCGAGTCCCACAACAGCTGTCATTGAAGTGGTTTTCCGTGTTTTCCCACTTCTACTCCAGTCAAATGCCATGAAGGGCAGATGACCTCACTGTTTCTCCCCTTAAAACAACAACTAAGAAAAGTGGAGGTGGTTCGTAGCTTGAATACACGGCCACCTTCAAAATCCTAGCTTCAATTACAAATATACACACTGCTACAGCCATTACAATGACACAGGTTATCAGACAGAGTCAACACACACCTATGTACAAGGGACAACATGACCAAGATGTCGCAAAGGCCTTAAATGAATCAACATCCATGCAACAATCTATGACGTATGACAGTTATCAATGAAACTCCTTATGATCTCCAGAAATGGAAGATTTGTGTAATTTGAGCCGTAGATTGGACTGACATACACATTGCGAAGAAATTTAATACTGAAGTGCACTCAGCCTCCAGAGGCAACTGAGTAGAGGAGGGTCCTATGCCCACCTCACCCATCCTGGAAGTGGTTTTCTGTGGTTTCCCACCTCTACTGCAGGCAAATGCTGGGATGGTATCTAATTTAAGAATACGGCTGCTTCCTGTTCAAATCCTGGAAGTGGTTTTCCGTGGTTTTCCGTCGTTTCCCCACTTCTACTCCAGGCAAATGCCAGGAAGGTTCCTAACTTAAGGTCATGGCCTTCTCCTTCCCAATCCAATCCCAATGTTCAAGCACACTAGTTCAACCAGAACAATAACACAGGTTATCACACAAATTCCACACACAAATACATGGGGTTATAAGACCTCGATGTCGTAGCCCCTAATATAAGCAACAACAACAACAATTTCTATTTGCATTCTTGTAGCGCCAGTTACCAGTATTTGCATTTTTTAAATACGGTACTGTATTGGCTTATCTTTGCTTCTTTTGTGTCTGTATTTTTAGCTACTGTCGGTTCGCGTTGCTTGTACGGAAGTACGTCAGGGTTTCATATTGAATTTGTGCCTTGTTACATAAAATCCTGTAATTTATGGTGGAATTTAATCAATTATGCGAATGATTGTCTTCGAATTTTCCGCTATTTCGATGGCGCCATGCCCGCCAGTCTCAACAACTGTTCCCCTACGATTGTCACCATCTTTGTTTTGATGTTACGGTCTGAGATATTGTAGTCGGTCTTGCTTCAACACTAAGGTGGAGGAGGAGAACAACAAAGTACAAAGACATGATGTGAAAATAATCCTTAGGGACCTAAATGCCAAAGTCGGGAAGGATATAATAGGGAAAGAAAATTTACACGAAGGGAGTAATGACAATGTACTGCAGTTGAGAGACTTTGCCATAGGGAAATAAATGGAGGTTGAAAGTACTTGGCACCCAAGGAAAGATATCAAGAAAGAGACCTGGGTGTCTCCGGACGGAGTTTCAAGGAATCAAATAGATTATGTGATTATTGAAAAACGAAATGCATCAGATGCTACGGTAGTAAGTAGTTGTAGAGGAGCAGATGGGGACACAGATCGTTACTTGGTAAGATTCACGTATAGACAAAAAAAAGTAGGTTCAGCAAGGAAACAGAAAATTGAAAGGAAGTTGAAGCATAATATCGAAAGGCTCCGAAGCAACAAGGAAGCACAAGATGAGAATAGATTGAAAGTGGGAGAAAACATGGAAAACAATAAGAACCTCTGGGGAGAAGGTAATGTGAAAACTAAATGGGAGTTACTGAGAAACACCATCAGTGAAGCTGCAGAGGAAACGCTGCGGAGAGCCGAATTCATGAAAAATATACAATGTTTCGATGAAGAATGCTCGGAGGCAATCCATGAAAGAAACGAAACAAGACAAAGAATGTTGCAATGGAGAACAAGACAGAGAGTGGAGGAATATAGAGAGAAAACGAAAAGGGTCAGCAAGTTAAGTACGGTTAAGAAAAGGCAGTATGAAAGAGAAAGAATAGAACAATTGGATAAAATGAGGGAGAGTGGGGAGATATGGAGATTTTATGATAGATCAAGAGAATTGAGGAAAGGATTCCAACCAAGTACAGTGTTTTATAAGGACAAAGAAGGAAATTGCATAGGAGATAAAACAAGATGCTACAGAGATGGCAGGAATATTTCACAGAGCTACCCAATGGACGTGATGAAGAGGAAACCGCGAATGGTGAAGAAGAGGAAGATGTGGAATTGATGAGCAAGAAGAAGTTGAAACACCGTATTTAAAGGAATTTAAGCATACAATCAAGGAATTAAAGAACAATAAGGCCGCTGGAGAAGACGGAATAGAAGCGGAGTTGCTAAAATTCGGTGGAGAGGTAGTGGTAAAAGCTATCCATGAACTAACAAAGGAAGTAAGGACAAAAGAAGAAACGCCCAGGGATTGGACTCTAGGAATAATATGTGCTTTGTATAAGAAAGGAGATAAATCAGTATGCGGCAATTATCGTGTGACTACTCTGTTGGACGTAACATATAAGGTTTCCAAATCGCCTATAAAAAGAAAAATATCACAATGTAGAAATACAAAAACAATGATTGTGTAGAGAAAATATTGGGCGACTATCAAGCTGGATTTAGGAGGAATCGCTCTACAATGGACTAGATATTTGTAGTGAGGCAGATACTGGAGAAGTTTTATAAACATGATAAACATCTGGATCAACTGAGTATAGATTTTAGGCAGGCCTATGCCATATTGGATAGAAAGGAGATCTTTAATATCATGAAAGAGTTTAAAATTCCGCTAAAATTGGTCACGCTGACAGAAATGACTATGGAAACCACAATCTGTAAGGTTAGATTAGAACAAGAGACGTCCGAAGAATTCATTGTAGAAAGGGGTTTGCGAAAAGGAGAGGTAATTTCTACATTACTCTTTCATGTAGCTCTAGAGAAAATAATTCAATAACTACCAATCAATCCAGGAGAGTCCATATTTAACAGACAAGTGCAGGTGATAGCATAAGTGGATGATGTAGCATTAATTGCAAGGAGCAGTAATGCGTTTGAAGAGAGCTATATCCTGTTGGAAGAAAGTGCATAAAAGCTAGGATTAGAAGTGAATACAGGTAAAACTAAGTAGATGAAGATGGGAGACTCCAGGGAGGCAAGATGAGAGCCGTATATTAAATTAAATGGTAAAGATTATCAAAGAGTAGAAGAATTCAAATATTTTGGCTCAATAATAACGCAAGATAACAGAACATCAGTGGAAAGACAAGAAAGAATAAAAAGTGGAAATAGATGCGATTACGCTCTGCAAAGCATGTTTAAATCCAGAAATGTCAGTAGGAATATTAAGGTAAACATTTACATTACAATACCAAGACCTCTGGTTATTTATGGATCGGAAAGTTGGGTTCTGAATATAAGAGAAGAAGATTGGCTGCGAAGATTGGAAAGGAAGATCTTGAGGACAATATACGGATAAGTGAGAGAGGAGGAAGTTGGAGAATATGGACAAATGTGGAACTACAGGAACTCTTCGGACAGCCTGATATTGTGGTGAAAATTAAGTAGGGGAGGATAAGACGGGCAGGGCACGTACAGAGAATGCCAGAATTACGTAGTGTCAAAAAGGTGTTTATACAAAGACCGGATGGAAGAAGGAGAAGAGGAGGACCCAGGAGACGGTGGATAGATGACGTGGAAGACAACCTTAGGAGTCGGGGAATAAGAAACAGGAGAAGGAAGGCGGAAGATAAGAGATGAATGGAGGCAGGTCACAACGGATGCCAAGGTTCTTCAGGGACTGTTGCGCCGACCAGTAAGAAAGTAAGTAATAATCATCAATGCGACTGTTCCCATGCAAAAGTGTCTGATGAGTTAAGTATAATGAATCCTTTGTTGTCTTCATGACTTAAAGCAACATTGTTCAGCAAATTAGTATGCAGCTGATGATTTTTACTTCTAAAAACACACATTTTCTTATATAATATAGATGGGTTACTGACTATACAGTTTTTATAATCACTTATATCCAACTCTTTGTCAACAGCATTCTTTTTACTCCTTTTAACTTTTTTTTATTACTACATCATCAATCGTCATATAGCTATATGATTTAGATTTAGTGCCTACAAAGGTGTCTATAACAACACCAGTTCATTCATCCTTAAATTTTCCAAGAACCGTTTTGTTTACTAGAGGTAAATGGTAGATATTATCCTTGGGATAGTCACTTGTATCAAACCTATCAAACAGATTATACATTTTTTAATCACGTATATCCAACTCTATACTAACAACATTCTTTTTTACTCCTATTAACTTTTTTATTACTACATCATCAATCGTCATATAGCTATATGATTTAGATTTAGTGCCTACATAGGTGTCTATAACAACACCAGCTCATTCATCCCTAAATTTTCCAAGAACCTTTTTGTTTACTAGAGGTAAATGATAGATATTATACTTAGGATAGTCACTTGTATCAAACCTATTTAGCTCAGTTTTGATATCATCATAAAAATCATCCCTTTTGAACCCATAATTAAATGAATCTGTGTCTGTATAGAGTAATTTAGCATCTTCAATGGCGGCCACAACTTAGATTTTCAAACTACCCAATGATCCTAGTATACAACATTTGACAGCTTCTTAGCTTTAATTTGACATATTATTCATTATCTTAGGTCAAAATCTAAATGAGATATCTTGTTTTGAATTTGGAAATCTGCATAAAAGAATAGTTTAGAGAAAATCAAGGAAGAAGTTAAACAATGATATGTTTTGAAGACAATCATTCCACACACCTACTTGGCTCTTTAAAAGTCACTCCTCCCTTGTTAGTATTCTTATCTTAATTTAATTTCCTCCTCCCTCTGCAACAATTCGTCCACAATCAAACACTCTCATAATACCATGCACTAATCTCCTATTGACTTCATGAATTTTGCCATGTTTCTTTGAATTAAATTTTTTAAAAGGCATGAGGTAAATATCTGGTAAATTAGCAATAAGATTGGAGGACAATAACTTTTTGTTATCACTGTGAATTGCTTTTTGAATTCGAAGTGCTGAGAAATTTAAAAAATAATAGTGATGGTGATCTGGTGATAAAAACTTGAACTACGTTTCAATTCAGGCAATTAACATACTATGGGCGCTAAATTCAAACTGACTGTCCACAAGAAATTGAATTAAAATGCTACCTGCCAGCATGCCACGCCCACTCCCAGTTCAGAGACAATGCACATATGGTTTTAAACCTCTCTGAAGACCATTTTCTTTTCTTAAATGTATATAAATTATATATATTCCTAAAGAAGAAAGAACAGGCTTCTATAAAATGCAAAAAAAAAATAAAAAATGAAAAATTGCAGTAAAATAATTTTTTTACGTGAACACATACCGGTACCTTAAATTTAAAAATGTTATTTGCTGGAGTAGGTAATACAGTGCAAACATGAATACGATCCCATGTGTGATGCTGAGTTAGTTTGTCCTATTTCTTTAAATAGAGCAAACTGCTATCGCATAACCACTTTTTAGATTCATGTTTTGATAGCTGACTACCAACAAGTCTACTTAAATCATTTACCCAACAATGGTGAGCTTTTCAGCTTTGGTTATGTACAATAAATTTACATGTTTATCTTTTTTTTCTTGAGTATGATATAGAGGACCTACTATACTTTTATTTTCAGTTTCATTAACATTAATACTATCATTGTTCAGCTCTTCAAAACGTTGAATGTCTTATCCCCATGGGAAATTCCACTTCTTTAAAATCCAACACTGAATAATAGTGACGATAAGGTGATGTTCTCTACACAGCCCTCACTTCTGGATGGAAAGCTGAGGTTACAGCGCACGCAATACATGCATGATCACTATTCATAACGTACACAACAGCTTTCTTTCGTTTGATCCATACTGGTAAATCAATGTATGATGATGTTCGAAGGGGGTTATACTTATTCATGTTGGTCCCAAAATAAAGTACCTCAACCAACGCCCAGCCTGACACCCTTTCCTGGAACTCTTCACTCTTCGCAGTGATGACACTTGAAATATCTCGGTACATATCACTGATATTAGTTGAATCAGTAACAATTCTGTTCTTTTGTATTAAACGATTTGGCATCAGTAATTTTACTTTCACTCTCAATTTTTATATATAGCCCAAATAGCTGGTAATTGATTCTAAATGTTTATGTTCCGCTAGAGCATTATCTAGCAAGTCAAATACATTATACTCAACATTCTTTAAATATGTTTCAAAACTTTGAGTTTTTCTTGATTATAAAGTCTGTAACTAGCAATTCGAATTTTAAAGGCGCTACCAGTTTGTTGAATATTTACAGAATCTTTTCATGACAAGCGTTGTTTTTATGATTAATACTGTGTACGTGCCCATGAATCATTGAAGAAAGTATACCAATATTGCATACATCACAATGCGTTATCGAAGGTTTGCCATTCTTTATTCATTTTGCTGAATAACTATTTTCACAATCTTGAGAACCATTACGCTTTCGAGCCTTTATTTCAGGACGGTCACCCCCTACTTCATTACAACCATTCAAAGGTTCCGTGCTAGTTGATGGTTTTACAGTTTTTAATTCATGTTGTTCATCATGCACTTCAACCATGTGGGATTGATACAGCTTTACACTAGAAAAACCAAGTTCGCAAACTGAACACGAAAAAGGTGCTGAACTGACAAACTCTAAATTTACATATCGAGTAAAATTATCCTGTCTGTTAAATGTTGTAGCACAACGCCTGCACACAAACATTTTAAAGTTATGTTTAGTACTTGCTTGACGTTGAAGGTTGTCAGGTCTTGAAAACCGTTTATTACATTCACACACTTGAACATGATGATCATAAAAATCACTTTCCAAATTACCTATAAAATGAAAAAATATCACATTGTTAAAATACAAATACAAAGTAACATATGTAAATATAAATATATATTTTAATTATTATATATAAATTACAGCTATTGATTATAGCAGGGTATTTTAATTCATCGTCTGTGGACTCCCAACAAGTCAACTTTCAAGTAGTTCCAACTTTGGTTACCAAATGCTACTGTCACTGAGACCTAGCGGTGAACGTTGGAACTTAATAAAGCGTTTATAACAAAATAAATATGATAAAAAAACAATTACAAGAATAGTAGTGTATTTTCAGGTCCTCTTCCACCACACAAGTAAGCTGTAGGAATATCACGTTGTTACCTACCATTTACGTGATTCAACTATTAATTGAGATATACCTTCCCTTTCCCCAGTTCTTTATTCTGCGAACATACCTGATCACATGACGTCATACGCTGCAAGATTCTGCTTGTTTTAAAGCACACATCGCAGACCACTTGCGGCGCCATATTTTAGGAGAAGGGAGAAGGAGGAGGCTGTTAAGTTAGGTTATGTTCGGTTAGGTTATGCTACAGCCGCCATCTTGGAAATTGAGGGATGAGGAAATCACGTGACGTCATACGCTGCAGGATTCTGCTTGTTTTAAATCACACAACGCAGACCATTTGTGGTGTCATATTCGAGGAGGAGGGAGAAGGAAGAGGCTGTTAGGTTAGGTTAAGATACGGTCGCCATCTTGGAGGAAGACGGAGAAGGAGGAGGCTGTTAGGTTAGGTTAGATAAGGTTTGGTTAGGCTAAGCTGCAGGCGCCATCTTGGAGAAGGAGGGAGGAGGAGGTCGCGTGACGTCATACGCAGCAAGATTCTGATGTTTTAAATCGCACATTGCAAACCATTTGCGGTAAAAGTGAAGCGGTAGAGGTGGAGCGGTAGAGGTAGAGCGGTATAGGGAGAGCGGTAAAGGTAGAACCGTAGAGGTAAAGTGCTAGGTGTAGAGCGGTAGAGGTAGAGCGGTAGTGACAGAGCGGTAAAGGTAGAGCGCTAGAGATAGATCGGTAGAGGTAGAGCAAAGGTGGGTAAACGTTAAACGACTCCCTCCTCATCCCATTCCTCTTCACCCCTCAATGAGAGCATCCACCCACCGAGTTATGCATTTAGGCCTTAGGCTTCTCCTCGATTAGGTTTGGTTAGGTTAGGTTAGGTTAGCTTAGGTTAAGTTAAGCTATGGCCGCCATCTTCCGCCCTCTCCCTAGCCACTACTATCTTCAGTTGACCGACTAATGTTACTTTGGAACTCTTTTTTTAACACCTCGTTGGGTAGGTTAGGTTAATCTATGACCACCAAGAGGAGGGATTACAACCAGTGGAGAGGAGGAGGAGGAGGGTTCAGTGAGGAGGAAGAGGAGGGTGAAGTTAAGCTACGGCCGCCATCAAGGAGGAGGGAGGAGGCTGTTAGGTTAGTTTAGGTTAGGTTAAGCTACGGTCGCCATCATGGAGGAGGAGGGAGGTGAAAGAGGCTGTTAGGTTAGGTTAGGTTAGTTTAGGGTAGGTTAAGTTAGGCTATGTCCAAGGAGGAGGGAGGAGGAGGAGGTTCCAGAACCGCCACAAAACCACTACTGATAATGAAGAAACATGACAACTAATGTTTATAAGAGAATCAGCGATAGTAATGAAAATCAAACGGGAGCTGGAAATTTGTTCAAGTGCGTACCGTAATTTACGTAAACTACGCCAAATATTTGTGAATCAGATCACTCAACTCTGTGTAAATGATTACTGTATCAAGGATTACTGTACAGTCCCTACTATACAAGGAACTGGGAGTGCGCCGTGATTCCGGAATTCAGGGAATACTCCCCAATGAAAGAGTTGAAAAGTTTAACGCCCAGGGTATTCAGTGTGGGAGTAAAGGAATCTACCACCATGGATACAAGAATTGAATGGATTATAATTTATTTGTAAAATAATAACAACAATGTTATTGGTTTTACGTCCCTTTTAACAACTGCGGCTTTTAGAGTCGCCGACGCTGCCAGAATTGTGCCTGGAAGGGTTTCTTTAACGTGCCAGTAGTCCTAATGACACGGCTCCCTCGCATTTGTGCACCCTCAAATGCCAACTGGCTGCGCCAGGATTCGATCCTGCAACCTTGGGAACAGCAGGCGAGACCGTTACCGCTGAGCCAGCCGATTATAATTTAATCCTGAAGTAAAATTGAAATGCTGTTCCTCACCTGTCATCTCAGCTGTGCTCTCTGCACTTGGTCAACGTGCGTCCGACGACCCAATTTGGCCGTTATCCCGATCAGCAGGCAATCGACCTCTGTGATTGTCTGACGCTTCTGCAGATGCTGTGCCTGATTGGCCTAGTTTGAACCGAGCCCGCATCTTCTTATAGTGAGGAAACGAGGTTGTTGCTGACAAGGTTGAACTGGGGTTGAATGTCCGATACGGTTTCGCCTTGAACCGACGTCGGGACATAACATGTGGTGTTACGGTATATGAGTCCAATTTCCCAGTTAGAGTGCTAACTTCATTTCATGATTGAAATCGCAGTTAAAAACTGCACAATTTATTGGTGACTTAAGTCATTACCACCTCGTAATGCCTTATATTAAAGATCTCACACTTTCATTTTGCACTTTTCAGCGTTCATATTTCCACTCATCAATAGGCCTACTTCCCAAGATACTGATCATAGGTAAAATAACTTAGTGCCTGGCATATTGGATTAAGGAATACTATGGAAATAAAATCCTCGCGATCGGGGATCAACGAAGCAATTCTCAGATTAAAATTTCTCTATACAATCAAAACTTCAAACATTTCGAGGACAAGTGGAGTTCATAAGCTTACTTTTCAATTTCTTTAAAGATTATAATAGAACAATAATATTTAGGGTCATAAGCAAAGGACGGTAACGAAATATTAAATGTGCTCGTGATTGAAGCAAATAACTCAAAGTTTCGATTGTTAATTGTGTTCAAGGTTCAAATAATCAGCCTCGGCTAGGCATCGTCATTATCCGCATAGTAGCCTGTAACACGAATACTTGATTCATACATGGGCTGATAGCATCTACAACTCCAGTACAGAGCAGCAATTATCGGAATTAATTACATCGTTCCAACAACTAACTTGCCACGTTTAATGGATTTAGTGGCGAAAATCCTACCATTTTGAAACATGTTATAGCCTTTTTACCATGAGACAAATAGACACGTAGTCCGGACTAGATGCTCTATATTCTGAATACAAGGCACCATCATTATTATTTATTTCCCAAAGTTTGTATCCATGCCTTTTATGGACTATTTTCGTTTATACCAACTTCAACTGATTAATGATTCGCAAGATTCAAGGGGCAGATCATGTGGATGATATCCAGCTAAAACTCAAATCATCACGATCACCGCCAGCAGACAAGATCCACATAGGCTAGAAGTTTATCAGTGGTACTTAGGGAATAATATCTTTTACTCAGCTAGATCCTCTGAAAGAATGGATTACGTAGGTAGGGGAGATAATTAGTTACTTTAAAACTTGCCCAGTGGAGCAATTTGGAGTCAATCCCAATCACGACCATAAGGGAAGATGATGAATTGAGGAAAGGAACGAGGAGTGAAAGAAAAAGATCAGGAACAAGGGACTGATCCCAATACAAATTGTTCCTTATGAAAAAAAAAAACAAGTGGTAACAATAACAAGAAGACTGAACAATCTTAAGGAAATCTTAATCACTGCCAAAGCCGGGAAAGTAGTACCAGGAAAAGGGGAGGGCTCGTAGCTCATTAACAAATAATTATTGTTATTATTAGTGATCACAATGATGATCAATGTGTGGTTTGCACAGCAAACAAGAATATGTTACTCGAATAGCATGCTAAAATCAAAGAAAGGGGGAAATGTAATAAAGTACAAAAAGCGAAAAGGTGATAATCAATTAGATGTTTAGTGAAATAATGAACAAACCAAATCCTGATTAAGCAAAATCCATAATCAAGAAGCATAGATTGAAATGACAAGGTAACAATTACCTCAGTTAGGAAGTTTGCAGGTCGATCTATACCTTCATTTAACAATCTAACGGGAATAGTTGGACAAAATTGACCAAATCGCATTTAGTGAAGTTTTGCCCTGAACACAACAAGTGAGAGAATTTCTTTACAAAATGAGCATGAAGCATTTGAGATTGCTTCAATAAGTGAAAAAGCTAGCTTGAAAAGGCGGGGTAGGCATTGCTAATCTTTAGAACACTCTTCGAGTAATAATAATGATCGAAACAAGTGAAATGCTCACAGAGGGCTGCCCAAAGTTTAGGAACTATCTTAAGCGCCAAGTAAAAGCAATTTAATTGCCTGAAGATAGTAGTACATAAGGACAATGTGACTAGCTTGATTAAGGGTCTAAGACCAATGACAAACCAAGCAACTAGGTAAACTATTGCAAGATATCTTTTCCTTAGTTAACTCTTTTACCCAGTAGATTACGTCAGCTGGTGTCTCACCACCTTGAGTGCTTTCATAGATACAATAGAACATGAAAGGGAACTAAGTTACCTCTTAAATTGTGGATCCTTAAATCCTGGGCATAGAAGGTGCTAGCATTAAATCAATAACATGCACTAGAGAAATATTCTTAAAATGTTTGTGGAGCAGGATGGCTCTAGAATGAACACAATGCCTAAACTGCAAGGAAATGCTATGACTTGCCCAAGAAGGCACTAGAATGAATACAATGACGTTGATTAAATAGTGGGCTATAACCACTTGATTAGCAATGCAGAAGTACATTGATGCTATGTTTCAAATGGGGGAGGTCATCGATTTGATGAAACTTCAATTTAACAATACAAAAACTTGTATTAGCACTTAAACTAAGTTTGTTAGGATGATGTTGAATGCGGGAGATAGGGAAAGAAAAGGGGATGTATTGTCTGGCCACATATTCCTTCACTCGCGACACGACCCGATTGAACGATTGAACGCACATATGTTTTGAAGCACTGAGACAATTAGAATAGTTATTTGTTAACTGTCACTGTTAGACAAAATGATATAGTTCTATAAAGAGGGTATATTGCAATTTTATGGTGGTTGAAACATTTGCAGTTTCTTTAAAGTTTTGTGTTAGGTGGGGTTGACTCATTAAACGGTCAGAAGTAAACAGGTGAATTTTCCTTTGACATCACAACATTCAAATCGAAGAAAATGTTTCTAGAGCTTTCTGAGTTGAATTTCTAGTTGATTAGGTAATTCAATCTGAATATCACGGAAAGTGTAGTGTTTACAGTTATCAGCAGTTGTGAATTCCCTCGATGTCCCATTTAATTGGGTTTAACAGAATTTATGGGGAGATCCCATGATGCCTAATGTTAACAAAGTTGAAAAGGATTCCCACGATGGTTACATAGTAGCGTTTAACAGAGTTCGAGTATTCCAACGATGGCCTGAACATAATTTACAACATTTAGAATTATGATATCCCACGGCGGAAAATGATAGTTAAACAAATTAATGCTTTGGCATTATCAGTAAAATGTAGTACATCGAGAAATGGTAACCGGCCGGCTGAAAAAATAGCGATGTGAATGTCGAAAACAGCTCCAAGCCGTATTAAAAGAGATATTAGGTACTTAACTTCTCACACGATGAGTTTGTAAAGACGGTAAGTGTACTTTAAGTGCAGCTAACACAAAATGTCGGACATGTCCACTGACCTCTGATAGAGGTTGAAACGAACTTGCTTGTTCTACAAAACCTGACTGCAGAGTGAAGTCACACTGTGAGACGGTGGCGTGGATCAGCTAGGGCAAGGGGTAGAGGGGAGTGGAAGGGGGGAATGGCGTATTAAACGCCAACATAGGAACACAAAAATATCACTAGTGCATAATTCATGTCTTGAGGTGTAGTTCGAGAAAGGTGTAGTTCCAAGGCTGCCCTCTGATGGAGATGAGCAGAACTTGTAAAAATTTCTTCAAGCGGCTAGAACCCAATATCTTCGGCGCTTTGCCACATAAAGAGCTGCAGAAAAATACCTGTAATAGTTGCCAAGCAAAGAGAAACTATCTCAAACCTGAAGCACACTTTCAGAAAACTTAAGAGAATGTACAACGAGAGAGAATCACGAACAAAGTGAGTTAGTAGTGGTTTGCACGGAAGATAAAATTAATGGAAAGAAAAAATCAAAGAGAACCCAACATGAGTGTAAATTACTAAACATAGAAACGTATATTCAGAATGAATATACCAAACTGGGTGAGCAAAAGGGCAAAACCACCAACACAGAGAAAAAAAGGAACACAGGATAAAGAGCCGAGTGGCAACGATATAGGTCTTACAATGTGACCGTTAGGCGTATTATATCATTACCACGTGAGTCTTCCCATCTCGACCAGTGTAACACTCGGTTACTCAGCCCGAGATCCAAACAAGAGGGGGAGACGGGTCTCTGATGAGAACGAGATCTCCCTCCCACACACTAGGATCAGAGAGAAGCCACTTTTGCCTCCTCTGGAGTGAAGTTAGGTATTCCAACCTCCAACGTTTCCAAAATGAGTTAATTAAGGCTTCAATTTGACGCCAAAAATAGGCAGATGTATGTCTCTGCGAGAATCAAGTAGAGGAGCAAGAGCTGAGGATAGCAAGAGAATTAAACGCTTCGTAGGTGAGAATACGATCACCAAGATTATATTTCAGGAGCCGTTTAGTAAGCTTAACCTAGTATTCCCATCTTCCACCATGATGGGGGACTAAGGAGGTATGAATCTCCATTTGAAACCTTTGCGCCTTGAAACGTAGTTGAATTGTCGAAAAAAAATCGGAAGGAACACCGCGCTGAGCAGTGAAACGAGAAACAGCAGAAAGAAAATACTAAGTGGAAGCGTTCGTTGCTAATTCAAGATGAATAGCTCCGGTAACCATACAAATAAAGAGATTAATATAAAGTTTTCTGAATACCTTCCTTTTAGCTTCAGGTGAGTTCCGCTGATACGAGAAGGGACCCGTATAGTCCACACCAGTCAAAGAAAGGAAGATTGTAGTTTTACGTGACCGTGAATCTTGTGATTATGAGCCACGGGACCTCCTTTTTACGTGGAATCCGAACCACAGGACATGGCATTTCACATACCAGTCAAAGAAAAGGGTCGACTAGAAGAAGAGCGAAATGATGGCTAGTCACTAATGAGTTTAGTGTTGACTTTCTGCTTCACTTTACAGCAAGGAATGCAATCATGAATTACAGAGGAGACCTCATAAACGCCATTTATGATCTAATACTTTTCTCGGAGAAGACAGAGCAGGGTGCGCGTACCGACGTGCAAATTACGATAGTGAAACCCATGTAAGATAAGGAAAGTAACGTGATGCTTACATTGTTTTCGGGAAGAGTGGAGCAATAAAGTCTACCACCATTCTCATTAAACCTTCATTATCCAAAAATGGAGCTAGAGGGTGGAGACGGCTAGATTTCGGAAGATCTTTCTTTTGCGACAATAATGAAAGCTCAGAGGAGAAAGCTTCTCGTTGGGTGATTTGAAAGATTTTGGTTGTCGCTAGATTCAATTTCTTGTAAGTCAAGTAAGACTCACGAAGCACGGGATGATTGATTACAAAGTATTTCCACCGTAGAACGTACGCAAATACACGGACTAGTTTGTAGAAAGAAGAATATAGCTTCAACAAAGAAGAAGCAGAAGTGGTAGCAACATAACAGGAAGTGTGTGTGTGTGTGGGGGGGGGGTTGATAGCTTTAATGTCGGGTAAATTCGAAACATGAATGGGGTTTAGAGGGCCAATTGCTTGGATCGTCTGAAAGCCAGGAAGGATCTTGCCAATAGAGATTATTGGCGGCGAGAAAAGAAGTTGTGCATCCCCGAGAGATGATGTCAGCTGGATTGTCCGCGCTAGGAACATGGCTCCATTGAAAACCTTGAGGGAGACTTTGAACTTTTGCCACTCTATTATCTACAAAAGTTTGCCAATGAGTAAGATTTTTGGCTACCCATGAAAGAGTAAACATGGAATCGCTCACAGAAAAATGCGAAAACTGAACGTTCAGAACTTGACGCAATTTGTTAGAGAATTCTGCGGCTTAAAGAGCACCACATAATTCTAACCGAGGAAGGGTAATAATTTTAAGAGGAGCTACTTTAGATTTCGAGCAAATCAGACCAGAGTGAGAAGAATTAGTTTGAGAAGTGCGATGGACGAGATAAGCGCAGCAGCCGTAGGCCATTTCGTAGGTATCGGTGAATACGTGAAGCTCGAGTGGAAAATTAGAGGAGGTAGTAATTAGTACCCTTGGAATTTCAATAGTAGAAAGAGAAAGTAAACTATGGCGAAACGAAAGCCATTTAAGAAAATACGTTGGAATGGCTTCATCCCATTCGCACATAGGGGACCATAATTCCTGCATGGAGAACTTGGCAATGACGATAACGGATGCAAGAAATTGAAGGGGTCAACAATTTTAGCAATTTGGGCAACACATGCCTCCCCTCAGAGAGAGAAACTTTGTAGGTTAGTGTATCACTGCGGGTACACCAGCTAACTCCCAATGTTTTAATAGAGTCAGAATCACCGCAAATTTCGACGGTAGAAGGACGATTTTTTCAATAGGAAACTGAGCAAGGAATTCTGAAGAATTGAGATTCCATTTATGGAGTGGATAACCTCCATTACTGAGCAGCGCTTTCAATTCATGGGAAACGAGGGAAGCTTCTTCGAGAGTTTCGAAAGACTGTAGATAATCGTCGACATAGAAAGACGAGGTTAAATCTTCTGAAGATTTATGGTGAAAAAATTGACCATCTTGAACTGCAAGCATGTGTAACGAGCGAATAGCGAGAAATGCAGAAGGCTTAAGTCCGTAGGTGACAGTTTTCTGACGAAATATTTTGATGGGTTTATTGGGTTTGTGACGCCATAGGATGCGTTGGAGATCCTGTTGTTCTGAGCTAATCAAAACCTGACGATACATCTGTTTGATGTCTGCAATAACGACTATAGAGAAAAGATGAAAATTCGAGAGAATAGCGGACAGATTAGCTTGTATTGCAGGACTAGAAGAAAGAGTGTCATTAAGGTAATTGCCATTGATATCAGGCAAAGAACCGTTAAAAACAACGCGGATTTTATCACGAACAAGCGGGTATTGCCAGATGGTATGATGATTTAAAAATACAGTTTCGACTGGAGGATGCAATTCGGCTTTCATATTCCTCCATGGAGCTGGTGTATTGCTCTTTAACGGCGGGATCCCTTTTGAATTTGCTCTCAATGGCAAAGAAAGCTTTGCGAGTTTACTATCTTATGAGGATTATACGGTCTTGGCATGTTAACAACGAATCTGCCTTCTGGGGAGCGAGTTGTAGTAGAGACAAAGAGCTGTTCGCAGAACTCATTTTCTGATGAGGTAGGACTAGATGAGTCAATGGTTTCTAATTTAAAGAATCGTTCCAAGTCTGTATTGACGAGTCGGTGCACTGTATTGGGGAAGTTGGCTAGTGACGATCCAACCAAAGTCGGTATCTCGCGCAAACACATTAGAGGCCAGATGACGCGTTTGCGTGCGTAAGCAGTTCCAGAGGACATTAGCACTAAACAAAATGTCAATGGGACCTTGAATATTGGAGAGAGGATCGGCGAGCCTCACATTAGAAGAAATGTTTAAGCATTTAGTATCGACCTTTGACAGGTGTCTTTGATTTGTAGTTTACAAAATTGCAAGGCTTGCGTTTTGGAGCTATTAATTCCTGATACACTTCTGGAGGTAGGTTTTGCGGGAAGACCAATTCTTTCGATCAATGATCTTGACACAGGGTCGTGAGTAGCGGCAGGGTCTAAGAGCCCTCTGGCACGAGTCCAATTGCCTGACTTATCTTGAACATCTACCTGAGCTGTGGACAACAGTACTTGGGAACTGCGTCATGACTTCGAATTCTGAAAAAAGGATGAAGCGTTAGGCCTTTCGGTATCATCACCTTGATTCGAGGTGGAAGGGGAATTCATCGATGACTTTGGTTTCTCACGACGATGAAGTGACGTGTGATGCGGCTTTTGGCAATGATAACAAAGTCTAGTAGATTTGCAATTAGAAGCGGAGTGTTTAGGCGAAAGAGAGTTGAAGCAGAGACAATGTTGAGAAACGAGCTTTCTTCTATCATCGATCGATAGCTTTTTAAAAGAAGTATAAAGGTACAGGGCATGGAAGTCTGAACAAAGTAGTCATTTTGGAAAAATTTTGTGAGTTTAATAGTTTTCACCTTGACTGGTGAATACGGTAGAGCGGTTTGTCGATTTTCAGAAGACCTAGTCTTGTAACCACTAGCAGAAGCGCTAGATTTAAGAGCGAAAGACACATGTCGTTGAGTACTTCTGGGGGCATGTACACGTCGTGAGCTGTTTGTGGGCGTGTTCACTTTGAGGTGCGAGAGCGGTTAACAGCTGTCATTTGCTGTTGATGAATGTGACCAAATGATTATAGGAATAATCATCGTCATGGGCAAGTTCGATCTCCCATGCCTTCAAGGTAGCGGCATCAAATTTAGAAGTGACCAGGTGTTTTAAAGAAATATCCCAGTGTTCTGTTGGTTGCTCCAATTGGTATAAAGCTTCACATGAAGCTGAGAGGTGTTCACAAGAGTTCGCAGAGTGTTGACGTCATTGTGACCTGTAAGTGGCAAATTAAACAAAGATTTTATATGTCGTTGGATACGAAGACAAAGATTACCATACGTCTGTTTAAGAAGATTAAAGGCAACGGGGTAGTTTTTGGTACTTAACGGAAGCGTCTCGACCAACTGTAACGCTTGGTTATGAAGAGAGGAACGTAAATAGTGAAATTTATGAAGAGCTGGAATTGTGTCATTGTCGTGAATGAGAGAACAGAAAAGTTCGTTAAAAGGGTCCCACTGATTCTCATCGCCCAAGAAATGGGGTAGTTCAATTTTAGGAAGCAATTGTCTATGCCTCTGAATGCCCTGACGAAACAGGCTCTTCGGAAAGTTTGCGGTTTAAAGCGTAGGCGGTACCAACGCCCTCATAGCACAAGGGTTAGACTTCCTCCATGTCTGCCTCCTGATTTAAAATGACGGTTTTGATCTCAGTTTGACATGCGTCATACCTTTCATAGGCTTGCTCGTAATTTTTCAAGCGTTGAGAAATGGCATGTAAGTTGTAATCTTCGGGAGATAAGTCTTTAAGGAACGTTCTAAAACGGGTAAGTTGCCCCTTGTATAAAGCACGCCTGGCGTTGAGTTTGTCATCTTGAGGTGCCATACTGAAATTTGGAAACTGGAGTCCAACTTACGCTTTAGGTAGAAAGGATGAGTAGGCTGTCATGTTGGCAGCAAAGACAGGACTGGAAATAGCAGCTTCTCTCCACCGGTTCTTCCATGCCACGCTCGCGTACAGTGATGAAGCTGAAAATTCAAAGTACAGTATATGTTAATATTTGGCAATGTATTGACAAATGGGGTCCCAAGGTTTCCGGTACCAAGAATGTGGAGCAATTGGGAGTCGATTCCAATCACGACCATAAGGGAAGAAGATGAATTGAGCAAAGGAATGAGGAGAGAAAGAAAAAGATCAGGAACGAGGGACTGACCCGAATACAAAATGTTTGTTAAAAAAACAAGAGCTAACAATAAAAAGAAGACAGAAAAATCTAAAGGAAGTCTTAATCACTGCATGAGCCGGGCAAATAGTGCCAGGAAAAGGGGAGAGCTCGTGCCTCATTTACAAATAATATTATTAATATAAGTGATCACAATGATGATCAATGTGTGGTTTGCACAGCAAACAAGAATATGTTACTCGAATAGCATGCTAAATTCAAAAAGAGGGGGAAATCTAACAACGTACAGAAGGCCAAAAGGTTATAAACAACAAAATCCACGTGGCGCATCAACAAATTGCTGCCGAGAGGGAATTGCCAATAGAGAAAGTGTAATTAATTCCAATAATTACTGAAAATGGTTTGGAGAACCCGAGCAAGTATCCAAAACATGGACGTAGGACCAGGTGGTAGCCTTGACCGAGAGAAAAAAAGTTAACATTAGGAGTAATCGCAAAATGAGAACAATTGTTGCGCTCAGAGTACACTAAACTATTCCCAGCGGGGTGCAGATGAGAAGTTTAGCGAAATAATGAACAAACCAAATCTTGAAGCAAAACCCATAATCAAGAAGCATAGATTGAAATGACAAGGTAACAATTACCTCAGGTAGGAAGTTTGCAGGGCGAAATATACCTACATTTAACAATCTAAAGGACAAACTTAACCAAATCACATTTAGTGAAGTTTTGCCATGAACACAACAAGTGAGAGAAATTCTTTACAAAATGAGCGTGAAGCATTTGAGATTGCTTCAATAAGTGAAAAACGTAGCTTGAAAAGGTGGGATAGGCATTGCTAATCATTAGAATACTCTTCGAGCAATGATAATGAGCAAAACAAGTGAAATGCTCACAGAGGGCTGCCGTGGCCCGAAGCTTAGAAACTATGTTTAGTTCCAAGTAAAAGCAAGTTAATTGCCTTAAGATAGTACATAAGGGCAATGTGACTAGCTTGATTAAGAGTCTAAAACCAATGACAAACCATACAACTAGGTAAGAAACTTGCAAGATTTCTTTTTCTTAGTTTTCTCTTTTCCCCAGTAGATTAAGTGAGCTGGTATCTCACCGCCCAAAGAGCATCCAGTGTTGAGAAAAGACTATGGGTCTTATGGGCTTTTATTATTTTGTAACGGACACCCAACCTACACATGGTTTGTTACGTCACCTTTTATCATGAAGGAATTCTGAACATATATATTTTTCGTCATAATAGCTTCCTACAATTATCTGCCAATTGATTACCTTTGTTATTGCATACAAGAATCGTTTTTTTACGTCTTAAAATTTGAAAATTTTCGAGGTTAGCAAACTGGAATGAAGAGCCTCGTCCTGTGCTGCATGCTCGCCCGTAGTGGAGCACGTGCTCATTTCCACTGGCAACGTAAGTTCTGAAGCACTATCTATCATTGGTGTTATTGTTGTGTGTCTGTTTTATTTTCTGTTCGATCGAATCTAGGCTGCCGACAGTGGGGTTCGAACCCACTATCTCCCGAATACAAGCTCAGAGCTTCGCGCCCCTAACCACACGGTTAACTCACTACAATATTACAAATAGTAATCTAAAGAAAACAATAAGAATAAAATTTAAAGAAAAATTATAGCCTAACTAATAACAGAAGAGGTGATGATCAACAGTATTGCTGACGCAAAAATTGTTAACATCGTCATCATACAGTACATCCGAGAAGGAAGGAAGGGTTGTGCTCTCAACATCTGTCAATCAGCAATGCGTCATATCACAACGCAATGAATGTCGTTATTGGTTCATTTCGCGTACGGTATCCTTAAAAAAAATAAAGCAGGCCATACACGTTCCGGTAAGCCTGTCAGAGTGTCAGTTACGACTGAACAGTTCACCGGACGCTGTCCGCCGGTTGAACTGAAGACCCCATACACCATCAGTTGAAAATAGACCGGTATTAGCACTCGACGTCCATTTTGTAAGATTTCTCAACCTAAATTGCATTTTGTAAGTGTTCTCAATATAACTAGCATAAGCATTTTGAATCTAAATTGCATTTTGTAGGTAACTTACTCGTATTTTGAATCTAACTTGCCTCTTTGTGAGTATTTTGAATAAGCGGCTTCGGTGGCGTAGTTGGTAGCATGCTGATCTTCTATGCCCAAGGTCGCGGGCTCAAACCCGGCCGAAACCGTCGGATTTTTTAAGAGCGTTAAAAATCCCTCAGTAGCCTATGCCTTCCTTCGGAGGGGAAGTAAAGCCGGCGTTAAAGCCAGATTTATGGCATGATAAAGAACCTTCCACTAATTAGACCTGTGTGAAGCTATATTATAGGTTATCTTTGACTAACGCTCTTAGGTTCCAACGTTCGTCGCCAGGAGCCGACTGTGGTGGCATCTAGTAACAAAGTGCAGAACGAGTTGGTCGTTGACGGTGGCGTTAGGTAGCAAAAGTTGGAACTACTTGAAAATCGAATGTGTGCAGGTCTTACTTGAATTAAAAACGGATAACACACACTAATACAGACTTCACAATTAACACAGGTTATCAGACAGATTCTACACACACCCAAAGTACACGGGGCTACATGACCGGGTTGTCGCAGCCCCTAAACTGAGGAACCAACCAGTATTTTGAATCTCAATTACATTTTTTGCGTATTTTCACTCTACATTCCATTTTGTAAGTCCTTTTTCCATCTAAATTTACCTTTTGTGAACATTTTCAATCTTACTTGCATTTTGTAAGTATTTTCAATCTACATTGTGTTTTGTAAGTATTTTGCATCGCGGGCGCCGACATTTTGTGATTGTTTTGAATTTCAATTGCATTTTGTAAGTTTTTCAACCTCAATCGCTTTTTGCAAGTATTTTCAATCTTGGGTGACATTTTGAAACTAAATTGCATTTTGTAAGTATTTTCAACCTCAATCGCATTTTTTAAATATGGTCAATCTACATGTCAGTTTGTAAGTCTTTTGAATCTACATTGGATTTTGTGGGTATTTCGAATCTAACTTGCATTTTGTAAGTATTTTGAATCTAAATTCCACTTTGTCAGTCTTTTTCCTTTAACTTGCCTTTTGTGAGTGCTTTCAGTCTAAGTTACCTTTGGTAAGCTACATGTTTTCAGTCTACCATGGTTTCCATTTCATTGTCATTTTCGCTATCATCCAGACCATTAGGGGCCGATAACCTCGATGTTAGGCCCCTTAAAACAACAATTATCATCATCAACCTCTATACACTGATTTTCCTTTTCGCGTACAGGAAGAGCTCACTACAACCCTGCAGTGGTCGCACGGCGTCTGACCCGTCATTTTAATTCTTCATTGCTGGAAATCCAGCAAGATCATTGAACTGAACTGTTATCTACCTTTCAAGTAACTACATTCATAATCAGCATAGTTGATTATCAAAAAATTATCTTTGAACGTATTTTCTTCATAATTATTGCAAGAAACTGTGTATTTGTTGTTGTTAATTCATCTAAGGAGCTTGAAACATGTTAGTTATCAGCCCCGTGTAGTTGGGTGTGTGTAGAGCTTGTCTGATAATAATCGTGTTGACCAACTGAAAAGCATCAAACTTTCGTTTACTAAGGCAACACTGAAAATTGCTTCAAACACTATAATGATAACCGGTGTTAATTGTGATGGCTGTATTAGTGTGTGTTATCTGTAATTCAGGTAAGGACTGCAGACGATCAATTTCTGGTAGTTCCTACTTTTGCTACAAAATACTACCGTCAACGACACATAACTGCAAACTTGGCTACTAGATGCCACCGCAACCAGCACCTGGCGACGAACGTTGGGTCTTTAGCTTCACACAATTGTATTGATATGATAAACATACAAATAAACACTGCTCACCACGTGGACAGGCTTCAGGTGGCCTGTCGCCTCACCCCACTCACGTACCGGCTTGCCTGTACTCTCTGCAGGTCAACCGGATGGACGATTGAGTTTTCGTTCGATCACCGGCCGCCTGTTCAGTCGGAACTCACAGGCCGGCCGGATCCCATTCACGTTCCGGCCGCCGGTTTAGTTTGGACTGTTCAGGCATAACTGACAGTTTGGCCGGTACGTGTATGGCCACTCTAATACTGGTCCTATCCTTTAACACCTGCAAAATTGCTCCTTCCTGCGCGTGTTCTATTTCAGGTAGCAGCTGGGATTGAGTTGTCTCGCTAACTTATGAAAGCATAGTACTCGAAGCGGGTGAACATAAAGTACGACATCAGCGCTACCTCTGCCTAGAGTTAGCAACACTGTCGCCATAAGGTGATGATGATGATGATGATAATTGTTGTTTTAAGGGGCCTAACATCTAGGTTATCGGCCCATGCCATAAGGCTCCACAGTCTTTTCTCAACGCTGGATGCTCTATAGAGTGCTTTCATAGATACAATAGAATATGAAAGGGAGCTGAGTTACCTCTAAAATTATGGATCCTAAAACCCTGGGCATAGAAGGTGCTTAAGCATTAAATCAATATAATGCTCTAGAATCTAGATAAATATTCTTAAATTGTTTGTGGAGCAGGATGGCTTCAGAATGAATACGATGCCTAAACTGCAATGAAATGCTAAGACTAGCGCAAGAAGGCACTAGAATGAATAGGCTTACAATGACGTTGATTAAAAAGTGGGCTGTACGTTGATGCTAAGTTTCAAAGAGGGGGAAGTCATCGATTTGATGAAACTTCAATTTAACAATACGAAAAAAACTTTTATAAGTACTTAAACTAAGTTTGTTTGTATGATGTTGAAAGGGAGAGAAGGGGATGTATTGTCTGGGCATATATTCCTTCACTCGCGACATGACTCGATTGAACGATTGAACGCACATATGTTTTGAAGCACTGAGAGAATTTGCATAGTTATTTGTTAACTGTCACCGTTTGGCAAAATGATATACTTCTATAGAGAGGGTATATTGCAATTTTATGGTGGATGGAGAATTTGTAGTTTCTTGAAAGTCTTTTGTTAGGTGTAGTTGACTTATTAAATGGTCAGAAGTAAACAAGTGAGTTTTCTTTTGACGCCACAACATTTAAATCGAAGAACATGTTTCTAGAGCTTTCTGAGTTGAATTTTATTTCTAGTTGATTAGGTAATTCAATCTGAATTTCACGGAGGTTATAGTGTTCACAGTTAACAGCAGTTGTGAATTTCCACTATGTCCCATTCAATTGGATTTAACAGAATTTATGGGGAGATCCCATGACGCCTAATTGCTCGCAGTTAACAAGGTTGAAAAGATTCCGATGATGGTTAAATAGTATCGTTTGACAGAGTTTGACTATTTCCACGATGGCCCGAACATAAGTTACATCATTTAGATGTATGATATCCCACGGTGGAAAATGATAGTTAAACAAATTAATGCTTTGGCATTATCAGTAAAATGTAAAATGTAGGACATCGAGAAATGGTAACCGGCCGGCTGGAAAAATAGCGATGTGAATGTCGAAAACAGCTCCAAGCCGTAATAAAAGAGATATTAGGTACTTAACTTTTCACATGATGCGTTTGTAGAGCCGGTAAGTGTTTTTTTTAGTACGGCTAACACAAAATGTCGGGAATGTCCACTGACCTCTGATAGAGGTTGAAACGAGCTTGCTTGTGCTACAAAACATGACTGCAGAGTGAAGTCACACGGCGTGACGGCGGCGTAGATCAGCCTGGGCAAGGGGGAGAGGGGAATGGAAGGGGGAATGGCGTTTTAAACGCCAATTTAGGAACACAAAAATATCACTAGTATACTGTTCATGTCTTGAGGTGTAGTTCGAGAAAGGTGTAGTTCCACGGCGTAAAGGCGAGAAGGTTGCCCTCTGAAGGAGATGAGCAGAACCTGTAAAAATGCCTTCAAGCGGCTAGAACCCATTAATTACGCCGCTTTGACGCATAAAGCGCTGCAGAAAAATGCCTATAGTAGTTGCTAAGCAAGGAGAAAACATCTTAAACCTGAAATACACGTTCAGAAATTATAAGGGAATGCACAACGAGAGAGAATCACGAAAAAGTGTGTTAGTGGTTTGCACGGAAGAAAAAATGATTGGAAAGAAAAAATTCAAGAGAACGCAATATGGGTGTACATTACTTAACATGGAAACGTATATTCAGAAGGAATATACCACCCTGTGGTTAAGCCACGATGCTCCATTTATTTTTATTCGAGTCACTGACAGTTTCAGTAGAGGCAGAGAGAGCTCTGCGGAAGCCAATGGACATCTGTCTAGCTCACGTTGAGTGATGAGCAAGATTGGAATATGAAACAAAGGCAAATTAATGAAAACTGAAGACAGAAAAGTACCGAGTTTACATCCTGCGCTTCCCACATCACTCACATCTAGCAGCGCTTTGAATGCCAGTTGTTAGCCCATAGAGAATTTTGGTCATAGGCGTATTCCCCATACCTGGCCAAGCCGTTAGTGAGTGTATAACACTAAACTCTTAGTTTCAGGATTCGTACCTCCACTTCTGGAACGTAATGGTACCCACACTACAACTTAATCCAATTAGTGTACTGAGGTGAGTACGGCACAACGGAACTGGGAGTAGTCTGCACGTGAATTACTGGAGAGTGTTTTATCCAGGAGGTCTGCATTCTAGCTTTATTTCGGTTCCAATGTTAAACTTATTCATGGGACCATGGTTCCTTCAATTTTATTTGCATTGACGCATGCTACCGTCAAGTTAGAGAACGTGTTTTAACAGCTTGGTAAGAATGTTGTTCCATCAATATGAACGCCCTCCATTATTATCAATACGAAACCAGTTACATAGGTTATATGTTGCTTGCGAATGTCACATGACCGACAGGGTCACCTGACTTCAATCAAATGACAATTTAAGGGTTTTGTGACGTCGTGGTCATGCAGTCTCGTGAAACTGATAAACTGTGCCGTTAAGATGACTGCAAAAGTAAGTGTATTTGTAATTGCGACTAGGATTGGGAAGGATGGGGCCGTATGCTAAAAGCCATAGCCTCAATTAAAAGTGTGAAACCACGGAAAACCACTTTTAGGGCAGCTGAGATGGGAATTACCCGTCTCTTAATATCTAGCATCACGAGGCCTAGTGTAGCCGTCCCAACTCTCAGACTAGAATTACATATCTTGGCATAGTCGAGAATCGAGCCCAGGACCTTAAGATTCTGAGTATCAATGCGCACCCCGAGATCACAGATGACGGTAGAGATGAGGCTCTGCAGACAGAAACCGGAGTGCCAGAATTACCTACGGATGCTCCTTACCGTAGCATGTTGCAATGTTCAAGAATGTGTCACCATCATTTTCCCAAATATGGATAGATGAACAAGATGGTCGTGCATAGCACTAGAATCTTTTATTATTATAATAATAATTATTAATAATAATAATATTACTATTATAATTATTACTATTATTATAATTATTACTACTACTCCCAGTTATTCGAAATTCAAACAAAACAAAACGCGCACCGGGAAGGCGTTGTAAGATTGTACGGAAATTACGTATGCAAGAGATTCGGACCTAACATGCAAATGATTAAAGCTTCGTGTCCAATGAATGAATAGCGGGAACTCCCGTGCATCCGAACTGCGCATATATCAGGTGTATATAGGCGCAATTCTGAAGCGTATGCTCAATGTATCTGTTGCATTTGACTGCAATATCTGAACGTCGGCTGTAAGAATGCCACGCCGAAGGATTCGTGCTCATTATGAGCAGATGTCAGAGTATGAACGAGGCCGTGCGATCGGATTGAAAGAAGCTGGTTAGTCGAATCGAGCTGTCGCTGGACATTTGGGTCTAAGTGATGCGGCGATCAGACGATGATGGCAAGCGTGGGTCAGCACCGGCAGGCATCAGCGTCAGGACGGCGGTGGTCGACCAAGGGCACAACAGCACGGACAGACAGAAACATTGTCAGAACAGCTGTCACAGCACTGGAGTTGTCGTTATCAACGATCCAGCGTGTGACCCGCACACATGTGTCCACCATGACCATCAACAGACTCCTGAGCGACAGGTATTTGCGCTCCTGCCGCCCGTTACGCCACTTACCACTCTTGCCTGTTCACCGACAAGTCAGATTACAGTGGTGCCGCGCTCGAGCAACGTGGGGACGTATAGTCTTTAGTGACGAGTCCCGTTTCCAACGATGCCCTGACGACAACCGCAGACGTGTTTGGAGACGTCCAGGCCAGCGTGGGGATCCTGCCTTGACTATCGCACGCCACACAGCCCCACTACAGGGGTAATGATCTGGGGTGCCATCTCCTTTGATAGCCGGACCCCCCTGGTAGTCATTCCTGGCACATTGACAGCTCAGCGGTAGGCTATGCTGATGACATTCTACGGCCGGTTGTTACCGTTCCTTCAGCGACATCCTGGCCTTACTTTCCAACAGGATAATGCCCAGCCACACACGGCACGTGTTGCTATGGACTGTATTCAAGCTTGCTCTATCCTTCCTTGGCCAGCCCGGTCGCCTGATCTCTCTCCCATAGAGCACATTTGGGACGGCATGGGAAGGCGATTGCGAACATCCCGGAATGTCGCCGATTTAGCCCAACAGTTGGAGACCATTTGGCACGAAATTCCGCAGGACACAATCCGGGAACTTTATCAGTCCATGCCACGTCGAGTGACTGTTTGCAACCAGGCCAGGGGTGGACCAACACCTTATTGACGTCCTCACTTTGTAACGCTCTAACTCTGCAACAAATCATTCGATTCTTCTGCACTTTTTTTCTATGTCTGTTCCTCGCATCCACCGATTTTAATCACCATCGGACAATTCCTTCCTGGTTCGTCGTTTTTTTTGATGTGTAACATCTTTCCGCTCGGTTGCTGGATAATTTTGTGGGAGTGATTTTGAAAATTGGGGACGGAAGTGGATCGGAACGATCAAGCTGGCACTGGTGGATCCAACGGAAGTATGTACTGCCCGCTTGATCGATCAAACGGAAGTGTACTACCTGGCAGTGGTGGACAACGGAAGTATGCACTGCCCGCTCGATCGATCAAACGGAAGTGTACTAGCTGGCTGTGGTGGACAACGGAAGTATGCACTGCCCTCTCGACCAATCGGACGGAAGTGTACTAGCTGGCAGTGGTGGAAAACGGATGTATGCACTGCCCGCTCGATCGATCGATCCAGCTATCAGATTATCATTTTAAACGATATTTATCATATCAATATGACTCATTTTAACAGAACCCATATGAAATTACGTGTTGGTCTGTGAATGAAGAGGACCTATCTATAAGGAATTTAAGGTTAGGCTATGAGCGGTGTCGCTTCTATTAATCTAGTTGATCCATATCGTATTCGTTATTTAGGCTAGTGCTGGTGGAAGCTACAAATCATCTAATAAAATGAGTTCCGTATTATAAACTACAATATCTGTAAACACTCGATTTTACAATAACAATTGAAAGTGTGTGTATTGGAAACAAGGCAGTGTGTGCTCTGTAGCGTGAGAATATTATGGTAATACAGTAGGCAGTGCATTTAGCAGGCACTGGTTTGACGAGCACAGTGGCAAATGTTTCACCGACTTTCAATTGTCATTGAGCAGTTTATGAAGCTTCACGTTCAAGGTTGAACATCACATGGGGTCGGACAACGACGACATGTATGTAAGCGGCATTATTGACAAGCTGTGGTTGAGTAGGCTAGTCAAATATTAAATGCCTAACAGAATGTTATATGAGTGGAATAAAAGCTGAGACTAGGTCATTTCATGATTGTAGGAGGGCATGTTTTGATTGTTTACGACGAATTGTATGAGAGTCTTGAGAATAAAGAATGATATAGTTACTGAGGAGTGTGCTCACAGTATTTGAGAGTACAGTCGACGTTGTGTGTCACTTTGTTATTATGAATTATTAAGGAAGGAAGGAAGCTTGTCGTTTTGCGTGACCGTTAATCTCACAATCATGATCCACGGTACCTCCCTTTTACGTGGAATGCCACAGGACATGGCATTTCAATTCGAAAATCTCACATGTATTGACCGGGAATCAAACCTGGTCTACCTTGGTGAGAGACTAACAGCTTGACCGCTGCGCCACAAGTGTGACAGTAGCATATCTCCAATTCAATCTATACATTCATCATAGTACCAGTATGAAAATGGAGCGTAAATTAACATTTTAAGAATGTCCAACTGTGTAGTCTACCAGTAGGATAACATGTCAGATGTTACACATCACATGCGACTACTGTAAGGCTCGTATCTTTTTTTTTTTGTCATACAGTGTACATGATCTTCATTTACTATCACATAGTACGAGCATATTCCATCATATAGTGCCTTCATGGACTGCCTAAAATTCATCATAGCATAAATATTTAAGGTGGTGTGGTAGGTGGTTTTGCTCATACAGAAAAATAAATAAATAAATAAATAAATAAGCCACAATTCCAATAGACCACGGAAAAGTAGTCTAACAGCTCTCTATCACGTAGTGCTTCAGTACTATCCAACGTCCACAATAAATCGCTACCTACCTATAAGTACTACATGTTATGACTCTATTTGTGTCTCCTCTAGAGAAGGCAGTGAAATATAATTGGACATGGAGTAACGCTTAATGTTAGCAAGCAAGTATACATATACTGTACAGTAGTTATGCTTTAGTCCTTACCGAGGAGGAAGCGAAGCTTTAAGCCGGTAGTGCTACGTTCGGCTCAGCAATCCAGTGAAGTTGAGCGCAGTCCAAAAACATCTCACATAAACTCATAGACGAGCAGCCATGCAAAACATGGCCGGAGTTCAGCTGAAGTTTATGATTTATCTTTTGTACCCGAGGGACCAGAAAATTGTGAATCATCCCTCATAGTGTTGCTGACCACGTCCCGTGTTTCACGAAACTTAATACGATAACATGTGGCTGGAAACTGGTTAGCTTCACAAACGACGCATTAAAAGTAACAAGTAATGAGTGGCATTGTTGTTATTTTCTAAGGGGCTTTGTGATATCGTGGTCATGTGACTCCGTGTACTTGGGTATGTAGCATTTGTCCTGATAACCTGTGATGTCTGTACTAGTATGTGTATTTGCAATTTAGGTAGCATTTGGGTACGAAGCGGCCGTGGCTTTAAATTAGCTACCATCCCGGCATTGGCCTGGAGTAGAAGTGGGAAACCACGGAAAACCACTTCCAGGATGGCTGAGGTGGGAATCGAACCAGCCTCTTCTCAGTTTTGACTCATCAGGCTGAGCGTACCCCACTCCAGAATTTAATTTCTCGCCAGAGCCAGGAATCGAATCCGGACCTCCAAGTTACAGCCAAGAATGCTATCCACTACGCAACGAAGTAGTGAGTGAAGTAACTTGTTATATGGTAAAGTATTTTAGATAATGTAGTAGAAGATACAAAAGCCTCCGTGGCTGAGGCGGCAGCACGCCGGCCTCTCACCGCTGAGTCCGTGGTTCAAATCCCGGTCACTCCATGTGAGATCTGTGCTGGACAAAACGGAGGCAGACAGGTTTTTCTCCGGGTACTCCGGTTTTCCCTGTCAAATTTCATTCCAGCAACACTCTCCACTATCATTTCATTTCATTTCATCTGTCATTCATTTAATCATTACCCCAGAGGAGTGCGTCAGGCCTCGGCAGCCGGCACAGTTCATATCCTCGCCGCTAGATGGGGGCTTCATTCATTCAATTCCTGACCCGGTCGAAGACTGGAAGCAGGCTGTGGATTTTCATTTCAGTAGAAGATACAAACTGAGAATATTTTCATGATAATATGCGGCCCCGTAACAGAAGCAATTTAGCAACCTTAATCTTTTCATGTTATTTGTGGTTTTTTGAGTCTTCAGTTTTTTGACTGGTTTGATGCAGCCCTTCATGGTTTCCTGACCTAAGCTTATAGTTTCATCTCTACATAGCTACCACACCCTGCATCCGAGGCAATCTGTTTAACAAAGTCTAACCTTGGTCTACCCCTACAGTTCTTATCCTCGACCCTTCCTTCCATGACTAAGTTTCCTATTCCTAGAGGTCTTATTACGTGAGTTACGTAGCAATGCCGGCACGTCACCTGAAACCCCAGGTAACTTACCTGACAGCTGAGATGTAATAGCTGCCAGGCAAGAATATAGCTTTTAGAAGAGAATTTCCATTGTATTACTAAATCATTGAGGCAGGATATGTGTCTCTGTATATTATCTATTGTGGACTTGATGATTTATAACGAGTTTGATTCCATAGCACGAGTCAGGGAGTTATGTCATGTGAATAGCAAGTCGAGTAGTCTCTAACCTTAGACCCCACTCTAAAAAAATCATTCATAAACTAGACTATATAAAGCAGCTTGATAACAGAGCTCGAGGCTTCATTCACCACATTGATTCAATTACGTTACGCTGCCCGCCTGAGGCATGCCTATCTGGAATCGAACTCGGCAATAACTTCTGCACGAGTTGAAACTGTTCATACTTATTCTTCGGATCTTAATAAAAGTCATTTAATAATCTGCAACAAGTCTAAGTCTTTTTCTTCGTAATCGACAGCACGCGTAAAGAAACCGTGAGCTTATTAGTATACATAGGCTATGCAAAGTCAAGATACGCTGCTAAAACATAACTCGTGTCTTACCAACCTATTTCTTCTCTTCTTTAGCAGTCACCAGAAACATCTCTCCTCTCCCAATCATCTTAATATCTCTTCATTTGTAACCCAATCTACCCATCTGATCTTCATCATTCTCCTGTAACACCACATTTCAAACGCTTTAATTCTCTTCTCTTCTGCTGCTCCAACAGTCCAAGTTTCACTTCCATAGAGTGCCACGCTCCATACAAAGGCTTTTAAAATGACTTCCTAATACCTAAATCTATATTTGATGTCAACAGATTCCGTTTCTGTAGACGTGCATTCCTTGCCTGTGCTAATCTACTGTTTATATCCTCTTTGCTTTGTCCATCACTGGTTATTTTGCTTCCTAATTAACAGAACTCTCCTACTGACTTTAGCTTTTCACGTGCCAATTCAATGTCCATAGGGTTTTCAGATTTCTTTCGGCTGCATTCCAATATTTTTGTTTTACAATTATTAATTTTTATCGTGAACTAGCTATAGGCTACCTGGCATGCGTTGCAATGCCAATCAATGCCAGATAGATTGATAGAAAGAATGAAAGGAAGATCATATTAAAGTTATTGGTTTTACGTCCCTTTTAACAACTGTGGCTTTTAGAGACATCGGGGTGACGGAAGTTTGGCCCGAAGGGGGTCTTTAACGTGCCAGTAAATCAAGTGACACGGCCCCCTCGCATTTGCGCACCCTCAAATAGCCACTGACTCCGTCAGGATTCGATCCTGCAACCTTGACCACAGAAGGCGAGAACGTTTCCGCTGAGCCATGCAGCCAGCCCAAGAGAGAGAGAAAGAAAGAAAGGAAGGAAGGAAGAAAGAAAGAATGAATGAATAGAAAGTGTTTAAATTGTAATTTCGTAACACCTAGGACATTTGACCTTAATGATAATAACAGGCTAATTAAAAAGGAAACGATTACTAAACGAACATGGTGACACTTTAAAACTGATAGGCCTATAGGTAATTCAGATTTCTTTGTCTCAACCTTAATTGCTGGCTTAGGCCGATACTCGTTGCATCTAGAGAATGAGCTGATGGCGTACTGCTTGTGTCCCAGCTCCGTGAATCTGAGAGGAATGTGGATCGCATGGATGAAGATATAGCCTATGATGACAGACGTGTGGGGTTCCCGGTCCTTGCGTAGTGACAGACCGAATACACTGGGACTTGCACAAATGTTCACCGAAGTTTATTTGTTGAAACGACTCGCATTCCATTTATTGTATAATGGATTTTCTAATTCGGAAAACTTCTACTCGTGCGCTACCTATTGTAAATACCTTTCCTAGAATGTGCACAACAATTCAGTAAAATTTAATCGCAATCGGATGAATGGTACATGAACGCATAACAGACTTGAAACGATTTGCGCGCCGTCACTCATTTATTGAATCTATTGGTGCGCTACCTATTGTAAAATTAATTTACTAAGACAGAAACTTTCCCTGGAGTGCACACAACAACTCACCCATGTTTCATCGCAATCAGTGATGGTATATGAAATATAAAGACCATGTATATAAATTCTTTCCTCAAGACAGAATCCATACCATTTAAAATCTCATTGAAATCCTCTGGTGTGTCGGCTAAGATGACGATGTCATCAGTAAATCCTAGAGTTGAAAATATTTCTCCATGAATCTTTACTCCTACTTTGATTTTTTCTCCAATTTCCTTCATTGCTTGTTCAATGTATTTAAGATAAAGTTACCTTAGGGATAACAGCGTATTTTTTTAAGAGTTCATATCAACAAATAAGATTGCGACCTCGATGTTGGATTAAGAAATATAATGAGGTGTAGAAGTTTAATTCATAGGTCTGTTCGACCTTCAAATCCTTACATGATCTGAGATCAAACCGGTGTAAACCAGGTTGGTTTCTATCCAAATTTTATAACAACCTAATTCGTATTCCATGTTAAACAGAGATGTCATGGCTTATGATTGTTAAGTTAAGAATCATTTAAAACACAAAGTCTCTTTTATATCGACAAACATTGTCGCCGCCCTCAAAATAGTGTATCACGTTTCAGTCGACAACAATAGAGTTGGATGTTCTCTTATAGTTGGTGATGATTCCATGTGGTGCAATAATATTGTAAACATAGATGTTTAATGCATTTTCCAAGCACACCATTATACTCTGGTTACGTGTTCAGAGCAGCATTGAACTGGAAGTGTGCAAGAAGCGTGTCATCGAGATTCGAGAGGTAGCCATGACACTCCACCATAAAGCGCATTCCTGCTTTTTTGATTCAACCGAGTGTGAACATATGGATTGAAATCCTAATAAACTGAATTCAAGGGTCAATTTGCAGAGGGATAGCATGATAACTGAGAAATGGCGCGACCTAGATTGAAGGAGGACTTGCTCCCAAATACGGATCCGAAAGGAGAGGATTTCTTACGTATGCGATAACCAACACTGGGACAACTGATTCTGCAAGTAGCAATTCATCGTGGACAAGCCTTTTCGAATGACTGTGGTCCCACTGTATTTGATGACGTTATAGTGGCTTAGCCTATTTTTTTTTTGGATGTGATCTACTCCCAGTTCGTAATGATAAGTTACCTCTCCTTAATTCAGCGTTCCTTGTAGGTTCTTAGACTATGTACGTTGGGGGTTTTCGATAAGACTCACCAAGTCAGGCTCATCAGTGGGCATTTGGTGGCCTGCCCGGACCACAGCTGGCGTATCGCAACTTCCAATAGGCCTACGTCTCATATTTACTTTAGTGCGAGAACCAAGAGTTCTCACAGCTTTTCTCCTCCCCAGAGGAGATTCCAAAATGATGATATATTGGCTTTCATGGCCATTAATGATATTGCACAACCCCAGCGGTGGTCCAGGCAGGTCACCAAATGCCCCCCGATGGTCCTGACTTGGTGCACCAATGCTACATCCTGCAACAGGTACTGCCTCATCACCAAAAACTAGTGGTGGAGCATAATAATGGCCGTCAAAGCCAATATGTCAACATATCTCTTCTCTTTCACGTTTCTACTGGGTAAAAGAGGGGTTAAGTTCAGTTTAGTAACTCTGTGGTGAATGATTTACAGGTCGCTTGCCTTTCCTGACGCAAATCACATGGGAGGAGTTTTGCGAATGAAATGAATTCTGACAAGAAACAGCCGTCAGTGTTATATGATTCAAGAAATAAAAAATTACGTCCGGTGATTCGGATTCCTTGTGTGATGGGGCTGTCACATGTGTTATGTTGGTATTGGTACTGTTATTGTGGGTGTAGCCTATTTGTATTTGGGGATTTGAAAGGTGGCGGCCATTGCCTTTTGTTAGGTATCAACCCAGCATTCGCCCTGAGAAGAGATGGGAATCAACAGGTGGCTGAGGTTGTATCACCTGATACTTTCCTGGCGTATTAACAACCGACAAGAGGATCAAACCATCTAGTGATCCAAGTTGAGGCTTAATCTCAATGACCTGACACGTTTACCGTTGAAGATTGTGTGCTATAGATTACCTCGTGGGACTTTATTCACACTTACAGTTCGTGGTGATGGGTAAACGCAATAATTTCACATATTGTGCGTTGCACCCACAGTGATAGTCATGTTCCTATTGTTGTTATTCCAATAGGACTTTGATATCACACACGGCTTATGACTATGTATGCGTTCACCATCACATCTATTCTATATCCAGGTTTATATAGACTATGTAGGCATATTTTTATATAGCATTTAAGTAATTTACATGTGATAATCAACTCTGGGACAACTGATTCTGCAAGTCTCAATTCACTGTGGACCAATGAAATGGAATGAATTCTTGCAAGAACCAGCCGTCAGTGTTCTATGATTTAAGAAATGAAAAAATATGCCCGGTGATTCGGATTCCATGAGCGAGGTTAGGTAGGCTACAATGCCTGATTAGTCTGTAGTCACTTAGTGTTCAGTATCGTTTGCAGGATATGCTTCCAGTGCATTAGTAACATACGGGATGCAAGCAGAGAAATATCGACCTTCCTGATAACAACGCTAGTTGGGCTGCATAAAACAATATTATTAGGGGCAGCTGATTCATCTGGTAGGCCTATAGTCGTGACGGTGAACTGCTACCTAGTCGCAAGCCTTTCATTATCATAATCCTGCCGGAACTTTCTGCCCAAATAATTCTGAAGGTCCCATGTCGGCTTCTCTCGACATCAGACGTCCTGGCCGTTCCCTCGTGGGTTAAAGGGACTCTGGCTAGATGGAGAATAGAAAAATAAGAGTGGCTCCTGTTCAAAGTCTATTACCCTCATATAACTGCTCCCCTGTTTGACGGGAAACACTTGTAAGTGAGTCAAGGATCAAATGCAAGCTAATTATATACGAAAGGTTCTGAAACCGGATAATGGGTGGGCTACTACGCCTGATTTGCTGAACGCTGTTCAACGGCAAATATCGATACAGATTGATGTGAATAGCTATGAACAGTGATGAAACGGGTAACCCTCAATATACTGTGTTTCAAATACTTTAATCAACATAATAACCATATTCAGAGCTTTCAACGTCTTGAAACAAGTAGTTCCATGACGAAGTAAGGAGACTAATTTTCTTAAAATGTAACTACAGAATTAAGTTGATAATGATCATGATTTGCTCAAAATATGTCTGAAACATTGTACCCCAATAGAGCACTACAACTTGTTTCGAACAGTTACGTTATAAAGTAGTTAGTAAGACTGCTAGTGTTGAAAATGAGCACAATTAAATTCTTTGGGCACACATATATAAAATGTTGTTATGGAAGTAACATACAGTTATACATTGAACCTTTTACCTTGCGTAGAGTAATGTTGGCAGCATTGTCGCGTATAGGTTGCTCAAAATAAATCCGCAATATTAGGCCTATGTAAGGTTACTACGTGTGCCGAGTTTTGAATTGTTTGCCTTTACGCATTCAGATGGGTGTCCCTAAAGTCCGGTAACACATTTCTTAATTTATTGCACAAAAACTGCAAATGATACAGCTTTCCTATATATGTCATATTAAAGGGTAACTCAAATGGTTTTGCTTTCATAGTTTGATTTCACACTGATAATTTTCTTAACACATTTATTAAACTTTTACACAAAAACTACAAATTATACAGAATTCGTATACAGTATTCGTAATATTAAAAGAGGAACTAAAATGGTTTTCTTTTCATTGTTTGATTTCCCATCGACTCGATATGGGCACCAGGTGCAACTCGGCAAATATCTACACGGTAATCGAACTCTTGCCACACTTTTTGGAGCATATCAGCCGATACAGTGGTGGCAGCGTCTTGAATCCTACGATTGAGTTCCTCGAGATTTTGTGGTAAAGGTGGCACATACACACAGTCCTTGATATACCCCCCCCCCCATAAGAAGAAATCACAGGGAGTGAGATCTGGAGATTTGGGAGGCCAATTGTCGAAACAGTTATCATTATTCCCTGCTCGTCCAATCCAGCGCTGAGGTAACCTGTTGTTCATAAAATCATGGATATCAGAATGGTAATGGGGTGGGGCCCCGCCTTGCTGGAACAGGAAATTGTCGGAATCTTTCTGCAATTGTGGGAACAACCACTGCTGTATCATATCCAGGTATGAGTGCCCATTTACAGTGTTTTAGGCGAAGAAGAATGGTCCGTAAAGTTTCCGCGATGACACTGCACAGAAAACGTTCACCTTAGGTGAATCACGCTGATATTCGAGGAATTCATGAGGATTTGCGGTCCCCCACACACGACAGTTATGCCTGTTGACTTTACCATTTGTATGGAAAGTCGCTTCGTCACTAAAAATTATGCGATTTAGGAAGTCGTCATCGTCTGCCATCCATTGTTGCACTCTGATACAAAACTCATAACGCTGTTGATTGTCATTCCCTTTCAACTGTTGTAAGAGCTGTAATTTGTACGGCTTCATGCACAGTCTCCTACGTAGTGTCTTCCAAACTGTCGTACATGGTATTTGCAGCTCGCGGGATGCTCTACGAACAGATTTTTTCGGACTTCTTACGAATGCCTCATTCACACGGTTAACGGTCTCTGCACTCACTGTTGGTCGGCCACTACGTTTTGTAACACACAAGCAACCAGAACGCACAAACCTGTCATGCCAGGCGTAAATAGACTTCCTGCTTGGTGCCTCTTTACGGTACTTAGTCCTAAACTTCCGTTGCACATCTGTAGAACTCTTATTCGTGTGGAATTCCAACACACAGAAAACCTGCTCTCCGCCACAAGTCGCCATATTTACAAATGTGGCTAATAGCGCTAACTGTGGCGAATGTGGGAACTACGAACATTGGCGGTAATATCTAACAAAACCATTTGAGTTCCTCTTCAATATGCCATATATAGGAAAGCTGTATAATTTGTAGTTTGTGTGTAATAAATTAAGAAAAGTGTTACCGGACTTTAGGGACACGCTGTATAGAGACTATGGTTACAAATTAAGGAGAGCATTTATCAAGAGTTGATAGCGCTGGTGACTCCAAAAATATTCCTCTCTTGTGACATAAGTTACATTACACATACCGTAGGCCTACTAAATTTAGTTGAAATCCCTTTGTTAGTATGGAAGTTACATGCAGTAGAACATTGAATCTATAAGCTTGCATAGCATTTTGGTAGCATTAACTTTGATGATTTACTCTAAGTATGTCTAACACATCACGAACATTTAGTATGCCAAATTTGAAGTAGGTTCTGTGCACATATTCTGAGACATTGAATCTAGGACTCAAGAGTTTTGAGATTAACTTATTAATACATTTGGTAGCCCTGCTGGCTCTTACAATAATCCCAGTTATAAGCCCTAAAGCATACATTGCACGCACAAAATTTAGATGAAGTCCATTCGTTAGTATAAAGGTTTTGTGCAGTTAAACATTGAATCTATCAGTACGCGTAGAATCGTGTTGGCAACACAGCCATATAGGCCTATATGATAGCCTATATGGGTTACTCAAAGATCAATCAGGAATATTATGCTCGATGAGTTTGAAAAATTATAACTATTGGCCTGTATACATTATGATTTACTGAAAATACTTAAAATTATAGAAAACATAAATCAACAGTTTGCAGCCCTGACGTGCCTGCTATACGCTTAGTTCCATCTTGAAGGTACACAATGCACATACAAAATTTGGTTGAAATCCAATAGATAGTCTGGACGTTACATGCAGTTAAACAATGGACCTATCCGCAAGAGTAGTATCATGTTGCCAACACTGCCATATATGGACTACTCAAAATTAATGTAAAATATTATCTATAGACTATATACGCACCAAATTTGGAAGAAATCCGTTTTTTGTTATGGACGTTACATGCAGTTAAAGATAGAACCTATCAGCACGCTATAGGCCTACGTGTGCCAATTTTGGAACAGTTCCCATGCATTCTTTCAGAGATATCTTACTTAGAGCTCAATTTGTATTGTGATTTTTCAGCAGTTGGTAACACTGATGTCATTTTCAAATATGGTCATGAGATGTTCTGGTATAGCCTATTGGTATGTCTTTACTCATACGAAATTTGGTTTTCACAGCTGCTGCCGTTTAGAAGTAGGTATATGCTATATGTGGGAGAGGGGGAGGGGGGGGGGGGGGCACACACAAACAGACACACAGAAGGATAAGCACACAAACATTTATCCGGATTGTTCTCTTAAGTCTACATTTTCATAATTTTAACAAAATGTGAAAAGGAGGCTAAAAATTGTAAGCTATTTGTTCGTTATTTTCTAAGCCTAATTTTAACAAATTTGGGCTTATTTAGTAGCCTAAACTTCCAAGAATTTCCCGGTATTTATTTTTATTTTAATAGAATGTAATGTGTTTACATGACGATTTCCAAGAAGCAGTTGCAGAAGCGGCTTTCTTTTCATGATATGTCTCATTTATATATGTAGGCATATTTATTTTAATTGCCAGACAGATCGAATCCACGTGTGACAATATAGTCTAATAATTAACAATTACATTTAATAGTTTAAGCAAACCAAAAACAACAAACACGACCACAGATAGAAAGACACTATTATTCTATCTATCAACAACCACAACCATACAGACACGCACTCAAACATCCTGGAAGAAAATTACCGCTAACTGTAGTTCATTCTAACAATCCCAAATGTTAAAGACACATTGAAATAATTATTTACAAAATTTTGAAAACTATCTACAGTAGCAGAAAGTTCAATATTTGGTTTATTCTAACACCTGCTTAACATGCTAAACAGCCTACTGCGAAGTTGAGACCCTATTTTAACTGGTATGAGGCCGCTACGTAAGGAATGTATTAAAAAGTTCTTAAATGATAGCCTATAGCCTATTCCAGCTGAACCATGATCTGGACTCATATTGTGATACCTGTAGATAAGGGGAACTATCGTCTGATCTAACTTTTGCTCTCATCATCATTGTCTGGCTGATCATTGTTTAACATGATGTATTTTAGATAAAACTGGTGCTCTGAATATAGAATACTGATTAAATAGTGTTTTTACGTGGTTTCTCACTTCTACTTCTCACCTAACTTACGGTTCACTGCGGTTACAATATCGATAAACACACACAAACACAGAACTAATGACCATGATGTTGGACGACCCTGAATATATATATATATATATAAAATAGTCCGTAAGGGCTATTGAATAACTTATTGAATATTTCATTTTCAAAAGGAATCATATTTTATTAAAAGGCTACCTGTAGTCTAGCTCGTCCTTTCAAGCTTTGCTTGAAGGGAAGTAAGGAAGTAGCCTATTCGGTAATGCTTGAGTCCGAGCTCCATGAACCTGAGAGGGATGTGGATCGTGGACGACGCGACGAGGAGTTTTGTGTGGTGTTCCCGGTCCGTGCGTAGTAACAGAACCAAATACATTGGTCGGTGACTCACTCACTCATTCGCAACACCACAGTGGTTTAGGCAACGGCCCTATATTAGCAGAATTGGAATAGACAGGAATTCCAGATAACACGACGGGATGTTGACAGGCCCTTCTCTTCCTGCCTTTCGCGTAACCTCACCCCGCAAGTTCACAGAGCTCTGAATAAAGCAGTACAGAGCCCATGCGATGCCCATTTGTTCGAGGAGCTGAATTTCAACAGAGTGGAAAAGGATTTGCCAAGAATGAAAATCTTGAAAGAGTGGTTTCTCTATGGCTCCGACACTAAGGACCATTTGTAGCGCCAGGGAACGGTACAACGCTCAGACGCTTGATGATAACTGGTGAATGTTTTAAGGAATGGAAGAGTGAGGTTATCTGCCCCTAGACAATTGTTTATGACGACCATGAGACTGTGTCAAAAGTAGTGAAATATAGGCTATCTGTGTCATTTCGCAGCATACTGTGTCACGGAATAAATGTTAAATGTTCCTATAAACGTGTGTAACTTACATTTTGAAAGCCACACGCACAGACGTTGTAATTCATGTGGAATTACTAGTTAACTTGCTGGGACACAGACTGACCACTTAAGGTAACGTAGCGAACGATCACCTCGTGGTGTACTTGTTTGAGTTGTTGGCTCAAGATTTGGTTCCCAGCTCTGCCAATAGGTGGGAGCAAGTTTCACTCGGGCTCATAAGAATAAAAGGGTAGAGGATGGGTTCGATTTCCACGTCATCTATCTTATAGCCTAAGTGGTTTTCTGTGGATTCCCACTTCCCCTCCAGGCAAATGCCAAGACGGTAGGCCTACCTTACTTAAGGCCATGGTCGCATCCTTCATTATCCCAACCTCCATTACAAATACACACACTACTACTCAAACCAGAATACAGGCTCTTTGACAAATTCTACATGCAGACACATCCAAGTACACTGGGCTGATTACCGCAATGTCCAAGATCCTAAATAAAAGAATCCTATAAACAGCTATGCAAACGGTGATGCCCGGTGACCTCTCGTGGAGACCCTCTCTGGGAACCTTTGATGTTCTCATCTGGAACTACGACCGATCCTGTGACCACACTTGGCAAATCCGGTCAACTTTTATTGATGTCTCACGGAAGCCCTGAGGTATCTCGTGGAACCTTTGTTTTCTTCAGGTGGAGCATTGTCTTAGAACCGAGATGTTAAAGATACGTAAGATTACTCTCCGCCTACGTCACAACCTCCTGCACTTAAGTATGGTGGCTGAGCCACTGAGAACCATGGCCCGTCCCCTCCGGAAGTAGGAGGGGTTACTACTTACTCCTCCTCCCAGAATACTCATACTCTTCAGCAGCTCGCTGCTTACTGGCAGAGGGGCGTTCTTCTTGCATCTGTCGCAACTATTACCGTGACCGTGGCGAGTGAAGTTTAGTCACAGTCGAAAGTCAACACCTCAAGGAACGGAATAACCTTGCTTAACAATATTAATAGTTAGAATTGTTGTAACATAATGTCGAGGGGCATGCGACATCTTAGTCATCAGCCACATGTACTTGGGTGAGAGTCGAATCTATCTGATGCCCTGTGTTAATGTGGTGATGCACTAGTGTGTGTACTTAGGGCTGGTATTGGTAAGGAGGTGGTCGTGGCCCTAAGGTAGGCCTACGGTCAGGAAAGTCGCCAGGATTAATGGTGGGAAACCACATGGCATTATTTCTAGGATGCCTAGCCCAGCTATTATCAGTTGTTACCTGTTTCGGCCCTCACTCTCATAATAAATTTCTTGGCAGGGTCGGAAATTGAACATGGGATAATAGTGGTAGCAACCAATATCGATATTCATGACAATAGGCTTATTAGTAAATTAACATAGGCTATAAGCGGCGACTTTTATAATTGTAGCCTATGTGTTGTTGTTGATTCATTTTAGGGGCTTTGCGACATCGTGGTCATGTAGTCCCAAGTACTTGGGTATACGTAATATGTCTGATAACTTGTGTTATTGTGGTAGCTGTACTAGTGTGTGTATTTGTAAATCTAATAAGGATTCGGAAGGAGGTGGCCGTGGCCTTAAGCTAGGAACCATCCCGACATTCACCTGGAATAGAAGCGGGAAACCATGGAAAACCAATTCTAGGATGGCAGACTTGAGAATCGCAACCACCTCTTCTCAGTTTTGCCTCATAAGGATGAGTGTGTCTCGTTCCAGTCCTCACACCAGAATTAAATTTCTTGGCAAACTGGGAATCGAAACCAGGACTCGGCGGTGACAGCCAAGAATGCTTGCTACTACGCAACGAGCCCACATATTTTTTATGTGGGGGCAAGTTGATATATACACCAATATTATGATATCGATGTGTAAATAATAATAATAATAATAATAATAATAATAATAATAATAATAATAATAATAATAATAATAATGAAAATAATAATAATAATAGTCTACTAATATCTCGTTACCCACATGCAAATGTATTTTATTGCAGGCCTATTAGAAGCAATACTCTCCTGCAGACGTCCGTTAACCTGGTCCATTACTCTAAAGTAGAGATGCAGCAATAGGCCATCTCTCTGGTGCAGTGCAGAAATAAGCAGATGCATTTTTGTACCGCTCGTGTTAATAAGGCCACGGACGCTTTCTTATCAATCCTGGTTTGAATAACTGTAAGAATGCACACACTACTACATACACCACAATATCACATGTAATGAGACAAATTCCACACACATCCAAGTACACAGGGTCACTTAACTGAGACTACCAGACTACCGGGGGGACTCAAAGTCCGGAGATCGCAGATTGGACTACCACCGCTAAGAAAGGCCACCTTGAGTGTGGTATTACTCTGGGTAATTTCATACTTCCTTCAAATGCCAAGATTGTGCCTATTAGGCCTATCAAGTCCCGGGGCACTTATCACAATCCCAGACCATATGAATTATAATCTCACACTCCAGACTATTAGCGTCACCTCAGGAACACACAAGCAATATTCAGAGAAGGGCACATGACTTATCGAAGGTAAGAAGAGCAACAACATTTAAGGTAAAACATACCGGAGATAGGCTACATACTGCTCGGGTCCAAGCTCTGTGAACTTGCGGGGTGAGGTGACCTGGGAGGCGGGAAGAGAAGGGCCTGTCAACAGCCCACCGTGTTATCTGGAATTCCTGTCTATACCAATACTGCTAACATAGGGCCTTTGCCTAAACCACTGTGGTGTTGCGAATGAGTGAGTAGGTCACCGACCAATACAGGCCTATTTGGTTCTGTACTACGCACGGACCGGGTACCCTCATCATCCATCACCATCACTCTTCATAGTCCGCGATCCACATTCCTCTCAGGTTCACGGAGCTTTGACCCGAGCAATACGAAATGTAGAGAGGGAGAACGACGAAATATGGACTTCAAAACTTCCGTAGTAGGCTACATGTAAGAGCCGGAGGGCTATTAATAACGCGGCCATGAGTGCAATGAACTAACTCTCTATCAACGGTAGCCTAACTGATAGCCAATTACTATGAAATCATCAAAATTGTAAATGTAAGATTTATAAATTACTCCAGGCAATGAACTACGGCACTATCTCAGTATTTACATGGGCACAGTGTGGGGAAACCCCCGAGTAAATTACACCAAGAATTTTAGCAAACTAGGGTGTAACCGATGATCGAAGCATACATCTGATTTTTGTTTGCTTAAACCGAATGGTTATTGAAGCAGCTGACTAGGCTATGGCAGGAATGACCATTGCACACTGAGATGATTTTCACGATGTGTGCTCTGCGTCTACACCTGATGAAGTAGCCTATTGGTGTCCCAAGTAGACCTTCATATGCAATTTATCCTGAAAAATTCACTAGTAATATATGTTTAAGTCTGCATAAGCAAAGCACTGTTCACCATATTACTCGAGATAACTAGCACATTAAGATGAAACTTACCGGTGTATGAAACCCAAGCGAGTGCTCTATAACAGACAAACGTTTCATTTCCGTTCTTTGAAATGGCTTCCCTTCTAACGCGAACTTGATGAAAGCAGGAGTGAAGTACAGTACTTTACTGATCACTATTATAATATGGGGTCCACACCTCAAAGAGACCACGAGGCAGTCTGCTAGTCTCTTTGTTGTCACTGTCTGCCACCAGAGAGGAGCCTTTCACAGCTCTGTAGACTTAGACTCCTCAAAGGAAACGAAAATGAAATATAAATGACATAAAGAGATGATGCATGAAAATTGAATAGAATATTTAATTACTTTGGATATAAATAATTTATTGATCACAATGGACATTATTGGTTTTGTGTTATCGGAAGAGAAATCAGTTAACGAATACTATAGTTTTCAACGTGTGGATTACATTCGTCACGCCAGCTACGTATTGTAACGCTTTCCCTAAGTTTACTGCTTGCACAATGGCATAACTTATCCAGAACAGTGGTTGCACCAGGGTATCACAAGCAAGGCTAGGGATGATGCAAAGAGCTCATTGCAATAACAAAACAACGTGAGCATTTATAGTAATTTTGTTGAAACTACAGATTGATAATAATATTTGAATAAAAAATGATGCTTTTCAGTCGGTCAACACGATTGTACCCAAATGAGATGGGTTATTCCATAATACTGAAAAAACCATGAGATTAATAACTACACTTGGATCACCAGTTTCGATCGTCAAGCGATCATCATCAGATCCATTACACTTAGGCTATAAAATCTATGTCTGAAAGTATGGGTGAAAATATTTACAATATATAGGCATACACTTATTTAGTTACAGTATTAGTTAAGATAATGCAACTTGCCAGTATTTGTTAGTTGTAGTCTATGTGATGTTTTGTTAAGATAGTGGAAGTAGTGTTTGACCTCCGGAATTTGCTTCTTTGGAGTGAATATGTGGTTGTTGTAAATGGTCACTTCAGGTTGTATTGTACAGGCTACTTATCTGGTTGAGTCTTGCGCGGTCCCGGTGAGAGTAGTTAACTTGGTCACTGTCTGCAGTCGACTAAAGGGAAATTCTTGTTTGTGAAGGTCCCTTATCTCGTTGGGATATTCCCCTTCTCACATTCCTAAGTGTTCCTCGTACAAATGTGACCTTAAGTTGCCAAGTCTAGTCTCTCTAATGTGGTGTATGTTACTGTATTCAGGATAATCTTCAGCTATTAATGACCTGGTTCCAAAATCTCCACGCATAAGCTAAAATGTCCTCTTTAAGCGCAAACGGTCTAATGAGAATGTCCCGGTACCTTTAATACAGCCGTTAATACCGGCCTAGGTTTATAGAAGAAAAACATACATCGTACATCCTGATACAATAACATGTTTCCCTTATTAATCCCTTATCTTGCTTGGCTACATCGTTATGTTGTTTCTTGTTTCCGACGGGGTGTGTTTTCTAGTAGAGTGAAGAGGGTTGAACTCTCCAGGAAAGTGTGTTCGTTTAAATTATTGGAGTTGCTTCTCATAGCTAAGTGTATCTCGATTGCTTCCTTTACGTCAATAGCTAACTTATGCCTTTCGGTTCGTGATGAATTATTTTTAAATTTGTTTCAATGTTAGTGAAACTGGGTCTTGCGTCACATATGCGTTCATATACGGCAGGTTCGTCCCGTATTTTATCGCCTTTCTGTGTTCGTTGTATCGTGTATCCATTCTTCTCCGAATCTGCCCGATGTAATTTGCTTGACACCCAGTATCTTGGGTCGTAATGCAATATACCCCTGACTTTGAATACAGGTCTTGATTATTTAGATTACTGTTTTGCAGATGCTTTCCGGTTGTGATATTTGTTGTAAATGCTATTGGTATGCCTTATTTTTCGAACAGATTAGTGATTGTATATGTATTCGCGTTCACATAATTGAAACGCGTGAATGTTTCCTCAATATTGTCCGGCTTTTGAATCGTTTTATTTTTATGTCTGGCTACAATTTGATCTATTTTGCTGGACGGAAAATTGTTTTCCTTTGCTTGATTATTCAGAATTCGTTATTGTAATTGTCTTTAGTTATGGGTATGTTAAAAGCCCTGTGCACTATTGAATTGAACCCCGCTAATTTGTGAGTAGTGGGTGATGTGACTGATTGTCAATTGCATGCGAAGTTTGTGTGGCTTTTCTGAATATGGAATTCGAAAGCTAATTATCTTTACATTCGTTAGTTATGTCAAGATAATTTATTTTTCGATCGGTTTCGAATTCTTTTGTGAATGTGGTTGAGTGGTGTAGACTACTAATGGTATGGAGAATTGTTTCTTCGCTTGTTAATTCAGTGTCGTAGATGAAAATTACATCATCCACGTATTTCTTCCACGTTACTATTCCCTTTGTCGAGGTCTTTTCTAGGAGCGTATTTTCCGGTGCGTTAATGAAGATGTCGGCGATTAGTCTGCTTAGTGGTGACCCCATGGCTAGGCCATTTTCGATAATTCAATGATAAAATATACACACAAACAAAGGGCCTTGCCATGGGGTCACCACTAAGCGGGCTAATCGCCGACATCTTCATTAACGCACTGGAAAATGAGTTCCTAGAAAATACCTCGACAAAGGGATAGTAACGTGGAAAAGATAGGCTACGTGGATGATGTAATGTGCATCTACGACACTGAATTAACAAGCAAAGGAATATTTCTCCAAACCATTAATACTCTACACCACTCAATCAAATTCACCAAGGAATCTGAAACTGATCAGAAAATAAATTATCTCGACATAACTATCGAACGTAAAGATGAATGAGCTTTCATATTGAACCCTTATACCGGGCGCGGTGGCCGAGAGCGCTAACGCGCTACTTCGTGCCTCGCTGGCATCGGGAGAGCGTGGGTTCGAATACCACCTCAGCCGTCCTGAAAATGGTTTCGTGGTTACCCATTTTCACAACGAGGCAAATGCCGGGACGGTTCCATTCAATAGGTCCACGGCCGATTTCCTTCCAATATACCTTCCCTGTCCCATCCTGAAAAGAAAAGTACATGGCCATTGGCTGCATTAATAAAATTATTACATTGAACCCTTATTATATGATGCTCTATAATAATGTCTCATGATTTCATTTATGCTGTTGGAAAGAATATTTGAGACAAAGCTGAAGTACTGTATGATGTTGAAATAGGCAGGTGTCGAGCGAGCTGGTGGACCGAAAGATTAAGATGCCAAGAATATTGTAGAATAAGGGAAAAGAACCGAGGTTGCAATTTATGACTTCGAAGAAAATGGCAAGGCTGTACCCTTACCTTCGGGTCAATGTTCTGGGAGCGTGGCTTGCTACTGTGACGTAGAGGGTAGCTATGTAATTGTTCGGTAGTGGACAAGCGAGAGGGTTGAGTCTTTTAGAGAAAGAAGAAGTATTCGCAGACACGCCCTCTGGGAGGAGTTAACGATTTGAGTGCAAAACTTCAAGTTGAACCAGCGAATAACAATGTATGACGCTTTAAAGCCCGCGAAACAAGATTGATTGCAGATTTGGAGGGAAGAGGATTTCGGATTAACATACAATCGATCTGAGTTCCGAAGGCCAGAGCCTTAACCTGCGCTGTAACACGAGCGTTTTGATATAATTCCCAAGTCTGTAGCTCTATTACTTCGATTTTTATTAATGTTGAGTGTCCCCACCACCAGAATCGGCCCAGTTTCATATAAATATTGCTACTGAAGCTAGCTAAGTAGAATATTATTTTGCGTCTCAGGAGAGACGTATTCTGTTTTGTGTCTCTGAGGTGATTACTACATTTACTTTGTATCTCTACGGAGATTGAACTTATAAATTTCATTTCGAACTAGTATGACTTTGAAAATTTGTCTGGTAGATGGACAATTATTCTGAACACTTTAACATTTCTCTGCAACATGTATATGTTAATCATCAAGTTGAAAGTCGATAAGTATGCGTGTGAATATAGAAGCTATTTAGGGCAGAATTCGTAGTATAAATTGCTCAGAACTTTTGAGTGAAGAGTAGCTCAATAGCAATTTTGTTAGGGAATAGGACGTGTGATATAAAATATAGTAATTGAACAAATTTTCCCTCTCAGAAGAGAGCGTCAAGATGTATGGAACCAGCCCAACTGATGGAAGGATGACCAAGCTTTCCGACATAATGAAGACGATGATGGAGTAGAAATCCAGCTGGGCCATGCAGGGTGACGTCAGCTGAAATATGTTTGCAGAACGGATGAGTACAATACTGATTTATTCAATTAGCCGTAGATAGCTTGGTTTATGGGAACAGTGTGTATATATTTTTGTGTGTTTTAGTGTAATTCTTGTTGTTTTGTTGTTTCCGACACTCATATTTTAGTAATGCATTGTGATTATTGTGTTGATATTTTTGTGGTATTGTGTTCTTATAATTTTAATTTTCATGTTGTAATCGAGTACAAGTCTGTGCGATGTTTTCATTCCGCGAAAACATGAGATACGGCTTCGGTGATAAGAGGAGCTTTATTAAAGTCAATTGTAAAGATAGATATTGGGAGGAAAAGGATTGGCAATTGTGGTGCTAATTTAATTAAACAGGCTGTTTGATTTTGCCTTGTTGAAAATATTATTGCGGATAACCATACGTTCATTGTGTTACGAAGTAATGATTTTAAATTAGGAAAGTGTTTGAAAACTATCGGATAAATCTTGGATCTGCTGCGTCAGGTTTTGTGGACTGTGTATATGTTTGTCATACCCAGGTTGTGTGTTTTGGTGTTCATGTGTGAATAATTGCGCTGGGAGACTGACATGGTGACCAGATCCCGTACGCAGCATTATTTGATCGACAGGCGTGCTCTGCGGAGACGCTGTTCGAATCTCGACGAGTCTTTTAATTCCAGGGAGAATTATGGAGACCACTTTGGTATATTTGGTGACACACAAATGTTTTATTTAGGTGAAGGAGACGTGGTGTTCTGCGTTCTTGAGCGGCAGTTGTGCTGTGTCGAGATATTAGTAAACTCGCTGGGTTAATGACATGAATGCGACGAGTGTCCACAAGTTACGCGCAGATTTGAGATAAGACTTTGTAATGAAGAGGGTCAGCTCAGACTGAGACCCAGATGTTTATTTTAAAGGGATTGTTCTCCACGCCGAACCTATATATTCATGTATCACGCTGCTATGTAAAGTTTGTTGTTGTTGTAAATATTGCCGGTTGGCATTTGGCATTTTATTGTTCTATTTCTTTAGTGTTGATTTGCTTACTCCAATTCTGAGTAATTATTCAAGGTGACGATCGGTCAACCTAGTTGTGTCATGTTTAGAGCAGTCACATGTATTGCTATTTGTTTGGAATAAGACCTGATTGAGGCATTTGTCTCTGCACCTTGGCACTCTGTTAAGATATCAATCCGGAAGTCTGAGAGAAATTTAGAAGGGTAGGGAGTGTCGGTATTGTTTAATTATTGTAGAGCCATTTTGTTACTGTTTCCCAGACGCCAAGTCTAAATACGCATAAATGCGGATTCACAACTTGTCGGTTGTTCCATATGGGAGCGAATTGCCGTATTATAGTACTCATTCCTTTCAGCATGCATAGCCTACATCTTCACACACGCACATAATATTTTGAAGTGACGTCAGGACTACTTCATGTCTCTATTTCAGCATTTATCTGCCTGAGATTTTTTTTGCTGGTTATTGGTGTTTGATTAGAGGGTGTAAAATTTGAAGGGGTGTGTTTTGTTGTTTTTTGTTTATTTTTTATGTTTGATCAGTTATTATACTTGTTTTATTTTACTTTTGTTCACCTTCTATCTAATATAAAATTACCTCTATGTTACCTTGTTACTGTAAGAAGAGGGGCAGATATCCTCGTAGTTACGCCCCTTAAAACAACAATAACTAACTAACTAACTTACTGTAAGAAACAAAATATAACGATAGCAAATAACGATCAAGGACCGAACACGCCCCCGAAAGAGAGTCTTGTCACGCTTCATTACAAGGGTACAATATTCCTCATTCCGAAAAACCACACAAACTTCGCATGCAGTTGAAAATCAGTCCAATCACCCCAGTATGCATAAATTAGCGGGATACAATTGAATGGTGCACAGGGAATTAAGCATACCCATGTCAAAAGACAATTACAATAAGAAAATCAAAATAATCAAGCAAATAGCAAAGGAAAACAATTTTCCATCCAGAAAAATACATCAAATTGTAGCCAGGCATAAAATTAAAACGATTCAAAAGCCGGACTATATTGTGAAAAATTTCGCGCGTTTCAGTTATGTGAACGTAAAAACATGTAAAATCACTAACCTGTTCAAAAAACAAGGCATTAAAATAGCATTTACAACGAATAACACAACCGGAAAGCATCTACACAATATTAATCAAAATAAACAAGACCCGTATTCGAAGTTAGGGGTATATTCCATTACGTGCCAAGATACAGGGTGTAAAGAAAATTACATCGGACAGAGTGGGAGAAGAATGGATACACGATAGTACAATGAACACAGAAAGGCGATAAAATGCGGGACGCACTCGTCCGTATGCGAGCACATGTGCGACGCGGGATACAGTTTCACTAACATTGAAACCGACTTTAAAATAATTCGTCACGAACTGAAAGGCAGAGCTTTTGATATAAAGGAAGCAATCGAGATACACATAGCTAAAAGAAACAACCCCAATAATTTAAACGAACACACTTTCATAGAGAGTTAACTCCTCTTCACTCTACTAGATAACACACCCCATCGGAAACAAGTCACAACATAACGATGTAGCCAAGCTAGATAAGGGATTAATGAAGGAAATATATTATCGGTTCAGGATGCACGATGTATCTTTTTTTTCAATAGACCTAGGTCGGTATTAACGGCAGTATTAAAGGTGCCGGGGCATCTCATTAGACCGTTTGCGCTTAAAGAGGGCTTTTTAGCTTATGCGTGGCGAGTTTGAAACCAGGTCTTTAATAGTTGAAGATTATCCTGAATACAGTAAGTAACATACACCACATTAGAGATACTAGACTTGGCAACTTACAGTCACATTTGTACAAGGAACACATGGGACTTAGGAATGCGAGAGGGGGAATATCCCAACGAGATAAGGGACCTTCACACATAAGAATTTCCCTTCAGTCGAGTGCAGACAGTGACCAAGTTAATTACTCTCACTAGGACCGCGCAAGACTCAACCAGATAAGTAGCCTGTACAATACAACCTGAATTGACCATTTGCAACAACCACATATTCACTCCAAAGAAGCAAATTCTGGAGGTCAATCACCACTTCCACTATCTTAACAAAACATCACATAGACTAGAACTTACTAATATTGACGAATGCATTATCTTAACTAATACTGCAACTAAATAAGTGAATATATTGTAAATATATTAACCCATACTTTCAGACATAGATATTTTATCCTAAGTGTAATGGATCAGATGATGATCGCTTGACGATCTAAACTGTTCATCCACGTGTATTTATTAATCTCATGTAATTTTTTTTCAGGATTATGGAATAATCCATCTCATTTGGGTAGAATCGTATTGACCGACTGAAAAGCATCAATCTTTTGTTTTCAAAGGCAACACTGAAAATGGCTTCAAACACTGTAATATTTGAATAATGTATTTCCTGACCTAGCATGTTACAGTACAGTTAGGGATGGAGTAATCGAAACACCCTCGTCTCATTTCGTTCAACGCAGACTCGATGGGTGACAAGTTTGGTGACCTGAAAAATCTGCTGTCATTTAAGTGTTCTCTGAAACACAATGTGCGATGATCTACATCACCAGTTCCACCGGTGTACTGATTACTTGCTTCGCAATGAAGTCTTGATTGGTGCGCCTCTCACAGGATATTATCCTCTGCTCAGACAAAAACTGGACTGGTCGCTTAACGCGACGCGTTGTCTGCCCAAAGCCGCCTTTCGTACTGCAAACAAATACAGCGATGGTAAGCTGTAATGTGTGACACATATGGGACACTGAGAGTCCGTTCTTCCGCAACTTACTGTGAAACCTTGCTGGGTAGCACCGAGACGCATTAACTAAGAATGATGATATATGCCACTGATGTCCATCAGACTAAGATTTAATCTCCTCGTATGGAAGTGGCAATGGGGTGGTTCGTTAATGAAGTCTCATTACTGCGCAGAATCTAAGCTGTAGTGGAAGTACAGGACACATTCCTGTAGTGATCACAATTGATTTAATGTTAATATCAACACTGTTCTCATCAATTCAGCATGTGCGTTCAAAGACTGTAGTATTCATTGAAGGAGTAAAATGTACTGATTAATATCGAAGTACTTCAACGTTCTCATAGACTTGATAATACATTCAGAGACTAATTTAATATTCATCATGACAAATATGGCTCACTGCAGTGCTCTCTAAGTGCAATTAGTGAGATATATACTTTCATCTGTAGGACAAAGCAGGGGATATTTCCACATAACCATGAAATCTGGCGTATCTGGATGTTTAAAAAGGAGTAATTGATTCGCCTACAAAATACATTGTATTTACTGCAGTACAAATGTTTACATGCAAATTGAGGTAAATGTGGCACGAAATATTGTATAATTTAGAATGTTACGGGAAATGGAAATCCAGGTTTAGCACAAGGTACATTCCATTCTCATTTGTAATTTATTCATGTGCGCCATCTAATCGCAACTAACTTTGTGAACTTGGCATTTATATGAAGCCTATGGTGTTCGGCACGAGTCGACCAGCTGGTTGAATATTAAGTACACTTTCCCTTTAAATCTCTAAATTTGTTTGAACTTGACTTAAGAGGCCCTTTAAGCCACAACAATCAAATCAATCCATCGATTATAACTTTCTATATTTATGGGATCAGAGAAATTAAACAATTAGGTTGAATGCCTGTGAATTGTTATCAACACAGAATCATCTACTCATTTGTGGCCGAAATGAGTAAGATATTTATCTAATCACGTATTGAAATCGATATTTTACAAATAGTCACCTGGATTCATACATATAACAAATTCTGTACTGTATTAGGTATGTCTGTTTCGCGGGCTTATAGGCCGTGTTCTAAGGACATTTTGTTATCCTGACGTTTCGCTGAAAACTGCGTTCAGCATGTTCACAGGTTACATTAAGCGAGGTAAAACAAGTAAACAGAAGATATATAAACAGTCAACAACCCACACATAGAGGCTACCATAGCAACGGCGTACCACATAAAAGTAATGCATCAAGGACAGGGCTGCTCTTCTGTTGCATCTTCTCGTCTACGACGGTCAATGAGGGCAGGCTTGAGGGGATTAAGGACTGGAAGTCAAGCTCTGTTCTCACGTTCTGCTTCCTCCTTAAGATTGAAGCTGTTAGTGTGCTTCAGGATTTCAATGGCCTCCATTTGTAGCCTGGCATGATAAGACACCGTGGTGGACAGAACTTCGGTGTCTCCATATCTTACGTCGTGACCTGCGAGTAGGGAGTGTGCTGCAACAGTGGATTTATCTGTTTGTCTCAGCCGGCTGCGTCGTTCGTGTTCCTTGAGGCGAGTGGCAATACTTCTTTTCGTTGTTCCAATATAGGCCTATACTTGGCCACAATCACATGGGATTTTAAAAACCCCTGCCACAGTATGAGGATGTCGCTTATCTTTAGTGGACCTAAACATGTCCTTATTTTTTCTCGTAGGCATGTATATGGTCTTTATATCATGGGACTCGAGTAGCCTCCCTATTCTGTCCGTGACCTTTTTTATATATGGAAGGAAAGCTCTAGCCAGGGGCTGCTTGTCTCCAATTACCCTTGTAGTTGGACGTCTTGGATGGAGTGCTCGCTGGATATCTTTCTGGCTGTACCCATTGGCGCGTAGGGCCTCGTTGAGGTGTTTATAAAATCCCGTGTGATTGTGGCCAAGTATATATTGGAACAACGAAAATAAGTATTGCCACTCGCCTCAAGGAACACGAACGACACAGCTGGCTGGGACAAACAGATAAATCCACTGTTGCAGCACACTCCCTACTCGCAGGTCACGACATACGATATGGAGACACCGAAGTTCTTTCCACCACGGTGTCTTATCATACCAGGCTACAAATGGAGGCCATTGAAATCCTGAAGCATACTAACAGCTTCAATCTTAAGGAGGAAGCAGGACGTGTGAACAGAGCTTGGTTTCCAGTCCTTAATCCCCTCAAGCCTGCCCTCATTGACCGTCGTAGACGAGAAGATGCAACAGAAGAGCAGCCCTGTCCTTGATGCATTACTTTTATGTAGTACGCCGTTGCTATGGTAGCCTCTATGTGTGTGGGTTGTTGACTATTTATATATCTTCTGTTTACTTGTTTTACCTCGCTTAATGTAACCTGTGAACATGCTGAACGCAGTTTTCAGCGAAACGTCAGGACAACAAAATGTCCTTAGAACACGGCCTATAGGCCCGCGAAACAGACATTCCTATTTCAACGCCGGTCGTGAAAGTCTGAATCTGTACTGTATGTTTTCATTGTAGACTTTTGTATTTTTCAAAGTTCATCGTTTAAGACTGCTATAATGAGCTAAATATACTGCATCCCTAATTGGCCAACAGCATTGACCCTCGTGATTCTAAGACTCTGGGTATAATTCTGTTTCTATAACACTCAACAGCTGAGTTCATTAACCTCCCCAGCAAAGCTTTCAATTTTCATTACCTCATATAGGCCAACCATCGGGTTATTCAGTCCTAATTTGGTACTTTTATACTCTTTACGAATGGTCTACTACAGTCGTTCTCACTTGCTCATACAAGAACAATTCGAACTAGGCAACTTTGGGACCAGCTACCTCCTGATTCTGGATAACGAATTATGAAACCATACAAGTTTCTATCGTGCAAGGTGGTACAAGTATAGACGTTGCAATATGTAGCGATTGTTCGGTCTGACAACAAACTTGCTTCTTGGAATACAAGTGCAGTAGAACTCACCACATTTGTTTCTCTATAGCCTACTTCCATTTGATTCTCCTCATAACATTGTCGTCATAAATGTAGGTGAGGTGCTCTTACTACACTCCTTTCAAGATACGAGTAGGTGTCTTCTCAATCACCCCAATTCTCTCCCCTTTTTACTTTCCATAGTGCATTGTATTTACTAGATATTTCTGGTCAAGTTTCAAGTTGCATGCTTTCAGCCGAGCCTGCCTGTGACAATTGAAAAGCTTCAACCTGATATGATTGACATATCACGTGGTATAATACAACAGTTTCAGTGCTGTCAGCACTTAATAAACAATATATTCAAGTGGGCACGTGATAATGTTTGTGTTGTTGTTTGAGTCTTCAGTTTTCGATTGGTTTGATGCAGCTCTCCATGCCTCCCTGTCCTGAGCTACGTATTAAATGTGTTCTATTGTGATTTGTGCCTGTGTTAATGTGTTTACGATATCTGGAAATTCTAAAGCAAGACAGTCACGCGTTTAAATGTATAGCCTACCCCATATAAGTATACAATAGATCAAATTCCACTGCTGTAGCTTTAATGGTTTCGATGTCACAGCTGTGTTGCGGTTCGCATTCTCGGCTGTCACCCCGAGGGTCCACGTTCCATTCCTGGCTCTGCCAAGAAATTTAATTCTGGTCTGAGGACTAGAAAGGAGTAGGCCTACAGTCAGCCTCGTGAGGAAATACAGAGAAAAGGTGTGTTTGATTCCCCCCTCAGCCATCCTGGAAGTGGTTAATCGTGGTTTCCTACTTCTACTCCAAGCAAATGCCGGAATGGTTTCCAACTAAACATCACGGCCTCCTCGTTCCCAATCCTTACCTGAATAACAAATACATAGCCTACACCTCAATCACAGAAACATAACATCACAAGTAATCCGGCATATTCTACACACACTCAAGTACACGGGACTAAATGACCACAATGTCTCTGTCGCTAAAATTAGAACCCAACAACTACGGTATTTTGTCTATAGAAAGACGACTGTTTACCTATTATTTCGGTATTTGGTAGATACGGCAAAGGAATTATAGTAAAACAATACATGTAATTGACTGCCATTTAAAAATGGTTCACTATATTTAAATTTCAATAGACCTAAGTGTTAGCCAACCTCAAAACTTATACACTTGGTCAATTTTAGCTAAATTGGTTGAGAGGTTTTCGCATGAAAGAAATATAGGTGAACAGGCCAGCTATTAGATTTATGTATTAGTATACCTGTAATGATATGATATGATTAAATAATACATCAAACTAATTAAAGAGTGATAATGACGACATTTTGGAATAAGAATATACTGAATATAAAACCTACTATGCTATGTTCAGAAAAGTATTTTAATCATTATTCACAACCACCATATTGAATAGATTAAATATTAATATCAACACGCCATTATCTACAGTAGGAAACTTCCAGAGCTGCGAGTTAGCAAGTCATATTAGGCATTTAATGTGTATAGCGTCTTATACGTACACGTATATATGTTGACTGACTGAAAAAAAATCCATACACAGATTATAATAAAGCGACACTAAAAAAATACCTTCGACTGTTCTATGTAGCCTATGTAGGAATCAAATTCATTTACAAAATAGAATTAGGATCTCAATCAGTCATGCAATTAAAACACAAACATTAATAATTCAGAACGCGAGAGAGTAATTGTCACGAAATTTAGCGAGTGAGGAGTCACATGTTAAGGAAATCACTTTTCTGAGACGCAAGACTGTTATGTTGAAGCATTACACTTATGTATTCGAAGCAATGTATAATAACATTCTAGCTCGTTTATTTCAATAATGTTATAATCGAACAACTCGGTGTCTAATAAAGCTATAAGCACGGCAACTGGTAAGATGGTGGGTCCACGTAAGACACTCTGTCTAGGCCAAACACAAGTCTCGTGTAGACGAACTATATGCTCTATAAACTTGCTTCAACGTGATGTTGCCAAACGATGCAGAAATTTGACCACCCTAATTGTACTGAACATTGCTGCACAACAAGATCAGAAGATTAAAATGAAGGAATGAATTTCGATGAAAGTGTGCTAGGTGTTCTTTATGGAACACCTTGTTACATATGTAATTTGAGGAAGGAGACGAGCGTGGAGCACCACTTCTCAGTTACCTCTTAAAGGCTAATTGTTGCCCGGTCCAACCGTGGGACCAGAATTAATTTCAGATTCGTGAATCTAACCCGAGATCTTGGGGACGCCAACCAAGAACTCTATCCTCTGAAGTGTGCGGCAATCGTTTGAGGAAATGATAATAGTGAATAAATGTTTGTTTCGAGTTAGTACAAGCATTGTGACGTCACATATTGACATGTAAGGTCTCTAATTTCAGAATTACCACATCTTTTCATTATAGCCAGAATACTAGCTTAAGACAAAACCGACAGCGGTAGCTACGCTTGCTAATTAGCAGTGCTAGGCCATGGAGCCTCGGTAGACGTGGGTTCGTGTCCCATCGTCGGAAGTCCTTGAAATGGTTTTCCGTGGTTTCCCATTTTCAACTCCACGCAAATGATAGGACGGTAGACTATCTTCTGACAGATCACGGCCACGTCCTTCCACATTCTTGCCCAATTTCATACATCATCATTCATGTCATCTCTCATTAACTCCTCTCATGAGTTTGGCGTCAGGAAGGGCATCCGGCAGTAAGAAACATCCACCTTATGGACTTTCATCGCATCTCATCCCCAACCCCGTTTGAAAAGGGAATAATGAGGGGTAAAAATGCACTAGCTTGAGACAAACTGCTCATAATACGTTGTATTAGCCATAATTGAGTCCGAGTTATCCTGGTCATTAGGGTACACAATATACTGACAACAAAATCATTTGGTGGTGAAAAGTTTCCTCTTGATTCAGGTTATAATTCAGATTCTTGACGCACGAAGTCCAGTGCCATAGTTGAGTGCGTTAAGGCATGATCCATGGTGAGCTGTGCGTTCAGAGATATGAGGTTGAAGAATCGGTGCAGCCAGGGGCGAGCTGGGGTAGGCGTTCTGTGAATCCTGGGGTGCATCACATATACCTAGGTTTAGCCGTAGATCACCTAGCCCAACTTAAGTAGTTATAGCCTATTACAACTACTATTACTACAGATACCACAGTATACAGGTTATCATACAAATTCCTCACGAAAGCTATCCGTAGCTTCTAAATTAACTAAATGCAAATACAATTTTTCTCAAACAAACATAATTTTGGGATAGGCGTATATGTCCCCGTAATTAGCCTGTTTTCAACATATCAAATATTAGTTCATGAGATCGATTTTTGTCTATGTGTGATTATGTGTAAGCACTGTTTGAATGCATGTATGCACGCTTAATTGTAGGCTAAAAATGTGTGTGTTTCTGTCCGTATACGAACTTTTGATAAACTGTGCTTATGTTAATGAGTTTGGAAATAAGTTATATCCGTCTCCGGACACCTCAACCATGCAGTTTATATTCCTGCCATCAGCCTGAAACCAGCATGGCGGCTGTGCGAATTATTCATCCAGAATTCAATATCTCGGAACCTAATACGGTTATCAGCGTGAGTTTTCTACCATGGTAGTTACCTAATAGACAGGATTAGTGTTGTGACCTTCAAAATCGTCGCAGTTAAAATGCCAACATGTTGGTCACGCGAATTTTCCTAATTTAATTGCTATTTCTCGGAAGCTATTTCAGCTATAAACCTGTAACCTTGTGCCATGCGAGAGGGCTACAAACCAGGTTCACTGCTGTGAAGTCCGACATTGTGACAAGAAATAAACCAACAAGGTGGCCATGCAAATTTAAAGAATAATACTTTCTAAGGACCCATTGCGGCATATATATATCAACAATTTTGTACCATCAAAGGATAAAATTCTAACTATATGACTTTCGAAACAGTGAAATATAAGACACTAATACGGTGGAGATGTGCATTTACAAAATATAATTGCTTCTTCTCGGGACCTATTGGAATTGTTTTTGCTGATTCTTGTGGGCTTTGCGGCATCGTGGTGATGTAGCCTCGTGTACTTGGGTGTGTGTAGAATTTGTCTCGTAACGTGTGTCATTGTGATGACTGTATTAGTGTGTGTATTTGTAATTCAGGTGAGGATGGGGAAGGGAGTTGGCCGTGGCCTTAAGTTAGCAACCATCCGGCCAATTGTCTGGAATAGAAGTAGGAAACCACGGAAACCACTTTCAAGATTACTGAGGTGGGAATCGAATGCTCCTCTTCTCAGTTTTGGCTCATGAGTCTGCGTGTACTCTGTCTGAGCCCTCAGACCAGAATTAATGTTCTTGGCAGAGCCGGGAATTGAATCAGGGCCTCCGCTGTGACAGGCAAGAATGCTAGCCACCACGCAAAGAGGTGGACGGAACCCAATAGAGCTATAAGTCATAAATAGTGTACCACAATAGAAGACTGTAAGGAAAATTTTGTAATGAGATTTTAGAAACCATTACCACATGGTGGCCACGTGAATTCTTCTAATTTTATTTACTTTCTTAGGAAGAAACCAATCATACCTGGAACTGACGACCATGCCATGAACGGACCACAGGTACTGCAACAGTGGGTACAAAATCATTAAAGGTGCTCTACATGACGGCCACCGACCTCGATACAAGCATGGCAAACACTTACAAGGTACTGTATGACCACGTTACCTCCGCACGATCAGGGAACCACAAACATAGAATTGGCCGTCTACATGTTATGCACATCCATTCACGGGTTACCTGTGTAATAGCCTAATGTACATACTAGCAGTCAATAAGCAATACACATAATTAACTACTCAGGACGCCCATTCGTGTTACGCATGTTTACGTCTTTAGCACCTTTTGGTGGCTCGGAGACCACATGTTCCCTATGTCGATGTACTCAGTGTGGCAGCCCAGATTGCTGGTATCAGTTTGGGACAAATTGTACTGCAATTGTGTCCAAACATTAAAGACGCACGTCTCATTGAAGTGATTGAAGCAATGTGTGGTATACTTAATTTATCTAAGTTCTGAGGTAAGAAATACCAGTGTCATACATCGAAATGGTGATTTAGTTTAGCACATCTTTGGCAGAGTTTTATTAAAAATAATCAATTTATTGGATAATAAACTGCACTTCGTGGCTGAAGAATTGTGAACGTTTTGGGTGAATAACGTTGATGTATTTGTGCGTTTCAAGTTAACGCCTGTGGGACACCTGTGCGTCGTGCGGAGGGTCATGTGACATAATGAAGAGTCACAAACACCCAGTTCCCATGCTAGGAGACTCAACTACTAGAGATTAAATTCCCCAGCGCCTGGCCAGGAATCGATCCCGGTATCCTTCAATTCCAAACCTAACATGAGGACTACTTAACCACGAGGCTTGACACGTGAATTGTAACACCATGAATTGGTTTTGAAGAAGTTGCCGCTTCTACTGAGAGCAATGTTGAGTTGTTATGCCGCCTACAGAGAGCGATGCACCCCGCTGGACACTCGTGTTGGAGGAGTTGCTGATATTGACGGTGCGGCCGATTAATGGATGTCATGAGGTGTGCATGTCGGTGTGTTTAAACCCAACCTATTATATCACCTCGTTCATTGATCTCAGATTATAAACCTACAGCGGCGGAGATTGAACGTGAACTATGGCCTCTTGTGTAACCTGACTCACGTGGCACTCACACCAGGAAGCCTTCAGCCTCGCAAACTGGAAGCACACTTAATCAAAGACACCGATATAATTAGCGCTGCGTAGTCAATACTTGTAATTCATACGTTAACCTTACTGGAGCACGAGTGCAGTAACATCTCAACAAACACCATATTGTTACGGCATCAGTGTAAGTATAGTCAAATATTTAGATGAATAAGCCTTTTGTTAAAACACATTATGTCTGAAAAGTAATATACTCAATTATTCCAGCCACTTTGTGTGGACGGTCAAACATTGAGCCTCCGGTCCCCAAAACCCTGAGAATGACTCTCAACTATGCCAAGAAATAAAATTCTAGTCTGAGGGTTATAACGGAATACACTCATCCTCGTGATGGAAAACTGAGAAGAAGACGGTTCAATTCCAAATTCTGCCATCTCGAAAGTTGTTTCCCGCGATTTCTCAATGCTACTCCAGGAGAATCCTGGGATGATTACTAAATTAAGGTCACTTCCATCCCCTTCCCAATCCCAGCTTCGATTACAAACCAGATAGTACCACATACAGTGCAATAACAAAGGTTATCATACCAATTACATACACACCCCTCAATGTCTACGTCTCTAAATGACACAACAGTAGCATCAACATATTTATTCCCAAGGCCACAATGCACCTCTCTTCTTGTAGGGTGTGTAGGGTGTTTAAGGAATAAAGTTATGATAAAATAGTTCGAGAAGGCATGGAGAAGTATATCCCAGCCACTTCTATGATCACATGCATGTTAGATTCAATGCCTCTCATGGAGGATACATCGCGCTCTACTATGGATGTTTCATCAAGTGTACGTATCTGGTATCTTAAAACTGATTCAGCTCTTAGTTTGATAAGAAAGTGAACCCGTGTACTCCACTGTTCTTTTGCACGTCTTTGACAAATGACACTGGTTGTGTGACTTGCGTGTCGTCAACATTATCGGTCTGAGCACAACGCCACGGGACAAGTAGGCATCATTATATGTTTTGGTTATTATGTACTTTTTCCAGAATAAATCACACGTAATCTGAAAGCCTCTCAATAGACGCTTTAACTTTTAACAATAGTGTATTTCAATAAATATGACTCCTTTATATAAGTTATTTTCAATTATTTCTTCAGGTCATTTTGGCCGTGCGGCTAGGAGGATGCACATATTTTATAAAATTTCCTCAGTTGTCTGGAAATAAACAAGCATTGATATTATAGAAAATCCAAGACAACTGCAAGGGATATTAAGAGAGAGACATACAGTAGGAAATAAAGAGCTATATAAAATGTTTGACAGCGATTCAGTTTTTGACTGTCATTTGGCTTGCAGACTATCTCACACGCTTTTCTATGCTTTTCACAAACTAGCCCGATATCCTCAAGGACTCATTTCGTACGAATAATTGTGTGTTTCTAATTTCCTAATTACAAGGAAACAAAATGTCAGCTTTTTGGGGTATTGAATTGGCGAAATGTCACGTGCTTTAATTTTTGTGCAGTGTTCATGATTGAGAGGTTGTTTTGTTTCTTAATTTATACTAATTTAAAATTTTACAAACATTCTGTATTGAATATTTCTATATCTATGGTTAGAGGTACTCTGCATTCTACCCTAGTGGCGCCCAGCAGTACCAAACCAGTATCGCGAGGCAGAAGCACCGCGTATAAACACTGCATGAAGGATACCTGGTAAAGTTCGCCTTGGAACTGAGCACAATATTACAATACATTTTGAGGCCATCTTATCCCTAAACAATTAATTTGAATGCATTGAAACTTCACACATGTATTTAGTGATATCTCCTCAACCTAGGGAAATAAAATTGGTATGATTCAAACGCCCAGTTTAAATAAATGAATTTTAAATAACATAAAAATATTTTTTGAGAATGTTTTAATCCCTTAGGTACACTTTACTCAGAAAGTAGCAGACAGAGAGCAACTCAATTGCCCACATATGCTGTATAGGCTTATATTTACACAGTAGGTGAAACATTGTTTTCATTATATTAATATTTGGCCAAGTAAAGAAAATATTTGTTGTACCAAATTTAAAATCACCAAAATTTGGTATAAAATATATTTTTTATTTTATTTTAATTTATTAATCTCATGTAATTCTTTTCAGGATTATGGGATAACCCATCTCATTTGAGTACAATCGTGTTGACTGGCTGAAAAGCATCAAATGTTTGCTAAAACATTCTCAAAAAATAATTTTCATGTTATATTATAATTCATTTTATATAAAGTAGGCATTTCAATCATACCAATATTCGTTCCCTTGGTTCAGGAGATATCATTAAATGCATGTGTGAAGTTTCAATGCTTTGAAGTTAATGGTCTAGGAGTAAGATGGCCTCAAAGTTTATTGTGCTCAGTTCCAAGACGAACTCTACCAGGTGACCTTAACGTGGTGAAATAATTTCAAAACTCGCACAATCGGGTAAACAGAAATGGTAAAACTAATTTGTGTGTTGTTGAGTGTCCATGTACTTATCATAATATTGTTCCCGAAATCTTAAAAGTACTAATTTCTGGTGCGGGAACATGAAGAGATACGTCCATGTACTTATCATAATATTGTTCCCGAAATCTTAAAAATACAAATTTCTGGTGCGGGAACATGAAGAGATACGAGGAAATGACAGGATGGAAGCTGAAAAATACGAGAAGTGTCCATCTCTCCGGGACGAAGCAGCGATATTTAACAGTTATAACTTGTTACATAAAATAGTGTATTATCCCACGAAAATATTATGGGTAAATTATGTAATGAAGATCATCTGTTGATATCTTAATGACGATGATAGAATTAATCCATACAGCAATGAGAATTTTGTTTGGAATTCATTACACATTTTTATCATGCATTTTCACTACAAATACTGTATGAAAGGAAAATCCACAGCCTGCTTCCAGTCTCCGACCGGGTCAGGAATGGAATGAATGAAGCCCTCATCTAGCGGCGAGGATATGAACTGTGCCGGCTGCCGAGGCCTGACGCACTCCCCTGGGGCAATGATTAAATGAATGACATGAAATGAAATGATAGTGGAGAGTGTTGCTGGAATGAAATTTTGACAGGGAAAACCGGAGTACCCGGAGAAAAACCTGTCTGCCTCCGTTTTGTCCAGCACAGATCTCACATGGAGTGACCGGGATTTGAACCACGGACCCAGCGGTGAGAGGCCGGCGTGCTGCCGCCTAAGCCACGGAGGCTTCACACTACAAATACTGTATGATGCTTGAAATTTCCGTACTCGAGCCCAGTAGGAAGGGAAGTTCACCCAGCAGTGTAAATCGATAGGAAACGGAATTGTAAATGAGAGCACGTGTACTTGTGAGAGATATTCATATAAGGTTATGTGCTTAATAAGGTCAGAAATGTTTAAAAACTTGCTATAAATGCAAACATATGAAATATATTGTACAAAACACTTACTGAAGAACCTGAAAATCCTTACAGAATCTGTCGAGATGTACGCAATGGGCCTGCTAATTCTCTTCCAAAAGTACGACATAGAAACAGATGTGCCACTGTGACTAAAGAGGCATTTTTTAAACACACGATGGAGCACCCAATTCAACTGTTTTACGACGCATCAACTATAGCATTATGTGTTAGCAGGAACATTTCTACCCGCCAACTAACCATGGAACACAGATTTACATCAAAGAAAATTCAACAGGTGGGTAGGTGTCGTTTAATTTGAGGGGCTTGAACATCGTGGTCATTTATCCCCGAATACTTGGGTGTGTGTTGAGCTATGTCTGATAACCTGTGATATTGTGATGGCTGTATCGGTGTGTGTATTAGTAACTCAGTTGAGGATTGGGAAGGAGGCGGCTGTGGCCTTAGGCTAGGAACAATTCTAGCGTTTGCCTGTAGTACAGGTAGTGGCGTCTAGCTGTGCACATGACTATTAGAGCTCAGTTGTAGGAGTGGAGGGTAGAGCGGTCCGGGGAGCGTGATGAATGCTTCCCTTACTAAGAACATTTACGTGCATGACAGTAGATTCTCATAATGAGACACATAAATGCTCAACGAGGCAAATGTTTTATTCTGCAGTGGTATATTGGGGGAGAAGGATGGTGATGTGCAGAGCTACGTGCCAGTAAGTTCAGAAGTGGGAAAGCACGGGAAACCACTTCCAGGTTGGCTGAGGTAGGAATCAAAACCACCTCATCTCAGTTTTTCCCCACGAGGCTGAGTGAACCCCATTCCAGCCCTCAGACTAGAATTACATTTCTTCACAGGGCAGGGAATTGAACCCGGACCTCCGGGGCGACTGCCGAGAACGATAGCCGATTCACCACAAGGTGGTCGACTTCAGCATGCAATGGTGGACCTGAACACTAAGCATATTTGGAATTCGATCTATCATCCTGAAAGCAATCTACTGAGAGTAGTGCCAGAATCATCGAGATTCTGCAGAATTTGTTGTCCAGAAAACATTGACGATGAATTGATATTTTGACCATAGGCACTGAATGGTTTAATTTGACTATGTACGAGAGTATCCTAAGAGTACTTATTACATTATAGATGCAAACATAAGTTTCATAAGTTGAAACTAATTATCGGATTCGTGAAGAAGTTGCATTCGAACATCTTAAATGGCAAGCTTATAAACGAGAGAAGAGGATCAGAGACAAGAAATTAAGAGTACCATTGGCATATTCGAGCTCTGGTGCTTATTAAAAAGCCGATACTTTCTAATAACATGGAGCGAATATTTGGCAATTTTTCTAGATTGCATTATGAACAGCATAGAATTGAGAGAGCACATCAAAATATCAATTACTGCATTGTGGATCAGAATACAAATACCTGTGTTGGGGTTAAAACGAGTATGGGACAGCTGACATTAATATACTGTATGTTAGGATATGTCAGCAGAAAATATCAAATCACTATTATTCTCGAATTTGTATTCATAAGCGGCAGATACTTGTAACCGATATTGTCTGAATGATATCAGGTTGTATGATTTTATATTAAATTATGACATCTGTCCATGGTTGACAATGAGCCTGTTGTTGGACGGTGAGATAACAGTGCATGCGCACAACACAACGAATGACGTAAAACTATCATATTAAGTTTTTATGATGAGCAGGAGGCCGCTCGGGAATGGAGTGAAAATTGGTAGGTCATGAAGGAGATTAGAAGTAAATTTGGAAGGCACAGACACTTGTGAATACAGTAGAATTACATCGCGAGATGATTTGTATGGACGTTGTTTAACATAATGAAAGACACAAGTTTTGTGCAGTAAATTGTTTTTTCAACTAGCTGTTATTTATGATGGTTTTGGTCAGATACAGTTAAAATGAAAGTGCTACTATTACTGAAGGAACACGACATTGAACTACAAGAGATGTTTAAATTTGATCTGCAGTCAATAAAAAATTAGGTTTTTCGTATAGTCTTGAACTTTAAACGACAATGGTAATGAACTGATAATGAAAAGAAATTCAAACACGTCAACTGACTCTTTGCCGTCTGTAATCCTATCTGGAAATTCGCATCTACTGTTCTGCTTGATCATTTTGTCACTCACCATTCATTTCCTCACACACACATGTCTCTCCCTAACTGCAAACACACCAAACCCTTACGACGTCGGCGCAGAACCAGCTACAGCCTCCAGGACGAACCTCCCAAGAACGTCAGATCAGTAGCGAAGCTTGGGATTTTCTGTAGGATGGACTGAGTATTAACGAAGCTCTGAAACAAGTTTCAATTCTCAAAATATTCTTCCTTCTACTGTTGGAAAAAATACGTAACAGCATGTGTGCCCTTAAGATAAGTTAACTGATGTGTCAGATAAAACAAATTTATGAGTTTAAAATTCAGTCTAAAAAGTCAAATGTTAACATTTCCTAATCATGTACTTTAAGCTCAAGTGATGTTGATCATGTTACAAGTTAATATTTTGCCCGTCAGACGGGATTGTCGGGGGACCACAGTCCACCAACGGCCATCTCGATGCCCTCATCCGTCGAACCTATACACTGAGGGGATGGATTGTGTTCTCAGACTAGCCCACATGAGCCTGATACACTCGGGTAGTGTCGGGTTGGGTGAGAGGTCCGTGGTTATAAACAAACCAGCCCAAAAGAACATATCCCCCCAAAACTTAATGCTAGCAATGAGAAGTCCAGCCTTAGGTAAAATATAATAACATTTATTTATAAAAACAAATTCCTTTCCTACTTCGGAGGGAGCAAATCGGCTTGTCCGCAATTCTAAAATAAAAGAATAAAAATAAATAAATAATTAAATTCCTCAAATTAATTCAAGATAAACCCCCTCGAAGACCATTCACAAAATAATCAGTCAGCAATCTAGCTTAGAATGTGATACGAAAATACTTCCCTAAGCACTACAGAGGTTCATGAAAAATAACAAGAGTTACAACCTAAATCTACAGCAAAACAAACGAATTTAATCGTTGACAATCGCAAAGTATTCAATTTACATTTAAGAGCACCAATAAATATATCTAAACTATGATGGTACCACTTCCAACATTTAATTGTATTTCATTTTGTTAGCTAAATCCTTTTTTACGTTAAACTATAGGCGAGAAGCACCCACATCAAAATAAAATCAAAACTAGCACGACTTAGTCCTATAATTTAAAAAAAACATCTGGCTGATATACACATATTTACAGGAAATGGGAAAAACTCAACAAATAAAAATATCACTCCTCTTGGTCATGCCGTTTGCATGCCAACCTGCCCAGATTCAATGCTCTTTGCACTCAATCTTCATCTGCGTGTAGGTCATTTAGGTTGGAGAAAGCGTAGTGATAACTTCGTCTCACATCGCATGATTACTAACCGCCCGTGCCTTCAGGTCGTCACAGCAATATTACAATGAGTCGTCTCATATTTCGGGTAAAACTGTCCTAGCTCATGTCTCTAAAATGCCTATGTGTCATTCGTAGGAAGAAAGAAAGAAAGAAAGAAAGAAAGAAAGAAGGAAAGAAAATCGAAGAATAATAAAGAATAAATATAAGATAAACAATCCATGACTTAGTTATATTTAAAATTAGTAAGTCCAATTTAGTGAAATTAATTATTTTCCATGATTTTTATATTCAATTTGAGCTCAAATATTATTCCCTCATAATCATAGTCCTCTATAACATGGGCTGCAAGTTGCAAAACCACTTTTCTCCATCAAATGTTGAGAGAAAGTTCTTAAACAGTACACTTCAGCGATACAAATAACACACTCGCCCTAATGACGATAATCAGTGGCTCTACCAGCTCACTATTAACCTCGGTAGACTGGGAAAAAATGGCCTCATGTCCCCTTAATCTCAAAGAGGTACCCATCGATTTAACAGCTAAAAACCTTGGAGCAATAAAAACATCTACTGCAATAAATACACAATAATCACGTCGCCCTACGTGATACATTTCAGGTCAATAATATTTAGAATGGGATCTCATCGTTCATTTACTTAAGAAAAATCATGGTTCAAAACCACTTCTATAATACGTTAATTGTAATTGAATTTAGCATTGAATGTTATCATACAGTAGAAATAATCAGCCCCAAGTCAGCTTTAATTTGGAAACTTTCATCGAACCCACGATATAGTATGAAGCGAGGCAAAGTCTGCTAGTATTGCCATTCTGTCACCTCATACATTGTAATCTGTTTAACCCTATGACATAGGTGTGCTGATAGAAACAGGTTTCTGCAATGCAGTGTCCAGTGTTAATTTCACTGCCTTCAAAATCTCACAGTTAGAAAATTTTAGTTGGCTGTGCCAGCATAATATTACTATGTTACAGGTCCAACTCTCTCTAGCTTAAATAAAACAAACACAATCAACAGCTCACTTCATATTCAGTTCATTCTGACTTCGCCAAACCATTTTAGAAAATACCTCTTTTCCCAAATAGTCCTAACAGAAACATCGCGCTCCTCTGCGTCACTACAAAACGATACGTAAAAACTCTACTATCCTTCACATACGACTTAACTCAAGCCTACTCAATCATTAAAAGTTTCCAAAGCTTAAGACTGAGAGCTATTACACTCGATCTCTCCACGAGTTAAATAATACAATGCTTAATTGAACTAGAAATATGGAAATTCTGTCTATGCCTGCAGAAAATATTGCTCAACTTCAAAGAGCAGTAGTTCAAAGATATCCCACTCATGGTTTCATTTTATAAACACATTTGGCACCCATAGACCTTCGTGATCCGTTTTAGATACAATTATATAAAAGGATGATGTTAGTGAATCACTCTGCGTGACCTACGCAGTAAGCAAAGCTGTTGAATACAGGCATGATGAAACTCAGTTACAGAAATTGTCTGCCTACAAGTTGTGTCTAGTGTGGTTTTCTAAAATAATCTACGAGCATCTACTCCTCTACAGAAATTGAAGTAAAAACTCACAGACTCGATGGAATATTGGGTGCATTTCTAAGAGCTATGACCATTGGTTTAGCGACCAACTGCTCGACTCCCATGAGCTGAACCATTTCTTCTTCCTGCGTTTCATGATGTTTCCAATTTAAGCATCTCCCCAGGCGAATTTTCCTTCATTCCATAGCCGCTTCCATCTCAAATTGGGGATTATTGGCCTTGTAACCAGTTGTACATGATAAATTTAACTGAATCTAATAACAGTTTGTTCTGTTCCAAAGCTTACTGCTTCTACACTTCACGCGGACAGTTTTAAAGATTGCCCTTGATCCGCCACTGAGTTTAATGCAATGGTAGTACAGTGTTATCTCACAGACTCTCTTACTTCAAAATCACAAAGTTCACTTTACAGTTCTCGTACCATGTGGTCGTTACCATGAGGTCCTTGGTTTGATAAGAGAAAAACAACTTTCGTCGTAAATTACACAAACTGTTCGTGCTGGCGGCTCACTCAGCCTTATTTAGCACAAAAATACTTTCACTCTACTCAATTAAATACGCCAAAAACGGCAGATTAGCTCAGATTCGGGCACGTTTTTCACACACACACAAAGACTACCTCCGATACCATGTTGGAATACAAAAAGGAGACGTCCATTCCGGTTATGACTAGGTGAGTCATTGAGCAACTGTCCCTCGATGAGCGACTATATTTCGCATTAGCACGTTTGTGATTTAAAGTGATATTTATAACACGAAGAAAAGTCTCCAGATAAGTCCTTCTCATGACCGGTACAACTCAGGCTTTTAGATTTCAACTACCGGGTGAGTTAGCCGTGGTCGTTATGACATGACTGCTGGCAGTCGCTCATATCCGGGAGGCGAGAAGGTTCGAATCCCCCCGCCGGCAACCTTGAAGATGGTCTTCTGTGGTTTTCCATCTTCCCTCCAGGCAAATGCCGGGGTTGGTCCCTAACTATAGGCCACAGCCGCTACCTTCCAACTCCTCGATCTTCCATTCCAACTTTCCTCCCCAACGGTACGTGTAGCTCACCCATTGGGTGTCCGTCTCGAAGCAGCTACAAAACTGGCGAGCCGAACATGTCCTCGGATACTCCCGGCACTAAAAGCCAGACGCTGAAAAAAAGAAAATTCAACTGTTAATCATTAAATCAAATTTTTGTGGCATCCCACGAACACATTATATAGGTTCAAAGAGTAACACATCTCCATCACTCAAGTCAAGATCTTCAGTAGGAATCAGTTCAGAGCTTCTCAGGTGCATCCATTTATTGTCCAACTTAGGCTTACAGAAAATATCATCAGACATGAGCTCATCGGGCTCAATATGTATTGATCAGTCAAAGAGCCCTCGTGTTTCTATAATAAATACTTCTTAATGTAACACAAACAGTGTAGATTGCGCCATGCTGAAATCACATATTCAAAAACCGTATTTAATGTGATACCTATAATAATGGAATATTCTGGATGCCCTTCAACTGGTGTAATCAAATCAACTAATTGCTTACCTAAACCTCGAGCCGTAATTTCATACTGATTTGAAATATGTATTATAGGCTATAAGTGTAAAAGAAGTTGTTTCAGTGCATTATAACAACGTCAAATATTCTCTACTGATTCTAATGATTCACTTTCTTGTTATAATGGCTTAGGCTTTCACGGCCAGCTTTCATAGCTATGTGCAAGTTGCCCGAGCTTGTACGTAGCTGTTCACCATCATATTGGCAGATACAGTACACTATTCTTGCTCAATGCGAGCTTGCAATAAGAATTAATTTTGCTACTTTTGAGGCCAGAGGGGGTTAATTTCCGACATTTCGCCACCATTACAGTAGTTCTATTCATGGCTAGTGGGCGACTTATCCCACTATACTGTGGTGTCGGACACTCAGGGAATAATAGCGTAATGACGTCGTTCAACAAACACTGCAACAACCTGAGAAGTTGGGATAGATGACTGGAGTTTCATTCTGGGCTTTGCATCACCATGTCTATCAGGCCAGTCAAGTAACTGTGACGAAATAATATCATGTACTTCCAACGTAATTGTCCATGTTTGTATGTCTACACCTTGTCCCATTCTCACAGGGCCAGGCATAAGGTGAGATGAGTTTACAAGCGGCGAATGAAAGCATGAATCATGAGAGAAAGTTTAGAATGAGTATTATTCCAAATGATAACACTTCCGAACGTTCAATATGAAAAGTTTGCAAACGGAATGAATCTGCCAGTCTAGGTCGACATGGGGTATTGAAGTCACGTTTAGATCCGCAAGTCTTTTTCAGGATGGAGACTACCTCTTTGATTGTTTTTTCAAGGAGATGATACTATAGCTTTGTCTCAATTTCTAAGAAAACACACAATAGAATAAAGAAATGGGACGGTGTCCAAGATTTCTTGCACATACTGTGCCTGTCAGACGAGGATGCCGGGGTACCACCAACCGTAAATTGCATTCCATACAGCATCATCTTCCAGACACACACCCTGAGACGATCGGATTTATTCCTTCGGCCAGCCCAGCACGAGAACAATAACCCGCGGGTATCGGGCTGTACCGGGGGAAGGGGTCATATACTTGCCCAAAGAAGTACACCCTAAACACAATGCTAGCAAATAAAAAGATCCAGGCTTAAGTAAAAATTCGTAAACAATTTTTTTTCAGTAAAAGTCAAACCCCTATCCTACTTCGGGGGGGGTTTGAAATCGGCTAGTCCACAAAGCTAATAAAAATAAAATAAATAAATAAATAAATAAATAAATAATCATGTCCTCACTTAAGTTAAATTAACCGTATCGAATGTCATTTTAACAGAAATCTAAACAACAACAACAACAACGCTTGGATTGTGGCACGTAAATGAAATCCCTACTCAAATACAGGAAAAACGGTTATTAATACGAATAGTGACATCAGTAGAATTTACAGCAAATAAAAGGAATTAATCGTCGATATGCCACACGGATAGATTTACATTTAATATCACCAATACGTATACTCGAAGTTACGTTGGTACCACTTCCAAAATTTATTATTAAACTTTTAATCATCTAGCTAAATCCTAATTTACATGAAAATACGGCGAGAATCGTCCGTAGCAAAAATTAATACAAAAGCTATAATAGCAACCATGTCCTAGAATGACATGAGAAAAAAGAATTTAGACTAGTTACACACAATAGTACAGGAAATAAGGTATTCACACTCAAAAAATCAAACACACAATATTATTATTCACAAAGCCTACGTACGCTGATTAAGATGCTGTTTGCACTTAATCGTCATCTGAAGCATGTATTTTAGGGTAACAACAGCACAGTAAGAACTGCGACTAACATCGCTTAAATCACACCGGCCCACAAGTTACGAACTAAATGGTGCCAGTGATTTCGTCGTCACTGTCCTAATGTAGAATCAGGAATGGCCAGCTCAATGTGTCGGTCAGCAATCAAAAGATAACTTCAAATTTAGATCAGCAACAAATTAATTAATAACATTTTAAAGCATTAATTTATAACAATTAAGTTTCATGATCTAGTTTCAGTTTACTTCGTCGTTTAATTCCTCACTGTATTATTTAAATCGTAGTTGACCTTCATGACACATGCTGAATACCACTGCAAGTCTCTTCTGGAGAGATGGTTACAGAAACACATGTGACTGTCACCGTAGTCAGCATAAGAACATGGGCTATAAAAAGCTCCAAACATGCGGCTCTCCAGGCACGCAAATATTCTCGGTTCAATGTGATCAAAAAGGGATCACCACCACCGGAAATATACCTATACTGGTTGAGGGCGAACACATTCTTACCCTTCAACGTGTCTCTCCAAGGACACAAAAATAACATCAATGGTTTTGTCATTTCAAAATTACAGGGATAACCCTCTCGTAAATTACCAATTCATGAAACAAGATTCTTATGCACTCGTGCGCATGGCCGACTTCATAAATATGACATTACCGTCATCCTATCAAATACCAGCTATCAGCTGTGATCTATATTTTGAACCGTGAATTTGGCATTGAGAAAGACATTCCGCTTAGAATGCGTCGTTGATTGTCTTTTTAAACAGTCTTGTCTCACTACAAAGCACTGAGCATCATAGGTAATGTTAGCTCGTAACAGTAGCGTGACCTTGAATTTATCGGGTCCTCCTAACCTCAGTCCACATGCCATATTGTTCACGCAAAGCTTTGCGTCGCCAAAATCAAAATACACTTCACATTATTCTGGGCTCACTAAATACAGTCCCATCTGTGGCCTCAAAATAATCATACGTAGGTTCACGAGTCCCTTACTTGTATTTGCACACTTGTGTTTAGTTCTTAATAATAACAATGAAAGTTGATACTAAACAATGCTAAACGACAGATATCACAGTTTTCTCTGTGTTCGTTGCATTCGAAGATATCCCAAGTGTCACAATTTTTAATTATTTACAAGCCTTCTACGGTATTAACGTTGAAAATTGTGGGTGTCATCCCTCGGCACAAATTAACAGTAAATTCGACAAAACTAACACTTCCTGTGTTGTCCAAACTGATACGTAGATGCTTTCAAAGCATGGCACAGGGTTTCCTAAACAACTGTACCTATTCTTATGTATTCCAACCTGGAATTGTGTGGCTTCTGAGCTACATACTAATAGCAAATGAATCCTTCATTAATGTGGTGGTTGAAACTTCTTCGCACCAAACGATACGCCGAATAATTAAACAGAGAGGAAGAAAGATGGGGTGTCCAAACTTATTCTAGGATGCTTCTGCCATCCTTAAATGCATACATTCTGATCCTACAGGCTGAAGAAAAATGCTCATAGAGCCGAGACAAATTAGTGGGTGTTTTTACAATTACGGGGTCAAGCGTAGCCATTAATGCACTGACCTAGCGATACCAAAGGGTGTCTAACAATTTGAATTATGACCAGGCTGTCCAAAGCTAAATAGTTATACATGATTTATAGATACTATTAATTCGAAATCCTGCCTAATGGTTGCCATTAAAGTACGGTTTGAAATCTAGTCTACTGAAGCAAGCACCTGAACAGTAAAAGAATTACAGGACACACCTATCCGACGAGATGGACCTCATTTTCGCCTGCGATTTAGGGGTTTTATCATCTCCATGGTATTTGGGTTATCCTCGTCCACCCCTATTGGATGATGTGCTTCTTCTTCCTCCTTTATAATCATAACGTTATTGTTGTTGGTACTCATAGGCGTGAATGTCGGTGCGTCAAAGTTAAGTCTGACAGGTTGGTTGTCTGTGTTTAAAGAATTACCAACGTCGCTAGGAGGTGTTATAATCTCTGCAAGTTTCGGCTGAGCGTCAATCTTCTCCAGTAGGCGTTGCTCCAGTTGAACGATATCCGGAGTCGTTAGTGGATTAGATTCGGTTTTCAGATTTATCATCATCATCATCATCATCTTCATTACCCCTTTTCCAGCTGACACTGGGTGGGGGCAAATATGGTTCCTCTCCACTATGTTCTGTCGTTTCAACATTCTTCTTCCGACATGGTGTTCCAATCTAGGTTCCGTCTACTAATGCTATTCCTCACCGAGACCATCCAACGCATTCTTGGTCTTCCTCATCCTCTCTTCCCTGTCATCCGTCGTTCCAGTGCTCGTCTTGGTAGCATTTCTTCATTCATCCGTTTGACATGTCCAAACCATCTCAATCTGTTTTGCTCCAGTTTGTAATTTAGTTTCAGTACTTCCAGTTCTTTTCGTTATATCTTCATTGCTCACTCTGTCTCTCCTCGTTTTCTGGACCATACTTTTCAGGAATCTCATCTCAGCTGTCTGTATTCTGCTCTCATCCCTCTTAGTCATTGTCCAAGTTTCTGCTGCATATATCATTATAGGAACATAATATGCTTTGTACGTAACTTCTTTAGCCTTAATTGGTATATTCTTGTTCCATACTAGTCCCCGTAGCTGTTGGTAGAAAGCACACCTGAGCTGTATTCTTCTGCTAATTTCCAAATCTAGTCTTCCACTTTCAGTCAGTTCACTTCCCAAGTATTTGAAGTGTTTCACCACTTCCAATTCCTTATCTCCTATTTTGATTAATCCTTTTCCTTCTTTCTTACCTCTACTCACCACCACTGTTTTACTCCTCCCCACATTTATCTTCAATCCCCATTGCTCAATCTTTTCATTTATTACGTCTAAATGTTCTTGTACCTCCATCTCATTCTCGCCCCAGATCACAACATCGTCCGCAAACAACATTACCTTCATCCTTTCCCTACTAAAGCCTTTCATTGCTGCCTTCAAGATGTCATCCATCAAAATTAAGAACAATTTATTATGGTGACAACACACTTCCTTGCTTTAGTCCAGTGACAATTTTAAACCATTCCGATGTCCCGACTCTAGTCTTCAGGTTTTCTGTTTTCAGATTATTCATCTAAAAATTCAAATCGCTCGATATTCCCACGAAGACAAATATCAACCCCTCCGACAGTCTACCTGATGTTTAGGCTCGCTTGCAATCTCTCGGCCACGGCAACTTCTTCAATTCACTTCCTGAGGAAATCCACATCACCTTCAATATTAGTCATGAGACCCTCCAAGATATCCTTGTGTTCGCTTATTTGGCCTTTATTTAAGTCAATGTCGAGCGTCATCTCCTCTCGGTTGGCGTGCATCTTGTCTTTCAGTTCCTCGACATTCTGTGTCAGTTCTCTAACGACTTTAGAATTAGCCACCAATTCGCTTTTGAACATTTCCACGTCGTCAGCGATTCCTTTGACATTCTGGTTGACGGCAACTGCGACGCCTCGCATCAGTCATAATCCAACATTTACTGTCACGATCTCTTACGACAAGTTTCTACAAATTCATTCGTCTCCTTAATCTTCTCTTCGACAGCGGTAACACGATTCCCCAGTTGAGCCTTACCATGATCTAATGTCTCCCTCAATTCATCTAAGCAGGCATTCACTTCCATACGGCTGACGTTCAAGTCTGAACTCATGCCGATCTTGACCTGTTCCTCGGTTAGTTGAATCTCATTCTGATTCCTTTCCAACCGATCGCTGATTGAGTCAATATTTACACCCATAGTGTCCAGCTGTCCCAGTTCTTCATTCCTGCTGAACCCATATTTAAAGGACTTGGGATATATCATGTGTCGGCGTTCTTACTGTCCGTACTCAAGAATACAAGCTCCAATATTGTAGGACTGGTTAGGATACCTGCAGCATTTATGAGACTTCATTAATACAGCAAGCTCGCTGTCTGAGCTGAATGATTTTATCTGCACATTTATAGCAGTGAAGAAAGAAGTATTATAATGCAAGATTTTTTAACATTGAATGAATGAGAAACGGCCTAGCCTGGAAATTGGCAAGTTAGCGAGATTGTCAGTGAAGTCTCCCAGGGAAAAGACAGTTATTTTCAGCCACGGGACGAGAGAAGAGGCGGGTCACCGTGACACGTGGAGACATTGATAGCACGCGTCACTAAGGAGAGGAAATTAGCACGATTTATATCACGTGGATGATATTGACCAATCAGAATATTACATTTTGGCGGAGTATGATATTTTATTAATTACTTGAAAACACTTGTAGAAAAGATTTGAGGCCAGAAAAATGTTGGAAATTAGAAATAAATGACGACGATATAAAGTTTATGTAAAGACGAATAAGGATGAAGAAGATATAATGCGATAAAGTCTATTTCAAGTTCTAATGCCATAAATGCCATTTTTATAGACAAACGAGAGAGTGGGGATAGCGTCAGTGAATTCATTCCATCTCTGACTTCAAAAGTATAAAGACGTGATTTTCTACCACGGAAGATAGACCAAGGGAAGTTGAAAGGCTTGACGGAGGAGTCGCACTCACCTGCAGCCAAGCTCAGCGAAGCTCCGATGAAATATATAACAGAAAGACTTAGTACAATTTCAACGTATTGCAGTATTATAACCTGAATTATACGGAGCGAATTCATCATTTAATCAACACAAGAATAAGTCTATGTGTTTAAGAAGATATCTACAGACAAGAGCAACGTTTATTCTGAAACTACAAGAGTTGTTAGAAATATAAGTAAATTTCTACAAACGACGTTCGTCGAAGCATTTCGAGCATCAATAAGAAATTAATTTGAATGCTTAAGAATCTGGGGTCAACGAGGAAGTTCATCATCATATATAATAATGAAGTTATGATGTAGTGTAAAACAATAAAGGGGGGCAAGCCATTTTCCTGATGTGGATTCCAGGAGTGACATAGCCACACATCAACGCATCATTCAAGAAGAGTGGAAGTTCAACACCTTCATTCCACTAATATCGCAAGCACATACAGCTACAATGCATTTCCAACTCAATCTCGGAAATATCATTAATAACCAGCAACTATATACATTCGCCGTAGAATTTCTAGTATGCAGCCGTTTGAAGTCGATCACCAGAGACCATCTCGGTACGGAAGCGTTCGAGAGTGTTGCAGCCAAGGTCCAGGAGGATAGCAGAGAGCGAGACGTGGCCTATATGACACCTGCTGCCGAGACGGTTAGAAGAAGCGTGGCTGCTCGCTTGAGTCGCGTGGCAGATCCATGCCTCGCCACACAGCTGATCGCTCGTCACATGGCATGTGGAGCAAAGCGCAACACCTCAGGTTATTCGTCATTTATGAAGAATATTACAGGCAGAATGTATTTAACGTGCATCGATAATACTTGTAGTTAGTTATGCAATAATGCAGATACCCTTGACTTGACCGAATTTTGAGTGGCTAATTGATTTTTATTGTTTAAAGGTTTTGAAAGCTTGAATTGTATTTTTATTGTTTTAACGTTAATGTAAATTATTTTAAAAGCGTCGTCTTTTAGATTTTGACGTATAGTAAATGGTAATCGTCATCGACACTTGATATCGCATAGTTATTCGCTTCTTTGTACGTATTTAAGTAGGATTGATGTTGGAATATTTTAAAATACGTTTGCTTGTATACTTTATTGAAAGTATACTGCCATTTACATTGGAAAGGATATGAAGAAATATAATAAATAAATATGTTCATATTTATTATTGGTTAATAACTTATTGAGGAGTTCTGTTAAGAACATCAATAAGTTTATTCATTGGAAGCAACGCATTGTTGAAACTCATTGCTTTATTAAAAGGAATTTCTAGTTTATCGAGGTAGCACAGCACACGATAACGCTAAATTTGCGGTACGACAGTATGAAATGTTAAGAATATTGATGAAATGTAACAAGGAATAATGTGAACTATATAAGTAACGAATAAGTGAATTTATATTCATGGAAATAAATGTATGGTGAGGACATGTAGTATTTTATATTAATGAGACGAAAATATACAGACGAATATCTTTCAATTGTAATGTTCAATGAACTGTGGTTCTTATAAATGGAAAGAAAAGGTAAATATCGCATTTGAATCGCTCAGGAATGTATAAGGAAGGAAATATTTGAGAGATATAAGTGGAACAGTGGAACAAGTCATTAATATAGCGAATATGAGTGCAGGAGGATGTATAATCGTTAGAGAAGTTTGTAATTTGAACTACATACGTAGGATGATCGATGTTCATACACCTAACCGTGTATAGAAATGGGAATTATTATTATAATTGCGAGTGTGTGAAGAGATGGATGTATGATCGTTAGAGAAGTTTGTAATTTGAACTATATAAGTAGTTTTACTGATCTTCATACACCTAACCATGTATAGAATTGGGACATATTATTATTGCGGATTTATTAGAAGGATTGATACATAAGCGTGTGAAGTAACGCAGTCGTGTATTATATGTTAATGATAATGTTCCTTTGGATTATTTGGTAATAGAGCGTTATGAATAAAGAATGTACGACAATGTGGTCGAATTACTTATGATATTAATATGCGATAATGGTAGTTTGAAAGTTGAGTATTGAAATCTCTTTGTATAACGAGGTAGAACAACCACGAAAAGATAGTCTGGTATATTTCGTCTAATTTATATTTCTTTATCAAGAATAAGACTTTGCCGAACCGTTATAAGCTTTATCGCTCGTAACATATGTTCATACTGGAATTGACATAGTTAAAACGGAAAGACTAATGCAGTTAGTGATCTAAATGAAATATTTAAAGAAGGAAAGAACAGGAACATTATCAGTGTGGATCATGAAACGATATTATCGCCTAGCTAACGATAATCGTTTATAGAGTGTATATAATGTATTATCAAGTTTATTGTAATATTTGTTTTTGATAGGATAGGATTGTTTTTAATAATTGAGTAAAGATGTGTCATTTAGGGGAAGGATTGTTTAACGAAGTCGTGAAGAAATATTAAGACATTGAAATACTGAATGATCAACAATTGTGTTGATAATTTAAATGCATAATAGATAAGAAGTCTATAATGTTATCATTATTATTATTGTTTTATTTGTGAACTAGCAACCCGACCAGGCTTCGCCCGGGAAAAGCTATGAATGCATTACGTGATAAGCGCTTTTTTCCAAAGTCAATGAACAACTACCATATCCGTCTTACGTCTCGGCATGATGGGTTAAAATCACTGACTGGACGGACGCCAGTTTTTTTTTCGACCTTTTCACTGAAATCGTTAGTGCTTGACTTCCTTCGGTCATAAAACAATTATTTTCTACAGAAACCTTCCTCGAGATATCCTTTACAGAATGGTGAAAACCGCATCAAAATCCATTCAGTGGCTCTCGAGATTACCCGTGACATCCAAGAATCGGGGAATTTGTTTTATACTAAGTAGAGATTATACGCCAATCAGTATAATTTAATATAATATAATCCCCCTTCCGTCCAATATTAAATTGACTGTGAATTTTGTGGAACTAAAAGTTCACCGGCGAAATGAGAGTTGCACTTCCAGGGAATAGTGAGGTGGATGAAACTCAAATCCACCTTCCGTCCAATCTTAACTTGACTGTGTTTCGCAGGCGAAATGAAGAAAACCCGAGTTGTACTTCCAGGGAAACTCCAAACACAATCACCCTTCTCAGAAGCCTTAACTCAACACGACTCAACGGTTTGCTGCTCGCATGTATCTGGGGCAATAGGTTCGCCCGCTAGCTAGGCTGTAACAGGGATGATAGACTCAACCTTAGCTAGCTCATAAACTGTCGCTTCAGTAGTTGAATGGACATGGTTGGAAGAAATTAAAACGTAAATAACTTATAGTGGGCGATGTATTGAGAATAGACATATGCTCTCGCGGACTTTTTTGTAGAACTTTTCAAGTTGAACAATTCTTACACTCATAGTATTTAGATATTTTTAAGGGTTTGCGCAGCGTACGCTTACAAAGCGCTCGGACGCCAGGTTTTTTTTTACTTTTCCACTGAAATCGTTACTGCTCCGCTTCCTTTGGTCATAAATAAATTATTTTCTACAGAAACCTTCATCGAGATATCCTTTACAGAATGGTGAATACCGCATCAAAAACCACGCAGTTGTTCTCGGGTTTACCCGTAACATCCAAGAATCGGGGACTTTGTTTTATACAAAGTAGAGGTGAGGACTTATTAATGTCCGGTCACCGAAATTTACATCGAAGTTTGGATATAGTGAAGCTAGACATTTATTTTAATGGTTTAAATTGAAAGTTCATCACATGTGATGAGAGTCATATTTGTCGTAGGACATTTGTTATTGTTGTCCAGTTTGAATAATAAACGTGCAGGCACTGTTTAGTTTGCCTGCACATTTTATAGAACACGATGATTATTTAATGATCTGATGCGATAGTACTGCTAGTTAGGTACAGGCGCCCGCCGTTTTAGACCGTTCACCCCTGAGATTCCGAGAATCTGGTTTTACCATACTTTATAGTAGGAGTTTTTGTACGTAGCTAGGTAGTAGTACTATAGTATTTTTGAATCTCCTTGTATCGAGAAATTACTAGCTATCTGCCTGCAGGGTACTGTTGGTTTATCTAGCTGGGTATTAACATCCCTAGCGATCCCCTCCATCTCCAGGAAAAAAGGTGGTGGCTATGTGAATTTCGGGTACTTAAGAGTAGGCTATATTTAATTGGCTATATCCCAATCGTGGGGCATTGGATCGCTGTTTGCGAGCGACCAATTATTCAATTGTCTATTTCCCAATTTGAGGGTAAATCGAACTCATATGAAGGGCTTGATTTTATGTTTTATTCGAGTCACCATAGACGATATACTTATATATTTCAGATTTTACTTGCCGATCCCAAGTTTCGGTTATGTTAAAGTGAACTGACGTAACCATTTTTGAGGAATACCGAAGAGTTTAAAGGCATATTTGGTATACCAGCTGATGACGTGGTTAGTCATTTTAAACGTAAATGTAAAGGTCATTTTTAAATTTGTTGTATTTTTAAGTAATGTAGGAATATTAAATGAGGATATTCGAAGTGTAGATAAGACTAGTTACTTAGATCACGACGTAGGAGCGTTATTATTAAGGATTAGTATCTGTTTAAAGTAATATAGTATTTAAAATATTCCACAAATCAATGAAGCTACAAAATAATTGTCACTCAAGGGATCCACAATATTGAGATTGGTAATGTTCCCCTAGCTCTCCAGGATTGAAGAATGTCGTCGAAAGACATGGAGTCCATAAAGGGCATGTTCGAGAAGCTACAAGTGGTGCAAACTCAAATCTCTGCTGATTTGGAGACACTACATAAATATACCCACGATAACTCAATAAAGATACAAGTGGATATAAAGCAGTCTGCTGAGAATGTAAAATCTAATTTAAAAGCAGAGCTTACACTAGCACAAACACCCACTAAAGAGAGTATTGCCTCAGTACAGGAGGAATGTAGGAAAGCACAGGATGAGAATAGGAAAGCACAGGAGGAAATTAGAAAAGCACAGGAGACAGCACAGGAGGAGTACAGGAAAGCACAGGAGGAGAGTAGGAAATTACAGGAGGATAATAGGAAAGCACAGGATGAAAGTAGGAAAGCATAGGAAGAGATCAGATTAACTCTAGAAAAGGCTCAGAACGAAGGTAAAGTAGCACAATAGCAGAGTAAACTGGCCCAAGAAGATAGTAGGCTAACACAGGAAGAAAGTAGACGAACACAAGAAGAGAGTAGAAAGGCCCTAGAAGACACCAGACATACCCTAGAAAGAGCTCAGAAAATCAGTAAGAGTAGTAATGAGAAAATAGATCAGGTTTCCACAGACTTAGGTACACTGAGAACAGAAGTAACTAAGGGAGTAGTTGAGGCACAGATTGAAAATATTGAAAGCATCATTTCTCTCCAAGATAAATTACAGAAAGGTTTATATGAGGTAAAACATGAAAATAAGTCACACTATGACAAAATTACATAGTCCAATGCTGCATTGAATGGAACTGTAAATAGTTCAAATGACACTGTTGTTGATTTACAGAGTAAATTAGAGGATCAAAAAAGACTGATCGAAGATGGTATTAATGTAGACATAACAGGGTGTATTATAAAAACTGTTGGTAATTTAAAAGAGGATGTTCTTAAATCAAATAGGGAGTATATTCAGGAAATGCATGCTAAAATCATTAAAGATGTAGGAAAAATTGAATTAAATGCAAATAAGAATATATTTAGTTTAAAAGGGGAACTTAATAAACAGATTGATGAAGTACAGGAATCTAGTGTTGTCAGGATATCAGAACTAACTAATAAATCGTATACGGATAGGTTGAATGAACTTGACGATACCAGGTAAGCAGTAGACAAAGTAACTACCGAGCTAGCCAAAGTAAGGTGAAGTCAGGAAACGGAATTATCTGCACTTACCGAACAGCTGAAAACTATTAGTGTTAGGGAAGATGGTCATGTTGATAGCCCATGAACTGACGTACGGGAGGATTTAAGGGAAGAGTTACCGAGATTCTTTAAAGAGCGTGCGGGTAAGTCACGGGAAGAACGTAATATACATGAGGCAAGAAACGAAAGAAATAATAGGAATGACAGGCATGACGTAGAGGATAGAGAGAGTTTTCACAGTCACGAAAACCAAGATGGACTGGAACCACAACCTAATATAGAACGTATTAGAAGAGAGTATGATGATGGAAGAAGATATTTCGAACCAGGAATAGATAGAATGGCGCAGAACATCGTTTCCTTAAAGAATATTGATGATAAGCCTTCTTGTTTTAGTGGTACTGGAAATTTTACAGCCGTAGAATTCCTACGTGACATGAGATGCTATCTAGACGACAATCGTATTCCAAGAGATAGGGAATTGAGAGTCGTACATAAATATCTGAAAAATGAAGCACTTATTTGGCATCGAGCTTTCCGCTATACTTATGCAAGTTTTGAACAATCCACAGAAGCTTTACAAAAGAGATTCTGGAGATTGGAAACCCATCAGGACATACGAGCTGAAATATACTCAAAAAGGTATGCGTTTTCAACACCAACTCGCTATGCCAGCTTCTTCACAATTCAACTTGCCAGGCAACAATATCTTTAGCCACCATTAGCAGAGTCAGAATTCGTGCATGCTATTTCACGACAACTTCTGATGGAAGTACGCCGACATCTTATTGCTGCAATTGTTAAAACTTTGGAAGCAATGGCGGAGATTCTGAGACGTCTTGATCTTACAAGTTCAGCTACGAATACTCCGAATATAAAAAGTAGGCACGAGAATCGTGATATACATACTGTACTCGTAGACCAGACACAGCAGATGGAAGAAGGGCAAGACAATATAGGCCCGACACAAACGCCGTATTTCAGGCAGAACCCATATGAACCTGGTTAAAGACGAACAAGAGAAGGAAGACCATAGCAGAACAGGTACTAGAATAATGATCAACGTAGAACAGGATTCCACCGGAATAATAATGATCAAAGGAATAGTTATTATAACCGGGACGATAGACATAACGGAGGAGGATACCGTCGCTACAAAAATTGGAGCGGTAGTTTCGCTCGCCGGCAACATGAGCAGCAACTACTACAACAACCGCGCATGAAGGATAGAGAAACAATGAGAACATTAGCGAGTTTTATAACCAACGTGATCGTGAAAGTCGGGAATGCATAGAAAATCTACGCAATAAGGAGGCAAGAAATGCTCAGAATCACTCAGATCACAATTTTGAACCACAACCTTCAACGAGTAAACAAGGCCAAGATTCAAACCGAGGAAGGCAGAATCCACCTAGTTAGAAAAGGAAGTAAGAAGAGTTACAGATCACACGTCATTAGTTTTAACCGTACCGATATGAAGAGGAAGGAGATTTTTTTTGAAGAGTTAGAGAGAGAATAACGGATTTTTTCCCCGGAAGATTACGATCCACCGCTGGAAAGAAGAATGGAATCAGAAGAAGAAAGGCTCAATAATCCTTCAAATACGTGTTCTGATGTCATATATGGTACATGTTGATAAATAAAGTGCATGCTATACTTTATCTATGGGGTCAATATGGATTTGAACCCATATTAAAAGGACTTGGGATATGTCATGTATCGGGAGTCTAACTGTCCGTACTCAAGAATACAAGCTCCAATATTGTAGGACTGTTTCAGCTACCTGCAGCATTTATGAAACTTCGTTAATACAGCTAGCTCGCTGTCTGAGCTGAATGCTTTTATCTGCGCATTTATAGCAGTGAAGAAAGAAGTTTTATAATGCAGGTTTTTTTTACATTGAAAGAATGAGAAACAGTCTAGTCTGGAAATTGGCAAGTTAGCGAGATTGTGAGTGACGTCTTCCCGGGAAAAAACTGTTATTGTCAGCCACGAGCCGAGAGAAGAGGCGGGTCACCTTGACACGTAGAGACATTGATAGGACGCGTCACTACGGAGAGGAAATTAGCGCGATTTATATCACGTGGATAATATTGACCAATCAGAATATTGGTGGAGTATGGTATTTTATTAATTACTTGAAAACACTTGTAGAAAGGATTTAAGGCCAGAAATCTGTTGGAAATTAAAAATAAATGACGTCGATATAAATTTTATATAAAGACGAATACGGATGAAGGAGATATAATGCGATAAAGTCAATTTCAAGGTCTAATTCCATACACGCCATTTCGATCGACCAACGAGAGAGTGGGGATAGCGTCAGTGAATTCATTCCATCTCTGACTTCGAAAGTATAAAGACGTGATTTTCAACTACGGAAGATAGACCAAGGGAATTTGAAAGGCTTGACGGAGGAGTCGCCTTCACCTGCAGCCAAGCTCAGCGTAGCTCCGATGAAATATAAAACACCAAGACTTCGTATAATTTCAACGTATTGCAGTATTATAAGCTGAATTATACGCAGCGAATTCAAAATTTAATCAACACAAGAATAAGTCGACGTGTTTAAGCAGATATCTACAGACAAGAACAACGTTTATTCTGAAACTACAAGAGTTGTTAGAAAAATAAGTAAATTTCTACAACCGACGTTCGTCGAAGCATTTCGAGCACCAGTAAGAAATTAATTTGAATGCTTAAGAATCTGGGGTCAACAACAAAGTTCATCAGGATATATAATACCGAAGTTATGATGTGCTGTTAAACAATAGAGGAGGACAAGCCATTTTCATGATGTGGATTCCAGGAGTGACATAGCCACACATCAACGCATCATTCAAGAAGAGTGGGAGTTCAACATCTTCATACCACTAATGTCGCAAGCACATACAGCTACAATGTACACTGAAGAAAATGGAAATTGCAACACCCAGAAGGAGTGGTGCTTCATTGCTGCAATTGAACATGCAGGACGAGTGTTCGGTTGTGATTCGATGATTACACTTTCAGGTCCCTCTGACCGCAAGTTTGGACAACAATCAATACAGGATGTGCCCACCACGAGCTGCAATACATTGATGAATTCGGCGAGGCATGGAGTCAATAAGGCCTTGGATCGCTTCCTGAGGAATTGTGCCCCAAGCTTTCTGCACTGCACGGGTCAGTTGTTCCACAGCTGTGGGTGGCTGAGGACGGTTGGCCAGTTGTCGACCCATCATGTCCCACACATGCTCAATAGGACTGAGGTCCGGGGATCTGGCGGGCCATTCTAAGGTTGTGATGACGTGGAGAGCTTCTCTGGAGATGCGTGCAGTGTGAACCCGGGCATTGTCCTGCTGAAACATCCCATTAGCAATGTTCGTCATCATAGGGACAACCACTGGATTGAGTACCCTATCAACGTACTGTCGAGCAGTCATAGTGCCCTAAACAAGCACTAATTGTGATTTCACATTAAAGCCAATAGCTCCCCAGACCATATTGCTTGGTGTTGGCCCTGTGTGCCTCTCGACAATAAGGTCTGGGTGGCCCTTCTCCCCGGTACGTCGGCGCACACGATTCCGGCGATCACTGCTGATAAGACAGAAGCGCGATTCATCACTAAAGACGACCCTATGCCATTTGTCGACCCACGTCGATCGTTCTCGACACCAGGCCAGCCTTACACGTCGCTGTTGTGGGGTCAATGGAACACCTTCTGCAGGGATAGGGGATCGTAAGCCAGCTGCACGCAGGCGATTACCAACTGTTTGTTGTGTAACGTGGGGTGCCACAGCTGCTCCAATTTGCGCTGCTGTTGCATGGGGTTCCATCCGGTCCATCAGAATGAAGCGGCGATCCTCTCTCACAGTTGTCTGTCGCGCTGGGCCTGTGCCAGGTCTACGAGTGTGGGTACCTTCATTTGACAACTGCAGCCAAGCACGTTGTACCGTAGATGCCTGTCGGCCAATACGAGCAGCGACAGTCCTTAGCGATAATCCAGCCTCACACAGCCCAATTATCCGAGCCCTCTCCAATTGCGACAGTTGTTGATTGCATGCTCTTCTCTGTCGTCAAGGCATGTTTGAGGGGGAACACTTCACTGCACAGACTGCAAGTCAACTACGCTACACCCGAGTCCGTATACTGGAGTTGATTCCTCCGCGACCAATCACATGGGGAGACCTGTAACAACAATCCAATGGGTCTGAAACTTTGATCGTTTACATACCTACATGGCATCGTTCCATATCTTGAAAATCAACACAAATGACCAATGCCTTAATGGTGTTGCAGTTTCCATTTTGTTCAGTGTATTTCCAACTCAATCTCGAAAATATCATTAATAACCAGTAACTATATACATTCGCCATAGAAATTCGAGTAAGCTGCCGTTTGAAGTCGATCACCAAAGATCATCTCGGTCCGGAAGCGTACGAGAGTGTTGCAGCCAAGGTCCAGGAGAATAACAGAGAGCGAGAAGTGGCCTCTACGACACCTGCGGCCGGAACGGTGAGGAGAAGCATGGCGACTCGCTGGAGTCGCGTGGCAGATCCCTGCCTCGCCACACAGCTGATCGCTCGTCACATGTCGTGCGGGGCGAAGCGAAACACCTCAGGTTAGTCATCATTTTAGAAGAATATTACGGACAGAATGTATTTAACGTGCATCGATAATACTTGTAGTTAGTTATGCAATAATGTCGATACCCTTGACTTGACCGAATTTTGAGTGGCTAATTGATTTATATTGTTTAAAGGTTTTGAAAGCTTGAATTGTATTTTTATTGTTTTAACGTTCATGTAAATTATTTTAAAAGCGCCGTCTTTTAGATTTTGACGTATAGTAAATGGTAATCGTCATCGGCACTTGATATCGCATAATTATTCGATTATTTATACGTATCTAAGTTGGATTAATGTTGGAATATTTTAAAATACGTTTGCTTGTATACTTTATTGAAAGTATACTGTCATTTACATTGTAAAGGATATGAAGAAACATAATAAATAAATATTTTCATATTTATTATTGCTTATTAACTTATTGAGGAGTTCTGTTAAGAAAATCAATAAGTTTATTCATTGTAGGCAACGCATTGTTGATACTCATTGCTTTATTAAAAGGAATTTATAGTTTATCGAAGTAGCACAGCTAACGTTACGATAAACTTGTGGTACGACAGTATGAAATGCTAAGAATACTGATTAAATCTAACAAGGAAGAATGTGAACTATATAAGTAACGAATAATATGAATTTTTATTCATGGAAATAAAAGTATGGTGAGGATATGTAGTATTTTATATTAATGAGACGATAATATATAGACGAATATCTATCAATAGTAAAGATCAATGAACTGTGGGTTTTGTAAATGGAAAACAAGTTAATATCGGATTTGAATCACTCAGGAATGTATAAGGAATGAAATATTTGAGTGATACAAGTGGAACAGTGGAACAAGTCATTAATATAGCGAATATGAGTGCTGAAGGATGTATAATCGTTATAGAAGTTTGTAATTTGAACTATATAAGTAGGATGACTGATTTTCATACACCTAACCGTGTATAGAAATGGGAATTATTATTATTATTGCGAGTGTGTGAAGAGAAAGGTGTATAATCGTTAGAGATGTTTGTAATTTGATCTATATAAGTAGGATTACTGATTTTCATACACCTAACCGTCTATAGAAATGGGAAATATCATTATTATTGCGGATTTATTAGAAGGATTGATATATAAGCGTGTGAAGTAATGCAGACTTGTATTAAATATTATAGGTAATGTCCCTTTGGATTATTTGGTAATAGAGCGATATGAATAAAGAATGTACGACAATGTTGTCGAATTACTTATGATATTAATATGCGATAATGGTATTTTGAAAGTTGAGTATTGAAATCTCATTGTATAACGAGGTAGAAAAACCACGAAAAGATAGTCTGGTATATTTCGTCTAATTTATCGTTCTTTATCAAGTTTAAGACTTTGCCGAACAGTTATATGCTTTATCGCTCGTGTCATATGTTCATACTGGAATTGACACTGTTAAAACAGAAAGACTATTGGTGTAAGCGAGCTAAATGAAATATTTAAAGAACAGGAGCATGTTCAGTGTGGATCATGAAACGATATTATCGCCTAGCTAACGATAATCGTGTATATAGTGTATATAATTAATTACCAAGTTTATTGTAATATTTGTTATTGATTGGATAGGATTGTTTTTAATAATTAAGTAAAGATGTATCATTTAGGGGAAGGATTGTTTAACGAAGTCGTGAAGAATTATTAAGGTATTGAAATACAGAATGATCAACAATTGTGTTGATTTTTTTAGCGTATGGCTTTTAGTGCCGGGAGTGTCCGAGGACATGTTCGGCTCGCCAGTTTTGTAGCTGCTTCGAGACGGACACCCAATGGATGAGCTACAAGTACCGTTGGGGAGGAAAGTTGGAAGGGAAGGTCGAGGAGTTGGAAGGTAGCGGCTGTGGCCTATAGTTAGGGACCAACCCCGGCATTTGCCTGGAAGGAAGATGGGAAACCACAGAAGACCATCTTCAAGGTTGCCGGCGGGGGGATTCGAACCTCCTCGCCTCCCGGATGTGAGCGACTGCCAACAGTCATGCCGCAACGACCGCGGCTAACTCACCCGGTATTGTGTTGATAATTTAAATGCTTAATAGGCCAGAAGTCTATAATGTTATTATTATTATTGTGTTATTTGTGAATGAGGACTTATTAATGTCCGGTCACCGAAATTCACATCGACGTCTGGATATAGGGAAGCTTTATAATTATATTAATGGTTAAAATTGAAAGTTCATAACGTGTGTGAGTGTTATATTTGTCGTAGGACATTTGTTATTGTTGTCTAATTTGAATAATAAACTTGCTGTCACTGTTTAGTTTGCGTGTCCTTTTTATAGAACACTGTGATCTCCTTATTTAATGATCTGATGCGATAGTACTGCTAGCTAAGTACACACGCCCGTTGTTTTAGACCGTTCACCCCTGAGATTCCGAGAATCTCGTCCTACCATACTTTATAGTAGGAGATTTTGTACGTTGCTAGGTAGTAGTACTATCGTATTTTTGAATCTCCTTGTATCGAGAAATTACGAGCTATCCGCCTAGAAGGGTACTGTTGATTTATGTAGCTGGGTATCAACATCCCTAGCGATCCCCTCCATCCCTAGGATGGTGGTGGTTATGTGAATTTCGGGTACACTACCAACTGCCGTATTATCTAACCTGGTGTTAGCCTCCTGTTGGTGCCTCAAAATATCTACCCTAACAGCAGCTAAGCCCTGAAGTAAATTTGCATTGTCTTCTGCCCTATTGGTCTGTATTTCGCCCCTGACATGATTAACTTCAGTTCTGATAAAATTGATGTCATCTCTAACTGTGAAAGTATCGTTCCTGACATCATGGATGTCGTCCCTGACGTGATTCAACGTAACATTGTTAGCTTCCAGGTCACCCCTGACCTGATTCATTGTGACATTATTAGTTTCCAGGTCACCCCTAGCCTGATTCATGTGACCTCTGACCTGATTCATGTCACCACTGACTTGGTTCATGTCACCACTGACTTCATTCAATGTGACATTATCAGCCTAGAGGTCACCCCTAACCTGATTTATGTCACCCCTAATTCCATTGAGTGTGGCATTAATATCGGCCATCACTCTCCGCAACGTCTCCTCATCCATGACAACAATTACAATTTGCGAAAAAGAGGGAGATGTCTTACGCTAGTACCAAATAATGAAGAGGAATTTGCTTCAATAGAAAGCCTGTACTTTTATGAAGAAATGCTACGACTGCAACTGGATTTAAATGATCAAAGTAATCTTACATTATTAAAACACAACACAAGCAAAACAACAAGTTACAATTTTCTTCGGATGAAGCATGGGCAAAATCAAAAGCCCTCACATAAATTTAACATAATTATGCTTCACCCCATGGTCTAAAATCTAAGGAATGCCATGCGGAAAATTGAACAGCAGTACGACTTGTGAGTTCGTCCGTGTCCGGTCAATTTGCCTTTAAATTATCACATACTTGATCCTCTTAAAAACAACGTGAAGCAGAAGGCCCCCCGTGTGTCGATCATGCCCCCATAGATGGGCGCGTCAGACGGGGTTGCCGCGGTACCACCAACCGTAAATGACATTCCAGTCAGCCTCGTCTTCCAGGCACACAGTCTGATAGGATCGGATGTACTTCCTTAGGCCAGCTCCGGCACGAGACCAATAACCTGGCGGTATAGGGCTGTAACTGGGGAAGAAGTACACCCTAAACACAAAGCTAGCAAATAAAAAGATCCAGGCTTAAGTAAAAATTCGTAAACAATTTATTCAGTAAAATACAAACCCCTATCCTACTTCGCAAAGCTAATTAAAATAAAATAAATAAATAAATAATCATGTCCTAACTGAGGTTAAATTAACCCTCTCGAATGTCCTTTTAACAGAAGTATGAACAACAACAAAGCTTGGAATGTGGCACGTTAATAACATCCCTACTCAAATACAGGAAAAATGGATAATAATACGAATAGTGACATCAGTAGAATTTACAGCAAATAAAAGGAATTAATCGTTGACATGCCACAGGGATAGATTTACATTTAATAGTATAAATAAGTATTCTCTATCTTACGTTGGCACCACTTCCGTATTTAATCATTTAAGTTTTAATCATCTAGCTAAATCCTAATTTACTTGAAAATACGGCGAGAAGCGTCCATAGCAAAAATTAATACAAAAGCTATAATAGGAACCATGTCCTAACATAACATTAAAAAAAACAACAAGTCTAGACAAGATACACACAATAGTACTGGAAATAAGGTTTACACACTCAAAAAAATCAAACACGCAATATTATTATTCACAAAGCCGACGTACGCTGATTAAGATGCTGTTTGCACTTAATCGTCATCTGAAGCATGTATTTTAGGTTGGCAACAACGCAGTAAGAACTGCGACTAACATCGCGTAAATCACACCGGCCCACAAGTTACCAACTAAATGGTGCCAGTGATTTCATCATCTCGAAAGTGTCAGATGTCCTAATGTAGAATCTTTTCTATCCATAAATGGTCAGCTCAATGCGTCGGCCAGGAATCAAAAGATAAACTCAAATGTAGATAAGCAACAAATTAATTAATAACTATTTAAAGCGTCGGTTTATAACAATTAGGTTTCATGATTTAGTCTCAGTTTATTTCGTCGGTTAGTTCCTCACTGTATTAAATCCTATTTGACCTTCTTGACACATGCGGGATACCACAGCAAGTTTCTTCTGAAGAGATGCTTTCAGAGACACATGTGACTATCACCATCGACAGCATAATAACTTGGGCTATAAAAAGCTCCAAACAAGCGGCTTTCCAGGCACGCAAAATACCTCGGTTCAATGTGATCAAAAAGGGATCATCACCACCGCTAACACACCCATACTTGTTGAGGTCGAACTCACTCTTACACTTCAACGTGTCTCTCCACGCACACAACAATAACATCAACTGCTATCGTTATCCAATGGTCTGGTCAATTCAAAATTACAGGGATAAACCTCTCGTAAATTACCAATTCATGAAACAACACTCTCATACAGTCGTGCGCATGGCCGACTTCATAATTATGGTATTACCGTCATCCAATCAAATACCAGCTATCAGCTGTGACCTATATTTTGAAGCGTGAATTTGGCATTGAGACAGACATTCCGCTTGGAATGCGTCATCGATTGTCATTTTATACCGTCTTGTCTCACCTCAAAGCACTGAGCATCATGGGTAATGTTAGCTCGTAACAGTAGCGTGACCTTGAATTAATCGGGTCCTCCTAACCTCAGTCCACATGTGGCATTGTTCACGCAAAGCATTGCTTCGCCAAAATCAAAATACACTTCACATTATTCCGGGCTCACTTAATACAGTCCCATCTGTGGCCTCAAAATAATCATACGTTGGTTCACGTGTCCCTTACTCATATTTGCACACTTGTGTTAAAAATGAAAGATCAAACTAAACAATGCTAAACGACAGATATCACAGTTTTCTCTGTGTTCGTTGCCTTCGAAGATATCCCTACACGCCTCTTTGATTCAATATGAAAGTGCCACAAGGTCTACGAAGAAATAGATGAAATTCTCAGGTATGTCAATGGTGATGAAAATGTTATAGTAATGGGAGATTGGAATGCTGTGGTAGGAAAAGGAAGAGAAGGGAAGATAGTAGGAGATTTCGAATTAGATGGAAGGAATGATCGAGGAAGCAGGCTTATGGAATTCTGCACCGAGCATGAGATGTTCATAGCTAACACCTTATTCAATAACCACAATAGAAGAATATACACATGGATGAGACCAGGAGATACAGGGCGTTACCAAATCGACTTCATTATGGTCAAGCAGAGGTTCTGAAACCAGATTTTGGATTGTAAAACATATCCCGGTGCTGACATAAACTCTGACCACAATCTGGTTGTTATGAAATGCAGATTAAAGTTGAAGAACCTGAAGAAAAGTCAAAAGCCAAAAAAGTGGGCAATAGACGGACTGAAAGAGAAGGATGTAAACGAAAGATTCAAGAATATTATAAAGGAAGGACTAATGAAAAATCCCTAAACAAACTTCAATTGCAGACGAATGGACACTTTTGAAGAATGAAATAACAAAATCCGCAGAAGAAAACATTGGTAGGAAAGAAAGAATAGGCAGAAAACCGTGGATCACTCAGGATATACTATAATTGATGGATGAAAGGCGGAAACACAAGAATGTAAGAGATGAAAAGGGGAAAGCAGAATACAGACGTCTGAGAAATGAGGTTAACAAGAAGTGCAAGGAAGCGAAAGAAGAATGGTTGAAAGAGAAATGTGCAGGTAGAGAAAATTGTCTAAAATTAGGAAAAGTAGACACAGCATATCGAAGGATTAAGAATACATTTGGGGAAATGAAGACTAAGTGCTGTAATATTAAGGACACAAATGGAAAGCCTCTAACAGATTGGGAAGAAAAGGTTGAGAGATGGAAAGCTTACATAGAGTGTTTTTATAAGGGAAAGGAGATTGAGAATCATGTAATGGAAAGGGAGGAGGAAATTGACGAGGATGCAAAAGGAGATTTAATATTGAGATCAGAATTTGACAGAAGCCTCCGTGGCTTAGGCGGCAGCACGCCGGCCTCTCACCGCTGGATCCGTGGTTCAAATCCCGGTCACTCCATGTGAGATCTGTGCTGGACAAAACGGAGGCAGACAGGTTTTTCTCCGGGTACTCTGGTTTTCCCTGTTAAAATTTCTTTCCAGCAACACAGCCGGCACAGTTCATATCCTCGCCGCTAGATGGGGGCTTCATTCATTCCATTCCTGACCCGGTCGGAGACTGGAAGCAGGCTGTGGATTTTCATCAGAATTTGACAGAGCATTGGAAGACTTAAGCAGGAACAAAGCACCAGGTATAGATGATATTCGGATTGAGTTGCTACGCTGCATAGGAGATGAAGATCTGATCAGGTTATTCACTTGGTGTATAGGATTTATGAGATTTATTGATTACTCATGCTTCAAAGATCCTGTCGAGAGTAATTTACAAGAGGATGTAAAGCCAGATAGAAGCGGAATTGGATGAAGACCAGTTTGGTTTCATGAGAAATGTAGGAACAAGGGAAGCTGTACTAAGTCTTAGGCTGATTTTGGAAGGTAGAATAAGAAAAGATAAGAGAACGTTCATGGCATTTGTAGACGTAGACAAGGCTTTGGATAACGTTGATTGGACTAAATTGTTTGACGTTTTGAAAATGATTGGAATAAAGTATAGGGATAGGAGGGTGATCTACAATCTATACAGTAACCAGACGGCAGTCATTCGAGCTGATGGATATGAGAAAGAAGCTGGTATTCAGAAAGGTGTGAGGCAAGGCTGCAACTTATCACCCATACATTTCAATCTTTACATTGAACAAGCAATGCAGGAAGTTAGAGAGAAATTTAAAGTGGGAGTGAAGATTCAAAGAGAAATAATTTCAACTCTGAAATTTGCTGATGACATCGTCATGTTGGCTGACACGCCTGAGGATTTCAATGAGTTTTTGAATGGTATGGACTCCGTCTTGAGGAAAGAATTCATGATGAAAATTAATAAATGTAAAACAAAAATATTGGAATGCAGCCGCAATAAATCAGAAAACTCTATGGACATCAAATTGGCAGGGGAAAAACTAAAGGAAGTTGGAGACTTTTGTTACTTAGGAAGCAAAATAACCAGTGATGGACGAAGCAAAGAGGATATAAAAAGTAGGTGGCTCAGGCAAGGAAAGCATTTCTACAGAAAAGGAATCTGTTAACATCGAATATAGATTTAGGTATTAGGAAGACATTTTTGAAAACCTTTGTCTGGAGCGTCGCACTCTATGGAAGTGAAACTTAGACTATTGTTGCAGCAGAAAAGAGGAGAATTGAAGCGTTTGAAATGTAGTGTTACAGGAGAATGATGAAGATCAGATAGGTTTACAAACGAAGAGGTATTAAGACGAGTGAAAGAGGAGAGATGTTTCTGGCGACTGCTTATGAAGAGAAGAGATAAGTTGGTAAGACACTTACTAAGACACCCAGGAATACAAGCTTAGTTATGGAAGGAAGGGTCGAAGACAAGAACTGTATGGGTAGACCAAGGTTAGAGTATGTTAATCAGATTACCTCGGATGTAGGGTGTGGTAGCTATGTAGAGATTATCTCAGGACAGGGAGGCATGGAGCGCTGCATCAAACCTGTCAAAAGGCTGAAGACTCAAACAACAACAACACTATTTACAAGTCTTCTATTAATGTTGAAATAATGTGGGTGTCATCCCTCGACACAAATAACAATAAATTTGACAACACTAACACTTCCTGTGTTGTCCAAACTGATACGTAGATGCTTTCAAAGCATGGCGCAGGGTTTCCTAAACAACTGTACCTACTCTTATGTATTCCAACCTGGAATCGTGTGGCTTCTGAGCTACATACTAATAGCAAATAAATCCTTCATTAATGTGGTGGTTGAAACTTCATCCCACCAAACGATACGCCGTATATTTAAACAGAGAGGAAGAAAGAAGGGGTGTCCAAACTTATACTAGGATGCTTCTGCCATCTTTAAAATGTATACATTCTGCTCCTACAGGCTGAAGAAAAATGCTCATAGAGCCGAGACAAATTAGTGGTTGTTTTTACAATTACAGGGTCAGGCGTAGCCATTAATGCACTGACCTAGCGATGCCACAGGGTGTCTGACTATTTGAATTATGACCAGGCTGTCCAAAGCTAAATAGTTATACATGATTTATCTAGTAATTCGAAATCCTGCCTAATGGTTGCCATTAAAGTACGGTTTTAAATCTAGTCTACTGAAGCAAGAACCTGAACAGCAAAAGAATTACACGACTCACATATCCGACGAGCTGGACCTCATTTTACCCTGCGATTTAGGGGTTTTATCATCTCCATGGTATTTGGGTTATCCTCTTCCACCCCTAGTGGATGATGTGCTTCTTCTTCCTCCTCATGGTAAAGTCGTTACTCTTAACATCCCCACTCATGGGATAGTTTACTCCATCATGCCCATCATACTAGCAAAGCTGAACAGCTCGTCCACGTGGTGATTAGGGTGATCCATAGCAATTCGTTGTGGGTCGATTTTATCACTGAATTTAGATTGCGTGATACTTATTTTCTGATACAACACTGGCTCTACATTTCATTTGTAGACTATTCAATATTGCCCTTGTGTCTGCCTCTGGCGTTATGAACACGCGGGTTGTGTTCCACTCACTGAAGTTGGTACATTACAACACAATCGACTAGTGGTCAATGGTTTCGCCCAGACCGTTGTCTAACCTAGTAGCGATCAACAGTTTAGTCCAGACAGTCGTCTAACCTAGTAGTGGTCAAGGGTTTCATATTGAACCCTTGCAAATAAGCTTATGAGACTCTATTTCGGGGGGTGTAACAGTCCATATCGTGAGTTGTTGTTAAAGCGCTTCATTAACATGCAGGGTAACATATAACAAAATAACATGCAGGAAAAAGCGAAGCCAGGGTTAAAACAAATTAATTTAATAAGAAATCACCTAACTATACAAAGAAATAACAAAAACAAACTCCCAAAGTGACTCCCACTTAATAAATAAAATGTGCCAACACTAGGCCAAAATCTCTGGAGAGATTAAATACACGGACAAAGTGTCCTTAAGAAAATCAACAAAAGTGACAATATATGCGCGTGTGCAGTTCTGCATGCTTCACGATGTGTACAATCGAATGCATGATTCGTCATCATTCAGAATGAACATTCAGACGACGAATCCACATTGCTTAGAGCTAGACAGACGCGGGGAACAACTATACAACACTTAACACTAAACCGACACTTCCTATACTTAAAATATACAACACAATAATTTCCGAGTGAAATTGGAATCAAACTGCCGTAGCAAGAAACATTACTGCCTAAAAACTTAGGACTTCTCACACAAATCAACACAAGTAAGTTAACACGTGACCAATAAAAGAAATACACATATGACCGTCGTCAAATTTACAAGTACACTACCACTACACCACACAGGTGTGACATACTAAAATTACCTGAATTGAGTCATAAACAAGATCACTAGGCTCAAAGCCAACATTTACATTATTAACACAAATATCTATCCATACAACATGCATTGATCCGTCACACACATGGCGACCTCCCCAATTAATTATGGTCCAAAATGACCATCACAATGAACAGGTTTGCTACATGAAAGCTTAAAGGGCCCAGTCGGAACAACAGGACTGCCTATCAAAATAAGTCACCAGGCGAGACGGGCGATTTGTGGAAATCTGCATATCTGTCAACCCACGTGTGTATCGAAGAAGAGTGCCCCAAAGCACAATAATACGTGCGTGTGTGTCAGAACAAAATATCCCGGCATTTCCACTAGGAAATCCAAGACTCAGCGTAATGGACAAGGACAGCGGTCTCCCTAGAGCACCCTGCCTTTCCATCAAAAATACAACAACAACAACAAAATACGAGGGCGGTAGGACCTCTACCCCTCTTCACGTAGAATCAACACACACACCTGACACAATAACACACACAGAATCACACGTATGGGTTTGACAGACCCTGAAATAAAAGACATAAATATTTTCCACATGCTGGCGCCACCGTTCCACGCCGTGACTAATTAACCTGAAATGGACTCAAAAAAATCTATCAAATTAGAACGAAGGTGTTCTAAAATTACATCTTAAATCGTTGCACTTGGCAACCCTAATATGAATAATAACCTGTTCAGCAAACAACTTACAGTAATTACCTCCCATTCCTATCACAAATATGAACATTAATAAAGCACCACTTATCGAATGTAACGGGCTTCGCATTTGCATGGATAAACATCACGTACGCGCGCCGTGCACATTAAATATGACTCCAAGAAAAACAAATATACAACAATCACTTTGGCCACGTGCCAACGTACACTTAAAATAATTTAGTGCCGGTACAAAGAAAAACACTCTAAAACAGGAAAAGACTAAAATGAACTATTTACAAAGGTTCCCACGCCAATCTAACTACATAATTGAATAATCAATTGTTGTACGTCACCGTCTCAGCTTGCAGAACATTATGACATCCATCTTAGCCCATTTCCCCTATGGAAAAGTTAGCACTCCATAGCCATCTTCGTTGAAGCGCCGGACGTCATCCCAACTCCTGACCACACGTTGGACATCTTGATGTAGTCTCCTTGGAAGAAAAGTTCAATGATTATATAATATCGCTTGTGGGTTACTAAATTCGCCCACAATTAGTCCTATGCGATTAATTACGAAGACTTTCCCTAAATATCGCTCACACACGCGCAATACACACATGAAACATACACTTAAAAATATACATGAAATACACACTTCGAGTCCAACGCCACTGGCTCGACAAACAAGTTACAAAGACTGCCTGACTCACAGTCGCTATCTCGCTCGGTAATCTACTGGTCTGCGCTGCTTTGACCTTCGCTCGGGTGAGCGCTAATTAGAACGTTTACAAGTCTTGCCCCTAAGAGCTGAAATAGTTGTCTTTAAGATAATATTACAAGTTTCAATCACCACGCACGCTGGCGTGAATTTAGCCCACAAAGCTCACAAAGTAATTGACTTCAAATAATTAAGAGCGTTAAAATTTGCTACGCAAACTAGCGTGACTTTAGCTCATTAGAGCTCACAAATAAAATAACTTCAAATATCTCAGAGCGTTAAAATCGTTATGCAAACGGGCGTGAAGTTAGCTCACAGAGCTCACGAACAGAAAGACCTCGAACAGCGTCACATCGAACAATTTATTAGAAACTGACAGGGTACGGAAGAGTGGGGTGGATTTAGAAAAAATTTCCAGAGTTTTCATCTCACACAGATGGGACTAGTATCAATCTTCATCAAATAAATCAAACGTCTCATCGCACTCGTGCGGAGATAATTCCGATCGGCGGTTCTTTAGATAATCAATTCCGCGCGCTTTTTACCACTGACGCCATCCATCGCGTGATATTGGCGTGGTCTCTCCTGATTGGTTGATTCAAACGTAGGTCGGTTGTAAGTAACTCGTGACCATTCCTTTATGATTCCAATTCTGGTGCAAGTTGTTACACAATTTGGCCTTGAACTCAGCTTTACCAGGCCGTTCTTCAAGAATAGCTACAAGCTCTCCTTATGTGGCAATCATTGCGACACGCTACCTTGCCTTTTCCTCGTCACCTTCCACAAGTACTGTCTGGGCTGCAGTAATAATAATAATAAATTATGAATGCTTATTTATCGTAGATCAATAAGGGTTCAATATAGACCGTCTAACCAAGTTATGACAATTGACTTTTTCTCATCTTGGCTTTAGAAGAGGATTGTGCAACTTTTCAATTATTAAATTTATAACAAAAATAATTTATGGACATTCGTAACTCACCACCATACGTCGCACTTGAATACATGTGACTACGTCAGCATGTAACGACGCACTGTTTGATACCTCAGATAGCTGACCAATATGGCGGCAATTCAAGTCACACCATCAAAGAAAGGAACATCAATGTCCATACGACATGGACTACACTAAAAGTTTCCGCTAGCCACGTATGTATTGCGGTATAGCCTATACAGTTCTTGAACCAAATTGTTTGCTCATTCGTCTTCAGTTAGGTACTCTAGGAACATATGTACAGACATCTGGGCTTATTCTGAAATTAATTTAACTTGAGACAGTAAAAATACCCTCTGTAAGACCAAATCATTGCAATGTCATGCGAATTATACGCTACATTAATAAGAACAACATTTCCTTTGTGCCTTATCTATGGTGTATAGAGCCCGTATGAGCACATATTGGTGATCATTTCTGGAGAGACATATTTTTCATACGCCACTGATCTACAGAACCATTGGCCACTACTAGGTTAAACGGCTGTCTTTACGAAACCATTGGTTACCACTAGGTTAGACGACTGTTTGGACGAAACCATTGGTCACTACTAGGTTCATCGACTGTTTGGAAGAAATCATTGGTCGCTACCAGGTTAGATGACGGTTGGACGAAACCATTGGTCACTACTAGGTTAGACGACTGTTTGGACGAAACCATTGGTCACTACTAGGTTAGATGACTAATTGGACGAAACCACTGGTCACTACTAGGTTAGGCGACTGTTTGGACGAAACCATTGGTCACTACTAGGTTAGACGACTGTTTGGGACGAAACCATTGGTCACTACTAGGTTAGACAACAGTTTGGATGAAACCACTGGTCACTTCTAGGTTAGACGACTGTTTGGACGAAAATTACTTGGTGTAATACAAGTAAAGTGGCCTGGGTTAAAGTGTCTATGTAAATCCTTACTAACACGCAGCATATAACATGTATGCATTGTTTAAAGCTTTAGTGTCGTCTATGACGCCATGGATGCCGGCAATTTGCGCCTAGGCGAGTTTTGTAGTGTAATGTATCGCGATCTATACTACTCCCAACAATTATTGTTATTGCGAACTGCCAAGCGGTTTGTGCCACATTTTCTGCAAGGCATAGCCATGCGCACTAAATCGCGCACTACGACCGCGACGGGAAGTCGCAGCAAGACCTGAGATCGAAGGTTCCAATTCCTATGCTGACAGCAGGTATCATGGGAGTGGTTTAACCCCCGTTTCTTCCACACTTCCTTCAAATAAATGCAGGAAATGCAACATTTTTCGAGTTTCTGGGCACCTACCCCCCTCCCCTCTCCCTAATACATCTACACACACTACTATAGTTGAACAAAGGCACAGGTTATCATACAAGTTAAGCACTTTTGTGGCTGATGACCAACATGTCCCAAACCCCTTAAATGAATTTACAACAACAATGACAACATATGTGGTATTAACAAGACATAGTGACGTATTCATGTTGATGCGTAGGCGAACTACAAAGATACGACCCGTAGCCTACATCCGAAGCTTACGTTCATACTCTAGTTCTCGCTCTATTTGCAAGGAAATGTAGTAGAAACTTCGTAGCATGTCAAGACGAGAGATTAATGGTTGTACAGTATATATATTTTACGTTCATAACAACTCTCTAGAAAAATAATCTGGTACACGTATGGGCTTGGTTTCAATGTAAGTTACCTTAACCCTGAGGCAAGACATGATCTCTGCGAAAGACCAAGATTTTGCTACTCCACATTGGTTAAACTCCTTATTAATGGGAACAATATTTTCTGCCTCACCTGGGGACGATATGGAACAAAGACAGGACACGTATCTCTTGCCTTCGGCGTAATTTTCCTCTTGTGTCTTTCATTGCAAACTGGAACACCAATTTCCTGCCGTCTCCTTGACAGTGAGAGGATATTTTGAGAATGTGTTGTAGCTTAAACGTTCTACGATAGTTCGCTTTGGAGTGTTTTGAAGTGCTTTGGAGGCACCCCGGCACTTGAAATAAGGTACAATCCCGGTGTTAGCCAGGAGGGAGTGTGGAAAATCTCGGGGAGAAATACACTCAGGATAACCGCTGCTGGCACCGAGATTCGAACCTGCGATCTCCGAACTTGCTTCAGATGCCCTCGCGGCCGTGGTGCATGGCTACTTCGCGGGGTCAGTACTTAGCAGAGGGCTTGGTGATGTAATAACAATACTAAAAACTCCTCGGGTTCAGTATATTGATTGTTACAGCACCATAATACAGGACACATGCCCATTTCATGAATTGCACTCCTGTCCGCAAACCATTGGTCTTAGTCAAGCGATATTTTACAGGTAACTAGTACATGTTGAGAGGAATATTTTCAGAAATAGCCTCTTCATTAAAACATCTCACCTCTTATTGAAGTTATTAATTTTTATTTGTATAAAATTATGAAAAAAATCAGGGCAGTCTAATATAAAAATTGCAGTCAGTGTTGTGTTATGTAGAAGCATAGTTAACCGTGGAATACTTGTGATTATGATACAGCAACATAGTATATTTCCAATTAAAGAAAACTGGTTTTATAGTTCGAAATAATCAAGTGTCGTCTAGTGTATACATAACAGACTCTTACGTTCTTCGTTTTATATAAAAAAATTACTCACATTAACTATTCAATATATATTTATTCACTTAAAAATGAGTAATTTGGCATTTATAATTAATAATAACTACATGGGTACAATATAAAATGGCCTAATATAAAACAAAGTACATCACTGAATGTACTTTTTAAGCGTTTAAATCATTCCTCGTCGAGTTGTAGTATTTCAGCTCTAAGGAATTTTGTTACTCTGAATTTTTACCAAATTTAGAGTGGCGTAGTATTGGTTCATTTTACAAAGTTTCGCTACGAACAGTTCATTAGTCCTTTGTGGGAATATAGGAGTTCAATCAGCCGTCACTTTAAATTCATGAAAGAATACTAGAAGTGATATACAGTACATTTCATAGAGGTGTGACGTATCGAGTTTTGCAACGCTCGGATGATTCGGTCCAGATTTATTAACAAGATGTTCAGTAAAGAGCATATAGCCTACTTTCACCGAAATGCATGGGTATAGTTATAACTCTTTGTCCTTTTCAAAGACTATAATTGAATGCTGGTTGTAGTAGCTTGCTGGAATACAACGTGCTATACGGATATTAAACGTTGATTGATTGAATCATCACCTGAATTATATATACACACACTAATACGGCTATCACAATAACACAGGTTACTAATAATAAAAATAACAACCCCTGGCACTACAGCCCATGAAGGGCGTAGGCCTACCAGGCGACCGCTGCCCAGCCATTGGGCAGCAGATATTGGGGTGACGCGTGGTCAGCACATCGGGTCCCCTCAGCCGTAAATCATGATTTGCGTAAGCAGAGCGCTGCCTCACTGTCAGACAGCTACTCAATTGTCCTCACAAGGCTGAGTGCACCCCATTCCTGCCCTCACGCCAGTTTCTAAAATCACTGATGGAGCCGGGAATCGAACCGGGGGCCTCCGGGTGAGAGGCAGGTGCCCTACTCCAACACCACGGTGAATGACACAGGTTATCAGACAAAATTCAACACTCACCTAAGTACACGGGGCTAGTGGCCATGATGTCCCTGCATCTCAATTGAAACAACAACAACAACAGCTTCCTACCAAATCCTTCCTCGTATAAAAATACACACACTAGTAAGCCTACAGACATCACAGTGACACAGTATATCAGACATCTTCTACACACACCCATGTAAATGGACCTAAGACCATGATGCCGCAAAACCCTTAAAGAATCAACAACAAAAACAACAACTACAATAAACTCTACCGCGGATCAAGGTCGACGAATATTAATCGCTGTACTCGAGTGTTGAAATATGTGGTGTTATAAGTATATATATAATATTTTCGATTGCAAATACACACTATATATGCTTAACATTATAACGTGTGAGTAGTTATAAATCAATAAATAAAGAAACGAAGGACAAATATTTGAACCAGCAGGGAATTGAGCCACGAACCTTAGGAATATTAGCCCAGGTCGCTACCATTACGCCACGGATGCGCTACGGTAATACTTGGTAAACAACTGGTTTAGTATAACTGTATCTGATTTTGTGTTGAAATGAACGATTTCATTAGCGTTTTCTGGAGTTTCTATAAACCATTTGATACTAAATATGTATTATTTTGTTCAGTACATTTCTAAAAGGATATAAACTTACGCAGCTACGGAAATATATGGATTTACGAGAAAAATAGCGGTCATTTTGACAACGGGACGGAACGGACCCACAACGATATGGCATGTTCGGCTTGACCTGTTAGTCACTTCTAGGGATACATATTCTATTATAATATGCTAATATCTTACCAATCACCTCCTTGAGGACAGTTTAAACCTCCCTATGTACGATAAGATGAATTGTTGAGGACAGGCCTAGATGAATCGTAAGTTATGTTTAGGCTATAATACTTGCATGATTCAAACATCCGCCATATTGAAACTATTTGGCATATGACCTTGACGTTTGGGCAAAAGACGCTTCCCACGTGGTGGTATGTTGTTACAAAATTTGGTAGACATTAGATTAGTCATAATTTGATTTAAGCTTAGAACATTTGGGTGGCCGCCATTACGTTTCCGTCAGGATAGCGGTGATATAAAACATGACACTGATGTCCCCTTTGCTAATGCTACCTCTATACCAAATTTCGCTCAATTGGATTTCACCGTGTTTGAAATGATAGGTGGTGGGGGGGGGGGGGGGGGGACGCAGACCTGCAGAGTACACAGACACACAATGTTTTGGCCCTGTGTTGATCTCATAAGTCTACTTTTTATTTTTCAAATTCGAAACACGATAACCATGTTGGTTTCGTTGTTTTTATATATTTGAGTGGCGTACCTGGAAATTTGCTTTACAATATTCTATCATTAAGCCGATTTCTTGGTCGATTCATTCTACAATTTTCAACATATATTTTAATGGTGAAAAATGTCAAGGCACAGTGAAATTTGGTTTGTTAAATGAATAAAACAAATAATAAAGCAGTCTGGGCCATCAAAAGTCGGATTAACTCCATGCCGTCTTTCATTGATGTTCGTCCAGTGGATATGAATTTGTCAAGTGAGATACATATTAGGGTATGAAGTCGAGCTTATATGACTAATTTTCATAAGATATTGTTCGGCCAAACATAACCAGGATTATTTTCGACACTTTCTTTTCCAATTTAAAATATATTTTCAAATATCTCATTGATGTTATTCTCAGGTATACTTAATCTGAATTACCCTGTAGTCGATTAAGAAACAAATATAAGCACCTGAAGGGACTTACAAAATATTTTTCTTTATTTACAAACTATAATGAAATATAGTATATTTAAATTTCTTAGAGCATCTCGTGCCCCGAACCTTGAAGACCAGTTTGTAACGTAGTTTCACCCCCTCCAGAACTGGCTACAAGTGTGTATGTGTGGGTTTTGGTATCTGTTAATATCGGTGGCGTCTCCAGGGATAGTAACTCGCCTCTCCCTGTCGAAACTGAATATTTTATACAATTAAAACGTATTAGTGAAACAAATCAGTTGGATGGCTCGGAATGAAAACGTCACAATTTTAGTAGTATCCAGGCAGAAGAACACAATGCGAAATAAAGTACCTTAATTATCGATTGGAACCAAAATATTAAACCTGACTGTCACTTTCACCTATTGAAGAAACACAGTGAATCGTGTATGAAATTCTGAATCCAGAATGATATATTTTCACATCTTAATGTTTTATCTCTTATGTGGCCCTCCTGAGAGTTTTTGGTACCTCCAACCCCACTAGTGATGCCACTGTTTACTTGGCTTCTATTATTGTGCTGGTGAAAGCTTTCATCCAAGTGATCGTCACACTAAACAATACACACTAATGAATAAACTATATGTATACTTTTAATTTTAATGAGAGGTTTTGTTGTTATTCTTCGTGACATAATAATAATAGGCCTACTACTAATAATAATTATAACTCAGTATGTGCTTCTATAGATTAATGTCATGATTTCAGCTCATAATCCTTTGTCTGAATATAAAACTCTTCAAATAAATATACATTTTATGAGAGTAGCATTATTGTATATTGTTTTAGAGAGCATTTCCCTATAAATGGGGCAATCGCTTGGGGTGTTATGTAGGCGCGTTGCCCAGAGGGAAGCGTCGCTCCAAACTCGTTACAGGGTCGTGGGAGGTGTTTGGATAAATGGTGGCAAGGTAAGTCATGGCGAGAATGCCTGGTGAATGCTTTCATCCAAGTGAACGTCATACTAAACAATATAGACTAATGAATAAAATATACTGCATGTATACTGGGTGCTGACTTGCAGATTAAGACAGCTAAGTGCGTGGTCTGCAAGGTCGCGTGGACTGCCAATACAAGAGGATGAAAGGTTGACTAGCTTTGGCGTGTCGGACGAATAAATGAAAGAACATGGTCTAGATGTACGGTATTGAATTGTTTATTCCAGTCAAAGAAAAAACAGGTCGGTATGGGGAAGTTTGGGGAGATGGAGATTAGGATAGCTGAGCACACTAACCTTCTGGGGGTCTTGACGTTTTGAAGTCTTGGAGTCCTAAAGTCTATGGACTGCTATGGGCGGCTATGGAACGCCGTCCCCGAGCCGGAGGCGCCTGCCGCCACTCTCTCCTCTCGCCCGTCTGTCCTGGCCTCACTGATCTGACATGGGCCCGTGGGTTCCGCGCGTATTAAAACTTCAATTGTATCATCCGCTGTCAGCGGTATTTTGCTTGTTACGTCGTGTTATTGCAGAGTCGCAGGCTTTGTGTTCTGGTCTGGTGACATACTTGTGTGGAGCGATGTTGCTCCACGCACGTGTAACTAGCCTGGCTGAAGGAGTTCCTTTTATAATTGTGATAATTATGGGTTTTTGGGGGTTAAGGCAATATGGTCACAATATGGTCACTAGCAAACCAGAAATATCTCCGTCTCCTTACGTGCTGTGTTTGACGGTCTTGCCTCACCCTACCCTTCACTCAGATTGTGATGCCCTCAGAGTCTCGGGTGTGTTCTGGTGTCTCGGGTGTTTACACCATTAATATAGAGTATCCTACTGAAAGAATTGGGTGTTGCTGTCCTATGACTTGATGCACCCATGCTGTATTACGAATTAGTCCTAGCTGTTTGGCACTGAGATTTGATCCAATCCCTAAACACGAGCCTGAGGGAAGAGACAAGGTTCGCAAGTCTCTCATAGTCATCTGGTGAAGATATTCGGATAAATACATAACATAAGTTAATCGGGTTACACTGGAAAGTAGTTGTAAAATGTATACTCAGATGTGAGTATTCGAACATGAAGATGCTTGTCTAACAATATTTTAGGGACGTAAACGTTGGCCAAGGCTTTGGGAATCATCTTTATTTTTCTGCCTATAAAACAGAGTACCTTTCACTCCCAGGTCCAGCCCGTGGCTTATGATCTCGAGATTAACGGCCACGTAAAACTACATATACTTATGGAATATGGTGGAAATATAAGTATTTCAAGTTCTCATTCCAGTCTTCAATCGTTAGACGTGTACACACTAGAACATAACCCACAAAAGCATATACAACACACGAATTGAATCTGCAGGGCTGGTTGCTGCAAGGCTTCAAGCCCTTAAACGAAGCAATAATAGCAAAGCTACACTATCTCGTGAGATCGCGGCTTGTGGACTGCTCTTCTCTTGCCGTGCTGATGTATGCTTTCATCCTGTGATAGTCACACTAAACAATAGAGACTAATTCCTTTCGCCTTTGTCGTCTGCTGGAAGCCTCATTGGGCATTACTGTGGTCCTGAAAATCCTATTAATTATGATTATTATTATTATCATTAGTACTATTACTACTATATTTATTCTTGGTATACAGGGTAATAAACCGTAATACCCCTACACTATATTGAATTGGCTTTATGTCAGTACATTCTGATATTATGACTAATAATTCGTAACTTATTTGTCCCTGAGAGGTTCTGTAATTAACAGATGAAGTTTTAGTTTTGTCCTTTGTCCCATCTGTCTGCTTGTTATGGGTTGGATTCAGAACTTCTGGTGTGAATGGCATAACATTTGGGATTTAGGTGGAGGCATCACTCAAAGAATACTAAGCTACTCGTACAAATCATTTATATAACGCTGAGGGGCGAGGGGGTTAAAGGGAAGCCTTAAATCGTCTCCTACTCCTCTCCTTAAAACGGGCGGGTCTATTTAGAAAATACAGTATATGGTGCAATCGCTATTGGAAACATCATTATGAACTTTGAGAAGGAACGAGCCCTCACTGATATAAATGGGAAAGCTGATCGGGGGAAGGAAAGCAATAGCGGAATGTGCTTTAATTTCGTTAATTCCACTAGCTTAGTGGAGACGTGTACTAACGGCAATGCTATGCCTACATGTCACCCAGTCATACTCCTTACTTCTTTGCAATTTGTATACCTCGTAGCATGGTGACTAGCATTATAGACTGTTATCGTGGAGATTTAATTCCCTGCTCTGCCAAGAAATTTGATTTTGGTTTGAGGACTGTAATTGGGTACACTTAGCCTCGCGAGGCAGAATTGAGGAAAAGTGGGTTCAATCTCCACCTCAGCCATCCAAAAATTGGTTCTCTGTGGTTTCCAAAATGTCGGGATGGTTTCTAAATTAAGGTCACGGCTACCTCATGTCCAAATCATAGCCCCAGTCACAAATACATACATACTACAGGCGTCAAAATGATACACGTTGTCAGACACATTCCACACAAACATACGTAACCAGGGTTACACAAGCACGATGTCGCAAGGTCTCCTAAATGAATCAACAACATTTTACGATTAACTTGCATGCTTGCTAATTGTCCCTCTTATCACTTACTAGCAGAGCGTACCTGTAGTTGACGGGTCCATACGATACAATAATAACAGGAGAAGGGAAGCCGTTGCTATTTTGTAGCCACGAGCCGAGAGATTGATTCCACTAGAACTTGATTGACCAGCACCCGTAAGATTTAACAGCTCCTAACTTGTACACATTTTGCCTAGTATTAAAAGCTCATTAAGTTAGTAGGGGCTGACAACCTAGATGTAAGCCCATTTAATCCACAATTAGGGGTAGATTACCAGATAACCTCAATAACTAACTAACACATATCATCTGATTAACTGGCGGGATTAAGGTGACAACACAACAATTATTTAGACCAGGAAAGGCGCTTTGTCCACCCAGCAGCTAGCCCGTAACTTTATACACGGGACTGATGGCCAATAATTGCCAAATAATTTGGTCTAAAATACCTTCAAGAAATGGCCGAATGGGCATCCCTGAGGGGATCTTTCTGTACCAGTGCGAAGAAATATCTTGTTACCGAGAAAATAAAGCCACGAGCCGAGAGATTGATTCCACTAGACCATGAATACAAAATAGTGTAATACAGGTTGACAGTCAACACCCTTGCTTTGTGATAGAATATAACTATGAGGTTATGAGTCGTGAAAGTACCGGAAGGCACAAGCTGTGGCAGAACGTGATGCAATTAATTTTCTGCATGTCGAATGTCTGGGAGGAATGAGTCGGATGAACTGCTGTAAAGTAACTCGTGTAACCGTAGACAAAGGAAGGCATATGTGTTGCTCACTGTCTCTGAAGCAAACGGTGTGTGTTGAGATAAGAATGCACCACTGGTTGGTTTTGCGACAATACCATGGGAATAGTATGATATGGCAATGTTTGCGATGTTTATGATGAACAAATCAGAGCCTAAACGAGCATCAACAACATACGTATGCTTTGTTTCAATTAGTGCAAGCTGCAAATATCAGTCACACATTTGATATCGTGACACCTCCAGTCGCACGTGGAGTCATTTTCATCGCCCGTTTTAGAAGTTTTAGAGTACTTTAAAAATCACTTATTTCTTCGAAATGCAGTACTTCCCAGTCATGACGCTTGCATAGTCTACCTTCGTTCTATTCCTTCAGGTGTGTCTGTCCTGATGTCCGTTCAATGTATAAGTATTTCAGATTCACTCTACATAGGGAATACAAATGAGTAATTTATGGATAAACAGGACGCTTCCTCTACCAGAGCATTCAGCTTGTGAGGTGGACGTGCCTACATTTTTCTTCCCTTTACGGCAGAGATATAAGATTGATCACACGGCTATTAACTTTGGATATGAGTAGCTAAATCATTGATCGAAGGACATGACCATAATACAGGAATACGTAATAGGTATTTATGGATAGTTCTGGGTAATTTCCAATCAGATGTGGATTGGTGTAATTCCCTAAACGGTACAATAAATTACCACTAGACACTTTGGGCCTAACTACGCCTCGAGGCTGCAACCTTTATCCTACTTGTCTTGACAGAGATTCAGGTGATGTGATTCACGTGCTTGCAGCTGGCGAGGTGACTCTTAAATCCCATCACCGGGCCTCACCCTTCCAATGGTAACGAACTTCCACCAAACGAAGTTAGTTCTCTCGCAGCACATCTTTGCTTTCCATTTGAAGCGGAAGATATACAACCAGCTCTAGACTTCTGAGGTGCCTATTCCTTTATAAACTTGTGCTCACGTAGCATGATTGCACATGTAATCGGAAAGTTATTTGGTCTTCCGGTCTCGCTTCAAAGAGCAAGATGTAGAGAGGGAGAGAGAAAGAGGGAAAAGGAGAAAAAGAATAGATACCCTCAATACAAAATAAAAACTTCCGTACTCTCACTTTCCTGAAAGGCTTTATTGAACTGGAGAAAGAACACCTTTATATTTCTCAAACCATTTATATCACAAGAGGGCATGTACAGGTCAAGCTATCAACTCTAGGGGCTCGCTGTCCACGAAATTAAAACCAAGAACATTCTTTAGGAGGTACATGACTGTGGGTTCTTAGCTACAAGTTATTGAAAATGTTCATGCTTATAAGACGGTATTCTGCTTTCCTTTTCGGGTATTTGATTGTGATTTTCCGGCTCCTCTAATAAGTGGCGTTTTTTAGTTTCTCAAATTAAGAACAAAGGAACGGCTATGTACGAGGAAATGAGTCAACGTTGGATGATGGTAGGTAAATATTATCACATGAGTTCCGAGTTCGAACAAAGCCCTTCCTATGTCATGTATCCTCAATCTGGTATTACTTAACCCCCTCCCGCTATTTGTACATATGCACCTCATAACGCCGTCGCTGCCCTGTGACTCCCATTCCCGTCACTCTATCCTCTCGCTTCTGTACACTACAAAGAGACCCATGACTCCAAATTACTATTTCGTCTTTCCCCAAGTCCAACGTTCTTTTTCATCATTATTTTCCGCTTTTGGGTGAAGAGATGGTGCGGACATCTAGACGTGCACACCTGCTCAAGTATGTATTATGTATGTATGTATGTATGTATGTATGTATGTATGTATGTAGACTATGTATGTGTATAATAAGAAGTTCACTAAAGCACATGTAGTCTACTCTCCCTTAAATGTTCGGGTATAGCTATAAATGTGTGTCCTTATCAAGCAGTATAATTGAATGTTCTTGTGGTAAACGTGAAATGTTTTACCCGATATAAGACTCCCCGTTTATTAAGTTTCATTGTAATTCCGCTTCGCATTCAGAGGAATTGATTGTAACATAAAAAGTATGAATTTATGGAATCGTTTATGTTGCGCCTTCTGCAGAGAAAGTCTTTTATGTGAGATTTTGTATTTGCTGTGTTACGTCACTGTAAATGTTATAAAGAATGCACACTGTCAATATTAATGTCCGATGTATTCAAGATGACAGCTGTGTGCTGTATGTAGTGAGATAGTCTAGTGACTAACTTACCTGTCTCTCCTCTCTTGCAAAGTTTCGTGTTAATAACGCATCTGAATCCTGAGTTACTGATTTTGAAGTTTGAATAGTATGCTCAGACACCTTCATGATAATTTGGCAGGGGTGTTCTTTGCCTTTGTTATAAAAAGCCCATATACGGTTCTGAAGTAATGCTAATTTGAGATATTGGACCTCTTAAACATATAGAGTGATTCTTTTGTATATTTTATAAATTCGAGATGGTCGCTGCTCGCTTTATTCAGTGTGATATTACTATGAATGATGGTCGCGTAATCTTCTTTATGGTATTCCTCTCTGATTAAATTTTGCGATAATTGTGAAATTATATCGTGAGTTAAATATTTTTAAGTCTTGCGAATACACCCAACCACAATCGTGATAGTATGGAGTCTCTGTTCTTTTGAATTGGTCATAGGACACTTCCATGTCTTGTTATTAATGTTAATTTTCGTTGTTGTATCTTAAAAATTTATTGAGTTATTTATTGACATATTCTATATTCTCAAGATAGCCACCGCGCGTTGTATTCTTATGGCCTTCTTTAGGAAGGTCCCTGGATCTGATGATGATCGCTTGTCGATCGAAACTGGTCATCCACGTGTATTTATTAATCTCATGTATATATTTTTCAGGATTAGGGAATAACCCATCTCAATTGGGTACAATCGTGTTGACCGACTGAAAAACATCAAATTTCGATTACTAAAGCAACACTAAGAATGACTTCTATGAACATAATGAAGGTCCCATATATGGTACTTCTTTCTTACTATGATTAGTTATAATTACGCGTTTACAGTCTGAATGATTCAGAATAACGATTTAATGTTACGTCCTCCACCATCTTAAAAATTTATATTCGTTCTTATTTTGCTTTGGATTTACAATACTCCATATAGGAATCTGCCTTTTCAGTAATTTTCGTTATTGTAGTTGTAAAATGTAGAAAGTTACTTATCATTTAATTATGAAATTCCAGGATGGACACAGCGCACTATATCCAGTACAGTAAATTTACCAATAATGCTACCGACGCCTCTTATATATTACTTCTCTTATACCAAAGTTCGCCTTAATGTGTATTAACATCGTGCGTTACTAATTAGTATTCTGTAATATAACGCCTAGTGACCATCGTGATTCTTTATAGTCACTGTTCTTTTGCTTTGGACATACGAAGGGATTTATAGGTTTTACCTTATTACAAATTTTCGTTATTTTAGCTCTAGGATACCAAAAGTCATTAATTTATTTTGCTACTCAATATGGCCACTGTGTGCTATATTCAGAATGATAATCTTTTGACTAACGCCAGTGTGAGCTCATGATACTCACTTTCAGGCAAGGTTCGTCTTAATTTTCCAATTTCAATCAGAGTTGTCGTTTTTAATGTTCTAATAGTTCGCACAACCACCATATTGAATGTATAGGTAGCCCATTCTTTTGCCTTGGCCAAACAAGACCACCTATACGGCACTACGTTGTCACTAATCTTCGTTACTGTACCTTTTATGTGTTGAGAGTTGTTTTTTAATCCATACTAATATAATAAAGCTGAAGAGTTTGTGTGTTTAAACGCGCTAATCTCTGGAACTACCAGTCGGATTCGAAAAATGCTTTATGTACATGATAGCCAGATTCAAGAGGAATAGTTTAGGCTATGTTAAATTTCGGACAGACGACTCCATTCCCTGCATTTAGGCCCTTTGGCACAAATCTACCCCGTTTCACCCATCTGAACCAAAATTTGTATACTTACCCTTTGGAACCCTGCGAGTAACACTGTCTACATGAAATTTATGACAGACCAGTCCATCCCTTACATTTAGGCCCTTTGGAACAAATCTACACCTTTTCACCGATCTGAACTAAAATTTTTATACTTTGCCTTTGGAACGGTGCGAGTAACACTCTTTACATGAAATTTCGGACAGACTACTCCATTCCCTGCATGTATGCCCTTTGGCACAAATCTAGACCGTTTCACCGATCTGCACCAAAATTTGTATACTTACACTTCGGAACCTGGCGAGTAACACTGTCTGCATGAAATTTTGGACAGACCAACCCATTCCCTGCATTTAGGCCATTTATCACAAATCCACACCGTTCCTCCTAATTGCACCAAATTTTACGTAGGCCGACACTTTGAAACCCTGCTGGTAACACTGTCCGCTTGATATTTTGGACAACGCTCTCCATTCCCTACATTTAGAATAGCAAACAAACTGAACTTGAAAACCATTCATGTCCATAGTAGTGTAACTGTAAGAGTATTTTAATAAGTCTATTGTTGACTGGCAATTCGGGCTGCATCACGTCGCCCCTACCAGTGTTATTGTGCAGAATTGCGAAAATAGTTAAATCTTGCCCTGCTTATAAATTGAAGTCACGGGGAGTAATTAGTGCAAGAAGATTTCTTAGGCCCCTTAAAACAGTTATCTTAATGAACATATTATGCCTCTGTATAAGTGCAATGGTGTTGGAGGAGTACATTGAGGTTATCAGCTGCAATAAACGTTGGTGCTTTCAAATTTACCTTCATTTATTTCGAAACTTATCGTTGAGTGCTATGTGGCGATAAATGCTACTATTGCTACCTAAGGATCTCGGGACAGCCGAAGTTTTCCAAAGTGTTCTGATTATTCTCCTATGGCAATATGCGACAAAAGACAACACTATTGGTCTCTACATTTCTAACAGACAATGAGATATGGGCCCTAGGCAGTGTCTTTTATTTCACTTACTCCTCTCTTTAATCATTTTTAGAAATGTGTTTGTAAGTTACATGTGTCAGTGCTGTAGTTAGTAAATAGCTGTTTCCCTATTCATTATTATCATTACGGGAAAATGACCTAAATGTTACGTCCATTTTACCGTACTGCTTAATACCCCGACTACAACCACCACCACCACCACCACCACAAAAATTTATATTTAAAAAATATTTATTTTCTGGTAGTTTAAGTATCATGTGCCAGTTCTGTAGTAGTATTCATTATCATCCATAAAACAAATAAATCCACCGGGCGAAGCCGGGCACTACTGCTAGTATTTTATATTTTTTCAATTGCATCTGCGCGAAACATACAGTCTCATATTGTAATCACGTCGACAACAGAGGGTCCATATGTGAACCTCTTTCAATGCGTAATTCTGTGAACAATGAATAATTGGATTTTCATTTCATTTCATATTTATTTATCAGTCCTTACACTATATTTACAGTACACTGAAGGGAGTCTCTGTAAAGAGCAAAGCCCCACTTCGCATTCGGGATGTGTCAGAGCCCCCATAAGTTATGGATTATAGTGATTGCATGTTTCACACGACCACCTTCTTGAAATGTTTGGTTGATGACCTTACAGTTAGGGGGCCGAACGCTTGCCGTACGAATGTATATTTCTTCAAAAGTTTGGTGGAGAACCGATGATTAGTTTAGTTGTAATTAGATTTCAACTTTGATCATTTGGATGGCCACCATTTTCTTTTGGTTAAGATGGTGGTAATATTAAACATAACACAGAGGTGTCCTTTGCTAGTGCTACCTCTATATCTTGTTTGGTTCAATTTTGTTTCATCGTGTTTGAAATGATAGCAGGGGAAAGGCATACGCACACACAAACCTACATTCATACATACATACATACATACATACACACACACACACACACAGAATCTCGTACATTTAGCCCGTGTAGTTTCCATAAAATTCATTTTACAAAAATCAAAACTATGCTAATATGGGTGATTGGGGGCCAAACAGTCGAATGATCTATCTATTTCTACAACAGCAGGACGAGATCTGCACATTAACCCTAAACGACATAGGATATATTATTGGTTTCATAAGTTCAATTTCTGCGTGAATTTAGGGAGCAGAAATCTAATTACCAAGCCAGACCTTTTGCATAGAAATATTAATGAGTTATATCTCTTCTTTCGCTGTCGTATACAAAGAAAATAGAATTCATCGGCTATCGATCAATTTTAAGGAGTGAAGAGGGTCTTAACATGTTTGGAATTATTTAATTATTTAAGTATTTAAAGGTTACTTTTAATACAGGCGGGTTCATCTACCTTCATATTATATTGTGGTGTTTGAAGCCATATTTTCACCCCATTTTCACCTGTATTTCAAACATAGATTTTGTAGCCTAAGTGTAATGGATCTGATGATGATCGCTTGACGATCGAAACTGGTCATCCTAGTGTTTTATTAATCTCATGTAATTTATTTCTGGATTAAGGCATAACCCATCTCTTTTGGGTACATTCGTGTTGACCGACTGAAAAGCACTAAACTCTTGTCTTCAAATTATATTTACAATGGCTGAATGCGTACTTAGAGTAAAACATCAATTAAAGCCTAGAATATATTGTTTTTGTTGTTGATTTATTTGCAAGTGTCGCAACATTGTGGTTATGTAGCACCATGTACTTGAATGTGACTGTGAAATATGAATGGTAACCTGTGTCATTGTGTTGGCTAGATTAATATGTATATTTATAACTGGGACTAGGATTTGTGTAGGAGGTGGTCTGTTCTTAATTTAGGAACCAACCTTGCATTCGCCTGGAGTTAAAGTGGGGAATCCAAGGAAAACCATTTCTAGGATGGCTGTGTTGGGAATATAAGCCATTTTTTCTCAGTTTTGCGACACGAGGCTTAGCGAACCCCATTTCAGCCCTTAGACCAGAATTAAATTTCTTGGCAGAGCCGGGAATCGAACCCAGATCTCCGTAGTGACAGCGAAGAATGCTAGTACTATGTCACGGGGTGGTCCATGATATTTAAGTTGGGGCGCAATGTACTTTAATGTGCTTCTTGACTGCTATATACACAGGTGAATCAGCTGCATGTAATAATATTGTTTTACGCAGCCCCACCAACGCGTGCTGTCAGAAAGGTCGATATTTCTCTTCTTGCATCCCATATGGTACTAATGCAGTGCAAGCATATTCCGCAAACGATACTGAATCCTATTATTTCTCCTTCGAGGGAGGTGGTGTGTCAGTTTTCTGAAGACCAAAGCTTGTAGCTACGTGAGGAAGCGCAAGATTTTGGAGTGAAAAGAACATAACGTCGTGAGCTGGTGAAGGCGTGTTCACCTTGAGTTGAGAGTGCAGTTAAAAGTTGACATATAATATTGATGAACGTGGCTAGATGCTCATAATAATACTTATCATCATGGGTAAGCTGAAATTCCCATGCTTTTAAAGTGGCGACGTCAAATTTCAAAGTAAACAGCTGAATGAGAAAGGTATCCCAAAGTTGGGTGGGCTGCTCAAGCTGATATTAGGCCTTGGCATGAAGCTGAGTGGTGTGCACAAAAGTTCTCAAAGCATTGACGTCATTATGACGTGTAGCCGGCAAGTCGAATAATGATTTCATACGACGCTGTACGTGGAGACGAGTATTGCCATACCTTTCGTTAAGGAGATTAAAAGCAACAGGGTAATTGTCGGCGCTTAACGAAAGAGATATGAGCAGTTGTAACGCTTGATTGTGAAGAGATGACCTTAAATAATGGAATTTGTGAAGGGCTGGAGTAGTATAGTTATCATGAATTAGAAAACAAAAAGGATCATTAAAAGTGTCCCGCTGATTTTCGTCGCATGGGAGTGCTATCACGTGACCGAGTTTGTTGAGTTTGAGTTGTTCCAGAAGCTAAAATATAATGTTTTGCTCCTCTGAAATTTCTCGGATTAAAGCGTGGGCAGCAGCAACACACTCATAATACAAAGTCTTGACTTCATCCCTGTCTCCCCCCTGATTAAGGGCAAAATACTCAGCAATTTTCCTAGGTTTATGCCGTGTCTGGTGTGGGGTTTCGCCTAGGACACAAAGCTGGCTTATCAGCGGGTTCTTGGTGTGCCCGCCTGGACCCCCACACGAGAAGCGAACTGCGCGCTACCTCCCTTTTTATGACGCTTATCTGCGCTTCTTTACTGCGAGAACTAAAATCGCAATCGGCCATAACCTCCCTACGAAGGCTTCCAAAAATGTTATATTGTTTTTCACGGTCAGTGAATTACTACTCAGCAATTTATCTAGTTTAGTTCCGCGTCTTGTGTGGGGTTTGGCCTAGGACACCAAGCTGGCTCAACAGCGGACTTTTGGTGTCCCCGCCCGTACCCCCACAGGAGTAGCGAACTGCGTGCTTCCTTCCTAATTATGAAGGGAAGGACGGGCACAACTCTAGAACAATGGCTGAGTATTAATTCACTGGCCGTGAGAGCCAATATACCATTCCTTTTTGGAAGCCATCATAGGGAGATTATGGCCGCTTGAGATTTTAGTTCTCGCAGTAAAGAAACACAGGTGCGCTTCGAAAAACGGAGGTAGCGCGCAGTTCGCTACTCCTGTGCGGGCCCGGGCGTGGACACCAAGAACCCGCTGATGAGCCAGCTTGGTGTCCAAGGCAAAACCCCACACATGACACGGGACAATCCTAGAAGAATTGCTGAGTATTAAATCACTAGTTATGAATGCCTATATACCAATTTGTTTTGGAAGCCTTCATAGGGAGGTTATGGCTGCTTGAGATCTTAGTTCTTGCAGTAAAGAGGCGCAGGTGCGCTTCATAAAAAGGGGTAGCGCGCATTTCGCTACTCCTTTGGGGGTCCGGGCGGGGACACCAAGAGCCCGCTGATGAGCTAGCTTGGTGTCTTAGGCGAAACCCCACACAAGACACGGCTCAATCCTAGAAACATTGCTGAATATTAATTCACTGGTCGTGAAAGCCTATATACCATTTTTTGGAAGCCTTCATAGGGAGGTCATGGCTGCTTGAGATCCTAGTTCTCGCAGTAAAGAGGCGCAGGTGCGCTTCATAAAAATGGAGGTAGCGCGCAGTTCGCTACTCATGTGGGAGTCCGGGCGGGGACACCAAGAGCTCGCTGTTGAGCCAGCTTGTTGTCCTAGGCGAAACCCCACACAAAAAATGGCACAAACCTTGAAAAGTTGCTGTGTTTTAGTTCACTGGCCGTGAATGCCAATATACCATTTTTTTTGGAAGTCTTCATAGGGAGGTTATGACTGCTTGAGACTTTGGTTTTCGCAGTATAGAGGCGCAGGTGCGCTTCATAAAAAGGGCTCTAGCGCGCAGTTCGCTACTCATGTGGGGGTCCGGGCGGGGACACCAAGAGCTCGCTGATGAGCCAGCTTGTTGTCCTAGGCGAAACCCCACACAAGTCACGGCACAAACCTAGTACAATTGCTGAGTTTTAGTTCACTGGCCGTGAATGCCAATATACCATTTTTTTTGGAAGTCTTCATAGGGAGGTTATGGCTGCTTGAGACTTTGGTTTTCGCAGTAAAGAGGCGCAGGTGCGCTTCATAAAAAGGGCTCTAGCGCGCAGTTCGCTACTCATGTGGGAGTCCGGGCGGGGACAACAAGAGCTCGCTGTTGAGCTAGCTTGTTGTCCTAGGCGAAACCCCACACAAAAAATGGCACAAACCTTGAAAAGTTGCTGAGTTTTAGTTCACTGGCCGTGAATGCCAATATACAATTTTTTTGGGAAGTCTTCATAGGCAGGTTATGGCTGCTTGAGACTTTGGTTTTCGCAGAAAAGAGGCGCAGGTGCGCTTCATAAAAAGGGCTCTAGCGCGCAGTTCGCTACTCATGTGGGAGTCCGGGCGGGGACACCAAGAGCTCGCTGTTGAGCCAGCTTGTTGTCCTAGGCGAAACCCCACACAAAAAATGGCACAAACCTTGAAAAGTTGCTGAGTTTTAGTTCACTGGCCGTGAATGCCAATATACCATTTTTTTTGGAAGTCTTCATAGGGAGGTTATGGCTGCTTGAGACTTTGGTTTTCGCAGTAAAGAGGCGCAGGTGCGCTTCATAAAAAGGGCTCTAGCGCGCAGTTCGCTACTCATGTGGGAGTCCGGGCGGGGACACCAAGAGCTCGCCAATGAGCCAGCTTGTTGTCCTAGGCGAAACCCCACACAAGACATGGCACAGACCTTGAAAAGTTGCTGAGTTTTAATTCACTGGCCGTGAAAGCCAATTAACCATTTTTGGAAAACTTCATAAGGAGATTATGGCTGCTTGAGATTTAATTCTCGCAGCAAAGAGGCACAGGTGCGCTTTATAAAAAAGGGAGGTAGCGCGCAGTTTGCTACTCCAGTGGGGCTTCGGGCGGGGACACCAAGGGCCCGCTAATGAGCCAGCTTGGTGTCCTAGGCGAAACCCCACAAAAGACACGGCACAAACCTAGAAAGAATGCTGAGTTTTAATTAACTGGCCGTGAAAGCCAATATACCATTCTTTTTTGAAACTCTTCATAGGAAGGTCATGGCTGTTTGAGATTTTAGTTTCCACAGTAGAGAGGCGCAGGTGCGCTTCATAAAAATGGAGGTAGCGCGCTGTTCGCTGCTCCTGTTGGGGTCCAGTCGTGGACACCGAGAGCCCGCTGATGAGCCAGCTTGGTGTCCTAGGCGAAACCCCACGCAAGTCACGGCACAAACCTAGTACAATTGCTGAGTTTTAATTCACTGGCCGTGAAAGCCAATATACCATATTTTTTGGAAGCCTTCATAGGGAGGTTATGGCTGCTTTAGCTTTTAGTTCTCGCAGTAAAGAGGGGCAGTTACGGTGCATAAGAAGGGAGGTAGCGCGCAGTTTTCTACTCCTGTGGAAGGCTGGGTGGGGACACCAAGATTCCGCTGATAAGTCAGCTTGGTGTCCTAGGTGAAACCCCACTCAAGACACGGCACAAACCTAGAAAAATTGCTGAGTTTTAATTCACCGGCCGTGAAGACCAATATACCACTATTATTTGTCATTATTGGCAATTTAACGAACAGTGAGTCTGTCCAAAAGCAAGGCGCGAACGTCAGATTTGTGTTTATTCAATTGTGAAGGAAATGTGTTGGCCGAGACAGGTAGCCAGTTAGGTTTCATGGGTATAGGAATGGATTGGTAGAAAGTGGCCGGCAAGGCGAGCCTTTTAAATTTGTTGGCGAGTCGCTCTGGTGATGTAATGCACCTGAGATGTATTGATTATTTTACTTTGTTCATTTTTACTACAGGAAAAGACGATGTGATACGCAAAGTGGAAGGAAGCTTCGTTATTATTAAAACAAATGGAATGCAATGTTTTTTAGCAGTCAAAACTGCATGGTTCGCCCACGGGCGTCGACTAAAAAGACCTGCACTCGGCCTCTCAGGAGGCCACACGACAACAACAAAAAAAGCAGTCAAAACTGCATGGTAGGAATGACTAAATATTCATGTTACGATTTTGGTAAATATAAGTGTTATTCAAATGTTTCTTGAGACTTGTTTATCCTACGTACAGAGCTGTGAAGAGCTGTTCTATTTTAGCCATTTTGAGATTTGTAAAGACCAATGGACCCTTCTATAAACTGAGGGCAAGGATATTGTCGTGTCTTTGAGAAGCAGTTTATATGAGAGCTGACATTGGTCGCTCATATTAAGGTCGTGAGCCGCGATTTTCTTTTTTGTAATTAGGACATTGGTTACTGAAGTGTACTGGAATTTGACTTATTTGCTCATTCATATTGGTAATATGAATCGAGATAGTGGTTTTGCTACTCGATGTTGGAATTTCAATGGTCTTGGTGAATGATTTAAAAACACTATGAGGGCTAAATAATTAATTAAGCCGAATAATAATAATAATAACATGATAGATACTTTCTCAAGTAAATAAGCAAGTTTATTTAATATTCAAATAATATTTAGTAAATTTGACTGTAATTGTTTTTTCTAAATCTTCGAATTTCATCCATTTCAGATGACAACTAAATACAAGCATTGGCGACGGATTGACGGATTGCAATTTCTGGCATAACCCCTGGAAGCCAAGAAACTTGCAATTAAGTGACGTCAGTCGTGATTCATTAGCACGCCGTTACCAACATAACTGTTTGCCACCCATAGAAGACAATCAACTGCAAAGAACAGGGGGTTCACGTAGGAAGGATGCAAATTGCGTCAACATAGGAGGGTTTATTTATCTATGTTGTTGTTAATTTGTGTGTATTCGGACATTTTTTATTGTTAAACAAACCCAATTGAGTATTATCTTTAGTTTTCTTGGTGAAAGGCGCTTCTCGCCTATAGCCTACTTAACGTCAAGTAGGATTCGGTAGAGATTATTAACGTAACGTTAAACGAAGAAATTACACCAAAATATCTTTGATTATTCTTATTGTTGCAAGTAAATTTAAAAGATACTTTTTCAGATTGATGACGTTGTGTATAACTTGTTTTGCAGTAGATTCAGGGATGTGCTTATTAGTATTTTTAATTGGATTTTTATAATTTCTTAGGGATTAATCACGTGTCATTTTCTTAGCTTCCTTTTCATATTTGTTTGTAACAGGACTTCGCGAGGGTGTTATTTAACATCAGTTTAGGGAATGATTTATTCTTTCTATTAGCTTTGTGGATAAGTCTACTTTTACCCTCGGAAGTAGGTTAAGGATTTGTTAATTTTGAATACATTTACGAAATATATTACAGGACTGGACATTTCATACATTAGCTTTGTTGTTTTTGATGTGCTTCTTGGCCTAGTTCCTAACATACCCAGGTCTCTATTAACACCGCTAAGACCCCGAGATATTATTCCCGTGTGGACTGGTCTGACAGAGCACATACAAACCTCTCTGGGATATGGGCTCGAAGGACGGGGATATCGAGAACGCTGTTGTGGTCAAGCAGTCCCCCGACCTTCCTGTCTAACGGGCACATATTATGTTATATTTTATTCTGGCACACCAACTTATTGGGCTAACGAATTTGAGAGCTCGTACCAACATTTTTGTTTTGATAGGATTATTTTGAAATTTTCAAGACATTCCAACAAGACAGGGAGGAACTCAGAAGTCGTTCTGCTGATTAGTAAGTCGCATGGCATTCACCTAGTGATATTGGACCATGGGGTGATGCATTATTAAACAGTAAAATTAATTTGAGTATTTTGATGTTGCTGTTACCTCATTCGAAGTAAATGTAAATTAGGATAGCTTTGCTTGTTGATGTTTTAGTTGTAAATTCTGTTAGTTTTCCACGTCCAGCTTTACTTTCGAAATGTGTTCAGAAATAGCAAATTTTCCACCACAATTCTACCTTATGCATTTATGTGTATGGGAAATGGTGTAGGTGATCCCCATTTTCTCCGAATATTGAATATAATGATGAATGACGAGACCATGGAAGGTCTTTTGGTGGAGTTGAGCGCCACTATGAACAATAATATAGCTGATGTCAGTGGTGACATGGCGACTGTGAGGGGTGACATGGCCACTAAGGGTGACATGGCCAACATGAACAATGTAATAGGTGATGTCAGGTGTGACATGGCCACTAAGGGTGACATGGCCGACATGACGAATGTAATAGCTGATGTTAGGGGTGAAATGGCCACTAAGGGTGACATGGCCTACATGAACACTAACATAGCTGATGATAGGGCGAAGATGAATGCCGCGTTAGTTGCCAATAGAACAGAATTTAATCATAATCTAAATGCTATGAATGCTACCATGAACACTGTTAGGGGTCACAAAATAACACTTATAGGCGACGTGGAAGATGAAAGAGCAGAAACAACGGCCAAACTAGTTGAGGTTAGAACCGATATGGAAACCAATAGGGCGGAACTAAATCGCCATTTCTTGTCAGGTCTTACTGCTGTTACGAAAGACATCATAAACCAAAGAGATGAGGTTCATGCCAATCTAGCCAACATTCGACAGGACGTTGAAGCTGTTACGACATATATTAAGACAAATACAGCCGAGAACAATGCCAACTTAGATACACTAAATGTAAATCTCGATAGCGTAAAGGACAGGTTAGATGATGCCATCACCAATTTACATGCCGGATTTGACAAAATTCGTCAGGACATAAAGGCTGAACTTAATGTCAGCCAGGTTGAGATCAACACAGCTTTAGATCTACTTAACGCCGACATGAAGAAGTCAAACGATCTAGTAGTGGCAAGGATGAACACTTTCGAGAGTCGCTTCGAGGAAGGGAGAAAATACGTAGAGAGGCTTAAATCGGAATTTGCTGTCGTTAATGCAGGACTTAATTTAACACGCGGCGTAGATGTCGTCGTACATTCGAACGTGAAAAAGGGCATAGCATCAGTAGAGGCGGCGCAGGCCAAGATGGCGGTGATCACACAAAGCATCCAGGATATTGGGGATGAACTTTGCAAAAATACGGAGCAACTCAAAACTGTTTTCTCGTCAGAGGTTGAGGAGCTCAGACACGACATGAACATTACCTCTGAGGAATTGAAGCTTGAGTTCGACATTATGAAGGGCGAAGTCAGGGAAATAAATGCGACACTCGAGAACAACTTCACACCACTTGAGGGGAATGTTGATTTCTTGCGATACCACATTGAGAAGGAGGTGGACACAGCCAGAGTAGAAACTCAAGTGGTTATCAAACGAAACAAGGAGTTCATAAGCAAACAGATAGAGGAATTTGACACATGATTAAGGGGTAAAATTGAACGAATTGAGCTCCAGGTCAACCTACTCAAAGAGGGACGATCACCTGAATTAACTACTCCGGACATTGAAGAAATAGAGCGCCGGCTGATGGCCAAACTGCAGACGCAACCTAAGCCGGATAGCGAGACACAACAACCAAGGGAGCAGGGAGCGTACTCCGAATTCGACGAGGGGTTGAATAGGAGACATCAGCAATTTATTACACCACAATTTCGAACTCCGCAGGGACGCAATGTTATTATTATTATTTGCACACAGGAGGAGAAACCCCATCGTTTTTCTAGTTCTGGACCTATCACTCCCGTTGAATTTATAAGAAATGTTGAAGCCTACCTCCCAGATACAATGGTATCACCGCATAGGTAGCTTAGGGTAACGGTAAAGCTTCTCGAAGTAAATGCAGCCGTTTGGTAGAGGGCGTTCAGCTACTCGTTTCGAACGTTTGCTGTTTTTAAAGAGGCATTATTGAGGACGTATTGGAGTAGCGACATCCAGCAAAATATTTTTGTTGAGATGTACACGAAACGATATGCTTTAACTCAACCAACCAAGTACGCACAATATTTTGTAGTCCAGTTGGCTAAGCTTCAATGCTTACAACCTCCGTTAGCTCAGAGTGAATTCATATCGACGATAACAAGGCAATATCCACCGGACGTGCAGAAGATTCTTATTGCTGCCAAACCAGGGACATTTTTGGAATGCAACCAATTGCTCAGATATTTGGAGAGCAGCACTGAGCAATTTATGCCGAACAGACACCGTGCCGAGACAAAAGAGATACGCGTGACGTCAGTGGACAAGATGATCCAAATGTCGAACGCACGTGAAACCATAGAAAGGCCGTATATGGAAATCCAAACTGAACCGTATCGTAGGGCATTCCAAAATAACTATAATACTCGTTGAAATTGGAGTATAGACCACAATCGACGGATGGAGGACACAAGGTGGGGAGGTGGTTATCAGAATAACACAACCCGTAATACTCCACAACGGGGAGGTGTTAGACGTGATAATCGATGTTATGGAAGGTCATATAAACGCCAGAATCAGAAGCGTAATGATAACGGAAATCTACACATTGACCGAAATTAGCAGGGTAGCGTAGAAGAAAGCCGAAAATATAGTCACCAGTTGAGGAGAAGGCAAGAAGAGGAAAGCCTAGCCCAGATTTCGGGGAAGACGTCAGAGAGACGCGAGAGGATGCCTGATAATAACTGACCAGGGCCCTCTGGCATATTAGAAGAAACGTCAATTTGCGAATGAAATTTGAGGACTTAGAATTCTCCAAAGTGATAGCTGATGTGTTACTTTGGCAGCCTGTACAGGAGGACCTGCTCGAAGAGCGACAAACAACGAACGACGTCCGACTTACAAAATTACCTATTATTGCCACCAAAATTAATCCCATGCCTGATAATATATTAATCGACACAGGTGCGATGCTCATTGTGTTGTCAATGGATTTTATTCCATATTGAAACAGAATGGGAAGGTAACCGAATTACCAGTTTCAACGATTAAGGTGCGAGTTGTGATTTCGGACCGTACAATCCAATTTAATGTACAAGTGCTTTGCTCAATGGAAATTTGAGGACATGTTTACACTCATAATTTCATAGTCAATAAGACTTCATTGGGAGTCAATTTCATGCATCAGTATGACGGCGTTATAGACATGAAATCTAATACGATTCAATTTCGATTATCGAATGTCGTGAAGATGGATGATGCTGATGAGGATGATAATTATAGAACCATAAGTATTTTCATGAAGTTTATGGACGAGTTGTGCATTGCAAACACACTTGAAGAAGTGGAAGGGGCAAAGCGGTTACCGAAATAATTGAAGGAAAAACTGGATGATCTGATTCATGAATTTAAGGATATTTTTGACTCCAAACCTGGCGAGATCAAACATTTTGAATTCGACCTAGTGGTGTTGGATGATTCTCCATTCCAACGTAAGGTCTACCCTATAGTCGAAAAACATTTGGAGGAGGCCACTCAGAAGATCCATGAGATGGAAGCTGCACATATAATTAAGATAGCACCTAGTTCAAATGTCAATTCTATAGCAACTGTGATCAAGCCAGCTGGTACTCTCCGGTTATGCCTCGATCCAACGAACGCTTGGCCCCAGACCTCCGAAAATCAGGGAGATTTTAGGGAAATTTAAGGGCAAGAATTACTGAACTTCCCTATATTTAGTGCAGTCGTATTATCATATAAAATTGTCAGAGACGACACAAAAGTACACTGGATTATTATTTGGATCCACCACGTATGTCCTCTGCAAATTTCCCTTTGGATTAAAGAAAACTGGAGCAGTGTTAATCCGAGCGTTGGATGCGAACCTCACACCTGAAGTGAAGGAGAAAATTGTGTGCTATGTAGGCGATATCATAATTGCGTCAGAGACTGAAGAGGAATATTTCAACACCCTTCGTCTTATTTAAAATAATTGAAGATGTCCAACTTTAATTTCAACATTAGTAAATGTAATTTGTTTAGTCCGAAATCAAATTCGTAAGACACATAATTAGCGGGGAAGGATACAAGCCAACTCCGGCTAAACTCCATACCATTTTAGAATTTCCCAAGCCTACAAGAACCAAACATGTCAGGCAGTTCCTGGGGATAATGAAATATTTTGCCGCACATTGTCCAGCATATTCCGAGGCAGTAGCGCCACTCCAAGAATTGTTACGAAAGAACATTAAATGGGCGTGGAGCGTGGACTGTGATCGCGAATTTGAGAAGGCCAAGCTAATGTTGGTGAACAGCATAACATTGGAATACCCTGACTACACCAGGAATTTTATTCTCGAGACAGGAGCCTCTGGTGTGGGAATCAGTTCTGTCTTATTACAAGAAGACGAGGATCAAAGACTACACTACATTGCGTTCCTGACTCGCAAATTGCGAACACATGAACATAGTTACTTCACGACAGAACTAGAAGTACTTGTTGTGGTGTAACACATGAACGTAGTTACTTCACGACAGAACTAGAAGTACTTGTTGTGGTGTATACTTTAGAGTACTGGAGGAAGCTCTTATGGGGGCAAAGCATCCTTATTCGCTCAGACCATCATGCGCTAACGTTCATTCTTCGGACAAGGCTGGCCAACGACCGTATAACTAGGTGACTCCTTTCATTCACCTGTTTTTTGATAATTGAGCAGCGTCCTGGAAAGGAAAATATACTAGCTGACATATTAAGTCGAAACCCAGAGGGTCAGATCTATGCCACTGACATTGAGGGAGAATGCGCGGAGCCTCTAAGAAGGCTGGAACATCTTCGTGATGACCAGAGACGCGAACGTGAGTTGTGCAACATCATAGTGTTGCACTTTTAAGGACACCTAATGCCCTTAAGAGGAACATCCACATATACCCACAAATCTACGACTAATCTACAACTAACTCTACACTCCAGGACATCCTTAATTGTCTACAAACATTTACAACTACACCCCTATTATATACGCCATTTACGCCTATCTGTCCAACACCCAACACCATTTCACCCTTAAATCCACCCCAAAGCTACAAGCAACAACAACAGCCAATCACTTATTTCCACACCAAGCTAGCAGAGCCATGCCACAATTCTTGCACGAGCGCTTGCAACATCCATCAACAAGCACACAAGAACTGTTTACTAGAACCGCAATGTGGCAATTTAGCAGCATTCAGCATTCCGAAACATTTAAATAGATCCCCTCCTCAGAGGGAAGCTGTCTGTTACAACGTGGTGCTGCCCGAGCGATCTTCGACGCCAACGTACCTCAGGTGAGTGTATCTCTCAGGTGTCCTGAACACAATTAACTCCTTTCCCCATCACCATACCTGTTCAAACTGTAAAACACTACATTCACATTGCTGAGCTATTCCTACAAACCAGGGAAGCTAATGCACTTTTCACAAGCCTACAGTAAACAAGCACATTTTTTCATAATTGGCCAGTTGTTTATTATTATTATTATCATTTCATTGCTCACAGCCTGATTCCCTCCTTATACATTACAAATTCACCGGCTTACCACAGGACCGCTGCGTAAGCGATATTAGCTTGTTTGTCACCATTGACATTGCCCTCTAAACAAGCACGCTTGTACACTCTGTAATACTGCGCTATCAGCAATCCGTTAACTTTGCTCGCCGCGTCTTACACCTAGTTCGCTAAACGTTACCTTTATCCCGGAAACGCATACTTTCATTATAATAGCTAACTCGTAGAGCTTCGTCCGCTCCCCCAACACCTTCCGATCCACTATCCCCCGCAGAGAGACCGACGGTTTAAAACACCTTTCTTACTCCCCCTAGCTACACACCACCCTCCACCCCCCCCCCTAGTTCTACCCTCCTAAAGGGTAAAACAATAGGTACCCAGAGGGCAAGATGGATGCTCAAGATGACGACTATACTCGAACGGCAGCCCTAGCAGTTGACGATGTGTTATACTAACGTCTATTGTATAAATTCATCGATCCAGACCATACTCAACTTCGTGCTGTGGTACCAAGAAGATACCGGATCATGGTTACTCAACTGGTACATCTCTTAATCAGACATGGGGTTACTTATAAAACGATGGCCACGATTCAGGAACCATTCACTTGGAAGGACATGCGAATCACTGAAAGAGATTACGTGCGCAAATGTGAAAATTGACAACGTATCAAATTCCCTACGAAATTGTTGAAGGAATTCCCACGACCAATTTTACCTACCCAACCAAGAGAACTGTATGCTCAAGATATATTTGGACCAATCCCCAAGTCTGGCAGAAGAAACCGATACGTGGTCGTAACAATTGATATCTTCAGTAAATATACTATTCTGCATCCAATACAAAATGCTACGGCACACGAAGTCATTCAAAGAATTAAACAACAAGTCATCCCAGAAGCAGGGAAGGTATAATTTTTGCTAACGGAACATGGGTCGCAATATACATCTGCACAATTTGCTGATGGTATGCAGGAGCTTGGCATAGGACACCTTCTATCATGCATTAGGAATCCCGAGAGCAACACTTCTGAACGCGATATGACAGAGGGGTCAAACTTTTTAGCATTTACTGCGAGAACCAACATTGGAAATGGACCGAAGTGTAAGTCATAATAGCACATTGCATAATATGCACGGTTTATGAAAGTACTGCCCAGATTCTAGCCCAAATACACCTTGGTGATACACCTAGAAAACTTGGCACATTGTTGTGACCATACCGGCATGTATCTAACCATCAATAGCTGGCAGATTCGAAGCTGCACGCGAAAAACTCACCACACAGGCTGAGAAAAGTTTGAGGAGAGTAAGGAACAAACGTTTCAGGGGACCACTGAATGTGGGGGATTTAGTCCTAATTCGAAGGCCAGAAATATCAAATACTCTAGAAAGAGTATACCACAAATTTGAATGTCTGTTCTATGGCCCACACAGGATATCTGAAGTTTACAACAATGGTAGCTACGCTATGAATGACTTTGACACAGATGAACGAATAGAAATTAACAACGGCTACAACTTCAAAACGTACCGGCGTTGGGAAGTGGTAAACCTAGTCATTGGAACGCAGTAAACTGGAACGTGGACATGAAAGTAAAAATTTACAGCCAACATTTCTATTTGGCCGACGAGGAGAGATATGATACCATAAGGCTCGTGGTCGATTCCACTTTTCCACTGCATTGGAAATTTGCACTGACGAAGTGATCTGGAAGAGGTTTTAACTCATGCCAATCCAGGTAGTTCAACTTCAAGGAAGTGTTTATGCGTAGGGACATCGAAGAAAATTCTATGGGAAGTCTCACCAAAGTTTTCGGAATTTAATTAATTGATTATCTGTAATTATGGAATTATTACACATTTGGAAATCAGTATGAAATTACTACGATTATTGTACAATTTTCGGGCGGATTTAAGTAGATTTCAACGTCGCAGATAAGTGAAACCACATTTCTGGAAACATGAACTGACCTACGTTGTACTCAAATTGGTCTGTTTACACGACCGCAATTTGGTCGACACGTTGTGTCGGGTTTGTGAGAATATCCGAGTGGATATTTAATCCACGTGTCGGAACTTGTGAATAAACGCCCAAAGGCAAGTGAGTGAATAATTTAAACTGCTATAGAGTACCGTGACGGACTAGAACGTCAAGTTTTCATGTTTGAGACATAATTTGCCAATTGTGCACGAATCAAGGATCGAACTTGGACGAGCACGTTGTTCACCTGTTGAATTGGAAAATTGGTAAAATTAATTTATGAGACAGTGAAAGTGTTTTGTTCTAGCAATTCAACGTTACGGACGCAACTGATCGAACTATATTTTGTGAAGGCTGTGAATTTTCGTTGTACGATAAAATAGATATTTTGTGAATTTTTGAAACTAGTAAATTCTGTGAAGCACATTACAGAAGTAAGGTTAGAGCCTGTGGCTGACAACTGAAAGGCCATTTTCTGATTATCTGCACTAGTGTAAATTCAGTGTTGATAGGTTTCCATTAATACGGTAAAATCTGTGTTTAAAGTATTATTTCAAGATGTCGAAACTGACCATGTTAGCTGACCACCTAGCAAATTAATCAGTCAGAACAGAAGGGCTCATGGAATACAGCAATGACCATGAGGAAAGCTTACACTCATTAAGACCATGAGGCGAAAGAGGAAACGGTGGCTGGGATGGTTCTAAAGCCAAGTCCAGGCTATGACCTAAGCACCGTTTCCCTAACCTACAGCGGCGATATGTGAGTTACAAAGTTCATTATGTACGGTAGTTTTGTCGGTGGATCTGGTATTGGTAATTGACAGCACTGAAACACAATTGGGCAGGTAGGACATTATTTTGTAGTTAGTTTAACCATCTTTACTTTTGACAGATAAACTTTTTCACATTTTGTGGCAGAAATGTACTGTACAAATAACCTCAACTGCATTCTGGAGTACAATGCACCAGTAAGAAAGTCTACGTATCATTCTTACATCATATGTAATAGTGATGTATTTTCCTCTTTGTTTTAGTGTGTTTTGGCACAGCACAATAGTTATTGACGGAACTGAAATATGACAGGAATTTACAGGCATTATGAGGAACTCCTACGTAACATTTTAAACACTTTGCCTGAGGAAGTGGCTGTTATATCTTCAAAATACTATTATTTGACATTATTAGCAACTTACTGAACAGTGAGTCTGTCCAATAGCAAGGAGCGGACGTCAGATAGGTGAAGGAAATGTGTTGGCCGAGACAGGTAGCCAGTTAGGTTTGATGCGTATAAGAGTGGTTTGGAAGGCAGTGACAGGCAAGGTGAGATCTTTAAATGTGTTCATGAGTCGCTGTGGTGACTTAACGCACCTGGAAAGTAATGATTACTTTACTTCATTTATTTTGACTACAGCAAAAGACAATGTGATACGCTAAGTGGAAGGAGGCTTCGTTATTATTAAAGCAAATGGAATGCAGTGTTTTCAACCAGTCAAAACTGCGTGGTGGCAATGATTAAATATTCATGTTACGATTGTGTAAAATATAACTGTTATGCAAGTGTTGCTTGAGACTTGTTTATGCTACCTTCAGGGCAGTGAACAGCTCTTTTTCATTAGATTTTTGAGATTTATAAAGGCCGATGGACCATTCTATAAAATTAGTGTAACGTTATTGTTGTGTCTTTGAGAAGCTGTTTATATAAGAGCAGACATGGTTCTCTCATATTAAGGTCGTATGTTTGGCAACAGATGATGGACTTTTCTCACTGTTGGCCGTTATTAATGCGAGCTGTAGGAGCCGTGAATGTTTCTTTCATTAGGACATGTGTTAAGTGGTGACTGAAGTGTACTGGAATTTGAGTTATTTGCTCATGCATATTGGTAATATGAATCGAGATAGTGGTTATGCTACTCGATGTTGGTATTTTAATGGTCTTGGTAAATGATTTAAAAACACTATGACGGCTAAATAAATAATTAAACTGAATAATAATAACATGATAGATATTTTCTCAAGTAAATAAGCAAGTAAATGATTTCATGAATAATATTTAGTAAATTTGAATTTAATATTTTCTTTTTCTAAATCTACGAATTTCATCCATTTGTGAAGACACCTAAATGCAAGCCTAGGACTAGCTGTAATTTTAGTATCAATGGATTGCTATTTATGACATAACCCCTGGAAGCCCAGAAACTTGCAATTAAGTGACGTCAGTCGTGATTCTTTAGCACGCCATTACCAATATGACTGTTTACCACACATAGATGACTGCACGTAGCAGGTGGTTGGCGTAGGTAGGACGCAAATTCCGTAAACATAGGAGGGTTTATTTATTTATGTTGTTGTTGATATTTGTGTATATTTGTGTGTGTTTGGATATTTTTTTATTTTTAGACAAACCCAATTGGGTATTAGCTTTGTTTCTCTTTGTGTTAGGTGCTTTTCACCTATATTTAACGTCAGATAGGATTAAGGGTATACGGAAAACCCTATCTTAACAATGCTAAAGTTGTGGTATTTTAAGGAAAATTTTCTCGGGGACTATACAAGATAAAGAGTTGATTTTTGATATGTTATAAACTAATGTGATGGCATAGTACTGAAACTATTTTCTAAAAAAAGGGTACTGTTTAGATAATATGGATTTTTAAAATAATGCCATTTTTTTTGCAAATTTTCTCATGAATATTTTTCAAAATCACCCAGAAATTTAACAATATGCTTGTTTTTATATTTTCAGATAGTATAGAATACTCATACAAAGGATTCCTGAAAATTTCACAATGATAGCACTATTAGTTCCGGAGATAATGTACCTTTTGAAGGAAAAAAATGAACTTGTGGGAAATTGACTTCAAAGTTTCAACATTAGTGCATTCCTGGAACCTCTACTGCATGAACTATTTTTCATTATTGCCTTTGGTGTACAAAATTTCAAGCTTCAATATTCAATTGGCGTTTAGTGTCTTAGATTTACCAACAATTTTTAATTGGCGCTAAAACCTTAACACTCGTATGTAATGTGGAATATATATATGATCTTTTGCGATTCCTACGATAAGTTTTAACTCTCGAAGACCGAAAATTACTACCTACTGGCCATGGGTACGTATTGCAATGCGAAAGTATACTTGCGCGACCGTTGGTCGGTAATGTCTTTGAGGTTGAGCCAAAGGTACTCCAGGAGCCTGTGGTAACAGGATGGGGACGGCCCACGGAATATAAACGGTGGTTGGTACGCGTGGATGTTGACGGGGTGGAAGGAGTACCTTTGGTTGTCGGGCTGTTTTGTCGTATGTTATGTAAAAAAAACAAGGCATCACTGGTATGTGTGTTTGAATGAGTGCACAATGGTTTGCCGTAAAACTTACTTTGCCCCTACATACATAGGTGAAAAGTGATATGTTGCCTTGTGGCAACACTATGCAGTAAAGGGTTAAAATAAAATACGTCTACGCGTAGTATCCTCATGATTTATATGTCATTTAAGAGAGCAAACTCCACAGTTTAATATTATGCAAAAAAGAAAAATGGATTTTTTTTCTCCAAAAATCACTTTCTGTATACCCTTAAATAGAGATTGTTAACGTGCGATAAATGTAAGAAATAACACCAACATACCTTAGATTATTCTTATTGTTGCAAGTAAATGCAAGTGACGTTTAGTATAACTTGTTTTGCAGTAGATTCAGGGATGTGATTATTAGTATTTTAATTCAATTTTTGTAATTGCTTAGGGATTAATCAGGTGTAATTTTCTTAGCTTGCTTTTGATATTTATTTGTAACATGACTTCGCGAGGGTGTAATTTGAGTTCAGTTTAGAGCAAGTTTAATTATTTTTATTAGCTTTGCGGATTAGCCGATTTTTATCCTCGGAACTAGGAAAAGGATTTGTTAATTTTGAATAAATTTACGAAAGTTATTTTAAAACTGGACTTTTTCATTTATTAGCTTTGTGGTTTTTGATGTGCTTCTTGGGCTAGTTCCTAACATTCCCAGCTCTCTTTTAACACCGCTAAGACCCCGAGATACAAATCCCGTGCGGACTGGTCTGAGAGAGCACATCCAATCCTCTCTGGGATATGGGTTCGACGGGTGGGGAAGTCGAGAAGCCTGTTGTGGTCAAGCAGTCCCCCGACCTTCCTGTCTAGCGGACACAGTATCTCACTTATTTAATTGCTCGTGTGTGGAACTAACCAGGCAAGGACATCAAATTTCTGCATCCTAATAGAGAGATGGAGTTCAATCTATACCTGTGGGGATGATGCGTGGATATCTATAGTTAAATGCATTGTATGTTACTGCATTTATATTTATTTTTATGGTTCCAGCAATTGTTTTCAAGTTTGTGTATGTTTAAACACATGTAATTTGCAATATTATCTTTTGCACTTGTTAATAGTTGCTAAACTGTACGCTTGGTGGTGTTAATGCTCATGTATACATGGCATGGGGTGTAAATGGAGAAAAGAAATACATTAACAAACCAACTACCATATATTACAACAATAAGTACCTTCTGAATGATATTAAAATCATCGGATTAATGGTCAGTTGGAGTAGTTGAGCAATTCCTTATTTTATTGTAAACAAGGTGAGAGAACTCAAGATCCATATCAGCATTTGTTGCGGCCCTCAAAAGCAATACAGCTATTTATAATCCAGTTGTATTATGTGTATATATTAGATACCAAATCGCGGGTTCCAGCCTGGCCGAGAAAGTGGAATTTGGTTTATCTTGTTTTACGTACTCCTTTAAACAACAACTCGCTTTGCATTATTTGATCTCATGTATGTTTTATTCTTTATAATCAGTGAAGATAAAGAAGTGATTGTAATGGGAGACATGAATGCACACATAGGAACAGATAGGCAAGGTAAAGAAGATATAATTGGTCCTTTCAGTTATGGCAATAAAAATACCGAAGGAGAGTTAGCCTACTACTAGATTTTTGTGAGAGGAATGGACTAATTGTAGGCAATACATGGTTCCGAAAGAAGAACAGTCAGAAAATAACAAGATATGGATGGGAGCAAAAAAAAAAACAACGATTGATGTGATTTTAGTTGAGAGAAACGCAGACAGTTGGAAGATGTCACGGTTATGCCAAGAGCAGATTTTGAAGGAGAGCATAAAATTGTAGTGGCTAAATTAAGACTTGGTAAAATAGTTAAGTTCAAAGAGACAAGAGAAAGAAAAATAAAGGATATGCAAACTAAAGGAAAAGGAGGTGCAGGAAATGTTCCAAGATGAGGTGAAAAACGAATTCCCAAAGGAGAGGTTGGCAGTGTAGAAGAAGAATGGAATAAACACAAACAAGGAATGGTAAAATGTGCAGAGTATGCATGTGGTAGAGTTTCAGGGAAAAAGAAGGAAAAGGAAACACCCTGGTGGAATGACACAGTAAAGGATGCAGTGAAGGAAAAACAAAAGGCTTGGAGGAGCTGGATCAGAGGCAGAAACTCAGAGAGTAAGGAAAAGTATCACGAAGCCAAGAAAACATGCCAGAAAACCATACGGGGAGGAAAACGGAAGTGGTTGGAAAGCTTCACAGAAACTCTACAGGAGGATGCTAAATGAAGTAAGAAACTTCTGTATGGATTGGTTAGAAACAAAGTGAGAAATAGAGAAGAAACAAAATTTGTGAAGACGGACAGTGGACACATTTTGACACAAAGAGAGGATATACTTCAGCCATGGGAAGAGTATTTCACTAAATTACTTAACGTCAAATTCAAGGAACTGGCTGAAGAGGAAGAACATGAAGAAGGAGAAGACGTGGAAGAAAACCGAAATGAATACATAGCAATGTCGGAAATAGAAGAAGCCCTAAGGAAGATGAAGAAAGGGAAAGCACCAGGAGTGGATGAACTGACTACAGAGATGATAAAGGCAGATGGACCAGTAGGGTTACATTGGATGTATAGACTATTTCGTGTGATATGGAAGGAGAAACAAGTACCAGAAGATTGGAGGAAGGGTCTGATAATTCCAGTATTCAAGAAGGGTGATAAGAAAGAATGTAACAATTATCGGGGAATCACACTTATTTCCCATGTTGCAAAGATCTTTGAGAGGATATTAGAGAAAAGAATGAGAATGAAAGTTGAGGCAGAAATGGAGGAAGAACAACATGGATTCTGGGGAGATAGATCAACCTTCGATCTAATCTTTGCTCTAAGAATCACGATGGAGAAAAGATGGGAGTTCAAAAAGGATTTGGTGATGACATTTATAGATATTGAGAAAGCATACGACAGTGTCCCACGAAGATTGGTCTGGGACGCATTGATAAAAACCAGGGTAGGCAGAGCAGAAATACAAATGATCAAAGCCATGTATGAAAAGTGTGTAAGTAGTATGAAGACCAAGCTAGGACAAACAAACTGGTTCAGTGTTGAAACTGGACTTCGACTAGGAAGTGTGTTATCCCCTATACTGTTTATAACTGTCATGGATGAAATCCACAAGAGTGTGAAACGAAGAATGGTAAGCAAGGAGACTAAGGCCTTACTCTTTGCAGACGACATAGTAATACGGGAAGAAAATGAAATAGAAGTGCAAGAACAAGTCACTGTATGGAATCAAGAGATAGAGAAATATGGAATGAAAATAAGTGTGGAGAAGAGTGAGACTGTAGTGATGACAAGAAAGAAGAGAAAAGGAAGACAGCATATTGAAGTCAATGGAAATCCATTGGAAATGGTAAAAAGCTTTAAGTATTTGGGGAGCATACTCACAGAAGATGGTACAATAAATGAAGAAATTGGAAAGAGAATCCAACAAGCAAACGTGTTTTACCAGTGTGTGAGAGGTTTAGTATGGAACCAGGAAGTCCCAGAGGAATGCAAGAAAAATCTATTCTCAATGTATTACACACCAATTTTGATACATGCAGCAGGTACTTGGTCCACAACAAAACGCGATGAAAGCCGAATCCAAGCAGCCGAGATAAAGTTCCTTAGAGGAATAATTGGGAAGACACGGAGGGATAAATTCAGAAATTTGGACAATAGGGAGAGAACTGGGTTCCCAAATCTGCAAGACATGATAGAAACCAGTAAGCGTAAGTGGTACGGATATATGATGAGAATGCAAGAATATAGAGTACCAGAAAGAATATTTATGGAGAAAATACCAGGAAGAAGACCACGAGGAAGGCCCAGAAAGAGGTGCATAGATACGGTGAAGGAAGGCATAGAGAAAAGAGGAGTAAAGGAAGTATTGAAAGATGGAAATGAATGGTGGAGGGATAGACAACTGTGGAAGTCCTTGATTCACAACCCGCCCCAGGGAACTGGAAACGGGAAACGACGAAAAAGGAGAAGAATCAGTGTATATCAATTTTTTGTGTTTTACAGGTTTAATTTGCGCATATTTATGTGTAGTTTTCTCAAGATGCCACACTCGTATTTTCGATATTTTTATATAATATTAACAGGTGGATCAGTGGTAGGGTGTCCACCCGCCTCATGATCCAAAGTCACGGGTTTGACTCTGGCTTAGAAAGTGGATTTGTTTGAAGGGAGGGAAACTCCACGGCCCTCCGGGTCGTATGATGTCAGCTCGTGGAAGATCTTTCTTGCCACGTTTGTTGATTACATAACGGAATAAATTAAATGTCAGCCATAGATCACATGATAGAGTTCCAATTTCTCTGCCAGATGGCAGTGCTAAAGTGGAACTTCGTAATTGGAGAATAGATCTCCGAATTGGATCAAAGTCTGAAGTGTTTTAATACACAGATAGCTAATGTCATATAGGCTAGTCATTGTTTGTTATATTAATTGCATATTTGAAGAAGATGACGGTTTGGGTGATAATTTAGCATATATGAGCTCTAAGCATGCTCTCCTTTAGAAGAACCTATTTGAAACTACCAGGACACGCAGATTATTAGTGAGGCCTTGCTCCTTCCACTGAGTGCAACACACAGCAGATGCACACTTTTCCACAGCATTATGACTTTGCAAAATACATGAACTGTTTCTTATACCGTTCTGGGTTTCTCCCCTTCATTTGTCGGTAAATCTTTATCATTTTGGTTCATTTTTGTCGTTGGAAGCTTTGAAACTAACAACTTCTGTCATACTGACATGCTCGTCTCAACTCGAGTAAAATATTTGGTAAAATGTTTTAATTTCTGGGTGTGGAAAGAAATTATATCTTATATTTACTGAGGATCGCTGTCCACAGATGTTCTACACAATATACAGGAAGAATATCAAGGAATAAATCAGCCTCTCTCTTGGAGAATGGTTGAGAAGTGGGATCCAATGACACGCAGACATCGCAACATATTAATGCAGGATTTACAACTTTCCTACTAAGAAACGCTCCTTGGAAAATGTCTGTAGCCATTCATACGTTTCCGATGAACGTATACATAACTTTCACTGTGCCCATGACGATGCAGGGAAATAAATAGGGACGTTCCTCCCAATTGTAATGGAAAACCACGATTTCACCGTATTGGAGGACGTTTCATGTTTCCAAAGTAGGGCCTGCAGAAATGTATTAGCTCTTGACTGACATAATTTTTATTTCAGATGGGAGACAATTAAATGGCACTGCCATGGTATTTACTGGTGCCGCAGTAGTTAAAATGGACGTAAACCCCCTAATAATTAAGGTACACCCTCATAACTGCCATCGATTGTTGGGAGTCTGCGCAGTGATGGTGGTATCATGGGACTTGAATGCACAATCATGAATGTCCGTTTATGGATGAACTGTTTTATGCCGGTATAAAACTAAGTGCTCGGATAGAATTACTCACACCCTCATTGTGTATCAGCCCGTAGTCGAACAGCTCAACGTAAGAATATGATAGTTGCTAGGGTCCTTCTCCTTACAGAGTAAGTAACTAACAATAGAAAAAGTCGTCCGACCTGAGTTCTGAGTATGCAGAAGAGGATGAGGTATGAGGACCAAAATAATAGAACTTCAGTACCTCACTAACACAGCATACTCATCATACAATCTGCATGAACCTACTTGACTTGCGTTTTCAACAACTGCTTAATGCCTATGATATCACTGCTTGAACATTGCTAGTAACGATGAGAAAGACTAATTTGTGACTTCATGTACAATCCCACATGGCCCATTAGTCTTAACACGAACCGACCGCAAAGGCTCAGTTCAGCAGGTACCTTGAGCTCGTAGAATCACACATCTTTGATTTATAATATGACCTAAATAAAATGTTACATGGTTTTACTCTCAGAGCCACAGTTACCAATTTCTACAAATTCACATCCTAACATAGATAACAAAATGCATGGGTCTGATGATCATTCGTATCCCAAGAACCCTAATTAAACACGAATTCCTACAGTGATTTAATGATACTGTTGTTAAGAGTTACAAAAACACCTTATAAGTGCCTTATCGAACGTAGAAGAAAGGAGTATTCTACGTAGTGAGAGGGGAATCGTGTAGATTATTTGAATTTGAATTTGAAATTACAGTATTAGCCATGGAATTTTATGAGCCCCTTTATGAAGCGTATACAATGTTCTGGCTTAAAATATGGTAAAAAGGAACTAAACCTAGCTTAGCTACTAATAAAACCAAATGAGAATGTTACTTGCAACTAAACATGTCAATTAGCAAACAGAAAATATATGAATCTTATACCTTACCATGTCGTATAAAAAAGGAATAGTGTAAAGTATTGTGCGATACACTAGAAGTTATTTGAAATACTATCATTCGGATGGTATTGGGAAAAGAGGCATCTGAGGACATTTGGTATGTTTGAAAAACTAACTCTTCGGAAAGACGGAAAAATGGATTTCGAATTGATTAATTCATTGATTCTGTGACATGATTTTAAATAGACCGCCTAAGTATAGAGATATATAATATATGGCCACAGCTGGCTCATACCGTGTAATAATAGTGAATGTCTTGTAAATCATTCTTGTAATTAATAAAATACGGTATTGTCTCTGTTATTTGTTGTTGCAGTAATAGTAGAAAAACGGACAGGGAAAGGGATCCGCACATGCCCCTCACTTACGTAACTTTTAATCGCCGCAAGCAGCACACCTGTCTTGCTTTCTGCCACTGCATTATCCGTATCAAAACCTACGTGGTAGCACACCTTTCAAAATCTAAGCAGCCTTGGTGACGTAACCTAGAGGACTGTCACTTAGGTTTCCTGAAGCGATATCGATCAACTGAGCATTTCTCGCCCGTTGTCAGCGTCATAACCTTGTGAAATTTCAAGCTAAATATAGCCTGGAAAGAATCCTTTTCTCTCCTCTCTGCGGTGCAAACACTTGTGGTTTCAGGTTAAGTATTGACACTCAGGTTCCAAAGGTCTTGGGTTTGATTCACGGCTCTGCCAAAATGATTAATTCTGTTTTCAGGGATTGAATGGGCTTGTGAGGCAGAAATGAGGAGAGGTGGGTTTTTATTCCCACCTCCTAGGAGTGGTTTCCCAGGGGTTCCCACTTCCACTCCAGGAAAATACCAGGTTGTTCCATAATTTAAGGCCACGGCCGTCTTCTACCAAATTCTATACTCGATTACAAATACACACACTTCTATGGAGACCACAATAACACAGTTTATTAGAGAAAATCTGTATGTGTGTGTGCATACACATACACTCATACACCCCAGTGCAAGGCAGGGGGTGCCATTTTGGGCTGTCCTCTTCCTAGTCCCTGATGGGTCAAACCGCAGTGGAAGTCCGTAGCGAATCAAGTGCTTTATTTCTTGTGTATGAGCTGTCTCTTATTCCTAGTTTCATTTACGTGTTACGAGTTATAATGATATATTTTGTATTGTATTTACTTCCCTTCCCTATATCGAATCCTCTGTGCATTAGTTGAAGGGGAATAAACTAATGTAGCCTATGTTCTCTTACAATGGAAAGTTTTTATGCATGAGCTATGGTCATTGAACTCAGATTGGGATGATCCCATTCCTCCTCTCTTTTGCAAAGATGGCTTTCCTTTCAGCACAGTAGTAGTTGTTTTTTGTCGGTTCTACACCCTGCTACGGCTTTCCTCCTACAAGATGGCGGCAGAGCGCAACCACGTACATGCATGGCGTGCTTTTTGAAATAAAGATGGTGAGCATGGTTTAACCTAGTCTAGTTGACATAACCAAACCTATTTGACAAAGGGTCTAACTACACTTTTGTTGATATTTCCTGAACCCGTGATGGGATATTGATCTGCGAGGTATCGTAGGACTCGGGCTGATGCCCCCTTTTTGAATGTATTTTTGAAATTTTGACAAAGGTCCTAACTGCACTTTTGTTAATATCTCGTGAACCAATAAGGCTAGGGACGTGTATGAGGTATTGAAGGACTTAGGATGACGCCCTTTTTTGAATGTATTTTTGAAATTTTGACAATGAGCCTAACTGCACTTTTGTTGATATTTTGTTTTGAATCCATGATGGAGTAATTATTTTAGCCGGTAGCTGATAGCCAGAGGCAGATCTGGTCTGTGTGTAAAGCAGTGTGTTGAACTGACGTTGCTCGGCAGTCGTTACCATGACCTAATGACGATATGAAAAGGAATGTGGCGAGATGCATGAGAACACGTGTGAGATGAATTTTTTGCTGACCCTTGTGAATCAACATGCAAGCTAACAAGTCACATCCTGTTTGGTTCGTACGTGAGAAAATGCGAGTTGATGTGTAACGTGACCTGACGCAGGTGTTGACCTTGGATGATAGCTGTACATGTGCATGATCCTGTTTGGTTCGTACTTGAGAAAAAGCGAGTTGATGTGTAACATGACCTGACGCAGGTGTTCACCTTGGATGTTAGCTGTACATGCGCATGATAACAGGATGCTCAAGTGTGTGAATCTCTGAGTCAGTCAAAAGTATAATGCACGTGTAGGAATGATGTAACCTGCAAGATAAGCTGGATAAGAAGGGTTGAGGGGTGGGTTTGGGAGGAAAGAGAGAGAGAAAGAAAGAGAGACGTGTTGCTTATATCACTTAACTCTTAGTTACAAGTCTCTGACCATTTGGAACGTGTATGTAGACCTGAGCACCGTACACAAGGTTATAGATCGAGTACAGCATGAGGGAATAAATAAATAATTGACACATGGGTTCACACAACATCTAATTTATTAATTCAAGAATTATATGTATTAGGAAATCCCAACCATTTTACATACATTTTATTTCCATTTTGTTTCAACACTTTTTCCACAAGGTAATGTTTCGGAAACAATGTCTTTTTGAGTTCTTGAAGATAAAACCTGCCTTTTATGGGTTGATGGTTGAGGCCCTCGAGTAAATAGGTGACTGGACTGTTCAGGTTGACTTGATGACTTCAAAATAGTTCGGTCTCCCAATTTGGTGTATAGCCTTTATCGAAGACAGACTTAAATTTGCTCACACGAACATGGTCCCCGAATTTGAGGAGGTGACGTTTAGGGTCAGCTGTTTTTATGGGAGTAAACAGTTTATCCAGTCGCGGAATATTTTTGGTCACTAGGCGTGGCTTGGTCCAAATCGTTCTGTGTTTGGTGTCATTGTAACGTGACACTAGCTCAGGCAACAAGTCCAACCAGTGGTAAGAGCACCGAGCGGTAAACGCTTTCCACATATGTGATTTTAATGTCCGATTAAACCGCTCTACCACACTGGCATTTCGATTGCTGTACGTGGTGTAATTGTGAATATCCAAAGATTTGAGAAAACTGGAGAAATCCTTGTTGAAAAATTCTTTTCCCTGGTCGGTTTGTAACAATTGGGGTTGACGTGTGGATTGTTGAGTGGAAATCCACAGCCTGCTTCCAGTCTCCGACCGGGTCAGGAATGGAATGAATGAAGCCCCCATCTAGCGGCGAGGATATGAACTGTGCCGGCTGCCGAGGCCTGACGCACTCCTCTGGGGCAATGATTAAATGAATGACAGATGAAATGAAATGATAGTGGAGAGTGTTGCTGGAATGAAATTTTGACAGGGAAAACCGGAGTACCCGGAGAAAAACCTGTCTGCCTCCGTTTTGTCCAGCACAAATCTCACATGGAGTGACCGGGATTTGAACCACGGACCCAGCGGTGAGAGGCTGGCGTGCTGCCGCCTAAGCCACGGAGGCTTTTGGATTGTTGAGTAATATGTTTAAAGGCCTTGGTGACTAGTGGGCCAGATTTGCGACCCACAGGTTGAACAATGTCCGTTTTAGAATACACATCAATGACCGTCAACATATAGCGCACACCATTGTTAACGCTAGCTTAGGCAATCATTTCCACCAAATCGGCTTGCCAAAGTTCATCCACACCTCGTGAAATCAACGTGAGTCACTGATAGCGACTCCTAGCTGGACGATGCAACTCGTGAGCGATGCCCACTTTGATGGGTGAGGGCTTAAACAATAATTTTGGCATTTCAAAGTTCTTGATCAATTTCTTGAATTTCCCAATCGTGACCGGTGTGGCCAGTTTGACGTGAAGCATGCAACAGCTGCAGCCCCTGGACGAGCTTACTGGGATTATGCCAGTAGGTAACATCCACAAGGGGTTTTAAAGGTTTAAATGTCACTCCAGAAGCGGACACTTTGACTGGTCGGAAACATTTTTGCAATGATGGATGTATATTTTTAGATATATTGGCATTCACTTGTTGAGAGGGGTCATACTGCCTTTCGTGGACATGTGTGTCCAATAAAATGGATTCATATTTATTACGGTCCTGTTATGTATAATCATGTGAAGATGGAGTACGTGAAAATAACAGCTTTAACAGACCTGGTGTTAATTGATAATTTGTGTTTTAATGATGACACTAGTACCAACAAATTTAATCGATGAATCACCAGTTTTAAAACCATCATCCTCATAGCGAACACCATACGTTGTATCTGTCTTTCCAGTAAATAGACCTGTAAGATAGGGTTCTAGTGTTGATCCATAATATTTTATAAAAATGTGTTCTTATTGATTTTTATATTGAGGTGTGGCCAACAGTTGTGACAATGGTGCTTGCTTGGATGCGGAAGGTGTTTCGACCATGGCCAATGATTTCTTTTTTTAAAACCCTCCAAGGGGTGAGGATATTTTTGAGGAGTAAACGCTTGATCAGCCTCACCCACAACATCGCTAAAACTAGTCAATTCTTCCTCTTCCACAGTGTCCTCGTGCAGAGTCTGCGTGGCTTGTGAATCAGTAGATATCGTTTCAGATGGCTTCAAAGAGGGTTTAAACATGGCTTTTAGCGGAGGTGCTAAATGTTGTTGAACAAACAAAGCATTATCCGCACGTGATCGATTCAATTGACGAAACTTTTGGCGAATAGTATTTTTGCTCTAATAATGTGCTTTTCAATTGAATCTCTGCTAACGCCATGGTGTCTTGACAAATGACTTAAGAGGGAATGAGACAGTCCCTTAAATAGTAATAAAATGATCAAACCCTAAGCGATTACGTCCTTGGTTGAGTTCACTTTGTTTGTCAATCACCAAACAGACATGGCGTTGAATGTTTCAGCACTTGGCACACAATTCAGCAAACGTTTGGGAGGTCATATCTGGATTGACACGTTCATTATAAAAGTGGCGACTATTGCGCTCATCCTGGCGAAATAAAACATTGACATTGGCATTGTCATGAATAAGTTGTTTAGACATTTTAGAATATGTTTGTCCAAGATAGAAGCAATCGATATATTTGTGTCGACCCATGCTGAAATAGCTCTGAATGAAGACTTGTCGTTTAGTGGATTCATCATCGAAAATCATTAGTGAATCAGGCATCACCGCATCCGGGGCAATACAATTTTCTTGCATAGAAAACATAAAATAACCCAATATTCTCTGCCTGGAATTCAGACATGACTTGATCCAGAAACACGTAGAGTGGCTGGTGGAGGGATTTTGCAAAAATATAAATATTTTGAAAACGCAGACCGTTTGACGCTGTGATGACCGTGAGTAAAATATTGGTCTTCCCACATCCTGAAGGCAACGAATGGAAGAGCGAAACAGCGAACCGTGGCGTTGTACACATGATGTAGGATAGAGATGGGAAACCATGTCCCCCGCGGGGAATGACCCTTGCTTCTTAATAATCTTCATATCAACTAAAGGTCAAAGTGGCTAGCAGGCTGTCTATATACATGGAACCAAGCCTTGTGACAGGAACAGTACACCAGTACCACATGTTGACGATGGATGTCTTTGGACGTGTGTTAATGATCAAGGCCAAGGCTATCCCCTTACATGATCCTAAACAAGAGACAGACCCTGCCAAGAAACACTATGGGATGCAAGTAAATGTCATTGGTAACCTTTAGTAGTCGATAGTTAGTTGTCAGTTGGACTAGGTCCAGGCAAGTGTCAACATGTTGCGCACACTGATTGTGGATTGTCAAGGGTTTATCGTTTGTGATAACAAATTTGTATTTAAAGAGGTGGCCATCATCGATTGATCTACATTTTGGATTTCACATGCTACCCATTTGGTGATTAAACCACTGTATGAGTTTTATTTGTTGTGTGAAATAGACCGTAAACAAACCCAATGGATTGAAAATAATTTACAACTACAATGGAATAAGGGAACCATTTCTTATTTATATTTAGAGATGTTGATGAAAGCGCATTTGTCCTCAGCCAATGTGGTATTTGTGAAAGGTAACGAAAAGCGCCAATGGATACAAGAGTTCTTAGCGCCTTACTGTCAATGTATTGATCTTATGGACTTAGGATGACCCTTGCTGCAAACACTGATGGACTGCTGCCCCTGTGGCAACAGTAGCCATAAAGCTCTGGCGCATGCGTGGCAATTGTTTCGTTGGTTAACCACTAAAGCCTGCTGCGGGTTGATAAATAAAACTAAAACTAAAGGTTCACCCGTGGATGTGAGCAGTGAGATTCCTGCAAGCGACGTGTAAACATCTACATTATAGGATGGAGAAAGGGGATGCTACCGATAAAGCCATTGGCAAATTCTTTGTGTGCAAAAAGAAACTAGACTGTTTTACCAAAGAAGAATTATTGACTGTTCCAAAATCGTTCATTGATTATGTGGCAGCAAATGCAGTGAAAGGAATGTGGCAACATGCACCAAAATCATGGACTCAAGACCCTGTGTTAAGTGAATTGCAACCATGTACGGATTATGATCACCATAAGCAAGTGGCCATGGCAAAAATACCATCTATGCGACAGTGTGCTACTTGCCAGCTGGTCAAACTCTATCACGGTCATAAAAGTCAGTGTAAAGACTTTGTTTCCTCATTCTACGGGTATGATTGTGAGAAAAAAAGCAACAACAACAACATCATCAACGGAGGAAGAGGAAAATCAAACCTTTTCTCCACCGATGGAAAAGTATATGTCAAACTTGTACTGGTCATGGCGTCATTGAAAAAGTCATTTAATACCTCCCTTTTGAAATCCACTTACTTGATTATCGCTATTGTGGCCCTGGAACAAAGCTGAATCAACATTTTCAGCGTGGTGATGTACCTAATAATTCTTTGGATCACGCATGCAAAGAACATGACCTTTCATATTGTCATAGTCATCCTGCATTAAGATGTGTGGCGGATAAATTGTTGTTGAATAAAGCTAAACAACGTTTAACATCCTGTGATGTCTCAGTGGGAGAAAGGTTGGCAGCGCTCGTTGTGATTAGTACTATGAAAGGAAAGTTAATGATGAGTGAACATGAACATTGAAAAGGATTAAGGAATTGATATTTCTTTGTATTCTATTTTTGTAAAGCCCTCTTTGTTGTGAAATAAAAACAAGGTTTACCAGAGCTCGATCTCTTTTAATTTTCAAAATGGGGATAGTCATTTTCTTGAGTTTTCAATTTTCTCACATTTAATATTTACAAATTTTACTTTACATTTTTACATTCCCCTTTTTCAGTTTTCACATTCTGTTCATTTCTTCAATTCATTTTTTATCCATAATATAAAAAAGCAAATTTTTACAGTAAAATGTATTACTTATCTTTTTACTAAACTACAGTTGTCTAACATTATACATTATACTTACAGTTTTTACAAATATATTACAATATAAACATACTACAAACAATACAATATGGTGAACATCAGACTTAAGTAAAGCAATAGCCATCAATGCGACTGTTTTCCCGAGCAAGAGTATCAAATGAGTTGGGTATAATGAATCGTTTGTTGTCTTCATTACTTAGGGCAACCTTGTTCAGCAAATTAGTATGTAGCTGATGATTTTTGCTTCTAAAAACACACAATTTCTTATATAATATAGGTGGGTTACTGACTATACAGTTCTTATAATCACATGTATCTAACTCTTTACTAACAACATTATTTTCACTCTTTTTAATTTGTTTTATTACTACATCATAAATCGTCATATAGCTGTATGATTTAGATTTTGTGCCTGCTAAGGTGTCTATAACAACACCAGCACATGCATTCTTAAATTTTCCAAGCACCTTTGTGTTTACTAAAGGTAAATGGTAGATATTATCCGTGGTATATTCACTTGTATCAAACCTATTTAGCTCAGTTTTGCTATCATCATAAAATTCATCAGTTTTAAACTCATTAATAAAAGAATTTGTGTCTGTGTAGAGTAATTTAGCATAATCATGATAGTTTTTCTCAACATAATGATAGTGAAATTCATACATAAGTGTTTTTGACAATTCCAGAATGGCTTAACCCACTTATATGGGTTTGTTGTAGGTGACTTTAATACAATTCATTTGTATTACAACCAAATCCTCATGAATAATTGAACAGCTATGGAAGTTAGGCTTGCTTATTAAGTTGTTTGCACCATACCTTTTACCATCGTTCTCCCACTTTTTATTAGCTTTATATCAACTCGCTTATCAACATTCTCCATAGTCTTTCCAAAATCACTATTATTCATAAGTTTATAACAAATTTTTTCAAAAGTATTTGTTGATAGTGTTCTTAAATTATTGTTCTGATCAATATACGGTTTGAGCCATGCTGACTGATGAAATTGTAATACACGATGAATTATAGTTAATTTTAATCCATGCTGTAGACACTGTTTCAAGTTTTAATAATGCATTACATATTTACATTTATCATTCACATTAGCAATTAACATTTTTGTTCGTGATGTAATGTTAGGAGCTTTCATATACTCAGGACAAAATGGTAAATCATTATGTTCATCATGTAACTCTTAAGGGTACTCAAGATTTACCTCTAAAATGTATCCTTTAGCATCGTTATCATTTAAGGTGTTAACATGTAAAACATCAATTTCACGTTTTATCAGCCAGTGAAAATCTTTTAGTGGTAGATATTGACTCATAGCCCATCCATATTGGTTATTTGCATCGAGGTAAACAATATACCTTGAATCTTTATATGGGTTGTAGCTAGGTATGTATTTGTTATTTTCTTTAGAATATCGCCCACTTCATTGGCTTAATCTACATCGAATTGATGATTTTATAAAATTAATCATGTCTATATCAGTCATCAATTTTAATTTACTTTTGTCTTTTTCAACATTGAACTAAAACTTAACCCAGGAGTAGTAAAATACTGACAAGGATCAAGTTAGTATGTTTTCATACAAACATTCCGAATATTTTCAAAAAACATCTGCTGATAATAACACATCTGTCTTCAAATATATGTCTGAAGATTCACCTAAAGTTTGAATGTCAAACTGTGTCCATACACGTTGTGCATGTAAATATTCCTGATCACTGATATGACTTGTGTTTAAAGAACTATAAAATGCATCTTTTGGTGGCAAAGAACACTCCCCAAGACGATCCAAACAGTTAATATATTCATAAGGGAATACACCCTTTTAACGAATCAAATTAAAAGCATGTTCTTTTGGAAAGACGCGTTGAATTTCACAAAACTGATCTGATTTTAAATCACAAGCAAGTTTATCAAGACTACTTGGCATAAAGCGGAATGAATCGAAAAATCTCAGTTTGATAGTTCTTTATTGTCAGTTTTAATATATTTTGTAAACGATATGTATTGTTCGTTATTATATGGAATCACATCAATTTTCTCATCCATTGCACCAACTTCTTTTACGATAAAGTGGCTATCGTATTTGCTACCGTTATGTAGAATGGCTGGAATGAATTTATTTACTCTATAATTTAAATTACATTCTTGGTGAGCGGCACCACGATATTTTTCTATTAAATGGTCATGATGGCGAACCCTGTCTGTAAATAAACATTCACCACATATACAACAATTAGTTTCAGTTTCAAAACACATTTGCTGTGATGATGTTAGTGGCTCCATTTGAATGATAGTATTTAAAATAGAGGATACACGAATTGCATCATTTTCAAGCCTTTCCATAAAAACGTTAGATGCATCAGGTCCTCTAGAGAGCTCAAACTTATTTAACGAGTCATCATAGCTACATTTAATATCATACGCAAAGCTAAAAGGTTCATGAATGTGAGTGGTGTTGGTAAGAGTTTTGGTTGGATTTGATAAACATGTATTAAAAGGCATTAACAAAGCTTCAAAGTCGGCAGATTTAACAAATGGCACTGGAAGCTACTTTACAAAGTACTTAAATTTTAGAATGTTACTTCTAGGAGTAGTACAAACATGATTACAACCCCATTTATGATGCTGAGTTAGTTGATCCACTTTTCTAAAATATAGTTAACAACCATCACACAACCAATTCTTAAGTTCATTTTTGGATAGCTGACTACTGACAAGTCTACTTAAATGTTTTCCAACAATAGTGGGCATTTTCACCTTCGGTTATGTATAGTAAATTAACATGAGCATCCTTCTATTCCTGAGTATAATATAGAGGACCTACTATACTCTTGTTTTCAATTCTATACACATTATTACTTGCATTTTTCAGCCCTTAAAACATTTAATGTCTTTTATCTCCATAGGAAATTCCATTTCTTTTAAATCTAACACTGAGCAATAGTGAGGATAAGATGATGTTCTATTCTCACGCATCACTGCTGGATGGAGAGCTGAGGTTACAGCCCACGCACAACATGCATGGTCACTATTCATATCGTTTACACAAGCTTTCTTACGTTTGATCCATACTGGCAAATCAATGTATATGATGATGCTCGAAGGGGGTTATATTTATTCACGTTGGTTTCTAAATGAAGTACTTCAACCAACGCCCAGCCTAACTCCCTTTCCTGGAACTCTTCACTCTTTACAATGATAGCACTTGAAATATCTCGGTACATATCACTGATATTAGTTGATTTATGTTTTTGCATTAAAGGATTTGATATCAGTAATTTCACCTTCACTCCCAGTTTTTACATAGAGCACAAGAGTTCGAAATTAATTTTAAATGTTTTATGCTCCACTAGAACATTTTCTACCAAGCCAAACACACAAGGTTGAACATATTTTTTTAATGATTCAATAATTTGAGTTTGTCTTCACTATGAAGTCTGTAACTAGCAATTCGACTTCTAAACGCACTACCAATTTGCTGAATATTCGCAAATTCTTTTTCATGAAAAGCTTTGTTTTTTGATTAATACTGCGTAAATGTCCCTGAATCATTGAAGAAGGCATATCAATATTGCATACATCACAATGCGTTATCGAAGGTTTGTCATCCTTTATTATTTTTGGTGAATAACTATTTTTACAATCATGGAAACGTTTAAGCTTTTGAGCATTTATTTCAAGACGGTCACCCCCTACTTCTTTACATTTATTCAAAGGTTCCATACTTGTTGATGGTTTTGCAGTTTTTAATTCCTGTTTTTCTCCATGCACTTCAACCATGTGAGATTGATATCGCTTTACACCAGAAAAACCAAGTTCACAAACTAAACACGAAAAAGGTGCTGAACTGGCATGTTTTAAACGCACATGCTGTGTAAGATTATACTGTCTGTTAAATGTCGTAGTACAATGACTGCACGCAAACATTTTAAGGTTATGTTTTGTACTTGCGTGTCGTTGAAAGTTGTCAGGTCTTGAAAACTGTTTATGACATTCACTACACTTAAACATAATGGTCACTTTCCAAATTACCTAAAAAAGAAAGAAATCATCAATGTTAATAAAATATAAAACAAAGTAAAATATAAATAGTTTAATTATTATATATAAATTACAGCCAATGGTCATAGCACGGTATTTAAGTTAATCGTTTGTGAACTCATACCAAGTCTTATTTCAAGTTGTTCCAACTTTGGCTATAGAAATATAACACTGTCACTGACACGTTGCAGTGAATAATGGAACTTGATAAAGCGTTTATCAAATCTAACCTACAAATTTATCTTCACACAATTGTCAAGTTACTCCAACTTTGGCTACCAGATACCATTGTCACTGACACCTAGCGGTGAACGTTGGAACTTGATAAAGCGTTAATCATAACCTACAAATTTAGCTTCACACCATTGTTAAGTTGTTCCAACCTTGGCTATCAAAATATACCTCTGTGACTGACACCTGGCAGTGAACACTGGAACTTGACAAAAGGTTAATCGAATCTAAGCTACAAATTTAGCTTCACACAATTGTCAAGTTATTCCAACTTTGGCTACCAGATACCATTGTCACTGACACCTAGCGGTGAACGTTGGAAAATATCGCTCTAGCTGTTTAAAAGTTATTAGAGGGGGTACTTACCACAAAATAATTAATCAACTGTAGCCACAGGTACGACAATCTGCTAACCTTAAACACGACAGGTACACCAATTATCTGTAAAAAATAAATCAATCAATTAATAAATACATTCCAATCAATAACTTCAACATCAATTAGCATTAAAAGACTAAAATCCATTAATAAGTACTTACCTTGCAAATATTTTAATAATTTTCCACCATAAAGGCTTTTGCAACTGTTGAGCAATAATAAGAGCACTGTTCACTCGTAGCGAGTAATAAAGACAAACAGTAGGGAAATATATGACGCCTCACTTATATGGGCTAACATCACTCGTGTCAGCAGTTTTTGCAGATCATTGCAATTCCTTCCCTGTACACCTGCGAGTCCAAAGTGCAATAGGAACACCTGTGTGGTATCCGATTTCTGCTCACTTTGAATCATCATCATCACGATGAACACATGTGGTTTCAAATTACTGTCGAGTCAGTCATAGCTACAGCTCTCCGCGCTATTTGCCTTGTCTGTAACGTGACACCGGAAATACGGTCAGCTTACTGCTGATTGTACAATCTCCTGAGTTTAACATCGTAAGAACCTACATTTCTCTTCCAGCCACAAATGACGCACTGGAACGCATCCATCCACCATGTTTTGCACTTAGGCCCCCTTGGCATGTCCTCAAGTTGCATGGACCCCCATGTACTAGGGTGTGTGCATTAGCCCCCAGCGCTAAAACGCATCCATCCACCAAGTTTTGCACTTAGGCACCTTGGCATGTCCTCCATCAACCAAGTTTTGCACTTAGGCCCCTGGCATGTCCTCAATGGGGTTTGGTTAAGTCGACTAGACTAGGTTAGCTTACCTAGGATAGGCTAGGTTAAGCCATGCTCACCATTTTTATTTCAAAATGCGCGCCACGCATGTACGTGGTTGCGCGCCACCACCATCTTGTAGGAGGAAAGCCGTAGGAGGGTGTAGAACCGACATAAAACAACTACTCATAGTCTTTGTGATCTCTCATTAATAGATATTCGTAGTGTACTAATTCCGTTCTCTTTTTCTCTTATCCTGGATTTGCATCTTATTGCTGATAGCTCGACCAAAGCACACGTATGTTGTTCCCCTTCTTTCTTCTCCAATTTGATTTGGGCTAAATATAAGGTTACTCCTTTGAAACCTGTTTCCTTACTTCGTCTTGAACTCTGTGCCGCACTGCTTGTTGCTGAATTAGCTAAGAAACTCAAATAAACACTTTACTGTAGTTCTCGCGCACTTATTTTTGGAAAGATTGCTCTATAGCTTTGGCCTGGATTTCTTAACTACCTTCTCATTGGCAAACATTTGTAGCTAACCGAGTTTAGAAAATTCAAAAGGTTTCTAAACCAGAACAATGGAACCATGTTTTTAGCAAAAACAACCCCGCCGACCTCATTTCGCGTGGTTGTTCTCCCAAGTCACTATCTCAATCCCATTTGTATTGGCATGGCCCTGTATGGTTTTATGAAAAATTCAAAAACGACTTTCCAACCCTAATTTCACGTTAGAAACTATTCCTGAAACCAGCAAAAAAGGCTTCTGTCTTTGTGACTGCCAATAATCCTTCCTAGTTGAAACGTTATTCTTCTTTTCAAAAACTAGTACGCATCACTGCCTATCTGCTTAGATGGAAATTTTTAGTACTAGATCAATCTCTATTTCCTCAACCTTTTCTTTCTGTTGTTGAACTGCAAATTACCACTGCTAAAGTTCTTTGGCTCACCCAGAGAGAAGTGTTCTCATTTGAAATATACTTACTTTGGCCAAACTCTCAAAAAACATAGTAGGGTTTTGCCTTATGCCCTTTTCTTGATGACGATGGTTTGTTTAGAGTTGGCAGCAGACTTTCTCTTTCTGAATTCTCTGAAGGAAAGAAACACCCTGTCATCCTTCCTACCAAACATCATGTCACTGGGATAATCATTCGTCAATTTCATTATCAACATTTGCATGTTGGTACTAGAACCCTTCTATGCCTTATACGTGAACAATACTTGGCCTGTTAACGGTTTACATGAAGTCACTTCTGTCATAAGTAAATGTAGTCCTTGTTTCAAAGCTAAGCCTAAACCTCATCAGCAACTTATGGCTGATCTTCCCTCTTTTCGTTCTGCCCCTAGCAGACCTTTTTCCTTCACCGGCATGGACTACGTCGGTCCTTGTGTGTACCAACAAAATCACCCTGGTGCTAAAAGAAAAATTCTTGGAAAATTCTTTGTCTGTATGGTCACTGGTGATATTGATCTGGAAGTCGTAACTAGTGCCTCTACTTCAAGTTTTCTTCCTGCGCTCTCTCGATTCACTTCACGAAGAGGCATTCCTTCAGAAGTTTCTCTGGTAATGCCAAAACCTTGGTTGGAACTTCTGAGCAATGGTATAAAGCCCTTTGTTCCCCTCGTGCTAAAGAATAAATTTCCAATTACTCGCACCTAAACAATTCAAATGGCATTTCATTCCTCGTTATGCTCCCCATCAAGGCGGACGGTGGGAATCTTGTGTAAAACAGGTAAAAAATCATTTACCGAAAACTCTTGGCTCTAGTATTCTAACTTACGAAGAATTCAATTCCTTAATTATTTTCATTGAGGGACCTGTAAATTCACGACCTCTTTCTCCTCTTTCCAACAATCCTTGTGATTTCCTTCCTTTGACCCCAGGTCATTTTCTGGTGGGCAGTTCTTTAGCTGCGCCTCCTCCGTTCTTGATCGTAAACTTGATCTTTCTTAGCCTATTTTGTGAAAAAAAATAGGAACCCTTAATACTCAATTTTGGAAGAGGTGGAAACTCGAGTATTTGAACTCGCTTCAGAGGAGGAATAAGTGGCAGCTCTCTCGTCCCAACCTTCAAGAGAGCGATTTGGTTCTCCTTAGAGACCCAAGTTCTCCTCTTGTATGGCACACTGGTCGTGTTATAAAATGTTATTATGTAAGAGATTCTAGAGTTCGAGTGGTCAAACTTAAAACTTCATCTGGACAATGTGTTCGTCCTATTTCAATGATTTCCTCTCTGCCACACTAGCTCTTCTTTCTCTTATTTTATGTTTGGTTTTCTCTCTTTGTTGCCCCTCTTGCAATTTTGTTCACTTTTTAGTGAATAGTACAAAGTGGAAACTTATTTGGTTGTATAACATAACCTCTTACCACGTGTTCTAGCTACCACGTGCTTCAAGATACTGACATATTTTCAGGAACTAATGTTTGGTCACGAGTTTTGTCCTAGATGGTTCTTCTCTTGAGATTGGCCACTACTACATCAGTCGAGACGTTTCTAGACTCTCCGATTGGCTGCTGTCATAGTATCCAATAGCCTGCCTTCCTCGTAGCCTGACATGATTACATGTATAAATACCTGAACGTTGCCTACGTTCTTCTTCATTCGTCTTCACCAGTCTCCAACCGTCTTCAGTTTATGTGTGAAATTCGAGCAGTGCTTGACCATGCTGGTTAATAAGGAACAATGCAGCATTCTTCACTGTCTTCAACTTGTCTAAAATTCGTCAAAACTTCTACAAAAAAGACGTGCATACTGTCACTCTACAACTCTACGAGTGTACCTCTTCGCCAAGGGCTGGTACATTGCATCAAACTTCAAGTCAAGTTCATTTTAAACTATCGCTTGCGAGTTTTACTAAATCCATATATTATCGATAATAGGCGTACTGCAATCGGCTATTTGGAGTCACCTGGCTCGTGTGATACACAAATTAATTCAGTGCTGGACACCAAATTCAGAAACGTTTCTTAATTGAATTCGTTTCTAAAGACGAAACACGACGACAAAAGTGATCGAAAAGTGTTACCACTATGTTTAAATTCATCGAAACCAACACAACCTAAAATATTTATGAAGTTCAAAGTGTATCCTTTTCTGCTCATTTCTTGTTATGATACATAACCTATTAAGCTATGTCCAACCGAACCTGTTTCTTTCTAATGATGAATTGTTTGAAGCAAGTATTTTGCTTTCTAACTGTATGTTAAAACAAATGTTCTCCCTCTCCCATTTTTCTTATACTGAAAGACAAACAACCATCTTGTTCTCTATTCTTGTCTTTACTTAAGTCATTGGAATTGACACCAGTGCGTATCTATGACAAGGCGAACAGGAGATTTCTCTCTTCTTCTTTAATGTTTCAATATGGTTTGGGAACACTCCCATACAAAGCAATAGCAATCTTGCTTTACATTGATTATGCGACTTGCTGATGTTAATTTTCCTCTACCCTGTTACGATATTGCTGCAGTGTATAAAATCCATATCAGAATAAACATTTCATTTGTTCTTCTAAGGAACTTCTGTAGTCAAGCTTTTAAGCTGTTACTGCGCAATGCAGGTATCATTCGCTGTTAAATTAAGCCCTGCATTTATAATTAGTCTTTTTCATTTTTAAAGTTGTGTTAGGATTAGGTTACCTGGCCACCTTCAATCATGGAGTTGTTGCTTTGTTCTTATATATATATATGTCTCTTGTGAATTTATATTTTGTTTGTATTGGCATTTAAATCTTGTTCAATCTTGTTCACTTATTGTTGGTCAGCAACATATACAGTTTTCTAGTTTCTACCGCATGTTTATATATTTACTGTTATTGTTATTTATTGTTAATCTTTAGATGTTTATGAATAAATATCACTGTTACTGGCAAATTGTTTCTATTAATAACTATATAATAACTAATTCTTTCCTACCTAGTAAAGTTCATTTATTTATTAAATTGGAGGCTTCACTTCTAGATCTCTCTGAAAAAAGGTGGTCTCCCATTAACAGATTCTAACCACCGACCATGCATACCTCAACTGAGTGAGAAATAGAACCTACGCAAAATGCATGGAAAGTGCATGGCCTCCTTTCGGAGCTTGGGGGACATCCTTCAAGTTCGTCGTGAACATCCTGAAAGAGCTTGGCATCATCGAGGATGATCTTGAGGAGGTCTGCTTGGCCATATTAAGAGCTTCAATAATGTGTATAACCATTTATATGGTGTATAGTAATATATATTATGTACTGTAGAGCCAAATATGTACCAACACTCTATATTATTCTGGATCTTTATGGTCTCCCTGAATGCCGGGTGGTTGTCCTTGTGGAAATATATATTGTACCCGTTAGTCGGGAGACCTACGCCCACATATGCGTGAAACTTCAAATCATTTGAGCTCCATACTAAGAAAGACACTCGGGGAAAAATTCCTATAATTCATTGTCCTTATCAAGGAGTAGACTATAATTGAATGTCCGTTGTAGTAGTTGGTTCTGCAACCTAGCGGTGAATTAATATATTTTGTACGCCTACGAGTGTTGAATGGGCAGGCAGTGTAAAGCAACCAGGAGGGATGCGATCCAACTGGCAGTGCCAAACCAAATTTAAGTTCCATGCGTAAATTGGAAAGGATGAACACAAAATTAAGAGAAAAGAAACACTCCATTTTTATTTAACAAAAATACCTCCGAAGAATAATGACACTTCTGGCTAAATCACAGGGTTGAAATAATAAAGTGTTTTACCCTGAGATTCCTAAGCGACATTTGAAATACATTGGCGAACCTCCACTTTCAATAAATGTGTCTCATTAATAAATAAGCGTTCAATCATGTCCACACGCACAATTTGATAATTCACTCAGAGTAATTAATAACACGGGTCACTTATTCAAACGCGCACTTGTTTTCAACCATTTACAAAATTATCAATCGTTGCAACACAAATAAATTGTCAAAATAAATCTGCTTGAAATTATGAAATCAAATATTAATGAAAGTTGACGCTCGACAATATTTTAAGTATTTGACTAAATAGATTACTTAACTTCAATTCACACGTCGATCATAACATGACTGTACTGTAAAATATTCAAACATAGAATACTCATTCACAACATTGAAAAAGACCACCTTCTGAATACCTCGATTTCATCTTGCCGTGACATAACTAACTTCACATAGGCTATTCCCTTCCTATTGATAATCATCCTTAGTCATTAATTCGCACAATCTGTTCCACGTAGCTAATAGCAACATCAATTTTCTATAATATAATTTTCAAGCCACTGTGCTTGAACATAACGATGCTATGTCCTCGACATGGCCGTTCACATGAGGCTCTATCCTCCTCCCATGAATGTGAGAATTCAACTTGATTACTCATGTCACAACTCATTCAGAAAAGAAATTATCAAAATATACTCAAAATCTGGATATTTCAGTTTTGCTTTACACAGAATGAGAATTTAACTATTCCCGAATATGAAAGATCTTCCGTCGGTCAGCTTATTAGTCACAAAAATTTACCAATGATTTTTTAATGATTGAATTTCAAGCTATGATTATTATTATTATTATTGAGTTAATGAATGAATGAATAAAGCCTGTAGTGTCCCTAGAAGGGCAAAGGCCTCCCTCGAGAGGGGGAGCTTGTTGATTATATGTCACGTGGTGAGCTAGTCACGTGAGATGATTAGTTTTGCCACTATGACAGTCATAATGTTCACTTGAACCACCGTCTTCCTAAGTCCTTCCAATCCGTTCTTTGTCTGGCTTTCCTGGACCAATGTGGTCCTAGTAATTTTGGAAGTCGTCCACCCTTCTTCTTCTTGGTCTACCGCGGCTTCTTTTGCCTGTGTATAGGTCCTACATGGTTGCTCTCTGCGCCCATTTGCATTTATTAAGTCTCGCGGCGTGCCCTGCCCATTTCCACTTGATTCTAGCAGACTTCTGCGCGACGTTCCCCAAAGTCGCGATTTCTTGGTGCCTCTTGCTAGAAACTCTATCACTCAGTGATGTGCCTAAGTTTCTCCTCTCCATTCTCGTCTGGCACACGTATAATGCTCTCTTTTGCTTGGCCGTTAAGTACCAAGTCTGACAGGCGTAAGTCAAAACTGGAACGGTGCATGTGTGGAAAGCCTCTAATCTGAGTTTCCTGTTTAACGAGCAGTATGAACGTCAATCCCCAGAAGGCCTTCCAAGCTTGAGTTATTCGTCTTTTGATTTGTTTGTCCATTCTTTGTGTTAAGGCGATCAATTGGCCTAGGTAAATGTATTCATCAGTGTATTGCAGTGTGATTCCATTTATTAAGATTGGGTTTAGGGGCCTGTTGGACATTAGCTTTGTTTTACTGTAGTTCATTGTGAGACCCACTGTTTAACTGGCTGTGTTTAACTCTATCAGCATTAGTTGTAGGTCTCTGTGCGATCTGGCTACCAGTAAGATGACGTCTGCAAAACGTAAGTGTGTCAGTCTCCTCCCGCTTATCTTAATGCCGTACTTGTTATCCCACTTTAGTTTTCTGAACGTATCTTCCAGTACACAGTTGAATAGTTTGGTGGAGATGGGATCTCCATGTCTAACTCCTCTTCCTAGACGGAAGGGTTGTCCCTCTTACTCGGTCTTGACTTTGGCGACGCTCTGGCTATAGATGTTTTCCAGGATATTGTTATGAAGAATCCATACATTGGTTGTTTAGTGCCTGGAGTACACTTGGATGTTCCACTGAGTCGAATGCTTTGCTGTAGTCGACGAAGGCTTTGTACAGCGATAGGTTGAATTCCTCTGTCTTCTCAATAATTTGGTTGAGGGTGTGGATATGGTCTGCAGTGCTAAAGCCTGAGCGGAAACCTGCTTGCTCACATGGTTGATTCTCATCTAGTTTTTTCGTCAACTGTCTTGTTAATATCATCGAGAAAAGCTTGTATAGATTGGCCAAATTACTTATTGGTCTGTAGTTATTCAGATCATTCTTTTGTTTTTTCTTATGTAGTAAGATGACTGTGCTTATTTTCCATTGCTCTGGAATGTTTCCTGTATCCAAGATTTTATTGAAAAGTGACGTGATTGGTTGTACTAGAAGTTCCGCTCGCTCCGTTACGAATTCGTTCCAGATACCGTCTTCTCCTGATGTTTTGCCGGTTTTGAGATCCGCTATTGCGCTCCTTACTTCGCATGGTAATATAGGAGGGACTTGCTCCCTGGTGTTTTGTTTGTAACTCATCGTTGTGATCGGGTGAGAGCTCGTATAAAGCGATTTACAAAAACTCGTTTCTTCCTCTAATATTTCTGTTCTCACCGTTGTGCTGTCCCCTGACGCTTTCTTCGCACCCAACAACCATTGTTTCTTTCTGTTCAGATTTTTCTTTGTTTTTCTAGTCGACTTGGTGGTTGCCAGTATTTGTCTCGATATGGCGGTGCGGTGCTCCCTTATATCCTTCCGGATTTCTCTTTTTGTCAGTTTATCTAGCTCGGAGTAGTCGACCTGGGCTCGGGCTGTGTTGAATCTGGAGTATTGAAGTCTTTCTCTTTGTTCTATTAGTTTGAGAGTCTGAGGTGGTAAGTTGCATTTGGTCTTGATGGTATCCTTTCTTTCAATGCTTTAGTTGCCTGCTTCGAGTAGGTATTGTTCTAGTGTGCTGTAGAAATCTTCAAATTCACGGTCTGTACTGAAGTTGACTTGTGATAGTTTAATCTCCAAGTGTTCCCGAAAGTTGTCCCCATTCAATGTTTCTATACTAGGCCATGCACGTTTGGGAGAGTAGCGTCTACCGTTAACCTTCATTAGTGTTCTGATCATTCGGTGATCGGTTGGGAATTTAAGGCCCTTGACCACATAGATGTCCATTATGTCTTTTAGACCATTGCTAAGAATGTAGTTGATTTCATTACGAGTTTTCCCTTCTGGTGACTGCCACGTCCATCTTGATTGTGGATTCTTTTTAAAGAAAAAGTTAACAATTTTAATATTTTGTTCTTGTGCAAATTGGATCAGCCTTTCACCTCTGTCATTTCGTAATCTGTATCCATATGGACCTACTGTTTCTTCTTCGCCATGTGTGCGCTAGCCTACCATACTATTGAAGTCACCTATGACAAGGGTCATTGGCGATCTATATTTCTCCACGGCAGTCTCCAGCAAACCGTAAAAATCGTCTATTTCTTGGTCGTTACTGGCCGTTGTGGGACCGTATGCTCGGATGATTGTAATTCTGGATACATTTGTGAGTAAGATTAATGCTATTATTCTCTCAGAGATGCCAATTATTTAGTAAACCATGTGTTTCAATTCATTTTTTATAATGAAGCCTACTCCTTTCCGTCCCGGCGTTGTCTCTTTGTAGCAGAATAAGTCGCCATTCTCTCGTTCAATAATGGCATCTTCTACTTTCCTTACTTCGCTGAAGCCTAGTATATAGAGTTTTATTTCCAACAGTGCATGGTCAAGTTCTACTTCCCTTTCGTAGGTTCTGAGCGTGTTCGTATTTAATGTTGCTATCACTAGTTCTCTCTTGTAGGGTGGTGTCCATGGTTTGATCTGTGATTTTCATTTATTGATTCATTCATTCATTCATTCATTCATTCATTTATTTGCAATTGGGTGTGTGTCCCCCGGTAGCAAATTGGATATACATGACAAATAAATAATTATACATAACAATCCAATAACTATTAAACTGGAGTATTTACATAATTCGTCAGTCTTTTCTTAAACACACCTATGTGTTTGGGGAAAGGCTCTAAGACTGCGGCACGTAGAGCATTCCAGTTATCAATAGCACGGTTTACGAATGAGTATTTACCATAATTTTAACGCTGTGGTCGGGCCCTAACTTTGAAAGAATGATCACTCCTACTCATGTAAGTGGACTTTCCCATACGTTTGCTAAGCCCACCCTTTGCTGGTTGATTTGTGCACGTATTGTACATAGCGCAGAGTCTAGATTTAATCCTCCTAGCCTCAAGTGGTTCCCACCCAAATTTCTTTAACATACGGCTCACACTGCTCCTGGGATTAAAGTCACTGAGCACAAATCTTGCGGCCTTTCTTTGTACCATTTCTAACTCATTGATGAGCCCTACTTCATATGGATCCCAAACCGCCGAGGCATATTCCAGAATAGGTCTTACAAGTGACAAATATCCTAATTCTTTAGCAGAGGCACTACTTCCTTTTAATACCTCATTACAAATTGCAGGGATTTGTAAACTTTAGAAACTACACATCCTACATGACTACTCCATTTCATATAATTCCTTACGCGAACGTCCAAATATTTGCAAGAATCTTCTTCTACAAGTATTTCCGAGCCAATGTTATATTGAAAATCTTTCCTTCGCCCTTTCCCTATTTGTATGAGACTACATTTTCTTGAGTTTATTTTCATTTTATTTTCAATCGCCCACTTATAGACCAAGTTCAGGTCATCTTGAAGTACTGTGTTGTCTTGTGAGCCATGTATTGTTCGAAATATTACACAATCATCCGCAAACAATCGACACTCACTGAAAATCCCATTTGGTAAGTCATTTATAAACGCCAAAAATAACAAAGTTCCGATTACGCTGCCCTGAGGGATACCCGACGTCACGGTAATTTCGTCCAAGTATAGGTCTTCGACTTTCACTTTCTGGGAACGACCCGTCAAAAATTCTTGGATCCATAAAATAACTTTTCTATCAATCTTCGTTGAAGCTAATTTATGGAGTAGCATGTCATGTGGCACGACATCAAATGCCTTTGCAAAATCTATAACCACGGCGTCGACTGAAACTCCATTGTCTAACGATTCGCTAATATCTTGAAAAAGTGATATCATCTGACTCTCGCATGAGTAACCTTTCCGAAATCCATTTTGCCTATCATTAAACCATGATAATGTTTCCCACTGTTCCCTCATGTAGTCGCAAATGAGATGCTCCATCTGTTTACAAACGATGGACTTAAGGCTAACCGGCCTGTTGTTGCCCAATTCAAGCCTGCTCCCACCCTTAAATATTGGGACTACCATTCATCTGGGATTTGCGCATTGCTTATGGACACATCAAACATCACCTCCAAGTATCGTACCACGGCCCTACCTCCTAGTTTAAGTACGTTACTAACAATATTATCAGGACACTTCGATATATTGTAACGTAATTTCTGTATTAGCTTTACAATTGCAGACTGGTTTATTTGGAAAAGGGGAGCCCCTGATTCGCCGTTAAGGTCCAACACACAGCTATTGGATTTATTGAACACACTACCGTAAAAGGCATTTTATTCATTAGCAATAGCCTGTTTCTCAGTAATTAATTTACCGTCATCGGACATTATCATTGACAAATTATTTGAATTTCCCTTTCTTCTCCTAACATAACCGTAATTTTTTCCCCACCCATCGCCTCCCAAACCAAGAAAACCTTGCATATAATTGCCATGAGCAGCCCTCTTTTTTAAGACGAGCTCACTTAATAAGGACTTAAATTTCAACATATACTTGTCACTATCATATATTTTATTGTATAATTCCTATTTTTCCGTTTTAGACTCCTGATTTCTCGTGTGCAATATTGTCTGTGGTATCTACGTTATGAGTCGTTGGATAGCCTGCTGCCAGTTTAATCACTGAATGGTGATAATTATTTTTTGGTACAATTAGAGTTCCTATAAGCAGTTCATGTTCCTTTACTGGTGAGTTCCTTGCCTTGTATTTGGTGTGGTCATCCGTAGTTTCTGCTTTGAATACAGTGGGCTGCTCAAAGGTTTCCGCTCACCGTAGTTTGGAAGTTTTTTGTGAGGTCATTTTGGCAATATTGTACAGGCCCCCAGGGGGTTGCGCCCCCTGGAAGCCACCCTCCATCATCTATCAAAACCATCCCTAACTGGCAAATCTCATAAGTCCAGAACAACATCTTTCACACAGCAAGGGCAGCTAACCAACCTGGAAGGCTTGTCAAACACTTGCATCACACCATAAACAGCTACACATAATTAACTGGGGCATCTATGCCAGTGGAATGCTGACAGCACAACACCAAAGCCTATAAGAGGAGGACCTTAATGAGGACAGGTTCTACTCTCTACTATCTGTCATACAGTGCGTGTCGCCGAAGGCTCTGCAGGCTGCTATCTCCAGGTGAGCATCAGTGAAGTGTTCAGAGTTCCTATATTTTGTAACCTACCCCACAGACTTGTACACATAATTTGCACTATTGTTCACACTTCCCTAAAAGGGACATACTATTTCATACATCACTGACCAATAAATACTTGGTCAGTAAACTACACCTTGTATTCGTAATTACACGCCTCTTCACATCCTAACGCCCTTCCTGTATCTCGTCACGAGTAAGCGTGACAGTAGTAGCCAAATAGTTGCTAGCTCAAGCTTCATCGCACTTCCTGCAGCGACCCGACTGTCTAAACAGTGAGTCGCCAACACAGCTGACGCCGCACGTCGGTTATATAACTCTCTCCAATCAGCTGATAGGCTAGTACATTGACCTGTACACAGAGGTTTATCCCCCGAATCACACTTACGTCTTTATAGGAGCATCCCCTAGCATCCTAACACTAAACACTCCACACTGGTCAGCTTACCCAGCCACGGGAAGCTGCCCCCCCTCTAGGTATCACTCTCTAAATCAGCACAATAACACATCCGTTTTAGATCTAACTACCCCCAACTAAGGGATCTAAAACAGATTGGTGGAGGCCGGGTACCACGCACAGTAAAATAGGGCTCATACAACGAGTTCTCGTGGTCAAAACGGCCCGTACCGCATACAGCCAAGCGAGACTGGGATTTTTTTTCTCAGACAGAAAGCAGCTTTTTTGCTTCGCACTACCTACACAGGGGAAATTCTTAGCAAACCAACCCCCCAGCCCCCAGAAAGAATCAGAGAGACACAAGATACACTGGCAAGCACGCACAGTTTTTTTTATTAGAAGACGCATACACTTCATTCAGCATGGCCCCCCTATACCGCCTAGCTGTGCTGAGGAGCATTGGGGAATACTAGGAATTAATTGCCTGGCACAGAGTCTTTGAAACTAGGCAGGACTACCTCAGAAGGTTTCAGCAGCTCCTGCACGCCCAATATATGCGGATCATAAGAGCACTTGTCCGGCCAATCCGCAGCGCTAGGAATCGCAAGATTCGGGCGAAAATCCCCACCCTCCGTACACAGATCATCAAGGCACACTGGCAATTACACTGCCGACATGAGTTCATGTTCCAGCAATGGGAGACACTCATCAGGGAACACCACCGGATAGGGACTAATGGCACAAAAGTCGCTGAGCAGGCCATGAGCCTCAACAGGCAGTACAACCAAATTTGGGACGAGTACCGCGAGCTCCAGGATAACAAGGCCATTTTCGAGTTCATGGCAGGGCCACCAGCCCAGCCGAGAGAGGACATAAGCGTAGATACGCTAACTCGGCAATTTGCGAGGATGTCCCTCTCGCCATGTACTGCCACACCAGGGAAGGAGTTCACCGTGGCCACAGTCCAGAAGACGGCCAGGTTAGACTCCAATACACTGCGGGGACAAAGTTACACCATTACACATCCCTTAGCTCCGGTTCGGAAGGCAATTTTGCCAAACCGAGGAGCAGAACCTACGCCAACCCCCTCGGAACGGACGAACGAGAGGGAGTTGACGCCAGGACTCTCGGTCACACAAATCATAACAGGGAGTAAACGGGAGGTAACCACGTCATGGGCTGAGGAAGTAGAGCCCGCCCTACAGCACATTAAGCCTACACACACTTTCAAAAATAGGCAGACACAATGGCAGGAGTCTACCGTGGCCACAGGTCAGAAAGCGGTCAGACTACACGCCACTACACTGCCAGGGCAAACACAGGCAATCAAACGGCCTTTACCGCTAGTTCAGAGGGCAATTTTGCCAGAATGGAAGCGGGCACCGGCATCTGTACCCCAGGTGCGAATGCATAAGAGGGTGTTGCCTTCAGGCCCGCAGGATGCACAACACACACCCACACAATCTGACCAGGCGCTAACACACAGTACACGGGGCATAAGAAAGGTCCTATTACCTACCCCACCAGACCGGTCAGGCAAAAATACATACACCCCCGTAAACTCTACTAGGGTAGCGCAGAGCGCAATTAGTCCCTCGAACACGGGCACACTCAGACCAACAGTCAGACATTACGGTGAAAGTAGGCCCAGGCTCACTTTGCTACAAAATCCTCCGGAAAATAGCAAAGGAGCACCTCAGTGGATTTCAGGGGCCTATGCCCTAGTAACAGGGCGAAAGTATTCACCTTTCCGACCAAGGACGCTTGGACGGGAATAACGACTTCCACCAGGGACACAAAAATAAACTAATATCACTTGCACCAATATTATAGATACAAGTAGGCTCGTCTACACGTGAGAAATACGATAATAGACACACAGAGACTCACAAACATAAAATGCACAGTTTTTTCTTCATGTATATGCAGTGCAACATGGCTAAACCAAAAGGTATAATTCAAAATTCTTCTTGGTTTTTTCATTGGCCCCTAGCATTTTTTTCTCAGGCCATCAAGGGTTATTGATCATAGTTGGTCCACATTATAACGTGGATAACGTAAAGTTTCTAATATGGAAAGCCAAGCGGAAGCCAATCAGGCGAGCCACGCGGCTTAAGGCCGAACACAGCTTAAGCATCAAATCACAGCATAGAGCATAGGCGGGTCTTTCTAGGTAGAAATGACTACATGTTCTATGTTCCGGCCCCACGGTTTGATAGATTCTCTTGTGACGGGCGAGAGCCCTAATCGTAGCAAGAATTAAGAATCGCAAACTATTTTTCAAAAATGGTAGATTCCCCAGAGACGTAACTAGATTACTGTAGTACTAACGTCACCAAATAGGTGGATAGTACACTCAGGTCCTACTTCTCATTTTTAAACATTTTTGATATTGTTTACGACACAATTTTTACAGACTACCGCCGCCTGGCAACCCGCTTTAATAAGCATAAAGCAGTGTGCAGGCGAGATACAATATAGTTTCTCTATTTTTTTCAAAGTGCTCTCTTAATTCGGAGCGTGGCATAACTCATTTTTTTCTGCCTCACTCATTAATCCCGAGAAAGGAAAGTGGCCAAGTTGAACTGTATGTATTTAATCCATAGGCATACGTGACACATTACACTGCCTATAACATGAATTTTTCTCACCTCCATAACAACACGCAAGCTAAAACGCAAACACCATAGGGTGAAAATCCCAGACTTTGGGAAAGCCTACATATTTTTGGACGGCACACAGCCAATTCACATTGCCACATAACAAGTTAATACGCTAACAGAACTGTCCCGGAGACACAGCCTAGAATGGCACCAGAAACAATTACTCTGGTTAAAGACGGTCCCGAACCCGCAACCTTATGAATACCAGGAATGTAAGGTCGGGTAACTATCCAGTTGCAGGATAAGAAAGTAAGGGACAGTTACACTAACAGATATTCATACGCGGAAAACAACAAAATAACCTCCGACACCTAGTCACCAAACACGCGACTAGCGGCCCGGAGACACTCGTGCATAACGACATTTAATACCATTAATAGGGATATATTCGACCCACGCTACATTAACACAAAACTTGGGGACACGAATGTAGTCGGTGGAAGGTTCTTTTACATTACGGAAAGCCCTACTCGCAATTACAGAGATAGCACTCAGGTCCAGACACACACACGTGCCGGACACGGAGCATTATCAAAACAAGTAACAAGTGGGTGCGCACGCCATTGTAATTCAACACTATCGCCGTCAGCGATAAGACGCTCGTGACTGGGCGACCTGCCCACTTACAGACAGCAATATGCAGGCAGCTCTGAAAGCAGAACACACGGCATCATTCACGCCAGGTCCAAAACCTCATAACTTCCAAAATTACAATACGAGGACCATTCCGAAAGACACAAACTCTTTACAGGAATGCGTATTTTCATCCCCATGCCTTAAATACACGATGCGTGTGCCATAGTATATACGGCACAGGTAGCGTCATACCAAGGCCTTACAGCAAGCCGGATTCGAACCCACGACCACACAACACAGTCGTGCCAAAAACTAACTAACCAATGGTATTTTTGGCACGAGAGACACAATCAAAAACCACACTGGGGACGACTAAACCCCAAAACACAACGCAGACATAGAACACGGAGAATTACATAACTACGGGTCCGAATCCCAGCAAAAATTGCACGCCGTGGAAAACAACTATCCAGGCTCCCAAATACACCGAAATTGGCCCATACAAGTACACAAACAGGTAATACCACATTTCCTCCGGCCAAATACCATGCAAAAATTTCGATTACACCTGACATAGGAAATAGATTTCCCAGACACAGGTATAGGAATTTCATAAGACAAAAAGTCTTATGGAATAGTGTCCACACAACAGTACTAGCAAAAATAGGACGAATTGACACACTGGCCCGCCCGGAATCTCAACCAGTGACAACACTCACATACTGTGAAAAAGTCACGTTCCGACAAGCGACATACGCAATGGCCGAGACTTCATGTACACAAACAAATGAAGGCATAACATGACGAAATACTGCCTTGCAGATTCCCCCGCATTGCCACACTTCCGACGACAGACACTATTGTTATATCGGAAGTGACCATGAAATGACAAACACAAACCAATTATCATGCCATATATTTTTCAGCACTGCTACAACAATGTGACATTTAGCAATGCACAGACATAATAAGCCGGACTTATATCAGGGCCACATGGACATATCTACAAAGATTTTGACAAGTTGCACGCGCCATCTGACGCTCAGACACGCGATACACGGTTGGACTTAGCCGATAACAGGCCTTCCGCCCGCATGGCGTAGCGGAACAAAGTCCCATACACACGCGCTCACTAACCAGGGGCGAATACAGACAGGGGCTCTGAGGGAACAAGACCTCCCCCTAATAACTTCTTTTCTCGACATTATTTCTAAAATATTATTACAGGCAATCAGGACATGGCCAGGCACACTATGATCACTTGCTACATTCACACTACAAATGGGAGGACAGATTAGGCCGTGACGTCACAGCGTCACCACACTTTACTATCCCAAGGAGCGGATAGGGAACAGATGGACCAAGGGAGGATGACAGGAGCATAGGTGGGCAATCCCACCCACAGGCTACCATTTTAATACCTTACTCCCCTTCCATAACCTTCCCAATTACAACATTAACCAACACAGACACATGAACACGATGAAAACAGCTACACTACATGAGAAAATTTACATCGGGGTTGATAGACTTCATGCGTTTAAAGAGAGGGCTTACTACGCCCTGGATCTCAATGCTAACACCTGAATATTAGGGGTGTGTCGGAAAACGACAATTAAGCGTAATGCGCATCTCTAACGTCAGAGATGAGGCCAAATTTATATACTAACCATTCTTGTTAAAATTAAATAATCCCGCATGAAAGGGACATAGTATTATTACGCCTCACCATACGCCCATCCTTAGATGAGTGCGGAAACGCCTCATATCCAGATACATGCATGGAATTTCCCACCCTCACACCTGGGTTATCATTATTATTACTCCTGCATGGAATTTTTATATTTTTGCAATCCCGGGAAATACCTACCCCCGTCCACTCATCGTAGAAGCATCCCAGCAGCATCACCGGCTTTAGGCCACCATTTAAATAAAGCCCAAAGATGCGCAACCCTCTCCTACCATGATTTCAGCCTATACAACAAATAAAGCCCCCCGGATCCTAATAACAGGGAACCTAACGCTATAAACCCTACTAACGCCTCCGTGAAAATCAACAGAGCATTACAGCTGGAAATCCGACGTAGCAACAGTAGACCTAAAGTAGTCTATGCACTTAGAAGTCTCTACAACCCCAAAACACTTGAAAAATTTTACATTTTTTTGTACACAACAAATTATCTACAGGTTACACTATATTTTTATATACATATAATACAAAAAGGAATCTGACAACACGCTGATTGGTGATAACGCCATAAGCAGAAGGCCAGAGGCACCACACTGGAGCAGAACGGTTAAGGCGATGTTCAGCCTTCCCTAGTTAACTTAACGACTAGACCAAAAAGACGAACCACGTAAGGTTGAGGCATACACGGCCTGGCACGGGCAAGCTTCGGAATCTCAGGGGGCCTAGCCTGTTCCCGGGACGAAGAGATGCTACACCCACTATGTGCCACGGGCGTCGAAGCCAAGACCTGCAGGGGAGACTTTCTGAGGATGGTGGGAGAAATAGCCAGCTCCACGCCGGACTCAGGAGATGACCCTAGGGACGACCCAATTATGACTAGACTATTACTTTAGCATATAAGTAAGTAGGGCTTCTACAGCGAGAAGCGAGACTCCTATGCGCGGGAGTGAATTATTATTGCGGCCAACATTGGCGAAGAGGACCCGGACGCTCAAATCCCGGATGATTATTATTGCGGCCAACAAAGGCGAAGAGAATACGATTATTGCCAATAAAGGCGATGATGATACTATGCCATTGGGCGATGTCCAATGCCCACATAAATGGTGACGCAGCGGGCAGCCAAGGGCATTAAATGAGGGGCATCGCGAGCAACTCACAGGGGCTAAAGTGGGCAGACCCAACAACGACAACAATGCATATACAACGGCAATGAGCAGATAAATACAGCGGGTGAGACGGTTTGCTTAGAGGCACCGTAAGCCGCCTGCGACTATATTAATACTAGTTAGTAATCACTAGCATAAGCGTCGACAACTAGTATTAAGGGGGCGGAATTCGGCGGTTCTAGAGACAACCGGTGTTTCTAGAATACGTACGGGTGGTGATCTGAGGACGTAAATTGCCTCAAGCGATCGCCCTGGTCAAAATTTTAGCTGTAAGACAGTTGCATTTGACACGCAACTTAGGATTAAGCAAATTTACTAACCGCTGTTGCTAAATAATAGCACAGCATATTTCGGCAATAGAGTAAGGCCACCCATTCGGCTTAATAATAGCAACCATTTTTTTTAACTTACAATAAATAAGGTAGAATATTTCGGCACCTGATGGCGACGCAAATCCGTCATCAGGGTAAGCCCGATAACACATTAGAATAACGTAGAATATTTCGGCACCTGATGGCGACGCAAATCCGTCATCAGGGTAAGCCCGATAACACATTAGAATAAGGTAGAATATTTCGGCACCTGATGGCGACGCAAATCCATCATCAGGGTACGCCCGATAACACATTAGAATAAGTTAGATTAAGATAAAATTTCGGCACCTGGCGACCCAAATCCGTTGCCAGAGTAAGCCCGATAACACCCTAGAATAAGTCAGATTTAGGCTAAATATCTCGGCACCCGGTAACTAAAATTTCGCTACCGGGATAAGCCCGATAACATATTACGATAAATGGTATTAGGATAATACATTAAGTTAGACAACACTAGATTAAGGCAATATTTGGAGCCACTTTTCATATCTATAGTCTATAAGTAGACATAAGGTTAGTTGGCAGACAGGAGTACACTATCACGTTGGTAGACAGGAGTAAAACAATTTCATATGGACAGTGATATTAATCATATATTTGCTTGATTTACAGCCATGAGCTCCAACGTGGGACATCCGCTCCCAATATAGGGTGCTCCATCATTATGGACATTTATTTTTATCAGCGTAGAGAGTGGCGCCAATATGGGCACTCTCCAGATTTTTTATGGCTATATCATTGTTATTGTTATGCTTATATATATCATGTTACATTCTCTTGCACCCCGCCAGGTATCGGTCCAGCGCCGACAACCGACCACTGGGTACCGGCAGCCGCTACCAGGTAGCAACCATGGGTTGAGCACCAGGCTCATGATGTCATGTTTTACAGGCCGCATGGCAAAGGGTGAACACCCCATATATACACATACATGTCCATTAATTTATTTTCTTTACCAACAGGTGGCGACATTGTATATAGCCCTCTGTAAATATTTTGCCCACGTCCATACACGTCTTGATAACCCCCACTCACACACACAATTTCCTCCCCTCTACACACATCAATAAACCTTGCTTACAGGTAATAAATCCGCACCACGGGGGAGATATGCCTGTGGGATATACCCTACCGCAGGTCGGATCAACATTTAGTAAACATCTCACCTAATATGAGAGGTGACATACGGCCACACAACGCGGACTCCTCATGTACAGGACGGGTTTTGTCGCCATGATAGCCGCGCCCACCCACAGGGGGCAAAGCTATTAGCATAAGTTTTGCTAGAAAGGATAATAATGAGGTACCATATGAACTAGAATCATGGAAAGTTAGCGCGCTTAAGTTAGGCCGTAAGATAATTGTAATTGATAACTGTAAGATTGTAACTTAACGCAAATTAATGCGCCCACGGGCAATTATTCTCCTATAAGTGTACAAATAATACTTCGCACCCCCACATTGTCTGCGGAGGTGATAAATGATATTCATAAACTTTAATATATGCACATCTCAAAATCACATTAAACAGTATACTTTTTTTTAAGATCACATGTACACAATGCTTATGATTTGTTTTCTTCCATTTTCTTTCTTCTAACTTCCCAATTTGTCAAGGTGTTCCGTTTTATCCCAACTCAATAAACATATTTTAAATATTTCCCTTAACTTATACCCTGGAACACCTATTTTTCTACTTCTTCTATCTTTCTCATTGCAGGGAGCAATTTTTTCCCCAAGACAGAGGAGGACGGCACAATCATCCGTCCAGCCCTGGGTTTTTTCCTCCCTGCACAACAATATATTAACAAAAACATGTATTTTTTGGAACTTTTTATATATTTCACATGTCAATTTTTTTTTCTCAAATGTATATGTATATCCCAAAACCCACCCCTCTGAACACGAGCTGATCTCACACCTACACGACATCGCTACATCAACACGCAATCACCGACTTTTCACCGAACAGAAGAAACGAAGATCAGGCACCAGGAAGATTCCACTACGAATTACTACGACGACATCCCAACTACACGTTCCGTTCCCGTTCGCGGGGACGCGAACTAAACAGAGGAAGAGGCTTGTACAGGCCCCCAGGGGGTTGCACCCCCTGGAAGCCACCCTCCATCATCTATCAAAACCATCTCTAACTGGCAAATCTCATAAGTCCAGAACAACATCTTTCACACAGCAAGGGCAGCTAACCAACCTGGAAGGCTTGCCAAACACTTGCATCACACCATAAACAGCTACACATAATTAACTGGGGCATCTATGCCAGTGGAATGCTGACAGCACAACACCAAAGCCTATAAGAGGAGGACCTTAATGAGGACAGGTTCTACTCTCTACTATCTGTCATACAGTGCGTGTCGCCGAAGGCTCTGCAGGCTGCTATCTCCAGGTGAGCATCAGTGAAGTGTTCAGAGTTCCTATATTTTGTAACCTACCCCACAGACTTGTACACATAATTTGCACTATTGTTCACACTTCCCTAAAAGGGACATACTATTTCATACATCACTGACCAATAAATACTTGGTCAGTAAACTACACCTTGTATTCGTAATTACACGCCTCTTCACATCCTAACGCCCTTCCTGTATCTCGTCACGAGTAAGCGTGACAGTAGTAGCTAAATAGTTGCTAGCTCAAGCTTCATCGCACTTCCTGCAGCGACCCGACTGTCTAAACAGTGAGTCGCCAACACAGCTGACGCCGCACGTCGGTTATATAACTCTCTCCAATCAGCTGATAGGCTAGTACATTGGCCTGTACACAGAGGTTTATCCCCCGAATCACACTTACGTCTTTATAGGAGCATCCCCTAGCATCCTAACACTAAACAACACTCCACACTGGTCAGCTTACCCAGCCACGGGAAGCTGTCCCCCCTCTAGGAATCACTCTCTAAATCAGCACAATAACACATCCGTTTTAGATCTAACTACCCCCAACTAAGGGATCTAAAACAATATTCCCATTTCCCATTTATTTGGATCTTTTGGTAGCCAACCTTCACTGTATTTCCCTTCATTCTTTCCTCCTTTACCCGATTCCTTATTGCACCCTGAGTTTCCTTTTCCTTCCTTGTCATATCTTCGATGAAGCAGTCCTGCTCCCCTAGTTTGTACATGTTCCTCATTACCTTGATCTTCTCGCCGAAGCTTTTCATGCTAATCAAAACCATTCCCCGGCTTTTTCAGTCCTCTCCTATGTAGCGGAGGTGCTCGTAATTTACATCTACTTCAAGACTCCCAAATATGCCCTTTACTTCTTCATCAAATTTATCCTTTTTCTGGCTATACTTTCGCTTTTGATGAAAATATTCTTATTTTTCTCTGTTTTTGGTGGGTTTCTGTTTCAAATTTTCTTCCAGCTGGTTCAGCTATTCGGGGACAGACTCTATTTTGTATTCTGAAGACTCTTCTATGCTCACCAGTTTGTTCCGAATATTTTCTGTATTACGTGCGAATGCCTCATCTCTCTTTTTCAGTTCGTATTTTAATTCCAAGATTTCGTTTTTGGTTACCTCTTTGAACTGTTCATTTTGCTCTTCCACTTCCTTCACATCGGCAAGAATTTCAGTCAGAATCTGCTTGGAATCCCACTCCTTTGACTCTTTTTCTGCGTGTTTTGGAGCACTTTTCTTGCTTTGGGCTGACATTCCTGTCGTTAGATATTCCATATTCTTGCGCGTGGTCTTTAGACTCCGTGCTATGGGACAATCTGACTTGCACTGGGTCGTAAGCAAAGGGTGAAGTGGGAATCAGTTCGTCCTACCCTAGTTCATAGCTTTTTTGGGCGTAATTGATCTCGCATATCAAGCGTTTTTCGATTGAATGAATAAGCCAGAATTTCTTTCTACTGGATACCTCTAAAGCCTTTCCTCCCGAATGATTCACTGGTCTCTCGAATGCTTTTGTGCTGATTTATTATTGTTATATCTCATCACATTTTATAACAATTTGCTGTATGCCATGAGAATTTACAAACATTTTTACCATTCTTTTCAATTAACCCTGTTAGAAAATATTCTGATGTAGACGCATCGATTGAAAACAAGAAATAACATGAAGACTCCAGTTCGTATTCTACTAATCAAATATAAATCAGGAATAGATCCCAAAAAATAAACTGACACAACAGTATATTGAACCACGAGGCGTGTTTGTATGCCAAATAAAGCATGCGATCTTTGTCGCAAAAACCTCACTTAACTAAATAAGATTGGGAGTATCTGAATAATATTTTATACTTGGACTAGGCTTGGGTAAATACTTGAAAAATACTTGGAATAAGCTCACCAAAAATAATAAAACTAAACTTGGTCACGCATGACTACGTTAGACAAACTACAAAGACATACCTACTTTACATTCTGAAAAACGTAATTCAGGCCTTCAGCTCGGCTACGGTTGGTGTAGTTCGGATTTTCCATTTGTTGGTTCGTGCACCCCATAGCACATAATAATGACTGCATCAATCCCCGGCTGGTATCGGCAACAGCTTCAGACAGCTCCCCATTTGATGGCCTTATCATTGATGCTCATGGTCCCCTTAATTGCCTGGAATGGACATCTGCTTCACTCTTCTGTCTTTATTCTCGCCTAAACCATCTCCGTTTTTTAGCGTATGTCTTTTATTGCCGGGAGTGTCCGAGGACATGTTCGGCTTGCCAGAGTTTGTAGCTGCTTCTATGCGGACACCCATGGGGTGAGCTACAAGTATCGTCGCGTGTGGTGTGTTTTCTGGGGAAGGAAATTTTGAATGTAAGGACTAAGAATTGAAAGGTAGCGGCTGTGGCCTATAGTTAGGGACCAACCCCGGCATTTGTCTGGAAGGAAGATGGGAAACCACAGAAGGTTGCCGACGGGGGGGATTCGAACCTCCTCGCCTCCCGGATGTGAACGACTGACTGCAACCACGCCGTAACAACCACGGCTAACTCACCCGGTATATCTCCGGTATTTAGTGCATATTCATGTTTATTTCAGCTTTCACGGAAATAAGAAATAAATAGAGCGAAGCTATTCTTCAGAGAGTCGTAATGTTCCGCACACATGCTGGAATTGCCACTGCACTAGCATTTTCGAATGTTTTGGTGCCCCAATGCCCACTATTTCACTCGCTTGGCTGACTGTTATAAAAATGGCACGACGCATAAACTGCAATTTCAACCGTGACTTCGTCACTTAGAATATATTGTTGTTCACTGCCTGATTCGTATCCTTCACTGTTAAGTTAATGGCTTCTATCATGCGCACATTCCAACAGAATGGTCTAGTGTATTCCATGCCCTGCGTCACCCTTCAACGTTCATGAATTATTGTCTCGACTTGCAACACAGTGCTGGTGCACTCAATGTTTCCAAAATAGATAACAGGTCCAAAAGAAAGGCACACTTTAACTTGAAAAAGACCAAGTAGATGATAGTTTCACTCACTCATGTATAACGGCACACGCCTATGTTTTCTGCACTAGAGCCAGGCAAAAAAGCTCATGAGTTCCGATCGGTCTCGTTGGACGAGAATGAAGAACGGAAATGCTGGTTCCAGAACTGGTATTACCGGTAATGTGGGCTCGATATCGATAATTCTCGACATTCTTGCTCGTTCTCGCTTGGACAATATGGCGCTGCCTGAAGGCACTGACGCTTGTTGTGTAAGGATTCAATGGAAATTGTTCATTCCGTTGGCTGGAGGCTGCGATTTGGAATAATCCACTCAAATTCAACGGTATCATATTAACATACTAGGCCTATATTGAGCATATCATCCTAGTAACATATCGAAGTAGATTTTGGTCGTCAGTCGGTATTATTTGGTCATTATATTACAGCAAAAGAAAATTCTATTTGACGTGTACATATTAAGATTTTTTCGTGTAATGCCACATTCAAGCACTATGTAACTTTCTCGTAATCGAACCTCAAAATTCATGCACTCGCTATATTACTAGTGCCCCTGTGATGCAACTGTGTTCTGTCGTATCAATCTTGCAGTATGCTGCTGCTAAGCGGTCGACACAAACAATAAAACATAAGGAAAACTAATTTTAATTACCACCCCTACCAAGTATAGAACCCCAGTCCTTTCATTCATGAGTCCAATGCGCAACCAATTCAGCCACGGAGACTCTTATATTCGGGGAGAAAATGTCACAAACCTACAGAGTGAGAACTTTTGCGTTGGACACTTGACTCTCTTTATCTAAAATACTCCCACCAGTTCGAATAATATTCTCTAGTCGTCGGGCATACGAAAAGATAATGCTCACATTCAGGAATAAGATTGATTTCTTCTTTAGTTTTTATTTTTTTATTTTTTTATTTAGTCAAATTACCCTCTAGGTTGGTGGTTCCCACGGACTCAGCGAGGTAACTCACCACTACCGCCTCTATGGGCAGTGTCCTGGAGCTTGGAACATCTGGTCGGGATCGATACAACTGGGGAGGTGTGATCAGCACTTCGAACAGGCGGCCTCACCTGCAAAGCGAACAGGGGCCTCATGAGGGATGGGAAGGGATGGAAGATTGGGATGGAGAGGCTAGGAAGAGGGAAGGAGGCGGCCGTGGCCTTACAGCAGGTACTGTCCCCGTAAATCCGGATAGTAGGCTGTCAGATATCCGCCCCCTCAATCGGATTGCCAATAATCAATCGCACCGGCACAGCTACATCAATGAAAATGGCACTGACAGATACTACCGAGATTAGAGCACAGCAGTTAACAAGAAATTATTGTGGAACACACCAAAATATACGGGGGTTCATACTTACCTTTACTTACCTCTTCAAATTAATCTCGGGTATGGGTTGCCAACTGGATCACTTAAAGTATGCCCACACAATAACCTCCACCATGATATTTAAAATGAACCAAGACGGAAACAAGAAACTTTAAACTGTACAATAATTTATTTCACATAAAGGGAATGACTTTAACAAAAATAGACAACAAAATACACGTGGCAATCAGAAGCCATTGTCAATATAACCATGTCCTCCTGTAGGACTTGTAGACGTTACATACAAAATTTTATCTTTCACTAGCTTATAAAGAACGTAATAATAGTAATACACTTGGAATGGATGAGGAAGTTGGAACGAGACATGTAGCAATTGTTTTCCTCTTTCATAAACATCACACTTTATTTATAACTGCAGGCCTGTTACGTGGTCGACCTTGGCCTCTAACATACAGTTGTCAGGCCAGCTGCGATCCACCCTACATCAAGTCGCATGCCTACGTCGTCAAGTGGACCCACCTGTCCAGTCAGTGTTAGCATATGCTCGTAACCTCGGAGCTTAGCTCCTTTTCAAACGCTTTAAATGTCCTCAACTCAACTCAAATATTATCACGCAAATCTTTTAAATGCTTCAATCACATGTTACTGGATTACTCTAATAATCCCAAAACTTGTTTAATTACATAATCCATATGTATACTTAGCGTTCTTTAGAGTATATTAACAAAACTCTTAATGTTTATAACAAATGCTCATTAATTGTTCATAACAATTATAAATTGTTTATAATATTGTCAAATGACAATTGAAAAATCTATACACGCCTCTCTTAATCCCTTTCATTTCACATTATTGTTAAAGATATTTACACAATTATTTACAATATTAATATTATTTATTTTTGGAATACATTAAACCACACGTTTATCCGGTTGATAATTACTCAAATCGGGTTAATATAATCGACCAATGAAGGTTAGTTATATTTAAGCTTATATTCAGGTTTAATAAGTTTTAATAATTATTATTATTATTATTTGTGACGGTAACCTCCATTCAAAATCGTTATCTCAAATTATTTAACACTCTTGTTAATTTTAACAGTAATTTCACATGATTAATTTTCAAAGGACCTGGACAATAAACTCAGCGGAAAAATACTTCGCTCAAATGCACAAATTGCATAAAATAGGCCCAGAATTCATCATATATTTCCATATATATGGCATAAAAATCTTCCACAATATATTCAAAAACCTCCACTTACAACTTCATTAATATTACTGTGGGAATCTCCTTCAATTATTCAAGGGCATTATTCATCAGCGACTTTTACATGTCCACTGAACTAACGATTATACATCCATAGTTCCACTTCAAAAATTCTTATATTCATTAATTGTTTCAAAACTGTTATTTATTTAGCCTTCGTGGGTTTCATTCATGAATCGATATGAAGTAAAAATTTGCCAATCACTAATAAATTTAATAGCAAATACGATTATACACGCCTCTCTGGTCTATCAAAATTGAGATTAATATCTCCTAAGTATCGTAGTATAAAAATACTATCTTCAAACAAAGTTCATCTAAACTGCATAAATAATTGAATAGAATACAATTAGACTTTGGAATGCAAACATTATTGTTCCAATCTAGTATTGAGAAAAACTCCTATCAAATGTTCATTACTATAGTGTATTCAATAAATCGTAATCAAAGTTCATAGTTCATAAAATTGTCTATAATGCAATGGTAATTTCAGAACTGACGATAAATGTCTATGTTGCAATCATGTTCATAAAACGACTAGTATTTCCAAGATCGTCGATACAGAAATAGATTTTAACGCTCTAAAATCTTTTAATTATTCTTCTTTCTTGATGATGACAGAAAATTGGTCAAAGTAATTAACTGAAGAGAATTACTTTAATAAAATGACACGCTGTCTGAATTCAAATCTGCCATAGAAAATCGTTAACTATACAGTCAAATCGTGACTTCAAAAATATGCAAATTATTGAAAGAATATCTATTATCAGTCTCAACTGATCCAAAATTATTTAAATATGCCAATGACATAACAATGTCTTAATAAATCGTAGAAAAAGCATAACTCATCGAAGTGTACTGAGTACAGAATTATCAAGCAAGAATATGGGGCAAAATATAGGACAGAACATATGGGAAAAACGGTTGCTCAGATATCGCTAAATGACTCAAATAAAACAAGAAACGTTCACGACTACCTTATCTGTTGATTGAAGTTCTAGAGGAAAATCTTCCAAAGAAGACTGGTGATGGTTCCATTTCACCAAAAAGATGTGCTCCGTCCTCGAACCTGGAACCAGCGCCCTCGGAGAATAGAACTGCTTCCTCCTCCGGAAATTGCACTGCTCCGTGTATACGATAGACATCCTTCTGGCAAAACTCTTCTTTGTGAGCCGGGTCTACCCTGGCCTCTCTTGAAAGTTCCCTGAAGTTCTGGCAGAAATTCGCCATGAAGTTTATTGCAGTTATTTCCGTAGAAATATTCATAGTTGTGGAGTATGAATATGTTTCTACTGCCATTTGATATAATTCAGCGTTGGACTACGAGGCATGAGTGTAGTTGGATATTCACTACATGCTCGCTTTTGTAGAAAGACGATTAGCGAAGTTCCATGCTGCTATTTCACTCCATTGACATATGTCCCAATTGCATTAAAGTCCTTAGCCTTCCATCTCCATTTCCGTTATAATAGTTGAAAGAACTGCGATATTATATTGTTCCATGTTAGAATGCAGCGTTGTAACACCAAATGCGATATGAAGTAGCACGGTTGCAATACGTGTCAGCCGTAGCGTAGAATGTGATATATTAAAAGTGCTTCTCAGGTGGCGAGAAAATCACTTTTGTCTGCCGTCTTAAAATGCCAATATCTTTCGAATTATAATCTTGAAAATGTTCAACCTTTCTACACACTTTAATATAGTACTGCACAATCGAATTAGCTCAAAGGCATTAGTCAACTCTTGATATATTATCTTGTAGACTTGAAAATGTGTGCGTTTCAACTTCGCCTAATTTCAAACACCGTAAAATGGAACTGCGGCACGCTCGAAGCTCGTTCGATGCGGTTGGCTTTACCACACGCGCTAAAGACGACTTGTTTCACTGTATCACTCGAAAATGACTATATGACATCAGAAATATATATGCGGAATGAGATATATATGCGATATGAGAGCTCCTCTCTGCTGTGCAAGACCTTTTATCAACTTCTTAAGGGGCGTATCCATCCCTTCCATAGCTTGTTTCTCCGTCATTGCTAGAAGTTCTAACTTTGGCAATACTTGACGGATTTTCAAATTTCAAAAACTCAAAATTAATTTCTTCAAAATTCCAAATCAATGCCATAACTGAAAATAGTTTTCCACAATTCTGCATTCCAATAGTAATTAAATATGATAGTTTCAGTAATCTCCGTCTCCCTCCAAACTATCGTTCATTGGTTCGAGTCTTTCCTCCAATCGCGTAACTTCTTCCTCAGCACAATTCCATGTTTCCCTGCGACTGCGTCGTAAATCTCAGATCTTTCTCGAACAAAATCATGACGTCACCAAGAATCTCAGCTCAAGCAGCCTACTTGCGTGAAGTCTGCGTCATCCGTGCTTACGTCATAGATATCCACGTCACAACTATGACAGCCATAACTTTCTTCATATTTGCCAATACAGCCATCGTGGTCTCAATATAATTCAATTTACGGGGGCATTCTCCCTTCACCACGTTTTAAAAACATTTGCAAATTGTTTTTAAACTCTGTGTTATAAATATCTCAATTCACTTGAACACGAAATTGAATTATCATTCGCTTACTCTTGGATAATATTTCTTCAAGTTTCCAGCATTGTACTTGCCATAAACGCCATTATTCTCATCATCGTAGAGTTCATAACAGTTGTTTCCATAAGCATTCGTAATTCTGAACGGACCCATGAATACTATTCCAAACTTGGGATAGATTTTCTTACTCACATCAGCCTTGACAGGTCTGCGTAGTAACACCAGATTTCCAATTTCTAAGGGAGCACCAAAACGTTTTCCAGCTACTCTTTTCAATCGTTTTTCTGCTGCTTTCTGGAGTTGTTCCTTCGCTCTGTCAATTCTCTGCTGCCTTCCTAGGTCGGGATCTCTAGGAACGTGGTTAAAAAGATTATCCCACGGCCTTTCTGGGTTTCTTCCTAGATGAAGTCTCATTGGCACTTCTCCTGTGCTCTCCTGCACTGTAGAATTTAGACATTCCTCAATAAGGGGGACAAATCTCACCCAACCAGAGTGATCATTCGGACAGAAAATTCGACAAAATTTCGAAAATTCAGCCATATATCTTTCTGAAGAATTCGATTCCGGATAGCGCACGCTTGAAAATAAGTGCTTAATACCAAGCCTTTCCATATCTGCTGCAAATTCTAAGGATGTAAACTGAGCTCCATGATCCGATAGTAGATATTCTGGTTTACCAGCTTTTGGAAATACAGCATGTTCCAGTCTGCTTACAACATTCCTCGTGTTAGCTTTTTGCATGGGACTCATTGTTACAAATTTCGAGAAGATATCCACGGTAACCAACAGGAACTGATTACCCTGATATCCCTTCGGACAAGGACCAAATATGTCCGTCGCCATGAGTTCATTTGGTTTAGAGGGAATCATAGCCTTAGGTTTTCCTTTTAATAGAGCGGAAGCATACTTTGCTCTTTGACATTTATCACATGAACGAATGACATTAGCAATGCTGGAACGCATGTTAGTCCAAATAAACCTCTCTTTAAGAGTGTCAAGAGTTTTATCTAAACCTGCATGTCCAGTTGCGTGATGAGCTACCCACACTAAATTGACAACAAGTTTAGGTGGCACGACTATTCGGAGCTCGAATCTCTCTGTGTAGCTGCATAGTCAACATCAGTATTGTCCATGTAACCCTTAAGGAACCTGTACATTTTCCTGATTGGAGTGTGTCTCTTCTGTGACACACCGATTCGGGCTAACCTCCTAACGGTCTCTTGATCTTGCTGCTCCAATTGTACATGGTGTATCTGCACATTTTTGATAGGGTTACGTGATAAAGCATCATCCAGTAAGTTGTCTTTCCCAGGCTGATGGACGATAGTGGCGTTAAACTGTTGGGTGAACAAAGCCCAACGTGTCAATCTATCACTAGACATGTCAGTTTGCAGCATAAACTGAAGTGCTTTGTGATCTGTAATAATGATAACCTTGTGTCCCAGCAACATTTTTTTCCACGCTTGCAAAGCTGTTACAAAAGCTAACGCTTCTAGTTCTGTCGTAAAGTAGTTTTCCTCGTGTTTCTTTAACTTACGACTAGTGAACGCAATGTAGTGCTTGTTGCCTGCCTCGTCTTTTTGGTATAAGACTGCACTAATGCCTATTCTTGATGCATCAGACTCTATATAGAACATCTTCTCAAAATCTGGGTACTCCAGTTTAACGTTGTTTCTGAGCATCTCCTTTGCTTTCTCAAAAGCCTCGTCTTCTGCGGTACTCCATTTCCATCTGTTATTCTTCTTGAGTAAGTCATACAGAGGAGCCATAATTTCAGAGTATCTCGGACAGTGACTGCTGATAAATTGGCATGCGCCTACAAATTCTCTGACTTGTTTCACCTTAGTTGGCTTTGGGAACCTTGTGATCGCATCTACTTTCTGCATGTTTGGATGATATCCATCTTTATCAATCGTATGCCCCAAGTAGTTGATCTCCTTCTTCAAGAATTGACATTTTCCAAAATTGACCTTGATATTGGCCTCCCTTAAATTTTCAAACAACTTTCTCAAATGCACTAAATGTTCTGCGGCGTTGGGTGAAGATACAATCAAATCGTCAATGTAGCAGATTACATTTTCCTTTACTTCGTCAGTGAGCTTGCTATCAAGTGCTCGAATGAGTGCTGGTCCACTGTTGACCATTCCAAAAGGCATTCTCACAAAGACCCATGACGTCTGGTCAAATAAGAATCCAGTGTACTGCATACTTTCTTCTTCTAGTTGAACTTGGTAAAACGAAGATGTCAAGTCAAGAACACTAAAACATGCTCTCCCTTTGAACTTTCGAAGCAGATCTCTAATCTTAGGTGGTCGGTCATTTTCTGGAAGAATCTTCAAGTTGATGGTCCGAGCATCGAGACAAAGACGTATCTGACCATTACTTTTCTTCACTACAGTGATGGGGTTTATATAAGACGACGCCTGTTTTTTAATAATCCCGTCTACCTCCATTTTTCTGATCAACCCTCGTACTTCTTGATAGTATTTCTCAGGTATGGGGTATATTCTCTTTTGGTAAGGGGTTTCATCGGTCAGCCTTATCTTGTACTTATAGTCTTTAATCAATACAGGCTTTTCATCAAAAATATCTTGGAATTCCTTTATCAAATCCTCAAATTCCCCCTGAATTTCTTCAAATCCTTTTGTTTTTCTACTGGGTATTTCTGTTAGATTCTCTACTTCATTGATAATGGTATTTAAAATTTCTTCCCTAAGGTCTATCTCCAGACTGTTTTTCACGTCCTGTTCTTCTATCTCTTCTGTGATCATGTACCCATCATTAAAGCTAATAATCCTATTCTTCATGTCAATAATGGCTCCAACTTTCGATATAAAATCGATTCCTAGCACAATATCGAAATGGATCTTGTTCACCACAATAAAGATCTGTTCATAATTCCTTCCATTAATTTCAAAGCTCAACAACACTTGGATCTTGCATTTCACTGCCTTGTCTTGGAAAATTCCTCTCACTTTGACGGTAGAAACTGGTAAAACTGTCATGTTTTCTCCTTTTAACAGACTTTTATAGCATTCATCAGAAATGATAGAAATAATTGCGCCGGTATCCATAAGAGCTTTGTACTGTTGGCCATCTATCAGTACAGAAATAATAGGTAATGCACATGGTCTTTCCTCTTTGACGATTTCCCTCTCTTCTAATAAATCCTCATCAGTTACTTCATAAATTTCATTAATGGTAATTAGGTGTGGTGTGGCAATATATTCATGGTTTCTCACTGTCGTTGAGAAATCGGCGGTTTTTTTAATGTTACCAATCTCAAAGTTCTGCTGGCTTGTAGAAGGACCAGGATCGATCACTACATTCTGTCTTTTCTTTTGGTTTTCAGCTTCCTTCTCTCGTAATTCCTTAAGATACTGCTGACTTTCTTACTCTCTCTCCTGATATTTGTCGGGTGTCATAACTTGACCTTGAGAATTCTGATTTTGATTCTGGTAATTTCTATTGTAGTTTCTATGGTAGCCCTGGTTATTGTAGTATATACCTCTTCCATTGTTATAATTTTCTCTATTATTAATCCAGCCTCTTCTTTGCTGATATGGACGGTAACCTTGCGATCTGTGGTTGCGAAAGTGATGGTTCCTGTGAGGACCTACATTTTCAGTTTTTTCTTCATTGGGCTTGTCAGTTTGCTGAACTTGATCCATATAGACTGTATTGATGTCTTTGAATTCGTGCCTCTGACCTTTTTGTACCACATTTGGCATTGGACTCGTGTAGTCAAGCCTTCTCAATAATTCGTCCATACTGGTCAAATCCCTGATGTTTGACGATATGATGAGTCTTCTCACCTCCACAGGCAGCATACGAGAAATCGCATCTATCAACTGCTCTGTTGACAATGGGGGTTGCAAAAATCTCAAGCGTGATAACTGGCTCGTGAAGAAATCAGCGTACCGTGTTGGAAGAGTACCTGAATACTTCCTTGAGTATACCTCAGCTCTTAATGAATTCTGCGCTTCGTTGGACCAGAATCGTTTTATCAGTGCCTCTGCAAATTCGTCAAAATTACTGAACGTATAGCGAAATGCTCTGAACCATTCAAGGGGTCCTCCAGCTAGAAATCTCTCCACTATCCTCATCTCTCTTTCTCTGGGAATGTGAGCTTCAATGAAATAGTCTTTCAGGTTCCTGATATATTCTATCGGTGGTAGACTATCAGTATTGCTAAATTTTTTAGGTTTGTCCTCGAAGTTCCGGATGACTGTCACATTTCTCGGATATGAATCCATGTAATTCTTCCCACTATCACGATATCTCCATTCAGGTTCAATATTCCTATCCTCTTCTTCTTCCCGGAATCTGGATATACGTTCCTCAGGACTAATATCTCTTTCTTCTGTAGCGAGGTTACATCGTCTGACGTAATTCCTATCATCTTCTCCAGTCAAGCCTTCTGGATCCTTATCCGTGATTTCCGTTATGACTTTCCTGATCAACTCTTCTTTATAGGTTTCCATCATGCTGGCTTCTCCTAGTTTCAAATTCTGAAGTTTGCTCGTGGTTTCATTAACATCAGAGACAACCTTATGAATTTGTTCCTCTAACGCGGATTTTAATGCTTGCACGTCCTGACCTATTTGCGTTCTATCCTCTACCTGTTTTTCGGATAGCGAATCCATCCTTATACTCAAATCTTTCCTAATTTGCACTACCTCATTATTAATGTCTACTTGTGTACTGGCAAGTTTTCTTTCAATTCGTTCCTGAATCTGAGTTACATGTTCCCCACTTGACCTGTTCCATTCATCTTTCCACACCGTTACATTTGCAGTTAACATTTCCGCAATATCTACTTCAATGTCTTCCTTAAGTAAACGATTATGATCTAATACTTGGGTTCTCATGACCTCTACATCATACTTTAATCCTGCTAAAGAAGCTGTTGTCCTAACAGACTCGTCAACCAACCTAGTTGTTAATGCACTAATGTTACGAGTACAAAGTGTTTTTGAAGTTTCAATTTCTTCTCTTACTTTATTAACATCAGTTTGAACTTTAGCAATGTCTACAAAAACAGTGTTAACTTCTACTTGTATCTTAGTTATATCGCTTTGCATCTCATTTACATCTGAATGAATGTTATTAATGTCTACTTGAACATTTGACACATCGGTTCGAACATTTTGAATCTCTCTTTGAACCTCTTCTACTTTATCTTGTACAGTAGCAACATCATTCCTAACAACAATTACTTCAGCTCTAGCACATGAAATATCACCCCGGACATTAGCAACATCAAGATTCAACATAGTAAGATCTTTCTGTACTTTAGAAACATCTGTTTTAACCTCTGAAACATCTTTAGGAATGTCACTTACAGCATTCTCGATTCCCTGGGTACTGATCTGTAAACGCGACATATCATTTTCTAAGTTTGCAGAACTGGTCTGAAGAACTTTCAGATTTTGATCCAGCATCTGCTTTACACTTTCATTCATGCTAGCTTTCAAATTAGCAGACATATTACTAGCATTCTCCTCCATTCTAATAGACATATTACTAGAATTCTCCTCCATCCGACTAGTATTCCTAGCTTCCATCTCCTTCATGCTGTTATTTATGCTAGCTTTCATCTCCTCCAACATTATTCTCAGACTCTCATCTGCCATTTCAATATTATTTCAAGAATAAACTGCTTTAGGGACATACATCAAACAGAGCAAAATAACAACATCTGAGCAACATTTTTCACCATATATAAATTTGAGCAATTTTCTGTCTTAAATCTAACTTATAATTACCTTATAATTAACCTTCGTAGACACTTCATGTTGAAATAAACTCAAGCACATGTTCAAATTTCTTTGGTTCATTTTAAAATATCCTAACACAAATAATTTACATTTACAATCCAAATAGTTTAATTTTATCTTTAATATGACTAAACATGTCATAAGCCGGTCAAATAAAATAAGACTCCAGATCATAGGTGATTTTTCTAAGTTTCCAGCCTATTTAACCTCTCTCAAGTTGTATAAGATCTGATCTTTTCTGAGTGTAATTTTCCTAATACAACACAACATTTAATCCCTATATAATCACACTCTCAAATTCTACAATTGGCCAAGACATCTAACAAAGAATCAACCTCTTCATTTGAGTCTTCACAATCCCATTGACATCGATAACTTGGTAATCCAATGTTATTCGAACACTCCACAAAATTGCGGTGCCAATTCTACTGCAATAACTTGGTAATCCAATGTTATTCAGTCGATCGTGCCAATCGAGCTGATCGAGCTGATCGTGTCCCATGTTTCAGGGTCGCCAATCCTACTGTCCCCGTAAATCCGGATAGTAGGCTGTCAGATATCCGCCCCCTCAATCGGATTGCCAATAATCAATCGCACCGGCACAGCTACATCAATGAAAATGGCACTGACAGATACTACCGAGATTAGAGCACAGCAGTTAACAAGAAATTATTGTGGAACACACCAAAATATACGGGGGTTCATACTTACCTTTACTTACCTCTTCAAATTAATCTCGGGTATGGGTTGCCAACTGGATCACTTAAAGTATGCCCACACAATAACCTCCACCATGATATTTAAAATGAACCAAGACGGAAACAAGAAACTTTAAACTGTACAATAATTTATTTCACATAAAGGGAATGACTTTAACAAAAATAGACAACAAAATACACGTGGCAATCAGAAGCCATTGTCAATATAACCATGTCCTCCTGTAGGACTTGTAGACGTTACATACAAAATTTTATCTTTCACTAGCTTATAAAGAACGTAATAATAGTAATACACTTGGAATGGATGAGGAAGTTGGAACGAGACATGTAGCAATTGTTTTCCTCTTTCATAAACATCACACTTTATTTATAACTGCAGGCATGTTACGTGGTCGACCTTGGCCTCTAACATACAGTTGTCAGACCAGCTGCGATCCACCCTACATCAAGTCGCATGCCTACGTCGTCAAGTGGACCCACCTGTCCAGTCAGTGTTAGCATATGCTCGTAACCTCGGAGCTTAGCTCCTTTTCAAACGCTTTAAATGTCCTCAACTCAACTCAAATATTATCACGCAAATCTTTTAAATGCTTCAATCACATGTTACTGGATTACTCTAATAATCCCAAAACTTGTTTAATTACATAATCCATATGTATACTTAGCGTTCTTTAGAGTATATTAACAAAACTCTTAATGTTTATAACAAATGCTCATTAATTGTTCATAACAATTATAAATTGTTTATAATATTGTCAAATGACAATTGAAAAATCTATACACGCCTCTCTTAATCCCTTTCATTTCACATTATTGTTAAAGATATTTACACAATTATTTACAATATTAATATTATTTATTTTTGGAATACATTAAACCACACGTTTATCCGGTTGATAATTACTCAAATCGGGTTAATATAATCGACCAATGAAGGTTAGTTATATTTAAGCTTATATTCAGGTTTAATAAGTTTTAATAATTATTATTATTATTTGTGACGGTAACCTCCATTCAAAATCGTTATCTCAAATTATTTAACACTCTTGTTAATTTTAACAGTAATTTCACATGATTAATTTTCAAAGGACCTGGACAATAAACTCAGCGGAAAAATACTTCGCTCAAATGCACAAATTGCATAAAATAGGCCCAGAATTCATCATATATTTCCATATATATGGCATAAAAATCTTCCACAATATATTCAAAAACCTCCACTTACAACTTCATTAATATTACTGTGGGAATCTCCTTCAATTATTCAAGGGCATTATTCATCAGCGACTTTTACATGTCCACTGAACTAACGATTATACATCCATAGTTCCACTTCAAAAATTCTTATATTCATTAATTGTTTCAAAACTGTTATTTATTTAACCTTCGTGGGTTTCATTCATGAATCGATATGAAGTAAAAATTTGCCAATCACTAATAAATTTAATAGCAAATACGATTATACACGCCTCTCTGGTCTATCAAAATTGAGATTAATATCTCCTAAGTATCGTAGTATAAAAATACTATCTTCAAACAAAGTTCATCTAAACTGCATAAATAATTGAATAGAATACAATTAGACTTTGGAATGCAAACATTATTGTTCCAATCTAGTATTGAGAAAAACTCCTATCAAATGTTCATTACTATAGTGTATTCAATAAATCGTAATCAAAGTTCATAGTTCATAAAATTGTCTATAATGCAATGGTAATTTCAGAACTGACGATAAATGTCTATGTTGCAATCATGTTCATAAAACGACTAGTATTTCCAAGATCGTCGATACAGAAATAGATTTTAACGCTCTAAAATCTTTTAATTATTCTTCTTTCTTGATGATGACAGAAAATTGGTCAAAGTAATTAACTGAAGAGAATTACTTTAATAAAATGACACGCTGTCTGAATTCAAATCTGCCATAGAAAATCGTTAACTATACAGTCAAATCGTGACTTCAAAAATATGCAAATTATGAAAGAATACCTATTATCAGTCTCAACTGATCCAAAATTATTTAAATATGCCAATGACATAACAATGTCTTAATAAATCGTAGAAAAAGCATAACTCATCGAAGTGTACTGAGTACAGAATTATCAAGCAAGAATATGGGGCAAAATATAGGACAGAACATTTGGGAAAATGGTTGCTCAGATATCGCTAAATGACTCAAATAAAACAAGAAACGTTCACGACTACCTTATCTGTTGATTGAAGTTCTAGAGGAAAATCTTCCAAAGAAGACTGGTGATGGTTCCATTTCACCAAAAAGATGTGCTCCGTCCTCGAACCTGGAACCAGCGCCCTCGGAGAATAGAACTGCTTCCTCCTCCGGAAATTGCACTGCTCCGTGTATACGATAGACATCCTTCTGGCAAAACTCTTCTTTGTGAGCCGGGTCTACCCTGGCCTCTCTTGAAAGTTCCCTGAAGTTCTGGCAGAAATTCGCCATGAAGTTTATTGCAGTTATTTCCGTAGAAATATTCATAGTTGTGGAGTATGAATATGTTTCTACTGCCATTTGATATAATTCAGCGTTGGACTACGAGGCATGAGTGTAGTTGGATATTCACTACATGCTCGCTTTTGTAGAAAGACGATTAGCGAAGTTCCATGCTGCTATTTCACTCCATTGACATATGTCCCAATTGCATTAAAGTCCTTAGCCTTCCATCTCCATTTCCGTTATAATAGTTGAAAGAACTGCGATATTATATTGTTCCATGTTAGAATGCAGCGTTGTAACACCAAATGCGATATGAAGTAGCACGGTTGCAATACGTGTCAGCCGTAGCGTAGAATGTGATATATTAAAAGTGCTTCTCAGGTGGCGAGAAAATCACTTTTGTCTGCCGTCTTAAAATGCCAATATCTTTCGAATTATAATCTTGAAAATGTTCAACCTTTCTACACACTTTAATATAGTACTGCACAATCGAATTAGCTCAAAGGCATTAGTCAACACTTGATATATTATCTTGTAGACTTGAAAATGTGTGCGTTTCAACTTCGCCTAATTTCAAACACCGTAAAATGGAACTGCGGCACGCTCGAAGCTCGTTCGATGCGGTTGGCTTTACCACACGCGCTAAAGACGACTTGTTTCACTGTATCACTCGACAATGACTATATGACATCAGAAATATATATGCGGAATGAGATATATATGCGATATGAGAGCTCCTCTCTGCTGTGCAAGACCATTTATCAACTTCTTAAGGGGCGTATCCATCCCTTCCATAGCTTGTTTCTCCGTCATTGCTAGAAGTTCTAACTTTGGCAATACTTGACGGATTTTCAAATTTCAAAAACTCAAAATTAATTTCTTCAAAATTCCAAATCAATGCCATAACTGAAAATAGTTTTCCACAATTCTGCATTCCAAAAGTAATTAAATATGATAGTTTCAGTAATCTCCGTCTCCCTCCAAACTATCGTTCATTGGTTCGAGTCTTTCCTCCAATCGCGTAACTTCTTCCTCAGCACAATTCCATGTTTCCCTGCGACTGCGTCGTAAATCTCAGATCTTTCTCGAACAAAATCATGACGTCACCAAGAATCTCAGCTCAAGCAGCCTACTTGCGTGAAATCTGCGTCATCCGTGCTTACGTCATAGATATCCACGTCACAACTATGACAGCCATAACTTTCTTCATATTTGCCAATACAGCCATCGTGGTCTCAATATAATTCAATTTACGGGGGCAGTACCATCCCGGCATTTGCCCGAAGACGAAGAGGGACACCACGGAAAAACACTTCGAGGATGGCTGAGGTGGGAATCGAACCCCCTCTTCACATTTGGACCACCCGAGGCTGAGTAGACCCCGTTCCAGTCCTCATACCACTTTTCAAATTTCGTGGCAGAGCCGGGAATCGAACCCAGGACCACCGGGGCGGCAGCTAACCATGCTGACCGCTACGCTACGGAGGCGACTTAGTTTTGATAGCTTTGAAATATCCCTGAGCCACTGCCATTTCAATCGCATCCCTATTCACGTTCTCACACGTTGCACGCCGTTGTTTTATGGGTAGCGATAAACATTACCTCGTGAACAGAAGAGAGTAGAAAATATCTAACGAGACAGTGGAGTATCGTACCAAGTGACATTCCCGCGGTAATGAGGAGTTCTCAGTGAACTACCGTCGTACTCTTGTCACTCAAACTGTCATATCTTTGGCATTTATAGACTAATCAGTGGCGTGTTCGTACTTGCATGATTAATAAACTGCGTGCAACAAACTGGGATTGCCTTCAAGCACAACATCACAGCTATAAGTAGATGAAATTAGCTGAAACATTTTAAGTGAAATATTTTGCTAGAGTATTTTCACCATCGCAGCCAATTTTTGGACAATAGTTGCCTCGAAGAACAATGAGTTACACAGTGGACAATAAGGTTGAAAGTATTTTTTCAAGCAAATTCCTAGTCGGTAGGGCCAATACTGTAGCTCATGAGCCATGCATGTGAGACTTTCTTTTGGTACTTCTCTGCGACGCCGATATTTGAGTTTTTTTTTAAATTTTTTGGGCTACTCGTTATAAAAAAGTTTGTGAAAGGAATAGAAAAAGTACTAAATGAAAACATGAACTACTCTCAACTGCGAGTGGCAAGTATCATTATATAGGTGGTTGATCATTTCAAAATATTGACTATCTACATGGGCTTCACACTGTGGATACAAATCAGAATTTCATTTCGTATATCACAACAGCAACCCAATTGTTATTATTATTATTATTATTATTATTATATTATTATTATTATTATTATTATAATTATTCTTATTATTATGATTATTAGTGGCCTCCATGGTGTAGTGGTCAGCGTGCTTAGCTGCCACCCTGGAGGTCCGAGGTTCGATTCCCGGCTCTGCCACGAAATTTGAAAATTGGTATGAGGACTGGAACGGGGTCAACTCAGCCTTGGGTGGTCTAAATGAGTAGAGAGGGTTCGATTCCCACCTCAGCCATCCTCGAAGATGTTTTTCGTGGTTTACCACTTCGTCCTCGGGCAAATGCCGGGATGGTAGGCCTACCTAGCGTAAGGCCACGGCCGCCTCCTTCCCTCTTCCTTGTCTATCCCTTCCATTCTTTCCATCCCGTCCCATCCGTCATGGGACCCCCTGTTCGCTTTGCTAGTGAGGCTGCCCGTGTGAGGCGCTAGTCCCGCCTCCCCAGTTGTATCCCCCGAGCCGATGACAAGCTCCAGGACACTGTCCATAGAAGCGATAAAGGTGGGATCCCTAGCTGAGTCCGTGGGAAGAGCCTACCTAGAGGGTAAACTGACTACGAAAAATAATATAAAAGGAAGGAAGATTGTAGTTTAACGTGACCGCGAATCATGTGATTATGAATCACGGGACTTCCTTCTTACGTGGAATCCGGACCACAGGACATAGCATTTCACTTCGAAAATCTCACATGCATTTACCGGGAATCGAACCCTGTCCATCTTGGTGAGAGATCAACCGCTGGACCGCTGTGCCACCACGCTCCCTAAAAAGAATATATATAATATGCATAATAACAATGATAATTATAATTTTATGGGGCAGACTTAGATTCAGATCGATGGTGAACAAACACCATTATACTGCCAACCTCCGGATGAGAGCCACCACTGCATGGACAGCAAAAATGAAGAAAAATCATAGTGAGATAATGAAGAGATTATGGGAAGAGAAGAAAGCTAATTGAAATTCATCTGTGATATAGGTTCAATCATGCTCCTTAGTTGAATAATAATAATAATGGGGTAGTATGTGCATGTACAATTGAGTTTGGGATCGTAAAGGAGGTGACCGCGGGCTCATGTTAGGAATCATACAGCATTTAGCTGGAGTATAAGTTGGTAAACCATGGAAAACCACTTCCAGGATGGATCAGGTGGGAATCGAACTCACCAATTCTCAGTTTTGACTCACAAGGCCGGTGTATCCTGTTCCTTCCCTCATATCAGAACTTAATTCTTTAGCAGAGCTGTGAATCGAAACTGGACAGCCAAGAATGCTAGCCACTAAACCACAAGGTGCTCTGTTCCGAGACAGGGCTTGATGCGTACAGCCTTTTGTGAAGTTCAATGCAGCCATTCATAAGTCGTAACTGGGGAATAAACATGGATGGACGGGCAACCGAGCATATACCTTTTCCCTGATAGATTTCATATTCCTACTTTCCCGGATATCAATTCATTCATTTACTTTATTTGCAAATGGGGGTGATTCCCCGGTGGCAAATTGTTCAATAAATTACAGAAAAGTACCAACAATAATATTGAACACACTTAATGTACACAAGTCGCTATTTGGGAACTACAGTAATTACATCGTGTAATTACACAAATTTTCACTCTTCTCATAAGCCTATCAATATATTTGTGGAATGGCTCTAAGACTGTGGCGGTTAATGAGTTCCAATTATCACTACCACGATTAATGAGAGACTATTTCCCATAATTAGCCTACTTTCGATTTGTGCACAAAATGAAAGTAGACTTATGAGATCTACATATGGCCAAAAAATTGTGGATATGTCGGTGTGTCTGTGAGTGTGTATGTGCGTGTGTGATTTGGAATGTCTCCCCCCCCCCCTCCTATCAATTCAAACACGGTGGAACCTAATTGAACCAAATTTGTTACAGAGGTAGTACTAGCAAAGGGCACCTCAGTTTCATATTTTATATCACCGCCATCTTGACGGAAACGTAATGGTGGCCACCCAAATGTTCAAAGCTTGAATCAAATTAGGACTAACCTAATCATCTGATCTCTACGAAATTTTGCAACTTTATACCTTCATGTGGGAAGCGTCTTTTGCCAAAACTACAAGGTCATCAACCCAATAGCTTGAAGATGGCGGCCGTGTATGTGTGCAAATCGATCCCCCCTATGAATTCAAACACAATGAAACAAAATCGAACCACCTTTGGTACAGAGGTAGTACTAGCAAGTGACAACTCAGTGTCATGCTGTATATCACCGCCATCATAACAATAAAGGAATGGCGCCCACCCAAATGTTCTGAGCTTAAATCAAATTATGACTAACCTAATCATCCGATCTCTACCAAATTTTGCAACGATATACCGTAATGTGGGAAGCGTCTTTTTCCTGAACTACAAGGTCATCAGCTAAATAGTTTCAAGATGGCGGATGTATAAATCATGCAAGTATTATAGCCAAACCGTAACTTACGATTCAACGAGGCCTAGCCTTACCAAATACGATCTTCTTACATAGGGAGGTTTAAACTGTCCTTAGGGAGGTGACCAGTAGGATATTCGCATTTTAAAATACAACATTATTCCGCAGTGGTGACTAATAGTTCATTCTAATCGTGCCGATTCGTGCTTGTCCGTGCCGTCCCGTTGTCAAAATGGCCGCTATTTCCGTAATTTAAGTTTATATCCTTTTAGGAATGTAGTGAACAAAATAATACATATTTAGTATCATATAGTTTATAAAAAAGGCAGAAAACGCTAATGAAATCGTTCATTGCTAGACGAAATATTCTAGGCAGTTATACTAAATATGTTATTAACGAAATGTTATCATTTAGAGTGTTTAGCGTAGTTGTAGCGTCTCTGACTCGTAGCTTGGAAGTTCCTGGTTCAAATCCTAACAGGTTAATTTTTTACTTTGTTCTTTTTGTATTTATTGATTTATAACCACTCACACGGTATAATGTTAAACATATATAGTGTGTATTTGCGATCGAAAATATTACGTAGGCTATAACACCACATATTTCAACACTCGACTACAGCGATTAAAATTCGTTGTCCTTGATCCGCGGTAGAGTCTATTGTTGTTGTTGTTGTTGATTCTTTAGGGGTTTTGCGGCATCGTGGTCTTGTAGCCCCGTGTACTTGGGTGTGTGTAGAAGTTGTCTGATAACTTGTGTCACTGTGATGTCTGTAGGCTTACTAGTGGGTGTACTTTTATACAAGGAAGGATTTGGGTAGGAAGCTGTTTTTGTTGTTTCATTTGAGATGCATGGGCATCATGGTCATTTAACCCCGTGTACTTGGGTGAATGTTGAATTTTGCCTGAAAACCTGTGTTATTGTGATGGCTGTATTAGTGTGTGTGTATGTAATTCAGGTGTGGATTCAATCAATCAACGTATAATATCCGTATAGCATGTTGTATTTCAACGAGCTACTACAACCAACATTCAATTATACTCCTTGAAAAGGACAAATAGTTATAACTATACACATGCATTTAGGAGAAAGTAGGCTATATGTTCTTTACTGAACATCTTGTTTTTTGCTGCGGTCGGCCCTTGACTTTATGCGGATGATCTGCTCGGCTCAGGTAGGTGGGATCTTCACATGCTGGACGATGAGTGTAAGTGTTAAACATAGCGTAGAGTCTGGATTTCGTCCTTCTATCCTCCAGAGACTCCCACCCTAGCTTTTCTCTTATTCGAGTTACACTACTTCTATGATTAAAGTCGTTGAGCACAAACCTAGCAGCCTTCCATTATACCATCTCCAGCCTACTTGATATGGGACCCAAACCGTTGAGCAGTATTCCAAGATTGGCCCCACGAGGGTCAAATATCCTAATTCTTTGCGTTGCAACTACTGCGTTAGTAGTGGAGTACTAGGAGTTCTGCCCCACTTCAAAACCCCCCTTGCTCTACTACTAAGCCTCAGCCATGTTAAATATCTCTTGAACGCATGGTCCGATTTTGACAAATGAGGTATTGTTGGACTCGGGCTGACGTCCTCTTTGCTATGGACCACTCATTATATTTTTCAAAATTTTTTTGAAAATTTTTGTTTTCGAAAATAGGCGATAGTTTGAAAACCAAACAGGATAGAACGTTGTGCCATGGCTCAAACGAACAGTCTTTATGACCTTTATTTTTTGTAATAAAAAATTTTTATTTTTTATATTTTTTTGAAAACACTCGAATTTTGAAAATCCTATATTTTGGAAACTAGGAACTCTACAAAAAAAATTGTTTAACGTAAATCAATGGTCCCTACCCCCTCTACCCCCAAAATAAATTTAAAGTCTCTAGAATGAAAACCTGCAGTAGTGTGGTAAGGACAGAGCTGCTTATAAAAGCAAGTGGTGAGCCCCTGCGACCTTGGAATGGAAGGAGCCATGCTAGGAGGGCGTGCTTGGATTCGTTTTTTTCGTCTCGTTGTGCTCTTTACGGGAATGTCGGTGTCGAAAAGGTGAAAATCTGGAAACACAGTCTTTTTGGGGTAAAAACGTGATTTTAGACTTTTTGCTATATCTCACGAACCAATAACGCTAGAGGCGTGTTCGACAGGTCCAAGGACTCGGGGTGACGTCCTCTCTGCTATGGACCACTCGTTATAATTTTTAATAAAATTGGAAACTCGGTTTTGGGGTAAACACGTGTTTTTTGTGATTTTGTTGATATCTCACGAAGCAATAACGCTAGAGGCATGTACGATGGGTCCAAGGATTCGGGCAGACGTCCTCTTTGCTATGAACTACTCGTTGTAATTTTAAAAAATTTTGGAAACGCGATTTTGGGGTAAACACGTGTTTTTTGTGATTTTTGCCGATATCTCACGAACCAATAACGCTAGAGACGTGTACGAGGTGTCCTAGGACTCGGGCTAACGCCCCCTTTCAAATGTGGTAGATAGTTTTTTTTCCAAAAAGATAATTCACAAAGGGCCTAACGCCATACATGTTGAAAAAACGTTTTCTTTTTCTTTACCTGTTTATAATTTTCATGGAGCGTGGTGGTTGAGAGAGACGATACGGCTGGATGTGTGTGTTTCAACAAACCTGTCGCTGACCAAGGTGGCTGTGTTCAATAGATCAATTGATATTTCGACGAGTCGGTGTATGACAGAGCGAGGGTGCGTTTTCTGATATTTTACCTTTAACGTGTAAACGGTGATGAGAACTAGGTTCTATGTTGGTCGAAGCGAGTAGAGAAAATAAACTTGCCGACGAGCAGGAGGTGAATGTCATTTGAGCTTATTGGAAGGCTCCGATCTGACTTGACAACAGGTGACGCTTGAAGGTGAAATAATCTGACCATCGTGGTTGCAGGGGAGTGTGAAAGGCATGCACACACATGTGTGAAACCACAGGCACGCTAAACCAGTGACATCCTGTTTTGCTTCGTACGTGACAAAATGCAAGTTCATGTGAAATTTGATTCGCCACAGGTGTTCGCCTGGGACGTTAGCTGTCCACGTGACCGATAACAGAATGTTCAAAGCGTGGGAAAAAATGATTATACATGCAACGTAGCATATATAAAGACATGTCGTTATCATTTCCACTCTCACTTGGGTGGACTACCTTTCAACACACTGCGTTGCATGAAACCCCTGGTCTTGTTTAACAGTTTTGGTGTTGGTGGAAAATACTTAACCTTGTTGTGGGGTAGGTATTTATTTATATATTTATTCATTTATACATTTATTGATTAATATATATATATATATATATATTTACAAGCAATTATTTATTGATTAAGTAATTAATGATTTTATTTATTTGTTTGCAGATAACCGGCATACCTTACATGTCTGAGGGAGAAGAAACCATTGCACTTTTGAGCCCACTAAAAGGGAAGAGTAACAAGTCACTGCAAGTAAAGGTGAGATGATTTTTTTAAACTAACTTGTTTAATTTTTTTTGTTTTATGTTTTATTTTATGAAATGTATGTATTAACCTGAATTTAGGTATTTATAGCGGTTTATTTTATTTATTTTTAGAAACTTGGAAAGAATAGCCTTACCGCCGTAGCAGTCGCTGAAAAAAACCAGAAACGCACTAAAGCGAAACCACTGCCAAAGAGTGAACTGTTTAAAACTCAGGTAAGTCCAACTTAAAAATGCTATTCCATTTTACCACTACTGAAAACTCGTAGACAAAAAAAATTCATTACCTGTACATGACTGGGACAATGATTGCTTTCTTGATTAATGGCTATGTTGTTGTTGTTGACTGGGAAAAGTACAAGGCCATGTTGGATTTTCTAAAAATAAAATAATAAATTTAATTTACGGGTGGTTCCCTATGGACTCAACGAATATCCACAGGTTTGAACATGATAATGTGAACAAAATGACATGACATTCATTTTTGTTTATATATTGGTTAAAGGGAGGGTGGGGGAATGTAAATGACTGTAGCTTTATAAAAAAGAAAATAAGTACATGGGTTACTGTTAGTGCCAACATACAGTTTATTTTTAATGGTGTTTTGATATATTAATGCCAATTAACGTTAACGTTTTATTTACAAGTATTGATTGATTGATTGATTGATTGATTGAGTGATGGGTTATTTTGTTTGCTTTTAGGTGTCGTCATGTGCCATTAACGTAATGAACAGACAGTGAACAAGCATGCATTATGCTTTAAAGTACTCTGTGCAATGTTAATAACTTACAATAAGAAAACGTTTTATTATAACACATGGCGTTAGTACCAAATACAACAAGTGAGCAAGTTGGTTTACCACGTGGGTTAAATTTAAAATCAGAACATGATCGATGGTTAACATTTGAATCCTGGCCTGTAGGCTTTTTGTCGACGCATGAACTTGCAAAAGCAGGTTTTTTTTACTTGAACCGAGAAGATGTGGTGCGCTGTGTGTTTTGTCGTATTGAACTTTCACACTGGGAAGAAGGGGATGATCCCTTTAGAGACCATTTGCGATGGTCTCCTCACTGTCCTTACATGCTTGGAAAGCAAGTGGGTAACCTACCCGTGCATTCATTTTACCGAACCACAAGGCCTTTGGCCGCTACTTACGTTGCTGAATCACAAATAAATAATAATAATGATGTATTACCAGCCAACGGTAGTGTCGATATATGTGGTTCATATGCCATAGACAGTGTTGAATTGGCGTGTGCTTTTGAAAAATTGGGAGTTTGCAAGACTAAAGCACTAGCACACTCAGAGTACAGCTCTGTTGAAAAACGTTTCGAATCTTATAAAAATGTTTGGCCATTAATATTAAAACACCTTACCAAACAGCTAAGTGAAGCTGGATTTTTTTATACTGGTGAAGGGGATAAAACAATATGTTTTTATTGTGGATTTGCGTTAAAGGATTGGCAAATGACTGATGACCCTTTTGTGCAACACGCTCGTTGGTTACCAAACTGTAAATACATGGTGTTGCTTAAAGGTCAGGAATTTGTGAACACTATTCGTAAAGAAAAAGTGATTGCAGCACAAGACATAAAAGTGCCTTTAGAGTTAGAGCACGCGGAGCAAATACATAAGGCTGAAAGAAAAGACTTGTGTTACGAACAGATACAAAAGTGTGACCAACAATTATGTAAAATTTGTTATCAAGATGAACTAGGTGTTGTATTTTTACCCTGTGGACACATGATAGCCTGTGTCAAGTGTGCATTAGAACTTAACACTTGTGCTATATGCAGAAAAGTAGTATCTGCTACAGTTAGGGCATTTCTTGCATAACTAGTATAATTTATTCGCCATGCATCGTGCAAAATCCCTAATTGCACAATATTATTAAAGCTGTTTTAGAGTGTAATAGATATGCTTTTGTTTTGTTTATAGACTACTACAATGAATGTTTTGAATGCTGTGGGACAATCATGTGGCTTAGAGACAAAGAAGCTCAGCGAATTGCCAACGCATATTCCATTCCGCATTATCAAGATTCGGAAATTGAAAACAGCATATGGTGATCGTGTACTTTGTGTATGTGAAAACTTTGAGACATTTCTGCCTATACGGTTTAATGATATGTCGGAGAGTGTTTTTGATGAAGTCAATAATGCTGTGCAACCTGTACACTTAATTTATGAAGGTTTTAAAAACAATAGGTGCATGGTTCGTTTTAATTAAATAAATAAATAATGTGAAATAATAATGGAAAATATAAGTAATGACAATATACTGAAAAAGAAAGAAAATATGTGTATAGAATAGTAATATTTTAGTGTTTAGTGTTGTCTTTAAAAATATTATGATGAAACCAAAAAAAATGTATATAAAGTTTGTAAATAAATGCAAAATGATGTTACAATGCTGTTTTATTTTATACAAAGTTAATATATTTAACATTGCAGAGTATACATGTTTATGACAATAAATGCACACTGAATACAAGCCTTTCTCACTTTACAATAGTCTGTTATAGTTTTAAACACAAGGCTTGTTGTAGATCATTTTCTAGCAATGTCCATTCAATGTTGTTTTCGAAAAGTGGGGAAGCCACAATGGTTGTATTGACATAAAAACCTTATGGTTATTACTATTTAGTCACTTTGATCCCATTGCATATCAAGAGCAGATGACCTAGTTGTTCCACTCTTTAAAACGACAACAACAACACTACCTCTTGCATAGTTTGTGATGTTGATGGCTCTTGCGACGTGGAAGATGGATTAAAAATAACTTTGAGAACAGGGGTTAAACGTTGATCATTAAACAATGCACTATTTTGAGTAGCAATATAGTTTTCTTGATTTTTTGTCGACGGCAACTGTGTTTCATGCGGTACACTACATTGATGTTCACTGACACTTAAAACCTCACTATTTTTACTTTTTAGGTCACCACGACAATGTTTGGAACGTTGCTTTGAACAACGCCAAATAACAGTTCCATTTTTATTGGTTCGTTTCACAATATATGAATATCCTTTATAGTATGCGTAAGGCTTACCATACCTAGTCACTGATACTTCCATATCAACTGTCAAGCATAGACTAAGCTCTAGTAAAGTCAACTTGGTAATAAGAATACTAGTTTAATGTGAGAGCAAATATGGATCCAAAGACTTCAGGTAAAAGTGAAAGCAAATAAGCAAATATTAGAAACAAGAGTTGGGGTGAAAGTGGTCGCAAAGTGGTAGACCCATTACACAATAATTTCAGCACGACGAAGCTCTTGTTCAATTTCTTTGATTTCCCAATCGTGACCAGTATGGCCAGCTTGACGTGAGGCATGCAACAACTGTAGCCGCTGGACGAGCTTATTGGGATTGTGCCAGTATACAAATTTAACAAATGGATTTTTAGGTGTAAACAAAGCATTACCATTATCATGATCATTATCATCATCATCATCATTATCATCATCATGATCACCATTATCATCATGACCATCATCACTGTTACTATATAGTCCTTTTTGATCCTCTTGCAATACCACTTTATTTATAGTCTGAGTTGATTTTGATAGTGTTGAAGGTTTCTTGGACGTTGACAACTGTCCTAACATGACGTTTTGAGGACATGATAAGTCCTTTTGAACAAACACTGCACTATTTTTAGCCGCAATATCGTTTTCTTGAACTTGCTTTTTAGCATTTTGATAATTGTTTGTAAACAGTAAGCGTGGTTCGTTTCGAGCACTACATTGATGAACACTCACACTTAAAACCTTTCCATTTTTACTTTTCAGATTGCCTCGACATTTTGTTGACCTCTCTTTTGAGCATCGCCAGAATATTATTCCATTCACATTCTGGCGATTATAGTTATAGGAGTAGCCTTGATAGAGTGCACGTAGCCTACCTTTGTTGGTTGTAATAAGTTCCATAGTAGTAACTGACCTGTCAGTACGATGTTCACACTACAAAGGTTACAACTGTTTTGCTGATGGAGTGACCTACCATAAGCTTATATATTGGCTTATGTGTTGGCTTTTCGTGTTGGCTTTTCGTGTTGGCTTTTGTGTTGGCTTTTGTGTTGGCTTTTCGTGTTGGCTTTTCGTGTTGGCTTTTCGTGTTGGCTTTTCGTGTTGGCTTTTCGTGTTGGCTTTTGTGTTGGCTTTTTGTGTTGGCTTTTCGTGTTGGCTTTTTGTGTTGGCTTTTTGTGTTGGCTTTTTGTGTTGGCTTTTCGTGTTGGCTTTTCGTGTTGGCTTTTTGTGTTGGCTTTTTGTGTTGGCTTTTCGTGTTGGCTTTTGTGTTGGCTTTTTGTGTTGGCTTTTCGTGTTGGCTTTTCGTGTTGGCTTTTTGTGTTGGCTTTTCGTGTTGGCTTTTTGTGTTGGCTTTTCGTGTTGGCTTTTCGTGTTGGCTTTTTTTTGTATTGGCCTTTCGTGTTGGCTTTTTGTATTGGCTTTTCGTGTTGGCTTTTTGTGTTGGCTTGAGTACTGGCTTTTGTATTGGCTTATTTGACAAGTTATTTGTGTCAATGTATTTAGTGGATTTTTTTCTTGGTGTTGGAAAGTAGTTGAAAGAGAGGGAATATTTAATGATGATGATGATAATTGTTGTTTTAAGGGGCCTAACATTTAGGCTATCGGCCCCTGATGGTTTGGGTGATCGTGAAGATGAAAAATGAAAAGCGAACTTAAAACTAAAACTAACTACTAACCTACATACTAGAAGAAGAAATGGAAAAATAAAGGAGAATAAGGCAAATAAAAGGACAGAAGGAAAAGAAATGCCCTCAACCCTCGGAGAAGGCGGATCGAGGGACTTGGAAGGAAGGAGGGCCATGAAAGGCAGATAGGAAAGTGAAAGAGGAGAGGGTCCGCCCCAAAGGTAAGGGACAAAAGAGGAAAACGGACCCAGCTCAGGAATCCCTCGGGGTCGCCAACTCCCGAACTCACCAGCCGTGAGCCCCTGAGGGTGTAGCATTAACTAGGGTGCACCAGAAGTGGTGGGGCTACATACACCCTGCCTCCTTAAGGGCCTAGAGCACAAGGCAGGAGGTAAAAGGAAGAGAAAAAGAAGGCTGACCCCTCGCAGAAGGAGGGTATCAGAAAAGATGAGACAAGGGCCAATTAAGGCGGGAAAGGAAGAGACTCCCTAGGCCTCGGATACCCTAATACCGTCGGGGTCAGAAGAGAACAAGAGTTGACCAAGGGAGGTCGACAGGAAAGAAGACAGAGAGGAGCCCGGCACAAGTAAGTGGAAACAATGCCGGACTCAGCTGGGGCCCCGTGGTCGCCAACCCACGCCCACAAGATGTGAGCCCCTGGGGGAGGGAATATTTAAAGACTTAACCTCAGCTCACTAACCTAACCTAACCTAACCTAACCTTTCAACTCTCAGATGTTAATTAAATTCTGTGCATAGTCGAGTTGGAGCCCAAGACCTCAGGGGTAAAAAAACAATTATTTTTGACGACTTATTTTGGTAACTTATTTTAATGGCTAACCTAACTTTACCTAACCTAACCTAACCTCAGCTCACTTTGGATATTACTAGTAAGTGTTCATATCCTCTGCTAGGTAGCATGCTAGTAGTACAGGTAGTGCTCATATTTACCGCTAGATAGCGGAAACATACTTTGCATGTTGCATGTGACACTTGTGAAGTTTAACCACATGCAAGACGTGCTTGTATAAGTTCTCTATTTAAACTCAATATACAATAAACCACTAAATGTTCAGAACTAACATGTATAGCCATGTTTAGGGTATATAGGAGACCCTTAGCAAGAAAGGCTGTCTAACCCACGAGTGTACAGCCTTGTCATACACAGTAAGCACCTGTTGGCAGAAAACAACAACAACAACAACAATTTGAGAAAGCCAACAGGTGCTTACTGTGTATGACAAGGCTGTACACTCGTGGGTTAGACAGCCTTTCTTGCTAAGGGTCTCCTATATACCCTAAACATGGCTATACATGTTAGTTCTGAACATTTAGTGGTTTATTGTATATTGAGTTTAAATAGAGAACTTATACAAGCACGTCTTGCATGTGGTTAAACTTCACAAGTGTCACATGCAACATGCAAAGTATGTTTCCGCTATCTAGCGGTAAATATGAGCACTACCTGTACTACTAGCATGCTACCTAGCAGAGGATATGAACACTTACTAGTAATATCCAAAGTGAGCTGAGGTTAGGTTAGGTTAGGTAAAGTTAGGTTAGCCATTAAAATAAGTTACCAAAATAAGTCGTCAAAAATAATTGTTTTTTTACCCCTGAGGTCTTGGGCTCCAACTCGACTATGCACAGAATTTAATTAACATCTGAGAGTTGAAAGGTTAGGTTAGGTTAGGTTAGGTTAGTGAGCTGAGGTTAAGTCTTTAAATATTCCCTCCCCCAGGGGCTCACATCTTGTGGGCGTGGGTTGGCGACCACGGGGCCCCAGCTGAGTCCGGCATTGTTTCCACTTACTTGTGCCGGGCTCCTCTCTGTCTTCTTTCCTGTCGACCTCCCTTGGTCAACTCTTGTTCTCTTCTGACCCCGACGGTATTAGGGTATCCGAGGCCTAGGGAGTCTCTTCCTTTCCCGCCTTAATTGGCCCTTGTCTCATCTTTTCTGATACCCTCCTTCTGCGAGGGGTCAGCCTTCTTTTTCTCTTCCTTTTACCTCCTGCCTTGTGCTCTAGGCCCTTAAGGAGGCAGGGTGTATGTAGCCCCACCACTTCTGGTGCACCCTAGTTAATGCTACACCCTCAGGGGCTCACGGCTGGTGAGTTCGGGAGTTGGCGACCCCGAGGGATTCCTGAGCTGGGTCCGTTTTCCTCTTTTGTCCCTTACCTTTGGGGCGGACCCTCTCCTCTTTCACTTTCCTATCTGCCTTTCATGGCCCTCCTTCCTTCCAAGTCCCTCGATCCGCCTTCTCCGAGGGTTGAGGGCATTTCTTTTCCTTCTGTCCTTTTATTTGCCTTATTCTCCTTTATTTTTCCATTTCTTCTTCTAGTATGTAGGTTAGTAGTTAGTTTTAGTTTTAAGTTCGCTTTTCATTTTTCATCTTCACGATCACCCAAACCATCAGGGGCCGATAGCCTAAATGTTAGGCCCCTTAAAACAACAATTATCATCATCATCATTAAATATTCCCTCTCTTTCAACTACTTTCCAACACCAAGAAAAAAATCCACTAAATACATTGACACAAATAACTTGTCAAATAAGCCAATACAAAAGCCAGTACTCAAGCCAACACAAAAAGCCAACACGAAAAGCCAATACAAAAAGCCAACACGAAAGGCCAATACAAAAAAAAGCCAACACGAAAAGCCAACACGAAAAGCCAACACAAAAAGCCAACACGAAAAGCCAACACAAAAAGCCAACACGAAAAGCCAACACGAAAAGCCAACACAAAAAGCCAACACAAAAGCCAACACGAAAAGCCAACACAAAAAGCCAACACAAAAAGCCAACACGAAAAGCCAACACGAAAAGCCAACACAAAAAGCCAACACAAAAAGCCAACACAAAAAGCCAACACGAAAAGCCAACACAAAAAGCCAACACAAAAGCCAACACGAAAAGCCAACACGAAAAGCCAACACGAAAAGCCAACACGAAAAGCCAACACGAAAAGCCAACACAAAAGCCAACACAAAAGCCAACACGAAAAGCCAACACGAAAAGCCAACACATAAGCCAATATATAAGCTTATGGTAGGTCACTCCATCAGCAAAACAGTTGTAACCTTTGTAGTGTGAACATCGTACTGACAGGTCAGTTACTACTATGGAACTTATTACAACCAACAAAGGTAGGCTACGTGCACTCTATCAAGGCTACTCCTATAACTATAATCGCCAGAATGTGAATGGAATAATATTCTGGCGATGCTCAAAAGAGAGGTCAACAAAATGTCGAGGCAATCTGAAAAGTAAAAATGGAAAGGTTTTAAGTGTGAGTGTTCATCAATGTAGTGCTCGAAACGAACCACGCTTACTGTTTACAAACAATTATCAAAATGCTAAAAAGCAAGTTCAAGAAAACGATATTGCGGCTAAAAATAGTGCAGTGTTTGTTCAAAAGGACTTATCATGTCCTCAAAACGTCATGTTAGGACAGTTGTCAACGTCCAAGAAACCTTCAACACTATCAAAATCAACTCAGACTATAAATAAAGTGGTATTGCAAGAGGATCAAAAAGGACTATATAGTAACAGTGATGATGGTCATGATGATAATGGTGATCATGATGATGATAATGATGATGATGATGATAATGATCATGATAATGGTAATGCTTTGTTTACACCTAAAAATCCATTTGTTAAATTTGTATACTGGCACAATCCCAATAAGCTCGTCCAGCGGCTACAGTTGTTGCATGCCTCACGTCAAGCTGGCCATACTGGTCACGATTGGGAAATCAAAGAAATTGAACAAGAGCTTCGTCGTGCTGAAATTATTGTGTAATGGGTCTACCACTTTGCGACCACTTTCACCCCAACTCTTGTTTCTAATATTTGCTTATTTGCTTTCACTTTTACCTGAAGTCTTTGGATCCATATTTGCTCTCACATTAAACTAGTATTCTTATTACCAAGTTGACTTTACTAGAGCTTAGTCTATGCTTGACAGTTGATATGGAAGTATCAGTGACTAGGTATGGTAAGCCTTACGCATACTATAAAGGATATTCATATATTGTGAAACGAACCAATAAAAATGGAACTGTTATTTGGCGTTGTTCAAAGCAACGTTCCAAACATTGTCGTGGTGACCTAAAAAGTAAAAATAGTGAGGTTTTAAGTGTCAGTGAACATCAATGTAGTGTACCGCATGAAACACAGTTGCCGTCGACAAAAAATCAAGAAAACTATATTGCTACTCAAAATAGTGCATTGTTTAATGATCAACGTTTAACCCCTGTTCTCAAAGTTATTTTTAATCCATCTTCCACGTCGCAAGAGCCATCAACATCACAAACTATGCAAGAGGTAGTGTTGTTGTTGTCGTTTTAAAGAGTGGAACAACTAGGTCATCTGCTCTTGATATGCAATGGGATCAAAGTGACTAAATAGTAATAACCATAAGGTTTTTATGTCAATACAACCATTGTGGCTTCCCCACTTTTCGAAAACAACATTGAATGGACATTGCTAGAAAATGATCTACAACAAGCCTTGTGTTTAAAACTATAACAGACTATTGTAAAGTGAGAAAGGCTTGTATTCAGTGTGCATTTATTGTCATAAACATGTATACTCTGCAATGTTAAATATATTAACTTTGTATAAAATAAAACAGCATTGTAACATCATTTTGCATTTATTTACAAACTTTATATACATTTTTTTTGGTTTCATCATAATATTTTTAAAGACAACACTAAACACTAAAATATTACTATTCTATACACATATTTTCTTTCTTTTTCAGTATATTGTCATTACTTATATTTTCCATTATTATTTCACATTATTTATTTATTTAATTAAAACGAACCATGCACCTATTGTTTTTAAAACCTTCATAAATTAAGTGTACAGGTTGCACAGCATTATTGACTTCATCAAAAACACTCTCCGACATATCATTAAACCGTATAGGCAGAAATGTCTCAAAGTTTTCACATACACAAAGTACACGATCACCATATGCTGTTTTCAATTTCCGAATCTTGATAATGCGGAATGGAATATGCGTTGGCAATTCGCTGAGCTTCTTTGTCTCTAAGCCACATGATTGTCCCACAGCATTCAAAACATTCATTGTAGTAGTCTATAAACAAAACAAAAGCATATCTATTACACTCTAAAACAGCTTTAATAATATTGTGCAATTAGGGATTTTGCACGATGCATGGCGAATAAATTATACTAGTTATGCAAGAAATGCCCTAACTGTAGCAGATACTACTTTTCTGCATATAGCACAAGTGTTAAGTTCTAATGCACACTTGACACAGGCTATCATGTGTCCACAGGGTAAAAATACAACACCTAGTTCATCTTGATAACAAATTTTACATAATTGTTGGTCACACTTTTGTATCTGTTCGTAACACAAGTCTTTTCTTTCAGCCTTATGTATTTGCTCCGCGTGCTCTAACTCTAAAGGCACTTTTATGTCTTGTGCTGCAATCACTTTTTCTTTACGAATAGTGTTCACAAATTCCTGACCTTTAAGCAACACCATGTATTTACAGTTTGGTAACCAACGAGCGTGTTGCACAAAAGGGTCATCAGTCATTTGCCAATCCTTTAACGCAAATCCACAATAAAAACATATTGTTTTATCCCCTTCACCAGTATAAAAAAATCCAGCTTCACTTAGCTGTTTGGTAAGGTGTTTTAATATTAATGGCCAAACATTTTTATAAGATTCGAAACGTTTTTCAACAGAGCTGTACTCTGAGTGTGCTAGTGCTTTAGTCTTGCAAACTCCCAATTTTTCAAAAGCACACGCCAATTCAACACTGTCTATGGCATATGAACCACATATATCGACACTACCGTTGGCTGGTAATACATCATTATTATTATTTATTTGTGATTCAGCAACGTAAGTAGCGGCCAAAGGCCTTGTGGTTCGGTAAAATGAATGCACGGGTAGGTTACCCACTTGCTTTCCAAGCATGTAAGGACAGTGAGGAGACCATCGCAAATGGTCTCTAAAGGGATCATCCCCTTCTTCCCAGTGTGAAAGTTCAATACGACAAAACACACAGCGCACCACATCTTCTCGGTTCAAGTAAAAAAAACCTGCTTTTGCAAGTTCATGCGTCGACAAAAAGCCTACAGGCCAGGATTCAAATGTTAACCATCGATCATGTTCTGATTTTAAATTTAACCCACGTGGTAAACCAACTTGCTCACTTGTTGTATTTGGTACTAACGCCATGTGTTATAATAAAACGTTTTCTTATTGTAAGTTATTAACATTGCACAGAGTACTTTAAAGCATAATGCATGCTTGTTCACTGTCTGTTCATTACGTTAATGGCACATGACGACACCTAAAAGCAAACAAAATAACCCATCACTCAATCAATCAATCAATCAATCAATCAATACTTGTAAATAAAACGTTAACGTTAATTGGCATTAATATATCAAAACACCATTAAAAATAAACTGTATGTTGGCACTAACAGTAACCCATGTACTTATTTTCTTTTTTATAAAGCTACAGTCATTTACATTCCCCCACCCTCCCTTTAACCAATATATAAACAAAAATGAATGTCATGTCATTTTGTTCACATTATCATGTTCAAACCTGTGGATATTCGTTGAGTCCATAGGGAACCACCCGTAAATTAAATTTATTATTTTATTTTTAGAAAATCCAACATGGCCTTGTACTTTTCCCAGTCAACAACAACAACATAGCCATTAATCAAGAAAGCAATCATTGTCCCAGTCATGTACAGGTAATGAATTTTTTTTGTCTACGAGTTTTCAGTAGTGGTAAAATGGAATAGCATTTTTAAGTTGGACTTACCTGAGTTTTAAACAGTTCACTCTTTGGCAGTGGTTTCGCTTTAGTGCGTTTCTGGTTTTTTTCAGCGACTGCTACGGCGGTAAGGCTATTCTTTCCAAGTTTCTAAAAATAAATAAAATAAACCGCTATAAATACCTAAATTCAGGTTAATACATACATTTCATAAAATAAAACATAAAACAAAAAAAATTAAACAAGTTAGTTTAAAAAAATCATCTCACCTTTACTTGCAGTGACTTGTTACTCTTCCCTTTTAGTGGGCTCAAAAGTGCAATGGTTTCTTCTCCCTCAGACATGTAAGGTATGCCGGTTATCTGCAAACAAATAAATAAAATCATTAATTACTTAATCAATAAATAATTGCTTGTAAATATATATATATATATATATATTAATCAATAAATGTATAAATGAATAAATATATAAATAAATACCTACCCCACAACAAGGTTAAGTATTTTCCACCAACACCAAAACTGTTAAACAAGACCAGGGGTTTCATGCAACGCAGTGTGTTGAAAGGTAGTCCACCCAAGTGAGAGTGGAAATGATAACGACATGTCTTTATATATGCTACGTTGCATGTATAATCATTTTTTCCCACGCTTTGAACATTCTGTTATCGGTCACGTGGACAGCTAACGTCCCAGGCGAACACCTGTGGCGAATCAAATTTCACATGAACTTGCATTTTGTCACGTACGAAGCAAAACAGGATGTCACTGGTTTAGCGTGCCTGTGGTTTCACACATGTGTGTGCATGCCTTTCACACTCCCCTGCAACCACGATGGTCAGATTATTTCACCTTCAAGCGTCACCTGTTGTCAAGTCAGATCGGAGCCTTCCAATAAGCTCAAATGACATTCACCTCCTGCTCGTCGGCAAGTTTATTTTCTCTACTCGCTTCGACCAACATAGAACCTAGTTCTCATCACCGTTTACACGTTAAAGGTAAAATATCAGAAAACGCACCCTCGCTCTGTCATACACCGACTCGTCGAAATATCAATTGATCTATTGAACACAGCCACCTTGGTCAGCGACAGGTTTGTTGAAACACACACATCCAGCCGTATCGTCTCTCTCAACCACCACGCTCCATGAAAATTATAAACAGGTAAAGAAAAAGAAAACGTTTTTTCAACATGTATGGCGTTAGGCCCTTTGTGAATTATCTTTTTGGAAAAAAAACTATCTACCACATTTGAAAGGGGGCGTTAGCCCGAGTCCTAGGACACCTCGTACACGTCTCTAGCGTTATTGGTTCGTGAGATATCGGCAAAAATCACAAAAAACACGTGTTTACCCCAAAATCGCGTTTCCAAAATTTTTTAAAATTACAACGAGTAGTTCATAGCAAAGAGGACGTCTGCCCGAATCCTTGGACCCATCGTACATGCCTCTAGCGTTATTGCTTCGTGAGATATCAACAAAATCACAAAAAACACGTGTTTACCCCAAAACCGAGTTTCCAATTTTATTAAAAATTATAACGAGTGGTCCATAGCAGAGAGGACGTCACCCCGAGTCCTTGGACCTGTCGAACACGCCTCTAGCGTTATTGGTTCGTGAGATATAGCAAAAAGTCTAAAATCACGTTTTTACCCCAAAAAGACTGTGTTTCCAGATTTTCACCTTTTCGACACCGACATTCCCGTAAAGAGCACAACGAGACGAAAAAAACGAATCCAAGCACGCCCTCCTAGCATGGCTCCTTCCATTCCAAGGTCGCAGGGGCTCACCACTTGCTTTTATAAGCAGCTCTGTCCTTACCACACTACTGCAGGTTTTCATTCTAGAGACTTTAAATTTATTTTGGGGGTAGAGGGGGTAGGGACCATTGATTTACGTTAAACAATTTTTTTTGTAGAGTTCCTAGTTTCCAAAATATAGGATTTTCAAAATTCGAGTGTTTTCAAAAAAATATAAAAAATAAAAATTTTTTATTACAAAAAATAAAGGTCATAAAGACTGTTCGTTTGAGCCATGGCACAACGTTCTATCCTGTTTGGTTTTCAAACTATCGCCTATTTTCGAAAACAAAAATTTTCAAAAAAATTTTGAAAAATATAATGAGTGGTCCATAGCAAAGAGGACGTCAGCCCGAGTCCAACAATACCTCATTTGTCAAAATCGGACCATGCGTTCAAGAGATATTTAACATGGCTGAGGCTTAGTAGTAGAGCAAGGGGGGTTTTGAAGTGGGGCAGAACTCCTAGTACTCCACTACTTGCGTTTTAATACCCTCATTACAAAATGAAGTGGTTTGTACGCTTTGGAGACGACAGAACCCACATAGGCACTCCATTTCATATTATTCCTTACATGAATGACCTAGTATTTGCAAGAGTCTTCTTCTACAAGAATTTCCGACCAGATATTATATTGAAAAACATGCCTTCGCCCTCTCCCTATTCTAATGAGACTACATTTACTCGTATTTATGGATAGAGTAGGCTAAGAAATGGGCATTGCAAACAGTGATATTAGTGTGATGTAGGCAATTTGGGCATTATATTTAAAGTTGTTGAAACCATCCTTAGGAAGAGTAGTGTCTTTATGAAATGTTTCATCAAACAAATATTTAATTGACTCTGTAACGTGATCTGCTCTTCTGGTATATGAATATAGCGACCCCACATGAATTGTGAAGCTCGCGCTAATCAGATTTAGGAGAGTGAACAGCGTATGATTGAAATGGTGGCTATTGTTTTAAACGTTATACCCAAACAATGGCACACACACACACACACATACCGTCGCGTCGTGTGTACACACGTACTAGGGATTTGTATTGAAACTGCAATTCCTATTTCCTCAGTATGAAACGAGTAAAAAGCGTTCTCAATTTCTTTGTTTCATTCAATAAATGTAAAATGGATTCCAGTAATTCTATTACATGTAATAGTGTTACCATTTTACTGTTCTGCGAATGTCTTGTAAATTGCTCTTTTTCCTCTTGAACTTATTATACCTTGTACAGAACAAATTGGCCCAGAAATCGGCTTTAAGGTCGACTTAAAATTAGCTACGCTCTATGAACTCCGTGTCTCCACTGTTAGTTGAAATCTCGTAACTTACTGGTTTCTACCTGTTCCATAATGTCCTGAATACTCGGCACAACTACTCTGATCACAAGGCAATGGAGTTGTACGAAAATTTTATGTCGACCTTAAAACAGATTTTAGAGCCAGTTTGTTCTGTATAAGGAATAATACTAGTAATACTTATAATTATAATAATAATAATGATGGAATGAAAAAGTATTTCGAATTGAAACCAATGGGTGACTTTAATGATGAAGACGTCACAAATACCCTGTCCCTGAGCCAAAGAAATTAATCATTGGAGTTTAAAACCACTGGATTGACCGCTAATGAAACCTGGCACCCTCCGGGCCAAAGCCAATCGTAAAAATGATAAAGACACACGGCCGGACAGTAAGTAAGTAAAGTGTTTCACAAACCTGCTTTTCTTAAAATCTCATCGCTTGATTAAACAACGTTAATAGTCTTCGAAGAGAAACGTCATAAACAATTTCAGCCTTTGAATGTTTTTTCGTTCAGTTTTCGCCATTGTAAAATGCTCGTATATAGGCGAGGGTACACATAAGGGCTCCAAACCGTAATAAATGTAGTACAGAAAATTTGGTGTTCCCATTATTTACCATCTCCTAATTGCCTTTGAAGTATTTTGCGTAATGAATCGCGAGGTCAAATATTACATTAGTGGGCCGATATCCAAAGACTTACACCTTCACGACAATCATAAGAATAATAATCTCAATCATTATTGTGTGAACATTATTCACGGCTTTGGGTGGCAAGTTAGGTTAGAGCATCCTTGAAGTGGTTCTCCTTGGTTTTCCATTTCAACTTCAGATTAATGGATCACAACTGTATCTCTTTTCTTCCCTCTCCTAATTTGATAACAAATTCACACCTACACAATAGTGTCAAAAGAAACACAAAAATACACACACATAGTAAATACTTTGATTATGATGAGCCCATTGTCTGAAACCTCTAAATAACATGAAGCGTTAATAATAATAATAATAATAATAATAATAAAAATAAAAATAATCATAATAATAATAATAATAATAATAATAATAAAAATAATCATAATAATAATAATTGTTATAATAATAAGACGATGAAGAAGAATGACGTGTAATCTAGTGTTTGAAAGTGTGTCCGTTTATATACTAACACTGAATTTTGATGTAAGAAACGCTTGAACCTGACGAGAAATTACTAAAGCCCAAGAACTGTCACCTTTCATAACATTTTGTTGCTTGTTTATATCGATGTTGTGCAAGGATAATTAGTTTCCATTGTATGACGGTTATCGTGACTTAATTTTATTTAAAATTATTTTGTGCTAGATTCACATCTCTTGTATTCTGGTAATGTGTGGGACGCTACAACAAACTGTGCACCTGCGGAAGTATGAAAGTGGGGCATCATTGTCACAGATACTAGTTATCAAACATACGTATTTTTAAGTTCAGAATGAACATGAGAGACAAGTTTATGCTGAAAATTATACAGCTCTGAGCTAAATAGTCGCCTAGGAAAAGGAACGTACCGTACATTCAAAACAATTTAAACTGCAGTTAAAACATTCCACACATGTATTTATATAAGTGCATCTCTGTCCCATATGAAGGAGAATCTGGATCTTTCTGTGATTCATACAGGTCTTCTCACTTCCATTTAGCCTTGTCCCTGGATTCTCTAGCTTTTATCTGCACTTCCTTAGCCATTCTCTCTGCTAGCCGTAGTCTTTCTCGGCCCAACTCCTTCATGGCAATCACACAATTCCTTCCTATATTCAGTCCTAAATCCTGTCATACGCATGTTTTCTATGTTTTCTATTAAAATTGGTGGCGCAGTGGTCAAGCTGTTGGCCTTTCAACAAGGTGGAACGGGTTTGATTCTCGGCCAATACAAGTGAGATTTTCGAAGTGGAATGCCATGTCCTGTAGTTTGGATTCCTCGTAATAAGGAGGTTCCGTGGCTCATGATCGCATGATTAATGGCCACGTAAAACTAAAAGCTTCCTTCCTTCAAAAACTCCTAATCTTAGTGCTTTATGACCACTGCCTTCAGGGATACCAATTCATTCGAATTTTGACTTTTACCATGAAGACATTTCTCCAACAACTGGTGGCTGGACAGATCTCTGAAAATGGAAGATGTGTATGTTTGGAATGGTCATAGAGAATTCATTCCACGTTAGCCTTTAAGTATATGCACCAGTCTAATGAACAACATAAATGCTGAGGATTTTCTTCTATCGACAGAAGATGTAAATAAATCGCCCATATCGCTTGTCTCATTCCTTACAGTATCTTTGCTCTTTGGAAAATTAATATTAATCCTTTACTTAAAAATACAATTGCTTCGCGGCATTTTGAACTTCAGTTATTGAATATTCACAATACGTTAGCTCACATTTCATCAGAAATAAACAACTCTAAGTAGCAACCATAGAAATTCTTGTCATTTAATAAGCAATTCATAAACAAAATATATTTGATAGACTACTAGTACAATCAAGCCACCATAGCATTACAAAGGATATACAGTACTCCTGATTGCATAATGTCCCTACATCCTAGATTCCACAATCGCGAAGTTATGGCAATGTAGGCTAATTCAATTGGTTTTCGCAGCCATCACCGACGATTATCTCATTGCTAGTCCAAGTGAAAATTAAAATTATGGCTCTTTCGAATGGTTAAACTATAATGTATTTCACATCATTTTAAAGGGCAGACGTCATTGATTCATAGAATATGAAACCATAAAAATGCTGATTTTGACAATTTTAACCGTTCCGTATCGTCTTAAGAGAAATACACTAATTTTAGGAACACACTAGGGAATCACGTCCGCACCTGTGTTGAGATTTACTTGATATAAGTGAAATCATTTTAAAACACTGTTTGCGAGGGCATTCGCTTTTTCTAAAAGTATTATATATGATATCCTACTGAAGGATTGTACTTGTTGTTTGTCAGAAATATGGCAGAGTCTCGCATTTCATTGCACATTACATTGTACTGGTGAACTTGACCACAATCTTACGAACAGGCCAAAAATGCTCGTTTGCATACATTTCTTTAAATATCGTAGTTACAATTTTCTTATTCAGTCTGCACTATAGAGAATGTATTGTGCTGCAAAATGCCTTAATGCGAATTTCATTCCTTTCTTAATTTTAGGAATCACATATCATCTTTTGTATCCATACAACTACAGAGTAGGATACCGGTACATGTATTAAATGGAGCGTGTTCTCTTCCAAACCTTATAATGTGTCACGCGCAATCAATTAGCAATGGAATTACTTGTTCGGGAGATTGAAATAATGAGGAATTGAAAAGCATTGAGATTTTAAGCCCAATATCTGCGGATTATTGAGCTGAAAACTCCACCAAAAATTGAAGATAATGGACATGTTGAAAATTCATTGATTCGAACGATTAAAGCCTGGCATGCAGAAGCTTGATTGAAAGGGAGGGTTTGCTTTGACCTGCAGTCTTCCCACCATCGCAAAACATTTTCAACAACTTCATGGAATTTTCCTTGAAAACATATTATTTTGTCCAACGTCTTTCATATAGAGAATGCAGGACATTGGAAGCAAAATCATCGCATCGTGTTCCCGTACACATTTTTGCGAGAAGTTTATTCAGTCGGTTGCATATTTCTGCCAAGTGTGTTCTACCCCCACCCAAAGGGGAGATATTTATCTGGCAGAGGAGAAGCATTAAGGGTATGGACCCATTCAATTCTTCGTTAAGTATTGAAGACATTTCCAACTACATACACAAATTAGCAAGCAAGCCCATAATCTTTCTTGGCTTTAAAACTCGTGGTTACCATGTAAGGAGCATCCAATTACTTACGTGTAATTTTCTCTTCAATATCTTTTAGTCGTTGATGAGGAATCGAAACAGGTCCACGTCGATGAAAAGCAAATAGGTTAAGATTATACACAATAAAAATCCACTGGCTTTGTGGCTAATTTCCCTGACTCAGAGACTGTGTGTTTGTATTCTCATTAAGATGCGTAGGTCCCCCACAGGCTTCAAATTGGAAAACCTGAACCAGGCCTCCGATGAGGTCATACGCCAGTATCATGACTTTAGGGGTTGAATATCCTATGGTGCCTGCTTAACTAGCATGCGTTTCAATGACAGTTTGCATGCCAGGCATCCATTCTTTACGTAGATTTTTCTCTTCAACATCACGCAGTCATTGGTGAGGAATCGAAACAAGGATATGTCAGGCTATAAGTATTGCTACTCTGGTAGTTCTCCCTCCATATTATCTTTCAGATTCCGTATTTCAGATGTAGGAACCTTTAGGGGTAGTCTAAATGTATTTTAATCGTTACAATCGTCACTACTATGAATGCACTGCTCTTCTATGTGAGGTAACATCTGACTTTAATGTACCGGTACCGTCATGGAATTTACATTGAGAGGCTTGTCCAATTATTACTTTCCTGAACATCTTATTACCACTTCCAGTAGGACATCTCAGAATAAAAATTCTAGATTCGATGTGACAGCCAAGAATGCCAGCCACTGCACCACAATCTTCTTCCTAGGTTCAGATATGTTAAATAGCCTTCAACAGATGTATTCTGAAATTATTCAGTAGTTTCAGTTGGGTTATAGCTGGCCGCATGGTGATGGGGTAACGTGCCTGGCTCCATCAGGGACTTTAGAAACTAACCTGAGGGCTGGATCAAGGTGCACTCAGCCTCGTGAGGACAATTGAGTAGCTGTATGATCAGAGAGGCAGCATCCTAGTCAAGAGACCCAAGATTAACGGTCGAGAGGACCTGTCGTACTGACCACGCGTCACTTCACAATCTGTGGGGCAAATGGCTGATCAGCGGTCACTTGGTAGGCCAAGGTTCTTAATTGGCTGTAGTGACACAGTGTTTTTAAAATTGGGTTGTAGTGACTTTTAGAACTGAACTAAGTACTAAAATTAATCATTCCGCATCGATAACTTGGTGCTGAATTGTCGTTCCTCAGTAAGCAAGACGTGAATACCCTGCCCACGAATCAATGCCCTGGTTACGCTTTAGCAACTCAAAGTTACCTCGATGTGGACTAGGGAAGGATAAGTCCAAGTGCGCAGTGCAGATCTTTCATTAAGTTCATGACATAAACTATGATTAATATCATAATTGTTACGAAAAAATAATAAGTAAGCTTAGGGGTTATCATTCAAGAGTTAGACTCATAAATCCCAGACTCTCAAAATGAAAGCAACCTCAGCTGCTGGCAGTCAGACAGCATATTGATGGTCTCATCCAGGGACGACCACAAGTTTTGAACTTCCGTTTGGGTATAGATTACATTTAGACTACCTTAGTGGTTGGTTCTAATGTCACCGACCACCTCTGGGTGTAGTGGCTAGCGAGGTCCAGGTTTGATTATCCGGCTCTGACAAGAAATTCATTTCTGGTTTGAGGGCTGAAACGGGGTACACTCAGCCTTCTGAAGCAAAAAACTGAGAAGAGATGGCTTCGACTCCCACCTCACCCATCCAGGTAGTGGTGTTCCATGGTTTCCCACTTAAACTCCAGGCAAATGCCAGGATGGTTCCTAACTGAAGGCCACGTCCACCTCCTTACCAATATTCACCTGAATTACAAATACTCATACGAATATAGGCAACACAATACCACAGGTTATCAGACGGATTCTCACTCTCTCTCTCTATATATATACAATGCCGGAAAAAATAGGTGACCCTTTTAGAGGTTACCAATTCACTAAAGATTTATTGTGGCAACAGAGCATATGGAGTACATGAAATGATTAACTATACAGATCAATAGGTCAGAGATACTAGGTATCGACCCATGCTGAAATACCCAAATTAGTACGAGGTGTAGCCTCCACGGGCAGCAATGCAGGCACTGATTCTTGCATCCAGTCGATCATACAGATGGCGAATACTGTCTTGCGATACGTTATTCCACGCCTGCTCAACCTGTTCACACAGTTCTGTAAAAGTTGTGGGTGGACGAGTCGCACGAGTCACTTGTCGGCTCATCGTGTCCCACACGTGCTCGATTGGCGACAAGTCCGGCGATCGTGCTGCCAGGGAAGTTGCTGCACGTCTTGCAGTGCACGTTGAGTTGCACGGGCAATGTGTGGGCGAGCATTGGTAGGTTAAGCCTAAGCCTAAACACTGCCGGAGGGAAGATGATATGAACAAGGAAAGGGCTTGGGAGTGGAGACGATCTTTCGGCAGAAAGGGAAGAATCCAAGCCAAAAAAATATATAGTTTAGATAATAAAATATAGTAAGGTTTGATTACGGCTTGCGAGCGCAAGGCGAGAAAGCGAGTGCTTATAAGCAAGCGTAATGGTGCAAACAACGCTGGCGAGGGTGTCGGCAGGAAAACGCTAAATGTACCATCCCTCCCGAACAGAAAATCGGGTACTATGTAGGTACACAGGTCGTTGGCGAGGAAATACAAACAAGGGAAAGTTGAATTATTTATTTTCCTTTCTGAAAGGAAATGTTTTCGGGAGCACACTAATGTACTCAAGATATTGAAATTGACAGGAATAATTTTATTCCCCAACAAGGATGGATCCCTGAGCGAGAAACCGAATGCCACCAGAGTGGATAGAGATAAGGCGCTTTCTGAGCTTTGAGTAAGATTATTGTTATTTGTAAAAATTACTATACGTAAACAATTGTTGAGTTTAAAGTAGGCTAAACTTTTATCCAGCAGAGTGCCGACTAAATTTTAGAATGGGGTAGGAAACCCAGGCCTAACTTAAACAAAACCACAATAAATTCTAAGTAAGAATTCATAGGACAAAGCGAAAATCGCTTCAAATAGGAAGCTTTCTGAGCAAGCTATACTTGCCTGTAATGATTTACCAGAAATTGCTTAAGTAAGCTTTATGATCAATGTGAGAAGAGTTTTTCTATAAACGCAACAAATTATTGAATTTGTTTTAAACTTAGCATTTAGTATTTGTAATTATTTCTATGAATATAGAAGGTAATTCAAGAAAAAATGAGGAAGGAAATGCCATACCTAACAGCTCTTCGAGCAATAGAAGAAGGGCAAGTAAAAAATTATTTATTCAATTGAATAAATAGGTCTTTAGTAGTTGCAGACTCCTGCATTCAATAGCATACACTTTTATCTAGATTTGGCAAAGTCACACAAATATACATGGCACTGACCTCTGGAAGAACATAGCAACTAAAGGGGGAGGAAGGGGAAAACCAGTTCCACCCAGCGAACACTCGGGGTTAGTCGACTACAACTGGTGTCTATGGCAACACGCAACTGCTTCAAGTTCCAGTATAAGTATAAGCTTGCATTATTTCAGTATAACCATAGTTGATTTTGTAAAACCATACAATCACCCCTAATAGACAAATTCCGGATTTTCATCACTATTTTAGAAGTTTACCTAACATTAGATATACCACATTTAACATACACCGACTGTTGCATTACCAACACTGCAACTAAATAATTGTACATATTGTATATATTTTTCACCTGTATTCTCAAACATAGATGTTATAGCCTAAGTGTAATGGATCTGATGATGATCGCTTGACGATCGAAACTGGTCATCCTAGTGTATTTATTAATCGTATGTAATTTATTTCAGGATCAGGGCATAACCCAGCTCTTTTTGGGTACATTCGTGTTGACCGACTGAAAAGCACCAAACTTTTGTTTACTTAGGCAACACTGAAAAATGGCTTCAAACCTCACAAATTGAATAAAGTATTTGATGCACAATAGTACGGGTCTCAGACCTATTTCTTTGGTTTTAAAGAAGTAATTTTTTGACTTAAGCAGTCAATATAAAACGTAACAAGGCTTAAAATTGTACAAATATTTTGCTAGATTGGTTAGGCAGAGTACAAATTATTTTTTAGGATGCCATTGAGGTAAAGCAAAAAAGATCCTTAAACAAGTAATTTTAAATTCATGCGCACTGCAGGAGAGTAAAATAAAAGATTAAAAGGTGGATTTATAACCACTTAGATTATTGAAGCAGTAATTAAGAGATGTTAAATTCAAATTAGAAAGGTCACATGAGTGAAGCCTTGATTACATAAGAATAGATAAAAACATTTTAACAATTGAGAAATGACGAATTCAAAATTCCTGAACGCAGCAGGAAAACGCAAGGGCGTAGTAAAATGTGGATTTATAACCACATGGAGTATTTATGCAGTAATTACAAGATGTGATACATGGAAAATGGGAGGGAGCCTATTTATAGGCTAAGCCTCATTGAGTTGCAAGAATTTTGTTTGAATTACACTATATTGTTAGTAAAGGAAAAATGGGGATGTGGGAAGTATGGGATTTAAAGTCGGGCCAATTATATTGCTCTCATCTAGATACGCGTCGCGAAAGATCGTTAAACGGACCCTTTTCGTAGCACAGGCAGTTTGTAGATCATGAGTAAAATGTCACTATTTCAGTTAATAGTTCAATTTGAGTTTGAAGTTAGCAGTAATTTAACATAGAGTATAGTTTTTCACTGTTAGAGTCTATTGCAAATGGAAGTTTTTCGAGTTGTAATCACAGTCGAATAGGGCAAATAGAAATCCCACGGAGAATGCAAAGTTATGTTTTCATACAGCTATTAGTTTAGCGAAATTCCCTCGCTGGAGAGAAGTATCTCTCTTATTTCGTACAAGAAGTACTAGATTTCATGGCTTTCAAACTGGCAAGCTTAGTTAGCTTAAGAAAGACAAGATATTCCCTCGAAGGGCAGTTAGAATATTGCTAAATATTGCGAGAATTCTAATACTGCGGATAGAATTATTAAAAGCTTAAGATCAGTTTTAAAACCTTTAAAATGTGGTTTAAAATCACCGTAGAATGTTACTTATCTTGCATTGCAGAGCAGGTGATGTTTCCAGCTAACCGTTACACAAACTTTTACGACATGGCATCCATTTCAAACTACCTCTTGGGTAAAGGAGGTGTGTGCCTCCTGAAGAGAGGACTGAACTTTCACGTAGACTCACTTGAAGACAAGTGACTGAGATATCCAAACACACGGTGGGCTAGAGCAAAGCGAGGAAGGAAGGGGGGGGGGGGGACAAAAGATGATATACACTGCAGGCAACACAAGAACAATAAAGAATTATATGTAATACAATTTCGATGCGTAGAATAAAAGTCTCCATGGAGAATGTAGATAACAAAAAAGGGCGCTATCTGCTTCAAAGTTGTAGAACCTGCAGTCATAGTTATTGAGATGACTGGAATCAAAGGGTTCAACTAATTGCCGCCTGTAGAGCGGTAGGGTAACCTTTACAAGGAAAATGCACATCTGAAACAAACTTTCCATCCGGCTACGGCAGACAAAGTAAAAAAGGTACTATATTCCATAAAATCTAAAGCGAGAGGAGTTGATGATATTCCCATATCCTTGAAACATAATATCATCGGTGCCGTTCTACCAATTATTACTCACATATTCAACCATAGTCTTACAACTAACACCTTTCCCTCCCTATGGAAACAAGCCAATGTCATCCATATTCCTAAGAAAACCGAACCTTTATTTCCATCTGACTATCGGCCAATATCCATTCTACCTGCACTTTCAAAAGCCCTCGAGCGTCTGGTTCATGAGCAAGTACTTGAATATTTGAATAGCCGTTTTCTTTTAGACCCTCTGCAATCAGGTTTCAAGAAGGGACATAGCACCGCAACAGCATTACTCAAAGTGACTGACGACATTAGACACGCAATGGGCCAAAAACTGATGACAATCCTCACCCTTCTCGACTTCAGCAGTGCTTTTGTCACCATAAATACTCAGACACTATTGAAAAAGATGGAATTTTATTACTTCGACCAGCAGACAATTAACGTTTTCGCATCATACCAGAATAATCGCCAGCAACGTGTTGTAACCCAGGATAAAACTTCTCAGTGGCTAAGCAGAAAGTCAGGCGCCCCACAGGGTAGTGTACTAGGACCCTTGCTTTTTGTACTATATATCAACGACATCTCATCTAACTTGAAAAATTGCAAATATCACTTATATGCAGATGATTTGCAAATATACTCCCACTGCAGGACAAATGACGTTCCATTGACAATTGAAACTATCAACGCTGACCTTCAACGACTTGGAAAATATTCTCAGGAAAATTCCCTTCTTCTGAATCCATCCAAAACACAAGTTATCATAATTGGCTCTCAAAAATTATTGACGTCACTCCGAGATCAAATTATTCCCCCAATTGTTCTGAACAACAATGAAATTCCATACTGTCCTACAGTGAAAAATCTAGGTGTGATAATAAATCAGACTCTTAACTGGTCTGAACATGTACAGAATGTATGCAAGAAGATTTTCGCAACGCTCCACTCCCTCAAAAGAAAAAAAGATATTTTACCATTTAAAGTAAGAATCCTACTCATACAGACACTAATACTTCCTATTCTTGACTACTGTGACGTTATTCTTGTAGACGCAACCAAAACATTAACTTTGAAACTTCAACGAGCTCTGAACTCTTGCATACGATTTATTTACGATCTGAGCTATGATAAACATATCACTCCCTATTATTGCGCTCTTTCCTGGCTGAAACCTGAACTACGTCGATCATATTACATTCTTGTCCAGATTTTCCGATTATTGTCTGACGATAGACCACTATACTTATCAAATAAATTCAAGTACTTGTCTTCTTTCCATGGTAATAATACACGCTCTGGTTCTTCCCTCTCCATTCCTATTCATCGCTCCTCTATATACAACAACTCTTTTCATGTGGTGGGGTCTAGGCTGTGGAATACCCTTCCAGCCAGTGTCAGGGGTACCACCTCACTATCTAAATTCAAGACCACCTGCTGGGGCAGCCTGCTGAACATTGCTGACCGACAACAAGTATGACTGGATGAGTGAATGAGAGTGTGAAAGTCATGATCAATGTCAATTATTATTGTTTAATTTTGTCGCCATAATATGTTTATTGTATTGTATTAATGTGGTTAAGTGTAAGAGAGGGCCAAGAGCCCTAACTGCGCCACCAATAAAGGCAATAATAATATTAATAATAATGTGTACAAAGAAAAGGAAATACATGAAAAGTCACTGTTGGTGTCTGCGAGAAAGGAAATAAAAGAGCGTGAAAACAGAGAGAAGCAAAGAGCAGTGAGTGCCAACTCTAACAAGAAGTATATTCCATAGAATATACCATACTGGGGCCGAGACACAAACAAAGAGGAACAACACAGTTTTAAGTTTCAAGTGGCATAGGTGCGACCGTAGATATGGGTCTTACAATATGACCATTGGCAGTGAGAACCTTAACAACTCGAATTCTCCCATCCCGTCCGAGATAGCACTCGGTCACCCTGCCGGTGACCCATGCCAGAGAGGAGGAAACATCCCTAACAAAGACTAGATTTCCCACCTTGATATTAGGATTAGAGAGAAGCCACATCAGCCTCCTTTGTAGTGATGTTAGGTACTCCAACTTCTACCTTTTCCCAAAAGACTTACGCAGGGCCTCTATTTTACGCCTAAAAATCGGTAAGCGTGAATCTCTATGGGAAATAAGCAAGAGGGGAGGGGCAGATAGAGAACTACCAATGAGGAAATGGCCGAGAGTTAAGGGAAGTACGTCATCAGGATCACTAGAAAATGGGGTCAAAGGTCGAGATGGATAGCGAGTTAATTACCCAAAACCTTTTTTAGATGACGTTTGGTTAGTTTAACAGCGGATTTCCACCTTCCACCATAATGAGGTGCGTAAGGGGGTATAAATCGCCATTTAACCCTTGTTTGGTCGCGTGAAAAATGAAACGTATTTGGTCGCGCACGGTCAAAAAGACCGGGCATCATTAAAAGCAGGATGGAGTTACTGAATCTTACTTTTTAGCCATGGTTGACTACATAATAACAAATGAGACAATAAAATGTAGTTATGATAGACATTTATGTAAAAGAAATCACTTATTTTGTTTTAAATAGAAAATGCAATGAAATAATGTTACCATCTAAAACTTAAACTACTACATATGAAATTATGTGACAATATATCCATTTTACCACAAATAATAGTCAAAAGATGCAAACAAATAAAAAACTGCATGCAAATTATACGATCTTAATTAGTCGGGCACGGAACATTACTCCATAAAAGTGACACACACACTTGGTCGTGCAACGGAACTTTAGACCGGGTGGTGAAGCTTTTGCTTGTAACAATGGAGCGCATGGAGTGAAACTGATAAGAGATGCGTGGTGTTGTAGGGTGAGGGGCAGGGCGAAGGTACTAGGAAGTGGAAAGACTTGGCGCCAAACCGAGTACACACAGAAGAAATAAACAATAGGCCCGGTCTAAATGACCGTGACGCGACCAATTGAGGGTTAAAACCTTTGGCACAGAAAAAAATAGAAATTTGTTCCATGGTGGGAGAAGATGTAAGATCGTTCTACCTAAGGGAAGCTGCACCTTGAAAGGTGGAGGCATTGTCAGATAATATTTCAGAAGGAACTTCACGCCGAGCAGTGAAACGAGAAACAGCTGCAAGGAAATACGATGTAGGAGCATTTGTTACTAGCTCCATGTGGATCGCACCAGTAACCATGCAGATGAAGAGAGAAACATAGAGTTTTCCAAACAATTTATGTTTAGCTTCAGGGAAATTACGCTGATATTGGAAAGGACCCATATAATAAATGCCAGTTAAAGCAAAAGGCCGGGTAGGAGAAGAGCGGAAGGACTGTAAATCACCCATAATCTGAGTGCTAACCTTAGCTTTCACTTTGAAGCAGGGGATGCATTTGTGTACGACTGAAGAAACTTCATAAATGCGATTTATTATCCAGTACTTTTCCCTTAGTATGCAAGGTAAAGTGCGAGTACCAACATGCAGATTTCGATAATGGAATTCACGTATGATTAAAGAAGTTACGTGATGTTTCGAATGCAAAATCACAGGACTTTTTTTTGTCTTCGGAGAGTGAGGAGTGAGAAAGCCTCCCGCCTACTCTTGGTAGCCCATTTTCATCAAGAAAGGGAACGAGGGCGCAAAGACGACTAGATTTAGAAAGATGTCTCTTAGCTGAGAGTAAAGCCAATTCTGTAGGAAAAGCTTATTTCTGCGTGAGTTGTAAAACATTAGTAGTGGCAAGCGTTAGTTTATGATTAGTTAGATGTGGTTTAGGAAGAACGGATTGCTCAATGACTAAATATTTCCATCTGAGAAGATAAGCAAAAATCCGGATTAGTTTGTGATAGGAGAAATAACGTGTCAACAAAGGAAACGAAACGCTAGCGACGAGACAACAAGCAGTAGTTTGAACTACTTTGGCATCGGGCAAGTTAGACATTGGAGCTGGAGGTTTAGAAAGCCAGCAAGAAGAGTCTTCAACTAACCACGAGGGCCCATGCCAGTACAGTTGAGATACGGTTGACGGAGATGGTAAATAATCACGTGAAATGACATTAACGGGGTTATCGGCACTGGAAACATGTCTCCATTGACATCCTGACGAAAGGTTTTGTATTTTAGAAACTCTATTGGCGACAAAGGTTTGCCAGTGAGTAGGAGTTTTGGCGATCCATGAAAGAGTAATCATGGAGTCGTTCAATAACCAAATTTGGGAAAATTGGACTTTTAAAACATTTTGCAGTTTTTGAGAAAGTTCTGTGCCATGAGGGCAGCGTGCAATTCAAGCCGGGGTAAAGTAATGGTTTTGAGAGGGGGGGATTTAGATTTAGCGTAAATAAGACTCGAGCGTAAAGATTCATTTAAAGAATTGCTCAACAACCGTAGGCCTTTTTAGAGCTGTCGGCAAAGACATGAAACACAAGGGGTGTATTAGACGAAGTGTTGATTAGAGTTCTAGGGATTTCAATAAGTGAAAGGTCAAGCAGACTACAACGAAAAGAAAGCCAGCTATTAAGGAAAGAAGTGGGGACAGCCCCATCCCGTTCACACTTAAGAGACCATAGTTCTTGCATAAAATGTTTGGCGATAACAATGACTGGAGCGAGGCATTGAAGGGGATCGGAAATCTTAGTTATTTCAGACAAAATTTGCCTTTTAGTATTAGGAAGTTCCTCAGAAAGAGACACTTTGTAAATATGGGTATCAGTGCGAGTGCACAAATGTACTCCTAATGTTGTTATGGAATCGGAATCCCAACAAATTTTGACAGAGGAGGGATCTACATCTTCGACTGGAAATTGCGCAAGAAACGCGGGTGAGATTGAATTCCACTTATGGAGTGTAAAGCCTCCATTCTTTAGCAGTGCTTTTAGTTCATGAGATATGAGAGAAGCTTCTCCCGGAGTTTGAAAGGATTGAAGATAATCAACAACGTAAAAGGATGTTGTTTATGCGTCTGAAGCTTTAGAATGAAACAAATGACCATCGTGAGAAGCTAGGAAAGCGGAAGGTTTGAGACCATAAGTAACGGTTTTTAAACGAAATGTTTTGATAGGCTTACCTATTTCGTCACACCATAAAATTCGCTGAAGATCTTGTTGTCAGAGTGAATCAAGACTTAGCGGTGCATTTGCTTTATGTCGGCGATAATGGCTATAGGAAATAAACGAAAATTTGAAAGAATAGATCGGACTGGATAGTGGGACCCGATAAAGAGTATCGTTAAGACTATTGCCATTGGCATCCATTAAATACAACACGAATTTTATGTTTGAAAAGAGGGTTTTTCCACACTGGATGGTGATTAAGAAACACAGTTTCGACTGAAGGATGTGATTCGTCATCAGATTTATTGACAACTTTCATGTGATCGAGACTCTCATACTCTTCCATGAATCCGGTGTATTGTTGCTTTACAAGGGGTTCCTTTTTGAATTTACTCTCAATGGTGGAGGGAGCTTTATGCGCTTTGGGTTGAGAATTACTTAGTTTAGGAGGGATAAGCGGTCTAGGCATTTGGACAATAAATCTACCTTCAGGATTTCGAGTGGTGGTGGAAGTGAAGAGCTGCTCGCAAAATTCGTTTTCAGATGAAATTGAACTGGGTGAATCAATATTTTCATGTTTCCAGAACTGCTCCAAGTCGGTGCTGACAAAATGACATTGAGAAGTAGGTTAAATGGTGTAATGCAGGAGTTGTCCTGTAACGATCCATCCAAAATTTGTGTCTCTAGCAAAAACGTTAGAAGATAAGTGACGAATTTGCTTGCGTAGACAGTTCCAGAAGACATTTGCACCAAAGAGTATGTCAATAGGACCTTGTATGTTAAAACGAGGATCGGCAAGCCTCAAGTTAGAGGGGAAGGTAAGACAAGTAGTGTCGACAGAGCGACTCGGAGTATCTTCTCCTATACTATCAAGAATGAGACTGTTTAATTTAAGCGAATTATTTCTGTGACAAGTGTCTTTGATTTGTAATTTGGAAAACTTTAATGCCTGCGTTTTGGAACTATTGATGCCTGATACATTGATAGAAGTGGGCGTTACGGGAAGACCAAGCTTTTTAATTAAAGAATCGAAAACGAAATCGTGGTTGGCGGCCGAATCTAATAGACCTCTGGCACGAATCCAGTTACCTGACTGATCCTGAACCTCTACTTGAACAGTAGATAGTAATACTTGGGCACTGCCCCAAGACGTGGCGTTTTGAATGTATGATGACGTATTAGGGTTGCTAGTATCGTCACTTTGTTTGGATGTGGAAGATGCTGATGACCTCGGTTGATCATGACGATGCAATAGTGTGTGATGTGCTCTTTGGCAATGAAAGTAAAGTCTGGCAGATTTACAGTTAGAGGCGGAATGTTTTGGTGAAAAGCAATTGAAGCAGAATCTATTTTGAGATACTAATGTCCTGTCATCAACTGATAGCTCTTTGAAGAAATTACAAAAATATAAAGCATGATGATCATCACAAAGTATGCATTTTACAGGATCGTTAAGAATTTTGCGGTGTTCACCATGCGTGTTTAAGGCAAGAGAACTAGTCTGACTTTTTCAGATGATGTAATTTTGTAACCAGCGACGTGGGTGGTGGATCTAGAAGAACTGGACCCAGGTTTTTGAGTGCTAGTAGATGCATGCTCGCGTCTAGAGTTGGTAGGTGTGTTTTCACGTTTAGAATTAGAACAGTCGGGTTCACTTTGGTTTGCAAGAGCGTTTAAAGGCTGACATCTGCTATTTATGAAAGTGACTAGATGCTCATAGGAATAATCCTCGTTATTGGAAAGTTCAATCTCCCATGCTTTTAGAGTAACTACAACAAATTTTGTAGTTACTTAATGTATAAAGAAGGTATCCCAGTGTTCATTAGGTTGTTCCAATTGGGACAACGTCTTCACGTGGAGTTGGGTTGTATCAACGATATACGCAGACTATTTACGTCATTGTGACGTGACGGGGCAGATTAAATAAGGATTTCATGTGACACTGGACACGTAATCGTACATTGCCATATATTTCCTTAAGTGGGTTGAAGCCAATGGGGTAATTTTCGGTACTTAATGGAAGAGCTTCTACTAATTGCAACGCCTGATCGTGAAGAGACGACATCAAGTAATGAAATTTCTACGATATTTTCATTATCGTTAACTAGAGAGTAAAATAGTTCATAAAAATAATCCCATTTGGATTCGTCGCCTGAAAAATGGGAAAGTTTTATTTTGGGGAGTAAAGGTCTAGGCCTTAAAGCGCCTTTACGAGGCAAAGTATGTTGCGCTTGCGGGGAACAAGAAGCCGGAATATCCTTTTTTTGATCTTCGGTTATTTTGCACATTAAGGCGTAGGCGGTACCAATGCCATCATAGTATAGATTTTCAAACTCGACCCTATCTCCTGCCTGATTGAGCATGACTGTTTCGATTTCTGTTTGAATCGTGTCATATTTCTTATAAGACCGTTCATAAACTTTTAAACGATGTGAAAGTATATCTAGATTGTACTCTTTTAGAGCTAAATCCTTGAGAAAAGTTCTAAATCTAGTGAGTTGCCCTTTGTAAGAAGCGCGTTCAGAGGTAAGCGTGTCATCTTTATCTTTATCTCTATTTTTATCAGTAGGTGCCATGATTCAAATTGAAAGTTGGAGTACAATTTACGCCTCTGAAGAAAGGTAGTAATGCTGTCAAGTTGGCAGTGGCAACAAGTTGGAAGATGGTGAATACTGCAGGAGTTTGCAGGGGTAACTCCTCTCTCTTCCCGAATAATTGACCAGCCTTGTGCAGATTGAGATACAGCTGAAACATTCATGTAACAATTAGTAATTTGCAGAATATTGACAGATTGGATTCGCCGGGCTTCGGTAACAACTCTTGGTAGGTTAAGCCTAGGCTTAAACACTAACGGAGGTAAGATGATATGAAAAAGAAAAGGGCTTGGGAGTGGAGACGATCTTTGGGCAGAAAGGAAAGAATCCAAGCCAAAAAAAAGTTTAGGTACCGGTAATCAAATATACTAAGGATATTTATTAAGGCTTGCGAGTGCAAGGCGAGAAAGCGAGTGCTTATAACAAGCTTAATGGAGCAAACAAAGCTGGCTGAGGTTGCTGGCAGGCAAACGCTAAGTGTACAGTCCCTCCCGAACAGAAAATCGGGTACTATGTACCTATAGGTACACAGGTCGTTGGCGAGGAAATACAGACAAGGGAAATTTGAATTATTTGTTTTCCTTTCTGAAAGGGGATGTTTTCGGGAGCACACTAATGTACTCAAGATATTGAACTAGACAGGAATAATTTTATTCCCCAACAAGGATGGAACCCTGAGTGAGAAACCGAATGCCCCCAGAGTGGACAGAGATAAGGTGCTTTCTGAGCTTTGAGTAAGATTATTGTTATTTGTAAAAATTACTAGACGTAAATAATTGTTGCGTTTAAAGTAGGTTAAACTTTTATCCAGAAGAGTGCCGACTAAAAGTTTAGAACGGGGTAGGAAACCCAGACCTAACTTAGACAAAACCACAATAAATTCTAAGTAAGAAATCATAGAACAAAGCGAAAATTGCTTCAAGTAGGAAGCTGGCTGAGCGAGCAATACTTGCCTTTAATGATTTACCAGAAATAGCTTACTGTAAGTAAGCTTTATGAGCAATGTTATCAGAAGTTTTTCTATAAACGCAACAAATCATTGAATTTGTTTTAAACTTAGCATTTAGTATTTGTAATTATTTCTTTGAATATAGAAGGTAATTCGATAAAAAATGAGGAAGGAAAGGCCATACCTAACAGCTCTTCGAGCAATGGAAGAAAGGGCAAGTAACCAAATTATGTACGGTATTCAAATGAATAAAGTATTTAAAGCACAAAAGTACAGGTATCAGACCTATTTCTTTGGATTAAAAGAAGTAATTTTTTGACTTATGCAGTCAATATAAAACGTAACAAGGTTTACAAATCGTACAAATATTTTGCTAGATTGATTAGGTAGAGTACCAATTATTTTAGGATGCTTTTGAGGTAAAGCGAAAAAGATCCTTAAACAAGTAACTACAAATTCCTGGGCACATCAGGAGAGAAAAGTAAAGATTAAAAGGTGGATTTATAACCACTTAGAATATTGAAGCAGTAATTAAAAGTTGTTAAATTCAAATTAGAAAGGTCACGTGAATGAAGCCTTGATTACATAAGAATAGATAAAAACATTTTAACAATTGAGAAATAACGAATTCAAAATTCCTGAATGCAGCAGGAAAACGCAAGGGCGTAATAAAATGTAGAGTTATTACCACATGGAGTATTTATGCAGTAATATTACAAGATGTGATACATGAAAAAATGGGAGGGAGCCTATTTATAGTCTAAGCCTCATTGCGTTGCAAAACGTCTGGTCAATTATATTGCTCTCATCTAGATACGCGTCGCGGAAGATCGTTAAATGGATACACTTCATAGCACTGGCAGTTTGTAGAACATGAGTAAAATGTCACTATTGCAGTTAATAGTTCAATTTGAGTTTGAAGTTAGCAGTAATTTGACGTTGTAGAGTATAGTTTTTCACTGTTAGAGTCTATTGCAATTGGAAGTCTCTAGCGTTGTAATCATAGTCGAATAGGGCAAGTAGAAATCCCACAAAGAAAGCACAGTTATGTTTTAATTAGTTCAGCAAAATTCCCTCGCTGGAGAGAAGTAACTCTCTTATTTCGTACAAGAAGTACTAGATTTTATGACTTTCAAACTGGCAAGCTTAGTTAGCTTAAGAAAGATGAGATATTCCCTCGAAGGGCAGTTAGAACATTGCACTATATTGAGAGAATTCTAATACTGCCGATTGCATTAAATCAGTTTAAAAACCTATAAAATGTGGTTTAAAATCACCGTAGTATGTTACTTATCTTTCATTGCAGAGCAGATGATGTTTCCAGCTAACCGTTACACAAACTTTTACGACATGGCGTCGATTTCAAACTACCTAATGGGTAAACGAGGTGTGTGCCTCCTGAAAAGAGGACTGATTTTTCACGTAGACTAACTTGAAGAGAAGTGACTGAGATATCAAAACACACGGTGGGCTAGAGAAAAGCGAGGAAGGGAGGGGGGAAACAAAAGAAGATATACACTGCAGGCAACAAAAGAACCGACAGCAACGGCTACGCTCTCTAAAGCCCAGCGTTAGGTCATGGGGCTAAGCTCTCTGCTGACTTGGTAGACGCGTGGGTTCGATCCCCACCGTTAGCCGTCCTTGAAATGGTTTTCCGTGTTTCCCATTTTCAACACCAGGCAAATGCTGGGACGGTACCTTCTGACTTGCCACGGCCACTTCCCTTCACATCCTTGCCCAGTTTCATTCATCTTCACCCATTCCATCTTTCATCCCGACGCACAGGTCGCCCACGGGCGTCCGACTAGAAAGACCTGCACTTGGCCTCTCAGGAGGCCACACACAAAAAAAACAATATAAAAATTGTATGTAATATAATTTCGATGCGTAGAATAAAAGTGTTCATGGAGAATGTAGATAACGGCAAGGGCGCTATCTGCTTCAAAATTGTAGAACTTGCAGTCATAGGTCTTGAGATGACTGGAATCAAGGGGTTCAACAAATTGCCGCCTGTAGAGCAGTAGGGTAAGCTTTACAAGGAAAATGCACATCTGAAATAAACTTTCAACCAGAATAAACATGTGCACAAAGAAACAGAAATACATGAAAAGTCACTGTTGGTGTCTGCGAGAAGGGAAATAAAAGAACGTGAAAAAAAGAGAAGCAAAGAGCAATAACTGCTAACTCTAACAAGACGTATATTCCATAGAATATACCGAGCATTATCTTGTTGGAACAACACATCCCTTTCCTGGTTAAAGAACGGCAAAGGAACGGGTTAACAACATCCTGCACGTACCGAGCGTTCCCTCCACAAACACTAAAGGTGAACGAGAGTTGTAGCTTATAGCATCCCAGACCATAAGGCCTGGGTTGGGGCCGGTGTGTGTATGACTAATGCACTCTACGAGACAGCGCCACCAGTTCTACGTCGAACGCCCCAACGACCATCACTTGCATGCAGGCAGAATCTGCTTTCATCGCTGAAGACGACGGCGCGCCATTCCATCTTCCAAGTGATCCTCTGAAAGCACCAGTCTAGCCGTGTACGTCGATGCTCTGGCGTGAGTGGAAGACGGGCTAGAGGTGTGCGTGCCCGTAGTCCCACTGCTAGTAACCGGTTCGCAACAGTTCGTGTTGACACTTCTGGGCCCACAAACCCTCGTATCTGTGCTGTGGTAGCTGTATGATCTGCCACTATTACGACGATCCTAGCGGACGTCTGTGCTGCGTGAACGTCCAGAGCCACACGGAAGGCCACAATTTGACCGCTTTCAAGCTAGCTTAGTTGGCTGTAGGAAGCACGAGTGCGTCTCCGTGGCATTGTACCGGCTTACTTCGCACGTTTGCACCACAATCAGCCGTATGGCTGTGAGCTATCCCTATTAAATTGTAGACACAGATGGCGCTCTGGTAGCTATGCCACTACGCTATGTGTTAGCGGACGACGTTGAAATCCTTATCAGTACATCTACTATCCCTCAGGTGGCATCTGCCGTCTGTTGTTGTTTGAGTCTTCAGTCTTTTGACTGGTTTGATGCAGCCCTCCATGCCTCCCTGTCCTGAGCTAATCGTTTCATCTCTACATAGCTACCACACCCTACATCCGAGGCAATCTGTTTAACATATTCTAACCTTGGTCTACCCCTACAGTTCTAGTCCTCGACCCTTCCTTCCATAACTAAGCTTGCCATTCCTGGGTGTCTTAGTATGTGTCCTACCTACCTATCTCTTCTCTCCATGAGCAGTCGCCAGAAACATCTCTCCTCTCCCACTCGCCTTAATACCTCTTCGTTTGTAACCCTATCTACCCATTTGATCTTCATCATTCTCCTGTAACAACACATTTCAAATGCATCAATTCTCCTCTTTTCTGCTGCACCAATAGTCCAAGTTTCACTTCCATAGAGCACCACGCTCCAGACAAAGGCTTTCAAAAATGACTTCCTAATACCTAAATCTATATTCGATGTCAACAGATTCCTTTTTTGTAGAAAGGCTTTCCTTGCCTGAGCCAACCTACTTTTTATATCCTCTTTGCTTCGTCCATCACTAGTTATTCTGCTTCCTAATTAACAGAGGTCTCCTACTTCCTTCAGCTTTTCACCTGCCAATTTGATCTCCATAGAGGTTTCTGATTTATTTCGACTGCATTCCAGTATTTTTGTTTTACATTTATTAATTTTCATCATGAAGTCCTTCCGTAAGACGGAATCCATACCATTCAAAAACTCATTCAAATCCTCAGGCTTGTCGGCCAAGAAGACGATGTCATCAGCAAATCTCAGAGTTGAAATTATTTCTCCTTGAATCTTCACTCCCACTTTAAATTTTTCTCCAATTTCCTTCATTGCTTGTTCAATGTAAAGATTGAAAAGTATGGGTGATAAGTTGCAGCCTTGCCTTACACCTTTCTGAATACCATCTTCTCTCTCATATCCTTCAGCTCGAATGACTGCTGTCTGGTTTCTGTATAGATTGTATATCACCCTCCTATCCCTGTACTTTATTCCAATAGATTTCAAAATGTCAAACAATTTAGTCCAATCAACGTTATCAAAAGCCTTTTCTAAGTCTACAAATGCCATGAACGTTCTCTTATCTTTCCTTATTCTACCTTCCAAAATCAGCCTAAGACTTAGTACAGCTTCCCTTGTTCCTACATTTCTCCTGAAACCAAACTGGTCTTCACCCAACTCCGTTTCGATCTGGCTTTCAATCCTCTTGTAAATTATTCTAGACAGGTTCTTTGAAGCATGAGTAATCAAGCTGATTGTACGGTAATCTTCACATCTGTCAGCTCCCACTTTCTTTGGTATAGGGATGATAACATTCTTCTTGAAATCAGGGGGTACCTCACCTGTCTCATAAATCCTACACACCAGATCAGACCTTCATCACCTATGCAGCGTAGCAACTCAATCGGTATATCATCTATGCCTGGTGCTTTGTTCCTGCCTAAGTCCTCTAATGCTCTGTCAAATTCTGATCTCAATATTAAATCTCTTTTTGCATCCTCATCAATTTCCTCCTCCCTTTCCATTACATGATTCTCAATCTCCTTTCCCTTATACAAGCACTCTATGTAAGCTTTCTATCTCTCAACCTTTTCTTCCCTATCTGTTAGAGGCTTTCCATTTGTGTCCCTAATATTACAGCACTTAGTCTTCTTTTCCCCAAAAGTATTCTTAATCCTTCGATAAGCTGTGTCTACTTTTCCTAATTTCAGACACTTTTCTATACCTGCACATTTCTCTTTCAACCATTCTTTTTTCGCTTCCTTGCACTTCTTGTTAACCTCATTTCTTAGACGTCTGTAATCTGCTTTCCCCTCTTCATCTCTTAGATTCTTGTGTTTCCGCCTTTCATCCTTCAATTCTAGTATATCCTGAGTGATCCACGGTTTTCTACCTATTCTTTCTTTCCTACCAATGTTTTCTTCTGCGGATTTTGTTATTTCATTCTTCAAAAGTGCCCATTCGTCTGCAATTGAAGTTTGTTTAGGGGTTTTGATTAGTCCTTCCATTATACTCTTCTTGAATCTTTCGTTTACATCCTTTACTTTCAGTCTGTCTATTGCCCACCTTTTTGGCTTTTGACATTTCTTCAGTTTCTTCAACTTTAATCTGCATTTCATTACAACCAGATTGTGGTCAGAGTTTATTTCAGCACCAGGATATGTTTTACAATCCAAAATCTGGTTTCGAAACCTCTGCTTGACCATAATGAAGTCGATTTGGTAACGCCCTGTATCTCCTGGTCTCATCCATGTGTATATTCTTCTATTGTGGTTATTGAATAAGGTGTTAGCTATGACCAACTCATGTTCGGTGCAGAATTCCATCAGCCTGCTTCCTCGATCATTCCTTTCACCTAATCCGAAATCTCCTACTATCTTCCCTTCTCTCCCTTTTCCTACCACAGCATTCCAATCTCCCATTACTATAACATTTTCACCACCTTTGATATACAGTGCCGGAAAAATTAATAGCAACTCAGTGAGTTTCCACTTCATATTAAGTTATTTCATGTTTCAGTGTGACAGTTGGTTCCTAATTATTACCATCTGAATATTTCTTGAAAATCTGTTGCAAGGTAACACATTAAATTTATGTTGTTTACATGACAGTTTGTGTAGCTTTTGTAAATTGAAAGCACAAAAGCAAAAATTTGCATTTTACATGTTAGTGTGTATTGTGCCAGCAGATGGCAGTAAATGCTCCTGGAAGTTTTATTCATTGTCTACAGATGTCTCTGTTTTGCATACAGTTGCTAATTACTACTTCCTGTTGTGCAATCCTACTTCTTGCCTATTAATTATCCATTTGATTGATCATTAGAAATTTATTGTGATTACCTGTTGAGTTTTTGTGATAGAGGGAGTTTGTTTGACAGATTCTAATTCGGAAATGGTTAGAAAATGTGATATAACACCAAGAAAGGCTACAGAGATTGTGACTTTTAGTGAATGTGGTAAAACTAATAGAGAAATTGCTGAAATTTTGGGTGTGCGTTAAAGTACATTGAGAGACAGTTTGGGTAAGTTTCGAGATAGGGATGATGGTATGTGTGGTAGAGTGGGTAAATGTGGCAGAAAACCGAAAAATACACCCAGATGTGACAATGTTTTACGTCGATTATGTTTGGAAGACAGATTTGCTACCTCGGAAGAACTTGCAGAGAAATGTAGGGAAACTTCAGGGGTTAATGTTTGTTCTAGAACTGTAAGGAAGATTGCGATAATTTGATTTGGTGTCTAAGAAGCCAGTCAATAAACCAATGCTCACCAAACAACAATGTATGAAGTGTGTACAGTGGGCTAAAGAACATCAACTCTGGTCAGCCGAACAGTGACGTAAATTTAGTGATGAATCAAAAATCAACATTGGTGGAAGTGATGCGGGTTGAAGAGTGTTCACGAAAGCAAGTGAAGCACTGAATCCAGCCTGTACTATGAAAACTGTTAAGTTCCCAACTAGTTTTATGCTTTGGGGGCGTTTCTCATACAACGGTGTTGGGCGTAACCATGTCATAGAATCTACCGTTAATTGAGCCATGTACAAGACAATTTTGGAGAATATGATGTTGCAGTCAGGGCGGGATTTAGGACAACCATTCATTGTTCAGGACGATTCAACACCCTGCCACCTTTCTAAAGTGGTAAAAAAACTTCCTAATTAAGCAGGGAAATGTCACAGTATTGTATTGGCCTGGCAATTTATTAGATCTAAATCCCATAGAAAATTTGTGGATGATATTGAAAGAAGAAAATAAGAGAAAGGACGGCCAGAACAAAACTTCAATTGATTGAGACAATTGTAAACATCAGGTATCATGGAATACCCGTTGAAACTCTCCAAAATCTAGTATATTCCATGCCAAGAAGGTGTCAAGAAGTTGTGAGATCAAAAGGCTCTCCCACAAAGTACTTGTGGAAAGACAAGAAACTATTCCAAGAGGTGTAAAATTTGACTCTGGTGCCTTCGACTAACAAATTCTACGCAAACTGCCATGTAAACAGCAATAAATTTAAGTTTTGTCTGGATTAGAGTTGAAATAAAACAAGATTTCATAAAATATGTGTATTGTAGTACTTTGTGCATACATGTCTAAATGAATCATGAAATAGCTTAATATTAAGTGAAAAAGCACTGAGTTGCTATTAATTTTTCCGGCACTGAACCTCAGAATGTCATCTATTTCTTCGTAGACCTTTTCAACGTCCTCATCATCAGCTTGACTGGTAGGCATATAGACTTGTACCACTGTGGTGCACGTAGGTTTAGTATTGATTTTTGCTACAATAATCCGTTCACTGTATGGATCATAATATTCCACCCGCTGTCCAAGTTTCCTACTCAATATGAGACCAACTCCTGCTTGGCCATTGTTTGATTTAGTGCTAATGACCCTATAGTCTCCTGACCAAAAGTCCTGTTCTTCCTGCCAGCGCATTTCACTAATCCCAACCAAATCCAACCTCAACCTATCCACTTCCCTTTCTAAGTTTTCTAACTTTCCACTTCCTAGCAGACTTCTAACATTCCACGCTCCGATCCGTAGAATGTCAGATTTCCTCTTTGTCACTTCTGTGATGTTAACCCCCTCTCGAGTAGTCCCCACCCGGAGATCCGAACGGGGGATTAGTTTACCTCCGGATTGAAATTTTACAAGGGAGGAGGCCATCATCACATGTAATTATGCATATAGAGGTGCATATCCACGGGAATAGCATTACGGCTGTAGTTTCCCGTTGCTTTCAGCCGTGCAGCAGAACGCAGTATAGCCATTAGTTGGCTTATATTATCAATATCTTAACTGTCTATTAGACTAGTAAAGAATTGATTTATTCTGAAAGGCTGCTACTCCCTTTCAGAATAAGTAAAGAGCAATTCTACTACAAAATACTAACCTTCTACCAACAATTAAATACCAAAATTCTACTAACGAAAAAAATACAACAAATACTACTACTAAAACAGTCTGTCACCAGGCCCACTCACATGCACCCTCACCAGACACACTCACACACCACAGTCTAATAGAACAATGACATATATCTAATAAACAAATTAACTTCATACTTACAACTGGATTATAATTCTGTGCTTGGGTGTCGTTTAGAATTTGTTTAAGGAAGGTATTTCTAGGTCTTCCTCGTGGATATTTTCCCTCAATGAACCCTTCTGCCACAGTTCTCATTAAATTGGAGTGGCGCATTGTGTAACCCCACCATGCCAGACGACGTTTACGGATTGTGGGTAGGATTGATCTCCGTTGGTTCACGGTGTCAAGAAACCTTGTGTTCGATATCCTGTCTCTCCAAGTCACATTTATCATCTTACGATAGCACCACATCTCAAAGGCTTCAGGACGGTTCTTTTCATTTTTATTTAGTGTCCACGTTTCACAGGCCCAAATGGACAGTGGGAAAATACGAGCAAACTTCACAACGAGGATGGCCGCTGTCAATGCCAGAAAAAGAAACTTCGATCTCATTAATTGTCTTGGATAGTTGCATACGTTAAGGATGGATGACGATAATGTATGAATTTCGCCCCCTCATTATTCCAGTTTTAACGGGGTCGGGGATGAACTACGATGAAAGTCTATGTGGGTGGTGTTTTTATGATTGGATGCTCTTTCTCATGAGAGGAATAAATAAGAGATGAAATGAAGTTGAATGAAACTGGGCAAGTATGTGGAAGGAAGCGAACGTGGCCTGTCTGAAGGTACGGTCCCAGGATTTTTTCTGAAGTTGAAAATGGGGAAACCAGGAAAACCATTTCAAGGACGGCTGATGGTGGGGCTCGAACCCTCGCGCGTACGTAGTACGTTGGCCCCATGACCTAGCTCTGGGCGTTAGCGAGCGTAGCAACTGCTGTCGGTAATGATGATCATGATAAAATGATAATACGGTAATAAAAATGATAACTCTAATGTATATTATTCCCGTGTCAACTGGGCCGGAAATGAGAATCGATGGCTTTTCCCTTTCTTGTGGTGGGTTGATTATACGGCAGGATGCCCTTCCTGTCGCCAACCTCATGAGAGGAGTTAATGCGATATGAATTAAGGTGAAGTTGAAAATGGGGGAACCACGGAAAACCATTTAAAGGATGGCCGACGGTGGGGTTCGAACCCACGTTTACCGAGACTGCAGATAACTGGGCCGCAGCCACCGCTGTTTGTTGGTGGTAATAATAGTCTAATAATAACAATAATAATAAGTGACCCAGCTTTTCCAGTTTTGGATAACCAGAAACCTAAGGGAAGGGGGGGGGGATTATTATTTTAATTTTATTTGTGGCATATTATTTACAAAGGAGAATTTACAACTGAATGTATAAATTAAACAAGTCGTCATCGGATCAAAATCGACGTCGTCTTTTCAGGTGACATAATTTATTTTTCCGACGGTGTATATATATAAACTGCTCAAAAAATTAAAGCAACACTTTTTTCAAAGGCCACCAAATTTTGAAAAGTTGACCGCACAAGCTCTAAATCTCAGTATGACGTTTGTCCTGACGCCTACCAAGCATATGCTTCAGCACAACTCCCTGACTTGAGTAGTTTAGGGGTAGCGCCCCGAAAACCAGCCCATTCTCGAAAACCGCAAATTGAAGTTTGCGAAAAAGGCTGTAGGACTAGTCGCAGGTTGCTAAAGCTGTCGAAAATGAATCAGTCTTGTTCTTAACGGTTCCACAAACACGTTGAAATCGTTACATTTGACGTTTGGGCATTTTCAACCCCCTTCATCATCCCATAAACATGGACTAGCATTGGGGGTGTCTAAGAAGGTACCGGGTGTGTTTAACCACCTGAAAACCTGCACACCGTCCTCAGTTGCTGATTGCAGTAAGTTCTTAATGCCTCCGGCAATGTTCACCCCTCCTAACACCCTCAACTGGCATGGGACCAAACCACGTCCTCTCGATTCACCCCTAAGGAAGGTCTTAATCGAGATGTTTATCAGTGCTGTAAATGGGGGGATCTTCCCCTAACGTTTCAAAAAAGGAGCTGTGCCTGTGTCACCACCCCTTGCGCTGCTACCCCCGTTTGCATGATTTTTCGTATCAGGCCCTTTTTAAGAGCTGAAACGAGGTCTTAATCGCTGAAAGGGCTGTAAAGGTCCTTAGAAGTAGTGGTGACACGAAATCAATCCCTTCCGATCGTTGATTGACATTCCATCCCCCAAACTTGAAATTTTTGCACCCCCAACCCTCCCTGTCTGGACGCGTAACGCTTCATGGCAGAGTTTTCAGAGTTGGATGAAAATTAAGCTTATGGCCTGCAATCGAGCCTAAAATAGCAGGTTGGATAGAAATTCATGCGTAGGGTGGGAAATGGGACCAAAAAGTCTTCAAAAAAGTTAACAGCCTATAGTAAGTACGCCCATTCATAGGCAATCCACATCACGTCCATGCGTACGGGTTGCCTTTGATCAGCAATAGGTTACAAAGGTTGGAAATGGGAGAAAATGGACGTGATGTGGGTTGCCTATGCATGGGTGGTACTTACTAGAGGCTGTTAACTTTTTTGAAAACTTTCTGGTCCCGTTTCCCACCCTACCGATGAATTTCCATCCAACCTGCTGTTTTGGGCTCGATTGCAGGCCATAAGATTAATTTTCATCTCACTCTGATAACTCTGCCATGACGCGTTACGCGTCCAGGCAGGGAAGGTTGGGGGTGCAAAAATTTCAAGTTTTGGGGATGGAATGTTAATCAACGATCGGAAGGGGTTGATTTCGTGTCACCACTACTTCTAAGGACCTTTACAGCCCTTTCAGCGATTAAGACCTCGTTTCAGCTCTTAAAAAGGGACTGATTCGAAAAGTCATACAAACGGGGGTAGCGGGGCAAGGGATGGTGTCACAGGCACAGCTCCTTTTTGAAACGTTAGGGGAAGACCCCCCCCCATTTACAGCACTTATAAACATCTCGATTAAAACCTTTCTTAGGGGTGAATCGAGAGGGGGTGGTTTGGTCCCATGCCAGTTGAGGGTGTTAGCGGGGGGAACATTGCCGGAGGCCTTAAGAACTTACTGCAATCAGCAACTGAGGACGGTGTGCAGGTTTTCAGGTGGTTAAACTCTCCCGGTACCTTCTCAGACGCCCCCAATGCTAGTCCATGTTTAGGAGATGATGAAGGGGGTTGAAAATACTCAAACGTCAAATGTAAAGATTTCAACGTGTTTGTGGAACCTTTAAGAGCAAGACTGATTCATTTTTGACTGCTTTGGCAACCTGCGACAAGTCCTTCAGCGGTTTTCGCAAACTTCAATTTGCGGTTTTCGAAAATGGGCTGGTTTTCGGGGCGCTACCCCGAAACTACTCAAGTTGGGGAGTTGTGCTGAAGCATGTGCTTGGTAGGCGTCAGGACAAACGTCATACTGAGATTTCGAGCTTGTGCGGTCAACTTTTTAAAATTTGGTGGCCTTTGAAAAAGTGGTGCTTTAATTCTTTTGAGCAGCATATATACAACCTTTGTCCGAAAAGTTCAGTGAGTGCCGTTATATTGCTCACGGTAATAGAAGTGCGCCACTTTTGTCTCCCGCGCCGGAGAGGTCAAGGCATGTCTGAACAAGTTCCCAAGCGTTGACGCTGTGCGTGTGCTTCCCGTGGGGAAACAGCTCATTTTAGAGTGAGTGTGCAGTGCGTGTGGTCGAAACTGAACAGTGGATCAGCGAACGAACATGTTCTTCTGTTTCAAACTTGGGAAGTTATGCAACCTGCCATGCACACCTGTTCAACGGGTGGCAGTGAGAAGGGTGAATGTTCCGTGGAATCGAATGATCCTGAAAACCATCGTCACGGGCGATGAGACCAGGTACCAAAGTTATGACTCCGAAGGCAAGCGTCAAAGTATGGAGTGGTGGGGTCCAGTGTCGCCGAAAAGCAAGACGGTGCGCAAAGAGATATCCTGCATCAAGACAATGCTGGTGGTGTTCTTCGACTCTGAGGGTCTCATCCATAAAGAATTCCTTCCTGAGGGCACCACGTTATATGCCGCTATGTACGTGGAAATATTGAAACGTCTGCTGCAACGGATCAAGCGGGTACGCCTCCAGTACGCCAACCAAGATGACTGGACCCTGTTCCATGACAATGCCCGACCACACACTGCCTTCCTGATGCGGCAGTTCCTGGCCAACTGGTAAGTTGTGTCACTCAATCATCTACCCTACACCCCAGACTTGTCTCCCCCAGACTTTCTCTTGTTCCCCAAATTGAAATCAGCCCTGAAGGACCAGATGTTTTCGGACATTTCGTTCATCCAACGTAATGTGAAGTCCCAACTGAAGGCTATCCCTAAAGAAGACTGTGCCAGGAGTTTGCAGGACTTTTTCAGCTGTTCTCAGAAGTGCATAACCATCCACGGGGATTACTTCGAAGGACAGTAACTGCTGTTTCAGGTAAGCCAACAATTCGTTCGTAATATAGACCCATTCACCAAACTTTTCGGACAGAGGTTGTATAGGCTATATACTGTGCATAAAATCCCATGTACACGGGGCTAAATGACCATGGTGTCCAACCCCCTGAAATGAAACAACACTAATATCACGACTACCACAATGTTCATTAAAATAGTGTGTCGATGATAAAGCGAACCACCGAATACGAAGGGAATTCGTACAAACAAAACAATATTGATGATTCTAACTACAGTTCAGGTGAAGAAGGAGTTAAATATTGAGATGCCTATGTGAGAGATTTAGAGACCGAAATAAAACTGCAGTGGGGCTGATGACCAAAATATATCCTAAGCCTCTACTGTAATACGAGCTAACAACTAGAATAGTTTTGTGTGTCAGAGGTGTGACGTCCCATCAGTGGATGCCTTGGCAGACACACCAGAACATCTGATCGCCTGCGTGTCAATACTACTGCCAGGACAATGAATGGCTCATTGTTCATGTAGTGCGTGTTTGAAATGCTTCATGAATATTTTAGCACATGTGTATGTGTGGCTTAGTGCATGGAACAGTTGATGATACATCAGAAGGAATAATTCATATTAAAATTCTGTTGCATGAGTGGATTGAAATCACAGCTATTTCATCCGCCTGATTGATATCCAAAGTTCAAGGTATTCATTTATCACATCACCTGTATGTGCGCATGATTTCATCAATATGGCAGAATTTTGTCTAATGAACAATTGACTATATTTTTGAATAGTGACTCCCTCTTGGGTTAACTGATCGATAATAAGGTCTTGTTGACATGAATGCTACTTGATGCCACCTCAAAATATGTTTCATGCTCCAGAATGGCCCACATTGTAATATAAATATTGTAATGGTTGTAGCCAAACCGACAGTAGTGGCTACGCTGGCTAAAGCGCAGCATTAGGTCATCGGACCAAGCTCTCTGCTGACTCGGTAGACGCGTGGGTTCGAGCCCCACCGTCGGCCGTCCTTGAAATGGTTTTCCGTGGTTTTCCATTTTCAACACCAGGCAAATGCTGGGACGGTACCTTCTGACAGGCCACGGCCGCTTCCTTCCACATCCTTGCCCAGTTTCATTCGCCATCATTCATTTTCATCTCTCATTAACTCTTCTCATGAGGTTGGCGTCAGGAAGGGCATCCGGCCGTAAAAACCATCGCCACAAAGACTTCCATCGCATCTCATCCCCGACCCCGTTGGAAAAACGGGAATAATAAGGGGTAGACATACATACAATGGTTGTAGCCTATGGAATTACGGTAGATCTGGAAACAGCCGTGTCAAGATCAACCGACGCCAGAACTGGCTTCTTTAAGCTCCACCTCGTTCTGAACCATACTCTGATACCTAGTGTCCATACAAGCTACCTCCTCTCTTACCTACCGTCATACTAACAGTATATTAACCACCTCCCTGAATGACCTAACAGCCTCTCAAGTGCTACCCCACAAGTTTTGGTAGCCTTAATAACCTGATGTTATTGTCTGCTCTACTTTATAAAGGTAAATCTACAAAAAACACAACCTCGATTTGTTTGTAAAAATTACTCAGTCCAATTTATCCCATTAGTTCACAAGGAATTTATTATACAGGGAAATGCCACTGAGGCTAAAAATCCCTTTATGCGTCTTATACGTTGATCTCATAAAATATCGTGGACAGTGGCCAAGAAGATTCACAAAACAAATCTGCGGGTTACAATCCGTGTCTAAGTATAGGGTATCATGTGTCACGCTAATTCTGCGTGTGAAGCAGAACAAGTGTATCTATAGTGTCAAAAATAATCTTGTTGATCAGTCATGCAAAAGGAAGATTGGGTATGGCAGCTCGAATAGTCTGTACTCGTCTCTGAGAATTTGTTCTTTAACTTGACAGAATTGTTGGCTGGCTAGATCACTACTGCACTCAGGCCCACAAATAAGTAGTGGACAAAGTGAACCATGCTCCACTATGCATCGCGTGGTGAAACAAGGCATTATGCCACGGAACATGACGTTCAGGCAAGATTGGGGATTGCTGCAACGGGTTGCTTGCTTGATATCAATCAAAACCACTTGCTGTACCGTAAGCAGGACTGATGAACCATACCAGTGTGGCATAGCACAGATGATAGAGTACGTTCATTACATATTGCAACAAATCTACCTGGCTGGCACACCGAGGACGGAGTTGCCCCGTCCCGAATCCCTTAGTTGGCTGCTAGGTCTTCGTGAGTCATGCAGGTCATTGACGTGCCAGGTACTATTATAATGTTCTATTTCTAGAAACAGATCGGGCGAGCATCCGCGAGACAATTTGAGACAGTGTCGTCTTCCAGGGGCCCTGGGGTGGACCAGATAATACGAGAGGCTCCGATGGTGGGTATTTAAAGACCTGCGAAACGAAACATGGGCAAATCAGTTGACAGTTTAGTCGTGAGTTGAGTCGAGAACGGTGAGTTCATAGTTCAGTGCAGTGCAGAGAGTTGAGCGCGTGCGACTGACAGTGTGTGCAGTGGAGTAAGCCAGTACGATTTTGTGAATGGTGTTGTGCCCCGGTGAGATGTGTGGGTACGAGCGGACAGTGCTAGAGACCCTGGGTTCGAAGCAGTGGGTGGACAGACACGGGGCCTACAACGCGGGACTCAGACAGGAACTCCACTGCGGAGCCCCACTAAGCATGGATTTGTGATCAGTTGTCTTGGAAGCCTGCTGTTCGGGAATTGTGCAGAGTTGTAATACATGTAGTGATTAATAACGCACGCTACCATTAGTGTTCTGATTTAGAGTGTGAACCCTGTTTCCCGTCACAATATGCTGGGATTTGTTGGGCTTGGCACATGCCACCTGTGGAGTTATTAGTTTTCTAGTGTGTTATTGAAATCGGCAGGAATTAATATTTTTTCCTAACATGGTCTAAATTTCTTACTTACCACAAAGAAAAGAATATTTTATTTTTAATAACATCCACAACGCATCTTCTTACAGCATCCAATCAGAAATTCTCAACAAGCCTTATACACCAGCATGATGTTCAGATGAGAGCCAAACAGACAGCTTACCTCGTACCTACATGAAATATTATTACCGTCAGAATTTCGTTAACAGTTGTATTATTCTATTAAATTTCAGTCGAAGGCAGTAATAAACACGCTAGAATTACAGTTAACGCGGTTTACGCAGCCTCCCAAAAATAATTGATATTTACCATGCAATCATGCACCTCAACTAGACCTTACCCATAAAACCCTGAATCTTAAATAATATGAGGAATAATTTGAGAGGTTAACGATCAAAGTCTAAAATATCGTTTAGAAGGAACACATTCACATAGCCACAGCAGAAAATGCAACATCCCTTATCATTTGGTCCCAGTTCCCCCAGAATCTGGGGAGTAGAGTACAACATTTGCAACTCCTAGGTGCACATTGTAACTTATATCATGAGTGGCTGAAGAATACTACGCTCTGGAACATAGTTACCCTCATCAACCCCTCAAATGCAGATATATGACGGATTTCAAATCCTCTCTGACTAACATACGAGATTATGCTTTTATCCTATGCCACGAAGTGTACATACGGCTGTTGATCACGATGCTCCAAGCCTGATAATGAAACATAAACTACAACAACATGCATGTATACATTGTTTTGAGTACATTGGTGAATTGTACAGTAATATTGCTACAACTTAGTCAGATATAACTTGCTAAAGGTTAATCTCATCATTCAATTCCGGATTAACCTTCAACGCAATTCTTAAATACCGACATGGCATTTCACTGTAAACAAACACCAGATTACAGGAATTCTGTCTTTTATATTTATTTATTTATTTATTCGAGTACAGATCGGAAAGTAATGAAGAATCGTTTATTTTTCCCCCGGTATTAAGGCTGGAATTTTGAAATTTCACGACGATATAGTTTGACGTTTTCGTTACAGAGGGTGTTTTGTTTTCATGTGCAGCTCCAGCGACAAAGGCCTAAAGTACGAAAGAAACATGGCACGCATGTAACAGTCGTCAATTTGTGATGAGAAGCGATGTGTATGTCGATATTTCAGAGCCAAAGGGCAAGAAGTCAAGAACCGAGTGAAATTCACAGAGTTATGCGTGGCGTGTATGGGGACGATTGTATGGACCGTAGCAATGTCTCCAGAAATCGTCACTGGTGATGAGTCGTGGTCGTACAACTAAGAGCCCGAAACCAAGCAGGCGTCAATGGAGTGGAAACATGCTGGTTCCCCAGTACGTAAAAGATTCAAAGTGACTCACTCTGCTTGGGAAGTGCTTGTGACAGTGCTCTGGGATATGTGTGGTGTGTTATTGGTGGATTTTCCTCAACACGGGACCGCTGTGAATGCTGCAGCCTACATTAAAACTTTGGTTAAGTGGCGTTGTACCCTTCGTGACAAACGTCACATTAATGCTGACGGTGTCAAACTTCTTCGTGACAATGCCCGCCCCCATGTTGCTGCTCCTGTTCGTGACAAAATCGCCCAATTTGGATGGGAGGTGCTCCAGCATCCACTGGACCTGGCACCGTCAGACTTTCATCTGTTTGATCCCATGAAGAAGCTCCTGGCCGGCCATCATATTTCGACAGATGCGGAAGTGAAATCAGCAGTCCGCAGATGGCTATACTCCAACCAAACGGACTTCTACGAACAATGCATATTGAAACTGGTACCACGATGGCAGAAATTTGTTGACAAAGTTGATGACTATGTAGAAAAGTAGGTCAGAGATGTAAGTTCATTTGTGATTTGTTTGGTTGTGTTACCTATTCAATGTTTTCGAAAAAATAAAAGATTGTGCGTTAATTTCCGATCTGCCCTCGAATTATATTTCTGAACAAAACCAACCTTACTACAAATGATCGTTAGTATCATACACTGTTTATTATGAATTTAGTATATGGAAGAATTTTAATAAAGATTCTCGCACTTGACCAACTGTAAAGTTGTAATTCCGTAAATTAATATTGTACAGGGATATTATGTGTGTGCGCGCCAGTAAACACGGCAAGATAAGCTGGCTGTGACTAGCGCAGATCGTGGCCGCACGCACCCGGTTCAACCGGCGGTGGCGCGCTCCGATGACTCATATCGTTAGTTCACACTTGTTTTGTCATTCATATGGGCGTGTATTTGCAAAGCTTAGACGTTAGTGTTGCACGTTTAGTGAGTATTGTGATTACTGTGATTGTTGGTCATGCCTAGACACCAATTCACATTGCACGAACATGTGTATATCCATAAGTCGTATATGAAAAGCAAAAAATCTTGTTCTGAAACGAGACGAACATTTTGAATCAAGTTTCCAGGAAGACCTGTGCCTAATGCCAGTACAATAAGGGGGCTCGCTAAACGATTCAAAGAAACAGGCTCCGTAAATAATAAAAGAGTTGGCAGACATTCTTTCTTCAGAAGATGTCAGGTGTGTGTTACAAGAGAGGGAGGACATTTTCAGCATAGCCTATGAGCACAGTAAGTACACATTATAGAACACGTTTGGTAAAAGTGTGAAAGTGCGCGCCGACCGCCGGCTGAACTGGGCGCGCGCGTCCGCGACCTGCGCTAACAGCCGGCTTAGCTTGCCGTGTTGACTGGCGCGCACACACATAATGACCCTGTATGTCAAGGATCTCGACGATGAACTAAATAGTGGTGGAGAGATGTAGGTGTTTACAAAATATTCCTAGATGTATAACATCAAATAGTGGACTATTGCTTACCTTGATGACATTGTTTATATTACTATGAAAACTTATAACATTCCTGTAGCTCATGAGGACGAAACATCCTGCAAGTCTCAGGAATTGCATCTCTCCTATTCTTCCTTACGGTTTCAGTGAAGAATAAATAATACAGTAATTAGGTTTCCATTTTGTCGTGCACGCCCTATAGCTTTGCTTCAGATTCACATGCTTCATTCCTACACTTCAATTCCAACTGGGCGATAATGTGGTTCACATTATGTACTGTGTGTGATGTGTATTTGATACTGTATACCGTCCTGGCCAGCTTACACGACAAACAAACGCTTGTGATAAATAATTACTCCATCACGACAGCAAGTTCCGAGCTAGAAACTCATTATGGAGTCATGAGGCTTGAGTGTATTGATTAATCAGTATTGGCTATAAAGGAAATGAGGCTTGTGTTAGGTTGATACTTTAAACATTCAATAAATATTACACTGAATTAAAAATATACAACAAAACTTCAGACTAATCGGGTTCACTGTTGAACAAAGCTACTTACAAAATGCAATTGAAATTCAAAATACTCACTAAAGTGCCGCCTCCTACATTGAAAGACTTACTAAAAAGCAATTCATTGCAATAATGTCTGTATGACAATCAAGGAGATAGGTCAAAGTTTCATTATCATCCTCTCGCGAAATAATGACCGAGTCATAATAAAGCTGTTCATTCATTTGAGCGGCTATTTTTTTTAGCGTTCAGCCTCGTTACAAGGGCGTGTGTTGAATTAATCTGACAGCCTGTGTTATTAAAACGACTGTAGCTAAGTGTGTAATTGTAATTTTTGGCGGCTATTATTGAAGTAATATTGAGGCCCCGGCATATGAAATAGTGTACCATTGTGAGATTTGACAAGGGAGAGTGTGGAAACCACACTCAGGATGGCCACTAAAGACTTCGGGCAATCTTGGCGCATAAATGAATACTCACTGCTACGCCGCGGGGTTTGTCGTCATCTCCTATCAGCAGAACTAAAGACAGACTTGAAATTCTCCTCTGTCAGTCCTTGGGGTGATTTAGAGTATTCCCAACCACTTGTCTAAGAATTCATGCAGTTGCCTTTCCCCTCGCTGGATTTCTCCTTGCTCATTACAAATGATCGCCCAGTATAATATGGAGACCGCCATGGCCTAGATATTAGGTTGGTACCATCACGGCATTTGCCTCGATGTTCTCATATTGTTCCCATTGATGGATGTGTTGAACGGCGTGGTCTATACAGTAATAATAATGATGATAATTGTTGTTTTAAGGGGCCTAACATCCAGGTTATCGGCCCCTAATGGTCTGGGTGATAGCGAAAATGACAATGAAATGGAAACCAGAACGAAAATTAAGTGAGACTGAAAATACTTACAAAATGGAGCACAGATTGAAACGACTCACAAAAAGTAGAGTGGAAATACAAAAGGTAAGTTAGAAGGAAAATATGCACAAAAAGAATAGATTGAAAAAGAAAAACAATAGTTGAGTTTCAAAATACGGACAAAATGCAATGTAGATTCGAAATACTTACAAAATGCAATTTAGATTGAAAATACTTACAAAATGCAATTGGGAATCACCACAAAAAATGTAATTTAGGTTGAAAATACTTGCAAAACGTGGTTTAGGTTGGAATTACTTACAAAATGCAATTGAAATTCAAAATACTCACAATAGTGCCGCCTCCTACATTGAAAGACTTACTAAAAAGCAAGTTAGATTGTCAATCCTTACAAAATGCAATTGCGGTTGAAAATACTCGCAAAATACAATTTAGATAGAAAATACTGACAAATTTGAATTTAGAGGGAACATACGCAAGAAAAGCAATTTAGAATCAAAATACTCACAAGATGCAATTTAGATTCAAAATACTTTCAAAATGCAATTTATATTGAGAACACTTAAAAAATGCAATTTAGGTTGAATATACTTACAAAATACAAGTGAAATTCAAAATACCCACGAAATGCAATTTAGATTCAAAATGCTTGCAAAAATACAAGTTAGATTGAAAATGCTGGCAAAATGCAATTGGGTTTGTAAATACTAACAAAATGCAATTGAAATTCAAAATACTCACAAAATGCAATTTAGATTGAAAGTACGTGAAAAATGTAATTTAGATTGAAAAAAACTCACAAAACGGAATTTAGATTGAAAAGACCTACAATATGTAATTGGAAGCGGAAAGAAATACAAAATGTAAAAGAAAAAGAAGGCGGGACCCTCGATGAATGAGGGATCCGGAAAGATGAGAGAAGGGCCAATTAAGGCGGGAAAGGAGAAGACTCCCTAGGCCCTGGACACCCTAACACCGTCGGGGTCGGAAAAGAACAATAGTTGACCAACGGAGGTCGACAGGAAAGAAGACGGAGAGGAGCCCGGCACAAGTAAGTGGAAGCAATGCCGGACTCAGCTGGGGTCCCGTGGTCGCAAACCCACGTCCCACTAGATGTGAGCCCCTGGGGAGCTGTGTGGTCATATCGACCCAAGTACTTGGGTGTGTGTAGATATTTGTCTGATAACCTGGGTCATAGGAGTGTCGGTAGTAGTGTGTGTATTTGTAATTCAGGTGGGGATTGGGGAGGAAGCGACCTTAAGTTAGGAACCAACCCGTCCTTCGCCTGGAGTAGAAGTGAGGAACCACGAAAAACTTATTTCAGGATGGCAGACGTGGAATACGAACCCGCCTTTTCTCAGTTGTGCCTTTCGAGGTTGAGTGTACCCCGTTCCAGTCCTCAGACCATAATTACATTTCTTGGTGGAACCGGGATTTGAACCCGGACCTCCGGAGCGACAGCCAAGAGTGCTAGCTGCTACACCGCGAGGTGGTAGATGTTCCTTGTATAACCTAACCATTAAACGAGACTTCAAGGATGTCGTAAAATGGGATTAAAACAGCCTATTCTTACCTGCAGACCTCACTAGACTGCCCCCCAGGGGCTCACATCTTGTGGGCGTGGGTTGGCGACCACGGGGCCCCAGCTGAGTCCGGCATTGCTTCCACTTACTTGTGCCGGGCTCCTCTCCGTCTTCTTTCCTGTCGACCTCACTTGGTCAACTCTTGTTATCTTCTGACCCCGACGGTATTAGGGTATCCGAGGCCTAGGGAGTCTCTTCCTTTCCCGCCTTAATTGGCCCTTGTCTCATCTTTTCTGATACCCTCCTTCTGCGAGGGGTCAGCCTTCTTTTTCTCTTCCTCTTACCTCCTGCCTTGTGCTCTAGGCCCTTAAGGAGGCAGGGTGTATGTAGCCCCACCACTTCTGGTGCACCCTAGATAATGCTACACCCTCAGGGGCTCACGGCTGGTGAGTTCGGGAGTTGGCGACCCCGAGGGATTCCTGAGCTGGGTCCGTTTTACCCTTTTGTCCCTTACCTGTGGGGCGGACCCTCTCCTCTTTCATCTTCACGATCACCCAAACCATTAGGGGCCGATAACCTAGATGTTAGGCCCCTTTAAACAACAATTATCATCATCATCATCACTAGACTGACAGCATCCCATCCCAACAACCTACCAGAATTCAACTCCCGAATGACGGAATCTGTAACAGAACCTTGGGTAACCTGACGTGGTTTGACCTTACCTAACCCTAGGCCTCGGATGAGGCAAACTAGTTTGGAGAACATTTTACGAAAATGGTGGGGAACTAAAATAATAGTGGCTTGATTTTACTTTTGTTTTTATACATATGATAAGTTCATTTCTGAGATAACTTCCATCAATGTGTCATTGTATGCATGTGTAAGTGAATTTTCTAGGCATGTGTTCTCTATTCAATTTCAACATGCAGTATAAACTTCAATCAAAACTGGTACAGTGCATTGAATAATCAGCATTTGCTAAAAAGTAAGTTCCGACATTCTAATGCATAGTTTCACTAACATCATCTCCACCAAACCAAAATGGCAACATTTTGGGTGCTTGAAAGATACCTCAATTACAAAATTAACTATTATATGTACCATCTACAGTATATACGAGAAACAAGATTTTCAGTAATGAACATATAGCCTACTTTCCCTTAGGTGTATGGGTATAGTTGATACTCTTTGTCCTTATCAAGGAATATAATTGAATGATCTTGTGATTACCGTTAAATGTTGTACCCTATATGAAACTCCCTGTTTACTACGTTTCGTTGTAATTCCGCTTTTGCATCCAGAGGAATTGCTTAGAGCATTCGAAAAGTATGCCCATCCAACAACTGGAATGTATAGAATCCTTTATCTTGCACCTCCAACAGAGAGAACCTTTCTTCATGCTGTAATCCGTCATTGTAGCAGTCATAAATAGTGGATTGTCGATATTAATGTCTTATATATTGAAGTTGCCGGCTGCGTTCTATAAGCAGTGAGATTATCTTATGACTGACTAATACTAGCAAGGTCTCCCATACGATACACTTATTTTACAAAGTTTCCTTATAATTGCGCAATTAGATTGTGAGTTATTGATTTTGAAGTTTTAATAGTATATCAGACACCATTTTGAATATATATCTGGGATGTTCTTCTGCCTTTGGCATACGGTTCTACTTTAATGCTAATTTGAGGTATTGTATCTCTAATAGAAGATGCTCGGTAAAGAATATATAGCCTACTTTCTCTTAAATGCATGGGTATAGTTATAACTCTTTGTCCTTTCCAAGGAGTATAATTGAATGTTGGTTGTAGTAACTTGTTGGAATACAACGTGATTTTCGGATAATAAACGTTGATTGATTGAATCCTCTCCTGAATTATATATACACACACTAATACCGCCATCACAATAACACAGGTTATCAGACAAAATTCAACACTCACCCATGTACATGGGGATAAATGCCCATGATGTCCAAGCATCTTAAATAAAACAACAACACAGCTTTCTACCCAAATCCCTCCTCATATAAAAGTACACACACTAGTAAGCCTACAGATATCACAGTGACACAGGTTATCAGACAACTTCTAAACACACCCAAGTAAACGGAGCTACAAAACCATGATGCCCCAAAACCCCTAAAGAATCAACAACAAAAACAACAACGACAATAGTCTCTACCGCGGATCAAGGTCAACGAATATTAATCGGTGTATTCAAGTGTTGAAATATGTGGTGTTATAAGTATAGGCTATATATAATATTTTTGATTGCAAATACACACTCCTATGCTTAACATTATAAGGTGTGAGTAGTTATAAATCAATAAATTTAAAAAAAAACAAGTAAAGAAATTTTAACCTGCAGGGATATCATCCACGAACTCCCAGACTATGAGCCCAAGTCGCTACCATTACGCCACAGATGCGCTACGATAATACTAGATAAAGAACTGGTTTGGGATAACTGTATCATATTTTGTGTTGAAATCAGCGATTTCATTAGCGTTTTCTGGCGTTTCTATAAACCATTTGATACTAGATATGTATTATTTTGTTTCATTACATTCCTTAAAGGATATACACCTAGGATGTTACGGAAATATATGTATTTACGAGCAAAAATAGCGGCCATATTGACAACGGGACGGTACGGGCCCACAACGATATGGCACTGTTAGTCACTTCTACGGTTACATTTATTCAATTATAATATGCTAATATCCTACCGGTCACCTCTTTGAGGACAGATTAAACCTCCCTATCTACGATAACCTGAATTGTTGAGGCCAGGCCTTGTATAATCGTAAGTTGCGGTTGGGCTATAATACGAGCATGATTCATACATCCACCATCTTGAAACGATTCGGTTGATGACCTTGTAGTTTGGGTAACAGACGCTTCCCACATTAAGGTATCTCGTTGCAAAATTTAGTAGAGATCGGATGATTAGGTTAGTCGTAGCTTTGAACATTTGGGTGGCCGCCATTACGTTTCCGTCAAGATGGCGGCAATGTAAAACATGACGATGAGGTGCCCTTTCATAGTGCTACCTCTGTACCAAATTTCGTTCAATTTGTTTTCACCGTGTTTGAATTGATAGGGGAATCGATTTGCACACATGCATGGCCGCCATGTGCAAACTATTTAGGTGATGACCTTGTAGGTTGGTCAAAAGACGCTCCCCGCATAAGTCTATGCTGTTACAAAATTTGGTAGAGATCAGATGATTAGGCTAGTCGTAATTGGTTTAAGCTTTGAACATTCGGGTGACAGCTATTACTTTTTTGTCAAGATGGCGGTGATATAAAACATGACTCTGAGGTGCCCTTTGATAGTGCTACCTCAGTACCAAAATTCGTTCAATTCAGTTTCCCCGTGTTTGAATTGATTGGGGAGGGGGGACAGACATGCAAAATACACACACATACACACACACATACACACTCACAGACACACAATATTTGGCCCTGTGTTGATCTCATAAGTCTACTTTCATTTCTTTGCAAAAATCGAAAGTAGGCTAATATATAGAGTTATTTGTTTGTATATTTTATAGTTTGAAGATGGCCGTTGGGCCAGTGTGATATTCCTATGATTTATGGTAGCAAGGTGTTTTGTAAGGTTTCCTTCTCTCATTAAATTCTAGATTGATTGTGCAATTACATCGTGAGTGAAATATATTCACATCTTAAGAATACGCCCAGCCGCTATGTTGAATGTTCAGAGTCTCTGTTGTTTTGACCTGGCCATAAGAAGCCACATACAAGGTTCCTAATTACTGGTAATTTTCAATTTTACCTTAAAAACACTTTAAGTTAATTCAGTATCATATTCTATATTTTCAAGTTGTCGCCGAGCATTCTATTCAGTGATTTATTCTTATGGCTTATTTCAGCAAGATCCCTTATAACATAATTATGGTACTTCTTTCTCACTAAGTTTCGTTTTACTGTAATAGCTCGATTACATTCTGAATGATTTACAATCACGCATTAATATTTCGCCCAGCCGCTATCTTGAAAATTTCAAGTGCCTGCGAATTTGCTTTCAGCATACGATACCCTATAAAGGTTTCTAGCGTATCAATACTCTTAGTTATGGTAGATCAAAGATATAAAGCGTTATTTATTTTTAAATTATGAAATATCAGGATGGCTGGTACGCGCTATATTCAGGGCGATAAATGTATCACTAACGCTACTGACAGCCCATTGCTAACACTTCTCTTCTATCATGTTTTCCCTACCTGTGCAATAACATCCTGAGTTACTAATTTGTATACTTTATGGTACGCCTAGCCATCATCTTGAATCTATGGAGTCACTGTATTTTGCTTTATGCAAACAAAACTACTTATAAGGTTCTATTTTACAACAATTATTTATTCTAGCTCTATGATATCGAAGGATATTAATTTATTTTGAAATTTAAAGATGCCCCCTGTGCGCTATATTCAGTGTGATAATGTTTGACTGACGCAAGTGAGTGCTCTTATATGATACTCACTTCTTGGCAAAATGTTTCTTAATTACCTTATTTCATTATGATGTGTCAGTTTGAATGCTCTAATAGTCCGTGCAGCCGCCATCTTGAATGTATGAGGTCTGTTCTTTTACCTTGGCCTTACAAGGCCACTTATACGGTCCTACCTTGTAACTAATATACGTTACTGTAGATATTAAGTGTTGAGATGCATTTATTTTTGTATTAGCCTACTTTTGATTTTTGCAAAAAAATTAAAGTAGACTTAAAGATGTGTGTCTGTGTGTGTGTCTGTGAGTGCGTGTACTCTGAATGTCTGCCCCCCCCCCCTATCAATTCGAACACGGTGAAACCGAATTGAACGAAATTTGGTACAGATGTTGCACTAGCAAAGGGCACCACAGTGTCATGTTTTATATCGCCGCCATCTTGACGGAAACGTAATGGCGGCCACCCAAATGTTCAAAGCTTAAATCAAATTACGGCTAACCTAATCATCCGATCTCTAACAAATTTTGCAACAACATATATTTATATGTCGAACGTGTTTTGACTAAACTACAAGGTCATCAACCCAAGAGTTTGCAGATGGCGGCCATGTATGTATGCAAATCGATTCCCCCTATCAATTCAAACACGGTGAAACAGAATTGAACAAATTTTGATACAGAAGTAGCACTAGCAAAGGGCACCTCAGTGCCTTGTTTTATATCGCCGCCATATTGACGAAAACGTAATGGCGGCCACCCAAATGTTATAAGCTTAAATCAAATTACGACCAACCTAATCATCTGATCTCTACCAATTTTTGCAAAATTATACCTTTATGTATGATGAATCTTTTGACCAAACTGCAAGGTCATCAGCCCATTTATTTGCGGATGGTGGCCATGTATGTGTGCAAATCGATTCCCCCTATCAATTCAAACACGGTAAAAGCGAATTGAACTACATTTGGTACAGAGGTAGCACTGGAAAAGGGCACCTCACTGTCATGTCTTATATCACCGCCATCTTGACGGAAACGGAATGGAGGCCACCCAAATGTTAAGTGCTTAAATCAAATTACGACCAACCTAATCATTTTATCTCTACCAAATTTTGCAACAACATACCCTTTTGTGGGAAGCATCTTTTGACTGACCTACAAGGTCATCTGCCCAATAGTCTGCAGATAGTGCCCATGTATATGTGCAAATCGATTCACCATATCAAATCAAACACGGTGAAACGAATTGTATGACATTTTGTACAGAGTTAGCACTAGCAAAGGGCACCTCATATTCATGTTAAATATCCTTATAACACGTTGTATTTTAACAAGCTACTACAACCAACATTCAATTATACTCCTTGAAAAGGACAAAGAGTTATAACAATACCCATGCATTTAGGAGAACGTAGGCTATATGTTCTTTACTGTACATCTTGTTTTTTAAAATTGATATGGCAGCTGCGCGTAATATTCATGTTCATATAGGCATAACAATGATAAAGGAGGATGTATATTAAAAACATTCTGGATGCCAAGTACTGTGAGCAGTGATTGATTGGATCATAAAGTTATAGATTATAATGCTTGCATGATTCGCACTGCTGCCATCTTGAAATTGTATGGCTCTAGTTTGTAGTTTATTGGGCGCAAGAGACTTTCCCACATGATATTTTTTCCAAAATTTGATGGATATCCAATGGTTAGTTTAGTCGCAATATGATTTAAAGATCGAACGTTTGGGTGGACGCAATTTTGTCTTCGTTAAGATGCCGACGAAATAAAACATGGCATTAGGCGCCCTTTGCTAGTGCTACCTATGTATCCAATTTGGTTTAATTCGGTTCCATCGAGTTTGAATTGATAGGGATGGACAGACATATACACACACACACATGCATGCATGCATGCAAACATACATATATACATACATACATAAATACCTACATACTCAGACACACGGAAATTTAGACCATGTACGGTATATCCTATAAGTCTAATTTAATTAAAAAACAATCGGTAGTAAGATAAAATAATTCCCCTGTGGTAAAATAATTAGTTGCTAGCATGTAACCAATCACTTCATTTGGCTGAGTTCAAAGTTATGTGATGATTTTAATGAATGTAAGTCGTTCAAGCTTGATTGCTTACACATTAAGCAAATATCTGGTGAATACTGACAATATGTTGTTTTAAGAAATTACTTGAAATTAATGTTCACAACAGATAAATAATAGCAAGCATTTTCTACCCCAAACGCTCACTGATCATTGGTCACACAATTATTTGCTGTAGACCCCAAATTGCATAGATCGCTATGCACACCGATGTCCTATAACATTTTGACACGCACACCCAGGGAATATTAAACGCCTTGAACTCTGAGAGTTGAACGTGACACGCTAGCAGCATGGTATATATGGTGCGGGCCTACGGTCTTGCTTTAGTGTAGAGTCGCAGTTGTCAGTATGTAAAAATAGGCCAATATTTTTGATTTGCATGGAGATGCGATTGCGATGGCTCGTCGCCTTGATTCCAGCGACCTCTGAAATTGTATGGTTGGTTGGCTGCTTGCGTGCAGCAGTTGTATTGCATGCAATCAAAATGAAGTAACACTTGAATAACAACTACACCTCTTCCAGGCACGTGTCGACAGCGACTCATTTAAGCCAGAGAACAGCAGAGGCTGGAGCAGATTTTTATGGCGACCGCAGGGCAAAAATTTGGGAAATTTCCCTCAGGTTCAACAATGGTGCCCAGGACCATGAATCAGCGGACACTGCGCACACGGGACTATTGAGTGGACGACCGGCCGCATCTCCATGTTTTCTGCTCTCCATGAGGTGGAATCATAATCATATATACTGGACCATGAAAATTGAAAATAAATCACCTGATCTGATAAATCCAGTTTCCTTATATTTAAAATCGATGGTCAAGTGTAAGTACGCTGATTTCTATCCGAGGCAATGATACGCAATGTTACCGTTGGGTGGAGACAGGTCATGGAGAAGGTGTGATGATATGATATATTTTTACATGGGACAATCAGAAGACTATTATTCTAGCACACCAGTTTCTGCGTACTTCCTGGTTTCAGGAAGTTAATGGAATCAAACGTTATTAGTTCATATCAACTGTGTTTCCTGTTAGTGACGGCTACTTCCCAAAGGACAATGTACCATGTCAAACTGCCAGAATTTTGATAGACTTGTTCGAGTAACAAGATCGTGAATTTGCTTTACTGCTGTGGCAGTGTGGCACCCAACATCCTAGATATGAATCGAAATTTTAGTTTCTCTCAAAGGAAAAACTAGCGATTGTGGGGTTTACGTTCCAAAACTCATGAATGCTTTAGTATACAGTTACAAATTACGTTGGTGATTTTGCAATGTAACCTGCAGGAATGTGAAATTCTGTGAGACAAACTGTGACTTGGAAAACAATTTACTACAATATAAACGTCACACCCACCGTCAGATCATGAAACAGCAATACAGTAACGCCAGTGGCCAAACTACCATAGGGTGAGAAATGGTTGAGTACCCTGTTGCGTCTACAAGCAATGGATATCGATTATCATTTGCAGACAGGCAATGCACAATGCTCGCAACGATTGGCTGTATATTGAAATTTTGGGGTTTTGGGATTGTTTTATTGAAACCACGACTTTCAATAGGATGATAAGTATGCCATGACTGTAATATAACACTAGGGAAATGTTCTAACCGTTTAATTAAGAAGCTCCAGTTAAATCAGAGTAGTTTTGGCCAGTCATTTAAGGCCATATTAATGCGAAATTCGTCTCATTTTTAAATGTGTCCCTAAGTGTTTACTCACGTCCTCGTATCTAAGTGATTAGCACAAAGGGATCCATTTTAATTTCTGATCTTGCGTTGAGATTGCCCTGCTTGGGAACTAGACGTTTATCTTATCTTTACCATCATTTCATCTTCATCATAACGTGCAGGTCGTGCGTAGGGTGCCAACCCGAATGGTGTGTGCTAGACCTCACTGGGGCCACAAGTAAGTTGCCAAGAAGATCAACAGTGATATTTAGAACTGGAAACACTCAAAATTCATTGTCGTACTCATCAGTATTCATCCATTTGGTTCCTCCAATTACCACACATCACCTGCCTCATCTCTTACTGCATTTCCAAATAAGTCTGATAACCATTTCGTAAACTATCGAAGACATACACATAATTAAGCGACATGGATTAGAATGTTCAAAATGTGTATTGATAAAATGGATACCCTTGGGGGTTGTGCTCGTACATACCACCATATTGCACAAATACATTTTCAAACAAAGGGTATTAGTAGTTTCATGTTTCGTGACATAATGTGTGATACACAAAGTGCTTTAAAGAAAACTGCATTCCTAGTAACGCATGTTCAAACAGATTTAAATGTAAGGAATAGCGAAATAGGACGCTTTGTGAACTGTAATGGAACTGCCTAACCGTTCAGCACCTTGAAATACTGCACAATCGTGTTTTATTTATTGTGAATGTTGTATATGGTTATAATTAACATTTTCTGTTGTAGAATTCTTACTCTTTTATTTAATTGTTGTCTGCACTGCATGCCTGAAAGTATTATATACTCACGAGTTTCTTTTTCATTCCATTATTTGATACATTTAATATTTGCGTTTAAACAATATATTAGAGCTTTACATTATCCACTACTTGACCTCCAGCAGCCCCTAATCAATGAGATAATTCTAATCAACTCACATTTTCAGTTATGATATCAGAGTGGAATCAGTCGCATTGTTATATGTTACAATTAACCATAGTCCTTTCAGTTTTTGAGCAGATAAATAAGTAAATAAATAAATGAATAAATCAAGTTCATTGCAAGAATAGAGCCTACAATTAATATTAAGCAATACCAAACACATTCCACAGACATGTTTCACACGGTGGTTACTTAGAGGAGATGAGAAGATTTTGTTGCGTGTTGTACAGCACACAACTCAGCTTCACAATTCATAAATCATCCTTATTCCGCTGGTTATCATCTCTCTGTTAACGGACGACAAGGAAAAAGTCAACAGCTTTTGAAATATTACCCAGGGACGTCAAGCTTGAAAGAAAGCACTCCTAATCGCCCATGAGGAAAGCTGGGCGGATTGTGGCAGGTAGAACGAGCTCAACGTTACACACAAGATACTGTCTCAGATTAAGAAAGATATAGGCCAGGGTCATTAGCTCCACCTTGCACTTAAACTCCTGCAGAACAGAGTAATAATACCACACACAGCACATCGTAGTGAGGCGCGTATCCAAAATGCCCCCGATGACCCAAGAAAAATATTGGTCACCTAACACAGCAGTCCTTGCTTAAAAATTATTTTGTTATGACCCTTGATTTTATCCTGGTAAATATTTGCAAGGATAATATTATAGTAACACCAACAACCAAACACAACTGGGAACTTTGCATGCACAAATTTAATCTATAAATCTAGTAAGCAAATTTTTACTTTCTAGTCTTTTCAGTACTCGAAAATGTATCATTTAGTGCATTGTCTGTGGCTATAATCTCTGTGAACTCACTGTTGTGCAAGCTCAGATTTTTACATAATGCAAATTTCCCAGTTGTGTTTGGTTGTTGGTGTTACTATTAGGCTATATCATCCTTGCAAATATTTACCAGGATAAAATCGAGGGTCATAACAAAATAATATTTAAGCAAGGACTGCTATGTTAGATGACCAATATTTTTCTTGGGTCATCGGGGTCATTTTGTAAAAATCTGAGCTTGCACTACTGTCAGTTCACAGAGATTATAGTCACAGACAATACACCAAATGATACATTTTCGAGTGCTGAAAATGCTAGAAAGTAAAAATTTGCTTACTAGATTTATAGATTAAATTTGACCAATCAACAATTTATTAAAGCCTATGTGCTAAATAAATTGTTTCTTTGTTTAAGCTGATTTAGGATTGGAAACATTCAAGCTGTAATTTATTCTTTGAAGTGTTGTAGTTGGGCAAATGCCCATAGCAGTTTGTAACGCCATTGCTTGGATATTAATATACCATAAGATCTAGCAGGGGACATTTTCAATTATAATAAAAATGTCTTCGAAGAAAATGATGACCTACGTCCGTTGAATAAATTATGCAACAGAATTTTGAAGACACTGAATTTGTGACGGTAACGTGAACATGTAGACTTGTACATAATTATAAGAATCGTTTTCATGGATTTCTTTCATGTGTAATAAAAAGCATACCATCCAAATAGGCGCTAACCTGTTGTTGGGTGACAGCACAGGGAAGGCAAAAGGAAACAATGACATTGAATGAAATACTAATTTTTCCGCTACCGTTTTAACACCCACAATGTCCTAGTAAATGGAACGCCTCATTGGGTAAATTCATAAAAAGTTAAATATGCGTTAATACGTTCTGAAATAAACATCACTCTTAACATTTAACCCACCATTATAGCCATCAAATTACACAAACAATATCATCACGCGGTATGCCAAAGTCGAGATCTCGAGCACGCTCTAGAATCAAGTGTCCCATTGATCCTCATACTCGCCCTAATTGTAGTGACATAATTAGCTCGTAAAGTGCAATAGATTGGATTGAATGGTAATTAGTCAACTAACCTACGTGTAGTAATCCCCCAAACTGCACATTTCAAGTTCTGATGTCAAGGCTAATTCATTTTCCATACACTGTCCTGCCTGTACAGTGAACCAAACGTGGTATTTGTAGCTTATTTAGCGACGATAAATTATTTAAATGGTGCATTTATAAACTTGGCTTGGAGAGTTGAAAATTCACGTACAACTGTAAATGTGGTACGATTATTGTACAAACAGACGAAAAATGAACTTCTGCCTACTATTTATCTTAGTAACTTGCCTAAACGGATTTTGCGTTTGATATATGTGAAAATTAATTCTCCTTATGAATATAATACTTCAATAATTTATATTTTGTGCCTGTTTGACTTATTTTTCTTTAATCGTCGTTAACTGAGGGTTTCGCCACAACAGTGTTGACCTGGTCTGAGTCTGTACATGGTTATATCTCATTTAGGAACGTGAGTAATTAAAATGGCATTCAGTCCTACGCAGCTAAAAATGATTCAAAAGGGAGTGCAGCAAATTGATTAGTCTTGGCACCGTGGAGGTCCGGGTTCGATTCTAGACTCTTCCAAGAAATGTAATTCTAGTTTGAAGGCTGGAACGTGGCTTACTTAGCCTCGTGAGGCAGAACTGAGTAGAGTTTGGTTCGATTTTCATCTTAGCCATCCTGGAAGTGGATCTCCATGATTTCACACTCCTACTTCACGTGAATGCTGCCATGGTAGCAAAATTACGGCCACGGCCACCTCCTACCCAAAAACTAGTCCCAGTTAGCAATAAATAACTTTCCTGATGAAAATAATACTTTCATAATTTATATTTTATGACTGACATTCGTTTCTATAATCTACGTTAACTGAGGTTTAACGTGGGTTCGGTGGCGTAGTCGGTAGCATGCTGAACTGCTATGCCCATGATCTTGGGTTCAAACTCGACCGAAGTCGTCGGATTTTTAAGAACGTTGAAATCCTTCAGTATGCCTTCCATTGGAGAGGAAGTAAAGCTGGTGGACCATGTCATAGATTTATGGCATGAAAAAGAACCTACCACTACAATTTGTAGTGTTTAGCCAAGTTTGTAGGTTATATTTCGTTAGAAACGCTCTATCAAGTACCAGCGTTCACCGCAGGTGTCAGTGGCATCTGGTAGCCAAAGTTGTAACTACATGAAATTGAACTTTCTTATTCATATTTAACCATTTCATCTTATCCACACACACACACACACACACACACACACACACACACACACACACACACACACACACACACACAACGGTACTTGTAGCTCACCCCATGGGTATCCGCAAAGAAGCAGCTTCAAACTCTGGCAAGCCGACCATGTCCGTGGACACTCCCGACACTAAAAGCCATACGCTAAATAAATAAATTCTGAGGGTTTCCAAAGGCTTCTGCTGTGACTTCATATGGCGTATGTTGTTCGTAAGGAAATTCTGATGAATGGAATTCATATTTGTTAAAAGGGGTGACTTCTTTGAGTGCAAACATTACAGGTGTTTTGAAATATCATTAATAAACGTGTAAGTAATAAAGCCTGTTGCATTGAAAATGCATCGGACTCTAGGAATGAACTTATGTGACAATACCAAAATCTTGTAGATTTTTCTTGTGTGGAATGTTGTGTCGATCCCCTTTCGAACCATTTCATTATTCAATAACTTTTATTTATTTTATTCTTTTATTTCTTACATAGGCTTTTAAAGTTTCATATTACCAATCATTGTTCATACACACAGTTCATTTACGTTGAAAACTTCCATTAGGTGTTCAGCATGAAATTTCCAAGGACATTAAGTTACATTGTTAAGATCGCCCTGGTAGATGAGGTATCAGAAGCTGTTCCCTTTTTTACTGTGTTGTTTCTGATTAAACTTATAACATATATTCAGTAAAAGCTTCCGAACGAAATAAAAATTATTTACTGATACCCAGTAGAACTCTAAAAATAGGCATTAAGCTATGAAGCCTTGGGGTAACAACATGCGGTCCTTAGTGCGAATAACTCACCCCGTGGCGTATTCCTGCGAATCAATTTGCATAACTCGACCACAAATGGAAGCTGCAACGATTCCGGAGATCGGTGGTTTGAATCCGACAGCAGCCATTCTGACTGCCATTGTTATGTAGTTATTTTCAAACTCCCTCCAGGCGAATGATAGGATGGTACCTTACTTATAGTCCCTGAACACTTACACTGAGTATTGAATGCCTCTTGGTCTTTCACCACATGACAATGATAAGGAATATACATAATTTTACATTCTTGTCAATTTTTTTTCTGAATATTGCCTTCTACATACTATTTTTCATACGAGGGTTTCTGCTCTGATTTTGTGTTCGTGTTTGTTGTGAATAATTTTACTTAATTTTACATTTCCTTAAGTGACAATACCAACTTCGGTTTTGGTCGGTTTTTATACTAACCGTACTACTTTCAGTAAATGCGTTTTGAGCCAAGTTCACGAATATAAGAAGTCAATAATTTTTACATTATGCCTCCTTGACCAACATTTCTTTAATCTTCGTCAAATAAAGGTTTCGTTGCGATAGTTCTGACCTGAGTGTAATCATGATTTGTGATTTTGCAAAGGAATTACTAAATGAGGAATGTGTGTAATTCTATTGTCCCTCCAACGTGATGGAATTCAGTGACGACATTCATTTCCCCAAGATACTATATTCTATTCTAAGAAGACACAAGAACTTGCTGTGTTTTACCACCCTACTTAACAATTAATAGTGATGTGATCATTACGGGCACTGGAGTAACTCAGTTGTGGCATCTAGAGACTTATTTTGTGTTGACCGACTGAAAGTTACAGTTATAATTAATTCTAGAGATTTCTTAGTTTTACATTAGGCAGAAACAATTAGAATCAGGAGCAGAAGCCACTCAGGGCTCATGATATACTGTACCTGATCGTTGAATGTAATCCTTTTGTGATTACGAACGAATAAGTACTTTTACAGGGGTAACTCTACATTAAGGAAAATAATTATCTCAAGTTTGAAGAGCATTTCTTTATAAAGGAAAATCGCTACTTTCATCTTGTTCGGAACACGTATAAAATACAACTTAATCGAACTGATCTCCAAGTATTTCTATAATATTAGGGAGTAGGATGGCTAAACATGAGCCTCACATAGCGTTTCGTCCTTATTGTAAGGTGGTCAGTTAAATATTAAAATATAGATCGAAAATTATTCTACTTAGTTAGTCATTGTATTTTTAAGGGGAAGAATAGCAAGGTCATCTGCCCCTTTCAGTTATTCTACATTAATGTTTTTGTATATATTAGTAAATGATTAGACTTAGTGTAACGATTCCTCATCCTAAATAACATTACTATGGCGAGTACTCTGATGTTGGATGATTGTATGTGTAAAATCCAACGGAAGACACGCAGGAACTAGAGCATCATGAAGTGATACTGCAACATATAGCATTTTTGTGGTGCGTAACACAGGCATCTTTAAGTCGGGAAGAATTCTAGGCAATGGAATATACAGTAGCCTATATTTTCATTATACATTACCATGTTGTGCATACGTTCCTGAAGAGGTTTGTGTGGGTAAATATCTTCAAATTATGTGCTATACAAGAGAACGTGGGTTCAGGGATTCATTTTAAAGCTGAAGAGTTCTTAGAATTACAGTTTGACATGACCTGTGATACTCACGATATTTTCCATTATGTTGTAAATTAACTAGGAAAGCTGAGTAAATTCTGTTCTATACCCGCATATGTATTAAGAAGCTCTACCAAGTAGGCTACTGCAATGCATACACAATAATCCCATCAATGGTGGGTACATTCTGCTAGTGGAAAAATAGAAAAGTTTAGAGTAGAAGCTGATGGAGAAATGCGGAGTGTTGGATTGTAGTTTCAGGAGGACGCAGCTCTAGTAGAGCGGATGTGCAATGTTAGGTAGCGTAGCGTCTATTAATATCTGATATAGTCAACTCCAATCCTGAGACGATTCAAGGAAGGCAACTGCTGGTCAATATGTTTTGACGACACAGAGAAACGAGATTTTCTGTTTCTTTCCGAGAATTTAAATGTTTACTATATCAGGCCACACAGTAGGGTCCTTGTGCCAATGCATTGAACAATATTAGTAGTTATTAATTAAATTTAGTTTATGTACGTGTGCCATTAGAGCCTTCCTCAGAGTGATAACACATCAATTAAATTACGTTACAAAATAATGGTTTACCTTAATCACGCGTATTGAAATATTTATATTATATTTGTTGTAGGCCACTTGTAGAAACCTATGGTATATTTTATGTAGAAATTATACACTTAAGCATTAATGCACGTACATTTCAATTATTTGAATTGATAATATTGAGTCTCAATTTATATTTCCCTGGTATTCAAACATTTTACCAAAATACCAAAAAAAAAACCTTTTACTTAATATACAAATAAGATTGTTCTTATTAACCAAATGATCTCCTATAGGTACCTTCAGTCTATTTTAATATACATTTTAAATCAGGAACGAAGCAGCAATTCATTGAAGCGTAGTTTAATCTCCTCGCACACAGTTGGCCTCATGCTTGATAGAGGAGGGTATTAGTTCAGCAAGAATTCAGACAGAATGGTTATCTAAATATCTACCAGTGACGAAAGATGAGATAAAATGAGTACTGCAGTTCGCGGATAAAGGGAAAATCCTCAGTTCCGTGGACCTATTTTATGGTTAATAAACACACAAACTCATACTAATTGTTGTTGAGGAGTTTGATTTCAAACTAGATGTGTTATACTCCATGACGTGGTTTGGTTGGAAAGAAAATAAGTCATTCATAAGGTTGGCTAAAAATGGATACTAAATGGATACACCTACGTGTTGAAGTTGCAAAATATACTCTTCTAAACTCTAATGGAAGCGAATAAAAACTTTTCACTAATACTGTCTTCATAAGTACAAACAATATTGAGATTGTAAATCCTGCCTTATATCTAAGAACTACCAGTAGTGCCCGGCTTCTCCCGGTGGATTTATTTGTTTTATGGATGATAATTAATACTACTACAGAACTGGCACATGATACTGAAACTAACAGAATATATATATATATTTAAATATAACTTTTTGTGGTGGTGGTGGTGGTGGTGGTGGTGGTGGTGGTGGTGGTTGTAGTGGGGGTCATAAGTAGTCCAGTATAATGGACGTAACATTCAGATCATTTTCCCGTTATGATAATAATGAATAGGGAAACAGCTGTTTACTAACTACAGCACTGACACATGTATTTTAAAAACAATATTTAAAATATGTTTTGAAAGAGGAGTAAGTGAAATAAGACACTGCCTAGGGCCTATATCTCATTGGCTGTTAGAAATGTAGAGACCAATAGTGTCGTCTTTTGTCACATAGCGCCGTAGGAAAATAATCAGAACACTTTGGAAAACTTCGGCTGTCCCGAACTCCTGGGGTAGAATAGTATCATTTACCGCCACATAGCGCTCAACGACAAATTTTCGGAATAAATTAAGGTAAATTTGGAGGCACCAACGCTTATTGGAGCTGATAACCTCAATGCATAACACCAACACCATTGCACTTATACAGAGGCATAATATGTTCATGATGATAACTGTTTTAAGGGGCCCAAGAAACCTTTTTGCACTAATTACTTCCCTGACTGCAATTTATAAGCAGCGCAAGATTTAACTATTTTCGCAATTCAGCGCAAGAATACTGGTAGGGGCGACGTGATGCAGCCCGAATTGCCCGTCAAATTTTATCCAATCAATCAAATTCTTTTCTGATCTATAACAACAATTGTTATGGACTTATTAAAATACTCTTACAGTTACACTACTACGGACATGAATGGTTCTAGGGCCTTACTAAGTGGTTTTCAGGTTCAGTTTGTTTGTTATTCTGAATGTAGGGAATGGAGAGCGTTGTCCAAAATATCAATTGGACAGTGTTACCAGCAGGGTTTCAAAGTGTAAGTAAAATTTGGTGCAATTAGGAGGAACGGTGTAGATTTGTGATAAAGGGCCTAAATGAAGAGAATGGAGTGGTCTGTCCGAAATTTAAAATGGACAGTGTCACCCGAAGGGTTCCAAAGGGTAAGTATACAAATTTTGGTTCAGATTGGTGAAACGCTGTGGATTTGTTCCAAAGGACCTAAGTGCAGGGAATGGAGTGGTATGTCCGAAATTTCAAGCAGACAGTGCCACTCGTCGGGTTTCAAAAGGTAAGTATGTGAAATTTGGTTCAGATCCGTGAAACGGTGTAGATTTGTGCCAAAGTGCCTAAATGCAGGAAATGGAGTTGTCTGTCCGATATTCCATGCAGACAGTGTTACTCGCAGGGTTCCAAAGGGTAAGTATACAAATTTTGGTTCAGATCGGTGAAACGGTGTAGATTTGTGCCCAAGGGCATAAATGTAGGGAATGGAGTGGTCTGTCCGAAATTGCATGTAAACAGTGTTACTCGCAGGGTTCCAAATGGTAAGTATACACATTTTGGTTCAGATCGGTGAAAGGGTGTAGATTTGTGCCTAAGGGCATAAATGCAGCGAATGGAGTGGTCTGTCCGAAATTGCATGTAAACAGTGTTACTTGCAGGGTTCCAAAGGGTAAGTATACAAATTTTGGTCCAAATCGGCGAAAGAGTGTAGATTTGTGCCAAAGGGCATAAATGCAGGGAATGTAGTGGTCTGTTCGAAATTGCATTTAAACAGTGTTACTCGCAGGGTTCCAGAGGGTAAGTATACAAATTTTGGTTCAGATCGGTGAAACGGTGTAGATTTGTGCCAAAGGGCCTAAATGTAGGGGATGGAGTGGTCTGTCCGAAATTTAACATAGCCTAAACTATTCCTCTTGAATCGACTGCAAGTTCCAGAGATTAGCGCGTTTAAATCCACAAACACACAAACTCTTCAGCTTTATTATATTAGTATAGATATAAAATACAGTAAGTGACCTAGTGTGTTTTGGAATTGAACACCTTGAAAGGAAAATAAATATTATGCAGGACCAGCATTAAGAGAATTTACACGCCATTTTGTTGTTTAACTCTTTAATACCTATTTCTATTAGGCCTATATTTGTACCTACCTCTTCTATTTAAAGTTCCTTTCTGCTTCCTTCTATTTAATCAGAACTTTTGATTGGACATCCAGCCATGTTTCTTAAACCTGAGGTACTCATACTCACCGAGTGTGTGTGAGAGTAGGAAAGATTATAGCATACTGGACCTCCTGGATAATGTGCAATCAGTAGGAGATCAGGCAGATGTTCGTCTAGAGAGAGGCATATGTATCACTCTTTCTCTCTCCCATTGTTTAGCCATTCTTCGTACCTTGCACTTTCTGAACTATATCGGGCGCAATTTAAGCTTTCCAGAAATAGGCTTACTGCCTTAATGAGTACCATACAAGCGATATTGAGATTTTCTTATTTCGAATTAACGAATATTGAAGGAGTACAACTTTCCTGCACGTATCCGTATAACAAGGCTGCTTGGCAGGTCAGTGGTAGAACGTTTGCTTCTTGATTCCAAGAGCGTGGGATCATTTCCCTGCTGAAGGAACTGGATTTTTGAAAGACGACAATAATCCATGACAATCCGAGCCGCTCGATGTTGGCTAGTATTTTATCTAATGCATCACGTTTGATAATCATAAGACACTCCTAATTAAAATGTATGTCACAGGCCACGAAGGAGCTAATGCCACTCAATTATTATTCTGATTACGATTATGTTTACGATTATTACAAGGGGTATCTCATAAGTACTGTCGTTTATTAAAGAAAATTTTATTTGGAAAGTTTTCTGAAAAGAAATTAATTTATTCTTCAAAATAGAGACCTTCAGATTCTAACCGCCATCATTCAGCGAGGTTAGTTATCCCACGACAGTGACAGTTTCTGGGTTTCAATACGAAGAATTTGGCGAGATCCACTTTCACAGCTTCAATATTTTTGAAATTTGTTCCACGCAATAAATGGGCCAGCGATCGAATAATATGTTAAACTGAAGGTGCAAGATCAGGACTGTATGCTGGTGTGGTAGCATATCGACTCCTTCCAATTCTTGAATTTTTGCCATGGCTGTTCGCGGAGTATGAGGTCTCGCATTGTCCTGCTGCAGGATAACTATATTTCGGTTAACTAATGCTGGGTATCTCCGTCTAAAAAATTCATGAACTCGTTCGTTCAGGTCATTGAAAATAAAGATCCGCATTGATTGCACGCCCGTTTGGAACAAACTCCCAGTGAATCCCTCCTTCAAAATACCACCAGACACACATCACCTTGGGGCCATACCGATCCTTAGGCGATGACTTTGGCTGGTTGACGGGGACTGAGGCAGCAAGTTTTTTTTTAATAATGTTCTTGGTTTTTCGTTCCTTTTAACTAATGCGGTTTTAGATACACCGAGGTGCCGCAATTTTGTCCTGATGAGGATCTTTAAAGTGCCCGTATATCTACTGGCACGGCTCCCTCGCATTTGCGCACCCTCAAATGCCAACAGACTGCGCCAGGATTCAATCCTGCAACCTTGAGCACAGCAAGCGAGAAGGTTACCACTGAGCCACGCAGCCAGTCGTAGCAGCTTTGTAATCTTGTTTCCAGTAGTGCATTAGAAGGACCCTAACCTCCAACTTTGTAAGTTCCATTTGTGATTGTGTATCAACTACTGCCGACTGACACATTCTCGCAATATACGCAATTCTAGTCATGGCCTCCTGTAAAGAGATTGATAGACAGTAGTATTCTCTGGACAAGGGACGCGTGAGCTTGTATTGCACTGTGTCAGGAATTAATAAACTATCAAAGAGAATACTGTACCGTCTTTCAGAAATCGTGGGAGGAACCCGCGCTTCTCCGCGCCTAGTTTGAATTATAGAAGGTAGTAAGAGTCTAGTGACTGAACTGTATAACAAGTTAACGAATAAGGAATGTCAACGCTTGTTAGCCTGATTGTAGTGTGTCAGTGGGGAATAGTCCAACAGTACAGTGGGCTGATTACACATTATCCAGAGCCATAGAGTTCAGTAAGGTAGGAGTGACCCTTAGTAGATCAGCTGGGCTAAAACCATAACCCGTTGGTAGGTTAAGATTTGAACAGTACTGTTTTACGCCAGCCGGTACAATTGTGTAAGGACGATATCTTTGTCCAGTGAGTAGAAACATGCATATGCTTGTAACGTGGTGAGTGGGTAAAATCTCTCTATTAGAGACTGTGTGTGTAGCGAGCGAGACGAGTTGCGTGTTCGAACGCTAATTAGACCTCAAAAACTCGGGCTTGGTGTACGGCCTGAATGTGGTCCCGAAAGGTAAAAATTGAGCAAGGGTGTATACAGTGTATACAAAGTGTTTGTAATAAATGTTGTAACTTAAGCGTAATAATTTACGTACCGGTAGCAAGAATGATGCAAGCGGTACCAGCCATGGGACAACGGCACGATCTCAGAACCATCCACTTCAAAGTGGCCTAATCTCTCAATGGTGGGGAAAGGTGGATGGATGTTTCGAATCATGGAAGCCCCATAGATAAATAGTCATTAATTATTCCATAGTGTGAATAGCTATTTGGTGGGGTTACGTTTCAGTGTACATTATGTAGATTCAAATAGGGTAACTTATACGTTTGTTTCCTCCATGTGTAAATTAAGAAGTAAAATTCAAATCCGGAGGTAAACTAGTTCAGATCTCTGGGTGGGGACTACTTGAGTGGAGGTCGACATCACAGAAATTATAAAGAAAAAATGCGACATTCTACGGATCGGAGCGTGGAATGTTAGAAGACTGGCCGGCACTGCACGGTTAGAAAAGTTTGGAAGGGAAATAGATAGGCTGAGGTTCGATTTGGTTGGGATCAGTGAAGTGCGCTGGCAGGAAGAACAGGAGTTTTGGTCAGAAGACCACAGGATCATTAGCGCTAAATCAAACAACGGCCATGAAGGTGTAGGCCTCATATTGACTAGGAAACTTGGACAGCGAGTGGAATATTACGAGGCTCATAATATGAGCAATATAGTGAACGGATTATTCAAGCTAAAATAAACACAAAACCTATGTGCACCACAGTATACAAGTCTATATGCCTTCCAGTCAAGCATATTATGAAGATCATGGAAATGTCTACCAAGGAATAGATGACATTTTTTTGTATGTCAAGGGTGACGAAAATGTTATAGAAATGGGATATTGGAATGCTGTGGTAGGATAAGGAAGAGAAGGGATGATAATAGGAGATTTCCCATCAGGTGGAGGGAATGATCGAGGAAGCAGGCTGATGGAATTCTACACCGAGCACGAGCTGGTCATAGCTAATATCTTATTCAATAACCACAACAGAAGAATATACACATGGATGAGACCAGTAAATACATGACGTTACCAAGTCATAATGGTCAAGCAGAGATTCCGAAATCAAATTATTGATTGCAAAACGTATCCCGGAGTTGACAATTATTTCTACAATTCGATTGTTATGAAATGCAGTTTGAAGTTAAAGAAACTGAAGATAAATCAAAAGCCAAAAAGGTGGGCAATAGACACCTGAAAGAGAAGGACGTGACCGAAAAATTCAAGACGAGTATAAGGGAAGGATTAATGAAGAACTATGTTCAAACTTCAATTGGACGGGAAGGGGCACTTTAGATGAATGAAATCACAAAATACGAAGAAGAAAACAATGGTAGAAAAGAGAGAATAGGTAGAAATCCATGGATAATTCAGGATAAAACAAGAATTGCAAAGAAGCGAAAGAAGAATGATTGAAAGAGATATGTGCAAGTATAGAAAATTGTCTGATAGTAGCAAAAGTAGATACAGCTTTCCGAAGGATTGTAACGGTTTCTATTGCCCTCACTGTTGTGTGACAAATGTAATGGTTTCTTAGTAGCTCTGTCATGCACTTTGAAATATTTACTCTGGCTAAGATATGTTGTTTTAATGGGCCCCAAGACGTCAACGCTATGTTGAAATCTACATTTGTATTTAACAACACCTAGCTCTAGTAGAACACCCTCAAGAATCTATTCACTCAGATCGTGGTATGATTTGATCATTAACCCAACAAACAATTGTATCAGGAGATGGAATTGGTCTATATCTAATGCTACCTACTGAAAGCAAAGATTGCATGGTTAAAAGAAATGAATTTATTATATATAACAAGTACTGCAAAATTAATAATAAGAATAAGTTTAAAATTTAAATTGGAGCTTTGCGATTTGAATATTACCGCTAGAAAATTACGTGGAAACGGATTCGGATAAATTACTGATTTTACTCTTATTCCCAAGCTATGAAGTTACTGAATACTGAATATAAAACAAAGAGAAACGAGAGATTGCGTAGTTCTGCGTCATTCGCGCTTACCACTGGAAATTGCCGAAGCATTTCCCTCGTACTGGATGATGAAGAGAGCTTCCCACTGTTTCCTGGACGTCGTGATCTTCTTCGTTAGTTGATGATATCCTGGTAGATTTGATAACTTTATGGTCCGAACATCGGAGCCAAACACTCGTACAACCACACTGGTTAAGTTTTACAAAGATAGTCCCCTAATCCACGGCGCGCCAAACGATATATGCCCTCGTCGGCTCCCCACTCCGGTGCCGACTTCCACCTAACGTGGTCCTCACTGATTGGCTGTGCCACCCCGTTACTCCCCTCCTTAGGCTCAATACACACGGCGCGCGGATGATGTCGTTTGCCGTTCCAGACTATTTCGCCTTTTCTTGACGCTGCAACCCAGGCTTGCGACATGCTTCTTGACAAGAATAAGCCTGTATCTGAATTCCCAGTGAGTCATCTCTCTCATAATACCCTAACTGACAAACTCCGTAAAATTCCGTAATCATATAATTTTCTATGATAATGTCGTTCGTAATAATTTGCTTGATAGTGTTTTCTATGACATAGAGAACCTATCTGTATGCTTATAATTTTATAAAATACTCCAAAAAATACCTTAATAATAATAATAATAAGTTAATAATAATAATAAATTAACATGAAAAATTCTCTTGGCTGAATAATTTGCCGCGTAAATAAATATAGAATGGCTTCCTACTGACTTATGCCAGTGGCATAAAAAACCCTCGAAAAACACGTTACAGGATTAAGAATACTTTCGGGGAAAAGAAGACTATGAACTGTAAAATTAAGGACTCAGATGGAAAACTTCTAACAGACAGAGAAGACAAGGTTGAGATATGGAAAGCATACATACAGCGTTTATATAGGTATAAGGAGACTGAGAATCATTTAATGGAAAGGGAAGAGGAAATTGATGAGGATGACAAGAGAGATTTAACATTGTGATCAGAATTTGATACGAGCACTAGAAGACTTCAGCAGGAACAAAGCATCAGTCATATGATATACTGACTGAGTTGCTACGTTGCATAGGTGATGAAGGTCTGATCAGATTATTTCACATAGTATGTATGATTTTAGCCAGTGGCCTGGCCATGCTAAAACACCGGATCACATGAGAACTCCGCAGTTAAGCAGCATTGGGCGTGGTTTGAACTTAGATGGCATGCCGGTTCTAGGTATTGCGCGCTGTTGGCAAACATAAGGAGGAGCGGATAGGCCCTGGCCACCCTACCGCACGTAAACTCCGCCTGAGGATAGCCTCTTCGGAGGCATGGACCTGCCTTCGGGCAGAATACCAATTACATTTTACATGTATAATTTATGAGGCAGGTGAGGTACCCTGTTTTTTTCAAGAAGTATGTTATCATCTCTATACCGAAGAAAGGAGGAGGTGACGAATATGATTACCATACAATCAGCTCGATCATTCAATCTTCAAAGATCCTTACTAGAATTATTTACAAGAGGATGGTAAAGTACGCCTCCCGCCGGTACCGTCACCTTGCAGAAGGCAATCAGGTATAGCCGGGTGTTTGGAGGCTTGCGAGCTCCTTGGGGCTATGCCAGCGGGAGCTTCGGCTCCTGGTAGGGCCAGCCAGGCCCATGCTGGACCCCTTCTTAGGGCGGTGGACGGCCATGGCCAGGGCGTGCCAGCAGTATGCAGGGGAGGATTACCGGGGGGTCTGGGGGTATGGAATATAATAACTAAAGCGTTAATCTACATGATGCTGGGTCAAATATGCTTTTCTCGTAGCTGGTAACGGTACGAACGGACCATCACACTTATACATATTGTACCGGTAAATGTCAACAAAATGACCATGTATTATTTACTAAATTCTAATGTTCATTTGATCCATTTCAAATATTTGCAATGCCTTTGGGCGAAATAAAAGACAAAGTAGTAGTTGAAACATAATTAGTGTAATTTTGGTAAACTAACACACATAGAAAATAAAGACGAGACAATTTTACATTACATACATTTCAAAAAAGTTACCAGCTTTTACTACTTAATTTCGTAAGGAAAGTAAAAAAACAAATATGTTCCCAAATGTAATGTTCTTTGAATGTACACACATCAAAAAAAGTTTTGCATCACCTCGGTTCCCAGATCTCCGGCATATAGACGTTCACTGTGTATATTGTATCAAAGATACAGTCCCTTTGACTGTTCATAGATGTCACTAAAACTGCTCAAAGATGTAAACAACCATGCATGAGCAGGGCCTATTAGACGGAGGGGGTACGACAGCCGATCAGTTCCAGTCATTCCACCAGGACGAAGGTACGCTGCTCATGTTGTCTGTAGTTCTACCATGCCTAGAAGGTCAATACCGCAGTTCGATCGCGTCCGCATTGTTACTTTGTGTCAAGAAGGGCTCTCAACAAGGGAAGTTTCCAGGCGTCTCAGAGTGAACCAAAGCGATGTTGTTCGGACATGGAGGAGGTACAGAGATACAGGAACTGTCGATGACAGGCCTCGCTCAGGCCGCCCAAGGGCTACTACTGTAGTGGATGACCGCTACTTACGGATTGCCGCTCGGAGGAACCCTGACAGCAATGCCACCATGTTGAATAATGCGTTTCGTTCAGCCACAGGACGTCGTGTTTCAACTCAAACTGTGCGCAATAGGCTGCATGATGCGCAACTTCACTCCCGACGTCCATGGCGAGGTCCAGCTTTGCAACCCCGACACCATGCAGCGCGGTACAGATGGGCCCAACAACATGCTGAATGGACCCCACGGAATTGGCATCACGTTCTCTTCACCGATGAGTGTCGCATATGCCTTCAACCAGACAATCGTCGGAGACGTGTTTGGAGGCACCCTGGTCAGGCTGAACGTCTTAGACACACTGTCCAGCGAGTGCAGCAAGGTGGTGGTTCCCTGATGTTTTGGGGTGGCATTATGTGGGGCCGACGTACGCCACTGGTGGTCATGGAAGGCTCCGAAACGGCTTTACGATACCTGAATGACATCCTCCGACCCATAGTGCACCCATATCGGCAGAATATTGGAGAGGCATTTGTCTTCATGGACGACAATTCTCGACCTCATCGTGCACATCTTGTGAATGCGTTCCTTCAAGATAACGACATCGCTCGACTACAGTGGCCAGCATGTTCGCCAGACATGAACCCTATCGAACATGCCTGGGATATGTTGAAAAGGGCTGTTTATGGACGTCTTGACCCACCAACCACTCTGAGAGATTTACGCCGAATTGTCGTTGAGGAGTGGGACAATTTGGACCAACAGTGTCTTGATGAACTTGTGGATAGTATGCCACGACGAATACAGGCATGCATCAATGCAAGAGGACGTGCTACTGGGTATTAGAGGTAGTGGTGTGTACTGCAATCTGGACCACAAATGCTGAAAGTCTAGCTGTATGATGGTACAACATGCAATGTGTGGGTCTCATGAGCAATAAAACGAGCTGAAATGTTGTTTGTGTTGATCTCTATTCCCTTTGTATTTAAAGGTTCCGGAACTCTTGGAACCGAGGTGATGCAAAACTGTTTTTGATGTGTGTATTTACAAACTACACCTGAAGAAGTTTCCGAAAGGAGCTGGAGTGGCAAAGATAATCAATAACGGTGTCTGGATCTATGGAGTTCAAAATATCAGCTTCTGAGTGCATTAACATTAAAGATTCTAAATGTTCGTCTATCAAAGACGATCTCAATCTGGTTTTTATAAGTTTCAATTTAGAAAATGCTCGTTCGCAAGAGACATGAGCCAATGGGATGTTTAGAAGAAATGTATATACCTTTGAAAGTTCTGGGTATTGTAAACAGTACATGTTATAAGGTATTCTAATATAATTTTCTATTCACACTTGTTACAACTGTTGCATGATGCCGACACTTTGCACTGGATCTCGTGGTCTTCATCATCATCATCTTCTTGATCATCCTCATCATCAGTGTGGTCATCGATTTTCTCGTCTGATACATCTTCATACTCATAGTCAGCGTTCATACTTGCATTTGAAATCTGGGGCCATACTTTCATGAACGAGATAAGTTTTTCTTTCAGGTTTTCTTCATCAACGTTCAAAAGTAATTCTATTTTCTTCAATGTTTTAGGAGTAAGAGATTCTTGGGATTTGAATATTTTGGGTCGAAACAGGCCAGATCCAAATAGAGCGATTTGTGTTGCACAAAACGGCTTTCCAGAGATTGGACGGCTGTATCCACAAATACGAAGAATATCTTTATTTTGAATTCTTCTTCGGGAGAAGTTCCAGCACTGTCGTCTTCAGCAAGTTCTCCTGCCATTTTCTTGACTTTCTTCTTTCCTTTCTCAGTTATTGCTTGTCATTAAGAGTGTCATTCGACTTTGCTCTTTCTTCAAGTTTCTGCGTCATTGTCAGAACAAAGCGTTGTGCTGATTTCAATGTTTCGGAAAACTTGTCCCGTAGGCGTATAAGTCTACTACAAAACTCAATATTCTTCCACGCTTGGGCGTGGTCTAGATTCTTTGTTTGGAGATAATCCGATCGTTGCGTAGTGATTTTGAACACCTGCAAGAATACCATGCCAAAAACTATTGTTTCGAAATCCATATACTTGTCAAGTAAAGCAGTTGCTTCATGTCTCACTTTGGCGTTGAAATCAGTTGAATGTGAAAGTTTGAACAGAACCAATACCAACTCCAGACAAATGTGTTTAGGTTTAGCTGTGTTGAAGACTGTTCTTCAGAAGAGGTCCACTCATCTATTCTGACGAATATTTTCTGTGCTGCGTTGCTGCAGGCTTCGCCATCTAGTAGCCCCAATGGCTTCCAACTTGTACTCAGGAATTTGCTCCCTGAACTTGTCCAGCCTTTTAATTGAATCCTTAAAAAACTGGTTCTCTTGCATTCTGATGAAAAATGAGATTGATGCAGTGAGGCACTGAGCTGTATCAGATATTACAAGATTTAAAACGTGCGCGTAGCACCACGTGTGAATGTGATTTGGGATTTCGCTGGTCATGTGTGCAGTCAAACCATTATACTGGCCGCTCATGTTAGACGTGCCATCAAACGCATTTGCGTCGCAATCACTCAAAGGTATTTCAAGGTCTGTCAATGCTCCAGAGAGAGTGTCAAATAATGCTTCTCCTGTAGTAGAAACCACACTTTTAATGCCAGCAGTCTCTCGCCCACTTCATGTCCTTTAACATACCTGGCTACTATTGCAGTTTGATCGTTGCTACATATGTCTATTGTCGTGTTCTTCAAAACTGAGTATTTACCGGCTGATTTGATTTCATTTTACACGACAGATTTTATTTCGTTTGTCATGCAAGTCAATTTTTTTGCTACCGTGTTGTTACTTTGAAATGTCACGGTACTTCCTCTGCCTACCATTTTGTTTTTGTTTTTTTCCTACTTGTTCCACGTCAGTTTTTTTCCTGATCTTCTAGACATGCGCATATCACTTTCTTCGTTAGCCTTTTTCAAGTGTTTCTCTAACCGTGGATCATAATTGGACATTAATTTATCAGAACTGGAATAAGAAAACTGATTCATCGTCGACCAGGCTGTCTGTTGATTTTCTATCGTTTTGGAACAACCAAGATTTGATGATTTTGATAGTGAAGACAAGCTAACAAATTCTGCTTCCTCAAACGTCTTGTTTTGTGTATGTGATTCAAGATTTTCATCTTGAGATGGGCCGTCAGGATTTTTAAACAAAGCTGTTATTTTTGAACATGATTTTGCAGACTCGAGTAGAAGTTTGTTTTTATTTTCTTGACGAAATTCATGTCCACATTTTTCTATTATTTTATTGTCCATTATTTGTAGCCCGATAAAACAAACAGGGTGTTGTGGGAACAGAGGATATGGAGGGACAGGTTTTCTTCTTGATCATGAGTATAAAAATGTTATACTGAATCTTAAGCATGTTAACGAAAGGATGTGTGTATTAAGAGTGAAAGCCCGTTTCTTCAATATATCCTTCATATGTACATACGCACCAACCGAAGATGCAGAGGAGGAAGAAAAGGATTTTTTCTACGAGCAGCTGGAACAGGAACTAGCACGAGTGGCAAAACATGATGTTAAGGTGGTTATGGGGGACTTAAATGCACAAGTGGGAAGATAAATTGCCTACATGAATACAGCGGGAAAGGAGAGTTTACATGAGGTGGTCAATGATAATGGTATTAGACTGATTGATTTCGCTATAGGCAGTAACATGCTTATCAAAAGCACACGGATGCATAGGAAGGATATAAGGAAAGTGACATGGTTCTCCCCTGATGTGATCACAGAAAACCAAATTGATCACGTGCTTATAGATAGACGATATGCCTCAGATGTGCTGGAAGTAGATAGCTGTCGAAAAGCAGACGGAGATAGTGATCATTATCTGGTAAGATTTAAATATAGACAATGGATAGCCATGTACAGAGAAATTAGAAGAGCTGTTGTACATAGGTTTGATGATGCTAAATTAAGAAAGAATGAAAGCAGAGCTCAGGAAACAATGGTTTTGACAAATAAGCTTAATGAAATGGAAGAGAAGGAAGGATAAAGTACAGAAGAACAGTGGCAGACGGTCAAAGATATAATACAAAACACGGCGGAAACTGTACTGGGCAGAAAGAAGAAACTGAGGATGCAGGATTGGTTTGATGAAGAGTGTAGAAAGAAGATTGAAGAAAGGAATGAGGCAAGAAGAATAATGTTACAAAGAAGAACAAGAACTACTGTGGAGGAATATAGGGAGAAGAGAAAAGAAGCGAGCAAGGAATGTAGAAAGAAGAAGATATATTTTGAGAAACAGTGGATTGAGGAGTTGGAAGAGAGAAAGACGGCTCAGGAAACCAGAGAGTTCTATTCAAGGGTTAAAGATATAAAGAAAGGATTTCAACCCAGAGCAGCTTTCTGTAAAGATAAGGAGGGCAAGTTGATTGGAGGAAAATATGATATGTGGAGTATTTTAGTGAATTGCTGAATGCGGAAATTGAATATGAAGGTGAGGTAGAAGTTGAACAGAGGGAGGAGATGGGACAGGAACAAAATGGAGTAGAGACGGACCTGAAATCAGTCAAGGAACCCACATTGGAAGAAATTGAAGATGGCATTAAGGCCCTAAAAATAATAAGGCACCAGGATAAGATAACATCTCAGCAGATATTATAAAATATGGAGGGGAAAACTAACAAGACTGTTGCATGAGATCATGGAGAGATATGGCAAAAGGAGCAAATGCCAGAGCATCTGAATTAGCAATACTCTGCCCTATACATAAGAAACGACAAAGCAGACTGTGGTAATTATAGAGGGATAGCATTGCTGAGTATTGTGTATAACGTTTTAGCAAAAATTATAGCTGGAAAGTTGAGAATATATGTAGAGGGATATCTAGGAGATTACTAGTGTGGCTTCAGAGTTAATAGATCTACTACGGACCAGATTTTTACCATCAGGCAGTTCCTTGAAGAATGTTACGAGTTCAACAATGATGTACACCATCTGCTTATAGATTTTAAACAAGCATATGATAGCATTAAAAGGAATCAGCTGTGGAAGGCAATTGAAGAAGCAGGAATACCTAATAAATTAACAAGAATGGTACAAATGACTTTGGAAAAAACAACATGTACAGTTAAGGTTGAAGGTATTTTATCAAATACCTTTGAAAATAACCAAGGATTACGACAGAGTGATGTTCTCTCCACCTTACTGTTTAACATTGCCTTGGAGAATGCAATGCGAAGGATACAAGAGGGCAATGCAGGAGGAACATTGTTTAACCGAGTGACGCAAGACCTTGCTTATGCAGATAATATTGATTTATTATCTAGGAGGAAACAGGATTTGGAAGAGAAGCTAACGAAATTAGAGGAATACAGGGCAGAGATTGGATTGACGATTAATCAGTCAAAAACAAAGTATATGCTAACATCTAGGAGAAAATATAATGAATTAGAGAAAAATGTGAAACTGAATGATAAAGAATATGAACGCTGTAGAAATTTTAAATATTTAGGGTCAATGATAGCTGAAAACAATAATATGAGAGAAGAAATACATGCAAGGATAGCAGTTGAAATGGGAGTAACTTTGCTTTAAGCAAAGTTTTTAAAGCAAGAAGTCTTAGCAGAAATCTGAAGCTGACTGTATATCGTACGGTAGTGAGACCTGTGGTGAGGTATGGTTCAGAGACTTGGACCATGATACAAGGCGATGAGGAATTGCCAAGGAGATGGGAAAGTAATATACTCAGGAAAGTATATGGACCAGTGAAAGAGGGTGAATTCTGGAGAATCAGAAATAATATGGTGATAAGAGAGTTGTATGTTAAGCCAGATATAGTAGTGGAAACAAAGAGTAGTAGACTGCGTTGTTTGGGACATGTAGAAAGAATGACAGAGAACAGGGTGGTAAGAAAGATCATTAATGGGAAGCCAGGAGGACGGCGTGTGAGTGGAAGACAAAGGACTAGAAGGCTGGACAACGTGGAGGAGGATCTGAGAAGGATGGAAGTCATAAGATGGAGAACCAAAGCAGTCAACAGGGAAGAATGGGTGGAGATTGACCGCAAGGCCAAGGCCCTACAAGGGCTGTAGCGCCAAGGTGTAAGTAAGTAAGTATGGTAAAGTATGGTGGAAACCGAGTTGGGTGAATATCAATTTAGTTTCAGGAGAAACTAAGGAACAAGGGAAGCTGTACTAAGGTTTAGGCAGATCTTGGAAGGTAGAATAAGAAATGATAAGAAAACGTTCACGGCATGATGTTAATTGTAGTAAGCCGTTTGACATTGTGAAGAGGATGGGGATTTGGTACAGAGATAGGAGGGTGATCTACAGTACAATCTGTACAATAACCACACGGCAGTTATTCAAGCCGAAGGACTTGGGAGAGATGCTGGTATTCAGAACGGTGTAAAGCAAGACTGCAACTTATCATACATACTTTTCAGTCTGTACATTGAACAAACAATGGAGGAAATTACAGAAATAATAAAGTAGGAGTAAGGCTTCAAGGAGAAATAATTTCATTACTTTGAAGATATTTCAATGCAGAATATTAGTGTACCTTGTATAGTAAATAAACTTTGTTAATTATAATCCGCGTGCGTTGATTTGAAAATCAGACCTATGGCCCCGATTTAATTCTCCCAGGACAGTAAATTAAGACTGAACGTGACCCCCAGGGAAGAGAGTCCTCTCCTATAAGGCCATATACACGGGTACAATACATACATGACAGACAAAGAATGTAAAACTGCTGCGTAATGGTTTTAATTTCCTATTTACTGCTGCTTCTAAATTTAATAACTATCAGGTGATTTATTTTTACAAAAAAAAACAACGTGGGATTGTGTTATAAATTATTGTGAGGGGACATTGGTATGAACGAATACGAAGACCACCATATTTTGCTTACTTTACCGAGGGAAGATCCTCAAAGGAGAATCTTACTTACGGAACGGTGGACGTCATTTCACGTCAGAGATTGGGATACTGTCGTTCAATTGACATCACAAGGCTTAAGAAAATAGTTTTAATATTGTGATTAACAAGTAGTTCCGTGGCGAACTAAACAGCCTACTTTTCTTAAAATGTAAGATTCATGCCAATCTATATAGACCTATCTGCAATAATAACGATATCAAGTTCCTAATACCAACATTTCTAAGTACTGCAGTTTGAAATACACCTAAAATAATGTAGCCTAATACAGTAACTTACTATATTTGGCAGCCCTGATGACTCTGAATATATTCTGAGCTCCCTCTCTTAAGGTATAGAATGCACATACACAATTTGGTTGAAGACTAATGGATAGTACGGACGTTACATGCTGCTTGATATTGGATTTATCAGTGCGCGTAAAATCGTGTTGGGAACAATGTCATGTATGTGATGCTCAGAATTAATCTGAAATAATACGATCTATTATAGCCTAGTGCCAATTGGTAATAATTGTTAGCATAGAAGTTACATTTAATTAAAATTGAAACTATCAGAAAGCTTAGAATCATGTTGGCAGCACTGAGGTATATTAGATACTCCAAATTAATCTAGAATGTCAGGTACTATACGTGTGCAAATTTAGAGCTGAAGGCTTGCATACATTTCTGATATATTGATATTAGGATTAAAAAACAAATAGAGAGAACATTTATTAACAGTTGGCAGCCCTGCTGGTTCCTACGAATACGCATAATCATAACTGTTATGGTACACAAAGCACATACGAAATTTGGTTGAAATGCATTTGTTATTATAGAAGTTATATGCATTTAAAAACTTGACCTATCAGCAGGCCTAGAATCGTGTTGGCAGCACTGAAGTATATAAGTTACACCGAACTCGGGTAGAATATTAGGTACTATAAGTGTGCAAAGTTTAGAGCTGTTGGCTTGCATACTTTCTGATATATTGACATTAGGGTTAAACAAATAGAGAGAACATTTATTAACAGTTGGCAGCCCTGCTGGTTCCTACGAATAAGCATAATCATAACTGTTATGGTACACAAAGAGTATACGAAATTTGGTTGAAATCCATTTGTTAGTATAGAAGTTATATGCATTTAAAAACTTGACCTATCAGCAGGCTTAGAATCGTATTGGCAGCACTGATGTATATAAATTACACCGAACTTGGGTAGAATATTAGGTACTATAAGTGTGCAAAGTTTAGAGCTGTTGGCTTGCATACTTTCTGATATATTGACATTAGGGTTAAACAAATAGAGAGAACATTTATTAACAGTTGGTAGCCCTGCTGGTTCCTACGAATAAGCATAATCATAACTGTTATGGTACACAAAGAGTATACGAAATTTGGTTGAAATCCATTTGTTAGTATAGAAGTTATATGCATTTAAAATCTTGACTTATCAGCAGGCTTAGAATCGTGTTGGCAGCACTGATGTATATAAGTTACACCGAACTTGGGTAGAATATCAGGTACTATACGTGTGCAAAGTTTAGAGCTGTTGGCTTGCGTACTTCCTGTCATATTGACATTAGAGTTGAAACATAGTGAGAGCATTTATTAATAGTTGGCAACCCTGGTGGCTGTTTAGAATATGCACAGTCATATGTGTTGTAGTACACATAGTACATACGAAATTTGGTTGAAATCCAATCGATAATATAGAAGTTACATGCATTTAGAAATTGGACCTACCGGCAGGCTTAGAATCATATTGGCAACACTGGCTTGTATGAACTTCAGAAAATTAATCTGGAATGTTATTATCTATACGTGTTACAATTTTGGAATAGTTCGCATGCATAACTTCTGAGATATCCGACATAGAGCTGAAATTTCAATTGCGATTTTTCAGCAGTTGGTAGCACTGACGTCAATTTCAAATACGGTCGTGAGATATTCAAATATAGATCTTTACTCTTACCAAATTTGGTGTTGATAGCTGCAGCCGTTTAGGAGTTGATAGGGGGTGACACACACAGCTAGACAGACAGACAGAAGGACAGACAGGCAGACAGACAGACAGACACACATTTTCCCGGATCGATCTCATAAGTCTACTTTTTCCTCATTTTTGCAAAATGTGAAAAGTAGGCTAAAAATAACAGATTCTTTAAGCAACATTTCCACTATATTTTTAAAGAATGTGATCAAATTCTACAAATCATCACAGAAAGGTCAGTTTCTGTCACTTTTACTAGAGGAGCTGTAGACATCGTCCTTGTACTCCACGAGATGATGCTTCCGGCGATAACTATTCTTGTCGTAAATCTCTTTGATGAAATCTGGAAGCGGAGCCAGGCCAATTCTCTCTCCCAAATCTCGCATATATTCCCACTGCAATGAGCCAAATTTATGTGCATAACGAGGGGGCATATGCATTTCAAGCCGTTTCTTGAAGTCGTTTTCAGTATCTAAATACATGTCATCCTTGGACGGAAGATTCACAAAACCATCCAGCGTTCTCAAGAAGAACTGCACCTGAAAGCATTGAATGGCACATTAAATTTTGTGTGCTTTTATATCCAAATATGGAAACAGAAATACATATCTTTTATATACCTGTGTGCTACGAGAGCATTCAATGTTTTTGTTCCATCCTGTAAACACTTGCTTTAAAAATACGCATACACCCTTATAAATACATTTGAGATTCGAATTGAATAGCAATCTCTGTCAGTCCCGTTAATATCCATAATTAAAATACCTTTATAACAACTTAAAACTAGTTTTATATATTTACACTTGTTTCCCTGTTTCACAATTATTCTGCGTATTCCTCAACAAATACAAACTATAAAATGCATTAAAATGGGGATATGAAAATCCAAACGCTTATCAGTTAAGTTATGCTTGGTTTGTAGTTTCATTTCAAAGTTAAGACTAAAACTTTTCACCTCGTTTTATAATTATCAAAGGAGTGTTAGTTATAAAACACGTTTACAGTATGTACTGTGATAGCATTTATAAACTTTTCTACAGTCTAGTTCAATTGAACGTGAGAAAGAAATGTTTCTTTCATAAACAAGCATGTTTATAAATTATAATTTACGATACGTACGCTAGAAAATTGGGGCTGATGACCTCAATGTTCCACCCCTTAAAATAATCATCCACATCACCATTACTATGAAACACGATATTTGGTAAATAACATTGTGCCTCTTTATCTTAATGTATGGGTATAATTATAACCAGGGTTAGGATTTTTAGGTACATATTTCAGATGAAGAAAGGAAGAGAAAAGGTGCTCACATGTGGTAGAAAAGGGGCAAGAAGGTGCTGGTTTATTCAACTAATTTTCTCTTTCCTCTATTCTAGTTTATTGAATTACATACAAGTAAATCAAATCACTCATCAAAAGAAGAAAAAAACATTAAGCTGTTGTACTTCAAGACATTAAGAATCTCTACATTTTTAATAGTAAGTCTGTTTCTACTGGGAGCTAGAATGTCTTTGTAGATGCAAAAGCTTCTTTCAATATCCACAGAAACCAGCGGGGTAAACCTCGTATTCACTCAGAATGGCAATTCGAGAGATGTGGCGAATTCCACAATGTCTGGATTCTTCTGAAGACTAGACTCAAGTTTGCCTTTGTCCCTCACGGAAGTTTCAGACCTTGTTCTTCTAATCGTTTAATAACTGCAATCAGGTACTTGTAACTATGGACACAATATAGTTCTGTCTGCAAATTATATATTTTCTCCGGTAACAGAAGTTACTGTGCCTTGGAAATTGCACCTGCGTCTGCTGGATCCAAAGAAAGCACAAACGCTCTAATTTTGTTAAAATTCTCACACAACATAGCAGCACACTCAATCCACGATCTCCAGCGAGTAATGACCGGGAAATTTGGAAGGGGCAGGCCAGTGGTTTCCCTGTAGGCAACAACACGATTCGGAGCTTTCAGTAGAATCTTCTTCAGAGCAGAGATGAATTGATTTGCGATGTCGTATTCGTTCCTTATGCCCCCGTGAAGGGCATGAACCAAGCATGTCATATGTTTCAACTTAGGAAATAAAGATTTCAATTGGTTAACAGCTGAAACCATGTATGGAGCCTGATCCGTAACCACAGGAAGAAATTTTTCAAACTCGATACCAGTAGGCCAGAGTTTTTGGCAATAGTCCATAATTGATTGCATTGCTGTACTTGCATTGGCTCTCTGCAGCTCTTACATTTTTAACAACATGCTAAGGGAAAAACTAAAATGTTCAAAACATATCGTTCCATTGAGTCTATGGTTTCATCCACAATGATTCCTACATCGCAATCAGATACTTTCTCCTTGGTTCTTTGTATGGTTTCTCGGAAAACAGGCTCCATGTAGTTTTTTCTTAAGTACTCTCATCGGGCATTGACATCTTTGTGTATTTTTCAAGAAATTGCTTGAAGGTTGGATGGTTCACCTTATTGAGTTGAGTTCCTTCTTGTGTAAGGCTTGCACACAAATCGATGTTTAATGCCTTCACATTTTGGCTTTTTGAAGAACTCTGTTGAAACGCATTTCGTAATAGAGGTTGCCAAGATTTGTTTGCTCGAAGAGTCATATTCATTGGATGCTTAGAGCTGGAAATGTGTTTGATGCGATCTTGCTCGTGTTTTTCATCTAACAAATTCCCTGAATCACAATCGCATAACAGTTTTATCAGTGTCTATGTAATCTTGTTTGTATTCCTGAGCCAGAGCAATAAATGGGGCACTGGACACCTTTGGCATGGTAAAACCTAGTAGTACACTTGTTTAGTAATGTAACAAAGTGCTAACACCAGTTCACCTGCTAACTCAATGAGACTATCAAACAACTCACTCTTGCGCTCACTCACCCACTTGCTGTCCACACTCTCTTATAACACCGTGACGATTACCAGAATGTTCTCATTCATGCTTGAACTGCAGTCACAGCGATTTCTAGTAGCTTCGAGCAGAACCCAGTCTCAATTATCGGAACTACGCCGGTGCGGTTGCTGACATCTCTGCGTCACCAGCCTCCGCCTCCATTCGAACAGATGACGTCTCTCACAGTAACGAACTCGAATTCACGAACAGCAGGCTACTGATTCTGGTGGGATAGAATCACTCATTGTCAATTGCATTATTGTGGGTTACATTATCGCTGTAAAGCGAGAGAAAGAGGTTATGTCGAACACACAATTATTTTCCTTTGATGGAGGTGTGCTTTCAACTCACACGTGGTGTTAAATGTGAGAGATAGGCTTACTATTCGCACGTACACAGCAAGCTGAGGAGACGTTAATTGAAAGTTAAATATTTTATATTGATTAGAAATCGTATAGAATAAAGTGGAATTAAACTTTAAAATGTGGGAAAAGGGGATTATGGGCATGGTTGGAGAAAAGGGGATAAAAGTCCCAAAAAAGGGAAAAAGTTGCTTGAAAAATGCCTTTTTTCGCAACTAGAAATAAAATTTCACACTGCGATATCCTAGGAAAATAGGGGAGGACCTAAAAACCCTAACCCCGGTTATAAGTGTTTGTCCTTAAGCAGTATAATTGAATTTTTCTGAGATGAACGTTGTGAGTTATACACTGAAATGACTGGCCTCGTTTACCAAGTTGCATTGCAATCCCACTCTTGCATCCAGAGGAATTGATTCTAACATTAGAAAAGTACGCCCATCCACCATTTTAAATGTATGGAATTGTTGAACTTGTGCTTTCTGCAGTGAAAGTCTCTTATATGAAACTATATGTTTCCTGCTTTTCGTCATTGCAACTGTAATAATTGTGGATTATCAATATTGTCTTACATTTTCAAGATGGCGGCTGAGTGATATATGCAGTGTGATAGTCTAATGAATAATGCTAGCGTGGTCCGCTCTGTGATACTCTTTTCATAAAAAGTTTCATTTTAATTGCGGAACTGGATCATGAGTTATTGATCTTGAAGTTTTTAATAGTTCGCTCAGCCACAATCTTGAATATATAGCGAGGCTGTTCTCTTACTTGAGCATATACGATTCTAATTTAAAACTAATGTTAGTTTAGTTATTGTATCTCTAAAATATAGCAAGTTATTTATTTTCATATCCCATAATCTCAAGGTGGATACTGTGCGCTGTATTCAGTGTGATATTCTTATGAGTGATGTTAGCTTGACCTTATATATGGCATTCTTCCCTCACTAAATTTCAAACTAGTTTTGCTACAAGACCGTAAATGAATGCTATTCAAGTTTTTAGGATACATCCAGCCACCATCCTGAATGTACGGAGTCGCTCTGCTTTCGACTTAGTCATAGGAAGCTTTCCTTGGTTTAATCCAATACCTTCATCGTTGCGCAAATTAACTCACATTAGCACACATCCAACATTAAAAACATGTGTCCACAGTCACAAGAGGTGCTATCCACAATACCTGAGTACAAAGTACAAAGAATTATGTACTGACATATTTAGTTCATAGTAGACTACTAGTTTATGCTTCACAGTAGCCCAACACTTTTGTGCCCAATTATAATAGTCGGGGAATATAAATATTTGAACACCCTAGCCTGAAAGAAATTATATGAATTATTAACTAAATCACCTAATTAACACACTTTTTGTACGGCCCTGTTTTGTGCAAAAAGTATGTCAATTAATTGATAAATAATGCATATAAATTCACTCAGGTTAGGGTCTTTAAATTTTGTATTCCCTGGCTAAAACAATAGGCACAGTCACGTTGACCGACTGAAAATCATGATAGATTATTAGGCAATACTGCAAAATGGCTACTAATACTTCAATTGAAGTACTTATTCAAAGGAGATGGTAATTAACATGCATAGAATCTGTAATGTACGATACCGACAGTGGAAAATTGGTGCAGATGACCTAATTTTTTCACCAATTAAGATAATCACCAGCACCTCCACTGCAATACAAGTACGTACTAGAATAGGGCTATATAGTTTTCAGATAATTATCAATCCTCCCGTTGATATGGCATCTTTCTGTAACGAGACACAGGAGTTCATTTTCAGCAAAGTGGTATGCATGGCTTGTATCATCCAGTGCCACTAGATACAGGCATGTATGGTGGTTTTATAAACCTAGCTTCACTTCGATTGCTTGAATCGGATAAGAGAAATTAAAATATCTTCAAAATTTCGCACTGCCACCATCTTGAACATTCGAAACCAATTGAAAAACAATAGATGCCAATATATATTTAGGTCCAAATAGGGATTCTCTCTGCAATGTTTTACAGCGTTCTGGTGATTACAACCCCTCATAAGTCATCTGAAACACTGCATTTGCAATTCACGTGACTGCCATGTTGTTTCCATCCGTATGGAATATTTCACTCCTATGGCTTGTGCAGAATACAAGAAGTGAAAACAAAGTTTTAAGAATTCCTACAGCGCCCTCATGAATTTATAATTGAAAAAAAAAAAAGCATTAAATTAGAAGCAAATAAATCAAGTTTTAAATATTTTACTGCGCAAAATTGTACTACGATCGGATCATTCAGTCGCCAGAAAAGTCCATTTGAGTATCGAATTTCGCGAGGTGGCCATGTTCGTTTTGTGCACACGCTTTTAAGGTCACAGTTTTTTAGTATAGACTGCTGTCATTATACAAAGTCTCAAGTTGATTGCTGCACTGCTGGTTTCGGTTATATTGAGAGCCTGTGAAGCACTCTGCGCGGCCATCATATTGGCTTGGTGGCACTTACTGAAATCTGATAAATACGGTCAGAATTGACCGGGGTGTAAGTAAGTCGGTATCAAGTGCCATTGAAATTGCTCCAGCCAATCGGAATGCATTAGGGGCACACACTTACGTTTAAAATGTGATCTAATAAGCCTATATTTTATACGAAAGAAATATACTAAAAATGAACCCACAAATTTCGGTCATCGTACGACTATATTTCATCACCTATCATTGCAATTGGATCAATATACACCGATACATACGGGTTTATTTTAGACGATAACATGATTGGCGTATACAATTCAGGAGAATTAAACTAGGAAATTATATGTCTGAATATTTCACCCATAGCATTGGCCCAGCGGCGGCTCTTCTGTGACGCAATTGACTCGACGAGTCACCATTCTTCCTACGAGTTAAGTAGCAAATTATATTCACTATAGCATTATATGTTTAACTATTTTGTATTAAATAATTAATTAGAATTAATTAAGGCCACAGTTGATGAGCACAGATGCTACGGAACAGACGCGCAGCACATTGAGTTTCATACTCGTTTTACGGATCTGTACCTAACGCGAAGTAAGAGCACTATATGCCTAGCAGGATTTGAAAATGATTGGGAAGTTTGGGGTGGTTCTTAGAGGGTATGAGAGCGTCATGGTGCCCACTACACCCGACGTGATACAATCTGCTTGGTCAGCACAAGAGACAGCCTCTCCTCTGTATTTGAGTTGTTTACTTCTAGCATAATCCATGTCAAACCAGTAGCTCGTGCTTGGCGCCACGTTCTAACTACATGGAAATTCTCATTAAAGTATACTCAGTCCTGTTATCCAATCATACGATTCTGATCTCGCCGAAGAAAAAGTGACCATCTCTAGATGTGCACTTGGAAAAACATACTGTACCCAATATAGGATTGCTTACATAGTCGGTCCTCTTGTACCTTACGGTGTCGAGGTTTGGCAGAGAGATCTCCAGGCTTTCCTGTCTTGCGTCAACTGTTATTCGTCCCTCCACTGGACGCCTGTAGCTTCTAAACTGGTCTTGGTGTTATCTTTCCACATGGTACGAGTCCGCAATCTCCACCTTCGTCCTTCACTCCGAGCTTCTCACACACTGCGTAGGAGTCGTGTTGCAGGCATCCTCATCACATGTCCGAACCAATAAAGTTGAGCTCCTTCTATGGTAGTTCCCAGTGGTGTTACCCCAGTGTTTTCCTAATAGTAGTGTTCCTTATGCGATATCTCCTAGTTTTGTGTTCGATGATCCTCAGATATCTCATTTCAACTGCCTGCAGCCTGCCTTGATGTTTTGTGCCAAGTGTCCATGTTTCGCAGCTGTATGCGAGTATTGGTAGTATACTGTTTTGTATACTCTGAGTTTGGTCTTCTTGCTCATCTCTTTCTCATTAACAAACCTGCGAGAACGTGAGATGTATAGGCGTCCCGCCGAGGTAATCCGATTGTTGAGTTCATCGTCTATCCTCCCATCTTCACTCACGATGGCTCCCAGGTACTTCAACGGTATTACTCGTTCCAATACTCTTCCGTCGATCTTTATATTAATTATATCTCTTTTCTTCCTTGTGATGGCCATCACGCTTGTCTTGTCTGAGATTATGACCAACCCTCTCGTTTGCATTTCTCGATTCCAGATGTCCAGATTGTGTTGTAGGTCCCTGAGAGATTTTCCTAAAATTACAATGTCATCTGCGAATGCCCGCTGTGTTATGTATACAGGTTTCAATTTGTAGTTTCCCACTTTGAATTTCTTTACTTGATTCTTACAGATTTCATCATGTCGTCATGAAGGATTATGAACAAGTAAGGCGAAAGTGTGTCTCCTTGTCCTACTCTAGCTGTTGTGATGAACTCATCCGATGTTGTTGGATGTTCTTACCTCGTTTCTACATTTTTGGTGGAAGCTCCCAATTGCCTGCACTAGTGAGGGCTCCACATTTCGTCTCGTCAAATCTTTCTCACAATACCTTCCATGGTACTTTGTCAAATGCTTTGACCAGATCGATGAAGCAAACATAAGTGTCTCTGTTGAGCTCTAGATTCTTTTCACATACTTGTCGGATGATAAATATCAAATCTTGTATATTTTTTCCTTTCCGGAAACCACATTGCTCTTCCTCCAGATTTGCTTCCTCTTTCTTTCTCAGTCTGTTTTCCAGTATTCTTGAGTAGGTTTTCCAAGGCATGCTGAGCAATGATATGCCCCGGTGGTTTCCAGAGAGCCTGTTATCACCCTTTTTAAATTTCGAAATAATTGTGGCTATTTCCCAATCTTGAGGGATTTCTTTCTTTTCCGACGCCAAACTTATCACTTTAAGGAGTTGACCATATATTTGATCATTTCTTCGATATAGGCATGATTCGATGGTGTTGCGAAAATCATAAGTTAAAAATATCAGGCTAGACGAGCAGCGGATTGGAGAGGACTGGCGGGTGACCCTATGGATGACTAACGTCCCTACAATGAACCAACGGCATCTAGGTAGGCACAATATATTTACCTTACAAATGTATTGTTTCAACGTTTATGATATACTTTATAACGGGAAAAACTTAAATGAATAAGAAACAAGTTCCAAAGGAGGGAAATTGTGTTACAGAGTGTAGCATAATCTACAACATTTTGTACTTCTATAGAGGACGACACCGTTGACCATGTTGCCAAGAGAATTACATGGAGCATGTGGTCAACTGCTCTTTCGTCCGGACCGTTGTTCGGTAAACTACCCTCGTGCAGACTCTCGTGCAGTGAACTACTTCTAATTATTCTACGCCTCGGTTTCGTGAAGTTGCCAAGTTATACTTATAAACTGTAAGGTATTGAAAATACGTACTTGTACACAGTTCACGCCACGGTATACAGCCACGTGTGTAAGACAGTAGTTAACATTTTATTTCCTGAAGGCAAACATTTTACAGCTTGAATGTAAGAGTTTTATACTGTTCAGCGAGAAGACAACATGCTTTAGGCAGATCGAGTCGATAGCAGTGAGCACAGGGAGTTGGAAAACTCAATCATATGGTTTACGAAAGCCGTACGTTCAGTGTGAGCGAGAGTGAGGTAAGCCTTGGCAAATACGAACGTCGTAGACCAGGACTCTGAAGGCTATAAGAGGAAAGCTGATGCACTCATAGGTGTGGAACCTGAATTTTATGAACAGTACAACACAGCAGAGTGCTACAACGCTGTATTATACGGTTATCATTTACTCAATAGACAGTATTTCCCATGAAATCTCTTACCCACTCGTCGCCACACTCGAATGCTCCTACTGTAAGGGTGCAAACCAATGGAGACCTCATCCAGGAACGCCACCGACAGCAAGGAGCATGACGAATAGAAATAAACAGTGCCATCACTCCGCTACTTAAGCATTGTAGTTCATGGTCCAGCCAGTGTGTGGCCCGGAAGTCGCGCCTAACCATAAGCAGGTGTGACAAGACAGTGGCCCACGAGGTGGTTAGTACTGTAATATCCTGTGCGCGAGAAGTCATATTATGCGAGGGAATTTGTTTCTTTGTAATCGTTTACGGTGTCTGTGCAGTGCTTTGTGTGCAAACAACTAAATTTTCTGCTGTTTCGGGAAAATGTCGTACTGTTTCGTTTCTGGATATAAATCGGGTTTGGAAGAAAATCTGATGGTAGACTTTTTTCACACCGCCAAAAGAAACAAATCTGTTTGCAAAATGGGCGAGAGTTATTCCGCAGAAAGATAAGCAATTGTCGGTCAAAAATACAATCTTTGACGTGCGTTTTTGCGAAGATTTAATTATTATAAAGGCGGACTGTTTCGTAGTGAACTATTAGAACGTGGAATTTCCTTGCTTGAAGTGGAAATTTAAACCAGGATCAGTAGCTCAGATTTTTCAAAATTTACCGAAATATCTATCCACAGACGTAAAATCACGAAAGGCGCCCAGTAGGATACGGAATGAAGGCAGCCAGCCATGGTTACTTGTTCTACTTCGTGCCATCCTTACCTAAAACGAAAAAATGTATAATAGGCCTGAAATAATAATAATAGTTGTTGATCCTTTAGGGACTTAACGACATCGTGGTCACGTAGCCCCTTGCGCTTGGGTGTGTTTTGAATTTGTCTGATAACCTGTGTCATTATGATGTCTGTAGTAGTGTGTGTATTTGGAATTGAGGTAGGATTTGCGTAGGAAGCGGCTGTGGCCTTCAGTAAGGTACTATCCTGACATTTGCCTGGAGGAGAAGTGGGAAACCATGGAAAACCACTTCCAGGATAGGTGAGGTAGGAATCGAACGCACCTCTTATCAGATTTGCCTCACGAGGCTGAGTGAACACCGTTCCAGCCCTCAGACCAGTATTACATTTATTGGCAGAGCTGGGAATCGAACCCGGACCTCCACTGTGATAGCCAAGAATGAGACGGACATATAGCCTAATAATAATAATGGCCAACCTGCCAATAAAATAATCGGCCATCCAATTCTTCGCTTCCGTTACCGTCCTCCTGATCTTCGGATCTTGTTTCAACTTAGTCTTCAGTATCAGAGTCATAAATTCATTTGAAATTACTGAATCATGAACTAGCTATTCGTTCTTTCAGCAGAAGGCGACACGCTTCATCTGCATCCTCAGGTTTTCTTAAGGCGCAATCTCCTTACTGATATTGGGAGCGCTGGTCTATCAATCCCACGCCGACAAAATGTTACACGTGAAGAGTTATTTTTAGGCATATCGTTTCACAACTCCAAGAAAATGCTTACTAAGGTTTGGTGTAAGATGTCACGAGACGATAAGATCAAAACTTGAACTGTCGGCTTGATATTAGAACTAAAACGAATCTTGGAGCTGTCAGTCCAATGCGCGACTAACGGAGGGTTTTAAAAGAAAGTACTACATGGGGACTGAGAACATTAATAATAACTCTTTCACAGTATTATTCAAAAGTCTAAACAAACAATTAGTAGTAATCAGCTTAACCGTAGCCTTCGTAAAGAGGTTTACGTAGCCCAGCGCGTATCCCACTTCTGAACAGCTGACTGTGTAGCGTTGGGGATCTGCGCCGCTAGCGCTAGCCGAGCGGGCTGCGGTTGAACTCGGTCAGTGATAACACTATGTATTCTATTCGTCATGCAAGGAGGTCAAGTCATGTTTTGGGGGTGGAATCATGTTTGATCGACGTACGTCTCTAATTACTATCCACGGTAACATGACTGGTCTGGTGTACAGAGACAACATCCTTGCACCTCTCTTTACAGGATTAACTGCCACAATTGGTGAGGGCTTCGCACTAGTGGACAATAATTCTGTGCCCATCGAGCTAGGGTGGTCAATCAGTTCCTTCAGATGCATTTATACACACTAATATTGTGATAAGAATTCATGGCATACAGAGAATGGAGTGGCCTGCCTATTCTGTATACATGAACTGTGTTGAACATGCATGGAAAGAGCTCAGGAGGGCAATTTCGCACCGTTCCAACCCTACAAACAAAAAAACAGCAACTGATTGAAGCTGCTGTCCAAGAGTGGGATAATCTGCTCCAAAGCACGTTGGATTCGTTGGTGTTCAGTATGCCTGATCGTCTGCGAGAATGGCTTAGAGCTCATGGTGTCCATACATGGAATTGATATGCCCCAACACGAAAAGGATGTTTGTGTGCTCAGCCCTACATTATCACTTTTGTTATTCGTTGTGTGTTTCTGTCTCTTTTGCAGATCAGATTGTGTGTTGTTTTTATTTGTATGTACCCTATATTGTGTATAATGTGATAACTTGAACAAAGAAAAATAAACAAGTCACTAAATCGCAGCATGCAACACTCTTTCTGAGCACTGTATTTAGTTCATAGTCGGCTACTGGTATATCAATTTACCGAAACACCGGATAAATAACACATCAGTAAAATACACACACCAAAATTAGTTTTGCATGATTAAGAATAGTATGGACAATAAACATGTAGACTTGTTTCCAACCTCTTACACTGCCATGCACAATGTTGCACAGTGTACCGTTTTTAATCATCCGTGTGCTGGCACAAATTCCATTGACAAATCGCTCTCCCCATTTTCAGCTGTCTACAGAACAACTGACCACTCATATCCCGGCTTTATTGCATTCGGTGAATAGGGACGTACAGAGTGGCGAATTGTTCTGTTAACGGGCGAAACCGGGATCACTTCCCCCCCCCCCCCCCCCCCCCCCGACAGTCATCGCTGAAGAAACTGGAGGCGTAAGGGATCCCGTGCCAGGCTACAGCATGTCCAAAAGAATACGCATACCAAGGAGGGTCAGTAATGATTTCGGGTAGCATAACACTTGGACGGCGAACGCCACTTGTGCCTTTTGATGCCACAATGACTGGAAAGCGTTACATTCATGAGGTGTTGCGACCAATTATGGGTTCATTACGTGTAATCGGCAAAGTGTTCGTTCTTTTCGACGACAACACAAGACCACATCGAGCGGGGGTGATACAAATTATCCTTCAGGGGTCTGATACAACATGGTTGCATTAACCTGCGATGTCGCCCGATTTGAACTTTATCAAAAAAGCTAATGCTAAAACATGCTATTGCATAGCATCCCCAACTAGCCAAGAGGTCAAGAGTCGGATAACCTCCCTCAAAATGACCTCAACAACGTGAACTGTGGTATGTCATGGCGAGTGCGAGACCTGTCGAAGGTCCATGATGGCCACGTTCCTCATTGGAATGTCACAGTATGGCTAAATGCAAACACTACCCGTTCCTATGTTATGTGTCACATTTATTTCGTATTTCGTTTCCTCTTCAGACATATAAATTATTCATGAGAATGCAGTCTAATTTGTAATACCCTATCCTAAAGTCCAAAATAAGCTCTGCATCAAAGTGAACAGCCATTGGCTAAAATATTTGTACGTGTATATATTCATTTTCAGAAATGAACATGCGTATAATCTATAATTTACGATTCCAACTATAAAACATTGGGGGATGATGGCTTTGGAGTTGAACCTCTTAAAACAATCTCCACCAACACCCCTAAAACACAAAATACGTGCTAGAATATATAACATTGAATATCCGTAACTATGATTCCTTCCGCATGATGGCGTAATTCTGTAACGATTCACAGGAGAAACATTCAAAAGAGTTCCACAAATATTTACGAAAAGTAAGCTACATAATTCAGGTGCATTAATTTATGATTATTATAATAGTTCATTATACGAAGCTTCTCTTTGATCGCTTGAATTGCATATGAGAAATAAAAACATGTTTTTCATATCCCGAAATGACGGCACCTTGAATTTTTGAAAACAATTGAACAATAAATGCCTATATCCTTTTGCTCTGAATAAAGATTCGCGGTACCAAGATTCGCTCCTCTCAGATGATTAGTTTGCCAGAATAGTAATTTTTAATATCTGAATTTCGCGTGCCCACCGTATTTTTTTTGTAATTATCAGGTTACATAAAGTCACATTTATGTACGTAATTAATGGTTTTGTAACCATTCACAATTACAGATTGGTTGCTCTTGAAGTATTAGAAGCCATTTTTCAGTATGCTTAGTTCAATTAACTTCTAGAATGCTTTCCAGTCGGTCAACACAACTGGTGCAAAAATACATTAGGTGGGCAAGCAAGTATTTAAACACCCTAATCTGAAAGAAATATTACATGAGATATTTATCACAAAATAACACGGTCAGGATTCAAATACCAGATAGCTTACATAACCTTATTCAACTCCAGTGCATTGTATCTCTTGTGAACTCGCTACATTGACAAGCTAACCACATTTCAATAGGCCACCAGTTTGAATAGGAACGGGTAATAATAATAATAATATCGTATGGCCTCGGGTGCCTGGCCCAAGCTTTGTTAATTGACACCCAGAGGGTAGCTTGCATGTCGAATTTCGTCGTTCCTTTGAACGCTATGACAGTCAAGGAGGTTAGATATCTAAACTCCTTGACACTACAGCGCTTTCAAGTAGAGAATGGAGGAACTTTGTGTTGGCGGAAAATCCCGAGATTAATTTTGCCATTGAACACGGCCTACTGAATTCAAATGGGTTCTTTAACATGCCAACAACGTATGACATGAGTATCGTGATTTTTGTCGCCTTCAAAAATCACTTACCATGGCCAGGGGCGAACCTGCAATCTTGGGGTTGGTAGTCCGACACTATAACCACTCACCCACCGTGACAAGCTATAGGAACGGGTGAATTAGAATCATAGATAAGAGAATAGTGTAGACAACATCACGCCTGAAGTTCGTCACAATAATATGCCAATGGATCACAGGTATTTAAACTACATTAATTATAACGCAACAACTATAGGAGTGCTTCCAACCGACTGAGCAAAGATTGAATGTTACACAAGTTTTTACACATCTTTTTACAATTTTGCAAGCTAAATATTGTTTATACCGTACATTTGCACATATGTGTAATACATAAACATCGTACCTTATCTAAGCCTAAGTGTACAGGGTGTTTGTCGCCCATGTTGCTTGGCAGACGCGTGTAAGCTCGGCTCCTCAGTGAAAGTGAATTAGAAGGTGTTATTGTGTAGGCACATTGAAAATAAGTGGTACACGTGTGAGAAATACAATAAGTGTAAACTGTGTTAAGTTATTTTGTGTGATAACTCCGTAGTTATATAGTAAATATATAACTTAATCGAAATGACCAGAAGCAAGGGCAAGCGCGCCTACTGTGACGCCAACGGTAGTGCCAACCTAGTTGAGGAGGCCGTAAATGAGGTGCTCAACGAGACCCTCAGTTCGGGTAAGTTCCTCGATACAATTATCTCTGCCATATCTGAGTGACTGAACTTGTCGTCAAACAACTGGAGAAGTCACTCCAGTTCAATATGGACTTGGTGTCAGATCTCACCAAAAAGCTTGAATGTCGCGAGAATGAAATACGAGCCCTTAGAAACGAGCTCGAAGAAAAGTATGACTCCCTAGAACAATATAGCAGGAGATCCAACATCAGGATTTTTGGCGTGCACGAAAGTGCCGAAGAAAATACTGATAAACTAGCTCTAAACATCTTTAGTGACATCGGCGCAAGTGTTAACCTGCATGATATTGACAGGAGCCATCGAGTTGGACCTAAATCCCCGGAAAAAACGCGGCCTATTATTGTGAAATTTGTGTCATTCCGTACCAGGCAGGAGGTGTTTCTCAAAAAAAGAATGCTTAAAAGTAGCAAGGTGACAATTCGCGAATATCTCACCTCCACCAGGCTGGCCATTTTGAAGACTGCAATTTCTCGTTTCTCTGTCAGAAATTGTTGGAGTTCGCAGGGCGATATTCTCATCAAGCAACCCGATGGTAGCAAGATTAGGATTAACCGCATGTGTGACCTACCAAACTAGTTAGAAACTGTAGTCAAAGAACATTCACCTAGCTGACAGCGGCCACTGTATGTTACTTTAGTTCTAATTAATATTAGTTCACCTGTATAGTGTAATCTTAGTCTTAGTTCAGTATAGTACAATTTGGTTAGTTTTGTTTTCATTTCCCAAGTTGGCAAACCTAGTATGTGGGTCTACGACCTCTGACAGCAGCTCGGTACAGCTTACCCCCTGCAGTGAAAGGAATTCCACCCGTCCCACCCCTCTCTCACCGTGGCCTTGTGAAGGTGACAGAATGCCAGAAGTAGCTCCAGGGAACAATGGTTGCTTTCACGGTAGCAAACAGTTGATCAACAGCTCCAAAGCTGATGCATCGGGAGCGGGATCAGGTTTTACGTGTACCTGTGAACGGTTTGCTCCATCTGATCTGTAGCAGCGCGCGTTGTTCGAAAGTGGACAAGGGCGATGTTGAAATGATCAGATAATCTTATGAGAGTGAATGCTGATATTAGATCAGTATCTAATTTTCCTTTAGTTTTGCAACTCGGAACGAAATTGCTCTGAAACTATGTACCGAAGGCTGTGAACATGTATCAAACCATACCTTGCTCCCGATAATATTAGGCCTACGTACGTAAATTTCTTGTCTTTCTGATACGGCATTTATTGTGTTATGCTAGTTCGGCGACGGTAAAGAATACTTGACAGTTTAACGTATGGTAGGCTACGGTATATTAAGGTGGTATATCTCAAGATTAATGATAATTGAAGTCATTTTAATCCCTTCAAATTGAACACGGTAGGTTAGGCCTACGTCTCAATAGACGAATATTTATTCAAGAATATCAATATACGTAGCTTTGATTTTATGAATGTAGGGTTATATCATATGAGAAGGGTCAAGAGTCTTAAGTCTAGCAGTAAACCTCTTACCAGTCATCCACACATGATGACTTCATTATTTGTTAGCACTGCTTCATCTATCTAATTTGTTCCTGCTTCTTATATTTGAAGCTTTTGGATTTATTCATCAGCTTAACTGTGCTGTACAGTTTTTAGTTACTGTACTATACAAATTAATTGTATTTACAAAAAAATCAGGTTAGATTGCAAAATTAATTTGAAACACTACAAGAATATAAAACACATTGTCCCTACCTGTCAACTAGGGGTATTTATCTGGATCATTACCCTTCCCCTATCCAATAAGGTCAGATGACCTCAAGGTTCCACCCTTTAAAATTATAACCAGCATCTAGAAATAAAATTTCTGGGTCCCTCATCTAAAGCAAAGGAAATCATGGTACGAGCCTGTATTATCCTTGTTATACCGGTACCTTACTTGTTTACACCCCAATATTAGTACTTAAAGAGAAAGGCACAACATGAACTGTTGATGGATTACCTTAAATATTAGTCTCTTACTTGGCAGTCCATTCTCCTCCTATCAATACACAACTGGTTTCCATACCATATTCCCTATAGGCTACAGTTCATCTTATGAAAATGAAATTGAAAAATGTTAGGCTACAGATTTTTGGTTGAAAACAGTTGTCTAAAAGATGCTTTCACAATTGATTTTTCAATAGATCATGTCAACAAATGGTCCAGTAACATAGAAAGAATTAAGGAAAGTAGGGAATTTTAAAATTATTGCAACCCAAGTCTGGACAGTATAGAATGAGGTAGAGGAAACTAGACTGCAAAATATAAACTGAAAAAAATAAGATGTAAAAAGCAGGAAAGTACCAGGATGAATGACTCCTAGGAACAAATATAAATGAAGCAGTGCTAAAGAATACATTTTTCTGTGATAATTTGAAGCCATTCTTTTTTTTCAGCGTTGCCTATACAAATTGTCTTTGCTGCTTCGCAGTCGGTCAACATGGGGTACAAAATTATAAATATGTAAACACACTCCTGGAAACAATTACATGTATTAGTTGCCCATTGCCCATTTAGGTGTGATAACTAACTAATACATGTAATTTTTTTCCAGGAGAGTGTTTATATATTTATAATTTTGTACCCGAAAAGCAGCGATGACTACATTTTATCTTGAATTTCAGTACATAATCATTACCAGCTGCTTGATGTACAATACTGGAGCTTCAATGGGGCTTGGCTAGTGGGCTCGCACAATTGCATACCATAACCGAAGGTAACATTCATGACTCATCACTCTCTTAAAGATATTGATACTTGGTTACTAACAATTCTCTTTGTTGCTCAATATGTGCCTGGTAGATAGATGGTTGGTACGAATCAGCAAACTAAATGTTAAAAGAAGTAATATCTTCCACCTAGGCTCATTACCGTACCAGATTGAATACAAATGAAACTACAGTACAAAAGAACTATACCGTAGGTGTAGTTTTGTAACAAACATAGTTCATTCAGTCACCGTACAAGAACATCAGGTCTTCTGTGGTCAGCAGCAAATAATGCTGTGTGAATGAATATGCAGATTATAAAGTGAAGCATCACTGTAATGAGCTGTTAAAACTCAGGCAAGCTGCGATAAGGTAAGAAAATATTGGACAAACTGGGTAAGTGCTGTGTTGAACAGTGTTCAATCTTCTCTGCTTGTGTAAGAGGAGAAATATATTATATTTCTTGAGTTTCAGTACATAGGCCCAACCATTACCAGCTTCTTGGTAGCCTACTGCAGTGAACCTAGGCTAGTGAGCTTGCCTAATTGTAGCCTCTACTGTACAGCACTAGTAGGTAATATTCATGAAACCTCACTCCCTTTAAGTTATCATTTTACTAACAATTTCCTTAGCTTGTAACTTAAAGCCTCCTTCCCAATCCTAGCCTCAGTTCAAAATGGATGCACTACAACCGACACCACAGCATTTTGAAAGGTATCCTGTACTGTTAAAATAGAGATGAATATGTACCATAACATACTGTACAGACAAGGGAGTGAGTAAAATAATTTAGCCTTATGTCACAATTTCTAAATCCATTCCCATAATTCATTTTACTTATTAGTCAGCTCATATTTGAGTACAGAGACCGAACCTGTTCCCTGAGAGAAAATCATCGCTCGTTTGACACAAGGAAGTCATGGATGAAAATTATGGTGTTGGATTAATTGAAGCATGGACAGAATACAGTATGTGCAAACAATAACTGTTACAAAATGTTAATACTCAGGCAGGTTGAGATAAGGTAAGGAAATATTGGACAAACTGGGTAAGTGCTGTGTTGAACAGTACTCAATTTTCTCTGCTAGTGTAAGAAGAAAAATATATTATATAACTTGAGTGTCAGTACATAACCATTACCAGCTTCTTGATGTACTGGTCGCCTACTGCAGTGAACCTAGGCTAGCAAGCTTGACCAATTGTAGCCTATAGCCTACTGTACAGTACCAGTAGGTAATATTCATGACTCCTCACTCCCTTAAAGTTTTCATTTTACTAACAATTTCCTTTACAGGTTACTAAGCTTGTAACTTAAAGCCTCCTTCCCAATCCTAGCCTCAGTTAAAAATACATGCACTACTACTGACACCACAGCATTTTGAAATGTATCCTGTAGCCTAGGCTACTGTTAAAATATAGATCAATACACACAAGAGAGTGAGTAAAATAAATAACGCCTCAATATAGCGCTGCCTTGGGTTTTTGTGGGTATCTACTCACATAACGTAACGGCGGTGCTTTTGAGGATCCAACCAGCCTTCCGGCTGACTACCTAACAGACAGACAGACATGTCACAATTTCTAAATCCATTCTCAAAATGCATTTTACGTAATAGTCAGTTCCTATTTGAGTACAGAGTCCTAACCTGTCATCAGAGAGAAAATCATCGCTCGTTGGACAAAAGGAAGTCAAGGATGGAAATTTTGGTGTTGGATTAGTTGAAGCATGGACAATATACAGTATGTGCATACAATAATTGTCACAAAATGTTAATACTCAGGCATGTTGTGATACCGTAAGTGAAGGAAATAAAGGACAAATGACAAAGTGCTATGTTGAAGAGTGCTTAATTTTCTCTCCTTGTGTAAAAAGAAATTTATATACAGTATATATGTATTATATCTTGAGTTTCAGTGCATAATCATTCCCAGCTTCTTGATGTACCGTACTGGTAGCCTACTGCAGTGAACATTGGCTATTGAGCTTGCCCAATTATAGCCAATGGTACGGTACCAGTACGGTAGGTAATATTCATTACATTGAAAGGAATGTGGATGTTTAATCTAGACCTGAACAGCAACCGAGAAGCAAGATAACTGTTAAGATAAGACTGCTAATGCCATGAAAAGAAAAGTAATGGTTACCGGTACTTGAAATGCTTACCAAGGGAAGCTGGTTTCTTTCAAACATAGAAACATATTTATAGGCTAGGGCCTGTACAAGACCAAACTGACTTCATTCAGTCCAAGTTGAACGCCGGGAGGGGGGGGGGGGGGGGGGAGGGGGGGGGGGAGGTCTTGCGGTCTGATAATGAGCTGTGTGAATTTAAAATACCGTACAATTTAGTGAAACATTTACGATTGTTTCAAGAAAAAATATTGGCCTAGTGAATAGGTTTTTCAACATTCTTTAAAGGAATGTGGATGTGTAGGCTAATCTAGACCTAAACAGCATCCAAGAAGCAAGAGAACTGTTCAGATAAGTCTGATAATACCATGAAAAGAAAAATACTGATAGGCTACTAGTATTTCCCAGTCATTACATTCTGATCAGCCAAACACTTAGTTTTCTATTGGAAGAATCACCTAATAATGCAGGCACAAACAGATCTACGGTAATTCTTATATTGCATACAAATCCTTAACCCAACAAGTACCGGTAGCCAACGGTATTGAAATAATTTATTTTTGAGTCAAGACTCTTGACAATAGGTCTTAGCCTATCAGAATTTGGGGTAGGCCCAGTACAATGCAGGTATTTTTATACAGTACTGGTAGCCTATGCTTGCTCCAAATGAAAGGTATTTTTATACAGTACCGGTAGCCTAGAAGTTTGATTCTCTCTATACTGCCTACACAACAATATATTCATCGAGATACAGTATTCAGCCCAAAGCATAGGTTAAAATCGTATTTTCAGACCAAATTACCCCAGACAAGTGATGAAAAAACGCTGAAACATCGATTTAAAAACTTAAAAAATGCACATTGCCACTAAAAATGAAACCACACACCTGAATTCATATAATTTTTAATACTTGTAACAAAAGAAAGAATGTAACATCCGATATATCAGGTTATGTTGTTTCACACATAGGTTAAAATTTGTCGCAACTGCGGTCCGTAAATCGGAATAAAGATTTATCACGAATTCAACACAATGCAGGTCATTTTATAGGCTATAGAGGGACCGTGATGTTGTGTTCTTCATTATTATTTCAGTATTCATCAGTTTAGGAACTATTTTGAGTGATTTCCACAATGTTTACATTTGTTTTTAAATCTACTTCATGCTACGCCATGTTGGATTTAAACATGTTCCGTGGATGGAGCGAAGTTTTTCTACGCTCCATAAAATGGCGTCCGCTCCATGGAACAAGTTTAGGGAGCGCTCCATCACACCGCGTTCACAGCGTATTTTCTTCAACAGTTGATCAACTGTTTGCTACCGTGAACGCAACTAATGACTCCACCCCAGCCCGTGATTACCTGTTCGAAAAACTGTTACTTCATCCGACGGGTCTTCACATAGCGCACGTAAATGTACAGTCCTTATCGGCACATTTTCATGAACTAGAACTTATTATACCTGATGTATTCCATATTTGCTTGATGAGTGAGACATGGCTATCGTCTCTCCATCTTTCAAAATCATTTAACTTGTCAGGCTACACACTATTACGCAACGACCGAGTAGGAAAAAAAGGAGGTGGGGTAGGAGCCTTTGTTAAGACGAACTTAAATCCTAAAATCCTAGCATGCTCAGCTAGCCAGTACAATAGGAGACCCGAATTTATGTTATTAGAAATAGAGACCGCCCATCAAAAGAGTGCTGTCTGCGTTGTTTACAAGGCACCTTCGCTGGGTCATTTAGAGGACGTAGAGAACGGGTTATTACGCATCCGGCCTCTTTACCAGCACGTAATTGTCATGGGCGAGTTCAATACCAATATAAGCGATAATACCAAAGCTGATACTCGGCAACTCTTGAATATGCTCGCGTCACGTGACATGAAAATATTAGACCTACTACTAACACATCACACACGCACATCACATACGACAATTGACCTGATATCAGTAAAGAACATAGACAAAGTGCTTCAATACGGGCAGACATCTGTACCAGGAAATTCTGCCCACGACTTAATCTACTTGTCCTGTTGTTGTTTGAGTCTTCAGTCTGTTGACTGGTTTGATGCAGCACTCCATCCCTCCCTGTCCTGAGCTAATCGTTTCATCTCTACATAGCTACCACACCCTACATCCGAAGCAATCTGTTTAACATATTCTAACCGTGGTCTACCCCTACAGTTCATGTCCTCAACCTTTCCTTCCATAACTAAGCTTGCTATTCCTGGGTGTCTTAGTATGTGTCCTACTAACCTACCTCTTCTCTTCATTAGCAGTCGCCAGAAACATCTCTCCTCTCTCACTCGTCTTAATACCTCTTCATTTGTCACCCTATCTACCCATCTGATCTTCATCATTCTTCTGTAACACCACATTTCAAATGCTTCAATTCTCCTCTTTTCTGCTGCACCAATAGTCCAAGTTTCACTTCCATAGAGTGCCACGATCCAGACAAAAGCATTCAAAAATGACTTCCTAATACCTAAATCTATATTCGATGTCAACAGATTCCTTTTTTGTAGAAAGGCTTTTCTTGCCTGAGCCAGCCTACTTTTTATATCTTCTTTGCTTCGTCCATCACTGGTTATTTTGCTTCCTAGGTAACAGAAGGCTCCTACTTCTTTCAGCTTTTCACCTGCCAATTTGATGTCCATAGAGGTTTCTGATTTATTTCGGCTGCATTCCAGTATTTTTGTTTTACATTTATTAATTTTCATCATGTATTCATTCCGTAAGACGGAGTCCATACCATTCAAAAACTCATTCAATTCCTCAGGCGTGTCGGCCAAGATGACGATGTCATCAGCAAATCTCAGAGTTGAAATTATTTCTCCTTGAATCTTTACTCCCACTTTAAATTTTTCTCCAATTTCCTTCATTGCTTGTTCAATGTAAAGGTTGAAAAGTATGGGCGATAAGTTGCAGCCTTGCCTTACACCTTTCTGAATACCAGCTTCTCTCTCATATCCTTCAGCTAGAATGACTGCTGTCTGGTTTCTGTATAGATTGTATATCGCCCTCCTATCCCTGTACATTATTCCAATAGATTTCAAAATGTCAAACAATTTAGTCCAATCAACGTTATAAAAAGCCTTTTCTAAGACTACAAATGCCATGAACGTTCTCTTATTTTTCCTTATTCTACCTTCCAAAATCAGCCTAAGACTTAGTACAGCTTACCTTGTTCCTACATTTCTCCTGAAACCAAACTGGCCTTCACCCAATTCCGTTTCTATCTGGCTTTCCATCATCTTGTAAATTATTCTAGACAGGATTTTTGAAGCATGAGTAATCAAGCTGATTGTACGGTAATCTTCACATCTGTCAGCTCCCACTTTCTTTGGTATAGGGATAATAACATTCTTCTTAAAATCAGGGGGTACCTCACCTGTCTCATAAATCCTACACACCAAGTGAAATAACCTGATCTGACCTTCATCTCCTATGGAGCGTAGCAACTCCATCGGTATATCATCCATGCTTGGTGCTTTGTTCCTCCTTAAGTCCTCCAATGCTGATCTCAATATTAAATCTCCTTTTGCATCCTCATCAATTTTCTCCTCCCTTTCCATTACATGATTCTCTATCTCCATTCCCTTATACAAACACTCTATATAAGCTTTCCATCTCTCAACCGTTTCTTCCCTATCTGTAAGAGGCTTTCCATTTGTGTCCTTAATATTACAGCAGTTAGTCTTCTTTCCCCCAAAAGTATTCTTAATCGTTCGATAAGCTGTGTCTACTTTTCCTAATTTCAGACAATTTTCTATACCTGCACATTTCTCTTTCAGCCATTCTTCTTTCGCTTCCTTGCACTTCTTGTTAACCTCATTTCTCAGACGTCTGTATTCTGCTTTCCCCTTTTCATCTCTTACATTCTTGTGTTTCCGCCTTTCATCCATCAATTCTAGTATATCCTGAGTGATCCTCGGTTTTTTACCTATTCTTTCTTTCCTACCAATGTTTTCTTCTGCGGATTTTGTTATTTCATTCTTCAAAAGTGCCCATTCGTCTGCAATTGAATTTGGTTTGGGGTTTTTCATTTGTCCTTCCTTTATACTCTTCTTGAATCTTTCGTTTACATCCTTCACTTTCAGTCTGTCTATTGCCCACCTTTTTGGCTTTTGACTTTTCTTCAGTTTCTTCAACTTTAATCTTCATTTCATAACAACCAGATTGTGGTCAGAGTTTATGTCAGCACCAGGATATGTTTTGCAATCCAAAAACGCCCTGTATCTCCTGGTCTCATCCATGTGTATATTCTTCTATTGTGGTTATTGAATAAGGTGTTAGCTATGACCAACTCATGCTCGGTGCAGAATTCCATCAGCCTGCTTCCTCGATCATTCCTTTCACCTAATCCGAAATCTCCTACTATCTTCCCTTCTCTTCCTTTTCCTACCACAGCATTCCAATCTCTCATTACTATAACATTTTCATCACCCTTGATACACCTCAGAATTTCATCTATTTCTTCGTAGATCTTTTCAACATCTTCATCATCAGCTTGACTGGTAGGCATATAGACTTGTACCACTGTGGTGCACGTAGGTTTAGTATTGATATTTGCTACAATAATCCGTTCACTATATTGCTCATAATATTCAACCCGCTGTCCAAGTTTCCTACTCAATATGAGACCAACCCCTGCTTGGCCATTGTTTGATTTAGTGCTAATGTCCCTATAGTCACCTGACCAAAAGTCCTGTTCTTCCTGCCAGCGCATTTCACTAATCCCAACCAAATCCAACCTCAACCTATCCATTTCCCTTTCTAAGTTTTCTAACCTTCCATCTCCTAGCAGACTTCTAACATTCCTCGCTCCGATCCGTAGAATGTCAGATTTCCTCTTTGTCACGTCTGTGATGTCCTACTTTTTAAAATATAAGAAGACCAAACCAAGGACCAACAAGTACAGAGACCTCTCTAAAATTGACACGCTATCCTTGATAGAAGACGCTCTCAATGTGCTGAGCCCTAATTCACCCAAGCTCAAGTTATTGCCAGAGTCGAGGATCGAACCGATCTGTCATCATTTTGATCTATAATTTGGAAATTGGAAATAATAATTTATTTCTCTCAAGGATATATTTTGGGAAGTGAATTGCATCATTTAGAAATATTTCTGGAGAATTTTGGACTATTTTGAGATATTTGGATTTGGAAATTATGTAGTGAATGAAGATTTAGCCAAGGGAGAGTCTGATTATTAAGAGCTGGAAATTGTCAAAAGTTCCAAGTTAGCACTCTCAAGACCGGTTTTGGTTAGCCAAGTCGGCAACAACAAATCATGCACACGACCCCTCTATAAGACAGGGAGAGTTTTCAACAATAAACTCATAGCCAATCAAATTGGATCACAAAATTTGTGAGGGAAACGTTATTAAATCTTATTTGCTTTTATTAAGAGAAATAAGCTCTTCTACAGACCCACAACATTATTTGACACTTATTTGGAAATTTGGAATGATATGATTTTGGCTAATAGGAGAGAACATAGCATAATTCTATTATAAGTGGTCCGGACGCGAGGCTACAACTGGATTTCTAGCGGCACGCGCCCGACCGCCCTCCGGAGCGAGAGAGACTTCTTTTTTGACGCTTGAAGAGCGAGGATCTGTTTTGTATAGTGCTCCGCCAAGCTACGGTAACAATGGGAAGCGCGATCGAGAGACTTTGATAATCTGCGGGAGACGCATCGATCGCCGAGGAAAGGAAGGAGACAGCCCGACAAAAGTATTGGAGAGAAATATTGAGCATTTAAACCAGCAAGTTCTATAACTACGGCAAACGAACAGAAAGACTACAGCAGTATCATTATAAATTGCATTCAACAATTCTACGAATACTTCACTCATAGCAAGCCACTACATTTATGAAGCAAGTTACTACATTATTGAACCGTTACTATTCCATTATTTAAGCTGATATTATACTACAATTCACCATGTCTGCAACCACAAGTCAGGGAGGATGTTTATGTTATGCATTCTCTAAGAAGACTTCGATGTTTCACTAAAGCATGAATGGAGGATGATCTACACTATGGACTGGGAAGCTCAGAGATGATCACAGAGTCTTTGGTTCGATGTTACCACGACTGCTTCACCAACACGCAGTTCGCTTATTTCCAACAATACTACTCATTCAACTAACAAGATCCAGAAGAGATATAAACCGTAGACGCTCATAACTACTTTGATGATGATGAAGAGAAGAAGAGAGACGTAGATGGTATCCGGTGTTCAGTGCTCCAGGTTCCTGTGTCTAGACTGCATACAGTCGGGAAGAGAGAAGAATGTTATGCGGACGGCCAGGAAACATGTGGTTTCCAGATCAGCAGAGACGAGGCGGCCAGCTGTGGGCCCCGTTACCTGCACGATCCAAGCCAGAAGCAACTTCAGCACGAGCCGATGAGGGAGCGGAATATCGAGGCTATTCGACTAGGTATTTTCATCGCAGAACGACATAAAGGTACAGGAATTACTGATCTATCTCTGTAGTTCCGAATGTAGTATTTGTTTGAAAATAGCCGGGTGACCAATTCATATTTTAGATATTTTTCTCATAACTCATGTTATTACTTTGTCCATTTTGGAGATTTTCTTAGTAACATTTTTATACACGTCACGTGCGTCGTTTTAGACGTGATTTTGATAGTTTTGATCTTAGAAAGTCGTTTAAAATTTTTATAGAAACGTTTTTAATACTCACTTTAAACGAAAACTGTTCTATACAAGAGAATGCTCAGATTGGAATGATTCGATTGGAATGTTTCGATAGAAATGTTTCGATAGGAAATGCTCTGATAAATATTTTGATAAATAATCCGTTTGTAAATATAAGGTTACGACTGATATGATAAATATGTTTATGACATAAACAATATAAATGCGTTGTTATTACTAGAATACATCGATATTCCAAACAAGATTTATTATAAAGGATCAGAATGTTATTATTAACTATAAACAATGTTTTAACAATTTTTGCAACAATTTAAAGAGTTATGAACAATAACTTTGAATAAGTAAAACTCCAATTAAGGAATATTAAGATTATGTGACGTTAATCAAGTCATGGATAATTTCTGTAACTATATTATTGTCAGAAAGGATCACTATTATGACAATGGAAGTCAGGTGAGGCCGATAAATAGCAACAATTATTTAACAACAATTTTGTTAACTCGAAATGAAGACCAGAAGACTTGTAGGTCTGTCTGAAGTCAAATATATGTAAATGAAGCTGTTAAATGAATATTGTATTCATAGATGTTTATAAGAAAAGGAATGACGGTAGATATTGTTATTAACTTTGAAAGACGAGCGGACTACAAGGTATTTTGAAACTTACACACATGTTACGTGGAATTGAAGCATAATGCTTTGGTCTATTATGAAAGCATTATTTAAAAATTACGTGGAATTTTAAACGAAGGTGTACAGCCGTGAACAAGAGTATTATGAAAAGTTTAAGCACGATGATTTTAACTTTAGAGAAGGAGGATGTTAGGAGTGTTTCATGAAACATGTACACAGTAGTGTCATGTAGTAAGATCACTGATTCATCTACAGGTGTGTAGTAAGATGGGTTTTATTTGATTGTGAAGGAATTCCGTGCAGTATGTTATGAAAAGTTAAGATGTTATGGAGAGGAAGGAAGTTGTGTCATTTTGGAAGCGCTTGAGACGCTATATTAGAGTATTGTTCACGTACTTGAAACGAAGCGAGCATTGCCGTGAGAGCAAGCTATTGCCACAGTGTGTTAAGAAAGTAACTGACATCTAGGAGCGTATTTATGTGTTGTTCATGTCAGTAATTGTTAATGTTATTTCCACAACGTCGTTTATTTAGGGTGTAGTTCCGTCTCGACCTTTATTATTGTAATTATTATTATTATGACTGAATTTGAATTCTTGTAACTATAACTAACTTTATTGTTCGTTCATTTTAGTTCATTGATTGTGACATAATACCCAATATTGCGAGAAATTATCGTTAATGTGAACCAGTGTTTGTTTATTCGTTATGTGGAAGGAAGGAACATTTTTGGAAGAGATAGCGCTAATAGTTTTGACATATCAGGTCAAAACTAGTTCAGGTTTTTTATACTGCGTTAGACGTAGGTATTTAATCCTTATAAATATGTTATAAATATTATTATTGTTATTTGAAGTAGAATTTTCAACTACGTTTGTCAACGATTCATGTATATATTAGGGTTATTTTATTGTAAGGTGTTTTCAAGCGAACAGCTGATTATATCAAGCTATAATATTTTACCAAGTCACTGGAAGACTAATTATTTAATTGTTCGAAATCTATATTCGAATTTTATTATGCCTGCAACGAAATTCTTACAGAATTTACTCATTGTGAAGTAGATATTTGATCTACTAACGATGATATTTCTTATTATTTATATTAATATTGTTTATTTGGTGATAGGGATTTCTATCTTGTATTTATTTTTGGGAATAAATCCCAGGCACCTTTGATTCCTGTTTGTTTGTTTTTATAAAAACTTATCTACTTTTCATTACGCAATCACCGTGCGATAATACTATCAGTTAGTAACTAGAACTCACTTAGTCTCTACATTCACCGTTCACGTCCAAGATCCGAGATTCTCGTACTACCATCTTATTATGGATTTAGATTTGTTTTGGTAAATGTGTAACTGATTGGTAGTGTTATTGTGCGTCTGTATGCGTCAAGGATTTCCTAGTCATCCGCCCAGTAGGGAATTGTTGATGTGTCTAGCTGGGGATTGACGTCCGTACAATCCTTTACCATCTCAGCGGATTTGGATGGTGGCTAATGTGAGATTCGGGCGCAGTACCATGGCATGACATACTGAATATTCACAATATAGATGATAAAGTACACAAAATGAACGACTAATTGACAGGACTATATGATAAACATGCTCCAGTGAAAACTGTTCGAGCGACGCGACCTCCAGCATCCTGGCTCAGCACGGAACTGAAAGAACTAATGGCTAAGCGAGATTCTGCGCACAGAAAGTTTAAGAAATTACCCACGCAACAGAATTATGATGACTTTAAAAAGCTCCGAAACAGAACATCCCAAGCAGTACGTGACGCTCGAACCAGGCATGCTCACAACTTGCTTGGGCGTAATATCAAACCCTCTGCGGCGTGGAATGAACAAAGAAACATGAGAATAGGCAAAGAAAAAAATGACAACCCCATTAATCTACCTCTTGACACACTCAATGACTATTTTACTAGTATAGGACATTCTGTCAACCCAGACATAAAACACAGAACTCTCACCAACAACTACAAAACCCCCACCCCCAACAGAGAAAAATTCTACTTCTCGCATGTTACCGCGTCACAAGTCAGACGTGCCATTCTTAGAATCAAATCAAAATCGAAAGAGATCGACAATATAGAAATAGAAATATTCAAACGAATCATTGACATTATACTTCCCGCAATTACACACATATTCAACTACTCGTTAATGACCGGTACGTACCCATCGCTATGGAAAGCGGCTATTGTCATTCCAATCCGTAAAAACACACAAGAAAAAACGTAAGTGACTATCGCCCAGTGAGCATATTATCTGCCATCTCCAAATCTCTCGAATTCATCTTGTACGAACAACACTCCTGCTATTTGCAAGCGCACAACATCCTTGATGAACACCAATCTGGCTTCCGGAAAAATCACACCACTACTACGGCACTACTTAAGAACACCACGTACTCTTGCATGATGAAAAAAAATAATCGATTTTTAGATTTTATATATATACATTCTTTTCATTCTTTTCTGAATCCAAATATATATACAGTAGTTTGTTGGGGTTTTGATGTCTACAAGTACCTTAAATACGTTTATAAAAATTAGCCTCCCATTCTCTGAATAATACACTTTTAACTTTGCCAGTTGTTTTCCGTTAATACTAATTTTTCATGTTTAGGTACCTGTCCCCGTTTACCTGGATAGTAGGCTGTCAGATATCCGCCCCCTCAATCGGATTGCCAATTATCAATCGCACCGGCACAGTTACATCAATAAAAATGGCACTGACAGATACTATCGAGATAAGAGCACAGAAGTTCACAGGAAATCATTGTGGAACACACCAAAATAGACGGGGGTTCATACTTACCGTTACTTACCTCTTAATTATCTCGGGGTTTGAGTTGACAACAGGATCACTAAAGTCTGTTCACACAATAACCTCCACCATGACATTTAAAAATGAACCAGAACGAAGACGAGAACTTTGAACTGTACAAAAGCTTTATTTCAAATAAAGGGTATGATTTTGATAACACAACAAAATAAACGTGGCTATCAGTAGCCCAAGTCAATCTGACTACGTCCTCCAGTAGGACTTGCAAAAATTATCATACAACATGATATAAAACATTTTAGCTCCCAAGAGCTCCAAATAACGTAATATTCATAACACTATTGGATTGGAAAAGGACGTCAGGGTGTGACATATATAGAGCATTTGGTTTCCTTTTAATAAACATGAGAATGGTATTTATAGTCGCAAGGCCAGAGTGTGGACGACCTCACTCTCTGAGAACCAGATGTTGGCACAGCTGCGGGCTACCCTCCAGCCTGATGCATATTGGTCAAATGCACTCCCTTCTCACGTGCTAAGTTACGTAAGAGTACAGCTTGCTCTCTGAAGCTTTTAAATGTCTACAAGACAACTCACATTATATTGACGCAAATCTTTCAAGTACTTTGCTCACATCCTATTGGATCATTATGTTAATTTCTTAAACTTGTTAACTTCAATCCAAATGTTTAATTAGCTCTTAAATGTTTATAACAAAATCACATAAATTATTTATAACAATTAGAAATTGTTTATAATATTTGTCAAAGACAATAAAAATATTATATGCACGCCTTTAACATCACTCTCGTTCCATATTATTTTCAAAAATATTTACATCAATTATTTACAATATTAACATTTAAATTGTTTAAATTATTAATTTAAGAAATACATTAACCACATGTTCATTCGGTTGGTAATTTTCATAATCGTGTTTAATATAATCGACCAATGAAGGTTAGTTATACATGTTAATGTCACAATCTGGTTTAATAAAGGTTTTAATAATGATTTGTGACGGCAACCTTCATTCAAAATCTTATCTCAAATTCTTTCAAAACTCGTGTTAATTATAACAGTAACTCACTTGATTAATTTTCAACGAACTATGACAATCTTACTCCAGCGGAAAATCCTTCGCTAACAAGTTAATGCACAATCTGCATTAAAAATATGCCCAAAATCATCATATATTAATCTATATGGCATTAAAAACTTCCACATAACTTACAAAACTTCCACAAATAATTCTTTAACATTTATTCCTGTGGGAACCTCCTTCATATTCAAGGGCATTATATCTCAGCGACTTTCAACACGCGCTGCACTAGCGATTATACATTCATAGTTCCACTTAAAAATTTTTATAATCATTAATAGTTTCAAAACTGTTTTTCTATTTAACCTTCGTGGATTTCATTCATGAACCGAAATGAAGTCAAAACTTGCCAATCACAAACAAATTTAATAGTGAATACGCTTATATACGCCTGTCTGGTCTATCAAAATTTAAGATTAACATCTTAAAAAAAAATTGTAGTATGAAAATACTATCTTCAAATAAAGTGCGACTAAAATGCAAAGTAGTCGAATAGAATCCAATTAGACTGGGGAATGCAAACATCGTTATATAAATCTCTAATTGAGAAAAACTCCTAACAAAAGTTCTTGACTTTAATGCATTCAATAATTCATTATTAAAGTTAATCTTTCACAAAAGTGTCTATGATGCAATGTTCATTCATAACTGACGATAAATGTCTGTGTTGCAATCAATTCAAATAACGACTAGTATTTCCAAGATCGTCGACAACGTAAGAGATTTTAACGCTCTAAAATCATTTAAATGTTCTTCCTTCTTGATGATGACAGAAAATTGTTCAAAGTAATTAAACTGGGGTAGAATTACTTTAATAAAATGACACGCTGTCTGAATTTAAATCTGCCATAAAAAAAATCATTAACTTACAGTCAAATCGTGACTACAAAAAAAATATTAATTACTGAATATTCTAAATATCAGTCTCAACTGATTCAAAATCATTAACTATGCCCATGACATAACAATGTCTTAATAAATCGTCGAAAAATGCAAAACTCATCAAGGTGTACTGAGAATAAGAATCTCAAACAAGAAAATAGGGCAAAATACATGAGGATAAAAATATGGGAAAAATAGTTGCTCAAACATCATTTATAAACTCAAATACAATAAACGTTCACGACTACCTTATCTGCCGATTGACGTTCCAGAGGAAAATTCCCCAAAGAAGACTGCTGATGGATCCATTTCACCACGTTAAAGCTGAGCTCCATCCTCGAAATAGGAAATAGCACCCTCGGAGAATCGAACTGCTTCCTTCTCCGGAAATCGCTCTGCTCCTTGAAGACGAATAGACATCCTTCCGGCAATAATCTTCTTTGTGAGTCGGGACATCCCTGACCTCTCTTGAAAAATTCCCTGAAGTTCCAGTAGACAATCGCCATGAAGTTTTGTAGAAATTTCCGAAGAAATTATTCATATTCAGAGTATGAAATTGTTTCTATGGCTGTTCGATGGTATTCAGCCTTTAATTACGAAACATGGGTGTAGATGGTATTCACCGCATGTTCGCTTGTGTGGAATAGCAATTAGCGAAGTTCCATGTCGCTATCTTACTCCGTTGAAATATGTCCCAATTGCAATAAGCCCTTTTAGCCTTCCATCTGCTCTTCGGTTGTAGTATTAGAAGAACAAACTGCCGTATTAAATTGCTCCATTATACTGTATCGTTCTGTAACCAAGCAATCTGAAGTCTTTCTATTCCACTCGCAGCGTCAGCCGTTGCGTTGATTCTGGCTATACAAAAGTGCTTCTCTTGTGGCGAGATAATCACTTTTGTCAGTCGTATAAAACTGCTAATATCTTTCAAACTAATCGGTCGAAATTGTTCAGCTTTTCTCTATTACTGCATGTAGCACTGCACAATACAATTAGCTTATTGGAGACCGCTAACTGTTCAAAGCTAAACTTGTAGAAGCTTTCTAAGGTCCGTTTCAACTTCACCTAGTTTGACTTGGATCTCGTTAATATAGTGGCCTCGCCACGCGTTATAAAGACGATTCTTTTCACTGCTGTTCACTTCGACGTCTCACTATAATGAATGTATAAGAAAAGAACTTTCACAATAGACTTTGATGATCTGAGAATGAGATCTCAGAATAATCAGAGAACGAAAGAGGCTCCTCTCTTCTGCGCAAGCCCTTTTATTAACTTCACGAGGGGCGTTTCCATCCCTTCCAAAGCGTGGTACTACGTCATCGCTAAAAGTTCCAACTTCGTTAATACATGACGGATTTTCAAAATTCAAAAACTGAAAATAAATTTCACCAAAATTCCAAATCAATGCTTTTACTGCAAATGGTTTTCCACAATTCTGCATTCCAAAAGTAATAAAAATACCATAGTTTCAGCAATCTCCGTCTTCCTTTAAACTATCGTTCATTGGTTCAAGCCTCTCCTCCAATAGCATAGTTTCTTCCTCAGTAGAATTCCTCGTTTCCTGCGACTGCGTCGTAAATCTTGGAACATTCTCGACTAAATGCTGACGTCACTGAGAATCTCAGCTCAAGTAGCTTGCTGGCATAACATTTACGTCATCCGTGCTTACGTCATGACTACCCACGTCATAACTATGACAACCATAACTCTCCTTATAATTTCAAATATAGCCACCGTGGTCTCTATATAATTCAATTACGGGGGCATTCTCCTCTCACCACGTTTTAAAAACAGTTGCAAATTGTTTGTAAACTCAATGTTACAAGTATCTCAACTCTCTTGAACACGAAATTGAATTATTACTGGCTTACTCTAGTATGATATTTCCTCTATGTTCCTTAATCATAAATTTCTTCTACTCTGGGTTGTGTGTGGTTAATGTATTCTTTCCTCTCTACTTTCTCTTCTGACCAGTATTTCTATATTCTAAGTTCTGCTGGCTCGTAGAAGGACCAGGATCGATTACAACATCCTGCCTTTTCTTTTGATTGTCAGCTTCTTTATCCCTTAATTCTTTTAAGTATTGCTGGCTTTCCTTCTCTCTTTGCTGATATTGATCAGGTGTCATAACCTGACCTTGAGTATTCTGGTTTCTATTTTGGTTTTGGTTATTCCTATTATAGTTACGGTTATACCCATTATTGTTGTAATATCTGCCTCTTCCATTATAGTTTCCTCGGTTGTAGTTCCAACCTCTTCTCTGTTGATACGGTCGGTAACCTTGTGATCTGTAATTTCTAAACTGATTATTCCTGTGAGGACCTACATTGTCAGTTTTCTCCTCCTCTGGCTTGTCAGTTTGTTGGACTTGGTCCATATATACCGTATTGATTTCTTTAAACTCCTGCCTTTGACCTTTCTGGACTACGTTAGGCATTGGACTTGTGTAGTCTAACCTTCTCAGTAATTCATCCATGCTGGATAAATCCCTGATGTTGGACGAAATTATAAGTCTTCTCACCTCAACTGGCAGCATACGAGAAATCGCATCAATTAGTTGCTCCGTGGACAATGGGGGTTGCAAAAATCTCAAGCGGGACAACTGACTCGTAAAGAAATCAGCGTACCTCGTTGGAAGAGTACCTGAGTATTTTCTTGAATACACCTCCGCTCTTAACGAATTCTGCGCTTCTATGGACCAAAATCGTTTGATTAATGCCTCTGAAAACTCGTCAAAGTTACTGAATGTGTATCTAAATGCGCGAAACCATTCAAGGGGTCCTCCAATCAGATATCTCTCTACTATCTTCATCTCTCTCTCTCTGGGAATGTGAGCTTCGATGAAATAATCTTTGAGATTCCTTACATACTCTATAGGTGTCAAACTATCAGTGTTACTGAATTTTTGTGGTTTGTCTTCGAAATTCCTGATGACCGTCACGTTCCTCGGATATGAATCCGGATAGTTTTTCCCACTATCTCGGTAGTTCCACTCAGGTTCCATATTCCTCTCGTCATCCTCCTCTCTGAATCTGGATACACGTTCTTCAGGAGTAACGTCTCTTTCTTCTGGCTCTAGGTTATGTCTTCTAGTATAATTCCTATTCAATTCGCAAGCTAAGCCTTCTGTATCCTTGTCAGTGATTTCCGTTAAGACTTTCTTGATTATCTCTTCTTTATAGTTCTCCATTAAACTAGCCTCTCCTAACTTCAAATTTTTCAGTTTACTCGTCGTTTCATTTACATCCGAGACAACTTTATGCATCTGTTCCTCTAATGTAGATTTTAAAGTTTGCATATCCTGATCTAGTTGTGTTCTATCGTCAACTTGTTTTTCGGATAGCGAATTTATCCTGACGCTTAAATCTTTCCTAATCTGTACTACTTCATTGTTAATTTCTATCTGCGTACTGGCAAGTTTTCTTTCAATCCTTTCCTGAATTTGGGTTACATGTTCCCCACTTGACTTATTCCACTCGTCTTTCCATACCGCTACGTTTGCTGTTAACATTTCTGCTATGTCTACTTCGATATCCTCTTTTAATACTCTATTGTGGTCTAATACCTGGGTTCTCATGACCTCTACGTCATACTTCAACTCTGCTAAAGACGTTGTTGTTCTAACTGATTCATCAACTAGTCTAGTCGCTAATGCAGTTATATTACGCGTACAAAGAGTTTTTGAGTTTTCGATTTCTTCCCTGACTTTATTTACATCAGTTTGGACTTTAGTGATACCTACGAAAACTGTGTTGACCTCTACCTGAATCTTAGTTATGTCACTTTGCACCTCAGTTATATCCGCATGAATGTTATTAATGTCTACCTGAACATTGGATACATCAGTTCTAGCTTTTTGAATTTCTTTTTGGACTTCCTCGACCTTGTCTTGGACAGTCGCTACATCATTTTTGACAACAACAACTTCGGCTCTAGCACAAGAAATATCCCCTCGGACATTAGCTACATCTAGATTTAACATTGTAAGGTTTTTCTGTACCTTAGACACATCAAATTTAACATCATCAACATTTTTATGCACATTAGATACATCTGTGCGGATGTCAGTTACAGTATTTTCAATTCCTAGGGTATTAATCTGTAAACGCGACATATTATCCTCCAAATTAGCAGCACTAGTCTGAAGAACCTTCAAACTTTCACCCATGCTAGCTTTCAAATTACTAGCATTCTCTTCCATTCGACTAGTATTCCTAGCTTCCATCTCCTTCATACTACTATTCAAATTAGCAGAAATATTACTATTATTCTCCTTCATGCTTTCATTCAGCATCTGCTTCATACTACTAGTCATGCTTGCTTTCAAATTAGCAGACATATTACTAGCATTTTCCTCCATCATCTGCTTCATGTTAGCAGACATCTCCTCTAACATCAACCTCAAACTTTCATCTGCCATTACAATATTATTCAAAAATGGATTGCTGTAGGGACATACATCAAAGAGCAAAATAACAACATTTGAGCAACACTTTTCACCATATATAAATTTGATCAATTTTCTGTCTTAAATCTAACTTATAACTACCTTATAATTAACCTTCGAAGATACTTCATGTTGAAACAAACTCAAGCACATGTTCAAATTTCCCTGGCTCATTTTAAAATATCCTAACACAAATAATTTACATTTACAATCCAAATAATTAATTTTATCTTTAATATGACTAAAATGTCATAAGCCGGTCAAATAAAATAAGATTCCAGATTATAGGCGATTTTTCTAAGTTTCCAGCCTATTTAACCTTTCTCAAGTTGTATAAGACCTGATCTTTTCTGAGTGTAATTTTCCTAACACAATACAACATTTAATTCCTATATAATCACACTCTTAAATTCTACAATTGGCCTAGACATCTAACAAAGAATCAACCTCTTTATTTGAGTCTAATCGAACCCTACGTTTTAGGTTTGCCACTCTTTCTGGCGTTCAACCTGGTAATCCAGTTATGTTGAATCGAGCCCCAACGTTTTAGGTGCGCCAATCTTTCTATTGTTCAACCTGGTGATCCAGTGTTGTTGAACATGCCCCACACGTTGACTGCGCCAATCTTTCTGTCCCCGTTTACCTGGATAGTAGGCTGTCAGATATCCGCCCCCTCAATCGGATTGCCAATTATCAATCGCACCGGCACAGTTACATCAATAAAAATGGCACTGACAGATACTATCGAGATAAGAGCACAGAAGTTCACAGGAAATCATTGTGGAACACACCAAAATAGACGGGGGTTCATACTTACCGTTACTTACCTCTTAATTATCTCGGGGTTTGAGTTGACAACAGGATCACTAAAGTCTGTTCACACAATAACCTCCACCATGACATTTAAAAATGAACCAGAACGAAGACGAGAACTTTGAACTGTACAAAAGCTTTATTTCAAATAAAGGGTATGATTTTGATAACACAACAAAATAAACGTGGCTATCAGTAGCCCAAGTCAATCTGACTACGTCCTCCAGTAGGACTTGCAAAAATTATCATACAACATGATATAAAACATTTTAGCTCCCAAGAGCTCCAAATAACGTAATATTCATAACACTATTGGATTGGAAAAGGACGTCAGGGTGTGACATATATAGAGCATTTGGTTTCCTTTTAATAAACATGAGAATGGTATTTATAGTCGCAAGGCCAGAGTGTGGACGACCTCACTCTCTGAGAACCAGATGTTGGCACAGCTGCGGGCTACCCTCCAGCCTGTTGCATATTGGTCAAATGCACTCCCTTCTCACGTGCTAAGTTACGTAAGAGTACAGCTTGCTCTCTGAAGCTTTTAAATGTCTACAAGACAACTCACATTATATTTACGCAAATCTTTCAAGTACTTTGCTCACATCCTATTGGATCATTATGTTAATTTCTTAAACTTGTTAACTTCAATCCAAATGTTTAATTAGCTCTTAAATGTTTATAACAAAATCACATAAATTATTTATAACAATTAGAAATTGTTTATAATATTTGTCAAAGACAATAAAAATATTATATGCACGCCTTTAACATCACTCTCGTTCCATATTATTTTCAAAAATATTTACATCAATTATTTACAATATTAACATTTAAATTGTTTAAATTATTAATTTAAGAAATACATTAACCACATGTTCATTCGGTTGGTAATTTTCATAATCGTGTTTAATATAATCGACCAATGAAGGTTAGTTATACATGTTAATGTCACAATCTGGTTTAATAAAGGTTTTAATAATGATTTGTGACGGCAACCTTCATTCAAAATCTTATCTCAAATTCTTTCAAAACTCGTGTTAATTATAACAGTAACTCACTTGATTAATTTTCAACGAACTATGACAATCTTACTCCAGCGGAAAATCCTTCGCTAACAAGTTAATGCACAATCTGCATTAAAAATATGCCCAAAATCATCATATATTAATCTATATGGCATTAAAAACTTCCACATAACTTACAAAACTTCCACAAATAATTCTTTAACATTTATTCCTGTGGGAACCTCCTTCATATTCAAGGGCATTATATCTCAGCGACTTTCAACACGCGCTGCACTAGCGATTATACATTCATAGTTCCACTTAAAAATTTTTATAATCATTAATAGTTTCAAAACTGTTTTTCTATTTAACCTTCGTGGATTTCATTCATGAACCGAAATGAAGTCAAAACTTGCCAATCACAAACAAATTTAATAGTGAATACGCTTATATACGCCTGTCTGGTCTATCAAAATTTAAGATTAACATCTTAAAAAAAAATTGTAGTATGAAAATACTATCTTCAAATAAAGTGCGACTAAAATGCAAAGTAGTCGAATAGAATCCAATTAGACTGGGGAATGCAAACATCGTTATATAAATCTCTAATTGAGAAAAACTCCTAACAAAAGTTCTTGACTTTAATGCATTCAATAATTCATTATTAAAGTTAATCTTTCACAAAAGTGTCTATGATGCAATGTTCATTCATAACTGACGATAAATGTCTGTGTTGCAATCAATTCAAATAACGACTAGTATTTCCAAGATCGTCGACAACGTAAGAGATTTTAACGCTCTAAAATCATTTAAATGTTCTTCCTTCTTGATGATGACAGAAAATTTTTCAAAGTAATTAAACTGGGGTAGAATTACTTTAATAAAATGACACGCTGTCTGAATTTAAATCTGCCATAAAAAAAATCATTAACTTACAGTCAAATCGTGACTACAAAAAAAATATTAATTACTGAATATTCTAAATATCAGTCTCAACTGATTCAAAATCATTAACTATGCCCATGACATAACAATGTCTTAATAAATCGTCGAAAAATGCAAAACTCATCAAGGTGTACTGAGAATAAGAATCTCAAACAAGAAAATAGGGCAAAATACATGAGGATAAAAATATGGGAAAAATAGTTGCTCAAACATCATTTATAAACTCAAATACAATAAACGTTCACGACTACCTTATCTGCCGATTGACGTTCCAGAGGAAAATTCCCCAAAGAAGACTGCTGATGGATCCATTTCACCACGTTAAAGCTGAGCTCCATCCTCGAAATAGGAAATAGCACCCTCGGAGAATCGAACTGCTTCCTTCTCCGGAAATCGCTCTGCTCCTTGAAGACGAATAGACATCCTTCCGGCAATAATCTTCTTTGTGAGTCGGGACATCCCTGACCTCTCTTGAAAAATTCCCTGAAGTTCCAGTAGACAATCGCCATGAAGTTTTGTAGAAATTTCCGAAGAAATTATTCATATTCAGAGTATGAAATTGTTTCTATGGCTGTTCGATGGTATTCAGCCTTTAATTACGAAACATGGGTGTAGATGGTATTCACCGCATGTTCGCTTGTGTGGAATAGCAATTAGCGAAGTTCCATGTCGCTATCTTACTCCGTTGAAATATGTCCCAATTGCAATAAGCCCTTTTAGCCTTCCATCTGCTCTTCGGTTGTAGTATTAGAAGAACAAACTGCCGTATTAAATTGCTCCATTATACTGTATCGTTCTGTAACCAAGCAATCTGAAGTCTTTCTATTCCACTAGCAGCGTCAGCCGTTGCGTTGATTCTGGCTATACAAAAGTGCTTCTCTTGTGGCGAGATAATCACTTTTGTCAGTCGTATAAAACTGCTAATATCTTTCAAACTAATCGGTCGAAATTGTTCAGCTTTTCTCTATTACTGCATGTAGCACTGCACAATACAATTAGCTTATTGGAGACCGCTAACTGTTCAAAGCTAAACTTGTAGAAGCTTTCTAAGGTCCGTTTCAACTTCACCTAGTTTGACTTGGATCTCGTTAATATAGTGGCCTCGCCACGCGTTATAAAGACGATTCTTTTCACTGCTGTTCACTTCGACGTCTCACTATAATGAATGTATAAGAAAAGAACTTTCACAATAGACTTTGATGATCTGAGAATGAGATCTCAGAATAATCAGAGAACGAAAGAGGCTCCTCTCTTCTGCGCAAGCCCTTTTATTAACTTCACGAGGGGCGTTTCCATCCCTTCCAAAGCGTGGTACTACGTCATCGCTAAAAGTTCCAACTTCGTTAATACATGACGGATTTTCAAAATTCAAAAACTGAAAATAAATTTCACCAAAATTCCAAATCAATGCTTTTACTGCAAATGGTTTTCCACAATTCTGCATTCCAAAAGTAATAAAAATACCATAGTTTCAGCAATCTCCGTCTTCCTTTAAACTATCGTTCATTGGTTCAAGCCTCTCCTCCAATAGCATAGTTTCTTCCTCAGTAGAATTCCTCGTTTCCTGCGACTGCGTCGTAAATCTTGGAACATTCTCGACTAAATGCTGACGTCACTGAGAATCTCAGCTCAAGTAGCTTGCTGGCATAACATTTACGTCATCCGTGCTTACGTCATGACTACCCACGTCATAACTATGACAACCATAACTCTCCTTATAATTTCAAATATAGCCCCCGTGGTCTCTATATAATTCAATTACGGGGGCAGTACCAATAACTAGGAAACCATTTAAGATAGAGGGCTAATTTTTTTACATTAACTTGCCTAATGGAGCACTTGAATGTTAACCTATTTTCACTTCTAAAACATAGTAGGCATGGATTGGAAAGAGAAAAATTGATACATATTTTTAAATAAATTTAAAAAGAAAGAGATCGTTTTTTTTCTTGCATTCTGTCCCAATAATAATGAAACAAAGTGGTTACTCATCTGCCATGATCCATTCCAAGTATGTGAACAAAATTTGAGAGTATTTGATTGAAAAACAACTGAGAAATGTGTACCTGATGCAACTTATACAACTTTTTTTGAAAATGAATCTGTCCAAATTTGTATTCATTTCACACATCCTATAGAAGCAAAGTCAACATCAGCTCAGACTATACCGCATCTTATATGTTACAAGAATCATAGCTGTACCTTTAGCATAAACCCAGAAAATACTTAGTAAAGTGATGCCAAAAAAATAGACTTTTTCATCGTGTAAGAGTACGTGGTGACCTTAAGGTCACGGATGACATAAGAAAGGCTATGGACAGTGGGAAAGCAACAATATTAGCACTGCTTGATTTCAGCAAAGCATTTGATTCTGTTGATCATGATATATTACTCCCTAGCCTATTCAAAATTCATCTCTCTATGAACAGTATCCAATGGGTGGACTCATATCTACACGGGCGCTAACAGCGCGTTAAAAGTAACTCAAATCAAATGTCTTCTTGGCGCTCCGTGGTGACAAGAGTCCCTCAGGGATCAATTCTAGGACCACTTCTCTTCTCGATCCACATAAATGATATCACTTCATCGTTAACTAAACGCAAATATCACTTATACGCTGACGATGTACAACTCTATCTGCATGCTGCACAAGAAAGACTATCGCAAGCAATCAAAACTTTCAATGAGGACTTAACTGAAATTTGTAATTGGTCCAATTCACATGGGCTACGACTCAATGAGACAAAACTCAAGCAATCATAATCTCCCACCCAAATATTCTCCGTAAAATAAAAAATAATCCCACCCTACCAAACTTACGCTTGCGCGACTCCCCAATCAAATTCCGAGAATCAGTCAAAGATCTGGGCGTGATTATTGACGAACATCTCTCTTGGACGCAGCAAGTCCACAACGTCTCTAGAAAAGTATTTTCCGCACTGAATTCGTTGAGACGATTTGGGAATATTTTCTCTCGCGTGTTAAAAGAACGACTTGTTCCCTCCCTAGTACTGCCTCATTTTGACTATTGCGATGTGGTATACAATGATCTGTCTGCTACTCTTAAAAACAAACTCCAACTAGCACAAAATGCCTGTGTACGCTACATATGCAACTTACGGTATTACGACCATGTCACCCCTGCGTACGAACAACTCAGCTGGTTACGACTAAATCAAAGCCGCGATCTTCATTCTTTATGTCTTTTCCGACAAATACTCTTAAGTTCCTCTCCAGCTTACCTGCATTCTCAGTTTCACTGCCTCTCACACGGATTAAGTCTTGGTACACGGTCAAAAAATGATTCACTCATGCTCATACCTATACACCGCACGGTACGCTACACTAAATCCTTCGTAGTTTCTACTGCACGACTGGGGAACAACCTGCCGTGCTCTGTCAGAGGAGCAACCCCGTCTAGCTTCAGGCAGCAATGTCAGCTGTACATATCACAAAAGAAATGAAAGCTGAACTCAAAACGTCAAATATTTGAATCCTTATGCTGAGTTATATTCGTGTTTCTAATTTACATTTTATTTATTTTCTGTTCAGTTACCTAAATGTTTTCTTACATCCTTTTAAATGCGCATTGCAAAATCAATATTAGGCTATAGTAATAAATCATCCATGATGCTTACCATCATCATCATCACATCATCATTAGGTTCGGTTTTATTAGTGTTTGTGTTTCCCTATTATTTTCTTACTTTAGCAATAATTAACTAATTACAATATTTTTTCCTACGCCATGCTCACCTGCCATTATATGTATAGTGATCGGATCTGAAATGTATTCCTGTTATATTTAAGTACCATTGTTTTGTTCTGCAACTAATGTAATAATGTATTAATTGTAAAATCTGGTTAGATGGAAGAGAGGGCCCAATGGTCCTAATCTTGCCAGACAAAATAAAGCTATCTATCTATCTATCTATCTATCTATCTATCTAACAGGCTCTGATGATGATCGATTGACGATCGAACAAATCATCCAATTAAATACCCCTTTATATATATATATATATATATATATATATATATATATATATATAAGCTTGTAATTTTGTGAATATCGTCTGTAATATTTCTTTCAGCTTAGGGTATTTTAATACTTGCTTTCCCACCTAATTTGATTGGGCACAAGTTGTGTTGAGCGACAGGATAGATTTCTATAATAATTTGATTGCTGTAATAGTTTCTGAGATATTGAGAGCTGTTGAAATCTATAGCATGACCACCATTTTGGAATGTTTTATATATATTCAAGGTATTGAAGCTATTATTCAGTATTCTCTGTCAATAATGCTCAACAAAATGCGATAGGCCTATAAAATTCAGTGCCACAAATGTATGTGATTAACGAAGTGAGCATTCAAGTACTTCAAGTAGAAGAACCATGAATTGAAACTGTCTGGTTGCAGTGTGTTACGCGTCGAATGAGACCGTTCCAACGTTTGAGATACGATAAAAGGTGAAAGGTTGAAAGGTTGAATGGACTATCAGTTGATGAAAGTGCAAACATTACTGTCAATATACATTTTAACTTTAGCACTGATTTCATCCCGTCAATGTATGCAAATTAAAAGAAGTCACATGCAATGATAACAAAGTAATTACTTTATCCATCAAGTGTACTTGATCAGAAGAAACCAAAGGTAATGGGGGAGGGAAAAAATTGGCAGCAGTGCTGCAAGGTACACAAACGAATGGTCCCAGTCACTTGAATTACAAGAATTATTAAGGTTCCAAAGGACGCTCATGGCATGGTTGGAATGGTCCCCTCTTCGTTGACACACATTTAAAGCACTGAGGTTTTTATCTCCTAATCCTGTCGCTCAAGACAAATGAAAAGCTTTCTGCATTTAGGACGGATGTATATGGTTTCCTTTCGTGTTGAGCCACTCTGGCACACTGTTTAGATTGGTCAGGAAAGCTATGATGAAGATTATGAAATATCTCATATTTCACTGCGACTCACACAGAATCAGGATCAGAATCATAAGTAGCACGCATATGGTGTTTTGCAGCAAGTCCAATCTTCAGTGGGAGAATCTTGCAACCTATCTGAACTAAAGGACCTGCTTGTACTATTCTGTTACAGGACACTACAGGGCAACTTCCAAGTTCTCGTCCAGTTGACGTCTCCAAGGTGCGAAGCACTCGAAGGAGCAACATCATGTTGGGCCGCTGTCTTAAATGTGTCTGACAATATTGTCGCAATTATCAATTTAATTGTCAAACAATACAAGCAAAATCAAGTTGACTTATGGTCTTCAATGTAACATGATACATTAGTGCAAACGTATGTCGTACGACCATATTGATATATACCGGAGGGTTTCTACAGCCCCTTATTAATTCGATTAATGAAACACAATTAACGTTACATTTCTCTCAAAGGCAAACGGAGCCATGGGCCTAGCACACTTTCCCGCCACGTACTAAGGACCATTCTACAAACATTCCGATTTATTTTCCCCTGAAAGACCACTTGTATACGTAAAACGAGCGAATTAATTGGTTATGCCACGTTCTCTGTAATAAAAGAAAGTAGAATGAACACCATAAACTATGATCAAAGAATTTGACACATATATTTGCGTTCGAATTGGAACAGCCATAGTTAATTATATAGGTGTAGCGCGTCTAATGGATGTTCTATTTGTGGCTGAGTTGGTTAAAGGCCGTTCAGACGTGGTGTATGGGACTAGGTTAAAAAGTGATTTGAATTCATCAATAAACATCTCTTTTGAACGACAGCCCGTGCTCCAGTATAGTGAAGCTCATGATACAAGCATTGGGACCGGATTGCGTTCTGCCTTGTTTCTCCATAAATGAGCAACAATTCAACTTACTCGTCACTAGAATACATCGTGAGTGAAAGAATGCTTTGATGTGACCCTGTAGGCGTCCTGGTAGCAACATCTTGTCACATCCCCCTATTTACTAACCCCGATGTATTCCTGTGAGGAGTACATTGCCAGAATAATCATCTTATTAGTACTCTGACACTTGCACAACAGACCAACATCAGCCGGTCATCTGCCATGTGAATACTGTATAACAATAAATTTCACCCATACCAGCACCTCCACGGGCATGAATTCAATGCTAGAGTAACATTTTGCCAACAAACATTACACAGTGTGACCAATAATGCCGCCATTTTTGTCATGGGTCTAGGTTTTTGACCAGAATTTTACAACAATGGCATCGTGAACCGGCACAATATGCACTATTGGATCGTGGAGAATCCCCATTGGGCAAGACAGGACGCATTTCAGGCGCAGTAGGGAGTAAATGTCTAGGGTGAAATATCTGGTCGGACCATTTTTCTTCAACGGCCATCTAACGTGACCATGCTACCTTTATTTTCTGCAAAATGAACTCCCATAGTTGGTGAAGAACATGCCATTGCACGAGCGATAACGAATGTGTTGGAAACAGGATGGGGCTCCAACTCACGGATTAGTAGTCGTCCGTAACCATCTTCATGATACATTTCCAAATAAATGGATAGGGAGGGGAGGACCCGTTCACTGGTCTGCAAGACCACCTGATCTTACGCTATTTGACTTTCTCCTGTTGTATCACTTATAGCAAGTACTGTATGCACAGGAGCCTGAAGATCCTGGTTACATTCGGCAACAGATCCCTGAGGCATGCCAAGCTGTTACATCTCACACGTCATGTTACAACATGCAAGACTGTCTTTACAACGTCATGCTAAAATCTGTATCAAACAAGGGGGTCAACATTTCGAACACATGTTGCACTAAATATGCAGGATGCCCTGCTTCCTACTTTCAGACCATCATGTCGTCGTCCATCCGGGCTACGTACCATCGGATAAAAGCAGTCTCTTTTAGGACCAAATAAAAATGCACTCGTTGGAACAGGTAGATATGTGCCATAGTACATCCACTCTACAAGGCAATACGAAAAAATAAAATAAAATAAGCGAGCTGGCTGACTCAACATCAGTGATGCGTGATTTAGTCACCCTAGCTACTGAGAGACGTGGTTTAAACATGGCAAGTTTTCAATCTAATCGCAGTCCTTATGGACACTTCCTCTCCAAACGTATGGAAGTGTTATTCGGAGCTGTGATGGTATAAAAACAGTCATTATAGTTGAGGTCATTGAAATAATACTGCCGCTAATGATTTCTATTATCTACGCGAGCATGAATTCAACATTAATGTTGTAATAAGGCCGTAAAAGAGCAGGTAATAAAGTTTTACGATGACTGTGATATATGCGTTAGTTAGGTTACCTTTCCACGAAAACAAAGTGGGGGACTGGTGGACCACTCTTTATATAGTAAGAAGGTAAACCTTAAGTGAATTTCCCCACACGCAATCGCAATAGATGTTAAACACCTCAGAAAGAAGGTAAAACATTCATACTCGATATAGCTGAACATACACGTAGCCTAATTCGGGACCTGGAATAACCATGTTCTCTACTTTGCCACCATTCAGATCCATGTGCCCTTGTCAAGAAATACGGCACCAGAAAAAACTAATTCCCATCACTAATTGCATACAGTAGCTATGTAAGGAGCTGAAGGAGTGTTGTTTGATTCGTGGTGAACGGAACACACGAACGAGCACTGAAATGTTGTACCATTGATAGCTGAAATAAATGGCGAGCTAGAAAATTTACTCACCTGATGATCAAAGACTGGAAATGGCAAAACGATAAAGGGGATTCCAACGAAACACATGGTTGGCTGCTCAATGTGAATCAGATGCTTGTACAGCGGTTCCACACGTCGGCCTTGCACATTGATACCACATTCAGGAGTCAGAAATGGGAAGCTGAACTTGTAACCTGTAATGAATTAGACGACATATTGATTACTCTCTCCCGCAAATTTTTATGAGGAATTAGGTGATTGTAAACAATATTTCATACAAGTACTTAACAAGAGATAGTGTTGGAAAATAACAATACCAGGTTTTGCTAGTTCCTAGTCGTGGCTCATGCAGTGTGATGATGTTGTTCATGACGTGTACATTGCGTGATTCTTTATACAACAAATCAAGTCCCTTATCCGATGACTATTTGCTGAGTGGATGATATTATTTGGTAGATTCTCGGCAAAGTTGCCTAGGAAGTATCTCGATTGCATGAAAGGCATTAAACGCTTTGATTACAGAACACAGAGATGGATTATTACATCAAAGTACGTTTCTCATGACATATATAGTTGCGTGAAAGCAGAGCCTATTTTCATATATTCCACTGGTCTATCACACTGAGTGAACGTGTATGTGATCGTGTTGAAAGGTAGAGGAGGAACAGAAGAAACATCATTTAGGCTAGCCACATTCAGTTCTAGGATACTTATCCTGAATATCGAAACGAATGACTGATTTTAAATTTAACAGCTGTGGATGTTTAGCTTCTAATATTAACATATAAATGGTTTGTACGTTTCAAAGATCTACGTTCTACCAACATTGGATAGGATTTAGGAAGTGTTGATTGTCAATGTTGGCAGCATATGATTTAGGAAGTGTTGGTTGTCAATGTTGGCAGCATAAACAAATCAATGTATGTGAAATAAGCCATCATGGCGACGGGTTTAAGTTGAGTTGTTATTTTAAGTATTCCAAACGTATTATGTTTTGTTATTATAATGCAATTTGAGTGGAATAAACGTAGTGATAGGGTCCGGTCGAATCAGTGTATCCTACACCTTATTGAAGCTCTCAACGCTACCAGACGAACACTTAAGTTACGGTACTTTATACATTAAAATTGGTCCTCCTTGATCGGATGCTATCAAGAGGGTAGGCCTACTAAAAGCCGGTAAGATTTTAAACTTCTCTGTCATTGTGGTGGATGCCTGTTGCGTTTCACAACTGGGATTGTTAAAAGGAGTGACTGTTGCTGATATTTTAATCTCAGACTGTAAATGTCGTAGAACATTTAATGCGCAACGAATGTTCTGCGGTCTGTGAATTGGTTTAACTACGGTGTGATTATTTCCCATACTAACTGGATTACCGAAATAAATATTGGAGTGAATAACGACATGAGTGAAGTTCATATTGGGTTGAAGCGGAGCAGCGCTGCCATCTCGTGGACAACTGGGAACCAGTGGAATCAGCTGTCAATCTACGTAAAGCTTATCGATTGCCAACAATAAGTTAAGTCCTCTCCTATTGTCTATTCCTTAACCTTAGATTATCACAGTGGATCGTAACACAATAAAGGGCCTTGTAAACCACAGGGGAATATATATTGCATATTTAACAGGCATGCAGACATTTGTAACTAATTATGATGCAGAAGGGGATGCTATTAAAGTAGAAGGAAGATTAAGAGATTTAAGAGAAAAATTTGAAAGAGTACAATTAGATCTAGAACTAAATGATGAATCTCAAGATCATTCAACAGCTTGAGTGAATTTTGAAGATGTCTACTATACAGTATAGGGAAAGTTAGAGACCTTGACTAAATCATAGTCTTCTCAAAATGTCAGCTCATCTGTAAATACAATTTCAAATGATATAGCAGTGAACAATGTGCATTTACCTAAAATACCAATTCCTCAGTTTTCTGGCGATTTCAAGGAATGGGTTAGTTTCAAGGATACATTTGAAAGCTTGGTAGGAAATAACCTCTCGTTTACAGGCGTTCAAATGCTACATTATTTGTTTTCAGCATTGAAGGGTGAAGCCAAGAAACTTGTATTCCTGTCTCAAATGATAATTTTACTGTTGCATGGGAGTTGATAAACTGTAGATATGATAACCTTAGATTAAGTGCAATACATCATGGTCATGAATTGCTGTCTCCTCCATCTGTTAGTGAAGACTCTGCAGTTGAACTCAGGTGATTGATAAATCGCCTGTCCCGTAATAGGAATGCCTTAGAAGCACTTAAATTGGATGTCTCCTTGTTTGAACTGGTTCTTACCCAAATTATGATGAACAAGGTTGATAGTAGAACCAAGAATGAATTTGAAATGATTTCAGCATCTAAAAGGGGTTGTGACTGGAGAGAAGGAAGGAAGCTTGTAGTTTAACGTGACCGTTAATCTCGCGATCATGAGCCACGGGACCTCCTTTTTACGTGGACTCCGAACCACAGGACATGGCATTTCACTTTGAAAATCTCACATGCATTGACCAGGAATCGAACCCGGTCCGCCTTGGTGAGAGGCCAGCAGCTTGACCTCTGCGCATCCACGCCCCGACTGGAGAGACCTTAATGAATTTGTGGAAATAAGGTCTCAGGCACTAGAAGTCGTGAGCGTAAACTCACAGTCAAAAATTTAAGGTTAAAGCAAATAAGTTCAAGACAAACAGGATCCACATTTTTTCCAAACCTTATGTTAGTACAGAAAAGCAATGCAGATACTGTAATCAGTCACATGTTCTAAATCATTGTGATACGTTTAAGGGCTTGTCTATCTCAAAAAGGCTACAATTTGTTCCAACTTTCTTCTTGCAAATGATCACAAGTCGTCACAGTGTAAGAGTAGCTCTTGTCGTACGTGTAAGAGGAAACACCACACGTTACTCCATGCTGTAAACGGTGAGGTTAAGGAAATGCGTGTTATTCACGAAACCCAATCATAACTCACTCCCGGAAATGAAGCAGATGTCAGGTCAACGGAGATCAAATCTGGAAGCTATTGTTCATTTGAAGGCCAATAAAATGTTCATGTACTGTTGGCAACAGCTATTTTACACGTTTTGGACACTAAAGGAGTAATGCATAAGGCACGATGTCTTTCTGATTCTTGTAGTCAATCAAGTTATGTTACGGAACGATTAGTTCAAATGTAGAATTTAACAAGATCGGGACATCATGCCCCAATTGAAGGAATAAGTGGAATTAGTCATCAATCAAAATATTGTGTTAAGTTGTCAATTAAGTCACGTCAAGGGTTTCCGAGTTTGATGCTGGTGTACATTGTCTGGTATTAAGTAAAACAACTAATTCCCTGCCTGCCAGACATATAGACATATCTAAATGGAACCTCCCTAGGGATATCCAGCTAGCAGATCCAGAATTTCACATTCTCGGAAATATCGACATTTTGTTATGAGCAGAAGTTGTTTTCGACATTATGATGCATGATCGCAGGTCCAGACAAGGTGACTGGCCAGTCTTACAAGATACGCAGCAGGGTTACATTCTTTCTGGGAGATTTCAGTCAACTTCACATGTCCGTGAGTCCTTTAAAGACGTAGCATTAGATCAGCAATTGACAAGGTTCTGTGAATTAGAGGATGTTCCGAACGACGTGAAGAGAACTGACCGTGATGCCTTTGAGAGGCATTTTCAGAAAACCACAGTACGTGAAGCAGATCGACGATTTGTTGGAAGCTTCCCATTTAAGAAGCATTCAAGTAATCTTGGAAAGTCTTATGAGAATACAATGAGTTGTTTTTATCTTCTGTCGTTTTGCAAGATAAACTGTTCTGGCTGAAGCATACAAAAATGTCATGACTGAGTATGAAGAACTAAATCACAAAGAAGTTAAGGAGACTGAAGTCGTGGATCTAAAGGACGTCTATTACATTCCTCTTTAAGGAATCGAGCACGACAACTAAGTTAAGAGTTGTTCAAGTAAAACGTCTAGCGGATGCTCCCTTAATGATATACCATCATCTGGCCCCACACGTCAACAATATTTGTATTCGATAGTGCTAAGATTCAGAACTCATCCAGTGGTATTCACGACCGACATTGAAAAAATGTACAGAAATATACTGATACTGTATGCCCAGATCAAAGGTGCTTTCAGCACATCCTCTGGAGATCCAATCCCTAGGAACCCTTTCGTATTTACGAATTGAGAACGTTGACGTATGGAATGGTACCAACTTCCTTCCTAGCAACGTGGTGTTGGCTGCAATTGACTTACGAAGAAGAAACGAGAAATCCCATTGTATCTCGAGTGTTGATGGAAGACTTTTACATGGATGATATACTTACTGGAGCTGAGAATGCCTGTGAGGCACTACGATTACTGCAAGAGTTAATTCAAATTCTGTTGAATGCTGGATTTCCAATAAGAAGATTTTCCTCCAATCATCCCGCCTTGATTGAAGCTGTACCACCGGACTGCAGGGAAACTCAACTGCCAGTTTCATTGGGAATATTGTGCCACCCTATATCAGACAAGTTTCTTATGCAGCTAAGGACTTTAAGTCGACTCTTATGGAGAAAATTCCCACGAGACGATTGTATGGGCTTTGGAGGGCTTCTACAATGTGTTAGGGGTTGTTTAGAGTGTTATATGGATAGAAGATGTTCGAGTAAGTGTTATGTGCGAGATTGGGTAAAGGGGCGTCTATACAACTTAGACGTGCTCGCGGAAGAGCTAGCGAGTGTTCGGGGTTGACTGGAGAGCTCGGGGATGACTTATTTGTAAAGGGGTTGCTGGATAATGGATAACCTGCAACTGTGCGGCGATGCCTCAACTCGTGCGGGCAGTGCGTACAAGGGAGAGCTATGAGCAAATGTGCTGACCAGAACTCTATGTCGAGCTGTCAGACGTACTGCTGATCTAATGCCTTTAAAACAATTAAACATTACTGGGTCCTAATGGGTGGTGTGGGAGGATAGGGGATTATCCTGCAAACAAATATAAGAACAAATAGATTTACTTCTAGTAGGTTTAATGACTACTTTTCTTAATGAGGTGCAAATAATTCTAAGACCAGACTTCAGTGTTACTGGACTTAGTGTGGCAATAAGACTGATACAAAAGTGTACAAAGGGGTGGATTTTAAATGGTGGGTGTAAAGGATAAGTCCTCGCAGATGCGCTTACTCTAGACAGCAGACGTCGTGGTGTTGGCCTTCAGCAGTTTCTCTAGACACAGACCCCGAGCGAGGTGAGTGCTTTTCTTTAATAATTCTGTTAGTGCTAGGTAGGCATTCCTGGCTCATTCCTGCCTAGCCTGCTACCAGTGTAGGGGTCGTTCGAGTTCAACTGAGTTCAAAGGAGTTCAAGTAGGTTCATACAAGTTCAAATGAGTGTGTTAGTTATAATGTAATTGATGTAGGGACTGAACATGTGTAGATGTATTGGGGTGATAATGTATAATTTGTAATGTGGGGGTGTATACCCCTGGGGATACAACCACTCCTCCTTTTGGGGTAGTCGGCGACCTCGTCGACTGTAATTAGACATAGGGGTAGTGGTTAGGCATCCTTCGTCTTCTTTCTTCAAATCTTCACTCTTCTTTTCTTCTCTTCTGTTCTTGTTGTTGTTCTTCTTCTTTATAGCGGTGGTGGCGTCGATGGGAGAGTGTATTGGGGTGTTTATAGCCTCTTGGTAGGTGAGCCGTACATGTGGGGGAGGGTAAATATGGTGTGTGTGTATGATCGAAGATGGAGACGTAAGAGGGTTGATATATGCCAATTGTTGGAACGATGTGTGCTGGTAATTGGCGAAGGTGTATTTGGGTCATAGATTTGATTTATATGCTGCCGGGCTTCGTGCGCTGCGAGGTTGGTAAAGGTGTGGGGGTAGAACAATGTTTTACATATATGAGATCAATCCCAATGGTAATATGTCATTGGTGACACTTAGAAAATAAATCAATAATAACAAAAAAACAGTAACATATCTCGATATGTGAATCAATATGCAAATTTAAAAAACATGTATCAATAATCTAGTATGTACGCAGGAAGGAAAACAACATCGTGAAGTGTAGAATACTTGTTTAGCTGTCATCACAGCGCGATGAAAACAGCTCCCTGCGTTTACAATGTAAATTGTACAAGGTATAATATGTAAATTGTGTTTAAAAAGAAAATAGAAGTGAAAGATGAAACAGATGCCCCAGGGAGTCAGTTAAGGTGATTAACATAATATGTTTATTTTGTGGGAAAATAGGGCATATTCACAATGTTCGTTAAGGAGAGACGAAAGGAAAAAAGTGTAGACATGTATCAAAGGTGTTAATGTGTGAGTATAACAATAATTTAACAAATAACAGCGATCGTATGCAGCATAAATAGCAATAATAATAATAAGTGACGTTAACAACAATAATAATATCAGTGAGAATAATTATACCTCAGGTACCCTTCCATATAGAGCTCTTTATCTCATTTATTAATCATCCTAAAGCGCGCTACTTAAAATGTAGACTTATACGCTATACTAACTTAGTCTTAGAACTAGTCGGCCGTTCTTAACATAACTTATATTAAGGAGGCTATTTGTTGTGGGCCAAATAGGTCTACCCTGGCAATAAAGATTGGGATCAACCCTTAATGCCGCAAGGCATGCCACATCTTTGGCATCTAATCGGAGGTCCGTCTGAGGTGGTAAATACCCCACAAGTATTCACCCCTGGGTACGGATGTTGTTATATGGTGTATATGCGTTTTTGTGTATAGTGTAAAGAAGAAATACAAGTGTAATCTGGGTTATAATAGGAAGGCGTGTTCTGGGCGTTGGCAAATTATTTACAAGGGTCATATATTCAATTGTCGCCACCTGTGGATGGAGAAAGGGTGTATATAGTTAGTGTAAATATTTGGCTGTTCTCTGGGTCTGAAAAATGGAACGCATGGTTATTGACATTGTCATTCTCTTATATATATATATATATATATATATTGAACCCTTTACCCTCTGATGGATAAATGATTCGATGTTTTATTTCTTCAATTAATAAATATTTCCACCAGCATCATTAAAATAGCCAGACGGAGATGAGGAAATTTCAAGCATTTGTTGGAGACAATGGGGACATACCTGCTGCAGTTTGACAAAAGGCTAAATACTTAGGATTGTGAAAAGATAGACCCTAGCAATGATTCAGAAGGACAGGTGGTGGCTACCTCGAAATAGAAAGGACGCGTGGTGAGACACGCTTATGGCATGTTCATTGTAATATTCGCGCCTAGAAAAAATATGATGCAGTAACGTGAGTGGCTGATGAAAATACTAAACACTCCTACGAGACCAAGGTCTGATAAAAACCGCCAAGTTACAGAAAATGTGGAACCAATGGGAGAAGAATGCTTACCAGCGCGGCAAGTCTAGCTTGGGCACGCGATGGCTAGCATTAACGCGGGAGATCGGCTAGACAACATCTCTACGATCGATTCTAGGATTAATGGGCATATTCTTGACCTGCGCAATTTTACGAGTTCAGTGATATTTATTTAATTCCTGTACCACTATTATTTTGAGAAATTTTTACATAATTTCCCCCTCTATCAATACCTAGGGCCGGTTCATTTATAAGTGGCGTGAAGAGCCATGACATTGTTATTACTTTTGTTCGTCTGAGGACGGAAGCTTATTATATTTGGTGTGTCGAAGACACAAGTTTAACATTACATATTGTGTGTCGAGGACACAGGTTACTTTACATTTTGCGCGTCTAAGGACGTAGACACTTATACTTTTGCGTGTCATGTGGACACAGAAATTATTAATAAATGTGTTAAATTCAGTGATAGATAGTCACAGTACTATATTTTGTAGGGACCGTAGCATCGAAAATTCGCCAACAGACTGTTCCGGGGAAAGTAGTACCTGAAACGGCGAATTTAGTAGTCAGATATCGAGTGTATAATAATCTAACTTTTTGAATCAGCACGAGAGATGACATCGCTTATCCTGGAGGAAATTTGGAACTATCAACACTCCGTCCAGATGGCTGAGATGAGCTAAGAAGCATTCAGTTGGGAGATGGCATCTGATGTCCTTTGACGGGTGACTGGCCGAGGATGAGTACAAAATAATATTCTTATTATCTGATAAATTAACTTATGGTATATGCGACATATTTTGTTTTGTAAATATTTTGCTAGTGTGATTAACGTAGTATATTTAGTTTTGGTCTGACACACCTTTTGCATGGAAGCAGCTCGCATAAATGTTATTAGAAGAAGGTTCTTGTTTGTTTGTTGTTTTAACTAACGTAGCTATGTGGACGACCGTGTTTGCATATGTTACGCAATGCGGTTAAAAACGTCTCTCGGAGATATGTTGTGTTTCAGAAGTAGGACTGAAGTAATATAATTATACAGTAGATTGGAGGGTAATTAATCTTTTTAAGGTTTATTATTGATCAGATTCAGTGAGATTATTGCCTTTGGAGCAATGTGATTTGTGACGAAGAGCAGTCAGCTCTATCGTAGGTTTTAATATATTTTTTTAATAGTTTGTGAGCATCTATTCAGCCGACCTGTGTGAAAAACGTAATGTCATTCCCAGAAGTGTGAGTGTGTGTATTTTGTGGTCATTACAAGCGGGAATTTCAGCGTAGACTGATTTCTGTCAGCTTGGTGCCATGTCCATATTGTTACCTTGCGAGGGCAATTGTGGCTATTTTGATTAATGTCTGACCATATGTTTAGGTGGTTGAGATTTGTTGCTGTTGATTCTTTGAGATAACGGCACAGCTGGTCAGTTATTCTTGCACACTGGAGTTGGGACAATGACAAGTATTGAGGAAGGGGGAGCTGTTTCACAGGACGGACTGAAGGTTGCAAGCGAGGTCATTAGTGGGGAGTGCTTGTTTGGCTCCGTAATTACTTGAAATACAGAATTAAGAACTGATCAATGATAAAAATTGTTTAAATAAATGGGAGTTGCCTACGAATCACGATAATCTCCGAAGCGTTAGCTTAACATGCAGTTTTGTTCATATAATGTAACCTCAACCGGTCAGGCTTTTGTTGTTGTTGGTTTAAGTCCATGTTTTTTTATTCCATATCAGTGACCCGTGAAGTCACGTGTGATGCTGTCTTTTGCTTGTTTGTGTATTAAGCAATTGGCCGGTGTTGGCAGCTCATTTTGTCAAGTGCGTCATCGCGCTAATGGAGGGTCTCGAGAGAGATTCCTGTAAATAGTAGATTTTTAGTGTGTGTGTCAGCATTAATTTTTTAAAGGTTTTTATTAGTGTCATGTCCCGTATCCGTAAACGATGATTTACGAGATGATTGTTCGTAAGCATCGTGGCTGTTAACCCGTTGTAAACGAACAGTTATCCAAGTACTCATTCCTCGTAGTTAGTCATTACGCGTACATAAAATTCAAATGCAAGTTAGTGGAACTAGGATCCACATTTTTATAAAGGGGGAGATCCGTCTGACTCCTCAATATTGATAGATATTCCTGTCATGGGAAAAATTCAGGGAGGATATTTTTTATTATTGTTGTTTATATTCTTTTTATGCACTATTAGTCATTAAATCATGTTATTATTTTACGTCTTGTCACCCTTCTTTCTTAATTATAGTTTTAATCCTATGACCCTTACCCCAGTAGAGCATGTTGCTTGGCGAACGTAAACATCACACTAGGAACTGAGCGCGACCCCTTGATCAAGATTCTTGCATATAAACACTGCTATTCTGAAGGGTTCATAGGATGTAAACTGGCGCGGCCAAGCGTGGGGCGGTTCACTGTGGTGAAACGGCAAAGAAATTGCACATGTCAATGTAAGCGTAGTTGGGTTTTAAAACTGACGCAACAATGAAAGTGTAATTTTGTTGCTGGTTCGCTGCTGGAACACATTTAGTTGGCGTATTTGAGTAAAACTGACAGGCCACAATTGGAGGCAGATATGACAGTATTTTAATCACCGGGAAGTGATATTTTATTAAAAGTAATTGAGGCGAAGAGGATACAGCCAAATGTGTGAAATATAAATTAAAATCAGGAGTTTGCAATGTAAAATACGGTTTACGTTTTTGTCTATTGAATTAAAATAATTTAATATACGTGATACCGGGCGCCCAATGATTAAAGTTAAAACTAGATTTGTTTAGAAAGTCAAACTCATGAAAATGTTAGGAGGCTGGTAGCCTTAAATGACAATTAATACTTTGTTAATTAGTCAGTGTTAATATCAGATCAGGATAACAATTTAATGACTGAATATTTGTTTGGGTTTAAATTAAATTGAGTAAAATTAGAACTACTCAGAGATGCAATCGACTAGTGGGATTAAATGTAAAAATAAATGAACTGAGTAGGGTAAAGAAATTAAATGTGCATTGGATTGTACGTGTGTGTCAAAGGGCATTGCTTTATGCCATTTCCCTAATGTCTCATATAAAGTATATAACATGGCAACGGTGGAACAGATTCAAGAAATCATTGAGAGTGCGGCTAGGAGAACACAGGAATTGTTGGACACTAAACTATCAGAACAAAGTGAATCACTAAACACAAAATTATCTGAACAAATAAACACTAAACTATCAGAACAAAGTGAAGCATTAAACGCGAAATTATCTGAACAAATAAACAATAAACTATCAGAACAAAGTGAATCACTAAACAATACTATGTTAGAACAAAGTGAGTCTATAAACAAATTGTCTGAACAGAGTGAATCACTAAAAACTAAGTTATCCGAACAAAGTGAATCACTAAACAATACTATGTTAGAACAAAGTGAGTCTATAAGCAAATTATCCGAACAAAGTGAATCATTGCGGACACAATTAAATAACAGTAGGATTGAACAAAATGAAAATCAGGCGGAACAAGCTAGATTACTAAAAAATGAAATCAATGACACTATAAATTCGCAGTTAGAGGCGCAGAATGTTAAAAACACGAACCAATTAGCTTCGTTAACCGCAGAGATGAAGGATCACACTAATCAACAGATGGTATTGCTGGCCCTAGATGTTAGTAAAAATAATGAAAAACAATTAGACCAGATTAAGAAAATGGAAAGTATTTTTGATCAAAAACTTAGCATTCTGGATGAAACGGTGTTAGCTAAATTAGAGCAAATTGAACTAGCATGCACTATGAATACAAGCGAGGTCAAGATAGCTCAGGATAAGTTAGAAGGACGATTTATGGAAATGGAAAAGAGCGGCAAGGTCATTCAACAACAATTATCAGCGGTAGATGAAAATATATCCGGCATATTTAAAGATATGGATCGTCTCGAAATAAAATCAGCGGAGCAATGGAAAAGCCTAGAAGCGGATCAGAATCAATTAAAGAGTACCATCGACGAAAATAGCGCGAGATTGGAAGATAGGCTGAGCCAGATAGAAAGCAATCAGGATGACACTAAAAGCCAGATTGAGCAGAAAGTAAGCACGATTAAGGAGCAAATAAGGAAAGATTGGCGAAAAATGAATATCGATTCTAAAGAGGAAAGATCAACCATCCTTAAGACAGTAGGCGAAAATCATACTCGAATTCAAGCATTAGAGCAAGAAATTAAGAGTAAACTTAAAGAGCAAACAGACAGGATCATTAAAGCTGAACTGAGGTCGTTAGAAAAATCCTCGATATTTAAAACAGGAACAATGAGAGATAGGCAGGACGACTCAAATAGCCCGAGGGAGGCAAGCACAGCAGGGAGTCAACCTCAGACAAAGAGCCCATTAACAACAAACACGGAAGGGTTTCGCAAGAATATCGAAAGGAGTTCCACGCCACAAGACAGTCATCAGCCCACACAACTTATCCAAGTAATCCGCTCGAACGATTATAAACCGCAGAAATACACGGAGAATTCAGGGGTGACACCTAAAGCTTTTATTAAAGAAATTGAAGATCATTACAATGACACTGGGGTACCTGAAGCACGTAGATTGAGGATGATGGAGAGATTTTTATCAGGAAATGTCCTTACATGGTTTTTAAGCTTCAAATATACATTTGGAACTATGTCAGATTTCAAATTAGCGTTTCTGCGCAAGTACTGGTCGCCAGCAATACAACAGAGTCTAAGGATGGAGCTTTACTCTAGAAAATACCAAACTACCCAGCAAACGAAATACTCAGATTTCTTTAACATGCAAATTCTAAAATTTCGCGACCTTGATTACCCTTTAAATGAAGCGGATCTGGTGATGACTATAGCGCGGCAATTACCAGTCAAAGTGCAGCAAGTACTAGTCGCAGCGAACGTTAGTACGGCCTTACATGCAGAGCAGATATTACGCCAGATAGATGAGACTACATCTCAGAATCATTATAGAGGAGTAAGACAGTTGGAGTTAGTCAATACGACAGAGGTCATAAAACCAAAACAGGCAAACACTAAAACGCAGGGTACTAATACAAGCACTTCCACACCTAGGCGAAACCAGGAAGAAGTAGAAAACAGACCATACCAGCGTAACGAGAATAACTATAACAATAGGTCATATCAAGGCAACAATAGATATCAACATAGAGGGTATCAGCAATGGCGTGAAAATCGAAGGAATGAAAGGCCTTATGGAAGATACGGTGATTACAATGCTAAACAAAGATGGAAAGGAAGGAGAGATCAAAATCAAGGAGAGGCACGTAATTATCGAAATGACTGGGATGATAGGCACGCTCAATCACAAAATTACCTAGAGGAATTACACGCTAGCCAAGGTGGAGAGCTAGGAAGATGGGAAAAAGCCATTGGGAACATGAAGAATCCAGACACACATACTGAGGAAGCTGGAAGTCTACTAAGACAAGAGGAATATCAAGGGCATGGGCGACAAAAGGATGATGGGAGTCGCAATGGAGCTAAAAAAAATGCTAAATTTGGATAAAGAAGACAGTCTACAAACGCAACAGTCGGAAGTTGAAGATGGATGGATAGTAGCGAACATACAAGAATGGATTGCTTTGCCAGAAGACTTCCTGGAGGAGACGGTGAAACCACATAACGATGAAATTAGGCAGTTACCCATTATTTACGCGAGGATTGGTGGAATTAATATAAGATGTTTATTGGATACGGGGTCGCAGATCAGTCTGGTATCGGAGGCCTTGGTTCGAGAGTTGGGACGGAGTCAGAATATTCCTGTAATTCCCGTACCACAGCTCAAAGTGAGGGGTGTTATTCCTGAGCGCACCGTCACTTGTAAACGTCAGGCATACTTAGAGCTGAACATATTGGAACATACTTTTGGGCAAACATTCATTATCATGGCAAAGATGAATTTCAATATAATTCTTGGTGCAAATTTCATTTGTGACTATCAAGCAGTGATAGATTTGCACAAGAATACAGTCAGTTTTAGAGAGTATGATCAGCTGAAGAATGTGGGATTGCGTATGGATGAAATCACTACCGGAAGAGATGTAAATTCTTGGGCATTGGAAGCAATATCGGAAGAGACGGAAGAGGAGATACGAAAGGCAGAAGATAACATCATAGAAGGAGCTGTTGTGGAACTAGATGAGGAGAGTGAATCCCAGGAGATATGGTCTTTATTAACGGAAGGAGACGACAGTGATGCACAATTTGAAGAGTTACTACAGGAGCGGCTCAATGACATTCAACTTGGGGGTGAACATAGAAAACAATTGGAAGAGATTTTAAGGAAGCACAAAACAGTATTTGATACACTACCTGGGAAAATATTAAATTTCAAATATTCAATGCAAGTCGAGGATTGGTCACCTTTCAAAAGTAGATTGTATCCAATTCCTGAAAAATATCGTGGTCAAGTTAAGGTCATTATAGATGAGATGTTACAAGCTGGAGTGATAAGGAAGACACCTACACCTTATCTAAATGCGATTTTGGCAGTCACAAAACCAAATGGATCTATTAGACTTTGTTTAGATGCCAGAAATCTCAACATGAGACTCATTTTTCCTGAGTATGACAGAGCACCAATTATCAGAGACGTATTAAAAGGCTTTAAAAACAAAAGCATTTATTCATCAGTTGACTAGACGTCCAGTTTCCACCATATTGAATTGGATGAGAAGTCACAGCTTCTAACTGGCTTCTTATTCGATAACCAAACGTTTTGCTTCGTCCGAATGCCCTTTGGAGTCAAAACAGCGGGCTGTGCTTTAATCCGAGCCCTGGACCGGAATCTAACCGAGGAAGTTAAGGAGATGACGGTACGCTACATTGATGACATTCTGCTGGCATCCGACAACATTGAAACTCACATGGAAAATTTAGATAAAGTAATAGGCAACCTGAATGCATCAAATTTCAAAGTAAACCTGAAGAAATCGCATTTCTTCAAGAGCGAGATCTTATATTTGGGTCACATCATTGACAAGGAGGGAGTGAAGCCAAATCCAGCTAAGATCGAAGCGATAAAGAATTTCCCTACACTAACGAGAGTCAAGCACATTCGGGCTTTCTTATGCGTAACGGGATTCTTTAAGGTAAACTGTCCAGGTTACACGGAGACTGTAGCTCCAATGCAGGAAATGCTAAAAAAGAATAATAAATGGTTGTGGAATGCGGAGTGTGAGAAGGCGTTCCAAGCAACAAAACAGCTACTGGAAAACTGCATTAAGTTAGGATATCCAGATTTCAAGCACAAATTTATAATCCAAGCGGATGCTTCACTAATTGGTATAGGTGCTATGCTCTACCAAGAAGATCCAGCTAACCTGCAACATAAAACATATTTGGCATTTGCCAGCCGAAAATTGCGTAAGCACGAGCGCAATTATACTGTAACGGAACTAGAATTGGTGGCCATACTTCATGCGCTCCAACAATGGAAAAGAATAATTTATGGATACCCCATTGTTGTCAGGACTGATCACAAGGCACTAACATTCTTGTTTAAGACGTCGATGGCAAGCGAACGTGTGATACGTTGGTCTATATATATTCAGCAGTTTAGCATTGAGATTGAACATTGTCCAGGGAAGATGAACGTTATACCGGATGCACTCAGCAGGAACCCAGAGCCTGATAATGAAGAAACAGCGATGGTACAACACTTGGAGTTAACACCGAAGGACCGGGAATTTTTGGAGGAGTTACGTGAGATACAGCGAGAACAGGAAGCGGAACCATGGATGATGCTATTAATTAAATACTTCAGAAAGCAGCTACCTACAGGAACACCTGCAGTTCGAGAAGCGAAAGCAAAAGAAGGAAGATATGTTTATGTCAACAATTTGCTGCACAAATGGGTAGATAATGACCACACCAAGTTACGCATATTAGTACCTGCATCCTTACAGCGAGGACTGACATGGCATACTCACGAAAGTTACGGACACGTCGGAGTAGATAAGTGCGAAGCGACAATAGGAGAGACATTTACATGGCCACGTATGAGAACAACTATATGTGAGGTCATTACGACTTGTGATCCGTGTCAGAGGACAAAGCCCAATAACTATTTAATGAGGCAGTATCCTAGACCATTGCTACCTCAGAAACCATGCGAGCTACTGGCCCTGGATTGTTTCGGTCCAATTCCGAAAGGAAGGCGAGTTTGCCGGCACTTGCTAGTGTGCATTGATGTGTTTTCTAAGTTTGTCGTATTATGCCCCATTCAGAAAACTACATCAAAACAAGTACTCAGTCGTATTCGAAATAGAGTTATTCCAATCCTTGGAAAACCAGAATTTATATTGTCAGACCATGGCAGTTATTTTACAAGCGCCGAATTCAAGAAAGGTATGGAGGACATGGGTATAAAACACGTTTTAAGCAGTATCCGACAAGCCCAAGCTAATCCAAGTGAGAGAGCAATAAAATGTGTAACATCATACTTGAGAATCTTCATTCCCAAAGAACATCATAAATGGGTGGATAAAATTAAGGATGTAGAGACATGCATGAATTCTACCAGGAACGAGTCAACAGGACAGATCCCTGTGGTCCTACACAAAAACGAGTATCCAGTGAGAACGTGGAAAAGCATCATTAACTGCCCACAAGATCCCATGATAGCACCTGACCTGCGAATTGAGAGAACGAGAGCCTACATGAGAAAACAAGCTGATCGCAGATTACGGCGAGTGAGAAATAAGAGGTTTCACAGTGATCTAGAAATCAACCAGCTCGTTTTGGTGAAACGACCCGCTACATCGGATCCAGAGAAGAAGATCTTCAGCAAATTCTGCGAAAAGTTCATAGGACCCTATTCTATCGTAAGAAACCTTGGAAATAATGCATACAGAGTGAAAGAGTTAAGCACAGGAACAATGTCGATTTACAATGCAGCCAACTTAAAAAAGTATCGTAGAAGCGAACCATGAGAGCGCCGAAATAATGATGCAGTTTAAATATATGGACGTCCTATATCAACCAAGTGGACGGGGAGCAGTTGAGTACGGCACGTGAAGAAGGAAGTGGAATTGGTGTTGACAAACATTAACGAGACGAGCAGAGTGTTGCCTAAGGCATCAGCGCGTCATGCAAGCAGTTGAGAGAGTCATTACAAGCAGGAAATGAAACGAGTAAATGCCATTCAAGACAGGAGCGGCTAGACCAAGTAATAGAAAAGGGGTGATTCTGAAATAAAACAAATTGGCCTACGGGAGTCATTTTAAAATTATCGACTTTCTCCTAAGTTCGAAATTTTGTGAGTGGAGGAGTTGTGAACCCTTAACCCTCTGATGGATAAATGATTCGATGTTTTATTTCTTCAATTAATAAATATTTCCACCAGCTACATGAAAATAGCCAGACGGAGATGAGGAAATTTCAAGCATTTGTTGGAGACAATGGGGACATACCTGCAGCAGTTTGACAAAAGGCTAAATACTTAGGATTGTGAAAAGATAGACCCTAGCAATGATTCAGAAGGACAGGTGGTGGCTACCTCGAAATAGAAAGGACGCGTGGTGAGACACGCTTATGGCATGTTCATTGTAATATTCGCGCCTAGAAAAAATATGATGCAGTAACGTGAGTGGCTGATGAAAATACTAGACACTCCTACGAGGCCAAGGTCTGATAAAAACCGCCAAGTTACAGAAAATGTGGAACCAATGGGAGAAGAATGCTTACCAGCGCGGCAAGTCTAGCTTGGGCACGCGATGGCTAGCATTAACGCGGGGGATCGGCTAGACAACATCTCTACGATCGATTCAAGGATTAATGGGCATATTCTTGACCTGCGCAATTTTACGAGTTCAGTGATATTTATTTAATTCCTGTACCACTATTATTTTGAGAAATTTTTATATAATTTCCCCCTCTATCAATACCTAGGGCCGGTTCATTTATAAGTGGCGTGAAGAGCCAAGACATTGTTATTACTTTTGTTCGTCTGAGGACGGAAGCTTATTATATTTGGTGTGTCGAAGACACAAGTTTATCATTACATTTTGTGTGTCGAGGACACAGGTTACTTTACATTTTGCGCGTCTAAGAGCGTAGACACTTATACTTTTGCGTGTCATGTGGACACAGAAATTATTAATAAATGTGTTAAATTCAGTGATAGATAGTCACAGTACTATATTTTGTAGGGACCGTAGCATCGAAAATTCGCCAACAGACTGTTCCGGGGAAAGTAGTACCTGAAACGGCGAATTTAGTAGTCAGATATCGAGTGTATAATAATCTAACTTTTTGAATCAGCACGAGAGATGACATCGCTTATCCCGGAGGAAGTTTGGAACTATCAACACTCCATCCAGATGGCTGAGATGAGCTAAGAAGCATTCAGTTGGGAGATGGCATCTGATGTCCTTTGACGGGTGACTGGCCGAGGATGAGTACAAAATAATATTCTTATTATCTGATAAATTAACTTATGGTATATGGGACATATTTTGTTTTGTAAATATTTTGCTAGTGTGATTAACGTAGTATATTTAGTTTTGGTCTGACACACCTTTTGCATGGAAGCAGCTCGCATAAATGTTATTAGTAGAAGGTTCTTGTTTGTTTGTTGTTTTAACTAACTTAGCTATGTGGACGACCGTGTTTGCATATGTTACGCAATGTGGTTAAAAACGTCTCTCGGAGATATGTTGTGTTTCAGAAGTAGGACTGAAGTAATATAATTATACAGTAGATTGGGGGGTAATTAATCTTTTTAAGGTTTATTATTGATCAGATTCAGTGAGATTATTGCCTTAGGAGCAATGTGATTTGTGCCGAAGAGCAGTCAGCTCTATCGTAGGTTTGAATATATTTTTTTAAATAGTTTGTGAGCATCTATTCAGCCGACCTCTGTGAAAAACGTAATGTCATTCCCAGAAGTGTGAGTGTGTGTATTTTGTGGTCATTACAAGCGGGAATTTCAGCGTAGACTGATTTCTGTCAGCTTGGTGCCATGTCCATATTGTTACCTTGCGAGGGCAATTGTGGCTATTTTGATTAATGTCTGACCATATGTTTAGGTGGTTGAGATTTGTTGCTGTTGATTCTTTGAGATAACGGCACAGCTGGTCAGTTATTTTTACACACTGGAGTTGGGACAATGACAAGTATTGAGGAAGGGGGAGCTGTTTCACAGGACGGACTGAAGGTTGCAAGCGAGGTCATTAGTGGGGAGTGCTTGTTTGGCTCCGTAATTACTTGAAATACAGAATTAAGAACTGATCAATGATAAAAATTGTTTAAATAAATGGGAGTTGCCTACGAATCACGATAATCTCCGAAGCGTTAGCTTAACATGCAGTTTTGTTCATATAATGTAATCTCAGCCGGTCAGGCTTTTGTTGTTGTTGGTTTAAATCCATGTTTTTTATTCCTTATCAGTGACCCGTGAAGTCACGTGTGATGCTGTCTTTTCCTTGTTTGTGTATTAAGCAATTGGCCGGTGTTGGCAGCTCATTTTGTCAAGTGCGTCATCGCGCTAATGGAGGGTCTCGAGAGAGATTCCTGTAAATAGTAGATTTTTAGTGTGTGTGTCAGCATTAATTTTTAAAGGTTTTTATTAGTGTCATGTCCCATATCCGTAAACGTTGATTTACGAGATGATTGTTCGTAAGCATCGTGGCTGTTAACCCGTTGTAAACGAACAGTTATCCAAGTACTCATTCCTCGTAGTTAGTAATTACGCGTACATAAAATTCAAATGCAAGTTAGTGGAACTAGGATCCACATTTTTATAAAGGGGGAGATCCGTCTGACTCCTCAACATTGATAGATATTCCTGTCATGGGAAAAATTCAGGGAGGATATTTTTATTATTGTTGTTCATATTCTTTTTATGCACTATTAGTCATTAAATCATGTTATTATTTTACGTCTTGTCACCTTTCTTTCTTAATTATAGTTTTAATCCTATGACCCTTACCCCAGTAGAGCATGTTGTTTGGCGAACGTAAACATCACACTAGGAACTGAGCGCGACCCCTTGATCAAGATTCTTGCATATAAACACTGCTATTCTGAGGGGTTCAATATGGAATTTCCAATTCATATGCACCCTGGCGCCATATAACTTAGCCTAAGCTGGCTGGTCTTACTCTATGTCCTTAAAACTAAGAACCGTGTGTATTTGTAAAAGTGTGGCCTGTTATGTAACAGTGTATGTAGAATTGTGTCATAGATGGAAAAAAAATTGTGTCATCCTCCATGGATATTACCTGCAGCCATGGTCTATGCTGTTCACCTCGATGGAGCTCAATTCTGAAATAAAGCATGTAAGTGTTAGTACATATATTTTGGACAGAGGCGCGCTCCTTGCGCCCTCGATCGTTGTCTGTGCATCGTATTGTTGATCGTATCGTCGCATTTAAATCGGTACGTAGCATTTCAAATTGCTTTGACGCATTTATGATCGTGTTGTCGGACTTATCCGGCCGGTATAGCGGACTTATGGTGCCGATTGATCATTGATCAATCGTTGATCTATCACATATAATCTCAAAATTGTGAATGTGTTGTCGGACTTACGACGCCTAGGAGGACTTACAAAGCCGATTGATTGTAGATCAATCGTTAACTCATCGTTAATCCTTGTGTATACTCCTGTCTCTGAACCAATCGTATTGTGTACTCCTGTGTGTCTCTACTTACTAATCGCAATATTGTAATATAATTGTGAAAGTGTTATCGTATATTGTGAACGTATTGTCGGATCATTCGTTTATTTCACATTATCATAATTGTGGTTGTATTGTCGGACTTGCAACGGCTAAGAGGACTTACGAGGCCGATTGATTGTTTATCAATTGTTCATTGATCGCCTATCAATCGTATTAACGGTTATTACCGTGTTATCGGGCTTACACGGCCGAATTGGTTGGACTTACGAGGCCAATTGTTTGTTGACCAATCGTTTATTTCGCATTCTCGGCTTTTGCCGTATATATCGCATATAATCGCATCTTCGGTTTTTGCCGGATAAAATCGCACATAATCGCATCTTCGGCTGTGCCGGATATATTCGCATATAATCGCATCCGCGGCTGTGCCGGATATAGTCGCATATAATGGCATCCTCGGCTGTGCCGGATAAATCGCATATAATCGCATCCTCGGCTGTGCCGGATATAGTCGCATATAATTGCATCCTCGGCTGTGCCGGAGAAATCGCATATAATCGCATCATCGGCTCTGCCGGATATATCGCATATAATCGCGTAAAGTTTAATATTAGTCGTCTGGACTTACTGCCATGGATCAGGTGGACTTACGTCCAGGATAATCATCTATTTACCTACTGGACTTATTGCCGTGGGTCAAGTGGACTTAGAGCCAGGAAAATTATTTATTGATCTTCTTTCTTGACGTTATCTTCGCATGTGTTCGCGAACAGGTCTTACCGCCCTCGCAATGGGGGTGATTTACTTATCCTTACATCTAACTAACTCACAACTAATTAGTCGATGTCAGGCGTCGTGAACCTCCCATGCTGCTGGCTGGATAGTAACGTCGTCATAATGCAGCGAGCTGGGCGTCCTGGCCTTCGTCAGCGTCAACGTCGTCTACGGAGACGGAAGTGGCTATATTCCTATCCGAAACTACAATAAGTATTGACTGACATGTCCGGTCTCGTGGTTCGTAATGTAATATTATTCAAAATTTTGTTACTTTTCTGAACCTGTATAATTCTAGTATGAATAATAATATTTACACTCTTTGCCTGTGTCCTATTTAATCCATTATATTTGGCCATACCATCCAGGTATAGTACACCTGCGAGGGTGTGTTAATGTTGGGGTGTAATGTATATTCTTTGGGATTGCGGCACGGTGCGCGTCATTGCGCCTAGCTATCGGATTCCCAGCTTATCCAGTGGCGTTTATTTGTGCACTGTTGGTAGGTAAGAATGTGATGGATGGGTGAGGATTTCCCCATGCTGTTATTTTGTTGTGGACATGTTAAGATTGTTATTATCAGGTAATGGGATGGCTGGTAAGGTATAAAATGTTGCGGTCCTATCCAGGATGCAGGACATAATTAATGGTGAGGAGTAATTAATTGGTTGTTTGTGTAAAGTGTAGGATCGGGAATGCAGTTCGGTGGTTAGTTAACGAACTGGGGTAAAGGAAGGTAAATATATGTCATGCACGTAAAATATTGCATGCAGGGTAAAATATAAGCATTGTCAATTTCTACTTTGTTAGTAGGTAAAGTCATTACGCTTCACTGATAGCTTTTCAACTCCGATGTGCTCTATCTAGCACAAGCTATGAGTGATATAGCATGGTGCGCACCCTGGTGGTGTTGGTCCACCTTGTGCCGCCTATTTTATGGTGATAATGCACTGCTGGTCGTGATCTTCACCTCTGATTGTATTAATATTACTACTGGTTTCTTATCACAATACTGGGCATATGGTCTTAATAATAATAATGATATTCACTCTTGTATGTGTGCCGTAGGTGGGTCAATCTACCCTACTAATTATTGATCCCTATCTACGCTTTGTTTGTAATCTACGCTGTGTATACCGTCTCGTGTTAATTAAGAACCTAACTGTGTGTTAATTAATAGCTATTAAATCTGTAACTATTATCTTTTACAATATTCGCTCTTCGTTGTAATTCGTACTATGTGCCTGCCTATCGGCTGCTTCCTGTCGCTATTGCTATGTCGATTTCTGGATAAATCCTGTTGTCCTGATTCAAAAGTTTAAACAAATAATCCTGTATCTTCGCTATCTATCTGTCTCGGTGCTATTAATTCTAACTGCCTTTAATAGCGTATGTGTGTAGCGTCTGCAATCGTTTGCTTGGTTTGATGCAGATCTTCATGTCTCCTTGTCCTGTGCTAATCGTTTCATTTCAATAACTATATCCCGTATCTAGTGTAATTTATATATTACAATCTAATCTTGGCTTACCCTTATCGTTTTTGGATCATTCAATCCGTAACGAAGTATATAATCCGTGGGTGCCGTATTATGTGTCTTACCAACCTATCTCTTCTCTTAATGGGTTATAAAATAATTTCCTTAGATCGGAATATATATGTAATGTTAACAGACTCCTGGTCACTAAAATGTTTTCCTATCTTAAGCTAACTCTGTCCTTTGTTTACTGTGCCTCGTCCATCACTGTTTATTCTATTTCCTAACTAATTGTAAATATATTTTAGTTTAGCGTATCTCTGTTATTGCTAGCTAAATGCTAATGCCCTGTTGTTGATCCACCCTAGGTAAGCAACACTGTGTAGTGGATATGAAATATGAAATGAAAAAAAAAATGTATACATTGGTATGATATGTCATTGGCGGTCTTGCTCTAATAATCGTAATGTCGCTATCATCGTGTTGAAATATCACTGTGTTCACTTGTCCTGTGATGTCCCTACTGGATAATAATAATAATGTTTGCGCGCCGGTCTTGCTAGTGTATCTAAGATGTAATTAATTGTAAGGTTGTGTACGGAGTTTGAAATTGGCGCTCCAGTCTGTGATTGGAACTATTATTAATGATGGCTGACGTGGCGTGATCACGTGGTTATCAGTGTGACGTGATCGAATCCCGTGGGCGTGGTCAGGTACTGAGTTTTTGTCGCTTCAACTCGGAACGTGTGGTAACTACGCAACGCACATAGTGTATTCTCATAAGCTCGTCTGATTGGCTGCCTGAGTGACAGAGTGCAGTCGTGTTGGAAAAAAAAATATGTGGCGGCGATTTGTTTATGTGAATATGCGTGCTAATATGTCGCTTTATGCAAATATGTTTTCCTCTATCATATTGTATAATCCTAGTAGCTAGACGTTTTGACGCTTAGAGTTCAGTGTGTCTGTGATAGTATCGATATGTAACTATGATTTCCGCGTTTCCTGTCTTCCACTACAGGGAAATGTTTAGAATGGATCGTGTGCATTTCTACCGTATTTATTGATGTATGTTAGTGTGATGTATGTGTCGGGAAGTTAGTTTCTTTCCTCTATGGTAAATATTATCTCTTATGTTTTAAATTGTCGGCTGGAATCTCATTTTTCGGAGTATGTCACCTTTTATGTACCAAAGTGTGTTTTTATTCTGTAGTGGATGTGTATGATTTCATCGGTTTTCCCCGTGTAATCCGTGTAAATCATCTGTATTTTGCCGTGTAACCTATTCGTTCTGTGGTTTAACGGTGCGACTTCAGGGAAATGCTAAGATGCATAGGAGGGTTGGTGGGTGCTCCATACGTCTATGTATGCGAATGAAATGCCTGTAATATGTTGTGTGTCTGTTCCGGCCTATATAGGTCTTAAATTGTATGTTGTATGCCGAGCCCTTTGTATTTCCCTATCTGTTTATAATATACAATGCGTGTGTGTTTGTCGCTCTATTTCCAAAGTCTAGGGGAGTGTCTGTTGTTACCTCCTCGAAGACGGAAAATTATGTGTTTGTGAGTCTTTACCTGTGTAAGACGGAAATATTTGGTAATCGTGTTCTCCACCCTGCATACAATGATACTTGTATCCGTGTATCTCTTATCGTATTATTGACGATCTGCGTCTTAGTGTAATAATGAAGCTGTGCGCATTGGTATGTCTAGATTATTACCGCTGGAAAAATTCTTATGTGTAATGGAGAAATGTTTTGGTGTGAGACTGTAAATGATCGCTAAAATGGAATATGTTTTCTAATTGTGTAATTTGTTTGCGTTTGCAAGTGTATTTTTGACGTGGAATTTTAATGGTATCAATTTGCCTTTAATTATTGTTGCCTTATGATTGTACTATAGGAATGGCCGTAGAGTGTCCTGTATTATGGACGCAAGCGTGACTACTTAGTGTGTTAATGCACAAACATTCTTGCTAAAACATAGGAAAATCTACGCCCTTCCTTACATGGCTGTATTTATTCTCCATTGTGTTCGCAGGCGTGACTTTTAGCGTGTAACACGAGCATTCCTGCTAAAACAAAGAATAAATATGTGCCCTATAGTTATTACTAATATCTAGCTTAATTTATTTTAATTTATTATATTGTTATGGAGGCCCATGATTGATTCCGTAGCCTAGTGTAATCCTAGCGTGTAATGGGTATGGGATCTGCGTTAGTGTAGCCTTATGGTCTACATTAAAAGGTGGTGCTACTAAATTACATCATATTTGTGCGTCATATTGCTGCCTGTTACGGTCCGTTAATGAATTGGCGTTGGTTGATTAGAATGAGTCCCTTGGTAGCGAGTTATGCGATTAACACAATCCGAGCACTCGTGGTATAAGGCCTCGCTTCGAAGTCTAAGTATGGGTGTTTTTTAAAATTTGAATGAGGTTCGCTAATCGACGGTTAATGATAGCGCCTTAATTAGGAACTGGCTGTACAGTGTAGCCCTGTGTCGCTACTGGTTTGTCAATTTGACTTAATAAAACATAAAAAGATCCCAAAGGAGGGGAAAATATGTAAGAGTGTGTGAAGGTGTATCTGTTCTAGCGAGTGTGTCGCGCATGGTCTAGCTAGTTTGGTGGCCCTAGTCGTTGCGTGCTCGGAGAGCTGTGGAGATCTGTACGATTTTTTAAATGTCAGCGCCCTGACTTTCGTATGTACATGTGTGTATCCATTCTCAATGCTAGTGATCACTGCAAGTGTATGCATTTGCCGGTGAGAAATGTGTAACTGTATGTTGGCATACATACTCATAGTTTATGTGGATTTCCTGCACATGTATGTATTATCTGTCCATTTCCTATACTGTACTTAAGTATCTTAACCCGTGTGTCTGTGTTTCCTATCTCTCGAGTGTATGATAACCAGTGTTATTGTGGTGACTGTACTGAGCTCTATTTTCCAACTAGCGATATTATGAGTCGATACCAAGCTGTGTCGTCCCATCTCGTGTTATTGTAAGTGTCCATGTTCTTGTGACCGTGCTGAACGTTTCCAGTATTAAGTTGCCAGCTAGATCAACACTACACTACTCCTGTTCCCTGCAGTATAATAATTTATGCGTAATCAAAATGTTCACTCGATTCGTGTAGTGTGGTGTAAGTGTACCTCGCTGTAAATCTACATAGGTGTGGGTTCAATGCCCTAACACGTGTATTTGCAAGCGTGTGTATGTGGCGTGCGATTTCTTAGGCTTTCTCTATCTATAGGTGGTTTTCTTGATTTATCTGTGTGAATGAGTTATATTTGAAAGTTGCCTCGGGGCTGAAATGCTCCCTGTTCGATACCCTGTATGTATTTAACAATGTAACTGTGGCAATCGCTAATTCCTATGTTTCCGCTGATAGTAGATGATGACAGCGATGATGGTGACGATGGATGTAGTATTCCGACGTACACAGGTCGATTACCTGTGTGCGAAAGTCGCCTCGGGCCTAAGATGGTCCCTATTCGATTCTCTGCATGTGTATCTACATTACACATGTGTAGTAAGTGTGTATGGCTAATAACTTGCCTAAGCGTGCAGTTTTTGTCATGCTGGACAAATTGTTCCTATATTTACTCGAAATGATCTTCAGTCGGTCGGTATTTGATTGCTGTTCGACTGCTACGTATGTATGAACCGTTAATGCCTAACATCTTGCTTACGAATGCAGTTTATGGACTTACAGGTCCAATGACGCCTGTGTTAGTACAAAATGTTTTTCAGTCGGTCATACGTTTAACCGTTTTACGTTTGGTATGTGTGTGAATGTGCTCGTTTGCATGGTATTGAAATATATGTGTTAAATTCTATTGTGTTCTTCTAATTTGCCGATTTGTGAGAGATCTGAGTGTATCTTACCGTGGTTTTATATGTCCACTCCAGGAAAATATTATCTAATGCGCTTCGCTCAGCGCGTGTAGTAAGAACGTGTGCCTGGCAGTGTGCATACTGTCTGTCTGCTGAAAGAAGAGTATGACTGCAGCGTCATGCGTAAGTCTCGGGTTACCATAGTGACTTGGAGCAGCGTGGCAATGTGAGGCCATTGCTGCCTGAGCTTGCTACAAACGTGTGTTCGTGATCTTCACAAAACAAAATACACTTCGTGAAATTTCTATACTAACAATGTGGCATGCAAATACATAACAAAATAAATCACTGTATAAATATCAGGTATGAGAAGGTTAACGGGGACTGGGAACCTGTGTCTTTGGTATTGGGAGGATGTGAGTTCGATAGGGAGGTCTAAGTGTAAATTGTGTGTTTTAGTGTACCATGGGCGTGTAATTTTGCAAACGTGTAGTGTATTCTGTAAGTGTAGGTTTGCAAATATGTAGCGTGTGGTGCGGGATTGATGTACTGATATCGCGCCAGGAGTTGGCAGTTGGGTTTGAACTGCAGATGTCTTCCCGCTCACTGCGTAAGGCGCATTCCAAAAACATTAAGTTAGTCACTTCTTGTTTCACTAACTCAGCACATTCCTTCTTTCACTGGCTGCGTGTCGTGTGCTGCAATAACAGCGATTGGCATGCGCGAAGCCGATATATTTAAGTTTGGAATATGAGGGCCGCGCATGCGTACTGCAAGACCCCCCGCACCCCGTCACAGCGTGTTGGACTGCCATCTCCTGACGCGATATCAGTACTAATAAAGCCTTAATTGGGTATCCATGTGTGAATGCAATGTCTGCTTCAACGTCCTGGAAGGTCGCAAGTTCGATTCTCTGGCGCTTGTACCTATTGAGGTGTAACAAGCCTATTGGCTATACATATCTGATTGTTCCATGCCTATTTTTGGATTCCTACTGGCGGGCATAGTGTTCGACCTCTAATAGTCACTGCGGCTTTTGCCCCTGGAATCCATTCCGGTGGATCTTCGCGCCCTTTCTGCGGTGTACTGTCGCTCTGGGCGAAGTGTACCCTACCCTGTTTACGTGTTACCCCTGTGGATTCGGCATGAGGTGCCATAATGTGTGCCTATGTAGTAACTGGGCGTAAATCTGTATAAGGGTTGCGTAGGAGCTCGATTTCCCCCTGTCTCTTTTGAAAATAAGTGCGGAGCTTCTTGAACTGTTGTAGGTGTGCTACCGCCTTCAGGCAAGTTCTATATAAGGGTGTTGTACTAAATAGTACCTGCTAAACCCAGTTATGTATCTGGGGCGGGTGGGAGTGGTAACTAATTATTGTTTTTATTTCTCTTGCCTGCTTCGCAATCGCGATAGTGTACTCTGAATAATGTCTCTAGTTATTGGGTTTGGCTTGCTTTCTTAAGGCACGTCGGGTTCTAACCACGGAACGACGTTGTCTGTAGCCCCTTAAAACGTGGTACCTCGACGCCTCCACCAATTTATGGGCTTTGGAGGGCTTCTACAATGTGTTAGGGGCTGTTTAGAGTGTTATGTGGATAGGGGATATTCGAGTAAGTGTTACGTGTGAGATTGGGTAAAGGGGCGTCTATACAACTTAGACGTGCTCGAGGATGAGCTAGCGAGTGTTCGGGGGTGACTGGTGAGCTCGGGGATGGCGTATTTGTAAAGGGGTTGCTGGATAATGGATAACCTGCAACTGTGCGGCGATGCCTCAACTCGTGCGGGCAGCGCGTACAAGAGAGAGCTATGTGCAGATGTGCTGACCAGAGCTCTATGTCGAGCTGTCAGACGTACTGCTGATCAAATACCTTTAAAACAATTAAACAATAATGGGCCTTAATGGGTGGTGTGGGAGGATAGGGGATTATCCTACAAACAAATTTAAGACAAAATAGATTTACTACTAGTAGGTTTAATGACTACTTTTCATAATGAGGTGCAAATAATTCTAAGACCAGACTTCAGTGTTACTGGACTTAGTGTGGCAACAAGACTGATACAAAAGTGTACAAAGGGGTAGATTGTAAATGGTGGGTGTAAAGGAGAAGTCCTCGCAGATGCACTTACCATAGACAGCAGACGTCGTGGTGTTGGCCTTCAGCAGTTTCACTAGACACAAACCCCGAGCGAGGTGAGTGCCTTCCTTTTTTAATTCTGGTAGTGCTAGGTAGGCATTACTGGCGCATTCCTGCCTAACCTGCTACCAGTGTAGGGGTCGTTCGAGTTAAACTGAGTTCAAAGGAGTTGATGTAGGATCATACTAGTTAAAATGATTGTGTTAGTTATACTGTAATTGATGTAGGGACTGAACATGTGTAGATGTATTGGGATGATAATATATAATTTGTAATGTGAGGGGTGTATCCCCCTGGGGATACAACACGACAATAATCGCTTCAGTGTTTGACCCAATTGGTCTCATTGGTCCTTACGTTATTTGTCTTAAAATGTTTATGCATGAATTGTGGTCGCATAATTTGCAATGGGACGAACTCTTGCCAATATCATTGGGAAGTACCTGGTGTGAGTTAAGTTCTCAGCTATCTGATGACAAAGATATTCAGATTGAATTATCCAAGCTGCGTCAGTAAAGAACTTAACATATATGTTAAATTGCTGTGTGCCAATTCTCGAGTGACGACCTTAAAGAAATCCACTCTTCCGAGACTAGAATTGTGTGCAGCTGCACTTACGGCCAAACTTGAACAGAAAACCACACCCATCTTGAAGCTTAACATTTCTCACACCTTTTATTGGTCAGATTCGATGGTCGTTTTAGGATGGTTGTCTTCTCCAGCGTCACGTTGGAAGACGTTTGTTGGAAACCGTGGATCTCAAATCCAAAGATTGACTGAGAATCGTTGTTGGGGACATATATCATCATCAGTTAATTTAGCGGATTTAATTTCACGAGGTCTTAAGGCGAAGAATCTTCAACAATCGTCTTTATGGTGGCAAGGTGCAGCCTGCTTGTAACACTCACTGTCCTGTTGGTCTAAACAAGTCCAGACAATTCATCAGGATGAGTGGTCAGAAGAAAGAAATTCTACCTCTAAAACATTAATATCGATGGCCGACTCTGACAAATTTACTGAAAGGTTTTGAAGTTTTTGTAAACTTATTAGGATTGTGACCTACTGTCGAAGATTCATCTACAACGTCAGGCATTCTGACAGAATGACTGGGACTTTGAGCGGCGGTGAGTTGAAGACATCCTTGAAGATCTGTATCAAGATTGCACAACGTTCTGCTTTTAGAAGGATATTGATGCTCGAAAGAAGACGGAACCGATATCGAGGAGCAGGCGTCTTCTTAACTTTAATCCATTTCTGGACGACGAAGAGGTATTAAGTGTAGGGCGAAGATTGAATAAATCGTTTCTGCAACATGAAACCAAGTTTCAAGCGATCTTACCTCCAGAACATCATCTGATAACCCTCATCGTGGGAGCAGAACATTACCGCTTACTTCATGCCGGACCAGAACTGATTATCTCCAGCTTCGGCAGCAATATTGGATCCCAAGAATTCGGCAGGTAATCGGAACTATTCATCACAAATGTCTGCAGTGTGTCAAATTGAAGGGAGCGGTAAGAACATAGTTAATGGAACAGCTTCCCGATGTTCGTGTCCAAGCTTCTCGTCCATTTACAAATGTGGGCGTTGACTTTGCCGGGCCTCTTATGATGAAGGTTGGATCTGTTAGAAGAAAATCGCCCCAAAAATGCTATGTTGCTCTGTTTGTATGTCTGTGCACTGAGGCGATTTATACCGAGTTGGTTTCCAGTCTATCATCCAGTGCGTTCATAGCAGCCATGAAACGATTCACAGCAACGGCAAATGTTTAAATATGTACGTCAATAATGGAACTAATTTTGTCAAGGCTAATAAGGAATTGCAGAAGTTTCAAGGTCTCTTATCGTCCCCATCTTTTAGGAAAGATTTGGAAAACTTTGCAGCCAGTGAACAGTTCCGATGGCATTTCATACCGCCTGGCTCCCCACACTTTGGCGGTCTTTGGGAAGCAAATATAAAATGTGTAAAGTATCATCTCAGACGCATTGGATCAAATATACTCACCTATGAACAGTTATGTACCTTGGCGTATCAAATAGAAGCGTGTCTGAATTTAAGGCCTTTAACTGTGTTAAGTAATGACCCTGACGATCCTCTTCCCCTTACACCTGGCCATTTCTTGATTGTTTCTGCAGTAGTATCCTTTCCTAAACACGACTTGAGATATGTTCACTGTCTCAGTTAAGAGAATGGGAGAGATTGCAGAATTTCTTGCTGTATGTGTGAAGGAGATGGTCCACTAGCTACTTGAGTGGTCTCCAGCAGCGGCTGAAGTGGAAACAGTGCAAGCTAATGTTCCTGTCGACACTATTGTGCTTGTGAAGGATGAGAACATTACACCTCTCCAGTGGAAGATGGCTGTGGTGGTAAGGACATATCCTGGGAAGGATGGACTGGTGAGGACAGTGGACGTAAAACATGTACGGGGATGTTTAAGCGTCCTCTAAGCAAATTGGTACCTCTTCCTACGGAAGAATAGTTGATCATGACAGATCAAGGGGGGCAAGAAGGACATGATTTAGGAAGTGTTGTTTGTCAATGTTGGCAGCATATGATTTAGGAAGTGTTGGTTGTCAATGTTGGCAGCATAAACAAATCAATGTATGTTAAACAAACCATCATGGCGACGGGTTTAAGTTGAGTTGCTTTTCTATGTATTCCAAACTTTGTATGTTCTGTTATTGCAAAGCAATAAAAGTGGACTAAACGTGGATTATAGCATCCGGTAGAATCAGTGTACACCTTATTGAAGTTCTCAACGCTACAAGACGAACACTTATGTTATTTTATACAAACATAGCGAATCTCTGCTCTTTATGTGTTCGGGAAGTAACATTTGAATGTTTATTCTCATTATTAGTATTATTATTGATATTATAGTTATTAATAATTGTATAACTATTATTATTATTAGCGGTATGTATACATGTGGCTTTATATATAGAGAAGGGGACTAGTCACACGGGAAATATTCGATGACCTCAATCCCAGAAAGCAAACATAAAAAAATGCAAATCAACGAGATGGTTTTCGACTCATAAAGAGAATACGAATTCAACAAATGTAGGCTGTTCCTATAAAACACAAACTTCGTTCGACTCCCTTTGCCTTTCGACTTAAAATATGTCCAAAAATCTAAAACCATAAAAATCCTCCTTGTTATTCGTCATATAATAAAATATAGATTTAGATTCTCAAATAGATCTAACGTTAATCTTGTATGAATTTTTAATTTTCAAGTGGGTCGGTAACAACCCTAAATACATAAATGATTCAACGTGTTGTTGTCTACAACTTAGGCAATGTCAAATATTACCATCATGCTCATATTAAAATAGATTTATACAGAATTTATTCCGACAATTCGAATTTTGGCAATAATGTCTGTACAGATTACAATAGCTCAATGTTACCTGATTATTGAACAGACCCTCAAAGTACATGTACACATTAAATATGGAGGTGCTATGTACTGTATTAAAATGTAAATATACAAAATTTCTCCCTCAAATATATTCCCGAATAAAAACATTGGGTATTCCGTATTTTTACCTATGATTGCTACCTACTCTCTACCAATATAGCAGATTTTAGCTCTCTACGTGTTCGGCAATTACCATATGGATTTAGATTCTCAAACAGATCTAACGTTAATCTTGTATGAATTTTTAATTTTCAAGTGGGTCGGTAATAACCCTTAGAACGCCGCTCCCTAGTAACACCATGGTTTACAAACTAAGCTACTAATCTTCTTTGCAACGAATGTGAGGAGTAAGAAAAGGTCCATATTCAATTAAATCATTGAATTTTGTCTTACATCTTTTTTGCAATATAAGCAACGACCCACAAGCTATTGTCATCAAACCTGCCTTATTTTGGCAACAATTGAAGACCATCAAAAGGTTCATTCAGTATTAGATGTATATTTCTTCAAACAGAGGTACGAGTTTGATTCCTGGCTCTGCCAATAAATTTAATTCTGGTCTGAGGGCAGGTCTCCTCCAGGCAATTGCCGCAATGGTTCCTAACTTAAGGCCACGGTCACCTACTTCCCAATCTTCACCTGAATTACTAATAGACACTACTACAGACACCTCAATATAACAGGTTTTTTTTAACCCAGACTCAAGTATACGGGGTAAGTGACCACCATGTCTAAGCCTCTCGAATGAAACGACAAGAACTATTTCAATTCAAATTAGCAATTAATGATTCCGATGATAATCAGCGGATTTCTCAGTGATGAAGGATCTCACTTGGTAAAGAACGAAGGCATCTGAATCGTGTAGCTCTAGGTGAACTATGGCTCTGTGTTATTCTGGAACTTATACTTCACTACCTGGCGAGAGATTGTAATTTTAGATACTCGATTGTGGCAAGCATTCTGCGTGAGAGAGCGACACTCCACAATTACATGTTGAATAGGTAGATTTTACTATACCCGTTTCCGGGAATGATATGCGTTGACCCGGGCAATATGACATTACATATCTTCGAAGAAAGCGCAAGGGAATAAAAAACATTCAACTGAAACGAAACGAGTGTCTCTGAAGTCTGGTTTGAGAAAAAGAACAAAAATTAGCAAGGGTGGCACGAGATAGAATATCTCCAGGTAATAAGGGGCGCCATCAAATTTGAATTCATAAAAACACATTCCTGGTGAAGCCAGCGCTATTGAAAACAAGAAACACCAAAGATTGATTAAGATAAAAACGGAAATAACCTTGATTTATTCAATATATTTATTTATTTATTGAGCAATATGAAGGAACACAGGCACCAGCCCAAATACATTCCTTCTTGACATTATCTGATTAAACAACAACATGTATCAGTAAAAAATAGTGAAAACAGATTACACAAATTACACAAGTTACACAAATGAAGAACAGAAGTTAATACTACAAAGGAGATCGTGAAAATATAAACCATAAAATGAAAACAAACCTGTACAAAGTAGAAAAAAAAAGAATATTACCTTACCTTACCTAGATGGTCACTCAATCCTGAGCAGGTTTTTGGCCTCGCCAACAGCACGGCGCCATCTTTTTCGATCATCCATTATGTCCTCCGTGACTCCGATTTTTCTCATATCTTTTTGAACTTGGTCCCACCAGCGAAGTCTCGGTCGTCCCAATGGTCGCCTTCCTCTGGGTACACCTTCCAAAACTGCCCTTAAATTCAATTCTCTACTTCTTCTATGTACATGGCCGGCCCAGCGCAGTCTTTGACTTTTGGCACGGGCCACGATATCCGGTTCTTTGTAGAGATCCCGCAATTCCTTATTTGTTCTAATTCTCCACTGGCCATTTTCTACTATCGGTCCGAAAATGCGTCGTAGTATTCTATTTTCAAAAGTTACTAATATCCTTTCAGTTTGCTTGGACAATACCCAGGTTTCTGAGCCATACGTGACAACAGGAAGTATAATGCTTTTATAAATTCTCACTTTAGTTTTTCTAGATATAATTTTACTCTTTAAGAGATTTTGCAGAGACAAGTAGCTTTTTCTGCCACTGAGAATTCTTGATTTTATTTCTGTTTCTTCCATATTATTCTGGTCTATGATAATCCCCAGATATCTGAACTCAGTACATCTGTGAAAAGCGTATGAAGCAACTGTTAAGGGGTTTTGTACTTGTGCTGCATTCCTTCCTACAACTAGATATTTTGTTTTTTGTTTATTTATCATTAGACCTACCTCCTTGGCTTCTTCAATAAGGATTTCTGTGAGTACTTTTAGATCGTATCGTATTCGCTTTCTGCCATGAGTGTTATGTCATCACCATAAGATAATATGTTTATCTTGTTTCCCACTTCAAGGCCTGGGTGGAGCTGGTTTACCCGTTTCAATGTTTCTTCTAAAGCTAAATTGAATAATAAAGGCGAGAGTCCATCTCCCTGTCTTACTCCAGTGTTGACATTAAATTCTTCGGTATATTCATTATTGATTCGAATTTTGCATTTGGACCCTTCTGTGCACAGTTTTGCCATAGTGATAAGTTTTTCTGGTATTCCATTCCGCTGCATGTATTTCCACATTCGTTTCCTATTGACACTATCGTATGCCTTGTTGAAATCTACAAAAAGAAGATGGGCTGTTTTGTTAAACTCCCAATATTTGGATATTACTTGCTTTAAGACAAAAATTTGGTATGTTGTAGATCTTTGGCTTCTGAATCCTGCTTGGTGATCTCCAAGAATTTCTTCTGCATAACATGCTAGTCTGTTGTAGATTATTCTTGAGAATACTTTATATGCGCTGCTTATTAATGATATCCCTCGGTAATTATTGCACTCGAATTTATCTCCCTTTTTGTGAATCGGAACTACTACTGCCATCTTCCAATCTACTGGGATTTCTTCCTTCTCCCAGATTTCTACAATTAAGTTATGTAACCTTTTTAGCAAAGGGCTTCCACCTGCTTTAAGAAGTTCTGCTATTATGTTATCCTCTCCAGGGGCTTTATTGTTTTTTAAACTTTTAACTACCTTTTCAACGTCTTCATAGGTAGGAGGGTTAATCTTTGGCTGGACATTTAGGTATAATTCCTCTTCAATGTTTGTTGCCACTTCTTCACAATTTAACAGGTCTTCAAAGTAGTTTTTCCAAGTTGCTAGCACTTCTGTTTTGTTGCAAACAACATTGCCATTCCTATCTTTTACCCCCTACTGATCTTGCCTTCTACTGTACCCGATATCCTGATAGTAGGCTGTCAGATATCCGCCCCCTCAATCGGATTGCCAATAATCAATCGCACCGGCACAGCTACATCAATGAAAATGGCACTGACAGATACTATCGAGATTAGAGCACAATAGTTAACAAGAAAATTATTGTGGAACACACCAAAATATACGGGGGTTCATACTTACCTTTACTTACCTCTTAAATTTATCTCGGGGACTGGGTTGTCAACTGGATCACTTAAAAGTATGCCCACACAATAACCTCCACCATGATATTTTAAAATGAACCAGAACGAAGACGAGACACTTTAAACTGCACAATAATTTATTTCACATAAAGAATGATTTTAACAAAAAAAAAAAAACAACAACAAAATCAACGTGGCAATCAGAAGCCATCGACCACATAACCATGTCCTCCTGTAGGACCTGTATTCTCTACATATAATGTTTCAGCTTTCTCAAGCTCATAGCAACGTAAAAATAATAATGCATATGGAATGGAAACGGGATTTGGGATGAGACACATATATCAATTGTTTTGCGTGTTTATATACTTCACATTTTATTTATAGCCACAAGGCTATTATGGAACGTCCTTGGCCTCTGTAACACAGTTGACCGGTCCAGCTGCAATGCACCTGTATTGTCAAAGCGGACTCCCGTTCGTTCAACCCTAGCATAAGCGTGTTACCTCAGAGCTTGGCTCTCCTTTTCAAATACGTAAATGTTCACATCTCAACTGAAATATTATCACGCAAATGTCTTACATGCTTCATTCAAACACCAGTGGATTCCTCCAATAATCCCAAATCATGTTTAATTGTTCAAACCACTTGCTTAACTAGCGTTGTTTAGAGTATAAAAACAAAACTCTAAATGTTAATAACAAAAGTTCATTAATTATTTATAACAATATTAAATTGTTTATAACAATGTCCAATGACAATTGAAAATTTTATACACGCCTGTATTAATCACTATCATTTCAAATTATTATCAAAGATATTTACAAAATTATTTACAATATTAATTGTTTATATTATTTATACAAGAAATACTTTAAACCACACGTTTATCCGGTTGATAATTACTTAAATCGTGGTGATATAATCGACCAATGAAGGTTAGTTATATTTAACTGTCAAATTCAGGTTTAATAAGGTTTAATAATAATTATTAATATTTGTGACGGTAACCTCCATTCAAAATCTTCCTCTCAAATTATTTAACACTCTTGTTAATTTTAACAGTATCTTCATATGAATAATCTTTCAAAGAACAAGAACAATACAATCAGCGGGAAAATACTTCGCTTATAACGCACAAAATTGCACAAAAATTGGCCCAAAATTCATCATATATCTTCATATATATGGCATAAAAATCTTCCAAACTACACACAAAAACCTCCACTTATTAATTCATCAACTTCATTAATTATTGTGGGAACCTCCTTCATTATTCAAGGGCATTATTCAACAGCGACTTTTACACGTCCACTGAACTAACGATTATACATCCATTGTTCCTCTTTAAAAATTCTTATATTCATCAATTGTATTAATGACTGTTATTATTTAACCTTCGTGGGTTTCATTCATGAATCGATATGAAGTAAAAATTTGCCAATCACAAATAAATTTAATAGCAAATACGATTAGACACTCCTGCCTGGTCTATCAAAATTGAGATTAACATCTTCAAAGTAACGCAGTATAAAAATACTATCTTCAAACAAAGTTCATCTAAACTGCAAAATAGTCGAATAGAATACAATTAGATTAAGGAATGCAAACATTATTGTTCCAATCTATAATTGAGAAAAACTCCTATCAAATGTTCATTACTATAGTGTATTCAATAAATTGTAATTAACGTTCACATTTCATAAAATTGTCTATAATGCAATGATAAATGTCTATGTTGCAATCATGTTCATAAGACGACTAGTATTTCAAAGATCGTCGATATCGAAATAGATTTTAACGCTCTAAAATCTTTTAATCATTCTTCTTTCTTGAGGATGACAGAAAATTGGTCAAAGTAATTTACTGAATAGAATTACTTTAATAAAATGACACGCTGTCTGAATTCAAATCTGCCATAGCAAATCGTTAACTTTACAGGCAAATCGTGACTACAAAAATATGCAAATTACTGAAAGAATCTAAATCATCAGTCTCAACTGATCCAAAATTATTAAGTATGCCAATGACATAACAATGTCTCAAAAATCGAAGAAAAAGGCATAAATCATCGAAGTGTACTGAGTACAGAAATATCAATCAAGAAAATGGGGCAAAAGATAGGACAGAAAATATGGGAAGAATGGTTGCTCAGATATCGCTACAAGACTCAAATAATACAAGAAACGTTCACGACTACCTTATCTGTTGATTGAAGTTCCAGAGGAAAGTTTTCAAAGAAAACTGCTGTTGGTTCCATTTCACCAGCGTAAAGATGTGCTCCGTTCTCGAATCTGGAATCAGCGTCCTCGGAGAATCGAACTGCTTCCTCCTCCGAAATTGCACTGCTCCGTGGATACGAAAAACATCCTTCTGGCAAAACTCTTCTTTGTGCGCCGGGACAACCCTGGCCTCTCTTGAAAGTTCCCTGAAGTTCTTGCAGGAATTCGCCATGAAGTTTATTGTAGTTATTTCCGCAGAAATATTCATAGTTGTGGAGTATGAAAATATTTCCACTGCCATCTGGTATAATTCAGCGATGGATTCACGATGCATGAGTGTAGTTGGAGGTTCACTACATGCTCGCTTTAGTAGAAAGACGATTAACGAAGTTCCATGCTGTTACTTTACTCCAATCAATATATGTCCCAATTGCATTGAAGCCTTAGCCTTCCATCTCAACTACTGTTATAATCATTGAAAGCACTGCAAGATTATAATGTTCCATAGTCGAATGTATCGTTGTAATACCAAACGTATTCTCCAATATCACTGTTGCACTCCACGTGTCAGCCGTAGTGTATAATGTGGAATTTTATAAGTGTTTCTCATGTGGCGAGAAAATCACTTTTGTTGGCAGCCTTAAAGTTCCAATATCTTTCGAAGTATAACTGTGAAATTGTTCAAATCTTCTACACACCTCAATGTTATACTGCCTAATAGAATTATATGCAGGCTGAAGTTAGCGCTTGATATCTTGACTGGTGGAAACGTTAATGTGAGCGTTTCAACTTCACCTAGTTTCGAGCAGCGTAAAATGGAACTGCTCCGAGTTCGTTCGATGCGCCGGGCTTTAACCACGCTAAAGACAACTTACTTCACTGAGTCACTTGAAAATAACTATATATCACCAGAAATATATATGCGATCTGACATATGAGATCTGAGTTCTGAGAGCTCCTCTCTCCTGTGCACGACCTTTTATCAACTTCTTAACGGGCGTATCCATCCCTTCCATAGCCTGTTGCTGCGTCATTGCTGGAAGTTTTAACTTTGGCTATACTTGACGGATTTTCAAATTTCAAAAACTCAAAATTAATTTCTTCAAAATTCCAAATCAATGCCATAACTGAAAATAGATTTCCACAAATCTGCATGCCAAAAGTAATCAAATATCGTAGTTTCAGCAATCTCCGTCTTCCTTCCAAACTATCGTTCATTGGTTCGAGTCTCTCCTCCAATAGCGTAACTTCTTCCTTAGCACAATACCTTGTTTCCTGCGACTGCGTCGTAAATCTCGGATCTTTCTCGAACAAAATCATGACGTCACCAAGAATCTCAGCTCAATCAGCCTACGTCATGAAATCTGCGTCATCCGTGCCTACGTCATGAATATCCACGTCATAACTATGACATTCATAACTTTACTCATATTTGCCAATACAGCCATCGTGGTCTCAATATAGTTCAATTTCCGGGGGCAGTACCCTTGTTTAAAATATCTGACAAAGCGAAAAAAATCTCTTCTATTATTTCTGTTGCTATCTTCTTCTGCTTTTCTTAGCTGATCTTTCACAAAGTTCCGTTTAGCTGCTCGTAATGTTTTTTTAGTCTCCCTATTTATCTGTTTGTAATTTTGTTTGTTGGTTAGAGTTTGTTTGGTAAGCATCAACTTTTTTGCTCTTAATCTATCGTCTATTAATCTTTGGTAATCCTCATTAAACCAAGGTTTTTTCCATTTTGTACTCTCTCGATAGCCTACAACTTCTTCGGCGATTGTTGTGATAGAATCCTTTATTTTTTGCCATTTTCCCTCTACCGTTTGTTCTGATTCTTGTTGATCTAAGATTTGGAATCTGTTGGTTAGCTTCAGTTTAAAATCATTTTTTATGGTTTGATCAGTAAGCCTTTTGATATTAATTTTTGGAGCTGTAGTTTGTTTCACTCTTTTGACTATACATAGTTTTTGTCTATGTTTGAAAATGACTAGGTAGTGATCTGTTCCACATTCTGCACCTCTCCTGCTTCTTACATCTACGATGCTACTTTTGTGTCTACTTTCCACTAAAACATGGTCAATTTGATTTCTTGTTATGCCATTAGGAGATACCCATGTTGCTTTATAAATATCTTTTCGAGGGAAGTGAGTGGACATAATTTTAAGGTTTTTGGCGATAGCAAAGCTGATTAGCCTTTGTCCATTATCATTGGAAATATTATGAAGGCTGTTGCCTCCTGTGTACTGTTTCCATATTTCTTCATTACCAACTTTTGCATTTGCATCTCCCAAAAACAATTTTATGTCATAGCTGGGTAGGGTTGTCATCAGTTGGTCTAAACTATCATAGAAAGAATCTTTAACATCGTCCTCTGCATCCTCAGTGGGTGCATAAAAACATACTATAGAAATATTATGAAACTTTCCTTTTTATCGCATGTAGCACATTCTTTCATTGACTGGGTCAAACGTAATTAAGGGGTTTAAAAATTTCTTGGCTATGGCAATTCCTACACCCGCATGGTAACTTCCATTATCACAGCCACTATAGTACAGGGTATAGCTATTGGAGTTAATTTGGCCATTTAATGGCCATCTTGTGTCTTGTAGACCAACTAGATCTATGTTATACTTTTCTAGTTCCTTGGTAACTAAATCCAATTTTCCTGGTGTTGCCAGAGTTCTTACATTCCATAAACCAAATCTCAAATCCGAAATACCAAGCTTAGGTCTGTTACCATTATTTCCGTCCGAGTCCGAGGCATACTGTTGGCGTTTCTGAACAAGAAGATTTTTTACAGGGTAAGGTTGTTAGCCTTACGCCTAACCCCCAACATGGAGGACCAGGGTATCCCTTCTAGTCTGGCTCCTACCTCACGAAGACCTGTCCGGCATGGGAGGCCCTATCAGTAGCTAAGCTACCGCCGGCATAGCTCTCGAGGTTGTCAGAGCACGCAAGCCCCACCGCCACTTCAAGGCAAGGATACCATCGGGGTGAGAAAAAAAAGAATATACAAAAATAAAAGAGAAAAGAGTACCCAGTATTCAAGGAACAGATGCTTTGACTTGTTTATTGAATAAGTTAGTGCCAGCGAATGAATCTACTTGAACATCAATTGAATTATAAAATGATAATATTTTAACTAAAGGCGAATTAGAATGGTGAACACTTTTAGATTTTGGGATGTGAAAGAGTACTTGCTGTCGAGATCTTACTTGTGGTACATGAAAAGTGATGAATTGAAATAATTCTTGGCAGTCATTTTTTTCAGTTAAAATTTTCCTCAGCAGTTGCAAAGAACTTAACGACCTTATACTTTTCAAATACAGAAAATTGAACAAATTTCGTAAAATCTGAGTCGAAGTGTCAAATGGACAAAATACATTGAACGTCTTATAATACACGTATATTAGAAATTTATTTTGCACAATCTCAATGTGAAGAATTTTATCTTTATAAAAGGGATCCCAGATTACTGCTGAATATTCTAACTTGCTTCGAACTAAACTTTCATACAACTTAACAATTACTCCAGTTTTAGTAAATAATTTGGAGTTTCTAATGACAAAACCAAGCATCTTGTTGGCCGAACTAATTATATTTGTAATATTGCTATTAAAGGTTAATTTTCTGTCTTAAATAATTCCTAAAACATTTATCGAAGGTACAATTTCGAGTGCTGTTTCTCCAATACAATATTTAGGATTTATATACTCCTTCTTCCTTGTAAATACCATGACTTTACATTTTTTACATTAAGGACTAAATTATTACTAACACACCAAGCTACAATATTATTAACATCCCTCTGAAGGTTATTCTCATCTCTCCAGTTGTATATGGTCTTATATAGCTTTACATTGTCAGCAAACAATAAGCAGTCAGAGTAACATAGAATATTAGGCAAATCATTAACCAAAATTAGAAATAGAAGAGACCCAAGATTAGATCCTTGTGGGACACCAGAAGAACTAACAAAATTAACTGAAATTTCACTTCTGAAACAAAAAAATTGCTGTCTAAATTTTAAGTAAGAGCATAACAATTGAAGTAATGGTTTAGCAACTCCAAACTGGTACAGCTTTGTCACCAGAATGTTATGGTCTACTTTGTCGAAGGCCTTTTCTAAATCCATGTATATCACGGCAGTTCATTTATTGGTAGTCTATCTAATGCATTGTAAACCTTTTGAGTAAAACCCAGCAAATTTGTAATAACTGATCGCCGGGCATAAAGCCATGCTGATATTGTGAGAGCTCAACCTTAATATGATTGTAAATCTTAGAATATAAGATGTGCTCATATACTTTTGCTATAGCATTTATCACTGAAACAGGGCGGTAGTTCGATATCATTTCCGAGTTGCCTCCCTTTAGGATTGGAATAATTCTAGACATTTTCCACTTCCCAGTAAAGCTTGACGTCTTTAAAGAAAGATTAAAGATGAAGGCCAACTGAGAAACCAATAAGTCCACACAGCCCTTGATTATATATGGTGGTATGCCATCAGGCCCACAGGATTTCTTAGGCTTTAATTTTCTATTTATAGTTGTTATTACTTCATCCACCGTTATGTGAGTCATGTTCAGCATATCAACCCTGGCAAAACAGGAAATTTATTCAAAGACAAATCATCCGCGTTAAAAATAAAATTAGTTTTGATATATACTGAAGAGAAATACTCAGCAAACCCATCTGCAATACTTCCAGCTGCATAATGATTTCCGTTTAGCATAAATGTGTAGTCGCGTGTACGTGATTCCCGCTTGCTTTTAACATATGTCCAAAACTGATTAATGTTATTCTTAACTCCATTTTCTAGACTATGAATGTAAACAGCATAAGCACTTCGTAATTATGTTTTAGTTCCGATCTTAGCTGTGTAAATCTTTCATCATAATATATCGAAAAACGTCTTTTTTGCAGCACACTTTTTCTTATTTTTTATGGATCGGATAATATCTCGTGAGAACCATACTGGATATTTGGATTTCCGAATGAATTTCTGCTTAGGTACACAATTTTCAAAACATTTGTAGAGTGAAGAATAGAAGAAATCAACAGCATGATCAACATCCTTAAATGGGTACAGTAAACTCCAGTCTAAATCTCGTATGTTGCAATAGAGTCTCAAAAAATCAGCCTTTTTGAAGTTGTAATATTCACGATTAATTCTAGTAAGCAATGGAACCTTTTAATGGGTGGTATTGCTAAATAAAGTGCAGGGAGATGTAAGTCATCAGGTACCAACGGGAATTCGTCGTGCTTCAAATCAATTTGAATATTACCTTAAACCAAATCCAATGTCTTGAAATTAGAATTGTTTGCATATATTCCAGAAAAACCTGCCTACGATCCCGATGGCAAAAGAAAACCGAATGTTATGGTGAAATGTCCTTTCCAAACTTGCCCAATCGGATCACCTATCAGAAGAAAATCACAGGACAAAAAATGAAATAAAAACTGCAGTCAACTAAAGTTCCTTCTCATCACTGCAGGGATTTGTTGTAGCACACGACACAACAACATTTCACTTCACTTGCCCCTGAGCGACCTAATTTCATTTTACTGCGAATTGAATCAAAATCATCAAATTATCTATACAATTTATCCTGAGATTGATACGTTTTCTAATCAAAGCATAATCACACACATCAAAATATATACCTGAAGTCAATTGCACCAACTACACACTATCATTGAAGGCAAATAATTGAATAGTTAATTCAGTTAAAAAATATAATTATAATTATTGTTAATATTTATTTACCTAAGTTCGAATAATATGTTTCAGTTCAACAATCATCTCTTAAAACGTTTCCTTATTTTATGTTTTGGTGGTATCGTGGTATACATTCTTAAGTCCAACTCAATAAATGCAAATAAGATTAACTGCATTCAAATAACCATTGATGTAACTATAACAACCATACTTGAACATTTATGAAATTCTATGCCAACGTAGAATAATAGTGACGATCATAAATTATATCGAATTAATAAGCCGTCGTTTAACTTCAATAACCACAATTCTAGAAATTTGCAAACTTCTTTCTATAGATGTGGGTTAAAATTCAATCAGCTCCCCATTTTTAATGAGGATTGGATTATAATGAAATCAAACTTGAATGACAGCGCAAACCTCATATTAAATCCTAATAATGTTATCGTACAATACATCCATCCTCCAGTTATCGTGTAGGAACAATTTATTTTAATGGTCAATTAAAATTTTATAACATCCATCCTCGAACTAAAATAACATCGGATCGTTCAAATCATTACAGCTGATTGGCATAATATTTTTTTATATCTCACGCAGATCGTGATTAAGCATGATATTATTCGAATGCTTCAATAGAATTAATTAATCAAATTGTTGACTAATTATCCAGTTCTAATCTATTAGTAATTAATAATGGTAATGGTTATATTCAATCATGGAATCATAATGCTTCCTTTCAAATTCGACTGTTTTTACATTAGCAAAATGCTTAAATAAATCCTAATTCATCCCTAAATCCCTTGAATATCCAATTCTGCAATTGGATTAAATAAAGCTCAAAATTTTTCAAAGTGAAATAATAATTATTATTAAAGTGCAAAATGTCGTAGAGAATTGTTATTGACTAAAAACTCTAACATTTATTCATTAGATCCCCTTCTATAACAAGTAGAATGCGTGTAATTATAGTGGCATCTCGCCCTGTAGTACTTCAATTACGTAGAATGTCTGCAAAATATACACACATGTGCTCAGCTATAGATCAAAACTCGTTACGGGAAGACATTTGAAAATGTAAGGTGGCGTTCCATTTACTTTATGATGTCTTCAGAATGCATGGCATTGCCTCTTCGGCGGCTTGTTCCAATTATTTGTGACGAACCATAGATTCTCATGATGTCGTGTTGACGGACTGCTAGCTATTTGCGAGGATCGACGCGAAGGTTCCATGGCTAGAAGGCCCTCCTGGATTGAAATTCCGTATCTTCATCATGGCTCCTTCAGTGTTTAATGACCCATGTTGCAAGTAATTATGAGTAACATCATTTCTCTCCTACCTTAGAAGAGTAGTGCTTGGTTCAAAATGATATAAACTCTTTATAGATGCTGGGTGAGCACGCCACTGTTGCTTCATGTCCAAGATATATACAAAAGTAAAACACCGTAGACGACGAACTTTATCACCGTAACCGCGTTCGACGTAAAGCTGTCATCCATTTGCGAAGCGCCCGATTCACAGATCGAGAAAGACAATGAGACTGGGAATGGCACTGCCAGGGTCACAAAACGAGAATGACGATCAGACTGAGAATGACACTGCCAGAGTCACAAAACGAGAATGATCTCTCCTCAGCTGGCTGACTCGCCCGAGTGCCTGTCTTTAGGGGAGGGGGTTGAGTGTCCACGTGACCTTCTCCTACTTCTGGCGATATGAATAGATTACAGCATAATCTTGTCTTCTAAATCTCTTCTCATAGCTTCTAAATTCATACTCATGATTCTCCATTGGAGCATACAAATTTGGCTTCTCATTATGTCGTTGCTCGTGCCTTTAACAGAATAATATTAGCTTAGTTTAATTTTTATTGGACAGTCTGACATGCTAGTCATATCAGCGAAATCATTCCCCCTTTCTTGTGACGAAATCCAGTTTACACGCTGAGCGTTGCCGGTCAAGTCTACCATATGTTTTCGGTGACGTAATCCAAGTGGCTCTAACTAGGTCACAGCTGCTGCGGCTTATATGTCACTACTCAAAATCAAGTGCATCTCTCTCCTACCTCACAAAAATAAAATTTTGAAGCAAATGAGAGAAGCTTGAATTGTTAATTTTTTAACCAAAGAAAATGTATTAAGATTGCGCAAACTCATGTACATGATCCTTCAATCAATCACTCCAATTTTCGTCTCTCTATTCTAGAGCGTAATGATATTTCCTAATGCTCATGGCATTGAATTTTCACACAATTTCTTCTGTATCAAACTTGACTATCTTCTGGCTATTATTGTCATATGGCGTCTTGATCTTGAAAGGACCACCATATAATGGCACAAATTTTTGATATACTCTCATTGGCAAGTTTGATGATATCGGCCTGCGGATCAAAACAGCATCTCCCTCGTTGAACGGCTCGTGATATCTCCTTCCTGCATATATTTACGCTCGTTTCTTAGCCTGACTCTTCAGTTTTTCTCTCGGGAACTCAATTCTTCGATCTTGGGTCGATTCTAAGACTGGTGGTGATTGTAAAATCTTACTCCAAGGTCTCTCAGGTCTAATTCCTTGGTGAAGTAGAGATGGTATTTGTCCAGTGTTCTCGTGCACCATTGAATTCAAACAGTTAACGATCATCGGGACTACTTCCACTCATAATTCTCTCAGCCGGGTTCCCTTCTGGATATTGGACCGCATTATAAATATGCTTAATCCCTAATCTTTCCATATCGATTTGACATTAATTACTTGTAAATTGTGAACCGTGATCACTCAACAAACACTCTGATTTGCCCATAATCGGAATCACGCTGTTCTCAATGCGTTTTATTATATATCCGGACGTGGCCTTTTAGACTGGACAGAGAGAAACGAATTTAGAGAAAACATTAATGGTGACTAGAATACACTGGTTTCCTCTCGAAGAACGGGGAATTCGACCATATATATCCGTAGCAAAAAGTTCCTTAGGGGAAAAGGTGGAATGGCCTTGGGTTTCTCCTTCGTGAGCTTCGAAGCATATTTGCAGCGGTGAAGCCTGTCTCATGTTTTGAGGACATCCCTAACGTTCTCTCCCATCCTGTTCCACGTGAAAGTGTCCTTCGTGGTAGCCAGCGTCTTATCCACCCTCCCGTGAGCTGCTGATCTATACGCTAACCAAATGACCTTGTTGATAAGCTTCGGTGGTACGACTACCCTTTATTTGGTATGATGTCGATCAATAAATTTAAGGATGACGTCTCCCATGACATGATACTCTCTCGCTTTACGTTCAGTAGCCATATAATCTGGGTCAGTGTTACCCATTCAGGTCTTCAAAAATGGTATATCTGGCGTAACGGCGTATAACATTTTTGAGTGATAACGATGGTCTTGAATTTCTCAATGGTTTCCTGATATTCTTGGATAATGTTTACTTGATTGATTGCAAAATTTTCACATGGGTTATGACGCAAAATTTCGGTTGACAGACTCAATTTGCCCGGTCTATGAATGATATCATCGTGTAATCGTTGTATGAAAAGAGTCCATCTAGTTATCCTTTCACTTGCTAGGTTAGTTTTCTGAATAAACTGTAGGGCTTTGTGGTCTGTGATTATTGTGATTTTGTGGCCAAACAAGATTTCCTTCCACGTCTAAAGAGAGTGAATAACTGCTAGGGTTTCCAATTTGGTGGCGTTATAGTTCCATTCATGGTCGTACTGTAGTTAAGGCAAGATATCGACGTTTCCAATCCTCGTCCAACTGACACAAATCCCACTTATACCAGCCCACAACGCGTCTGTCTGCACGAAAAACATCTTAGAAAAATCTGGGTATTCCAATTTCACATTATGGACTAGCATGAGCTTCGCTTCACGAAATGCTCTGTCACATCTTTCGTTCCAATTCCAACGATTTCTTTTTCTCAGTAAAACCTGCATAGGTGCCATCACATCAGTGTACATCAGGCAATGAATCGAAAAGAACGGGCACATCCCAAGGAATTGCCTCATATCGATTAATTTTCCTTGGAGTAGGAAATTCTGATATAGCTGTTATTTTCCTCGGATTTGGACGGTAACAATTGAATTTCATGGTAGAAAAAGCAACATTTATCGTTGTTCACCTTAAAATTGGCCCTCTTTCATTCTCGTACAACATTCTAAAATATTCTACATGTTCTTCAGCAGTCTCTTATGCTATTATAAGGTCATCTATATAGTTCACTACGTTTTCTTTTACCTCCTCTGGCAAGTTGCCATTGAAGGCTCTAATCATAACAGGACCACTGTTCTTGACTCCAAATGGTAGACGATTGGATACGTATGTCTTCTGTTTATACAGAAAGCCTGTGTATTGCTTGCATTATCCCTCCAGTTCAATGTGGTAAAAGGAACTGGTTAAATCAATAGTCGAAAAATATCTCTTTCCATGGAATCTTCGAAGTAGTTCCCTAATGAATGGTGGTCTGTCCTGTTCCGGAAGTATTCTCTCATTTGGTGTTCTGGCATCCAGACATATTCTCAACTTCCAATTCGGCTTCTTAACCACAGCTAAGGGGTTTAAATATGCTATAGGCATCTTCTTTATTATACCATCCCTTTCCATATCAATAATCATTGTTTCTACCTCTTCTTGCCATTTATCAGGTATTGGGTAAAGATACTTGTGATAAGGCCTCTCATCTATTAATTTGATATTATACGAGAAGGTCGCAATTAGTCCCGGTTTAGTATCAAAAATGTCTTTATTGTCTTCAATAACTTGGTTAAACTGTTCCTTGATTTCGGGATCCAAATTACTCCTCACCTCCATAGGATGTGTATTTGAGTCCTCAACTGTAGATATAATTTCTTCCAGTATTCCATCTCCGCAATATGTGACATCCGACTTCTGATGATCTCCGTTGAATTCTTTGTCAAAGAACATGATCCTTTTTGCATGTGGATAACAAGACCAGTTGCACTAATATAATCCACCCCCAGAATCATATCAAATTGAAGGTTAGCAATCACAGGAAACATCTGTTCGAAATGTCTGGAACCCACCTTTATGTCTAACAGAACTTGGTTCTTACATTTAATACTTCTGTCTGGAATTACGCCTAGGATTTTGCTGGTCAAGGTGGGTAACATAGTAATCTAACTTATTTTCTGCTGGTTATTTGGGCAATTAAATGATATTACACTAAGCATGGCCCCAGTATCGACTAACGTCATTATCTTCTTACCCAATATGTTCACATAAATCACAGGTAGTTCGTGCCTCTTCCCACGATGAATTACTCCTTCGTCCCAAGTCAAGTCTTCGTGTTTAGTCTGATATAGCTCCTGAATCATGATCGTTTCGAGATGATTGTCAAATTGTCCCATTACGAAATCGGCGTTTTTTCGAATCCTACGCAATCAGAGCTCCGAATTAGTTCCTCTGTCGGTGCACTAGGATGATGCTCCTCTCGTAGTTGTCGTAAAAATTCCTGACTCTCCCTATGCCTTTCGTTTAAATCCTCACGACTGCGCTCGTTCCCATTTGATCGCTGATTGTACTGGTTATCCTCACGATGATATAGTCCCCGATTGTAAGCATTATGTCTACCTCTTCCGTGCTATCTCGATCTTCTATGATCATAGTAAGGATGTCCATCCCTTATCCGATCATTGGAATTCTGTCTACCATACTGTCTTTCGTTACTCTGGTTCATTGAGAAGTTACTGATGTTATTTCCAAATCTCATAGGTTTCCACGATGAATTTGTTCCTGTCTGCACCGCATTGTATATCACTACAGCGTTAATTTCCCAACTGCCTTTCTGCTCACTCCTAGGATTTCGCGAAGCCATATGTGCGCTAGTATAGTCCAATTTCCTTAAGATATCATCGCAGTGTTCGAGTGTATAGGCGCCTGATGCGATTAGTGTACGCTGTACCTCTATGAGTAATTGACGCGCTATTGCCTGTATCGGCTCGTGAGGAACTGCAAATTCACAAGTGGAGATGTAAAGTATTCGGCGTAATGTGTTGGGTTCGATGTCGAATACCTCTTTGAATACATTTCCGCCCTTATATTGAGCTAGTCTTCCGAACTCCAAAACCTTTGCTACAAGGCAATTGAAAACTCCTCCAAGTTCATATATTTTCTCCGAATAGCACGAAGCCAAGTCAATGCTGGGCCGTCTAAGGCACGTTCAATCACTCTAAGTTCTCGATCCCTAGATATTCGGTGTTCAGCAATATACTTCTATATATCTCGAAGGAATTCAACTGGCGTCAGACCGGTAATTCCTGAGAATCTTCGAAATGTGTTGTCAAAATTCCTAAAGATAAAAACAAGTCCCCTCTGACGTTCGCTAGCGGTAGGTGTTCCTAAAGTCTGATTAGAATTTTCTCGAACAGCCTGAGTTCTCGTTTTTCCACTTTCTCCTGGAGTCCCCTGAAAACGTAAACTACTCAGTTCGGATTCCAAATATGCTATACGATCCAGTCGTCGTTCCTGCTGAATCCTAAACTTCGCTTCCATGTCTTCTATCGACGCTACAGTATTGGTTCTAGCGCTAGATTCAATGTCTGATCTCAATTTCATAAACTTCTCATCATATTGAACCTGAAGAGTTTCGACCTTAGTTTGGACTTCCTTCATTCATGGTCTCATCAACGTGTTTCGTTCCCTTGCATGAAACATCTTTGTTTTCCCCCAGTCTAGTCTCTAGTGTTTCCATGTTTTCTATGAGATTATCATCTAACGTTCCAATGTTTCCATCTACACTCACTTTAAGTGTGTACACATGTTCAACAATTTTGGCTTCCATTTTCTGTTTAAATAATTTCAAGATCATCTCAACTCTGTCAGCTATTTGATCCACCATATCATCAACACCTGAGTCTAATGTTAGCCGATCTTCCAAGGATTTGAAGTCTAATTTGACAGAATCTAAGACAACGAACTTCATCACATCTAATACAAGTCCCGTGATGCTGTTATTCAAATTTCATTCAAGATTATTCACACTAGTTTCAAAGGAATTTTTATTTGCCTGTCTTTTGGTTTCTAAAGAAGTCATATTTATGTCCATAATTATTACTTTCCAAAGAAGCTACATTTGTCCCTAAAGCATCTATCTTGCACTCAAACTTCACTTCTGAATCAGCTGCATTTGCCTCAACCTTGGACACATTCGACCCTAAATTGGCTATATCTGATTTAATATATTTCTGTATACTAATTATGTCTGCTCGTAAATTGATTACATTTGTTTCATTATTTGTCTACATTGAAATATTGTCTTTCCTTAAATTATTTTCCAGATAGTTATGTTTGACTGAAAATTATTTTTCAAATCAGTCATGTTTGACTTTGAACTAGCTGTATCTGACCGCAAGTTATTTTCCAAATCAGTCATGTTTGAATGTACTCTAGCTAATTTTACCTGTAAATTATATTTCAAACCAGTCATGTTTGACTGCAAATTAGCTGTATCTGACCGCATGTTGGCCTCTAAATTAGCTGTATCTGACCGAAAGTTATTTTCTAAATCAGGCATGTTTGACTGCAATGTCTCAAAATTATTTTGCAATTGAGAAAACATATTCCTCATTTCTTCCATCAGTTCAGTCATATTCAACAAAATAGCTTATAAGTAGAGACATGAAAACGAAATTTCACTTGGATCCCAGTACGAGTTGTAAGCACACGAGTGAATAGTTTTCCCATCTGAATAAATATGGTTCATAAATAAGAAACATTACATCTTATGTTAACTAGAGATCCAAGTCCAAGAACCAAAATTTCGATATCTGTGTATTTCTTATTTAAAAGAAAAGGGCGAAAAATGTCCGCAGACATTCCATCAGGCACAATATCCCTTTTTTTTCTTTTGATCCCTAAGGTTAATTGCACCACGTTACATCCAGCCTACTGCTAACAAGTTAAATCAGACCCACGTTTGGCCTGCCACGTTTCCACCTATACCCGTTTCCGGGAAAGATAAGCGATGACCTGTCCAATATAACATCACATATCTTCCAAGAAAGAGAAGGGGAATAAAAAAACAACCGAAAAGAAACGAGTGGGTCTGAAGTCTAGTTTGAGAAAAAGAACAAAAATTAGCAAGGGTGGCACGAGATAGAGTATCTCCGGGTCGTTACGGGATAGGTAAACAGGGGCACCATCAATCTAGAATACATAAAAACACACTCCTGGTGAAGCCAGCGCTATAGAAAGGAAATTAGAAACACCACAGATAGAATAAGACAAAAAGGAAAATAACCTTGATTTATTCAAGATACTGTTTACTAATGTTCCAGAAAAACTGGCCTACGATACCGATGGCAAAAGAAACCCCTATGTTATGGTGAAATGTCCTTTTCAAAACTTGCCCAATCGCATCGTCAATCAGGAGAAAATCACAGGACCAAAAAAAAAAAAAGAAATACAGTCAACTTTAGTTCCTTCTCGTCACTGCAGGGATTTGTTGTATCACACGGCAAAATAAACTTACACTTCACTTGTCCCTGAGCGACCTAATTTCATATACTGCGAATTAAATCAAAATCATTAAATTATCTATACAATTTCTCCTGCGATTGATACGTTTTCTGATCAATGCATATTCACACACATCAAAATATATATCTGAAATCACTTGCACAAAATACACACTTTCATTGAAGGCTAATAATTGAATTGTTCATTCAATTAAGAAAATATAATTATAATTATTGTTATTATTTATTTAGCTAAATTCGATTAAAATGTTTCATTTTAACAATCATCTCTTAGGACGTTTCCTTATTTTATGTTTTCGTGGTATCGTGGTATAAATTCTTATGTCCAGCTCGGTAAATACAAATAGGATTAACTGCATTCAAATAACCATTGAAGTAACTGTAACAATCATACAAGAAAATTTATGAAATTCTATGTCAACGTAGAATAATGGTGACGATCATAAATTATATCGAATGAGTAATTCGTCGTTCAACTTCAATAACACAATTCTCAAAATTTGCTAACCACTTTCTCTAGATGTGAGTAAAAGTCTACCTGCTTCCAATTTTATAATGAGGATTGGATTGTAATGCATTCCGGAAAGATCCTTTGGCCAACATGTATATTTTAAAAGCACAAACCTCCTCAAGCAACATGTCTACTTTAGATCATGGCCCATTATATCATCACTTAATATTGGAAGGCAGATCTGTACATTTCCTATTCATAAATATTGACCATTAATTCTCAATAAATCCATACCAATGTTGCAAACTTCACACCATAACTATGGGGCAAAACTTCACATTATAACTATGTGGCTAAACTTCACATTAAAAATATGTGGCAAAACTACATACAGTAACTACGTGGAAAAAACGAATGCATAGTTCAAAATAGCAAACTTGAAGAGCAGCGCAAACCTCATGTGAAATCCTAATAAGGTTATCGTACATATAGCAACAATTTATTTTAATAGTCAATTTAAAATTTAATACTTCTTTCCTTGAACTAAAAAATCATCGGATCGTTCGAATCATTACAGGTGATTGGCATAAGCATTCTTTATCTCTCACGCAGATCGTGATTCAGCATGATATTATTCGAATGCTTCAATATAATTAATTAATCAACTTGTTGACTAATTATCCAGATATAATCCATTAGTAATTATTAATGGCAATGGTTATATTCAATCATTGAATCCAGATAAAATCCATTAGTAATTATTAATGACAATGGTTATATTCAATCATTGAATCATAATGCTTCCTTTCAAATTCAACTATTCTTGCTTTAGAAAATAAGCTTAAATACATCCTATTTCATCCCTAAATCCTTGGAGTATCCAAGAATGCAATTGTTTTAAATAAAGCTCAAACTTTATCAACATGAAATTATAATTATTATTTAAGTATTAAATGTCCTTACGATGTCTTCAGAATGTATGACATTTACTTTTCGTCGGCTTATTCCAATTATTTGTGACGATCCATAAATTCTCATGACTTCGTGTTGACGGACTGCCATCTATTTGCGAGGATCGACGCGAAGGTTCCCTGCGTAGAAGTTCCCCCTTGGTCGAAACTCCATATCTTCATTATGTCTCCTTCAGTGTTTAGTGTCCCATGTTGCAGGTAAAACTGTCCAACATCATTTGTCTCTCCTTCGTCAAAAGAATAGTGATTGGTTCAAAATGGTATTACCTCATTATAGATGCTGGGTTAGCACGCCACTGCTGCTTCATGTCCAAGATATATAGAAAAGTTCTTTTGGTTTGCTGTGCAGTTCGGCAAGAAATATTTGCAAAGTACTAGAAATACTTCAAAAGACTGTTAGACCACACTGTACTTGCGTATTTAAATGTCAATGCTTATGGAGTAGTGTAGTATCTTTACGGTCAACTGCTTTGAATAAGTGCACTGCTATGCGAAGTTGAAACATGCTGTCTGCTTGGCATTAATTTTGTGTAGGCTAGTGCTCGTTCGTATCATTGAAAGTAGCGTTAACAACGTATGCTCAGCCCTCAAAGGAATTAAGTTTCAGTGCACTGTGTGTGAGGTTTCAATTCGTGACACTTTCTAAATGTAACATGAGGTTCTACTCACTTGCATTACAACAGCAGAAAGCGTTATATATGTGTGTCCGCGCACTCGCGCCCGATTATTGAATATTCACTCCGAAACTGCACAATCTCATGGCTTGTTAAACACCAAGTAGACGACGGACTTTATCACAGTAATCACGTTCGACGTAAAGCTGTTATCCATTTGCGAAGCGCCCGAATCACAGAACGAGAAAGACAGTGAGACTGAGAATGACACTGCCAGAATTAGAAAACGAAAATGACAGTGGGACTGAGAATGAGACTGCCAGAGTCACAAAACGAGAATGACAATGAGACTGAGAATGACACTGCCAAAGTCACAAAACGAGAATGATCTCTCCTCAGCTGGCTGACCTGTTCGAGTGCCTTTCTTTAGGGGAGGGGTTGAGTGTCCACGTGACCTTCTCCTACTTCCGGCGATATATAGAGATTAGATCATCATCTTGTCTTGTAAATTTCTTTTTATAACATCATAAATTCGTACTCATGATTCTCCATTGGAGCATAAATATTTGGCTTCTAATAATGTCGTTCCTCGTGCTTTTAATAGAATAATATTAGATTTGTTTAATTAGCGTTGGACAGTCTGACATGCCAGTCAAATCAGCGACATCGTCTTCCACTTCTTGTGACGAAATCCAGCTAACACGCTGAGCGCTGCCCGTCAAGACTACTATATGTTTCGGTGACGTAATTCAACTGGCTCTAACTAGATCACGGCCGCTGTGGCTTATAGGTCATAACTCCAAATCGAGTACAATATATTGGTTGCATTTTTCTTAAAGATGTGCCTGTAGTATTTCTCCTTTTTGTTGTCATAATGAGTTCCATGCTTCAGCTTGAGCAAGGGTGATGGTTTGATGAGAACTGTACTCAGTCGCAGGAGTTCTTTACTAATAATAAATTCCCCTCGTAATTGTTCTTTACTTCCGGTCATAGCGCTTGTATGATTTTTAGTGTTACTGTTAGAAATGTATAAAAGTGATTTATTCGCATTTTCCCCATTTTGGCTGGAATTTTGATTAATTACTTACTTACAGTTAGTATCATATTCCGTGTTCCACATAACCCCTGGCACTACAGCCCGTGAAAGGCCTAGGCCTACCAAGCGACCGCTGCCCAGCCATTTGGCTGGCAGATAATGGGGTGACGCGTGATCAGCGCATCGGCTCCTCTCGGCCATTAATCTTGGTTTTCGTGATCGGGGCGCTGCTTCACTGTCAGACTGCTACACAATTGTCCTCACGAGGCTGAGTGCACCCCGTTTCAGCCCTCACGTCAGTTTCCAAAATCGCTGACGGAGCCGGGAATCGAACCCGGGGCCTCCGAGTGAGAGGCAGGCGCTCTACCCCAACACCACGGGGCCGGTGTTCCACATACTATTATTAAATACAAACTTCTGAACTTCCTCGTTGAATATATATGCACATATGCTTTGCTACATATCCCGTAGGAAGACTTCGTAAAATCAGGTCACGTGTTTATTTTTCAACTATTCAAGATTTATTTAACTAGTGTTCATGACCCATTGATATGAGTTTTTGAGAGAACTACTAGGTGGTTGTCACTAACAAATATGTTTGAAATTTGCTTCTATCTTTAGTACCTTCTAGAAGTATATGGACATTGGAACACTTGTCCGCTCCAAACCTTATCCTGGTATAATTACGGATGTTTTGCAATATTAATAGCTGTGTGGAATCGCAGTTTTGTTTTACTCATATACATTCTAAAAAGTCATCAATGCAGAGCATGTGACTGCTTTTAATTTGAATCCTTAATCAATTGTGATACAGCTTCTGACGAGGCTCAAAATATATGCCGATATCTTTGTGTTGGTACTGTTTTAAGTGCTACAAAAGTTACCGAACCTTCAAGCCAGTTCATTTCTTGCTGTAAGAAGGCAGAAGTAATGCAAGTAATTCAAGAAGTATCGCCATACGACCAAATATCAAGATAATGTGACTGAGGGTGTCATCGCTCTGTGTCCACGCCCACCACAATCTGTAAGTTATGGGCTGGGTTGGAGTCGTCCTTGGAGCTGCGTGGTTCTCTGTGGTCCCATCATTGTATAACTTGACATATGTTACGCGAATACGTGTAAAATAATCTGGTACCTTTTACGTTTTCAACTTAGCATTCCCGTAGTTTATGTATAGGTTGAATAAAGGGAAGAGATATGAGGTATACATTGAGCAGTTCCAGTTGGCATTGGATTTATCGTTAAGGAAACTGCTTTTTCTTGTGGTTTGGAAGCGATAAAACTATTGTGTTTTTTGAGCTGTGGAAGAGTATTTGCACTTAAACTCGTAATCAGTGTTCACATTACGTTTTGATCGAGGATCACTTTCACCATGTACAGTATATACAGTATAATACACTAGATACTGTAGTTTAGATCTACGATACATTCGTTGTAAGTACCAGACATATGATGATGTATAGACCATGTAATAACATCAAGCACACAATGAATGAATTGGTCAACACGATAATGTTCCCAATTAAATTGGACCAAGAATAATGTTTATCTAATCACATCTACTAACCTGAAAAAGAATACTTGCATACATTATATACTTGCACGCACATTTCTAAAATAAAGAAATACAAGGGGGGAGACGTGTATACAAGTACATATATAATTAACGTAATACTTTTGTGAAACAAGGTAGCCTATGCTCTACAACCAAATAATTATTGAGGGTGTGTGGGTGTCAGGATTATCTACATTTAGTTACTTTCTGTTATCATATTATCAGGTGTTACAATATTTCAAAGATCTCTCAGTGCAAAATTCATAAAATTGAATTCATTTATACCTAAGCTACATTGAAGAAGCGAGAGTGCAGAGCAGTGGCCTTCAAAACATTTTTGAGACTCATTTGACATTGAGAGGTTCTTTTTCTACAATCCGGCCAACGTCCATTGAAAGCAAATAAAATTAATAAACTTTATAATACTGCAGGAGGAATGATTACAAGTACCAATACATAGATAAATCTTCAATTGGAGGTGCTTGAGCTTGAAACTGGTTAGAGAGATGATCCCACCTGGGTTGAAGCTGATACATAGGTGCTCAAAAATTACAATCAGAAGTATGTTCTTAGCTTTTATTTTTAAGTTTGCTTAGCGTCGTGAAATAATATGAGACTACCTCAAGTCTTACCACTTGTAGGCACAGCTGTCCCTAGCTATCACTAGATGTAAGTCGAACATGACGTCACTCGCGCTCATTGCACTTGCGCGAACCAAGGATGATAAATTATAAACGTGGTGGTGCTTACTAAAGATATAGGGTGCTAGCGGAAATGTGCCACAATACCACACTACTGCAATGACACCTTGACGCGATTTAGAAGAAGCACAGGTGATGTTTCATTTACTTAGAGTTGGTTAATGTTTAGGGGCTTGGGATGTACAGTAATAATTATCATCAATCCTGGGCGTATAGGAACATGAAGAATCTGTATGGAAACTTTTGCGGTTTACATTGTTTTCTGTAGGCATTGGAATTGACCTGGCTGTGTGTACCATCCAAGCAAGGAAAAAAACAAACTCTTCTCAGACATCTCCATTAGCCAGATTGACCCCTATTCTAACTATTTCATGCGTATTAAACTCCTCAGATTTGGAACACTGTACACGAAGTGTCAATTTGTGCTCCTACACAACCATGATGGTCCTATGTGACATACTAGACAATTAAGTTTAGTCAGTCATTCAATGTCTGACCATTGAGCCACACAGTTGACATTGGATCAATGCGTGAAGTATTTATGATTAATTAAAGAATTCACTGGATGGTAGCTATGCTCGTTATTATGTCTACTCTCTAAGGACACGTGATGACACACGCATGTCATATTCACGTGACATCGCGAAGTTTTCCAGCATCAAATATGCAGAGCTTCCCGTAAATCATGAAATAGTCACACCCAGTTTCTCTTGTAAGATATTAAAATTACCGAGTTCTTCTCGCTGCATAATCATATGCCTCAGCAAAACACTCTGAAAGTGTTGACATTCTTGAAATGGGGCGGTTTCTCATACGAAAGGCAATCATGCAGGGCATGATGAGACGGGAAGCCAAATTTGGTCTAGCTGTTACATGAGCGTGGTGTGTCTCCATGCAAGCATGGTGTACTGTACATCCTGTAACCCTAATTTCAACCCAGTTTTCAGAAAAGACCAAAGTGAATAAAGAATTTCATCATATCTGCCCTATTTAATGTCTTAATAACTGTCAAATATTTCCACATCCCTGAAAATATATTCGCGGTGAGGGGATGCTGCTTCGTTTAGGGGCTTCGACATCGTGTACTTCAGTGTGTGTTGAAAATTGTCTGATAACCTGTTTTCTTGTGTTCGCTGGAGTAATGTGTGTAATTGCAATTTTAGCAAGTGTGGAAGGACGTCAGTTGTGGCAATAAGTTAGGACACATCCCGGCATCTGCTTGGATTACGTGTAGTAAACCCTGGAACACCACATTCAGGATAGTTGAGGTTGGAATTCAACCACACTCTGTTCAATTATCTTTACAAAGCTGAGTGGACCCTGTTTCTGCCTTTAGACTAGTATAACAATATTTTGTAGAGCCGGGAATCAAACCAAGACCTCAGAGATTGCAGTCAATAACGCCAGCTTGAGTCGATTATTCAGGTTGGTACTTCGTGTCTTGGGCAAATCAAGCACGAACATAATGCACCTAAAACTAAAAACGCAAACCTCGCATGCGAGATTTTTAAATTCCTAGAAGACTGAAAATATTATTTCACGTGGGAAATGAACTTTGAGCCTCACGGTAGGAAAGCAATAGAGGTAATCCTCCTACACAAGTAGGTGATGTTTCGAACGACATGCAGGGATGCGTCACTGGACCACTGATCATCAGAGAATAATTCAAACTGTTTAATTGAATGTTTACGGTTTGAGAAACGATGCAGACCATGGTACAATTCTACCTCGTATAATACGGGAGAAACATATAGCTGAAAGAACATCAATAGCAACAAAAACCAAAAAGATGTTGGTTGCCCTTGGTTCTTACAGTAGTCGCCATGCTGTCTGCTTAGTGTCTTCTCTGTTATTGCTACCAAGGCAAGCACTTGCACGCAATGTATAGCAAAGATGGGCATCCAGTTCAATGAAGTAGACGTTAAAATTTCTTGAACTGAGATGAAATTTCCGACAGTTTTACTCCAGTTTACGTCTCTATAGCACATACAACGGCTGGCTATATGATAATTTCAAAAACGGAAATATAAAGCAGTGTCAATTATCACCACAAGGACGCTGTGATGAATTTCTTGATTTCAGATTTAGATGACTCAGTTTGGAAAAGTGGTTCACCTTTGTAAAAACCCCGGTCCCAAACTGATAGGAACACACCATGAGCGTATCAATGCATCGTGCCTCACATCTACAGTCTGTAGCCTCCAACATTTGCTCCAATTTTAATATACTGATGTACAATTTGAAAAACAAATGTATTTGCTCCCAATAAACCAGTTGCATGTTGCAAACAGGAACGCCGTTGAATTTTAGTTAAACAATTAAAGCTGCTGTGCTGTGCTGTTGTATGAAATCCGTTAAGTTTCATTTAAAAGTTGATGTTGGTGTAACTACCTCGGTGGTTATTACGTTCATGATAAATCGTTGCACAACCATTCATGCACTTTTTTATTGCCATTTAGAAGGCTACATAAATCATAAGGAAAGAAGCTTGGATTTTAAGTGGTTCTTAATTTCACAATTAAAAGCGACAGGACTTCGAATCTGAATCACCGGACGTGACATTTCACCTCAAACATTTCACACTCACTAATCGGGAATCGAACCTAGTCCGCCTTCGTGGGAGCCGGCCAGCTTGACCGCTGCGCCATCAGGGCGCTATATTAAAGGGAGGAACCAGAGGAAGGATATTAGAAGTGAGCCTGTAAGTCCCCAGGGCAAGGTTACAGGATCTCATAACATAGTATCCATCATCGTCCGTTAATTGTGAGCCTCTCAGCTGCACCTTACCTATTTGCACCGTGTGGTCCTTGAACTATCCCAGTTGCTGGGTCCTCAATTGTAGGTGTAATATACCCAGACTTCACTGCCAGAAGGGACTTTAGGAACTAGTTTAATTTGTATTAATGGATCAAATAATCTTCTATTGTGTGCGATCTACTTCGTTTGGATACGCATTTATTCTCTTTGACGTCTTCAGCATTATCGTAATAAATTCCAAACAAATTTCTCCATTTCCCTGTCAAAATTGCACTTCAATCTAGTTAACGAGCAAATGGCTAAGGGATACATTTAGTCACTGTTTAAATATTAGCTGTGAACATGCTCTAAGCAGAGAAAATAAGAATTCGGAGAAATGTAATCCTTATAATTGCCTGGCAGTGCTCGTAATATCCATAAGATATGTTTCTCTAGAAACATGCGAGCAGGCGGATTACAAGACTTCAGAGATGCCTTCAGTTTGCTCTTGGAAAGAGGCTTAACAATTCAGCAAAATGCAATTCAGTATTCCCTCTTTAAATAACACTCATCGAAATATATTGTATATTCAACAAGAGAATTACGATCCCCCTTATCAGCACTTAAATGTAGCAATATCCGATATGACTCCACTGCCCAATTTCTTTGCTTGTATTGAGAGTTTATTAACTTGATATTCTAATGGAAATATTATGTTCATCAGGCTGTTATTTACATAGTAATACTACTACTACTACTACTACTACTACTACTACTACTACTACTACTACTACTACTACTACTACTAATAATAATAATAATAATAATAATAATCGTCTAACATCCCTTTATCTACTTCAGTTAAAGTTAATCTTAACCCCAAAAGGAACTTGAATTTGTCAGTAAGTATACTGATACGTGACTCTTACATTTAAGCACTCTTGAATGGAGTTTTGCAACTTTGGCAATGACGAGTTATTTAGAAATTGCTCATGCTTAATATGATGCCACTACTGACCATTCTATAAAAACTCCTTGAAATCCAGAAATACATAATAACATGACAGTTGCTGCCCTATGATATCTATGGTACTGGACTCGGGTAGAAAACATATTCATTAATAATATCTCAGCTTATTGCTTTGTAGGAGAAAAAAGTTTTAATGGAATTATTCAAGATAGTAGCCGTTAATTCTTCAATTAATGTGTGAAGTATTGCACATTGGGACAGCTCTTTATTCTAGAACACAAAACTGATTGAAAAATACTGCGCCTGTAATAACACATTACAATTGTTTGTAAATAACACATCAGTGTATCTTACGAGTGGTAGGATCACTCACTGTAAGCTGCGGGCAGCAGGGCCCGCCAATGGGTAAAGCTGACGTGACAAATACTAGCTAGAAAGTTTAAATGCTGGCGAAGCACGGTCCTACCCTGTCCAACGTGACGTAAAACATCTATGGTACAATATCCTAACACCACTAAAGACGCGCAAGAATGTCTATTGTAAACAATTATAGGGGCAATAAAATACGAAGCAGCTTTTGACGTAATTGATAGTATTACTTGTCGAATTCTCAATACAGGATAAATGACTCCCTGTCTGAAGGGTGCAAGAGCTATCCTGATACATTAATCGGTGGTCCATAACATGCTGATATAATTTAAGGCTTATATCAATACGCTCTGTCAGTAGGGGAGTAGTAGGAGTTCTAACGAGTGTCATGGCCGCCGCGTGAGTCCAAGCCAATATCTCGTGAACCCAGTGTCGAATGTTGACAAATGAGGTGTCGTTGGACTCTGGCTGACGTCCTCTTTCCTATGGACCACGTATTATATTTTTCAAAAAAAAAAAAAATTGAAAATGTTTGTTTTTGAAAGTAGGCGATAGCTTGAAAACCAAACATGATAGAACGTTGTGTCATAGCTTAAACGAATGGCCTTTATGTCCTTTATATTTTATAATAAAACTTTTTTATATTTGATGTTTTTTTGAAAAAAGTTCAATTTTGAAATTTTTATATTTTGGAAACTAAAGAGTTTACAAAACTTTGTTTGACATAAATGAATGGCCCTGACCCCCTCTACCGGCAAAATAAATTTCAAGCCTCTAGGGCTAAAACTGTTCAGTAGTGGGGTATGGCCGGTTCTACCCATAATCACGGGTGTGCTTGAATACGTATGGCTATCTTGGAAAAAGTTGGTGGTGGGGGAGGACTAGGGTCGAGTGAGGGGTCGTTTAGATGGTATTTTTTCCGCTCTATTTGATGGTGAGGTTATTTTTTTTTTTAATAATGGAATTTGGAAACGCAATTTGAGGTAAACGTAGGTTTTGACATTTTGGTGATATTTAATGAGCTTGTAAGGCTAGAACTATGTGTTGTTTAGGAACGGGGTGACGTCCTCTTTGCTAAGACTGTGTGTTGGTATTTTTTTTTTTTTTTGAAAATTCTCGGTTTTGGATTTTTGATTATTTTGGAAACGGTGAATTTTGGAAAAAAGTTTGTTTGACATTAATGAAAGGTGGGTATGCCCTCTAGGCGGGCAGCAAGGTTCAAAGGTGTAGGAGGAAAAAAAAGATAGCCTACTTTCTAGCGAACATTGGTGATCATTGGCGAACGGATGGTCGGATTTTAATAAATGAGGTGTCATTGGACTCGAGCTGACGTCCTCTTTCCTATAGGCCACTCGTTATATTTTTCAGAATTTTTTTTGAAAAATTTTGTTTTCGAAAGTAGGCGATAGTATGAAAACCAAACATGATAGATTGTTATGCCATAGGTGAAACGAATGGCCCCTATGACCTTTATTTTTTATAATAAAACTTTTTATATTTTGAGATTTTTTGAAAACACTTAAATTTTGAATGTTTACTATTTTGGAAACTAACACGTTGACTAATAAGTTTGTTTGACATAAATGAAAGAACCCTATCTCTTTGACCATCAGAATAAATGTCAAGTCTCTAGGACAAAAAAAAGCTAGGCATTTTTTTGAATTATTATTATTATTATTTTTTTAATAAGAGAGTGTTTGTAGACAGAGAGCCGGTAGCGCGATGTATGGCAAAACGAGGGGTTGCTTTTTGATATTTTTTCCTATGACGAATGAATGAAGGCGAATATTTCGAAATGTGACAAGCATGCTGAGATTTTTACCCCTGGAGGGGATCTTTAACGTTTTAGTTATTGGTAATGAGCGAGATCGCTCTCTGACACAACAGACGGTTGTAGGATATGAACAAGTGATTCTTAGACGTTGGCGATCTCGGTGACCGTGCCCGGAAGAAATGAATAGCTATTTTGGTGGGATGGCGGGAGCAGCTTATGACGGTTGGTTTTGTGACATTTCCTATGACGGATAGAGGCGAATATTTGAAAATGTGTTAAGTGTGCTAGGATTTTTTTACCCCTGAAGGGGATCTTTAACATGCTAGTAAACGGTGATAAGCGAGACTGCTGTCTGGCACAGTAAATGGTTTTAGAATATGGAAACCTATAACATTTGCTCGACCAAGTCATGTGCATGTACGCAAAGAGCCAAAACGGTAAGGTCATTGGCCTGAAATGTTATAAACTAAATATTGAACTGGGTAAAGTCATGTGTTTTAGGATGAAAGTATGTGGTTAACATGATCATGTATTGAGGATGGCCGCTTGCTAGTAATTATTATTACAGTAAAATGTTTAATAATAATAATAATAATAATAATAATAATAAGACACACACACACACATGTTTTGAATGCTAACACGCACACAGTCCAGCTCACTGGTGACTGAATATTGTACCTAGGTAGAGGACTCGTGAGAGCTGTTGCTGACGAGGCAGGATTGTCTACGTCAGCAGGAAGTGTGATATCAGCTTACTTGCCTCGTGGTGGCTAGCAGGTGTGCTGTTTAAGCAGAGACCGCCATTTTGATTCTGAGACAGTAGGACTACCGATGTATAAGAGGTAGCCATTTTGGTTCCATATTAAAAACATGAAACTAGTATAAGGTACACGAATCTTATTCAGATTGAGGAATGTGAAGAGGCGTGGGAACACGTGCGAGAGAGAGACAGAGAACCATTCAAGGTCAAAACGCTGAGAAAATACTACTTGTTGTGTTGCTAGGCTAACTGATAACGATTGCGTTAATCATGCACTTGCCATTTTAGCACACGGACGTATACAGTAGAGCTGTGAAAGAAAAATCCTTTTATTTTTTTGGTAAGTACCTAAAAATGATTATTTTAATAATGTCATGCTAATGAACCTTAAATTTGTAGTTATTGATTAGGTAATTATTGATTTTTTAATTTACTTGTTTGCAGATAACCGGTATACCTTACATGTCTGAGATACAAGAAACCAGTTTACTTTTGAGCCCACTAGAAGGAAACAGCAAGAAACCACTGCAAGTGAAGGTGGGATTATTTTTTTAAACTAACTTGTTTCTCTTTTTGTTTCATATTTTATTTTATGAAATGCATGTACTAACTTGAATTTAGGTATTTATAACGGGTTATTTTATTTATTTTTAGAAACATTGAAAGAAAAGCCTTACCGCCGTAGCAGTAGCTGAAAACCCGAGACGCAGAAAAGTGCAACCATTGTTTCCAGGCAGGGAACTATTTAAAACTCAGGTAACCCCAACATAAAATGCTATTCCATTTTACCACTACTGAAAACTCGTAGACAAAAAAATTCATTACCTGTACATGACTAGGACGATGATTGCTTTCTTGATTAATGACTATGTATTGGCAACCGGTACAAGAACATTTTGGTTGTTTACCGGGAAAGTACAAGGCCATATTGGATTTTGTAAAAAACAACAATTTTAATTTAACTGACATGTCGTTCGCTATAATAATAATAATAATAATAATAATAACAATAATAAAATATTATAATAACAATAATAACAATAATAATAATAATATAATATTAATAATAATATAAACATCGTATGGCCTCGGGTGCCGGGTGCAAGTATTGTTATTTGACACACAGAGGGTAGCTTGCATGTCGAATTTAGTTGTTCCTTGACTATAGAAGTCAAGGAGGTTAGATGTTAGATATCTAATCTCCTTAAACTCTATAGCGCTTTCAAGTAGAAAAATGAGGAACTTTGTACCCTATGAACTCAACGAATATTCACAGGTTTGAGCAAGATAATCTGAACAAACTGACATGACATTCATTTTTGTTTATATATTGGTTAAAGGGGGATGTAAATGACTAAAGCTTTATAAAAAGAAAATAAGTGCATGGGTTACTGTTAGTGCCAACATACAGTTTATTTTAATGGTGTTTTGATATATTAATGTCAATTAACGTTAAAGTTTAATTACAAGTATTGATTGATTGATTGGTTGATTGATTGATTGAGTGATGGGTTATTTTGTTTGTTTTTAGGTGTGGTCATGCGCCATTAACGTATTGAACAGAAAGTGAACAAGCATACATTATGCTTTAAAGTACTCTGTGTTCTTGTGCAACGTTAATAACTTGCAATAAAAAAGTTTTATTATAACACATGGCGTTAGTACCAAATACAACAAGTGAGCAAGTTGGTTTACCTCGTGGGTTAAATTTAAAATCAGAACATGTTCGATGGTTAACATTTTAATCCTGGCCTGTAGGCTTTTTGTCGACACATGAACTTGCAAAAGCCGTTTTTTTTACTTGAACCGAGAAGATGTGGTGCGCTGTGTGTTTTGTAGTATTGAACTTTCACACTGGGAAGAAGGGGACGATCCCTTTAGAGACCATTTGCGATGGTCTCCTGGTTGTCCTTACATGCTTGGAAAACAAGTGGCTAACATACCCGTGTATCCATTTTGCCGAACCATAAGACCATTTGCCGCTTCTTACGTTGCTGAATCACAAATAAATAATAATAATAATAATGATATATTACCAGCCAACAACGGTAGTGTCGATATATGTGGTCCATATGCCATAGACAGTGTTGAATTGGCATGTGCTTTTGAAAATTTGGGAATTTGCAAGACTAAAGCACTAGCACTCCCAGAGTACAGCTCTGTTGAAAAACGTTTAGAATCTTATAAAAATGTTTGGCCATTAATATTAAAACACCTTACCAAACAGCTAAGTGAAGCTGGATATTTTTATACTGGTGAAGGGGATAAAACAATATGTTTTTATTGTGGATTTGCTTTAAAGGATTGGCAAATGACTGATGACCCTTTTGTGCAACACGCTCGTTGGTTACCTAACTGTAAGTACATGGTGTTGCTTTAAGGTCAGGAATTTGTGAACACTATTCGTAAAGAAAACGTGATTGCAGCACAAGACATAGAAGTGCCTTTAGAGTTAGAACATGTGGAGCAAATACATGAGGCTGAAAAGAAAGACTTGTCTCACGTACAGATACAAAAGTGTTACCAACCATTATGTAAAATTTGTTATCAAGATGAACTAGGTGTTGTATTTTTGCCTTGTGGACACATGATAGCCTGTGTCAAGTGTGCATTAGAACTCAACACTTGTGCTATATGCAGAAAAGCTGTATCTGCTATAATTAGGGCATTTCTTGCATAACTGGTATGATTTATTAGCCATGCATAGTGCAAAATCCCTAATTGCACAATATTATTAAAGCTGGTTTAGAGTGTAATAGATATGCTTTTCTTTTGTTTATAGACTACTACAATGAATGTTTTGTATGCTGTTGGGCAAGCATGTGGCTTAGAGACAAAGAAGCTCAGCGAATTGCCAACGCATATTCCATTCCGCATTATCAAGATTCGGAAATTGAAAACAGCTTTGTGATCGTGTGCTTTGTGTATGTGAAAACTTTGAGGCATTTATGCCTACACGGTTTAATGATATGTCGGAGAGTGTTTTTGATGGAGTCAATAATGCTGTACAACCTGTATACTTAATTTATGAAGGTTTTATAAACAATAGGTACATGGTTCGTTCTAATTAAATAAAAAAACAAATGTCAAATAATAATGGAAGATATAAGTCATGACAATGGACTGAAAGAAAAATATGTGTATAGAATAATAATGTTTTAGTGTTTAGTATTGCCTCTAAAAATATTATCATGAAACCAAAAAAATGTATATAAAGTTTGTAAATAAATGAAAATAATGGTACAATGTTGTTTTATTTTCTACAGAAGTCAGAATATTTTACATTGCAGAGTATACATGATTATGACAATAAATGCATACTTAATACAAGTCTTTGCCTTTACGATAGTGTGATATAGTTTTAAAAACAAAACTTGTTGTAGATCTTTTTTCCACGGCGAACAATAGGTATAAAAACGTCATTGTCACTATCATAATGATAAGCAGCATTATGACTATCATTATAATGACCATTAATATCCTCAACATAACTAAAACCAGTCAAATTTTCCTGTTCCTCTTCCTGTTCCTCTTCCTCTACAGTGTCCTCGTATAGAGTCTGAGTGGCTTTTGATAATGTTAAGGGTATTTTGAACATTGAACTATTTTGAGCAGCAATATTATTTTCTTGTACTCGCTTTTTAACATTTTCATGATTTTCTGTTGACAGCAAGAGAGTTTCATGCAGTACACTACATTGATGATCACTGACACTCTAAACCTCACTATTTTTACTTCTTAGCTCACTGCGACATTGTTTTGAACGTTGTTTTGAACAACGCCAAATAACAGTTCCATTTTTATTGGTTCGTCTCACAATATATTAATATCCTTTATAGAATGCATGAGGCTTACCATACCTAGTCACAGATTATTTTTTTTCGTGTAGCCTCCTGAGAGGCCGAGTGCAGGTCTTTCTAGTCGACGCCCGTGGACGACCTGCGCGTCGGGATGAGAGATGGAATGGATGAAGATGAATGTAACTGGGCAAGGATGTGGATGGAAACGGCCGTGGCCTGTCAGAAGGTACTGTCCCAGCATTTGCCTGGTGTTGAAAATGGGAAACCACGGAAAACCATTTCAAGGACAGCCGACGGTGGGGCTGGAACCCACGCGTCTACCGAGTCAGCAGAGAGCTTGGCCCCTTGACCTAACGCAGCGCTTTAGCCCGCGTAGCCACTACTGTCGGTTAGTCTCAGATACTTCCATATCAACTGTCAAGCATAGACTAAGCTCTAGTAAAGACAACTTGGTAATAAGAACAATAGTTTAATGTGCGAGCATATATGGGTGCAAATGTGGGAGCAAAAAAAAAAGTGGGAGCAAAAAGTGGGAGAAAAAATTGGGAGCAAAAAGAGCGAGCAAAAAGTGGGAGCAAAAATTGAGAACAAAAAGTGGGAGCAAAAAAAAAGTAGTAGCAAGTATGGGAGCAAATGTGAAAGCAAAAGTGGGAGCAAGTATGGGAGCATATGTGAAAGCAAAAGTGGGTGCAAAAAGTGAGAGAGAAAACGTGGGAGCAAAAAGTGTAAGCAAAAGTGGGAGCAAATATGAGAGCAAAAAAGTTGGAGCAAAAATGTGGGTGCGAAAAGTGGGAGCAAAACGAGTAAGCAAAAGTGGGAGCAAACAAGTGTGAGCAAATATGGGAGCAGAAAGTGGGAGCAAATGTGAAAGCAAAACTGGGAGCAAAAAGTGAGAGCAAAAAGTGCGAGCAAAAGTGAGTGCACAAAGTGGGAGCAAAATGTGTAAGTAAAAAGTGGGGGCAAATGTGGTGTTTTACTAAAGCAATCTCCCCTAACCTAACCTAACCTAACCTAACTTCACCCAACCTAACTTCACCTAACCTAACTTCTCCTAACCTAACCTTCCAACTCTCAGATCAAAAATTAAATTCTGGCCATAGTCGAGTTGGAACCCAAAACCTCTGGGATAACACCCAAGTATACTAGCCACTACACCGCGAAATGGGCAAATTATCATGCAACACAACAACAAAATAAAAAGTTTCCTGTACTGTAACTCATTGGCTGACAACCATAGTTGAGAATTCAAACCCAAGACCTCAGGACTTTTGTTTTGAACATTATCAGAAATATTATTCCATTTACATTTTGCTGTTGCTTATAGTTATAAGAGTTGGCATTAATATGGGAGCAAAAGTGAAAGCAAAAAGTGGGTGCCAGCATGGCTGGTTGTTGAGACTTTCATATCAACTGAAAATGAAAATCCACAGCCTGCTTCCAGTCTCCGACCGGGTCAGGAATGGAATGAATGAAGCCCCCATCTAGCGGCGAGGATATGGACTGTGCCGGCTGCCGAGGCCTGACGCACTCCTCTGGGGCAATGATTAAATGAATGACAGATGAAATGAAATGATAGTGGAGAGTGTTGCTGGAATGAAATTTTTGACAGGGAAAACCGGAGTACCCGGAGAAAAACCTGTCTGCCTCCGTTTTGTCCAGCACAGATCTCACATGGAGTGACCGGGATTTGAACCACGGACCCAGCGGTGAGAGGCCGGCGTGCTGCCGCCTAAGCCACGGAGGCTTACTTTCGTATCAACTAATACACATAAATGAAATTTTAGTAAAGTGACTTGGCTAATAATAATAATAATAATAATAATAATAATAATAATAATAATAATAATAATAATAATAATAATAATAATTTTAATAATAAAAATAATAATAATAATAATAATAATAGTTTAAAAAAATCAAGGGGATTGATATTTTTCAGGGTGTAATTTCCAAAGTACTGTCAAGAATAATAATTACATGAACAGATTCCAAGAACTCTTGAGTGCTTTTAAGGTTAATGATTGGCTAGGAGTGAGATAGAGCTAGCTAACCTAAGTTAACCTCAGCTCAGTAAACCTAACCTTGTCACATGACATGTTCTACAAGTATAGATTTGCTTTGAGACTGGCTATGACGTCACAGATGAATGGCGGTGGGAGGCTGGACTTGACTTTTTATTACACAAAAACATTTTCCTTTTTGCCAGCATCCCACCGCCATTTATCTGTGACGTCATAGCCAGTCTCAAAGCAAGTCTATACTTGTAGAACATGTCATGTGACAAGGTTAGGTTTACTGAGCTGAGGTTAACTTAGGTTAGCTAGCTCTATCTCACTCCTAGCCAATTATTAACCTTAAAAGCACTCTAGAATTCTTGGAATCTGTTCATGTAATTATTATTCTTGACAGTACTTTGGAAATTACACCCTGAAAAATATAAATCCCCTTGAATTTTTTTAAACTGTTATTATTGTTATTATTATTATTATTATTATTATCCAAGTCACGTTACTAAAATTTAATTTATGTGTATTAGTTGATATGAAAGTCTCAACAACCAGCCATGCTTGCACCCACTTTTTGCTTTCACTTTTGCTCCCATATTAATGCCAACTCTTATAACTATAAGCAACAGCAAAATGTAAATGGAATAATATTTCTGATAATGTTCAAAACAAAAGTCCTGAGGTCTTGGGTTTGAATTCTCAACTATGGTTGTCAGCCAATGAGTTACACTACAGGAAACTTTTTATTTTTTTGTTGTGTTGCATGATAATTTGCCCATTTCGCGGTGTAGTGGCTAGTATACTTGGGTGTTATACCAGAGGGTTTGGGTTCCAACTCGACTATGGCCAGAATTTAATTTTTGATCTGAGATTTGGAAGGTTAGGTTAGGTGAAGTTAGGTTAGGTTAGGTTAGGGGAGATTGTGTTAGTAAAACACCACATTTGCCCCCACTTTTTACTCACACATTTTGCTCCCACTTTGTGCACTCACTTTTGCTCGCTCTTTTTGCTCTCACTTTTTGCTCCCACTTTTGCTTTCACATTTGCTCCCACTTTCTGCTCCCATATTTGCTCACACTTGTTTGCTCCCACTTTTGCTTACACTTTTTGCTCCCACGTTTTGCTCCCACATTTTTTCTCCCACTTTTTATGCTCTCATATTTGCTCCCACTTTTGCTTACACTCTTTGCTTCCAATTTTTTTCTCTCACTTTTTGCTCCCACTTTTGCTTTCACATTTGCTCCCATACTTGCTCCTACTTTTTTTTGCTCCCATATTTGCTCCCAATTTTGCTTACACTTTTACTCTCACTTTTTTCTCTCACTTTTTGCTCCAACTTTTGCTTTCACATTTGCTCTCATACTTGCTCCCACTTTTGCTTTCACATTTACTCTCATACTTGCTCCTACTTTCATTTGATCCCACATTTTGCTCCCAATTTTTGCTCCCACTTTTTGCTCCCATATTTGCTCACACTTTTCTTTCTCTCATATTTGCTCCCAATTTTGCTTACACTTTTTTCTTCGACTTTCTTTTCTCTCACTTTTTTCTCCCACTTTTGCTTTCACATTTGCTCCCATACTTGCTCCTACTTTTTTGCTCTCATATTTGCTCCCACTTTTGCTTACACTTTTTGCTCCCACTTTTTTATCTCTCTTTTTGCTCCCACTTTTGCTTTCACATATGCTCCCATACTTGCTCCCACTTTTGCTTTCACATTTGCTCCCATACTTGCTCCTACTTTTTTTTGCTCCCACTTTTTACTCTCAATTTTTCCTCCCACTTTTAGCTCCCACTTTTTGCTCCCAATTTTTTCTCCCACTTTTTGCTCCCACTTTTTTGCTCCCACATTTGCACCCATATATGCTCGCACATTAAACTATTGTTCTTATTACCAAGTTGACTTTACTAGAGCTTAGTCTATGCTTGGCAGTTGATATGGAAGTATCTGTGACTAGGTATGGTAAGCCTCATGCATTCTATAAAGGATATTCATATATTGTGAAACGAACCAATAAAAATGGAACTGTTATTTGGCGTTGTTCAAAACAACGTTCAAAACAATGTCGCAGTGAGCTAAAAAGTAAAAATAGTGAGGTTTTAAGTGTCAGTGATCATCAAAGTAGTGTACTGCATGAAACACTGTTGCTTTCAACAGAAAATCATGAAAATGTTAAAAAGCGAGTACAAGAAAATAATATTGCTGCTCAAAATAGTTCAATGTTCAAAAAACCCTTAATATTATCAAAAGCCACTCAGACTCTATACGAGCACACTGTAGAGGAAGAGGAACAGGAAGAGGAACAGGAAAATTTGACTGGTTTTAGTTATGTTGAGGTTAATAATGGTCATTATAATGGTAGTCATAATGCTGCTTATCATTATGATAGTGATAATGACGTCTTTATACCTATTGTTCGCCGTGGAAAAAAGCTCTACAACAAGTTTGTTTTTAAAACTATATCACACTATCGTAAATGCAAAGACTTGTATTAAGTATGCATTTATTGTCATAATCATGTATACTCTTCAATGTTAAATATTCTGACTTCTGTAGAAAATAAAACAACATTGTACCATTATTTTCATTTATTTACAAACTTTATATTCATTTTTTTGGTTTCATGATAATATTTTTAAAGGCAATACTAAACACTAAAACATTATTATTCTATACACATATTTTTCTTTCAGCCCATTGTCATGACTTATATCTTCCATTATTATTTGACATTTGTTTTTTTATTTAATTAAAACGAACCATGCACCTATTGTTTTTAAAACCTTCATAAATTATGTGTACAGGTTGTACAGCATTATTGACTTCATCGAAAACACTCTCCGACTTATCATTAAACCGTGTAGGCAGAAATGTCTCAAAGTTTTCACATACACAAAGCACACGATCACCATATGCTGTTTTCAATTTCCGAATCTTGATAATGCGGAATGGAATATGCGTTGGCAATTCGCTGAGCTTCTTTTTCTCTAAGTCACATGCTTGCCTAACAGCATTCAAAACATTCATTGTAGTAGTCTATAAACAAAAGAAAAGCATATCTATTACACTCTAAACCAGCTTAAATAATATTGTGCAATTAGGGATTTTGCACTATGCATTATACTAGTTATGCAAGAAATGCCCTAACTGTATCAGATACTGCTTTTCTGCATATAGCACAAGTGTTGAGTTCTAATGCACACTTGACACATGCTATCATGTGTCCACAAGGCAACAATACAACACCTAGTTCACCTTGATAACAAATTTTACATAATTGTTGGTCACACTTTTGTATCTGTTCGTGAGACAAGTCTTTCTTTTTAGCCTCATGTATTTTCTCCACATGTTCTAATTCTAAAGGCACTTTTATGTCTTGTGCTGCAATCACGTTTATTTTACAAATAGTGTTCACAAATTCCTGAACTTTAAGCAACACCATGTACTTACAGTTAGGTAACCAACGAGCTTGTTGCACAAAAGGGTCATCAGTCATTTGCCAATCCTTTGAAGCAAATCCACAATAAAAACATTGTTTTATCCCCTTCACCAGTATAAAAAAAATCCAGCTTCACTTAGCTGTTTGGTAAGGTGTTTTAATATTAATGGCCAAACATTTTTATAAGATTCTAAACGTTTTTCAACAGAGCTGTACTCTGCGTGTGCTAGTGCTTTAGTCTTGCAAATTCCCAATTTTTCAAAAGCACATGCCAATTCAACACTGTCTATGGCATATGGACCGCATATATCGACACTACCGTTGTTGGCTGGTAATACATCATTATTATTTATTTGTGATTCAGCAACGTAAGTAGCGGCCATTGGTCTTATGGTTCGGTAAAATGGATACACGGGTATGTTACTCACTTGTTTTCCAAGCATGTAAGGACAACAAGGAGGCCATTGCAAATGGTCTCTAAAGGGATCATCCCCTTCTTCCCAGTGTGAAAGTTCAATACGACAAAACACACAGCGCACCACATCTTCTCGGTTCAAGTAAAAAAAAACGGCTTTTGCAAGTTCATGTGTCGACGAAAAGCCCACAGGCCAGGATTCAAATATTAACCATCGATCATGTTCTGATTTTAAATTTAACCCACGTGGTAAACCAACTTGCTCACTTGTTGTATTTGGTACTAACGCCATGTGTTATAATAAAACTTTTTTTTATTGCAAGTAGTTAACGTTGCACAAGAGCACAGAGTACTTTAAAGCCTAATGTTTGCTTCTTCACTGTCTGTTCACTACGTTAATGGCGCATGACCACACCTAAAAACAAACAAAATAACCCATCACTCAATCAATCAATCAATCAATCAATCAATCAATCAATCAATACTTGTAATTAAACTTTAACGTTTATTGACTTTAATATATCAAAACACCATTAAAATAAACTGTATGTTGGCACTAACAGTAACCCATGCACTTATTTTCTTTTTATATAGCTTTAGTCATTTACATCCCCCTTTAACCAATATATAAACAAAAATGAATGTCATGTCAGTTTGTTCAGATTATCTTGCTCAAACCTGTGAATATTCGTTGAGTTCATAGGGTACAAAGTTCCTCATTTTTCTACTTGAAAGCGCTATAGAGTTTAAGGAGATTAGATATCTAACATCTAACCTCCTTGACTTCTATAGTCAAGGAACAACTAAATTCGACATGCAAGCTACCCTCTGAGTGTCAAATAACAATACTTGCACCCGGCACCCGAGGCCATACGATATTAATATTATTATTAATATATTATTATTATTAATATTATTATTATTATAGTGAACGACATGTCAGTTAAATTATTTTTTTTGTTTTTTACAAAATCCAATATGGCCTTGTAAATTTCCCGGTAAACAACCAATATGGTCTTGTACCGGTTGCCAATACATAGTCATTAATCAAGAAAGCAATCATCGTCCTAGTCATGTACAGGTAATGATTTTTTTTGTCTGCGAGTTTTCAGTAGTGGTAAAATGGAATAGCATTTTATGTTGGGCTTACCTGAGTTTTAAATTGTTCACTGTCTGGAAACAATGGTTGCACTTTACTGCGTCTCGGGTTTTCAGCGACTGCTACGGCGGTAAGGCTTTTCTTTCCAAGTTTCTAAAAATAAATAAAATGTACCGTTATAAATACTTAAATTCAAGTTAGTACATGCATTTCATAAAATAAAATATGAAACAAAAAATGAAACAAGTTAGTTTAAAAAATAATCCCACCTTCACTTGCAGTGGCTTCTTGCTGTTTCCTTCTAGTGGGCTCAAAGGTAAACTGGTTTCTTGTATCTCAGACATGTATGGTATACCGGATATCTGCAAACAAATAAATTAAAAATCAATAATTACCTAATCAATAACTACAAATTTAAGGTTCATTAGCATGACATTATTAAAATAATCATTCATAGGTACTTACCAAAAAAATGAAAGGATTTTTCTTTCACAGCGCTACTCTATACGTACGTGTGCTAAAATGGCAAGTGCATGACTAACGCAATCGTTATCAGTTAGCCTAGCAACAGAACAAGTTGTATTTTCTCAGCGTTTTGACCTTGAATGGTTCTCTGTCTCTCTCTCTCGCACGTGTTCCCACGCCTCTTCACATTCCTCAGTCTGAATAAGATTCGTGTACCTTATACTAGTTTCATGTTTTTAATAAGGAACCAAAATGGCTATCTCTTATACATCGGTAGTCCTACTGGCTCAGAACCAAAATGGCGGTCTCTGCTTAAACAGCACACCTGCTGGCCACCACGAGGCAAGTAAGCTGATATCACACTTCCTGCTGACGTAGACAATCCTGCCTCGTCAGCAACAGCTCTCACGTGTCCTCTACCTAGGTACAATATTCAGTCACCAGTGAGCTGGACTGTGTGCGTGTTAGCATTCAAAACATGTGTGTGTGTGTCTTATTATTATTATTATTATTATTATTAAACATTTTACTGTAATAATAATTACTAGCAAGTGGCCATCCTCAATACATGATCATGTTAACCACATACTTTCATCCTAAAGCACATGACTTTACCCAGTTCAATATTTAGTTTATAACATTTCAGGCCAATGACCTTACCGTTTTGGCTCTTTGCGTACATGCACATGACTTGGTCGAGCAAATGTTATAGGTTTCCATATTCTAAAACCATTTACTGTGCCAGACAGCAGTCTCGCTTATCACCGTTTACTAGCATGTTAAAGATCCCCTTCAGGGGTAAAAAAAATCCTAGCACACTTAACACATTTTCAAATATTCGCCTCTATCCGTCATAGGAAATGTCACAAAACCAACCGTCATAAGCTGCTCCCGCCATCCCACCAAAATAGCTATTCATTTCTTCCGGGCACGGTCACCGAGATCGCCAACGTCTAAGAATCACTTGTTCATATCCTACAACCGTCTGTTGTGTCAGAGAGCGATCTCGCTCATTACCAATAACTAAAACGTTAAAGATCCCCTCCAGGGGTAAAAATCTCAGCATGCTTGTCACATTTCGAAATATTCGCCTTCATTCATTCGTCATAGGAAAAAATATCAAAAAGCAACCCCTCGTTTTGCCATACATCGCCCCCGTCGAAATAGCCATTTCCAGTATCCACCAAGGCCAATCATAACCTCGTTGTAACATACGCCAAGCTCTACCGGCTCTCTGTCTACAAACACTCACTTATTAAAAAACAAAATTAAAATGCCTAGTTTTTTTGTCCTAGAGACTTGACATTTATTTTGATGGTCAAAGAGATAGGGATCTTTCATGTATGTCAAACAAACATATTTGTCAACGTGTTAGTTTCCAAAATAGTAAACATTCAAAATTGAAGTGTTTTCAAAAAATCTCAAAATATAAAAAGTTTTATTATAAAAAAATAAAGGTCATAGGGACCATTCGTTTCAACTAAGGCATAACATTCTATCATGTTTGGTTTTCAAACTATCGCCTACTTTCAAAAACAAAATTTTTCAAAAAAAAAATTGAAAAATATAACGAGTGGTCTATAGGAAAGAGGACGTCAGCTTGAGTCCAACGACACCCCATTTATTAAAACCCGACCATCCGTTCGCCAATGATCACCAATGTTCGCTAGAAAGTAGGCTATCATTTTTTTCCTCCTACACCTTTGAAACTTGCTGCCCACCTATAGGGCATAGCCACCTTTCATTAATGTCAAACAAACTTTTTTCCAAAATTCACCGTTTCCAAAATAATCAAAAATCCAAAACCAAGAATTTTCAAAAAAAATAAAATAATACCAACACACAGTCTTAGCAAAGAGGACGTCATCCCGTTCCTAAACAACACATCGTTCTAGCCTTACAAGCTCATTAAATATCACCAAAATGTCAAAAACGTACGTTTACCTCAAATGCGTTTCCAAATTCCACCCATTTTATAAAATTACCTCACCATCAAATAGAGCGGAAAAATTACCATCTAAACGACCCCTCACTCGACCCTAGTCCTCCCCCACCACCAACATTTTCCAAGATAGCCATACGTATTCAAGCACACGCGCAATTATGGGTACAACCGGCCTTACCCCACTACTGCACAGTTTTAGTTCTAGAGGCTTGAAATTTATTTTTCCGGTAGAGGGGGTCAGGGCCATTCATTTATGTCAAACAAAAGTTTTTGTAAACTCTTTAGTTTCCAAAATATAAAAATTTCAAAATTAAACGTTTTTCAAAAAACATCAAAAATAAAAAAGTTTTATTATAATGTATAAAGGACATAAAGACCATTCGTTTAAGCTGTGGCACAAGATTCTCTCATGTTTGGTTTTCAATCTATCGCCTACATTCAAAAACAAAAATTAAAATTTTTTTTTTTGAAAAATATAATACGTTGTCCATAGGAAAGAGGACGTCAGCCAGAGTCCAACGACACCTCATTTTCCAACATTCGACCTTGGGTTCACGAGATATTGGCTTGGACTCACGCGGCGGCCATGACACTCGTTAGAACCCCTACTACTCCCCTACTTCTGTCATTCATAGGATTATCGAGAAAGTGTTTGATAAGCACCTTGCAGTGTATATTATGATTAACCATTACCAGTGGGACTTTGCAGCCTCATGCTGTCTCCCATATGGGCATTGTTTACTGAAAGTCAATCGATCTATTTTTCTCATGTGTTCACAATTTAACTGCACTCAACATGACAAAAAAAAACACTTCCGTCACAAAATTTCGAATGACCTGCAATTGAGTTCATATCTGAGCACCAAGCGAGAAATGAGGCCATACATGTGTTCTGTACACCCTCTTGTTTGATCCCAAGATTATGGTTTACACTTGGTTATGAATATCATGTCTAGACAGAAAAGTCCATCTACTCAACAGTACGGGTGTGTGTAGCTGCCAATTTGTTGTGTTGTTTTGGACTGTTCGTTAGAATATCCTGTAGATAAGATTGTGACAATAATGGAGGATTCGCATTATTTTTTGCCTATGAGGTATAGGCATGTGAGAACACCATTCGTCCGTGTGTGTGATTGTATTCCTCTCTAATATGATTCAATTGGCAGAGGCGATTTCAATGAAATTTGGTAAGAATTCACTACTACGCCATCTGACCCCGTGCCTTTCAAATCAAAGTGTCATGATTTCAAAATGGTGGCCGCTAGAAATATTTAACCGGCATTTAATATCTTCAAAACTATTTCTGCAATGAACATGATATGCTCTATGGTGATAGAGGCTACTCAACAAGTTCACCAAGTGACTTTCAAAAGCTTGACAAGCACAGACCCAACATGGTGACTCAACGAAATTAAAATATTTGAATGCGCTTTACTCACAACTCATTAATCCGAGTGCAGTGAAACTTGGTGCGGTAAATTTCATACAAGGATTAATATATTGACATCTAAAGGAATTCAGTCGTTTTAAGAAATATTCAAGATTGCGGGTGTGCATCATTCTGAAATCATGTTTTTATTCTCTGTGTCCTATGAAGGTGTTGTAAGTACGAGTTCGTATGGAGAACCACCATAATAATCTACGTCTGCCCGTACAGTACATAACTCTATAGCCAAATTATAAAACATTCTAACATTCTGGCCACGAGAAATATTTCGCCGGTTCTCAATAACTCTGAAACTATTACAGCGATAAAGACTTATATTTATTATGGTGACAGAAGTTTACAAAGTACATTAAGTACATACATGTGACTTTCATGAACATAATGAACTCAAATTAAATAAACATGGCGGCTATGTGAATTTCAAATACTTCAAATACCCTTTCTTGTGATGTAATTATCTGAGCAATGTTTAATTTCATACTGCGAATAATAATATACAGTTAAGTATATAGGCATCTAATTTGATCAATTGTTTTTAAGAATTCATGATGGCAACGGTGAAACATTTAAAAATATATATTTATTTCTCGTATCTTATTCAAACAATCGAATTTAAAGTGTGTATAATGAACCATCATAATAATATTTATTTTCTGGCACATAACTCTGTGGCCTACACTGAAACCATTCTAAAATGACAGCCGCGAAATTTATTTAACCAGTACTCAATATCTCCAAAATTACCTTAGAATTAAACTAAAGTTTTGTTGGTTGATAGATAACTATTAAGTGAAAACACACATGTGACTTTAAAGAACCTCATAAACACAGAAAACATCGTAGCCACGCGAATTTGAAATACAGCATTTAAATGAACTTTTGGCGATCTAGGCATTCACGCGCAGTTAATCGTGGTACAGAGAATCTTAATTTAGAGTTTAATATACAGGGCTCTAATTTGTTTGATTGTTTTCAAAAATTAGAGATGGAGGCAGTGCAAAATTTTAAAAGTATATTTTTATTTCTCGTATCCTATTCAAGCGATCAGTGAGAAGCTTCGTATAATGAACCAAAATAATAATCTATATCCAAAACCACTGAATTCCTTAGCTTACCTTTCGTTAACGATAGATGCCTTGCATTTGATTTTTCTTGAAAATTTAGTCCCGTTACTCGTTTTTGAAAATTGCCATCTCTACGGGAGGAGTCATGATTATCCGATACTGAAAGATATATGGTGTATTCTAGCACGTAATGTTCCATTCTGGTGGTGATGGTGGTGGTGATTTCCATAAGGGGCAGAACACCGAGGTCATCTGCTCCAATTTTATGTTCTAGTTATCGTAAATTATCCATAATACGTATGATTAATTCTGAAAAGGAACATGTATTTATCTGAAATACTACCGAAAAACTTCTGCTAACTGTAGTTTAGTGTGTAGTTATCACTTACAGTACATCCAGATTTGTACAGGTAATCTCCCTTGGGGCTTGAATTAAGTTCTCATTCCAGCCTTTCCCTGGGATGAGTATGGAAAATCATGGGATAATTAGGTAAAAACCATATTAAAATATACAAAGAAAGGCGTAGCCAATTTCTGCATATGAAAATGGACTCTGAAATATCATTACAAAATAACGGCACGCTTTCCGTAGTTCACACATCTCTGGTCTCACCATTTCTTAAATATTCATCTGCGTTCACAGTTCTCTCTCAATGGAGTACCGGTACGATAATGTGGGTAGAAATTCTGTCGACAGGGAGAGCGGAATTCCTATTGAAAATAGAGATATGTGAAGAGGGTTGTATGAATGAAAGGGGAAGCAATGCTCTGGAATGCTGAACATTTAATTGGACTAGCCGAAGATATATTAGGAAGATCGAGGGACACGCTTAGAATTGTCCAGTTGATGGATGATCCTCTTTCAAATTATGGTTTCAGAACCTCCCACACTTGCAGCCAAACTTGAATGCTCTTTAACATGCCAGTAAATATACCACCAGGATGATGTTTGTATTCAAGCTCTCTTAAAAATATTGATCAGAGTTAAGGCCGAATCCTTTCTCGGGTTTTGAATACTACTATATTACTCAACCATTTGTACCACTCACCTCGAGCAATGATACCTCCATTCAACAGTATTTGTTCACCCTATTTCAGAAGATACATGTTGCAGTGATGACAGCAATCTCAACGATATCCATAAAATATCTTATCTGTGCCCTGTTCATCTTACAGTTGGAAAGTAATTCCTATATAGGCTTCGAGAGTTACGGTCAACTACACACATCAAAAAAAGTTTTGCATCACCTCGGTTCCAAGAGTTCCGGAACCTTTAAATACAAAGGGAATAGAGATCAACACAAACAACATTTCAGCTCGTTTTATTGCTCATGAGACCCACACATTGCATGTTGTACCATCATACAGCTAGACTTTCAGCATTTGTGGTCCAGATTGCAGTACACACCACTACCTCTAATACCCAGTAGCACGTCCTCTTGCATTGATGCATGCCTGTATTCGTCGTGGCATACTATCCACAAGTTCATCAAGACACTGTTGGTCCAAATTGTCCCACTCCTCAACGACAATTCGGCGTAAATCTCTCAGAGTGGTTGGTGGGTCAAGACGTCCATAAACAGCCCTTTTCAACATATCCCAGGCATGTTCGATAGGGTTCATGTCTGGCGAACATGCTGGCCACTGTAGTCGAGCGATGTCGTTATCTTGAAGGAACGCATTCACAAGATGTGCACGATGAGGTCGAGAATTGTCGTCCATGAAGACAAATGCCTCTCCAATATTCTGCCGATATGGGTGCACTATGGGTCGGAGGATGTCATTCAGGTATCGTAAAGCCGTTTCGGAGCCTTCCATGACCACCAGTGGCATACGTCGGCCCCACATAATGCCACCCCAAAACATCAGGGAACCACCACCTTGCTGCACTCGCTGGACAGTGTGTCTAAGACGTTCAGCCTGACCAGGGTGCCTCCAAACACGTCTCCGACGATTGTCTGGTTGAAGGCATATGCGACACTCATCGGTGAAGAGAACGTGATGCCAATTCTGTGGGGTCCATTCAGCATGTTGTTGGGCCCATCTGTACCGCGCTGCATGGTGTCGGGGTTGCCAAGCTGGACCTCGCCATGGACGTCGGGAGTGAAGTTGCGCATCATGCAGCCTATTGCGCACAGTTTGAGTTGAAACACGACGTCCTGTGGCTGAACGAAACGCATTATTCAACATGGTGGCATTGCTGTCAGGGTTCCTCCGAGCGGCAATCCGTAAGTAGCGGTCATCCACTACAGTAGTAGCCCTTGGGCGGCCTGAGCGAGGCCTGTCATCGACAGTTCCTGTATCTCTGTACCTCCTCCATGTCCGAACAACATCGCTTTGGTTCACTCTGAGACGCCTGGAAACTTCCCTTGTTGAGAGCCCTTCTTGACACAAAGTAACAATGCGGACGCGATCGAACTGCGGTATTGACCTTCTAGGCATGGTAGAACTACAGACAACATGAGCAGCGTACCTTCGTCCTGGTGGAATGACTGGAACTGATCGGCTGTCGTACCCCCTCCGTCTAATAGGCCCTGCTCATGCATGGTTGTTTACATCTTTGAGCAGTTTTAGTGACATCTATGAACAGTCAAAGGGACTGTATCTTTGATACAATATACACAGTCAACGTCTATATGCCGGCGATCTGGGAACCGAGGTGATGCAAAACTTTTTTTGATGTGTGTATGTTGAAATACCAGCAGAGTAGGGCATTTGGTAATTAAAAGATTGTAATTATCAAGATAAATATTATGTTTATATGTCTTGTTGTTATTCGTTCAGCCAGTGATTACTATTACACACAGTCTGTAATCACGCGAGTAATTGCAGCTGCAATCGGGCACGAATTCTCTCACAATCAGGGGTGTCAAATAATGTAAAATAGGATTAATTTCCAATTCCTTACAAACAAGATTATATTAAGCCTAATCTTATATATTAAAATAGTCAGGTAGAAATGTAATCTTTTACTAAAACTGAAATATCATGAGAAGTATTTGCCCTACGTCAACGTTTGTTGTTTTAGATTGTAATGCACGTGACGCATTGTAGATTGAGTCCCAACTGTCCTGCTTATGTCAGCCGTGTATTAAAATAATTGCCAAGTTTCAATTAACCAAGGTCAAATTTCACCTTTTATTTCCATTTCCGTTATCATTCATCCCTTCAGGGTAGGCTTTTCCCACGGACTAAGCGAGAGATCCCATATCTACCGCCACAGAGGGCACTGTACTGGAGCTTGAGACACTGATTCAGGGGATACAACTGGGGAGTGTGACTAGCACTTCGCCCAGGCGGCCTCACCTGCAAAGTGAACAGGGGCCTTTTGAAGGTATTGGAAGAGTAGGAGGGTTAGGCAAGGAAGATGGAAGGAGGAACTGACACCGAATTTTATTTTCGATTGGAGCAATTCTCAATATTTTAATCCTATGCTAAGTGTTTAACATGCAAATTAGATGTCTTGAACTGTGCAAGAAACCCATTTCTGAGACTGTGTGAAGAATATCACGTGGTTGGCAACAAGGGGATATTTGGTTCGCGAGATAACAATAGAAAAGAGAAAGGAAAGAGGTTGCCTTGACACGTGTCTTCATTATTAGTGCGAATCTAATGTGTCAACTCAAGTTGTAAATTATGTGATTGGTTGTCGCTAGGAGGCGAGGCTCTTGAAAATGAAACTCCTCATGAAGTACGTGATTTAAAGATATAATTAATGCAAGAGCAATTATCCAACATTAATATATATGAAAATGTGCAGAATATAATGAAGTATACTTCCATTATTTTTGAGAAGAAGTTTCAATACGGAGTACGATGAATGTAAGCATTTTATAATGTACCGCCAAGGTTTCCCGCGACGTTAGAAATGGCGCTGAATTATGAATCAAAGAGGAGAACAGCAGAGGCATTAGGAAACAACTGTATAGTGTTATCAGAGGTAAAATAAAACCAATGAATACCATAAAGGCCCTTGAATATGAAAATGGAAATCTGGTTAGGACAGATAGTGACATGAGGGAAGTCCTGAAGAACCATTTTGACCACCTACTGAATAGACCAGTTCAAGAACAAAATATAGAACGAAAATCCACGCCTACAATGAGGAACCTCCCATCACTTGGACGGAAAGTGAGGCAGGCTTAAAATCTATGCCTAAAGAAAATCTTCAGGTGCAGATGAAGTGAATGCAGACATGATAAAGGCAGCAGGCATCCAGGGCATACAAGGCTGTACAGAGTACTCAATGCCATATGGACAGACAACAAAATACGTGCAGATTGGAGCAAGGGTGTTATAATTCCGCTGTTTAAGAGAGGCAGCAGAAGGAAACCCACCGACTATAGAGGAATAACCTTGCTGCCTCATGGGCTGAAAATTCGAGAGAAGATCGTAGATAGAAGATTAAGAACCATCATAGAACCACAGTTGGAGGAGAAATATGGTTTCAGAAATAACAGATCGACCACCCGCATGCTGATGAAAAAATATAGGGAGAAAGGCAAGAACCTATTTATTGTATTCCTGGATATAGAGAAGGCCTATGATAGTGTTATAAGATATAAGATCTGGGAGGGCCTGAGGAAAAGAAATGTGCCTGAGGAACTAGTAAGGAAAGTTCAGATGCTGTACAAAGATTGTATTAGCTGTGTACAAATTGGGGAAGGACGATCATCATGGTTTGAGACCAAGAGTGGAGTTCAGCAAGGCAGTGCACTGTCCCCAATACTGTTAATCACTATTATGAATAATACGTAGGGGGGTAATAGGAGTTCTAACCCACAAGGTTCTCAAAAGGTTAGTACACACTTTTGCTTATTCATATCTCGTGAACCCATGGTCGGATTTTAACAACTGAGGTATCTTTGCACTCAGGCTGATGTCCTCTTTCCTCTGGATCACTCGTTATATTTTTCATTTTTTTTAAATTTTGGTTTATGAAAGTAGGCGATAGTTTTTAAACTTATTACGATAGAACGTTGCGCAATGGTTCAAACGAATGGCTTTTATCTCCTTTATTTTTTATAATAAAACGTTTGAATTTTTTGAGATTTTTTCAAAACACTCAAATTTTCAAATTCAAATATTTTGAAAACCAGGAAGTTTACAAAAATGTTTGTTTAAAGTAAATGAATGGTCCTGACCCCCTTTACCCCAAAAATACATTTTAAGTCTCTAGAACAAAAACTTGTAGTAGTGCTAGGTTGTGGTTCTGCCTCAGCCTACTTTCCTAAGAACTTTGCCGATATCTCCCGAACGCATGGTTAGATTTTAACGAACGAGGTGTTGTTGGCGTTGGGATGACGTCCTCTTTGCTAAGAATGTGTGTAGGTATTTTTTTTTTTTGAAAATTGTTGGTTTCGACATTGGTGCTATTTTGGAAACGGTGAATTTTAGAAAAACGTTTCTTTGACGTTAATGAAAGGCCCCCAGGCCCTCTAGGGGGAAAGCAAGTTTCAAGTGTGTAGGACAAAAAAAATGATAGCCTACTTTCTCGCGAACATTTGCGATAATTCGCGAACGCAGGGTCGGATTTTAATGAATGTGGTGTTGTTGGCATTGGGATGACGTTCTCATTGCTATGAATGCGTGTTGGTATTTTTTAAAATTGAAAATTGTTTTTTTTTGACAATGGCGCTAATTTGGAAACGGTGAGTTTGGGGAGAACGTTTCTTTGACGTGAATGAATGAATGATCCTGACCCCCTCTACCACGAAAATAAATTTCAAGTCTCTAGGACAAAAACTATGCATTTAAATAAAGAGTGTTTGTAGACAGAGAAAGACGAAACCGCGGTGGTGTGTTACAACGAGGCTATCACTGGCCATGCTGAAAACAGCAAATGGCTATTTCGAGGGGGCGATAAAACGATAGAAAGAGGGGTCGCTTTTCGATATTTTTCCTATGACAAATGGAGGCTAATAATCCAAAACGTGTAAAGCGTGCTAAGATTTTTTACCCCTGAAGGGGATCTTTAACATGCTAGTAAACGGTAATAAGCGAGACCGCTGTCAGGCACAGCAAATGGTTGTAGAATATGAAAACCTATAACATTAGTTCGACCAAGTCATGTGTCAAAACGGTTATGTCATTGCCTTGAGATGTTAAAAACTAAATATTGAACTGGGTGAAGTGATGTGTTGTAGGGTGAAAGTATGTGGTTAACATGATCATGTATTGAGGATGGTCGCTTGCTAATTATTATTATTATTATTATTATTATTACAGTAAAATATTTAAGAATAATAATAATAAGACACACATGTTTTCATTGCTAACACACGCAGTCCTGCTTGCGTGACAGTGAATACTGTACCTAGCCAGAGGCCTTGTCAGAGCTGCTAATGCTGATTAGACAGAAATGTCTACGTGGGCAGGAAGGGCAGTGTTAAGTTACATGGCTGGTGGCTAGCAGGTGTGACGTTTAAGCAGAGACCACCATGTTGGTTCTTAGACAGTCGTACTACCGATGAATAAGAGGCAGCCATTTTGGTTCTTTATTAAAAAGATGAAACTAGTAAAAGTTACGCGAATCTCTTTGAGCTTGAGGAATGCGGGGAGGCGTGGGAAACATGTGAGAGACAGACAACAGTTCAAGGTCGAAACGCTGATAAAATGCAATTCTCTGTGTTGCTAAGCAGACTGATAACGATTGTGTTAGTGACGCACTTGCCGTTTTGGCAAACGGACGTATACAGTAGAGCTCTGAACTGAACTTTGGAAGAAAAATCCTTTTGTTTTCTTGGCAAGTACCTATTAATGATTATTCTAATAATGTAATGCTAATGAACCTTAAATTTGTAGTTATTGATGAGGTAATTAATGATTTTCTTACTTTTTCGTTTACCGATAATCGGTATAGCTGTCATGTCTGAGAGAGAGATCATTGCACTTTTGAGCCCACTAGAAGAAAACAGTAACAAGCCAGTACAAGTCAAGGTGAGATTTTTTTAACTAACTTGTTTCAATTTTTGTTTGATACTTTTTATTTTATTTTATGAAATGCATGTATTAACCTGAATTTAGGTATTTATGGCAGTATATTTTATTTACTTTTAGAAACTTGGAAAGAAAAGCTTTACCGCTGTAGCTGTCACTGAAAACCCGAGACGCACTAGAGTACAACCATTGTTCCCAAGCAGTGAACTATTGAAAACGCAGGTAAGCCTAACTTAAAATGCTATTCCATTTTACCACTACTGAAAACTAGTAGACAAAAAAATTCATTACCTGTACATGACTAGGACGATGATTGCTTTCTTGATTAATGACTATGTATTGGCAACCGGAACAAGACCATATTGGTTGTTGACCGGGAAAGTACAAGGCCATATTGGATTTTCTAAAAAAAAAAAAAAAAAATCAACCGATGGGTGGTTCCCTAGGGACTCAACGAATATCCACAGGTTTGAACTTGATAATCTGAACAAAATGACATGACATTCATTTTTTGTTTATATATTGGTTAAAGGGGGATGTAAATGACTGCAAATTTATAAAAAAAATAAGTAGATGGGTTACTGTCAGTGCCGACATACAGTTTATTTTTAAATATTATTGATGGTGTTTTTAATTTTATGTCAATTAACGTTAATGTTTTATTTACAAGTATTGATGGATTAATTGATTGATGGGTTATTTTTTTGTTTTTTAGGTTTGATCATGCGCCATTAACGTAGTGAATAGACAGTGAACAAGCATACATTATGCTTTAAAAGTACTCTGTGTATTGTGCAACGTTAATAACTTACAATAAGAAAAAGTTTTATTATAACACATGGCGTTAGTACCAAATACAACAAGTGAGCAATTCGGTTTACCACGTGGGTTAAATTCAAAATCAGAAAACGATCGCTGGTTAACATTTGAATCTTGGCCTGTATGCATTTTTTCGGCACATAAACTTGCTGGAGCGGGTGTTTATTACTTGAACCGAGAAGATGTTGTACGGTGTGTGTTTTGTTGTATTGAACTTTCACACTGGGAAGAAGGGGATGATCCCTTCAGAGACCATTTGTGATGGTTTCCTCATTGTCCTTACATGCTTGGAAAACAAGTGGGTAACATACCAGTGTATAATTTTTACCGAACCACAAGGCCATTTGCTACTACTTACGTTGCTGAATCAAAAATAAATAAATAATAATAATGATGTATTAACAGCCAACGGTAGTGTCGATATATGTGGTCCATATGCCATAAACAGTGTTGAATTGGCTTGTGCTTTTGAAAAATTGGGAGTTTGCAAGACTAAAGCACTGCCACACCCAGAGTACAGCTCTGTTGAAAAACGTTTAGAAAAATAAATGTTTGGCCATTAATATTAAAACACCTTACAAAAGAGCTAAGTAAAGCTGGATTTTTTTATACTGGTGAAGGGGATAAAACAATATGTTTTTATTGTGGATTTGCTTTAAAGGATTGACAGATGACTGATGACCCTTTTGTGGAAAACGCTCGTTGGTTACCTAACTGTAGATACATGGTGTTGCTTAAAGGTCAGGAATTTGTGAACACTATTTGTGAACAAAACGTGATTGCAGAACAAGAGATGAAAGTGCCTTTAGAGTTAGAACACGCGGTTCAAATACATGAGGGTGAAAAATAATGTGTCTGACCAACAAATTCAAAAGTGTGACCAACAATTATGTAAAAATTTGTTATCAAGAGGAACTAGGTGTTGTATATTTGCCTTGTGGACACTTGATAGCCTGTGTCAAGTCTGCATTTGCACTTAACACTTGTGCTATATGCAGGAAAGTAGTATATGCTACAGTTAGGGCATTTATTGCATAAATAGTATAATTTATTAGCAGTGCATAGTGCATAATACCTATATGCACAATATTATTACAAGCTGTTGTAGAGTATAATAGATAGGCTTTTCTTTTGTATATAGCCTACTACAATGAATCTGTTGAATGCTGTGGGGCAAGCATGTGGCTTAGAAACAAAGAAGCTCAGCGAATTGCCAACGCATATTCCATTCCGCATTATCAAGATTCGGAAATTGAAAAGAGCATATTGTGATCGTGTACTTTGTGTATGTGAAAACTTTGAGACATTTCTGCCTACACGGTTTAATGATATATCAGAGAGTGTTTTTGATGAAGAGAATAATGCTATACAACCTGTACACTTAATTTATGAAGTTTTTAAAAACAATAGGTGTATGGTCCGTTTTAATTAATTAACAAGAAAACAAACGTGAAATAATAATGGAAAATATAAGTGATGACAATAGACCGAAATAAAATAAAAAATATGTGTATAGAATAATAATGTTTTAGTTTTTATTATTGTATTCAAAAATATTATCATGAAACCAAACAAACATGTATATAAAGTTTGTATATAAATGTAAATGATGATAAAATGTTGTTTTATTTTATACAAAGTTAGAATATTTAACATTGCAGAGTATACATTATTTTGACAATGCACACTGAATACAACTCTTTCTCTATTTACGATAGTCTGTTATAGTTTTTAACACAAGGCTTGTTGTAAATCTGTTTATAGCAATGCCCATTCACTATTGTTTTGAAAACACTGGAAAAGCCGCAATGGTTTTATAGGCATAAAACCTTATTGTTATTACTATTTGGTAATTTTGATCCTCTTGCAATACTACCTTTTGCATATCAAGAGCAGATGACCTAGCTGTTCCACTCCTTAAAACAACAACAACACCACTACCTCTTGCATAGTTTGTGATGTTGATGGCTCTTCAGACGTGGAAGATGGTAAAAGACTTGTAGAAAGACCTAGAACCCGATGGATGGACATAATCAAGATTGATCTAGCGACCAGAGGATGGACAATGGGTGATGTTCTCCATGGCAATTTGTACCTATATATGGACAGGTTGAAATGGAAGAGGCTCATAAACAGTACTCGGGAAACTGGAGCTGTACAATGATGATGATGAGGGGGATGGAGGAGAGCATTCGTGGCTTTTTTGATTGTGAAACACCGTGGTGATAAGACGGGAATCTTAGTTCGAACCCAGAGTGGGGTTAATTAATTTGTGTCCGTAACTTGGAGACATAAACCGCGTTCGCGACGGGAGTGTAGGCAAGAGGAGTGTACGTTGGGACTTCTAGTGAAATAACATTACGATATGCTACAAGATATAATAGTTTAAGTACGGGAATAAACATGAGAGTCATAGAATTGTGTTCGATAGTGAATTATAAGACGCAGCAAATATTTTTCTGCAGTGTGAATTGAAATTACGAACTATGGAGGCAATAACATTAATATCTTGTGACAGTATTCTGAAATCTTGAGAGGTGACTTACGAACATTGCGGATATCATCGTAAGTTATACTACGTAGCTGAAACAAATGACATTTATAAAATACAGCAGCGATATCACGCAACATTAAACGAAGTGATGCCACAAATATTGACGACGAGAAATATAATAGTGAAATTATTATCTTATTAATTTCCACCATGTTAGATATTTCGAAGTTGAGAGGAACGATGTATGTCTATGATAACGAGGCTATCATGAAGGCTTAAACACATACGCAAGAAACACAATGTTTACTGAAGGAGGGAATACGTGAAGTAGCTACTACGAACGACGTAACTACTACGAAAGGAGTAACTACTACGAAAGGAGTAATTATTACGAAATTCAAAATTATGAAGAAACTAGAACGCAACTACAAGAAAATGATAATCAACTTCAAAAGGAGAAGAAGAGAACATCTAGATCAGTGCCTAGAAGAGATCAAGAAGATGGGACTAGGGTAGACCCAGTCCAATGCTTGAAAACTGGTCCAAGTCGAATCCAGAGTCCAGGAGAGTGGAGTTCGAGACCCGAGTTATGCAGTTCGGATGGATGGAAAAGATGGAAGACAGAAATGATGATGATGATGATAATTGTTGTTTTAAGGGGCCTAACATCTAGGTTATCGGCCCCGGAAGACAGAAAAGTTAGCTTGTTGGAGAATGCAGTACATTACGGTATTCCCTATAACTTGAGACCATTTAAAACCGGCAAAGGTAAAAGATGATTCCATTATTCGTAGTTTGTTGCAGTTTGATATCATGCCCATTCTACCCATCGAGGTAAATGGGTCATGCATCATTAGAGATACAACCAATGTGTTGAGTACTCTGTCAACACACAGTCGAATAGTAACACTACTCTCAACAATCATTAATTGTGATTCCAAATTACAGCTGCTGACACCCCATAATACTTGGTGTTGACCCCCTTAATGCGTTGTCGGAAACGTTTCAAATGATCATTGCGGCTAAAGAATAATGTCGATTCATCTCTAAAAACAACACAATTCAGTTTCATAGCCTAGGACAATCTGTTCCGGAACCACGCAACCGTTAAATATATTTATTTTGAGGCCAATTAAACACATGCTTCAGGGACTCGTATCCTAAACGAGCTGCAGGAAAAATAGTACCAAATGCTTGTCGTGTGACATGAAGTGCCACACACTGAAGCTGTTAATGGGTTCCTCAAATCCTGTAAATGATGCCGCAATCCTCCCAGACTTTTGGCCTCTGCACTGGTCCGTCTCCTGGTTTTCGAGCATGTGTGCCATCACTTCACCACTGCTGGTATACACTTCTTACTGTAGATACACATTGTCCAGCAAGTGTAGCTATAGACCTGAGAGAGTGAGTGAAGGGGCTGATCACCTTGATGTTACACTCCTTAATGGAATAATCACCTACTGATCTGAGAGATAACCCAATAATCGAAGCCCTCTCAAATCTGCGCGTGCTTCTGTTTATTGTTGAAACTTATTTGACATAGGATTGCTTCATTTAATGAACGAAAAATATAATAATGGTATGGTTTTATTATTCACATAATTATTATTAATATTGATTGTACTTTTAACAGACATATGGCTAATAATAGGAAACGTATTGAGCCCGCTGAGCTCATGCTCTGTGATATTTTTCCTTGCAACACATTTGCTAATGTAATGCAATTTGATAAAGTCTGCATTGTGTAATCTCAGTGTGTTTGTTACAGTTAATCATATTAGTTTCAGTGAAAGCTGTGCTATAATTGTGATGTCTACGAGTTAAAATAACCACCAATCATGTATTATTCAACTGACCACGTGTATGAAGTGATTATTCATCTATCTACGATGGGGATGATGGAGTGAGAACCCCATAATGTGAAGGAGCCGTTCTAAGGAAACTACAACATGACGCATGACCTAGAGGTACCGCACGTGGAGGAGATGGACGTGTTGGAATATGAAGAATGACCACTACCACTATGGGAGAGAAGCAGATGACATCATTACGTCAACCACGAGGACACATCAAGACCCTGGTCATGGATAAGGCCTGGAATGGAGGCCTAGTTTGGGCAACCTTTGTCCGGAAACCAGAGGACGATTTTTACCCCTCAGTTCCTAGGAAAGAACGAGGTGATGATGCCTTAAGTCAGCGAGTCTGTTCCTTCTCTCTTTGTACGAGTCTTGTTGTGGTGGAGTAGTTTAGTTAAACCAACCGAACTCATCTTGACATCCAATAGGTAGGATTTTGTATTTAGCACTCATTTATTTGTCATTCACTTACAGAGATAGTTAGCCACCCTTTTGATTGAACATGGTTCAAACGGTGCATTCTTTTGGACGTCGAGAGATGTCAAGTGTATTTGCTAGCTAAACGTGACTCTAGTTTTTGAGGTACTTTGTTTAACCCTGGTATGGGGGATTCTTGTTTGTTTTCTTCGATGCGACGATCAGCCGTCATTTTAGTGGTATCTTTTTGTGACACCCATTCTTGGTAATTTCATATCACGCCACTGATCTGTTTAGATTAGGCCGTATCGGTTGATGGTCAACTGAAACCATCAGTTTTGTAACTATGTTATATGTTTCATTATGATGAGCTTTGATGCCATCCAGTTCTTAGTGAAGAACATAGTCAGGGGGTTAAGTTGTATGTAACCAGAGCATCGAACCCTGGACTAAAATCGTATCATTAGTAAATTCAGCAGATGTGAGAATTTGCTTATTTTTCTGTATTATTTTTGTCTAGTGATTTGACACAGGATTTTTGTTGGTTATGCTAATGTAAACAATACTTGAAGTGACATCTCTGTCATATCAAAGACACTCTGATTGAGTGACATTATTACCTTTTACTACTATTTGCTCTGAAAGACATTTTACGTCTTATTTTTTCTGCGTGTTTCTACGTAGTACAATTGTGTTATTAGATGTTATATTGGGATAAGTCACAGGCCAGTTCATATAGGACTTTCTTTGGAGAGAACTGATGCCTACATGTGAATCCAGTGTTTTTTTAAAGTTGCCTGACGCAACGAAGGTTACGAGCATAAGCTCATTGCTATGAACAGGTGGAGATATTACCCAGTGACCACCGAGTGCACAGAAGTGAGACATACTTATTTGAGACCCTAGACGAATGCTCATAGCATGGCTTTCTGTTAGTTTTGTATTTACATTATTTGGGTCAAGTTCCTAGCAGCCATTTTGTATAAATCAGATATTTTGATCTTATGATGGGTGACCGGCAGAAGTCACATGCTTGATCTCTTTGTATAGCGACTACGTTTTACATTATTTGAGAGTGTACTTTTAATATTCAGATAAGGTTTATTCTTTGTTATTTGACTAGTGTAAGACACCCTTGTTGGAGGCTATTCATGGTATTTTAGTGCTTGTAATGCACGTATGTCCAGACTCATTTCTGTGGACTTGTTATTAACGGGAGGTAACTGAAGTGTTTCCCAGGCCTGCCCGAGGTTAATCAGATGTGCCGAGCGCCACTGAAAACTTGTGTTATTATATTGCCCGAGCCATGGAGCTCGTTGAAGGTATTCCGACGTTTATATCAATGTGACAGAAGATAGATGATCGCGCAGGAGACGCTACTGTTCAGCCCAGGTGTCTAGGATCGTCAGCACTATCATCATAAACCGACAATGAATTTAAACCTACGAAATAATAACCAAGCGCATAATTACTCTAAACAAGCTGATAATTAATTAATTGTTTCTGATAATCTTGAAATGCTCATTTTGAGCTTGCTGACCGACACCTCATGATGTTATACATTTCCTGGTGGAAAGGACTTAGGACAGATGACACTATTTTGGGACGACGGAGTGTTGCTTAACATTTAGTTGTAGCTGGTAGAGCACGACACCCATGTGATGTAAGTCGTTGTTATAACTACGCCATTGCCAACCTAATTAACACGCACTTAGATGACTTTGGGTGCAAAGAGTATTCCCAATACGTGTAGGCAGGGTAATAACATGCATTTTGGTCTTGTGTTTTATTTATTTTACAATGTGTGTAATCCCATGTTTACCTTTCTCTGTGTTGATGAACACGTAGCTTATAAGAGTGAGTTTTTTTTTCTTGGCTGTCATGTAGATTTGATGTTAATGCTTTGCTTTACGGACGTCATTGCCGTAAATGTTTGTATTCATTGTTAGGAATTAGCTAGATTAATTAATGTTAAATGTAAATAAGGGAATGGTATCATCGTAACTTAGATTTGTTTTTGCTGCCCTGTTAAATGTTAATTCCGTTAGTAACTTGAGCTTTGTAACTTGTATTAGTGTTGTTGATTATCTTTGTAATTAGATCTTTCGTGAGGGTATTACCTTTGTTTAGAGGTAGGGCTTGAATCTTTTTTCTTCTTTTTTATTACACACATCAAAAAAAGTTTTGCATCACCTCGGTTCCCAGATCTCCGGCATATAGACGTTGACAGTGTATATTGTATCCAAGATACAGTCCCTTTGACTGTTCATAGATGTCACTAAAACTGCTCAAAGATGTAAACAACCATGCATGAGCAGGGCCTATTAGACGGAGGGGGTACGACAGCCGATCAGTTCCAGTCATTCCACCAGGACGAAGGTACGCTGCTCATGTTGTCTGTAGTTCTACCATGCCTAGAAGGTCAATACCGCAGTTCGATCGCGTCCGCATTGTTACTTTGTGTCAAGAAGGGCTCTCAACAAGGGAAGTTTCCAGGCGTCTCAGAGTGAACCAAAGCGATGTTGTTCGGACATGGAGGAGGTACAGAGATACAGGAACTGTCGATGACAGGCCTCGCTCAGACCGCCCAAGGGCTACTACTGTCGTGGATGACCGCTACTTACGGATTGCCGCTCGGAGGAACCCTGACAGCAATGCCACCATGTTGAATAATGCGTTTCGTTCAGCCACAGGACGTCGTGTTTCAACTCAAACTGTGCGCAATAGGCTGCATGATGCGCAACTTCACTCCCGACGTCCATGGCGAGGTCCAGCTTTGCAACCCCGACACCATGCAACGCGGTACAGATGGGCCCAAAAACATGCTGAATGGACCCCACGGAATTGGCATCACGTTCTCTTCACCGATGAGTGTCGCATATGCCTTCAACCAGACAATCGTCGGAGACGTGTTTGGAGGCACCCTGGTCAGGCTGAACGTCTTAGACACACTGTCCAGCGAGTGCAGCAAGGTGGTGGTTCCCTGATGTTTTGGGGTGGCATTATGTGGGGCCGACGTACGCCACTGGTGGTCATGGAAGGCTCCGAAACGGCTTTACGATACCTGAATGACATCCTCCGACCCATAGTGCAACCATATCGGCAGAATATTGGAGAGGCATTTGTCTTCATGGACGACAATTCTCGACCTCATCGTGCACATCTTGTGAATGCGTTCCTTCAAGATAACGACATCGCTCGACTACAGTGGCCAGCATGTTCGCCAGACATGAACCCTATCGAACATGCCTGGGATATGTTGAAAAGGGCTGTTTATGGACGTCTTGACCCACCAACCACTCTGAGAGATTTACGCCGAATTGTCGTTGAGGAGTGGGACAATTTGGACCAACAGTGTCTTGATGAACTTGTGGATAGTATGCCACGGCGAATACAGGCATGCATCAATGCAAGAGGACGTGCTACTGGGTATTAGAGGTAGTGGTGTGTACTGCAATCTGGACCACAAATGCTGAAAGTCTAGCTGTATGATGGTACAACATGCAATGTGTGGGTCTCATGAGCAATAAAACGAGCTGAAATGTTGTTTGTGTTGATCTCTATTCCCTTTGTATTTAACGGTTCCGGAACTCTTGGAACCGAGGTGATGCAAAACTTTTTTTGATGTGTGTAGTTTGCGGATTAGCCGATATAAACCCTCCGAACTAAGATAGGTGCTTGCCGATTTTAAAATAAAAGTGTTCATGAGTTTTACTTAAGTCTGGATGTTTTCATTTCTCAGTCTAGTTGTTTACGGTGTAATTTCTTAAACCGTCTATGACCTTAGCCACCATGTTACCCCAGATCCCTTGGATCATAGTTTCTCGTGCCGCTTGGCCTATAAGAAATGCATCCGAACCTCTCGGCACATGGGTCCGGCAGGTGAGGTGTCTGGGAAGTCACTTCGGTTGTTGGCAACCCTGACAGCTCCTCTGACGGGCACAGTATGTGTATTGATTTCAAAAAAGTATGCAAAATTATGAAAGGGCCATAATAGCTTAGGTTTTTGCTGATAATTTTGTGATGCTCAAAATACTTTGCTAAATATTATGCTAATAGTCCATAATGATGAAAAAGATTAGGATGAGGTTCTTACTCCTATAAAACCAATGTGGCTTCCCCTGTTCTTGAGAACATTGGTTACTGTTCGTTGCGGCAAAAAAATGATACACCACAAGCAAGAGAAACCGTAGTGCTAACTGATAATAAGGGAACATAAACGCTACATGCTTGCAAACAGTGGCTTAAAGACTAGGCTATACCTCGATGTAGGTAAATTCAAATTATCATCGGGGACAAAAGTTAGAAAATACACTAAGGAAAGTATATTGTGTTATGTTTAACATTTTATGTAAGCCTACTAAGACTATGCATTCTCTAATTTGCGATCTATAGTATTCTGGACGAAAGAACGTACTTCACATTACTTAGTATTTAAACCAATCTTGCTGTATGGTAGTGGGATCTGGGTGAATTCGAATATCTCATACATAAGCTAATGGTTGCTAATATACATATATAGCTACAAGAAATACATGGCAACAATGCCACGAGGGTATCTGTAATAAAGACATAAAGGCCACGTTATAAATGCATGTACTAAATAAAGCTATTCGTATTAGTTGACTTACATTATAGCAAAACTGTAGTAAAAATAATGCTATAGGTTTAATTACATAAAAGGGTAATCAGTTTCGCTATAAAGGGTAATAAAAGCACAGGTAAACCTAAGAGGGTATGGTTACTCAAATTTCAATGTAAATACGTCATATTTAAATTATGTCGGATAACCTGTGTTATTATGGTATCTGTAGTAACAGTTAAATTTAATAATTAAGGCTATAGCATGGCTTGGTAATTAGCAATTGGGTAAGTAGCTATAAAATGAATAGACTCCATAGGATTCAAATACCGGTATTCTAATACTGTGAAGGTTAAAAGAGAACAAGCGTTGACCAAGAAAGGTTTAAAGTAAAGATAACAAAAAACGTTCGTTACAAGTATGTCACATTAAATCATTTAAAGTTGGAATTGTGATAACCTGTGCCATTGTGGTGACTGTAGTAGTGTGAGGATTGGGAATTAAAGCTATCCTAGTGTTTATCTAAGGTATAAACAAAAAGTGTTCCAGCACAATGTGGGGGATTAAATCGTTAAATTCAGTTCGGCATATGTTAACCTATGTAATTGTAGAGGGATCTACAATAGCGGTAAATGTAATAATGAAGGCTTAAATGGCGAAAGAAAGCAACAATGGCTTTATGTTATGTTGTTAAAGTATGTAAATTATGTATTCTCTAAATATAAATGTTGAAAAACTTAGAACCAGCCCTCTATAATGGACAATGAACGTTTCAGGGAGTTGAGGAGTTGAACCCTTGCGCTACAGTGGCCGTAATCTTACGTGTGTGTGTCTGTGCTCTCAAGTAAGATTCATATTCCGCTGAGTAATGTTTCCGCTGTTCCTTTTTCTTCCTGACTGCTGGGTGAAGGGCAATTCCGTCTCGTTCGCTTGTTAATGGAACATTATAATTATTTACCAGCGTGTGTTTAAGTGTATAGGGAACATGGGATAGCTTGGTCATCAGTCCTGTGTGTTTGAGTGTATAGGTAACTTGGAATGGCTCGGTCATCAGCCTCGTGTGTTGGGTGTGTGGTAAGATTAAAATATATCGGTAATTGCTCATTAGTCTGGTGTAGCAAAAACGTAGGGATAAGGTGGTGATCAGCTCCGTAGAGTTACTTGTGGTCATCGGACACGTGTATAGTAGTTGGCTATCAGCCCCATGTACTTAGGTGTGTAAAACACATTAAACGTTGTGGTTATCCGTCCCGTGAACTTGGTGTTTAAGTGGGAGTTGGGGGCATCTTAGAGCATTTTAGAAAATTTAATTGGATATTAGCTAATTTACAGGGACCGTAAATGTGTGTAAGTTGTCAGTCACCGCCGGTTAACTAGCATCGACCGTTATATTACAGTGGGTTGAAAAGCACAGGATGCTGTCATAAAATTGTCATCCTAAGCCTCGGCTTCCCTAATATTGTTGATTTCGCTAGAAAATAAGTGTAAATTCAAAAGGTTAATGAAAATGACTTCGGGAAAACGTTAGACTGAGGTAAGTAAAACAAGATCTGGGTGAATTCGAATATCTCATACATAAGCTAATGGTTGCTAATATTTATATATAGCTACAAGAAATACATGGCAACAATGCCATGAGGGTATCTGTAATAAAGACATAAAGGCCAAGTTATAAATGCATGTACTAAATAAAGCTATTCGTATAAGTTGACTTACATTATAGCAAAACTGTAGTAAAAATAATGCTATAGGTTTAATTACATAAAAGGGTAATCAGTTTCGCTATAAAGGGTAATAAAAGCACAGGTAAACCTAAGAGGGTATGGTTACTTAAATTTCAATGTAAATACGTCATATTTAAATGTATGTCGGATAACCTGTGTTATTATGGTGTCTGTAGTAACAGTTAAATTTAATAATTAAGGCTATAGCATGGCTTGGTAATTAGCAATTGGGTAAGTAGCTATAAAATGAATAGACTCCATAGGATTCAAATACCGGTATTCTAATACTGTGAAGGTTAAAAGAGAACAAGCGTTGACCAAGAAAGGTTTAAAGTAAAGATAACAAATAACGTTCGTTACAAGTATGTCTCATTAAATCATTTAAAGTTGGAATTGTGATAACCTGTGCCATTGTGGTGACTGTAGTAGTGTGAGGATTGGGAATTAAAGCTATCCTAGTGTTTATCTAAGGTATAAACAAAAAGAGTTCCAGCACAATGTGGGGGATTAAATCTGTTAAATTCAGTTCGACATATTTTAACCTATGTAATTGTAGAGGGATCTACAATAGCGGTAAATGTAATAATGAAGGCTTAAATGGCGAAAGAAAGCAACAATGGCTTTATGTTATGTTGTTAAGTATGTAAATTATGTATTCTCTAAATATAAATATTGAAAAACTTAGAACCAGCCCTCTATAATGGACAATGAACGTTTCAGGGAGTTGAGGAGTTGAACCCTTGCGCTACAGTGGCCGTAATCTTACATGTGTGTGTCTGTGCTATCAAGTAAGATTCATATTCCGCTGAGTAATGCTTCCGCTGTTCCTTTTTCTTCCTGACTGCTGTGTGAAGGGCAATTCCGTCTCGTTCGCTTGTTAATGGAACATTATAATTATTTACCAGCGTGTGTTTAAGTGTATAGGGAACATGGGATAGCTTGGTCATCAGTCCTGTGTGTTTGAGTGTATAGGTTACTTGGAATGGCTCGGTCACCAGCCTCGTGTGTTGAGTATGTGGTAAGATTAAAATATATCGGTAATCGCTCATTAGTCTGGTGTAGCAAAAACGTAGGGATAACGTGGTGATCAGCTCCGTAGAGTTACTTGTGGTCATCGGACACGTGTATAGTAGTTGGCTATCAGCCCCATGTACTTAGGTGTGTAAAACACATTAAACATTGTGGTTATCCGTCCCGTGAACTTGGTGTTTAAGTGGGAGTTGGGGGCATCTTAGAGCATTTTAGAAAATTTAATTGGATATTAGCTGATTTACAGGGACCGTAAATGTGTGTAAGTTGTCAGTCATCGCCGGTTAACTAGCATCGACCGTTATATTACAGTGGGTTGAAAGGCACAGGATGCTGTCATAAAATTGTCATCCTAAGCCTCCGGCTTCCCTAATATTGTTGATTTCGCTAGAAAATAAGTGTAAATTCAAAAGGTTAATGAAAATGACTTCGGAAAAACGTTAGACTGAGGTAAGTAAAACAATTCTAAGCTTTTGTCGTGGGAATATGTGTATAATTTTAAAATAAACCGTTAGGGTACTCTAGCTGGTGCCATTAGGTGTCTTAACACCCATCTGCTCTTAAAAAAACATTTTATCTATGTAGTTCAAGGTACAGTAACACCCATTGTTTATAAAAAGCTAAGAGTGGTTGTAAATTGTTGAATTTATGGGAAATTGTGAATTTTCGGTTGATTCAGAAACGATTTTTGGAATTTGGTGATTTCTTAGAATAATGTTAATTTTAGGTAAATCATGTTATATTTTCCGTCAGAAATTAGAGTTTCCAACCTAAGCCTAAGCTGTGAACTAAAAAAGTGTGTATAAAGGAGATAAAAAGGACAACATCGTTCACGAATAAATAAATACTTAAGTAATTTTAAAGCTCAAATAAAACAATTAAATGAACTGGTCCATAGTCTGCCCAACAGGAAATAATAATAATAAAATTAAATAAATACTAAATAATTAATAAATAAATACATTTTAAATAATTAATAAATAATAAATTAGTGCTTAAATAAATAAATAAAAACAAGATGTCCAGTAAAGAACATATTATAGCCTAATTTTTCCTAAATGCATATGTATAGTTATAACTCTTTGTCCTATTCAAGGAGTATATTTGAATGTTGGTTGTTGTAGCTTGTTGAAATACAACTTGCTATACGGATATTATACGTTGATTGACTGAATCCTCACCTGAATTATATATACACACACACACTAATACAGCCATCACAATAACACAGGTTATCATACAAAATTCAACACTCACCAAAATACACGGGGCAAAATGACCATGATGTCCCTGCATCTCAAATGAAACAACAACAATAGCTTCCTACCCAAATCCTTCCTCGTATAAAATGACACACACTAGGAAGCCTACAGACATCACAGTGACACAGGTTATCAGACAATATCTACACACACCCAAGTACACGGGGCCGCAAAACCCCTAAAGAATTAACAACAACAATAGACTCTACCGCGGATCAAGGACAACGAATTTTAATCGAAGTATGGAGTGTTGAAATATGCGGTGTTATAAGTGCATACAGGGTCTTTATATTTGCACGGTAAGGACATTCTCACTCACGCGCTTTGCCAGTGATGGCTCAGTTGCCAGCGACCGCGCGCGCATATGTACGGCAGAGAACGGTGCTTAAAATCCGCATCATGCATTTTTACTCACCATGTTTACAGTAGATGCTGAAAATGTTCCCTTACTGGTCACCTCCTTGAGGACAGATTAAACCTCCCCATGTACGATGAGCGTGTTTGGTGAGGCTGAATCGTAAGTTACGGTTTGGCTATAATACTTGCATGATTCATACATCCGCCATCTTGAAACTATTTAGCTGATGACCTTGTAGTTTGGGCAAAAGACAGACGTAATTGACTTAAGTCCTGTTGTTCGCATCACTGGAACATAGGGTTTCGACGAAGCATAGTCATCGGCCTCGGTTTCGTGCCATTGCCTTCACTTCTCCCCACGTTCTCCCAGCTTCTGCAGCTTCCCTCTCCACTGCCTTCCTCCAAACTTCCCCCCGCTTCTTCTTCTGCGATGTCTCTGAGGATTTCAACTCAGGGCTTGCCTCTAACTGTAAATCCACGGGTTTCTCGTTTGTAAGATTCCATAGTTCTTATTGGATATTACATTGAGCCAAAACACTCTCAAGTTTCTTCGTAAGCATCGGTTTATAACGGTCTGGATTTTCTTTATGATTGATTTTGCTACTTTCCAAGTCTCACACCCATACAGAAACACTGATTTTACTTTGCTAATGAATATTCGGTATTGTTGCAAAATTTGGTAGAGATCGGATGATTAGGTTAGTTATAATTTGATTTAAGCTCAGAACATATGGGTGGGTGCCATTTCTTTTTTTGTTATGAAGGCGGCGATATACAACATGACATCGAGTTGTCCCTTGCTAGTACTACCTCTGTACCAAAGGTGGTTCGATTTGGTTTCGTTGTGTTTGATTTGATAGGAGGGGGGATTGATTTGCTCACATTCATGGCCACCATCTTCAACTATAGGGCTGATGACCTTGTAGTTTGGTTAAAAGACGCTTCCCACATGAAGGTATGTTGTTGCAAAATTTGGTAGAGATCAGATGATTACGTTAGTCGTAATTTGATTTACGCTTGGAACATTCGGGTGGCCGCCATTAAGTTTCCGTCAAGATGGCGGCGATATCAAACATGACACTGAGGTGCCCTTTGCTAGTGCTACCTCTGTTCCAAATTTCGTTCAATTTGTTTTCACCGTGATTGAATTGATAGGGGGGGGGATATTACTAAATCCCACACACACACATACTGTGCCCGATACCCCAGCCTCCAATTGGGCGCCGGCCCATAACCACAACCCGCGGCAAGAGTCCGGTACAACGATTAAATAAATGAAAAAATCTTGAACGATTTAAACAAATTCGGCTTCGAATAATAACAAAAAATGCTCCAGGAGGACGAGTTCCTAATAATCCCAGGGCGTGAAATAGGATAGGGTTCATGGGTACCACAAACACGAAGTTATTTCGATAATCGTTCAAGTCTCAAGTATGAAGATTAATGAAGGTTGCACATGTAAAATAAACAACCTGTATTTATTCTCAATGCACATGGTACAAAAATAAAATGTTACTGTTCTCCTACCCTACACATAGAGATTAACGAATTTAAGGCTTGTAGTTCAAATGATATTTAAGTAAAATCTCAAAAATAATGAAACTTGAATCGGGACAAAACCTCTATGTGTCCAAGCTTTAGATACAACGAACTTACGGAAATGCATATATTTCCTGCAATATTACATTTACATTTAATCACATTTCATTCACCCATCTCTTATTATATTATCTATTTGTGAGATGCTTTCAATTAAATTAAAAAACAAAACAAAAAACAGAAATATATCTTGCACTGGATTTCCTTCTAATTAATCGCACATGTTAATCTAAGCTATGGATGCGTACTCATAACATAATTATTTTCATATTTATTTACACGTCGCTTGTGCTAATCTTTGCCTCCTATAAAAATATTACAATAAATTCTCTGCTTCCAAATTCAGTTACACGTGGTTTCATTATACGATCGAATTGTTTAAGTCCAAACTCATTATATTATGGTTTACTTTTACCATATTCTTTATACACGTTGACTTAACACATTATTCTACCACTTTCGTTTTCATCAGATATAGTCATTATTATTAGATTTTGCAACACTTAAATTTTACTACCTATCAACATATGATGTTTTTAATACAGATGTCTCATTAAATTATTCTTTTCCAGATTTAAGGACTATCATTCTTCATAATTAACTTCAGTACAAATTTACTTCTAACAGCCTTTCGTTTTGTGCATTCATAAGCTTATTCAATCATTATTTATCACTTATTTCGACATCCCAATTTCACTTTAACATTGGAAGAAACATTTTATCATTGGTAAGATCGCATGGACCGAACCGTCATTACACATTACCATAATTCATTTCTAGATGCATCATTTTTCATTACTACAATTATCATTATACCGCAAATTGTTTAATTGTTTATAATCCACATATGTTTTACTCCTATTAATTTGAACCCTATTTAATTCATAGTTGTTAACTTCTTACATAAAACCAGTCATATCTGTAAGTCTAGCATATTATGTGTAGCCTGTCCTTGTTAAATTATCTACTCCAATGTGTTGTAACCTCGTATTAATATCACGCGTGTACTTTCTTCAGAAACATTACTTCTACGTTAAATTATATACCAGATTTAAGATAACGAAAAGCCTATTCTCATTGAGTTGCAACATCCTTAAATTGTGATTATTAATTGCTCAGTATACGCTCCATTCCTAAATTTCCACGTTGATGCAATACATGTTGATACATTTCCAACTGCTAAATGTACAGATTAAATACTAAGCTACATTTATGGTGTACTTCTCTGTACCTTCACTCTTCGATCCATGTTACCATCGATGTCCTTCTCCAGGCGTCGGTTACTCCATTTCCCTTCGTCCAACTCTCCCTGGTTCAGGTTCATCACGTGGTCGCCTTGTCGCCGAAAGAATCCATTTGGTCCAACTCCGTCATCGTCCTTTCCAGGAAACTCACATGCTCTTCGTCTAGCCTGCCATCGCGTCTTCTAATGAGTTTACATTATACTGACCGAACTGCACGGTGCCGATGACCATGATAGCCATTTTTATCATAATTTTATTATTGCACATAATCAAAGTTCCATATGCCACAGATTACTTGTGTTGTTCGTTTCTCGAAATATCGGTTCGCTTTTAGTGGCAGTTTTACGTAACAAAATTATCACGCGAATGGTCATACAGATCGCTCGTACTCGTGGCCAGATAGTGTCTCGACCTTGGTCTGAAGTCACTCACCCCTCTCGCCTTCACATGTTATGTAAGAACAAGAGCGGAAACAAATGACAGTTGCCTGTTATACGTATGGCCTTGCCTCTGCTTGCGACAGTTCGTATTATACTGAGCCATGCCTCGTAATATTCTGAGCTCAGATATTGTTGTGTATTTACTTGAGTTAACATGAACATTCTAGAAAGTGTTGTCTTAACATGAACATTCTAGTCAGTGTTGTGTATTTAGGCTACTTGAGTTAACACGAACATTCTAGTCACTATGCCCAGAACATTCCAATCTGGAAATTCGATTCTGGAACTTTCCAGCTACTATGTATACAGTGTGGTCCACCCGCCCCTTATTATTTAGTTTTATGAAACCCAACTAACACTGCATTTCCCCCGATGGTCGATATTGCTCTGCCCTCTGACTGTGTGACAGCAATGTAATTGGATCATGGGTCTAGCAAAGAAAAACCGACCTTAAACTTTTCCCCGCCAAATAGTATGGCCCATTCTACTAACATACGACTTATTGCTCCTTGAAATAACACGCATACACGTAATACGATCGAATTAATAGCTTACGCCACGTGATCTGTAATAGTAGAAAGTTAAATCAACAGCATAAACCGTGATTGAAGACTTTGAGATGGATTTAAATGTTTGAGGTGGACGGCTACAGTAACAACTGCAAGTGCAGCGCGCTCTTTCTACCATGCACTGGTGGCCGATGCGGTTAAAGCACGGCCGTAGACGGCGGGCGAGAATGGCTAGAATAGTGCATCGAATCCAGTGGTAGGCATACTTTTTTTTAATGAAAGCCCACGCTCCATTTTAGTTGGGATGTAACTACATTGCCACATTCATTCCCTTACATGTATTTTTGTGAAGAGTGGGTTGAATTTTCCTGATTTATAAAGAGAATACGACCCAATTGATAGCTTTTGCCACGTGACCTGTAATGGCAGAAAATTAAAAAAACTGTCATGGATATTAACATAACATATCGACGTGTCGCTCTGGAGGTCCAGGTTCGATTCCCAGTTCTGCCAAGAAATCCAATACTGGTCTGAGGGCTGAAATTGGATACACTCAGCTTCGTGAAGCAAATCTGAGAAGAGGTGGGTTCGATTCCCACCTCAGAACCCTGGAAGTGGTTCTCTGTGGTTTCCCACTTCTGCTCCAGGCTATTGCCGGGACGGTTTCTAACTTAAGGCCCCGGTCGCCTCCTTCCCCATCCTCACCTTAATTGCTAATACATACATTATACAGACACCGCTATAGACAGGTTATCAGAGGAATTCTACACACACACCCTAGTACACGGGGCTAAATGACCGCGATGTTCTAGCCCCTCTAATGAAACAAGATTCTGATCGCCGGTATACGTATTCTTTAAAATTTTCCGTGGTATTATTTTGTTCGTCGCCTCCGTAGCGTAGCGGTCAGCATGGTTAGCTGCCGCCCCGGAGGTCCTGGGTTCGATTCCCGGCTCTGCCACGAAATTTGAAAAAGTGGTATCCCGTCATGGGCTGGATTGTGCCAGGGGTTGTTGTTGTTGTTGTTGGTATGAGGACTGAAACGGGGTCTACTCAGCCTCGGGTGGTCCAAATGAGTAGAGGGGGTTCGATTCCCCCTCAGCCATCCTCGAAGTGGTTTTGCGTAGTTTACCACTTCGTCTTCGGGCAAATGCCGGGATGGTACCTTCTTCAAGGCCACGGCCGCTTCCTTCCCTCTTCCTTGCCTATCCATCCTCACCATCCCTTACCTTCCCTCATGAGGCCCCTGTTCGCTTTGCAGGTGAGACCGCCTGGGCGAGGTGCCAATCCCACATCACCAGTTGTATCCCTTCCGATTCGATGTTCCCAGCTCCAGGACACTGCCCGTAGAGGCGGTAGTGGTGAGTTCCCGCGCTGAGTCCGTGGGTCCACCCACCTGGGGGGTAAACGACTAAAAAGAAAAGAAAACAAAAATATTTTGTTCGGGGTCTACTCAGCCACGGGTTATCCAATTGAGCATAGAGGTTTCGATTTCCCCTTCAGTCATCCTCGAAGTGGTTTTCCGTGGTTTCCCACTTCGTCTCCAGGCAAATGCCTGGATGCTACCTAACGTAAGGCCACGGCCGCCTCCTTCCCTCCTCCTTGTCTATCCCTCCCAATCTCCCCATCCCTCGTAAGGCCCCTGTTCGCTTTGCAGGTGAGGCGGCCTGGTCGAGGTGTTCTTCCCACCTCCCCAGTAGTATTCCCGTCCTACGTTTCAAGCTCCAGGACTCTGCCCAGGTGGCGGTAAAGGTGCGATCCCTCAGTGAGTCCGAGGGAAAAGCTAACCCTGGAGGGTAAACCGACTAAAAAAATATATTTTGTCATTAAATTCTAGCAAGAAGAAGAAAACTCTATTTGACGTGTACATATTAAGATGTTTCGTGTAATACCGAATTCGGAAACAACGTACCGTTCATGGAATCCAACCTGAAAATGCATCTGCTCGCTATATTACTAGTGCCCCATCCTCAATAATTAACTGTGACCTCTTGTATCATTTCTGTCGTAAGACATTGGTAAAGTTGTCGACACAGACGATAAAACGTACCGAAAACAAATTATAAATCTTCCCCCTCTACCAAGTATCGAACCCCGAATCCTTCAATCCACAGTCCAACGCGTTACCCTTTCAGCCACGGTTGCTTACACTACATGTGGAGCAGAATACACCAGAAGGATAGAAAGTGAGAAGTGGGATGCCACGGGAAACCACTTCCTAGATGATTTAGGTTGGCCTCGAATAGATGATAAAGATTTGATAATCAGTTCCACAAGCATGCCAACACACGTTATTTTGTTTGCACGAAAATAATCCTACCCGAGAGTTAATTCAGCAGGAAATTAAATATTCATAAATAACAGTCGAGTTTCTTTTACTGAATATTGCGCATTGGACGCTGGTATTCTTTCATGGCCTCCTCGAATACGCCACTATGACACTTCCCAGGCAGTGAAATTTAAAATAGGAGGCCTTGGAAGTCAGTGCATGTGCGATGCGATCCTTACCTAATTGATCAAACAGCTGTGTCGTAATGAAAATCTTGAGCTCTGATTTTTGGAGAACCTCTATCATAATGAAACTCGAACTATAATGAGCCTCTTTAAGATGCAGTTTTCTAGCATATCATATTTATATTTCGGCATGGTCGAACATAATAGTGCATTATGCAACGAGCCTATAATGGCAATAATTAAGACACGAGTATGTTTATAAAACGAGCGTATGCGAGTTTTATAATTTCCATACGAGTGTCTTAATTACCATTATAGACGAGTTGCAAACGACGGTTTATGTTCGACGATAATAATTATAAGTATTTTATGTTCGAGGTCGCCTCCGTAGCGTAGCGGTCAGCCTGGCTAGCTGCCGCCCCGGAGGTCCTGGGTTCGATTCCCGGCTCTGCCACGAAATTTAAAAGTGGTACGAGGACTGGAACGGGGTCTACTCAGCCTCGGGTGGCCCAAATGAGTAGAGGGGGTTCGATTCCCCCTCAGCCATCCTCGAAGTGGTTTTCCGTGGTTTCCCACTTCGTCTTCGGGCAAATGCCGGGATGGTACTGCCCCCGTAATTGAATTATATAGGGACCACGGTGGCTATTTTGGAAAATATAGCGAAAGTTATGGCTGTCATAGTTATGACGTGGGTAGTCATGACGTAAGCACGGATGACGCAGTACGCTATGCCAGCAGGCTACTTGAGCTGAGATTCTCAGTGACGTCAGCATTTATTCGAGAAGGATCCGAGATGTACGACGCAGTCGCGAGAAACGTGGAATTATGCTGAGGAAGAAATTATGCTATTGGAGGGGAGACTTAAACCAATGAACGATAGTCTTAGGGAAGACGGAGATTGCTGAAACTATGGTATTTTTATTATATTTGGAATGCAGAATTGTGGAAATCCATTTGCAGTAGAGGCATTGATCTGGAATTTTGGTGAAATTTATTTTCAGTTTTTGAATTATGAAAATCCGTCATGTATTGACGAAGTTGGAACTTCTAGCGATGACGTAGTAACGCGCGATGGAAGGGATAGATACGCCCCTCATGAAGTTCATAAAAGGCCTTGCGCAGAAGAGAGGAGCCTCATTCCTCATTCTCAGATTATAAATCAATCGTCAGATTTCAAATAAGCATTTCAGTGAAACGTCGAGTGAATCAGTAGTGAAAAAGTCGTCTTTGTAACGCGTGGCGAAGACACTAGTCGAACATATAAGCAGTGCAGGTTTACTGTGAAGTAAATCTAGGTGAAGTTGAAACGACACTTATAACGCTTCTACAAGATTAGCTGTGAACAGTTAGCGGTCGCCTATAAGCTAATTCTCTTGTGCATTGCTACAGTAAGGACTGTAGAAAAGCTGAACAATTTCGAGGAAGTATTTTGGAAGTTATTGACAATATTAGACGACTGACAAAAGTGATTTTCTCGCCACAGAAGAAACACTTTTTGTATAGCCAGACTCAACGCTACGGCTGACAGGGCTAGTGAAATAGGGAGACTTCAGATTGCTTTTGTGACACAACACTGCAGTATAATGGAGCAATTTAATAAGGCAGTTTGTTCTTCTAATACTACAACCGAAGAGCAGATGGAAGGCTAAAGGACTTAATGCAATTGGGACATATTTCAACGGAGTAAAATAGCAACATGGAACTTCGCTAATTGCTATTCCATACAAGCGAACATGTGGTAAATAACCATCTACACCCATGTTTCGTGAGTAAAGGCTGAATACTATCAAACAGCCATAGAAATGATTTCATACTTTCTGAATATGAATATTTCTTCGGAAATTTATACAAAAACTTCATGGCGATTTTCAACTGGAACTTCAGGGATTTTTCAAGAGAGGTCAGGGTTGTCCCGACTCACAAAGAAGATTATTGCCGGAAGGATGTCGTTCGTCTTCGTGAAGCAGTTCGATTCTCCGATGGTGCTGTTTCTGGTTTCGAGGATGGAGCTCAGCTTTAACTTGGTGAAATGGATCCATCAACAGTCTTCTTTGAGGAATTTTCCTCTGGAACGTCAATCGGCAGATAAGGTAGTCGTGAACGTTTATTGTATTTGAGTTTCTTAGCAATGTTTGAGCAACTATTTTTCCTATATTTTTGTCCTCATGTATTTTTGCCCGATATTCTTGTTTGAGATTCTTATTCTCAGTACACCTTGATGAGTTATGCCTTTTTCGACGTTTTATTAAGACATTGTTATGTCATGGGCATAGTTAAATGATTTTGAATCAGTTGAGACTGATATTTAGATTTTTCTGTAATTTGCTTAGTTTTGTAGTCACGATTTGACTGTAAGTTAATGATTTTTATGGCAGATTTAAATTCAGACAGCATGTCACTTTATTAAAGTAATTCTACCCCAGTTTAATTACTTTGACCAATTTTCTGTCATCATCAAGAAGGGAGAACATTTAAATGATTTTAGAGCGTTAAAATCCAGTACGTTGTCGACGATCTTGGAAATACTAGTCGTTATTTGAATTGATTACAACACAGACAGTTATCGTCGATTATGAACGACCATTGCATCTTAGGCAATTTTGTGAAAGATGAACATTAATTATGAATTATTGAATGCATTAAATTCGTGAAACTTGTGTTAGGTTTTTTCTCATATAGAGATTTATATAATGATGTTTGCATTCCCAAGTCTAATTGGATTCTATTCGACTATTTGCAGTTAGTCGCACTTTGTTTGATGATAGTATTTTTATACTACAATTCTTTTAAGATGTTAATCTTAAATTTTGATAGACCAGACAGGCGTATATAAGCGTATTCACTATTAAATTTGTTTGTGATTGGCAAATTTTTATTTCATTTCGATTCATGAATGAAATTCACGAAGTTTAAATGACAACAGTTTTGAAACAATTATTGATATAAAAATTTTTAAGTGGAACTATGAATGTATAATCGATAGTGCAGCGGACATGTTGAAAGTCGCTGACGTATAATGCCCGTAAATAAATGAAGGAGATTCCCACAGTAGTTAATAATGATAAAGAATTATTTGTGGAAGTTTTGTAAGTTCGGTGGAAATTTTAATGCCATATAGATTAATATATGATGAATTTTGGGCTATTTTGAATGCAGTTTGTGCATTATTTTGTAAGCGAAGGATTTTCCGCTAGAGTGTATTGTCATAGTTCGTTGAAAATCAATCAAGTGAATTTACTGTTATAATTAACAAGAGTTGTGAAAGAATTTGAGATAAGATTTTGAATGAAGATTGCCGTCACAAATAATTAAATTTATTACAACCTTTATTAAACCAGATTGTGACATTTACATGTATAACTAACCTTCATTGGTCGATTATATTAAACACGATTATGAATTTACCAACCGGATAAAACATGTGGTTCAATGTATTTCTTAAATTATTAATTTAAATAATTTAAATGTTGATATTGTAAATAATAAATGTAAATATCTTTGACAATAATGTGGAACGAAAGTGATGTTAAAGGCGTGTTTAAAAATTTTGTAATTATTTTCGACAATATTATAAACAATTTCTAATTGTTATAAATAATTTATGTGATTTTGTTATAAACATTTAAGAGTGTGTTTGATACTCTAAACTATGCTTTTTAAACATTTGGATGATAACTTAACAAGTTTAAGTAATGTTAAAATAATCCAGTGGGATGGAAGTTAAGCATTTGAAAGATTTGCGTCAATATGTATGAATTGTCTTGTAGACATTTAAAGCTTTAAAAGGAGCTGAATTCTTACGCAAGTGTGGGGAGAGGAGTGCGCCCCATTTGACAGGTGTGAGCCAGGTTAAAGAGTAGACCAGCCGGCTCGACATCTGGTTACAAGCAGGCGAGGTCGATACTCCGGCCTTGTGCCTATTAATAAAGGTGTTATGTTTATTAAACGAAACCAAATGCTCTATATATGTCGTACTCTGACTTCCTCATCCAATCCAAATGTGTTATAAAATGTTACGTTATTTTGAGCTCAAGGGAGCTAGCATATTGTTTGATAAATTTGCAAGTCCTTTAGGAGGACGTAGTCAGATTGACTTAGGCTACTGATAGCCACGTTTATTTTGTTGAGTTGTGAAAATCATACTCTTTATTTGAAAATAAAGCTTTTGTACAGTTCAAAGTTCTCGTCTTCGGTTTGGTTCATTTTTAAATGTCATGGTGAAGGTTATTGTGAGAGCATACTTTAATGATCCTGTTGTCAACCCAATCCCCGAGATATTTATAAGAGGTAAGTAAATGTAAGTATGTAACCCCGTCTATTTTGGTGTGTTCCACAATAATTTTTCTTGGTAACTTCTGTGTTCAAACCTCGGTAGTATCTGTCAGTGCCATTTTCATTGATGTAGCTGAGCTGGTGCGATTGATTGTTGGCAATCCGATTGAGGGGGCGGATATTTGACAGCCTACTATCCGGGTAAACGGGGACAGAAGGATTGGCGCCCAACGTGGGGCTGAGTCAATAGAAGGATTGGCGCCCAACGTGGGGATCGATTCAACATAACTGGATCACCAGGTTGAACGCCTGTAGGATTGGCAAACCTAAAACGTGAGGTTCGATTAGACTCAAATAAAGAGGTTGATTCTTTGTTAGAGGTCTAGGCCAATTGTAGAATTTAAGAGTGTGATTATATAGGAATTAAATGTTGCATTGTATTAGGAAAATTACACTCAGAAAAGAGCAGATCTTATACAACTTGTGAAAGGTTAAATGGGCTGGAAACTTAGAAAAATCGCCTATGATCTGGAATCTTATTTTATTTGACCGGCTTATGACATTTTAGTCATATTAAAGATAAAATTAAATTATTTGGATTGTAAATGTAAAATTATTTGTGTTAGGATATTTTAAAATGGACCAGGGAAATTTGAACATGTGCTTGAGTTTGTTTCAACATGAAGTGTCTTCGAAAGTTAATTATAAGGTAGTTATAAGTTAGATTTAAGACAGAAAATTGATCAAATTATATATGGTGAAAAGTGTTGCTCAAATGTTGTTATTTTGCTCTTTTGATGTATGTCCCTACAGCAGTCTAATTTTTGAATAATATTGTAATGGCAGATGAAAGTTTGAAGATGATGTTAGCGGAGATGTCTGCTAATATGAAGCAGATGAGTGAGAGTATGAAGGAGATGGAAGCTAGGAATACTAGTCGAATGGAGGAGAATGCTAGTCGAATGGAGGAGAATGCTAGTAATTTGTCAGCTAATTTGAAAGCTATCCAAACCAGTTCTGCTAACTTAGAGGATAATATGTCGCGTTTACAGATTAATACCCAAGGAATTGAGAATACTGTAACTGACATGCGCTCAGACGTGTCCAATGTTAAAATAGATGTTGCTAATGTGCATAAAGATCTGACAATGTTGAATTTAGATGTTGCTAATGTCCGTAGTGATATTTCTTGTGCTAGGGCTGAGGTAGTTGTTGTCAAAAATGATGTTGCGACTGTCCAAGACAAGGTTGAGGAAGTCCAAAGAGGAATCCAAAATGTTAGAACTGATGTGTCCAATGTTCAGGTTGATATTAATAACATTCATTCGGATGTAAACGAAATGCAAAGTGACATAAATAAAATTCAAGTAGAGGTCAACACAGTTTTCGTAGATGTTGCTAAAGTCCAAACTGATGTAAATAAAGTCAGGGAAGAGATAGACAATTCGAAAACTCTTTGTACACGCAATATAAGTGCATTAACGACTAGGCTAGTTGATGAGTCAGTTAGAACGACAGCGTCTTTAGAAGGTTTAAAGTTTGATGTAGAGGTCATGAGAACCCAAGTATTAGACCATAATCAAGTATTGAAAGAGGATATTGAATTAGACATAGCAGAAATGTTAACGGAAAATGTAGCAATATGGAAAGAAGAGTGGATTAGGTCAAGTGGGGAACATGTAACCCAAATTCAGGATCGTATTGAAAGGAAACTTGCCAGTACTCAAATTGATATCAACAATGAAGTAGTACAGATTAGGAAAGATTTAAGCGTCAGGATGGATTCGCTATCCGAAAGACAAGTTGAAGATAGGACAAAATTAGATCAGGATGTGCAAACATTAAAATCTGCATTAGAGGAACAGATTCATAAAGTTGTCTCTGATGTGAATGAAACGACGAGTAAACTACAGAATTTGAAGTTAGGAGAGGCTAATTTAATGGAGACCTACAAAGAAGAGTTAATCAAGAAAGTCTTAACGGAAATCACTGACAAGGATATAGTAGGCTTGGCTTGCGAAACTAGTAGGAATTATGCCAGAAGATATAACCTAGATCCAGAAGAGAGAGACGTGACTCCTGAAGAACGTATATCCAGATTCAGGGAGGAAGATGACGAGAGGAATATGGAACCTGAGTGGAACTATAGAGATAGTGGGAAAAACTACCCGGATTCATATCCGAGGAACGTAACGGTCATCAGGAATTTTGAAGATAAACCGCAAAAATTCAGTAACACGGATAGTTTGACACCTATCGAATATGTAAGGAACCTCAAAGGTTATTTCATCGAAGCTCACATTCCCAGAGAGAGAGATGAAGATAGTGGAGAGATATTTGATTGGAGGACCCCTCGAATGGTTTCGCGCATTTAGATACACATTCAGTAACTTTGACGAGTTTGCAGAGGCATTAATCAAACGATTTTGGTCCATAGAAGCGCAGAATTCGTTAAGAGCGGAGGTGTATTCAAGAAAATACTCCGGTACTCTTCCAACGCGGTACGCTGATTTCTTTACGAGTCAATTATCCCGCTTGAGATTCTTACAACCCCCATTGTCCACGGAGCAACTTATTGATGCGATTTCTCGTATGCTGCCAGTTGAGGTGAGAAGGCTAATAATTTCGTCCAACATCAGGGATTTAACCAGCATGGATGAATTACTGAGGAGGTTAGACTACACAAGTCCAATGCCTAACGTGGTGCAGAAAGGTCAAAGGCAGGAGTATAAAGAAATAAATACTGTATATATGGACCAAGTCCAACAAACTGACAAGCCAGATGAGGAGAAAACTGACAATGTAGGTCCTCACAGGAATAATCAGTTTCGAAATAACAGATCGCAAGGTTACCGACCGTATCAACAGAGGAGAGGCTGGAACTATAACCGAGGAAATTACAATGGAAGAAGCAGATATTATAACAATAATGGTTATAACCGAAATTATAACAGGAATAACCAGAGCCAAAACAGAAATCAGAATCCTCAAGGTCAGGTTATGACACCCGATCAGTATCAGGAAAGAGAGAAGGAAAGCCAGCAATACCTAAAAGAATTACGGGAAAAAGAAGCCGACAACCAAAAGAAAAGGCAGGATGTTGTAATCGATCCTGGGCCTTCTACGAGCCAGCAGAACTTAGAAAATAGAAATAATAGACAGAAGAGAAATTAGAGAGGAGAGAATACATTAACCACACCACCCAGATTTATGATTAAGGAACATAGAGGAAAGATACTATCCTAGAGTAAGCCAGTAATAATTCAATTTCGTGTTCAAGAGAGTTGAGGTACTTGTAACACTGAGTTTAAAAACAATTTGCAACTGTTTTTAAAACGTGGTGAGAGGAGAATGCCCCCGTAATTGAATTATATAGGGACCACGGTGGCTATTTTGGAAAATATAGCGAAAGTTATGGCTGTCATAGTTATGACGTGGGTAGTCATGACGTAAGCACGGATGACGCAGTACGCTATGCCAGCAGGCTACCTGAGCTGAGATTCTCAGTGACGTCAGCATTTATTCGAGAAGGATCCGAGATGTACGACGCAGTCGCGAGAAACGTGGAATTCTGCTGAGGAAGAAATTATGCTATTGGAGGGGAGACTTAAACCAATGAACGATAGTCTTAGGGAAGACGGAGATTGCTGAAACTATGGTATTTTTATTATATTTGGAATGCAGAATTGTGGAAATCCATTTGCAGTAGAGGCATTGATCTGGAATTTTGGTGAAATTTATTTTCAGTTTTTGAATTATGAAAATCCGTCATGTATTGACGAAGTTGGAACTTCTAGCGATGACGTAGTAACGCGCGATGGAAGGGATAGATACGCCCCTCATGAAGTTCATAAAAGGCCTTGCGCAGAAGAGAGGAGCCTCATTCCTCATTCTCAGATTATAAATCAATCGTCAGATTTCAAATAAGCATTTCAGTGAAACGTCGAGTGAATCAGTAGTGAAAAAGTCGTCTTTGTAACGCGTGGCGAAGCCACTAGTCGAACATATAAGCAGTGCAGGTTTACTGTGAAGTAAATCTAGGTGAAGTTGAAACGACACTTATAACGCTTCTACAAGATTAGCTGTGAACAGTTAGCGGTCGCCTATAAGCTAATTCTCTTGTGCATTGCTACAGTAAGGACTGTAGAAAAGCTGAACAATTTCGAGGAAGTATTTTGGAAGTTATTGACAATATTAGACGACTGACAAAAGTGATTTTCTCGCCACAGAAGAAACACTTTTTGTATAGCCAGACTCAACGCTACGGCTGACAGGGCTAGTGAAATAGGGAGACTTCAGATTGCTTTTGTGACACAACACTGCAGTATAATGGAGCAATTTAATAAGGCAGTTTGTTCTTCTAATACTACAACCGAAGAGCAGATGGAAGGCTAAAGGACTTAATGCAATTGGGACATATTTCAACGGAGTAAAATAGCAACATGGAACTTCGCTAATTGCTATTCCATACAAGCGAACATGTGGTAAATAACCATCTACACCCATGTTTCGTGAGTAAAGGCTGAATACTATCAAACAGCCATAGAAATGATTTCATACTTTCTGAATATGAATATTTCTTCGGAAATTTATACAAAAACTTCATGGCGATTTTCAACTGGAACTTCAGGGATTTTTCAAGAGAGGTCAGGGTTGTCCCGACTCACAAAGAAGATTATTGCCGGAAGGATGTCGTTCGTCTTCGTGAAGCAGTTCGATTCTCCGATGGTGCTGTTTCTGGTTTCGAGGATGGAGCTCAGCTTTAACTTGGTGAAATGGATCCATCAACAGTCTTCTTTGAGGAATTTTCCTCTGGAACGTCAATCGGCAGATAAGGTAGTCGTGAACGTTTATTGTATTTGAGTTTCTTAGCAATGTTTGAGCAACTATTTTTCCTATATTTTTGTCCTCATGTATTTTTGCCCGATATTCTTGTTTGAGATTCTTATTCTCAGTACACCTTGATGAGTTATGCCTTTTTCGACGTTTTATTAAGACATTGTTATGTCATGGGCATAGTTAAATGATTTTGAATCAGTTGAGACTGATATTTAGATTTTTCTGTAATTTGCTTAGTTTTGTAGTCACGATTTGACTGTAAGTTAATGATTTTTATGGCAGATTTAAATTCAGACAGCATGTCACTTTATTAAAGTAATTCTACCCCAGTTTAATTACTTTGACCAATTTTCTGTCATCATCAAGAAGGAAGAACATTTAAATGATTTTAGAGCGTTAAAATCCAGTACGTTGTCGACGATCTTGGAAATACTAGTCGTTATTTGAATTGATTACAACACAGACAGTTATCGTCGATTATGAACGACCATTGCATCTTAGGCAATTTTGTGAAAGATGAACATTAATTATGAATTATTGAATGCATTAAATTCGTGAAACTTGTGTTAGGTTTTTTCTCATATAGAGATTTATATAATGATGTTTGCATTCCCAAGTCTAATTGGATTCTATTCGACTATTTGCAGTTAGTCGCACTTTGTTTGATGATAGTATTTTTATACTACAATTCTTTTAAGATGTTAATCTTAAATTTTGATAGACCAGACAGGCGTATATAAGCGTATTCACTATTAAATGTGTTTGTGATTGGCAAATTTTTATTTCATTTCGATTCATGAATGAAATCCACGAAGTTTAAATGACAACAGTTTTGAAACAATTATTGATATAAAATTTTTTAAGTGGAACTATGAATGTATAATCGATAGTGCAGCGGACATGTTGAAAGTCGCTGACGTATAATGCCCGTAAATAAATGAAGGAGATTCCCACAGTAGTTAATAATGATAAAGAATTATTTGTGGAAGTTTTGTAAGTTCGGTGGAAATTTTAATGCCATATAGATTAATATATGATGAATTTTGGGCTATTTTGAATGCAGTTTGTGCATTATTTTGTAAGCGAAGGATTTTCCGCTAGAGTGTATTGTCATAGTTCGTTGAAAATCAATCAAGTGAATTTACTGTTATAATTAACAAGAGTTGTGAAAGAATTTGAGATAAGATTTTGAATGAAGATTGCCGTCACAAATAATTAAATTTATTACAACCTTTATTAAACCAGATTGTGACATTTACATGTATAACTAACCTTCATTGGTCGATTATATTAAACACGATTATGAATTTACCAACCGGATAAAACATGTGGTTCAATGTATTTCTTAAATTATTAATTTAAATAATTTAAATGTTGATATTGTAAATAATAAATGTAAATATCTTTGACAATAATGTGGAACGAAAGTGATGTTAAAGGCGTGTTTAAAAATTTTGTAATTATTTTCGACAATATTATAAACAATTTCTAATTGTTATAAATAATTTATGTGATTTTGTTATAAACATTTAAGAGTGTGTTTGATACTCTAAACTATGCTTTTTAAACATTTGGATGATAACTTAACAAGTTTAAGTAATGTTAAAATAATCCAGTGGGATGGAAGTTAAGCATTTGAAAGATTTGCGTCAATATGTATGAGTTGTCTTGTAGACATTTAAAGCTTTAAAAGGAGCTGAATTCTTACGCAAGTGTGGGGAGAGGAGTGCGCCCCATTTGACAGGTGTGAGCCAGGTTAAAGAGTAGACCAGCCGACTCGACATCTGGTTACAAGCAGGCGAGGTCGATACTCCGGCCTTGTGCCTATTAATAAAGGTGTTATGTTTATTATACGAAACCAAATGCTCTATATATGTCGTACCCTGACTTCCTCATCCAATCCAAATGTGTTATAAAATGTTACGTTATTTTGAGCTCAAGGGAGCTAGCATATTGTTTGATAAATTTGCAAGTCCTTTAGGAGGACGTAGTCAGATTGACTTAGGCTACTGATAGCCACGTTTATTTTGTTGAGTTGTGAAAATCATACTCTTTATTTGAAAATAAAGCTTTTGTACAGTTCAAAGTTCTCGTCTTCGGTTTGGTTCATTTTTAAATGTCATGGTGAAGGTTATTGTGAGAGCATACTTTAATGATCCTGTTGTCAACCCAATCCCCGAGATATTTATAAGAGGTAAGTAAATGTAAGTATGTAACCCCGTCTATTTTGGTGTGTTCCACAATAATTTTTCTTGGTAACTTCTGTGTTCAAACCTCGGTAGTATCTGTCAGTGCCATTTTCATTGATGTAGCTGAGCTGGTGCGATTGATTGTTGGCAATCCGATTGAGGGGGCGGATATCTGACAGCCTACTATCCGGGTAAACGGGGACAGTACCTTCTTCAAGGCCACGGCCGCTTCCTTCCCTCTTCCTTGCCTATCCATCCTCACCATCCCTTACCTTCCCTCATGAGGCCCCTGTTCGCTTTGCAGTTGTATCCCTTCCGATTCGATGTTCCCAGCTTAAGGACACTGCCCATAGAGGCGGTAGTGGTGAGTTCCCTCGCTGAGTCCGTGGGTTCCACCAACCTGGAGGGTAAACGACTAAAAATAAATAAAAATGTATGTTCGAACATAAATATTCATACATATCTGTCGAGATTTCGCAAGTTTTATGTACTGTGCCACTGCGCGAGCGATTGCGAATGTGGTGGCAACAGGATGGGGCCCCACCTCACGGATCATTAGTCGTCAGGAACGATCTTCATGATACATATCCAAATAAATGGATAGGAAGAGGAGGACCCTTTCACTGGTCTGCCAGATCACCCGATCTTACGCTACTTGACTTCTTCCTGTGGGGTCACTTAAAGCAGGTAGTATATGCACATGAGCCTGAAGATCCTGACCACCTTCGGCAACTAATCACCGAGGCATGCCAAGCTGTTACACCTCAGATGTTACAGCGTGCAAGACTGTCTGTAATACGTCGTGCTGAAATCTGCATCAACCAAGGTGGTCAACATTTCGAACACTTGCTACACTGAATATGCAGAGTACCTTGCCTTATTCTTACAGGGGGGTGTGGTGGCGCAGCGGTCAAGCTCTTTGCCTCTCACTAACGCCATGTCCTGTGGTTCGAATTCACGTAAAATGGAGATCCCGTGGCTTATGATCGCGAGATTAACGGTCACGCTAAACTACAAGCTTTCTTCCTACATACCATTATGTCATCGTCTAACCTGCCTACGTAGAATCGAATAAAAACGGACCTTTCCAGGACCAAATAAAAATTCATTCATTGGAACAGGTAGATATGTGTCCGTAGTGCAGCTACTGTAAACGGCATTAAGCAAAAAAAAAACTTACTTGCCCTGGTATCGAACCTGCTACATTGCAGCATGGCTGACGTTACGGCAGATGAGCACGATTTAACCATCTTAGCTACCGTGAGCCGTGGTGGAATAGTCTCACGTATTGAGTCTATTTGTAGTCCTCATAGACACTTCATGTCCTTCGTAAGGCAGTGTTGTTCGGATCTGTCGATTTACACATTCGTTATAAATGATGGCATTGAGATAACACTGCTGCCAATAATTTCGACTTTATTCGCGAGCATGAACTCAACCGTAAAGCTGTACTAGGCCAAGTACGAATGTTTTTAGGACGACTATGATATACGCGTTAGTTGGGTTGCCTTCCTCCAAAAATAATAAGGGGCTGGTGGACCACACTGTATATGCACCCGCGGACTGTAGACGTCAGTTCCGCTCAAGTTAGTTCACATTGTGTATCGTTGTGTATCGACTAGTGTTTAATAAACCGTTGTGTTATATTAAAAGTGTATGTTATTTATCTCGTATCTCCCACGATATGACAGTGGTGTCAGAAGTGGGATAAGATAAATAACGTTGTGAAACCGAGTGACTTTCTAACCTCAACGCAAGTGTTGCACCGAACGACGTTCATCGCAGTGCGTGTTGGAAACTAAACCGAGTGAACTTTCTAACCTCAACGCAAGTGTTTGCACCGAACTAAGTTCATCGCAAGTGCGTGTTAGATATACTGTTCTCCACTCATCTTCACCATGCCGGACTTAACCTCTGAGCAACTCCAACAATTCTCGGCAATGATCGCCGACGCTATCCGACAGACAATAGGGTCAACAACGTCATCAGAACCTCGACCGCCAAAGTTCACAAAGCAACCGTATCGCACTACCGACGGAACGACTGTAGCCGACTATTTCACTCACTTTACCTGGGCGCTCAACCTCAGCAAGGTACCCGCGGAACAGCATGCAAACTTTGCACGGGATTACAGTGGATCTGAACTCAATGATGCCCTGAAGATCCTGGTGAGTCCTAATGATCCGGGAACTCTGTCATAAAACGAGATTCAATCTAAGCTGAAAGGCCTCTTAGACGCCACACGCAACAAGTTTGCTGAGAGCATCAAATTTCCCAGTGTAATGCAGAAGCAAGGAGAAACCATCGCTAGCTTCACCTTAAGACTGCGGCAGGCTGCAACGTTTTGTGAGTATGGCACATTTCTTGATCGCATGTTAATTGAACAAATGCTCGCAGGTTTGGAATCACGAGAAATGTGCGACGAGATTATTGCAAAACAAACAGAGAACTTCACCGCAGCATATGAAATCGCGCACGCACTCGAAGCTACTCGCATTACCACCGACGAGGTCAAAACAGCTGCCGCTAAGTCTGAATCAACTAATCGGATTGGATACGAGAAGCCTCTGTCCAGGAAGAACATCAACCAGCAGCCGCCACGCAGCAAGTCAGCTCATCGAAGTCAAGGGTCTTACAACCTAACCAGGCAGCACCAATGGCCACACCAGGCAAACCAGAGTGCATCCCAGGACAACCAATCAACATGTTCAGGGTGCGGTGACAAACCATGTGACCGAAGAAGAGCTTCCAGCAGAAAACCTCGACGTTGTGGACTACCTCAGCAAAATCGAGGTCATCGGATCGGTCAACGCAGCACCTAAGCCACTGGTTGATGTCAACATAGAGTGAACCACCGTCAAAATGGAACTCGACACCGGCGCCCCCTGCTGAACCATGAGCAAATCAAAGCTAAGTATGATCAAACCAGGTTTTGTGTTGCAGAGAAACGATCGTAACTTCGTCAGTTACACTGGCCATCCGATTAAATGCATTGGCAAAACGTCAGTGTGCACCACCATCGGAACCACAACCAGGAACCTGAATCTCTACGTGGTTGACGATGAAGTCGAATCGCTCTGTGGCCGAGAGTGGATTTCAGAGTTTGTACGGGAGATCGACTTTGGTCACCTCTTCGCAAAACCCGACCCAATCCACAAGCTCTCAGACAAGCAGGCTCTGACCTTGGAACAACAGAAGCAGCTCGACAACATTCTATCTCGCTACCAGGATGTGTTCAGCGACACCCCCGGGAAGATCTCAGGTCCCCCAGCGAAGATGCACCTGAAGGCTGGAGCCACACCTGTTTTCGTCACTGCTCGAGACGTACCAGTGGCCCTCCGCGATGCCTATGCCAAGGAAATCGACAAGAAAATTGCATCTGGCTTCTACAAAAGAGTGGACTACTCTTAGTGGGCATCGACAACGCACGTCATCACCAAGAAGAACGGCAAACTGAGGATCACAGGCAACTACAAGCCTACTCTCAACCCGCGGATCATCATCGATGAACATCCGATTCCCAAGGTGGAACTTCTGTTCAACCGAATGCGCGGCGCCAATCTCTTCTGCCATCTGGATATCTCCGACGCGTACACTCATCTCGAGGTCGACGATGAGTTCAGACATGCTCTCACGCTTAACACGCCAACTCACGGTCTGATCCGCCCAACGCGAGCAGTATACGGAGCAGCTAACATCCCCGCTATCTGGCAGCGGCGAATGGACACAGTCCTGCATGGTCTCCCAAACGTCGTAAGTTTTTTCGATGACTAGTTTTTGCTGATAGCTTTGAAAATCTGATGCAGGCCCTCAGCACCACTCTGGAACGGTTTAGGCAACACAACCTCAAGCTCAACCGAGCCAATTGCATTTTCGCTCAAACTTCTCTGGAAGCCCTTGGCCACAAAATCGATGCGTCAGGCATCCACAAGTCGGATGCACACATTCGAGCTGTACGTGATGCACCGAAACCAACTACACCAGAAGAACTCCAACTGTTTCTTGGTAAAGCAACCTACTACAGTTCGTTCATCCCCGATTTGTCCACCAGAGACAGACCACTCAGAGACATGCTGCTCAAGGACCCTCTCATCTAAACTCCAGAAGGCGACAGGGCATACAAAGATATCAAGAACGCCCTAACCTCGCCCCAGGTACTCATGCAGTAAGACCCGGCGTTACCACTCCTGTTGGCCACGGACGCCAGCAAGACCGGCCTGGGCGCAGTATTGTCACACCAGCGCAGCAACGGGCAAGAACGTCCAATCGCTTACGCCAGTCGAACGATGACAGCAACGGAGGAAAGGTACCCTCATCTCCGCACGAGACTCAACTTGACTAGGCCACGTCGAGGTCACCGCACAACCGACCAAGTCATCGTGCAACCGACCAAATCACCATGCAACCGACAAGGTCACCGTGCAACCGACAAGGTCACCGTGCAACCAACCAAGTCATCGTGCAACCGACCAAGTCACCGTTTAACCATCCAAGTCACCGCACAACCGACCAAGCCACCGAGCCTGAGACGAGTTCGCTTCACCGAGACACCAGCAACAGTCCAAACACCACCAGCCACACCAGCTACACCCGTAAACAGGACATCACCTATTTCCCAGACCTCTTTTATTCCCCGCAGGAGTACTCGCCAGCAGTGACCACCGTTGAGATTCTCTCCTGATTCCTAAATCATCCATTTAAAAGAGGGAGGAAATGTTGTGTATTTACTTGAGTTAACATGAACATTCTAGAAAGTGTTGTCTTAACATGAACATTCTAGTCAGTGTTGTGTATTTAGGCTACTTGAGCTAACACGAACATTCTAGTCACTATGCCCAGAACATTCCAATCTGGAACATTCGATTCTGGAACTTTCCAGCTACTATGTATATATGCACCCGCGGACTGTAGACGTCGGTTCCGCTCAACTTAGTTCACATTGTGTATCGTTGTGTATCGACTAGTGTTTAATAAATCGTTGTGTTATGTTAACAAGTGTATGTTATTTATCTTGTATCTCCCGCGATATAACAGATATGTTAATTTACGATGCATTTAATAGACGCGTAACACTTTACAGTTTGTACAGCGTAATTGCATAGCATTGTACGTCCTGCTCCCTTTGTGGAGGGCGGTCTTGGTTCGAATCCACCAATAAAGTGTGATTGTAATATGCTACTATGTTATCACTTTCTTCCGCGTACGCAATCCCGTACCGGATACTGCCCGTATGAATCGCACTGAACTCCGATTCGAGTACTATCGCTCCGCTCTGCGTTATTTCAAGTCTAGTGGACTGCTCCAATCGTAACATGTAAGTGACCATCTGCTGGCTAGTGACCTCTCCACTACCCCTCGTACGCGTAGCCATTTAGAGCGCTCTATAGCCTCTCAGTCGAACTATTGTGCTGTGATAGTGACCATATTCCTTCGATTCTCTGACGTATCTCAACTCGTATTTGTACGTTGAATTCCTTAATATTCATACTACTATTATCGTTGCATGCCAACTCTATGAAATACTTCATGTTATAAACATTGAGCTCATTCCAACAATTCAGGGCCCGTGACGTCATTTCCCCTCATAACTCGTGTTTTCTCGCTTTTGTCTCTTCTCTGGCATGTTCGCGAAACTCGACCTATGTCATATCGGTGACAATACACACTCACAAACACACAGACAGACACACAATTTTTGGCCCTGTGTAGATCTCATAAGTCTACTTTCAAAATCGGCTAATAACTGTCTCATAGATATGATACTTGGCTATCCTAATCGTTTCTGGTATAATGTATCGTTTTTGTAGAGAACCAACATGGTCGCTCGGTTTCTATATTAAGCATCTGTTATACATGAACAAAAAAGGCCGACATCATAATCTGGCATCACACCATGTTCATGACATCCAACGCGTAGCCAGTCAGGGTAGCGAAGTCGTTATCTTGCTAAAGTTACCTCAGGGCTCCGTCTACACATAGAGTACGTACAATAGAGTCTTCGAATATCCCCGTGCAAGTTAAATGATCCCTGTGTTTTAAATAAATAATCAATATTACATTCTCTCAAGTGGTATAGAGCACCTCTAGAGCTCAATTCTTACGTCACGCAACAAGATTTTTCTTGTTTAAACGTTAAAGCAAACCCATAAAGTTACACAGCCTCGGGCACAGGTTTCCCACGGTCTACAAACATCATAATTCTTGTTTAAGCTGTGCCGTGTCCTTGAGCAGTCGTCACGTGCAGCTACCACCATGCCCGTACGTGTTAAAGCACACCTGCTTGTTAAAAATTAACTATTAACTAACCAACCTTTGCCATCCTGACTCCAATTATTAAAAATATTCCATCCGCCATTCTTCCCGCATAGGGAAAATATTTCTGTCAAAATAACCATCTTGACCAATCAATCAATCAATCAATCAATCAATCAATCAATCAATCAATCAATCAATCAATCAGTAATTACCTAATAATAATAATAATAATAATAATAATAATAATAATAATAATCAGGTAGTCATGTCCTTCGTCAAATCAAGAGTAAAAAATCCGTAAATAATCATTTAAATAGACCGCCAGAGTCTCGCCACTAGTCACATGCTAACCGTAAGGTACAGTCGCGTACAAATAAAAATGGGTCCCTGCCATGTCGTTAAGCCCTTTGGGTAGATTTGTAAAATGACACCTGACACAAGTCCCTAGCATTATGGGTCACGAGATATATGGAAAAGCCGTTGATACGCGGTGCGTGCTTTAACGCTCACGGCTACATGTGTAATAGAATTCCCCTCATCTATCTGGTTGAATCTAGAGTAAGTCAATAAATAATCATTTAAAAACCCAGCCATCTTACAGAAGGCACGAGTGAGCATGCGTTTAAAACAATCACTATTTCACCCCTGGGTAAGGGTCGTGTTATCTTGGGGTAGGAATAAGTAGTCCACAGAAAAGGGGGCTACATCTCGAGTCATTTGACACCCCACACGACCCTCTGTGATAATTGGTTCGCGAGATATCGGGTTGGGGACCGCCAGGGGCTCATAACTAGCTTAGTGATATAAAATTCCCCTAATCTACTTGTATGCTATGTTATGGAAACTACAATAATAGTGACGATACATTGCGATGTTCGGAGATCTAAGAGCATAGTGGAGTAGTGATCTGGCTGCTGGCCCCAGACCAAGGCACACTGAATTCGTTTCGTGATTAATACACGTGAGATTTTCAAAGTATCGAAGTCACATCCAGTGGTTTCAATTCCATGTGGTAATAATGCCCTCTGGTTTACGACCACAAGGTTAACATAAGTTCTTTTGGGCCAGAAATGGCACAGAATATAGGATACAATTAATTAATAATGTATTTATCTATTAGGTACTACCCTACAAAAGACATTTTACACTTATAGTACCGTATAGCAAGTCTTAAATAACAACAAATAATAGCAAGGGACACACCTCGCGAAATATTGAGGTAGAACGTGATTACGAGGTGGAGGGTTAGAATTGAGGATGAAAGGGATCTTCCAATGTTTTGCTTGAATGTTGCATAGGGAAAAAATATGTCAATGTTTAAAAGGGAGTTGCTAAGGGTTCGTAGGCGGTGGAAAAATAGAGCGCTTCTGTTGTTCATGACGTAGGCGAGGTACGTGGTGTAAATAGTGCCGATGTGTTGAACGGGAGAGAACGTGGAGCGAGAAGTAGGTAACAAGCATGTCGACGCCAGTCCGGAGATTCGTGCAGATCTTTTGTGAAATGCAGAGCGTGTATAGACTACTGAATTGGCGTGATGAAGATGGTAAGTATTGGAGCATTCAACATAATTCACCAGACTTTTCTCCATGTAATTTTAAACTGATATCAAAAGTGCAGGACATTTTACAGCTGGGTTGGCCAGGAAATTTGCTAGCGTAAAGTTAACTTTCACGCTTGCGGGAATCTGTCAGCCTGCTTCATACTTCCTCCTCAACCTTCTTAGCATAGATGTCTTATGTTCCGCTTCAGTGGACAAGCTAGGAACCAGTTTAGACCACGGATCTGGTAGTGCTCAGCTTGATTTGGCAACACGCAGTATTTCTTGTAGTTCTCGCTCTCGAGCAGCACTCTACATCCACGTGAAATTTTGGCACACCATGGCCTTCTGTGCTCTACAGAGTAGAAGTTTTGAGACACAAGAAGACATTGTGAATGCTGTGCAAAACCAGATAACTCGATTTAGACAAGGTGCGGAAGATGGTGAAGCAGACGCTATCATTGGCCGCTTCTGGTGGTTACTGTGGGGAATATATCGAGAGTCTTTGCCCGTAATGTGCTTTAAGCTATCGTAACACTGAGCCTCCCAACCAGCATAATATTAGCACAATAGTGCTTATGGGTTTGTATGGACAATTCCTACCAACATATTCTCCATTATCCATACACGTTCATTTGTATAACCCTTTAATGCACAGAACTATTTGTTTTCAAATTTTGAATAGCTTATCGGCAATTAATCATGCAGGGCCTCAACACAAAGTGGTATTTGTAAATAAATCGGCAAAAGAAAATTACGGTGTGGTTTTGTTTACGCTAGGTCACTGCTTAAAAATAATTTACTGTAAATAGGCCTATACAAATTTCAGATAGGATGCAAAGTGTTGTTCAGTTTTTACTACATAAATATTCACTTATGAGAGGTGAGGCAACAGTTCCTGTCAGATGAAAGTCACAAACAGACCCCCCTCCCCATGTCATTCATGACCATCTTGTCCTGTTAGGTGCCTTCTTCGTTCTGCAGTATGCACAGCGTTTTGATGAGCCATGTATTGGCATGTGTTTTGCTTTAGACTTTATTTTCACTGTTGGCACAAACGTACCTGAAATCTTAATATTCAAATCTAATCACACAAAACTAAATGACACATTCAAAACAACTGTTACACAATGCTTCAAGCACAGCATATCTCGATGGCACTTCCATACATATCATCAGATTTCAACAGTTATAAAAATTATCACCTGAGAGCAGCACCTCACAGCGTAAATGCAAGTGGTTTCAAAGGATACCACTCAGGTGGAGGGAAGATAATAATAAAGTTGTTGGTAATTTCAATCGAAGCCACTATGTTTTAAAGGGATATGCAACATTTCCCAGCCGCGCTCACATTATCAAAGTTGTCAGCCCACTTACAGTATAAATGAAAGTTATTCTCATTTGATCAGCACCACTTAACTGTAAGCCTGTGACTTTACACCCCGCTACTAGCATGGCCCTACAAGCGATTGCACAGCTTGGGCCATCAATCGTTTATTTCTTGACCAAGGAAGCTGTATTTCGGATCAGAGAGCAACTGAAAGTTTTCTCATCAAGTTCAATGAACACTATTCCAACCAAAAAATTAATTAACATCGATGGAGCTGGAAATCGAACCCGAGGCCTCCTAGATTAGAAGAAAGCCCGCTACACCTACACCACCGGACGGCCAGTAGTTTGCAACACATGATGAATCCAACAGGATGACGAAAATATAAGGAAGCTAATATTGCTGGTGGTGATTGTTGTTTAAAGGGGAAAAACATCAAGGTCGTCTGCCCTTCGGAAGTAGTGAAATAGTGGGCTATACTTGAGAGGGCCTTCTCTTTGCTTAAGTCTGTTTATCCCGTTCCGTGGCATCACTTGATAATATCCAACAGTAATCTGTAAGCGTACCAGAATGGTACTTAACTTTAGACCACAGCAAACTGCTACGCAATCCTACCCCCAGTTACAAAAACATACTTTACTTTAGCGGCCTCACTGACAAAGGTTATCGGACAGATTTCCAACAGACCCATGTACATGGAGCGAAATGACAACGATATGGAAAACTCCTAAATGAATCAACATTATCATCATCAACAACTACTACAACAGAGCACCTTACAGTATAACCTGATATCGTTATTTTAATGTTCAAAAGCCATGGTGGAAATGCTCGCTCTGTTCATCACGGTTTCCCTGCACCGCAGATTTCTTGGAAGAAATCTAGAAGAGCGTCAAGAAGAAATGAATTCGAAGGACATGTTGAAGTGGAACCTCTGATACACCTCCAGAAGCTTGCTCATAGGCTTGGCACAATTTTCGGCTCTTCGATTACAAAAGAGGCCAAGCTAAGTTCTTTTGAAGGTTTTCAGAACTGGTTGCTCATTTCTCTAGAGGACTCACCTGAAGGTTTTTATCTTCACAAATTTCAGGACTTTCTGCCTTAAGTTTAACTTCACATATCCGTGGCTGTTGGATGAACGCTTCTCCATTCATGATCTCCCCCTTTATACAATATAACAGCAATGCACTTTTTTTTGTCCAAGATGATGGTTCTGTAAAATTTGAAACATATTTTTAATTTCTCAGGTCTAATTATACCTTAGTGATCGGGTGAAATATGATAAAATGAACCACTTATATATTCTTAATATATTGGTACATAATTCTACAGCTTAGGTTTAATGAATTATGGATGTTACGCATGGGAATTCCCAGGGGCAGGGGTGGATCTAGGGGAGGGCGAGGAGGGTGACCGCCCAGGGCCCCGCGGTCCGGGGGCCCCGCGCCATGGATTTTTAAAATGTAATTAATTAATTATACTTTCCAAACTAATTTAAAATTCATATTCCTTTTTTCAGTGCAGCTATGACCTCCCGTGACCGTTTTGCAAGTTTAGATTTCAGTGAAACAATAGACGATTTCAGCCGGGAAGAAGTCGCAAAGTTATATTTTAATAATTCATAATTTACATAATCTTCTTCAAGGGGACTTAAAAAAGTTTCTTTCATATTATTAAAACAAGATGTTCAGTAAAGAACATATAGCCTACTTTCTCCTAAATGCATGGGTATTGTTATAACTGTTTGTCCTTTCCAAGGAGTATAATTAAATGTTGGTTGTAGTAGCTTGTTGAAATACAACGTGTTTGCTACTGTTAGCTCTGTACAAAATTTCAATCAATTCGCCTTCACCGTGTTTGAATTGATATGGTGAATCGATTTTCACACACACATGGCCGCTATCTGAAAACTATTGGTCTGTTGACCTTGTAGTTCAGTCAAACGATGCTTCCCACAAGAAGGTATATTGTTGCAAAATTTGGTAGAGATCAAATAATTAAGTGGATCGTAATTTGATTCAAGCTTTTAACATTTGGATGACCACCATTCCGTTTCCGTCAATATGGTGGCGATATAAAACATGACACTGAGGTGCCACTTTGCTTGTGCTACCTCTGTACCAAACTTCGTTCAATTTGGTTTTACCATTTTTGTATTGATAGGGTGAATCGATTTGCACACATACATGGCCGCCATATGCAAAGTATTGGACTGATGACCTTGTAGCTTGGTTGAAAAATGCTTCTCATATAAAGGTATGTTGTTGCACAATTTGGAAGAGATCAGATGATTAGGTTGGTTGTAATTTGATTTATGCTTTTAACATTTGGGTGGCCGCCATTATGTTTCCGTCAAGATGGCGGCGATATAAAACAAGACACTGAGTTGCCTTTTGAATGTGCTACCTCTGTACCAAATTTCGTTCAATTCGGTTTCACCGTGTTTGAATAGATAGGGGAATCGATCTGAACACATACATGGCCGCCATCCGCAAATTATTGGGCCGATGACATTATAGTTTAGTCAAAAGATTCTTCATATATAAGGCTATAATGTTGCAAAAATTGGTAGAGATCAAATGATTAGGTTGGTCGTTATTTGATTTAAGGTTTTAACATTTGGGTGGCTGCCATTACCTTTTCGTCAAGATGGCGGCGATATAAGACATGACAGTGAGGTGCTCTGTGCTAGTACTGCCTCTGTACCAAATTTTGTTCAATTCGGTTTCACCGTGTTTGAATTGATACGGGGAATCGATTGGCACACATACATGGCCACTATCCGCAAATTATTGGGCTGATGACCTTGTGGTTACGTCTAAAGGTTGTTCATATATAAAGGTATAAAGTTGCAAAATTTGGTAGAGATCGGATGATTAGGTTAGTCGTAATTTGATTTAAGCTTTGAATATTTGGGTGGCCTCCATTACGTTCCCGTCAAGAAGGCGGTAATAAAAAGCATGACACTGAGGTGCCCTTTGCCTTGTGTACCAAATTTCGTTCAATTCTGTTTCACCGTGTTCGAATTGATAGGGGGGGGGGCAGACATTCAGAGTACACACACTCACACACACACACACACACGCACATAGACAAACACACAATTTTTGGCCCTGCAGTGATCTCATAAGTCTACTTTCATTTTTTTGCAAAAAACGAAAGTAGGCTAAAAATGTACTGTAGTGTATTCAAAATTATGTAACTATTCTTTATTTTATTATTATTACCAAACTATTTTCCACTTGGATTGATATTAGCCTACTTTCGATTTTTGCAAAAAATGAAAGTAGACTTATGAGATCACTACAGGGCCAAAAAATGTGTGTCTGCCTGTGTGTGTGTGTACTCTGAATGTCTGTCCCCCCTATCAATTCGAACACGGTGAAACCGAATTGAACAAAATTTGGTACAGAGGTAGAACAAGCAAAGGGCACCTCAGTGTCATATTTTATATCGCCGCCATCTTGACGGAAACGTAATGGCGGCCACCCAAATGTTCAAAGCTTAATCAAATAACGACTAACCTAATCATCCGATATCTACCAAATTTTGCAACTACATATAGTGGTATGGCGAGCGTCTTTTGACCAAACTAAAAGGTCATCAGTCCAATAGTTTTCAGATGGCGGCAATGTATGTGTGCAAATCGATTACCCTTATCAATTCAAACACGGTTAAACTGAATTGAACGAACATTGGTACAGAGGTAGCACTAGCAAAGGGCACCTCAGGGACATGTTTTATATCGCCGCCATCTTGACGAAAACATAATGGCGGCCACCCAAATGTTAAAAGCTTAAATCAAATTACGACCAATCTTATAATCTGATCTCTACCAAATTTTGCAAAATTATACCTTTATGTATGAAAAATCTTTTGACTAATCTGCAAGGTCAACAGCCCTATACATTGCGGATAGCGGCCATGTATGTGGTCAAATCTATTCCCCCTATCTATTCAAACATGGTGAAACCAAATTGAACAAAATTTGGTACAGAGGTAGCACCAGCAAAGGGCACCACAGAGTTCTGTTTAATATTGCCGCCATCTTGACGGAAACGTAATGGCGGCCACCCAAATGTTTAAAGCTTAAATCAAATTACGACTAACCTAATCATCCGATATCTACCAAATTTTGCAACTACATATAGTCATGTACCGAGCGTTTTTTGACCAAACTGCAAGGTCATCAGCTCAATAGTTTTCAGTTAGCGGCCATGTATGTGTACAAATCGATTCCCCCTATCAATTCAAACACAGTAAAACCGAATTGAACGAAATTTGGTACAGAGGTAGCACTATCAAAGGGCACTTCAGTGTCATGTTTTATATCGCCGCCATTTTGACGGAAACGTAACGGTGGCCACCCAAATATTAAAAGCTTAAATCAAATTACGTCCAACCTAATCATTTGATCTCTGCTAAATTTTGCAACAACGTACCTTTTTGTGGGAAGCATCTTTTGACTGAACTGCAAGGTCTTCAGCCCAATAGTTTGCAGATAGCGGCCATGTGTGTGTGCAAATCGATTCCCCATATCAATTCAAACACGGTGAAACCGAACTGAATGAATTTTTTTACAGAGGTAGCACTAGCAAAGGGTACCTCATATTCATGTTTAATATTCGTATAGCACGTTGTATGTCAACAAGCTACTACAACGAACATTGAAATATACTCCTTGAAAAGGACAAAGAGTTATAACAACACCTATGCATTTAGGAGAAAGTAGGCTATATGTTCTTTACTGATCATCTTGCTTTTTATTTCCTATTGTTGTGGGCCCCACCTTATCATATCGCCCAGGGCCCCGCAAGGCCTGGATCCGCCACTGCCCAGGAGTGAATATGGCTATTTAAAATGGAATGTTCCAATCTATCCTAAAGTTAGTAGGGAATTAAAATGACTGTTTGCAACCCTGACCAAGCCATTCATGTTTCGACAATTGTCACCAATACCACACAGCAGCTGGGCGAAATATTTTACCACTATTCAATATATCGAAAATTTAAATTCATTCAACCTGACATTTTGTGCGGACAGTGATATAAATTCGGACCATAATCCAAACATTTAATAATTTAAGACCATTGTTAAAAATCACCCAACAACATCTCGAGGCTAAATTGTTGCCGCAAAAGCTGTGTGAAATCTTTCCACATCCTAGTACGTTTACTGTAAATCTATATTAGATTCCCACTGTTTTGTGTGTACTGGATGCAGATTTGTAGAACACCTTAGGAAAGCGGCAAATAGATGGAAATAAAGAAAGATTTTGTTGTTAACATATTCGAAAGTAAATCCGAGCACCATGTTGCTCAATTTCACCAATGAGAGTGGCCATAATGAGTGAAGCTTACCCACAATGGCTGTAAGTAAATGGTACCTGATTTATATTTTTGTATCGCCAGTTACCTTCCCCATCCACGGTAATGTCAAGTCAATGACATCCACTAGCATTGAACGCGAGCGAAGCAGAGTATTCCACAGCTCATGAACTGGTGGAATACGTCTATAAGTTCAACCACAGCAATTTCAATAACGATAGTTTACCACCAGTCAAAAGATTATGAACAGGATATGGCTGATAGAAATATGTTGGTGAGATGAAAATTGCGAACCGTAAATTATTTACGTGCAAAAGAAAAGGAATGGTTGAAAATGGATTTGTTATTCACAATTTGAGTATTTACTTTATCCCGAATTAATGGACACAATATAGCCTGGACTATAAATAATAAAACATCAACATATTCAATACATAATAACATCAAAACATTAGATTAGAGAGATATTCCATCTGTCTCTTTGAAAAGCGGTGAATGATATTTTCCCCTGATAAATATTTGTTTCCATATGTGAATGTTCACTTTATTGGTTTAAATTATGTGTTTTTTAAAAAGTACATATTATTGTCATCTAATGTAATGTAAATTTAATTAAGATGTCCGAATATTTATAACCCACAGTATGTTTTACTGTATATACCTGTACCAGTTGCAGGTTCCAATTACTGTGTTCATTCCACCACCTCTCGAGAGAGGTGCGCCATCATGACTGGCACAAATTCGATACGGGTTTGTGTACATTCCTTGTATCAGCACACCAGCTCTAGCCTTTCGCTAGTCAATGTTTGCGCGCGCCGCTACTGGGCGTTAAAGAGGACAACAAGAACACCTCTGCTTTTCCATCCACTGATGCATCTTAACACAGAGTCAACAGCGCCCTGCCAATGTGACATCCACTGCGTCAGCGTCTCAAATTGGCTACAACATACCTTTGGTATTGTTAGAGAAAATAAACCCTCGGTAGGTCAGTAATACAGTAATCCTTTTTTTTTACCCAACGATTAAAATTTCGATTGCCAATTGAGTAAGCAGCAATTTTCAACCATGAGGAAGGCACTTCGACTCTACGATCTAGGATCTTTTAAGAACTATCATAACATATTTATTGATGACAAGACGACGTTAAATCTCTGTTCCAAATCAACCACATGGGAGTCATTTTGTTCCACCATATGGTAGTGGAATCAAAACGTTAAACTCATGCGTTTATTGCCTAGAAGCCACCACCTCAAAAGGTAACGGTAACAAAAGCCATTATTATTATACATGTTACGTGCCACCCCCCTAGTGGCACTTTTGTTAACTGGATTACGGTGGGTAGAAAGCACAACACAGGATGTTCCTTTTAAAGAAATAATTAATTTTATTTCGGCCAGAAAGTTACACTACTCATCAGCAATTCCAAGGAATTAGAACCTTACTCCAGTTTCCTCAAGTCGAGAACACTTCCCCCTTTCACTTGTCAATGAGCCACAGAAGTTAATTCACCCGCTAATGAGCCTGGTGGCCTTGACAGAACTACATGCAACTTCTTCCTTCTGTACACAAATTACAGTTACTTACGATAACTTGCTACGCGCAGCTTCACTGTTCACGAGCTGGGAAACAATGTCACTGGATTTCGTAACCACAATATCTCAGACACTCAGTGAAAACACACTCACTCAAAACACAGGCAGTCCCCTGTATGCTTCTCACTTCCTCGCTGTCAAGAGGAACGGCTTCACTAGGGTTTCGCAAGTCACCACACTTCTGTCGCTCAGGATAATCGCCCACACTAGCTCGTAAAACACAACAACAACTGCTTGACGGGTCGCTCTTATATAGCATGCCAGTGACTCAATAAATGCTTCTAGACCCATCCAGGGTTCACGGCTTCTCGAGGCTTCCATCGCTGGCTCAGTCACGAATATTCTGGACCATCCCTTTGTCCTAGTAGTCCTGTTGCATAAGGCGCACGCAATACACCGAGGGAGAGCAGCCCAGCCCTGGGGCAGTTGTGAATCATGCGGCGAGCGATGAAACGAACTCACAGCCGTAACACCACCCCCTTCCTAAAAGGTTGATCGTCCCGATCAATCATTGGCCCGTCTGTGTCCCTCCGTAGGCTGCCAGGCGATCTCGATGCACGATCTTCATCTTCGCCCTCGGGCTCCGCTGGATCCTGTAGACGACATCGTTGATCCATTTTACGACTCGGTACGGGCCCTCCCAGGACTTCTGCAGTTTGGGTGACAAGCCTGGGTTGAAGAGCCAGACCAGGTCGTCCTCGTGGAATCCGCCGGCATCCGTCTGCTGGTCGTATCGGGTCTTCATTCGGTCGGTCTCGATCCGCAGTTTCCTCCTCGCGAACGCGTGCACGTCCTCCAGTTGGTCGACCAGTTCTTGACAATACTGGCTTACCGGGACCGGACCATTCCCAGGTCGGCCGAAGGCAAGATCGACTGGTAGACGGAGTTCCCTCCCAAACATGGCCCGGGCTGGTGTGCACCCGGTGGCTTCATGCACGGCGGCGCGGTAGGCCAGGAGAAATAGAGGAAGATGTCTGTCCCAATCCCTCTGGTGCTCGCTGACGACTATTCGGAGATGGTTCTCGATGGTGCGATTGAATCGCTCTACCATCCCGTCGGACTGAGGGTGTAGCGGCGTCGTCCTTGTCTTCCGGATTCCCAGCAGCTGGCATAGGTTCTGGAACACCTGCGACTCGAAGTTCCTCCCTTGGTCGGAGTGCAGCTCCAGGGGTACTCCGTACCGGCTGACGAATTCCTTCACCAGGGTCTCTGCGATCGTCGCGGCTTCTTGGTTAGGGAGCGCATACATCTCCGGCCATTTGGTGAAGTAGTCGCTGACGACCAATATGTAGCGGTTCCCTGCCTCACTTAACGGGAATGGCCCAGCAACATCGATGGCCACTCTCTCCATGGGGCCGCCCACGTTGTAGGTCTTCAGTGGACCCCGTCGTCTTCGTCCTGGGCCCTTGCTGGCTGCGCAATCGTGGCACCTCGCGCAGTGGTCCTCCACGTCGGTTCGGTATCCGATCCAGTAGAACCGCTCTCTCAGCTTCTCCAGGGTCTTCTTTATCCCTAGGTGTCCACCAGATGATCCTCCATGGACTTCCTTCAGGACTTCCTCCGTCATCGCCTTTGGAACGACGACTTGTTCCCGAGATGTCTTCCCGTCGGTGCACTCCCAGGTACGGCAGATGAGGCCATCCCTTACAATCAGCGAGTCCCACTGTGCCCAGTAAGACTTAAACTTTGGGCTGCAGTCACTCACAATGTTCCACCCGGGTCTGGGGACACAGGCCCTCTTCCATTCGGCTATCAGTCCCAAGTCATCATCTTCTGCTTGTGCCCGCGTGAAAGATTCGCGGCTCCAGCTCCCCTGAAGTTCCACGGTAGTCCTTCGGCACTGTATCCCGGTGTTCTCCTCTCTTCTGGTACAGAAGGTGCAGTCTTCGGGGCACGGTCTTCGTGACAGGGCGTCGGCGTTAGAGTGCAGTTGGCCTTTCCTGTGCTGGATCTCAAAGTTGTACTGTTGAAGCCTCTCTAACCACCGCGCGAGTTGACCCTCGGGCTGCTTGAAGTTCAGGAGCCACCGCAGGGATGCATGGTCGGTCCTGATGAGAAATTCATGCCCGTACAGGTATTTGTGGCAGTGTTCAATGGTCTTCACGATGGCGAGCAGCTCCTTCCTGGTGACGCAATAGTTCCTTTCGGGCTTTGACAAGGCTTTGCTGAAGTAGGCCACTACTCTCTCCTCGCCGTCCACTACTTGCGACAGGATTCCCCTATACCAAAGTCGCTGGCATCGGTATCGACGATGAACCTTGTTCCAGGTCTGGGGTAGGCCAGAGTAGGTGCGGTGCACAGAGCCTGCTTGAGTTGTTCGAAGGCACCGTGGCATTCTGCTGTCCACGTGAAGAGTTGGTCCTTGTCAGTCAGTCGATGCAGTGGTTTAGCGATGTCGGCAATTCCTCTCACGAAGCGACGGTAATAAGTGCAGAGTCCCAGGAAGCTTCGTAGTTGGGACTTGTCCTTCGGAACTGGCCACTCCCTCACAGCTGCGGTCTTCTCTGGGTCGGTGCGCACCCCTTCCTCGGAGACAATATGCCCAAGATACTGGACCTGCTTCTGGAAGAGCTGACACTTCTTGGGGCTCAACTTCAGCTGGGCAGCCCGTAGCTTCATCAAGATCTCCTTCAGGTTGCTGTAGTGCTCCTCGAAGCTTCTTCCTAGAACGATGACGTCGTTTAGGTAGACCAGGCAGGTCTTCCAGTGTAGTCCCCTCAGAATGGACTCCATTAGCCTTTCGAAGGTCGCAGGGGCGTTGCACAGACCGAATGGCATGACGGTGAACTGCCAGAGCCCGCTGCCCACAGAGAACGCCGTTTTCTCGCGGTCCTTAGGGTGGACCTCCACCTGCCAGTAGCCACTCTTCAAATCCAAGGTGGAGAACCATCTTGATCCTGATATGGTGTCCAGCGTGTCATCGATCCGGGGTAGAGGGTAGCTGTCCTTCGTCGTGACGTCGTTCACCCGCCTGTAGTCCACGCAGAACCTGGTGGAACCGTCCTTCTTCTTCACAAGCACGACCGGAGAACTCCAAGGTCTATGTGATGGCTCGATCACCCCTTGATCCTTCATCTCTTCTACCATCCGGTCGACTTCGGCTTGCTTGGCGAGCGGGACACGTCGGAATGGGGCCCTAATCGGTGCGCTGTCCCCAACGTCGATTCTGTGCTGGACCAAGCTTGTCCTGCCGAAGTCTTTGCTCCCCATGGAGAAGACATCCTGGAATTCGTGTAGCAGGTACCGAAGTTGGCGTGATTGTTCCTCGTCTAAATGGTCCTGGGATCCTTGGTACAGCTTCTGAAGTTCTTCTGGCAGGGCGCGTCTTCTTCGGTTGTCCGTCTGCAGGTGTCCGTCCGTCGTGTCTGTGATGCGGGCAATCCAGGTAACGGGCTCGCCGACTCCTAGGTTGGTGTCCCGGTGAACCGTAATATCGTAGTCGTTCTGGTTGGACAGGCGGACGTACGGCCGAGACGTCGTGTTGGTGAGAGTCTTGGAAACTAGCAATCCTTTTGTCTGGATGTCATCATATTTTGGCTCGATGACAGCCGCCACTCCCTCAGCTGTTCCGTCGACAATTACGGCAGCGCTGACCTCCGTCCTAGCGGGAACGTTGACGTCTTCTCTCAGCTTTACTCGTCGTGCAGTGACGGCCTCGTTTGCTGGTTGCAGAGCAAGTTCCTCACTTCCGAAGTGCAGAGTGATGGTACTCAGATCCAAGATGATGTTGTTCTGGTCCAGGAAGTCCTGTCCGATGATCACTTCGTTTGATTCGTCAGCCACAAGCACTGGATGCTTTATCGCCCGTCAACCAATGACGAACTCCAGTGATGCTTCGCCATGTACCGGTGTGGTCTCTCCGGTCGCGGTTATTAGCTGGAGGTTCCTTTGTGTGGGTTGCACTCTTCTCTTCGGGATCACGGTGGGACTGACGATGGTCCTCGATGCTCCCGTGTTGATAAGCATGGGCCAGCTCTCTCCGTTGACGACTCCGTCGACCATCAGGCTACTATTATCCCTCCGTAACTGCGTCACACGAACTTGGACTGCCGGGGCTTGACGACTGTCACAAGCCAACCTTCGTCCCCCAAGGCTGGCTGATACTTGCTTTCCTGGGCCGCGCGGTTTCCCTACGACTGACTGTCCCGACGGAAACCCTTGGCGGCGGCGATCACCGCAGTCCTTACTCAGGTGGCCTCTCTTACGGCAAGGGGGCGTGGTGGCGCAGCGGTCAAGCTGTATGCCTCTCACCAAGGCGGACTGGGTTCGATTCCCGGTCAATGCATGTGAGATTTTCGATGTGAAATGCCATGTCCTGTGGTTCGGATTCCACGTAAAACGGAGGTCCCGTGGCTTATGATCGCGAGATTAACGGTCACGTTAAACTACAAGCTTCCTTCCTTCCTTCTCTTACGGCAGGTCCAGCAGGTCGGTAGACCTCTTCCGGGCCGCCTCTCCGGATGTCCTTCGGCTACGTTTTTGTTGGTGGTACTGCGACTCTTGAAGAACCGGCCTAGCGCCTCCATCAGTTCATCGGCCAGGCGCTTGGTCTTGTCGGCTTTTACTGGTTCGTCGACGTCCACTTGACGCACCCGCGCGTGCATTCTGGATGCCTGTTTTGCCGTCTCGAACTCATGTGCGTGGCTCAGCGCATCTGTCAGGGTCTTATTGCGCGCGAGTCGCAGCGCCTGTTGAGTGTCCGAGTCCCGTAGCCCGTCGGTGAAAGTCTGCGTCGCTATCTGCTCCAGAAAGTCGGCCGGCGCTGTTGGGTAGGCGAGCCTTACGAGACGTGCGATGTCCATCTCGAACTCCTGCAGGGTTTCTGCGTTCTTTTGTACCCGGGTCCGGAGCTGCATCTGGTAGGCCTGCTGAAGATGGCTACCCCCATATCGGGACTCCATATGGGCGATCAGTGAAGCGTAGTCCTGGGATCCAGTCGGGATGGCCTGAAGGACGTTAAGGGCGTCCCCTCTCAACGCTACAATGAGAGCTGTAGCCTTTTCCGTGCTGTTCCAGTTGTTTATGGAACAGGCTGCCTCGAACTGACGTAAATAGGTGCTCCACGGGACCTTTCCGTCGAAGGTTGGGGGCGTCACTCTGCTCTGTCCCGTTCCTGATGTCCCCGGTGTACCTGTGGGCGGCGTCGGCGCAGCTCAGCAACTTCCTCTTGAAGAGCGTTGAATTTCTCTTCCACCCCCGTGAGTGGGCGTTGGCGCAGTTCGGCAACTTCCTCTTGTAGGGCTTTGTCTCTCTCATCCACCCCGGTCGGCGGGCGTCGGCGCAGCTTGGAGACTTCCTCTTGTAGGGCTTTGAATCTATCTTCCATCCCTGTCGGCGGATGTCGGCGCAGCTCAGCAAATTCCTTTTGTAGAGCGTTGAATCTCTCTTCCACCCCCGTCAGCGGCCGTCGGCGTAGCTCGGCAACGTCTTCTTTTAAGGCGTCGAACTTCTTTTCCACTGCCGTGACTTCCTCACGCAGACCCAGTTCTAATTTCTTCAGGTCCTATGCTAACTTATTCTGCCCGTCTTCCATCTTCTTCTGGCCGTCCTCTATCTTCTTGGTTAAATTCTTCTGGCCATCTTCTAATTTAGCAGTTAGGTCCTCGGCTAACGTCTTCTGGCCGTCTTCTAGTTTGGCAGTTAGGTCCTCGGCCAACTTCTTCTGGCCGTCCTCCATCTTCTTCTGGCCGTCCTCCATCTTCTTCAGGTCCTCCGCTAACTTATTTTGACCGTCTTCCATCTTCTTCTGGCCGTCTTCTAATTTGTCAGTTAGGTCCTTGGTTAAATTCTTCTGGCCGTCTTCCATCTTGGTTTCCATGCCACTTAACTTTTCTAGCAATGCTGCGAATTTCTCTTCCATTTTAGATGTTTGTCTTGTACGGGGCATGCACTCACAGGAAAATTAAAAAAATGACCTGCTCGGGTTTTGAAACCAGGACCGTCAGGTGTTGTGCTAGTGCTTGAGTTCGTAATCTGGTTTCTGACACCAGTTGTTACGTGCCACCCCCCTAGTGGCACTTTTGTTAACTGGATTACGGTGGGTAGAAAGCACAACACAGGATGTTCCTTTTAAAGAAATAATTAATTTTATTTCGGCCAGAAAGTTACACTACTCATCAGCAATTCCAAGGAATTAGAACCTTACTCCAGTTTCCTCAAGTCGAGAACACTTCCCCCTTTCACTTGTCAATGAGCCACAGAAGTTAATCCACCCGCTAATGAGCCTGGTGGCCTTGACAGAACTACATGCAACTTCTTCCTTTTGTACAAAAATTACAGTTACTTACGATAACTTGCTACGCGCAGCTTCACTGTTCACGAGCTGGTAAACAATGTCACTGGATTTCGTAACCACAATATCTCAGACACTCAGTGAAATCACACTCACTCAAAACACAGGCAGTCCCCTGTATGCTTCTCACTTCCTCGCTGTCAAGAGAAACGGCTTCACTAGGGGTTTCGCAAGTCACCACACTTCTGTCGCTCAGGATAATCGCTCACACTAGCTCGTAAAACACAACAACAACTGCTTGACGGGTCGCTCTTATATAGCATGCCAGTGAATCAATAAATGCTTCTAGACCCATCCAGGGTTCACGGCTTCTCGAGGCTTCCATCGCTGGCTCAGTCACGAATTTTCTGGACCATCCCTTTGTCCTAGTAGTCCTGTTGCATAAGGCGCACGCAATACAATGAGGGAGAGCAGCCCAGCCCTGGGGCAGTTGTGACTCATGCGGCGAGCGATGAAACGAACTCACAGCCGTAACATACTTATTCTTACATGTACATTACATAGGCCTACATTGCTGATACATCACAAAATAATTAGATGGGTTTCACGGGACCGAAATATAGTAACCTGAAACGACCAGTTCTACATGGAAAAGTGGAAATCACTACTGTACCCATGAACTTCGGGAATATTCAGGTTGTCACGAGAACTACTGTTATTATTTGGTTGTAATCGAAGGTAAAAGCCAATGAATCTGGATAAAACACGTATAGATAAACAAAGAAATGTGCTTTCAAGTAAAGACCAAGTGTCAGCAGTCTTGCGTATCTCTAGAGAAGAAGAAAATTACGTCATAGGGAGTGCGTGAAGACGGTGAACAACGATTGAAGCGACGCGGAGAGATATCGTACAATTGTGCTACGCGAATGTTTACAAGAACCACGGATAATACTGTATGTTCTAAATTGGAAATTGCTCAAGATTTCATGGATAACGGTAAATCGGTGATATGTGACTCACATTTAAACATAATTTTCCTAAATATTCGGTCATTATAGACCGATTGGGGCTATTGTTTTATAACTTATTTGAAGGAATTTTTGAGGGAATACATACAATATGTGTAACAAAGATTAATATTTTAGACTTAAAGAACAATTAATTTAGCTTGAAACATTTCAATCTACAACAGACAGCACACTCAACAGTGATAGAGTCAGATATCAGTGATCACTTCATAACAAATGTTGGACTGTGGACTTGTAATCTAACTGACTCCGAAAAATCCTCTAACTGGAGAACAATGGAGTTCTGAATGACTGCAAGGTTAATGAACAGCTCAATAAAATAAAATGGGACCATTATCTGGATCTGGAATGTTCAACGCAGGTCCACACTCTGTTAGTTAACACATTTTGTAGAATTTTTAATAACTCATATATAACAATTAAGGATAGACGTACATCAAATAAACCATGATCCTCAAAGAAATTTCAAATACAAAATAGACAAAGAGATCAGTTACCGGTATTAGAGATTTGGAAAACCAATATAAATAATGAAAAATATACCAAGGAGTTCAATTTATTTTGAAACAGACTTAAGTTGGAAATTTTCAAAATTTAAATGGTATATTGCGGAAAAGGGGCCAATGAGAACAGTTTAACATGAGACAAACATGGACAATTATCAATAATATCACAGGTAGAACATTATATTATTCAGAAATATATTGGAAACGTACAACCCATTGATACAATTGTATACAGCTTTGCCAGAAACTTCACTGACCATGTACAAATGGTAACACACAAAATTCAACTACTGTCTCTTCACTAGATTACGTTTCACCTACAGAAATATTTAATATCAGATACAATTTAAATAATAATAATAATGGATGAGGAATGCATACATGTAGAGTAAAGGAAATCAAGCACTGCAGTTACAATATTATCACAGTATTAGCACGTTTAAATAATCTAATTTTTGAATCAATTGTAATTCCAGAAGGACTCAGATCTGCAATTGTTAGACCTATATATAAAGGTGGTGAACATAATTGTACGTAACCATCGGCCTGTATACATCCTATCAATAATCCATAAAATTCTAAAAGAAAATGCATTGAGATGTAGGCTAAACTATACTTAGATATAATATTACACACGATTGCAATATGTGTTAAGTAATGGAAATACCATATAACTACTGCTATCATAATTTTCCAACATTGTGAATGATGCCCTGATTCATAACATGTACTAGTTCTTGATTATTCCAAGGCGGTTGACACACTACAATTTGATCGGCTGAGAGTAAAATTAGAATCCATAGGTTTCGGAAAAAGAGCATTGGACCTAATAAAAGCTACTTTACAGGTAGTAAAACAGTACATAATTTCAAGGGATCGAATCCTCACTTTGGGATATACTACTGTATGTCATATTATCGTGTGTACATATTTATTGATTGCTTTTATATCTTCTTAATTATTCATATTTATTTATATTCTAATATCATTTATTTTCAATTTATTCACTTTAGTGTTAAGACATATAATTTACTGCGGGATCCTAAGTCTAGATTGGATGTCACAATATTGCAACATGTAATATATATTTAACTGCCCTAAGTGCCGAGGAAGTGAGTAAGTCAACATCAGGAGTGTCTCGCTGTAAACATGCTTCGCAATTTTCGGGGAAGGTGGTCTATTGTGAGCGACGGGGTTTGTCCCGGGCCACGGCCGTGATGAGCTATAGGGAGGCGAGGCACAGAGATGTTTCACCACTGTGAGCGTGTGGTAGTGGTTGAAGTTAATGTACATTATTATAATTGGTTACTGTGATTTTTTGAAAGGGTTCCAAGCTAGAGGAAGTGGTGTGTAGGTAGGGAATGCAGATATTAACACATCGTTTGACGAGTGCTGGAGGACTGATTAATCAGATTTCTTTTTGAAGAGTCGATTGTGGATCGATGTCTTGGGAGTTTCTACCAAGTTTGTACTCTTTGAAAGACTTATGCTGTGCCACTTGAGCTTCTGGGGACTTGGTAATTTCAGCTCATATACAATATCGTACAAGAGATTGAGCTGAAAAGCAGGTCGTGGAACCTCTCACATTTGACAATGCTATGCCTAGTCTCAAAAGGACAATACTTGCCATTTTGTTTCAAAAAGCTATATGGTTCTTCAAAATCAGGTCTGAATACGAAGTTCGAGGGACATAGTCAATCATTTAGCCGACGAGTACTGCAAACTATGCGAAAGATACAGTTAGATTGAGGTGTGAAGTGGACTCTGAATATCCAAACTAATTCAGAGATCCAAAGTATTTTATCGACGAGTATATTTGTATAACTCGAATGGTTCTGTAATACGACAAGTAAATAGCCCTGCATTCATGTAAAACCAGGATGCGAGTGAAAACAGACAGATTTTCAAGTGCAAAGTAACAGAGCTGATTCTTTGGGAGCAATTACCCCATAATCCGTAGCAATAGTATTCACTCCAGATATCGTCAACTGTAAGTACGTATCTACATCACCAAGGGTTCTTCAGTGTGTGTCATTATTGTTGTGCCATGTGAATGTGAAAAAGGGTGTGATAGGGTATTCTGTTTAAACATCGCATAATAATTAGGCCTCAGTGAACAGGATCTGAGGATGAACGCTTGACGTTTGAAACATGTCATCCAATTAAGTAGCCCGTATTGTACATAAAGGCGTGTTAGTTCTTTCTTTCAGGCTAGGGTATGTGAATACTTGTTTCCCGCCTAATGTACGTGGTCACAGTTTGTGACCACTTTCTTTAATAAAATTAGGCAACACTGAAACATGGCTTCTATCACTTCAATCATGATAATGGGGTGCATCATGGATCAGTATTGGAACCAACATTATACTGTACAATAGTTTTGTGAAGGATATTTAGAAAAGAATGATACTGAATATTACGATAATTATCCTTGTAGTTGTTCATCATAATGTCAAAGAGACTTTCACCTGTTGAAAAAGATTTTGATTATAAACTATGGAGTCATGATAATATAGTACATTATGCAACGAGACTATAATGGCTATAATTAAGACACGAGTATTTTTATAAAACGAGCGTATGCGAGTTTTATAATTTCCATACGAGTGTCTTAAATACCATTATAGGGGAGTTGCATACGACTGTTTATGTTCGACGATAATTATAACTTTATTATATGTTTTAACATAAATATTCATAAATATCTGTTGAGAGTCAGCTACTTGAATTTTGTGATCGCAGAGCGAGCTGTGTAGAAATTATTGTTGGTGATTTTAAGGTACAGTGCTATTTCTTGTTTCATATTCGCCAGTTTATTTACGCGAACATATGGACGGTGCGTATTCCATGTCGGTAATTTATTATAGCCTAGTTCGATGTTGTGTTTATGTCCGACATGTTGGATTTTGAGCGCATGCGCGAAGGTATCGTTACCTAATTGGTCAATGAATGAGCTCTGATTGGCTGGAGAAACTGTATCATAATGAAAATCAGTGTTATAATGACCATCATTATGATACAGTTTTCTGACACATAATAGTGAGGGTCGAACATAAATTATATTATAGCTTTCTAGCGGTCAACACAAATTGTGCCCAATTACATACTATACAGATTTTTAAAACTAGTTAGAGATAGAGATAACGGTGTAAATAAATTCCTATCCATTGCAGACTCGTATAAGAGCACAATACTTCTAACACATTATATAGATAACAGACACAGAGTAGAGTCACATCACCCTAAGGACTCCAGATTAAATGAGGATGGCCAGTATGATGTTCCTTTCTTCACTAATTCTTATCGGAAACAAGAATTGAAACTTTTAGTACCAATGTGCCGGTTGCTAGCCCGGCCATTCTTTGAGTACTCTAGGAGTGCGACGTATTTCCGCTTACCGGGGGAAATATGTGATCTGTCGATGATTATTCCATTATTATTGTTTTGATCAGAACATGTATGTGCTTTGGGAATTCGGGAACTTTAACAAAGACGCGTTGTTAAAAAGAATAAAGAATAGAAGACAGGGAATTTTATTTTGATTTCGACTGGTAAAATGATGACGAGAATAAGATGGGCGTGACTATTCGGGCGTCTGTTAGACGGTCTCGCCCGAGTATCCTATGTCTTCGCATTTCAACGACCTCTGATAAAAATTAAAATATATGGATATGACCGGAGGCTATGAGATCTTTAGGTCTTGTCGGCTGGGAGCAATGGCCGATTAGTGATTCACTACTGAGAGTGAACTGTATGAAGGGGCTTTGGTCACCTTTTGGTAGTAAACTCCACGAGGCTTATTACAAATAATATATAATTAAGTGAGTAAAGTGTTCATCGTTGATGTAATGCGTTTTCTAGTGCTTAGGTTCTTGGTTAAGAATTCATACGTTCTTGTCTTTGGTGACTGCTAAGACTGAGTGGGATTTCACTTTCATTTTTCTTGTTTGGTCCCATTAGGAACCCATATTATTTATTTTATTGGTTAGAACATATTTGCGTTTGATATTTGGTTTTGACGATCTGCCTTCATTTGTGGGGATTGTCAGCTGTGACAATGAAACCAAGATGGCGGAGGATGGATGTCTGTAGATCTGACTTACCCGATCTTATTTAATTATTTAATAAAATATATTTCCCTGTTTCTTCTTGTCCCATAAGATTCCCTTAGGTCAGTGATCTTCAACCAGAGGCAAGCGGCCCGCAAAACTATTTAGTTTCAATAATTCACATTTGATGGTATATCGATAGCCACAATAGTGTTATGTTGATGTACCGATGATAAAAAGAATTCAGAAGATTGCATAATTTCGTTGATTTTTAAATCTTATCATACTTCGTAGGCCGTAACAAGTGTGGCAACCCTGTGACTCAAGGTCAGTCAACTGAGACTGCTTTCCACGGTGCACTAGTCAGTAGGCTATCACCTGATCTCCCCTAGCAAGTGAACGCTTGTTTATGTTGTGTGAATAATGGCTATGGTGTATTCCTGATTGCGGTCATTCCAGATTGCGTTCACCTCATTAGTAGTCCAGATTGCGGTCACTTTCATTTCAGGGAAGAGCTATAAACATTCCAGCGTCCAGATTGCGATCACTTTTCTTGGGAGACCAGTCTGGTTGTAACTCCCCTGGGGATTTCCTCACCTTTCACTTTTACCCCTCTTGCCAATGATGACGTACATGTTATGTGACAGTTCTCTTTGGTCCTGATACACTACATTAGCTGCAACCATAGTGTTAAATTTTTCAGTTTACTAGCAGTGTTCTGTATCGTTATGGATTTTATTGAAACTGAGAAGGGTAAACCGTGTGTTTTACTGAATGGTTATAGTTACAGGCAATACAGAACGAGTAAACGTTGTGTTATTACATGGCTTTGTTTGAAGGAGAAATCCAAAAAATGCAAGGGGAGATTATTTACCGAAGGTATGTACAAACGGAACTTAATAATTTCAGTAATATAATCGCTTAAAATTTGTTGAATAGCATTTTGTGTACATTTAATTTTTTCCTCGACATGAATATTATGAAAAATAGCGTTTACCACTGCTTTTCTTTATACTTTATTAAATATTTCTTAATTTTATTTAATATTTAAATATTTATTGATTGTTACTGATTTATTTCAGGTATTGACTGCATACCTGATGAAGCTGCAACGGATGTAAAATAAGCAATATTCCGTGCAAAGAAACGGGCTGGAGAAGAGCCCAGTGCTTCCATACCCGACATTTATTCCGAAGAGTTTCAAAATCTGCATAACAGAGGATATGAGCTTGTGACAAACATTCCCCAGTTCACAAATATTAAAAGTTCAATGTACGACATAAGGAATAAGGAGCACGGAGTACAGAAAGAACCATTATCAGCATCACAAATCATTCTCAATGAGGAGCTGTTGGCCATGTTAGACGGAAAAAGCTTTCTTTTGTCAGATGATGGCACACAGGACAGAATATTAATTTTTGCCAGTTCTTTAGCCAAGGAAATGTTACGAGAGAAAACTGTATTTTTCGTTGATGGTACATTTAAGAGTGTAAGCAGCCAGTTCACCCAATTGCACCCAATTGTACACGATTCATGTGTATTTGGGAAGTAGCAAAAGTGAAACAAATATTTCTCCAATTGTATTTGCACTTCTTCCTGACAAGAAAAGGAAAACATATATTTGGATGTTCGAAAATATTCTGCAAGAAGTTCCAGAATGGTAAACTATGTGATTCACAGTAGACTTTGAACGGGATGCTATTGTCTGCTATCAGAGAAAAATGCCCTGAATCTCAAATTCACGGATGTTACTTCCATTTCATCCAGTGTCTGTGGAGGAAGGTTCAAGAAATCTGGATGTCGATTCTTTATAAGGAAAACGAAGAAATCAGAAGAAATGTAAGGAAATGCACCGCACTTGCTTTCTTAAAGCCAGAATATGAAGAGAATGGATGGGTTTGTATTCACAGTCCAGTTCCACGGGATGTGAAATTGACTGTTTTCTTGGCTGCAGGATGAACATATTCCGGTCAAGATGTGGAACTGTTTTAACATTCGACACAGAACAAACAATGCAATTGAAGGGTGGGATCACAAAATCAACAGTAAGATTGGAGGACCTCACCCAATAATAAGAGACCTCGTCATTTGCCTAAAGCTAGAAGCAGAGAGTTCAGATTGCCCAATTAGGTGGATGGACTTAAATTTAAGGGAAGTAAAAGTAAAAAAGAACTACTGCTTATTAGATGAAAGAATTGCTCGAAGCACTAGGAAGTGCTTTGAAGAAGGCAACATGGAAACATTTTTAGACGTTATGTCATTTGTCTTTCAAATGGAGTAAGTCTCAGACTGATTCATTCTGAATATAATGTTGTATGTGTGTATAGCTGTAAAATATGTACATAAAAAGACGAATCTTATGGATGATAGATAGCGGTATTTTAAATAGCCTAGACTAGTATGTAATTAAATAGTAGAACCGACAAACGTGTTCGAAAGTGCAAACAATTACTTTGACAAGGCGAAAAAATAGCTGATTATGGGACCAGGCCTTTGTAAAGGCCGAGTACGGTTAACCGTGTGGGTTCATGGTGTCTGAGGGTCTTCAGACACCCTAGTGTTTAGCTCAGAGTGCGGAGCTCTACGGTAGGCCAACCTCGCAGATAAGGGAGATGCTGTTAAAGAAAAAGAGCACGCAGTCCCGGGTGGCGCTAACAATGGACCCTACGCACTTGCAGGAGTACCCTACCTTGACCACATCATTGAGGGCAAGGTAGGGGGAAATCTCCCTTCAAAAATGCCATCTTATAATATGAGTAGTTTTGACAGTGAACTTATTGATTTTGACTTATAAAAAGTCACAGATTTCAAATCTGGAATGTTAGTAAACCTAAGACTTCAAATGTTTGATATTGGGTGTAGGAGGGGGCAGCGAAAAAAAAAATTGATTACAAAGGGGTTTTAAAATCAAACGCAGAACAAATTACTTTTACGAGACGAATTTTTCGAGGTAATGAAAAGAATGTTTTTCACGATATACAGTACCTATTATAAAAATAGATATCTCGCGCCTCAAATGGGAGGGGAGGGGCAGAAATTGAAATGTATACCCTGTAAGTATAACATTTCCCATTACAACAAGTTTGTTGAAAGTGAAGGTCGTTGATTCCAGTTCTGAAACGTTTCTATTCTTAAGACTGAAAATGTTATAATCATTGCTTTGCGAGGTGCCTTCAATTCGGGAGGGGACTTGTTTTTTTAAAGCGAAATTTTATGGGGTTTGCTCAGCTGAACACTGAACTCTATTCTTTGGTTAGGTAGAGAAATATCAGTTTCCCCTTGTTATCCACAACATGTATGGAAGGTATGAGTCAGTCGGGAAGAACCAAGAACCAAGGATCGGTCTCCCAAGAAACAATCTGGACGGTGGATTGTTTATAGTTCTTCACTAAAATGAAAGTGACCGCAATCTGGACTGCTAATGAGGTGAACGCAATCTGGAATGATCGCAATCAGGACACAACCATGGCTATGAGTAGTAACAAAAAGGAAAATTGCCGAAGAGTACCGAGTGTTCCAAGAAAAGTGGACTGACCTGTACTGTTTCGTAAATATAAATAATAAACTAGTTTCTACAATTTGTAATGAATCTGTCTCCGTTATGAATGAGTACAATTTAAAGTGGCATTATGATGCCAAGCACGCCTCGAAGATGGACTCAATCCAAGGGCAATTTCGAATAGATAAGGTACGAGATTTGAAGAAAAATATAGAAAATCAACAATCCTCGTTCACTTGGCAAAACGCTAATTGTGAATTAAGTGCTAATGTTAGCTACAACATTTCTGAACAAATTGCTAAGAAATCAAAGCCATTTACGGATGGTGAGTTTGTTAAGCAGTGCATGGAATCGGCAGCTGAAATTCTATGCCCGAAACAAAGGGATTTGTTTTCAAAAGTTAGCCTATCTGGAGCTACTGTGGCCAGAAGAATCGAAGAATTAGCTGGGAATATTGAAAACACACTAAAAGACCGTGCTTCAAACTTGGTTTTTATTCAGTGGCGCTTTATGAGAGCACTGAGATTACAGACACAGCTCAGTTAGTCTTTTATATCAGAGGAATCGACTAACAAATTTCCATTACAGAAGAATTGGCTGCTCTGTTTCTAATGAAAGGCACAACTAAGGGAAGTGATAATTACAAGTCATCGGCTTCAACATTAAAGCGATTTGGACTATAGATGAACAATCTGTCAGGTTTTGTTACGAATGGTGCCCCAGCAATGACAGGAAGATATGAAGGTGCTGTGGCTCTGATCAGAACAGACGCGAGCGAAAATAGACAATTCATGCCATACCATTGCATTATCCACAAAGAACGTATATGTGAAAAAAGTGTCTGTTTCAAGGATGTGATCCAAGATATGACTAAAATCCTAAATGTCATCAGATCGCAAGGATTGAACCATAGGGAATTCCAGACATTCCTTTGTCAGATGGATGCAGAGTAGGTGATGTAGTATATTACACAGAGGTTGGCTGGCATAGTCGGGCAAAGTTTCTTAAAAGGATGTTTGATCTGAAAGAAGAAATCTGTACATTCGTGGAAAGTAAAGGAAAGACAGTTCACCAGTTCAACGACCCCAATTGGATGGCTGATTTTGGGTACAGAACCCGTATTTAAAAGACTAAGTGATAGTCACGAGTCGAGAATCGAACCGGACCGCGCGTAACATTTATATGTTTTGAAATAAAGGGAACGAGTAGACTACCCGCGCAGCCTACAAGCATTTTGGTAAGCCAGCCAGCTACGCAGTATATTGGAAAGAGTTTATCGGTTCATTCTTATAGTAAGGAAAGGAAAATTTTCGATGGGATATTTTTAACATTGGATAAATGAGATTTAGCTCGACCTGGAAATTGACAAAATAGCAAGTTGTCAGTGAAGGCTCAAGCAGAAACCAGTTTATGGCAGGACTCGTGACTGAAGCGAGCGAGGTTCAGCTCAGCACGTGGGGGTTCGCATGGCACGCGACTTTTGCACACGACTCGCACGACTACGATCGTGGTCAAAATAGTTCACATGACAGGATATAACCAATGAGAATATTATAAATTGATGACGTACAACAATTTAATAATTACATTGGAGTACATTTAGGAGTAATTAAACCCCAGAAATATGAAGAGAAAAAAAACTTATCGAAATACTTGGAGTTATATATTGAATTATAATAACGCAGATATTAAGACACGAAGTGAACATCTATTGTTCACCGCCAATGACGCCATTTTATAATTACTAGGAGAGAATGGACGCGTCTATAGAGAGATTATATTCCACTTCGAACAGTGATAGAAGACAGACGTGCTTGTCTGGTTGATAAAAGTATTGTCCGAGGAACGCCAAGTTAGATCAACGGGAGGATCGTCGCTATCTACGGTTAAACAGATGATAGGCTTCGCTGAATAATTGATTCAAGAGAATAAGGGATTAGTTATTTCCACGAAAGAATAAAATAGTATCAACAAAGTGAATTCTACAAAATATACTGCAAAGGAAAGTCAATGTATATCTACGACGTATAAAGAGAATTTCTACATCTACAAGAATTATCCAGAATATTTATAGAAAATAAAGCAACGAAAAATCTTCGAACATTAAAATATTTCCATTATATTTACGGAATATTTATATATGCTTATCAAAATTGAGTCGACGAGGATGCTCAATATGAACTTTTCAAAGGAAGCTAGGATGGCACATTGAACTATTAAGGGAAACTAACCTACACCAATATGTAAATTCCTAGTGTGACAACGCGACGAACAACATATAAGAAATGGTAGAGTGGTGTTACATCAACAAGCCACTAAATGTCACTACAACAGCAACGCAGTTATGAGTTTCCATTGTTAACTTGAAAACTTCATTCAAATCACATCGCTTATCTAGAAGCCACCCTAAGAACTTCTAGAGAGCAGACGAATGAAGATATTACATAAGAGCTATCTAGCTCAGAAGCGAACGAGAGATGCCAGTTCGAATCCCGAAGAACTCGGCGTGATTTTCAACTCCAGGCAGACGCAGCGGAGATAGGTGAAGCCGGCTGATGGGCACGTGTGGTCGCTCGCGCGCTCGATCAGCTGTTTTCCAGACCCACACTGTAGCATCGCAGCATTCCATACATCAAATGAACCAGATTAAGAAGAAATATTCGGGCTGAAGGTAGTCAAAATCTATCTGATTATATTTAGTTTTGCTTTTTTTTTTGTTGCAATGTTGTGGATATTATAGACCTGAGTAGATTTTGTGTATCTATTGACCAATTTTCATGTTTAATATTTGATAGTTCAGTTTAGTTGTTTATTTCGGTAATTTCAGTCCTGTATTTTCGAACGTCATCGTTGTCCGATTTTGACGCAGTGTGAATTTATTTAATTCACCGTCGCATATTTGATATTGTTTAGTCTTTCGAATCTTTTTATGCGAATCCGTGTTAGATGATAGTGGAATGTTTCGAAATATTTTAAATAGGTTTCTGAACGTCAGAATATCTTTATTTCAGTATATCTTGATGAATATCTCAGAATATTGTATTTCTGAACGTTTAAATAATTACTCCGTAATTATTTCGTAATGATAAAGTTTATCTTGATTGAAGCAACTTTAAAGTAAATATGAAGGAACTGATAGTTCAATTTCAGAGCAGAGCTCTTGATTACTCTAAACTAGCGAGATACGAGAAAGGAATGCAAAGAATGTAATTTGAATGCATCGACATATAATGTAACAGGTGTAAGTTGAAGATGAAAAGAATTTATATTCATGATTGTAAGAATGTATGGCGAGGATATGAATCTTTTAATTATTAATATGACAGTTATATACAGACGAATATCTTAAATGTAATAGTTTGACGAAACAGTGGTTTTTATTAAATGATGAAATGGTAATGTCACAATGAATCGCTAAATAATGTATTAGAGATGAAATGTTTGATAAATATTTCGAGTGTGGTAATGAAACAAGTCGAGAATAATGTTAGCACGAGGAAATGTAATGAGTTGTATAATCGGTAGAGGATTATTGTCATTTGAAGAAATGAGTTACGCAAATGCATGTGTTCAGTAGAAATATTGGAATTCCGTGCAATTATGAGTTGAGATGGAGAGGTATGTAAATGGAAGAATATATTCGTGTAAGGGAACGCATTAAATATAACTTGTTTATAGGAAATGTGAATGTTCCAACGATATAAATGTATTATAGCGATATGTAAAATGGTAATAACGACAATGTAGACGATAAGAGCTATATGTAAGCAAGCAATGTATATGTATGTGAAGTTGAATACGTAAACCATTATATTTCAGTTAATGTAAAGGCCATGAAGAGAGTCTGATATATAACGTCATCTATTATCGAATTTTATAGAGAATCAGACAGTCTAGAACGGTAATTAGCTTAATTGTTTGCTACATATGTTCACATGGATTTGACAAAATAATAAGCGGTAATATGAGAGATAATATGATCTATGTAAATGATAATATCGTGAAGGAAGGTTAAGTGAAGGAATATCATGCTGGTAACGATAAAGTTGAACGATAATGTAATTAGTGTAAACATTTCATGATTAATAATAATAAGAATAATTTATGGTTATAAATATTTGTAAATGACGTTTATAATTCTAGAACTTCGAATTAAGGAGACATATGTATAATGTCGGGAGAAATGAGAGTTTATTTGAACTAAATGAGTACAGTATGATCAATAAGTGGTTGACATTTTTCAAGAACATGAATCGACGATGTGTCTACTGTATATCAGAATAGTTTTGTTTTTCTCCTTCACGAGGACACACAGTGAAGTCCAATGCCGAAATTCACGGTATATTTTGCTTCTAGGCGAAACTATTATTTTAATTTGATGCTTCACGTTTTATTTTCGTAAAGTGAGATGTTAATTAATTGTTTGAGGGACATTTCTTATATATGTTGTCCTTTTAGAATAAATGTTAGCCGGCACTTTTTAGTTTGCCTGTTCCTTTTTATAGAACTCAGCAACTCATCATTTAATAATTAGCTGCGGTGGTATTCATAGTTATATACTGGCGCCCAATGTTAAACAGTTCACCCTCGAGATTCCGAGAAAACTCGTCCTCCAATGCTTTGTTGTAGGATTTGTATGTAACTAGGTAGTAGTACTATCGTATTTTTATAAATATCGTTGTATCAAAAGATTCCTAACTAACCATCTAGCAGGGAATTGTCGGTTTATCTAGCTGGGTGTCAGTGTCCCTTGCGATCCTTTCCATTCATCGGATAATAGGTGGTGGTTACGTGAATTTCGGGTACATATGAGTATATTTAATTGTCTATTTCCCAACGTGTGGCTCGATGATATCGTTAGTAAGGCGTTCGATGTCATTTGTGGGACGAATGAAGTCATTTGTAGGGCTCGATTCGTTGTAATATGTGAGACACGAAAGGCGATATATTTTTATTGTATCACCCATCTAGGGGATGTTTGAAGTTATTATTTGCCGATCCCATTTTGGAATATGTCGAAGTGAATAGACGTAACCATTTTGAGGAATACAACAGCGTTGAGAGGCATATTTTGTTATACCAGCTGATGACGAGGTTTGGTCATGTAATCGTAAAATATAAAGCTATTGTTAATATTGTTGTAATAATAAGGAGGGAATGATTATTGAATGAAGATTTTTGAATTTAAATTAGGATCGTTGACTTAGATCACGACGAGTTAGGCGCGTAGTTATAAAAAATAGGTCTAGTTGTAAAGTTGAAGTAATTATTTTGAAATATTCCACTGGTCAATAGAGATAAAAAATTTGGTCACTCAGGATATCCACAATATTGATGTACGTGTGTTCCCCTAGCTTCGCCAGGATATAAGAAGAATATCATCTTCAGACATGGATGTTATTAAAGCCATGTTTAAAAAGGTGCAGCAGACTCAGACCCAGATGACATATGATCTGGATACCTTGCATTCATTTTCACATGATAATTCTAAGAAATTGCAGCAGGAGGTGAAGCAGACAGCTAAACAGTAAAGTCTAATTTGAAGGCTGAGTTAGCGTTGGTCCAATCCCTTACCAAACTAACAATACCCTTGTCCAAGAAGAGTGACAAATGGCCAAAGAAGAGACTAGGCTGGCTCAGCAGAAAGCCCAAGAAGAGAATGTACTAGCTCAGGAGAAAGCCACAGGAGAGAATAGACTAGCTCAGGAGAAAGCCCAACAAGAGATTAGACTAGCTTTAAAGAAGCCTCAACAGGAAGGTAGATTAGCCCAAGAACAAAGATTATCCCAAGCAGAAAGTAGAAAGGCCCAAGAAGGAACTAGGTTAGCTTTAGAGAAAGCTCAGGAAGAAAACTTGAAAGCTCAGGAGATATCCAAACTTAGTGGTGATAAAATAGATCAGGTATCAGTAGATCTAGGTACACTAAGAACTAAAGTCACTAAGAAGGTAGTAGAGGCCCAAGTTGTAAATAGTGAGAATATTATTTCACTTCAATCCAAATTGCAGACTAGCGTAGATGATGTGAAGCAGGAAAATAAGCAACACTTTGACCATATTGCAGAGTCCCATGATACACTAAATGTAAAATTAAACAATTTAAGTGGTACTCTTACCGATTTACAGAGTCAACTTGCCGATCAGAAAAGACTGATTGAAGAGGGTGATAATATTGATATCACTGATTGTATTGTCAAAACTGTTGATAACCTGGAAAATGATGTATCAAATGTAATAGAGAGTATATTATAGAGATGCATTCCAAAATTATCAAACATGTAGTTATATAGAGTATGATTCAAACGTTAGTATTGCAAATTTAAGGGAGGAATTAAATAAACGTATTGACGAAGTACAGTACAGCAATCTAGCGTAGCCACGATTTCTGAATTAGTTAACAAACCGGAATCGGATAAGTCGGGAGAGCTTGACAATATCAAGAAGGCAGTCGACAATGTTACAGTACAGTTAACTAAATTAAAATTGAGTCAGGAGTCAGGAGTCAGGAATGTCCGCAATTAATGAGAAATTAATAACTATGAACATCAAAGAATCGAGCAACGTAGAGATCTTGAGAACGGATGTCCGTAACGACATGAGGGAAGATTTAAGGAAATTATTTCGTGAACGTGAGGACAAATCTAGAGAAGAACGAGGTACTTACGAGGCAAGGGTGGATAGGACCGAGAAAGACAGAGAGAGTATGAATAGTCACGAACATGCTAGACAGGAACAGCAGCATGGGATGGATCGCATTCAGACGCGATTTGAAGACCTAGAAAGAATCTACGAGCCAGGAATGGATAAAGGCCCTCAGGATGTCATAATTTTTAAAAACTTTAATGACAGGCCACCTCGTTTTACCGGAGTTGGAAATATCACAACTTAAGAATTCTTTATATATACTGTATGAGGTGTTACATGGATGAAATCAGGATCCCTAGGGACAGAGATATGCAAGTGGTAGAGCAATTTTTGGATTTAGAGGCACTAATCTGGCATTGAGCTTTTCGTTACACTTACCATAACATCGAAGAGTTCGCAGATGCTCTCCAAAAAGATTTTGGATTATTGAAGTACAACAAGACGTAAGGGCTGAGATATACTTTAAAAGGTACGCGTATCCAGCACCGACACGTTCTGCGAGTTATTTTACCAGCCGACTCGCCAAATTAAAATACCTACAACCTCCATTGGCTGAGGGAGAGTTAGTCCAGGCTATTTCGCGCCAGCTCCCAACGGAAGTAGACCGATACTTGATTGCCGCAAATGTAAGAACGTTAGAGGCTATGCCCGAAATCTTAAGATGTTTTGACCACACTAGCTCTGTAAGGAACACTCCAAATTGTAGAGGAAGGCAAGAAAACAGGGATATTCACACCGTGCTCGATGATCAGACTCAACAAACTGAGAGGGAACCGGACAGGATAGGTCCAGCGAGGACACTTTATTTGCGACAAAATATATATGAGCCAGGTTACCGGAGACCCAGAGAGGGAGGACCATATCAAAACCGTTATTGGAACAATGGTCAGCGAAGGACTGGTTTCCATACAAATAACGAATATCGAAGAAATGGTTATTACAATAGAGACAATAGGCAGAATTGGGAGGGCTATCGTCGTTACAGAAATCGGAACGACGATAACTTTGCCAGGCAACAACAACAGCAACAATCGATAAACAAAGGATGGCGTAAAGATGAGAACGTTAGGAGATTTTACGACCAGAGAGATAGGGAAAGTCAGGGATACCTGAATAATTTAAGAGATAATAATGTTCTTGGTTTTACGTCCCTTTTAACTTCTCTGGCTTCTATAAACGACGGGGTGCCGGAATTTTGCCCCGAAGGGGATCTTTAACGTGCCAGTAAATTTACTGACGCGGATCCCTCGCAATTGCGCACCCCCAAATGCCAGCTGGCTGCGCCAGGATACGAACCTGCAACCTTGGGCCCAGCAAGCGAGAACGTTACCGCTGAGCCACGCAGCCAGCCTAATAATTTAAGAGAAAGAGAAGAGAAGAATTCCCAAAACCAGGCAAATACCAATTCAGAGCCTCAACCTTCAACGAGTCGGCATAACCAAGGCCAGGTCTCGAACAGGGTACAAAAAACGCCAATTTCGAAACGGTCATCAGGAGGGGAGAGATCACATTATTGAAACATGAAATCGCGATCAATGAACTGTATCAAGCCTCCGATGAAGACTTGCTATATGAAAGAGAGGAGCCAGAGAAAGGTAGAATAGCGAGATTGCCTATTATACAGATAGAAACCGAACGAGAAAGCCTTAGATCGTTGGTTGACACGGGGCCAACCGTCTCTATATTATCATAGGAATGTTATAATAGCCTTAAGGAAGGAAGGTCGATTATAGCGATGCCTGTATCAGCTATTTAAGTTCGAGGAGTTTTCAATGATAAGACGATGAAATGTCCAGTCCAAGTGTTGATGGAATTCACGAAGAACAACTACAGATACTAGCAGGTTTTCATAGTACTGGGAAATATATATTTTGATGCAATACTGGGTATTGTGTTTATAACCAAAACAGGAGCTGTGGTAGACCTAAGAAATGGGATTATAAAATTCAATGAAAGACGAATTGAGACAGAAAACTCCGAAGAAAAGGATTTTGATTACCTCATAGAAAATGAAACTTCAGAGGGAAACATGGAAAAGATTGTACTGGAAATCGAGACTGAAAATCAAGCTCAGTATGGACTGACAATTGAAGATTATGAAGGTTACCAGGAAAAATTGGAAGGATTCATCCAGGAATATGCCGATGTTTTCGATTATAAACCAGGATTAATAAAAGGGTACAACTATCAAATTAGGCTGATCGATAATTCTCCATTTCAGAAGAAATTATACCCTATACCAGAAAAATACCAGGCAGAGGTAGCCGATTTGATAAAATGCATGGAATGGGATGATATTATTAGGAAGCAGGCTACGGCTTATTTAAATCCCATAACTGCAGTAAAGAAGGTAGATGGTAGTCTTGCACCGCTTGGTTTTTTTACGTTAAACAAAAGAGCAGAGGCATGAGGAATACAGAAAAAAACAACAAAAACTAAACAGGATTACGTAGGGAACTAGGAAAGAATACTTCTTTCGATGCGTGCTGGGCCCAAGATTCCGAATCGAAAGAAAAATGACTTCCCCAGAAAGTAAACCAGAACAAAGGTTTAAGGTAAAATCAAAAGGAAAAATTAAACTTAAGTAATAGAGCAAGTGTCCCAGAGACCGTGTTAGTCGTAACTTCGCTACAGTGCGAAGCCAAGACTAAGTCGAATCGAAAGACAAACGAGGAACTCAAATACGAGAAATCATAAGACAGAAGCAAATATTGTACTTACTGAGTAAAAATATATTAATAATAAAATAAACACATGTGTACTGATTACAAATTAGAAATGAAAATAAAACACGAGCAACTTAAATATAAAATAAAAGGAATCTAGAAATAAATTCAAATCATAAAAGCAACTAATTGGAAACGCGATTCAATAATAAAACTTAATAAAGATGAAGCAAAATTAAAGAAATTAAAGAAATTCGTGGGATAGATTACAAGAGTGACTACTTACAGAGACGACATGATCTGGACTAGACTGTCCAGCGCCAAAATCAGAGCTCAGACGCTCATGATGTTGTGAAATCATGGGGAAGGGGGTGAAAGTGGTGGGGATTGGAGGAGTGCGTATGTGGGGAAACGGGGGGTGGGGGGATGACACTGAGTTACGTAATATAACGAAGTCAGAGGAAGTAACACAAATTTAACACATAAAAATAAACGAAATGAAAATTACATTAAATTACGTGACATTACCGGGACAGGAAATAAAAGAAAAAATCAATCAGCTAAGAAATATGCTTCGTAGGAAGATGTAGGCTTACACAGAGGTAGAAATGCCGAATCACAACGACATACGATGAAACAAAGAAAGTAATGCGGCGCATGGACAGTGATTAGCACCTTGACCATCGCTCGCATACATTTCAATAAAACAGAGGGAGGATCAGACTGAAGACGCGAGACTCAGCTCCGTAACTTCACCGATTCCATCCATAAAAACAAGGCTCTGATGCGACAATCCACCGGAGGTCGTCATAAAAGAACGCCGAACCAGGTGGTGACGCAATACAGAGCATAATTAAGCCTCGTAGAAAAATAGCAGATATTTCAGACCTGAGAGATTTACGTAAAAATAAAACCGAATACATGAAAGGGAGGGATGACAAATAATCACAGAGACTTCGCTAAACTAACGTAAACAAAGGCGAAGGGACTTGGGTTCATGGATCGAATTCACATCATCATAAGGAAGGGAAATTGTAAGTGAATCAAAGGGGACACAAAATGAAAAAATATGGAGAAATAGACATTTAGAAAGACCTCAAGTTAGATAAATTCAATGACTGAATCGTACTTACATTTAGTTGCTTTCTGGGTGCGGGCAAAAGCCCGACACGTGCACACACGTCCGTCTTACATGACGGCCCAAAAATAGAAGCAAACCACTTTCCTTTAAGGAACGCAGTAACGCGCTCGAGAAAAATAAGTCGTAGAACATCCCCTCTCCAGAACATAAAGGGGGCCAATGGGAGAAGCAGTCTGAGAGTATGTCTAGACGCCAGAGGATTTAACGGGCGCTTACTAAAATAATTCGACCGGCCGCCAAAAATAAGAGAACAATTCCGAAAGTTCCGAAGAAAAAAATTGTTTTTCCGTAATTGAATTAACAGCGTCTTTCCACCAAATTGAGCTAACAGAAGATAGCAAATGCTACACAGGGTTCATGTTTAATCAGACTAGTTACGTCTACCAACGTGTTTGTTTTGGAATTATTAACTCAAGACCAACTTCGCGAATTTGCAGGTTTATGTCAGTTTTTTAGCTCGCACCGTCCTCGATATTCTGAGATTATGGCACCACTCCACGAACTGTTGAAGTAAAATAACAGATGGAAGTGGAATGAGGCTACAGAAAAATCCTTCGTACAGGCAAAAGAGATGCTGAAGGACAATATTAAAATAGAGTATCCGGATTTCGAACGTTCTTTCTTCATTGAAACAGATGCTTCAACAGTAGAGATAAGTGCGGTCCTATATCAGAAAGTTCCACTATATTTCATTCATCAGCAGAAAATTACGTCCTTGTGAGATTAATTATTTCACGACTAAATTAGAAGCATTGGCAGTCATAAATGCATTACATCAAAGGACGAAAATCCTATAGGGACACTGGATCTTCATTAAGAGTGATCATAAAGCTCTTGAATTTATGTTGAAGTCCAATCTATCGAGTGATGGAATGACGAGATGGACGGTGTTATTCCAACAGTTTGATGCCACGATTATGCATTTTTCAGGTAAAGATAACTTGCTAGCGGATATTTTATCCAGAAATCCAACAGCTGAGAGTAATGTTGAGATTAACGTAGTCCTGATGGATGACGAAAACCAGGCAACTTAAGAAATTAGAAAGGAAGGAAGCTTGTAGTTTAACGTGACCGTTAATCTCGCGATCATAAGCCACGGGACCTTCGTTTTACGTGGAATCCGAACCACAGGACATGGCATTTCACATCGAAAATCTCACATGCATTGACCGGGAATCGAACCCGGTCTGCCTTGGTGAGAGGCATACAGCTAGACCGCTGAACCACCACGCCCCCCCCCCCCGAAATTAGAAAGGATAGCGTTATCACAGAGAAGATACGCACCTTTGAGAAACATTTATAGACTACTTTCGGATAAGATGAACATTGAGGATGAAGATTATTTGGAATCGAAAAGGAAATCCAAACATCACGTAATTGACGGAGATATAGTTTGCAAGTATATTCATGCTGAACGCACTAGAGTAAGAATAGTGGTTCCACCAAAATTAATTGTGCAATTATTTGGCTAGTTTACAAAAGTAGTGGATTTGGAGGTGTTAATAAAACCTATAGCACCGCTCAGGATAATGTTCATTGGACCAATATGAGGGAAATGATGGCAGATGTAATCAGGTCATGCGAAATGTGTCAGAAGAATAAGTACCCATCGGAGTTGTTGAAAGTAAAACCGAAAGCAATCATTCCAACGAAACTGTTCAGTCAGGATATTTTTGGACCAGCACCGAAGAGTGTGAGTGGAAACCAGTATTTTTTTTGGTAACGATGGATGTATTTTCCAAGATTGTGATGTTAAACCCCATTCAGAAAGCAACTTCAAAGTCAGTTTTGCAACATCTCGAAAGGAACATTATTCCAAAATTAGGAAAACCTGAAAGATTACTGACAGATCATGGAACTCAGTACATTTCTGTTGAATCTCATGATGCTATGGAAAGACCTGGAATAACACATATATTTATTTGTGTCCGAAATCCCGAATCGAATCCCACGGAACACCTAATGTTAGAGACGTCAAAATACGTAAGATTGTATAGTTCTTATAACCATCGAAACTCGGTGAAGGTAGTTCCACTGATTGAATTCTGTATGAATAATACTCGCCATGAACGCTCCAACGAGATTCCAGTCACGCTACATTTAGGAGAAAAACCAGTGCAACCTTGGGACGGAATTTTTAACATTCCGGAAGATAAAGAACCTCCGATGGACAGAAGAATTGAGTCAGTGAGGGATACTTTGAACAAACAGGCTGAGAAAAGGTTGAAGAGTGTACAGGGAAAACGATACAGCTTACCACTGAAAGTATATGAACTTGTTCTTATACGCTCGAATGTGAAGGCCGATGTTTCGAGAAAGGTCTTTAAAAATTGTGCCAGTCTGGATAAAAGCCCGTGCAAAGTAGACCGAGTATATGGTAATAACTCCTACAGAATTGTAAGGATTGAAAACGATCACCTTATTGGAAATTTTAACCAGTCATAACTAAATAGATATTACCCAAATATCAATTAATTGGATGAAAAACGGTTCAAAGCAAGAAATGAATGTAATGTTAAAGAAACTATATGCTCTACTTTCATTAATGAGTAGAACGAGGAATTGAACCCGTATTTAAAAAGACATAGTGAAAGTCACGAGTCGAAAATCGAACTGCCTGGCGCGTAACTTTTTGATGTTTTGAAATAAAGGGAACGGGTAGACTTCCCGCGCAGCTTACAAGCATTTTGAGAACCAACCAGCTACGCAGTATAATGGAAAGAGTTTATCGGTTCATATTTATACTAAGGAAAGGAAAAGTTTGGTGTGAATATTTTTAACAATTGATAAATGAGATTTAGCTCGACCTTAAAATTTACAAAATAGCAAGTTGTCAGTGAATCCTCAAGCAGAAACCAGTTTCTGGCTGGACACGAGACTGAAGCGAGCGAGGTTCAGCTCAGCACGTGGGGGTTCGCACGGCACGCGACTTTTGCAAACGACTCGCACGACTACGATTGTGGACAAAAGAGATGGCAGGATATAACCAATGAGAATATTATAAATTGATGACGTACAACAATTTAATAATTACTTTGGAGTGCATTTAAAAGTATTTAAACCCCTGAAATATGAAGAGAATTAAAAGTAAATCATGTAGAAATACTGGGAATTATATATTGAATTTTAATAACGGAGATATTTGGACAAGAAGGGAACATCTATTGTTCCCCGCCAACGACGCCATTTAATAATTATTAGGAGAAAAGGGACGCCTCTATAGAGAGATTATTCCACTTCGAACAGCGATAGAAGACAGACGTGCTTGTCTGGTTGATAAGAGTATTGTCCGTGGAACGCCAAGTTAGATCGATGGGAGGATCGTCGCTATTTACGGTTAAGCCGATGACAGGCTTCGCTGAATAATTGATTCAAGAGAATAAGGACCTAGTTATTTCCACGAAAGAATGAAATCGCATCGACAAAGTGAATTCGACAAAATATGAGAGTAAAGAAAAGTCCACGTATATCTACGACGTACAAAGCGGATTTCTACATCTTCAAGAATTATTCAGAATATTTATCGAAAATAAAGCAACGGAACGATCTTCGAACATTAAAAATATTTCCATTATATTTACGGAATATTTATATAAGATTATTAAAATTGAGTCGACGAGGATGCTCAATATGAACATTTCGACGGAAGCTATGATGGCACATTAAACTATTAAGGGGAACTAACCTACACCAATATGTGGATTCCTAGTGTGACCTAACGTGACGAGGAACATATATGAAATCGTACAGTGGTGTTTCATCAACAAGCCACTACATGTCACTACAACAGCAACGCAGGAATGAGTTTCCATTCTCAACTCGGAACCTTCATTCAAATCACATCGCTTATCTACAAGCTACCATAAGAACTTCTGGAGAGCAGACGAATGAAGAGATTACATCATTGCTACCTAACGCAGAAGCGAACGAGAGATGCCAGTTCGAATCCCGAGAATTGTGGAGGCGTGATATTCAAATCCAGGCAGGCAGGTGTTGATGCAGCGGAGAGAGGTGAAGCCGGCTGGTGGGCACGTGCGCTCGCTCGCACGCTCGATCAGCTGTTCTCCAGACGCGTGCTGTAGCATCGCAGCATTCCAGACATCAAGTGAACCAGGTTAAGAAGAAATATTCGGGCTGGAGGTAGTTAAAACGATCCGATTATATTTAGTAGTTTATTGCACTGTTGTACACATTATAGACCTGACTAGATTCCGTGTAGCTCTTGACACATTTTCATGTGTAATAATTCATAGTTCAGTTTAGTTGTTTATTTCAGTAATTTCAGTCCTGTATTATCGAACGTCATCGTTTTCCGATTTTGACGTAGTGTAAATTTATTTAATTCATCGTCGCATTTTTATACTGTTTAGTCTTTCGATTTTTGATGAGAATCCGTGTTAGTTGATAGGGGAATATTTCGAATTTTTTAAATAGGTTTCTGAACGTCAGAATATTTTTATTTCAGTATATCTTGATGAATATCTCAGAATATTGTAATTCTGAACGTTTAAATGATTACTCCGTAATTATTCCGTAATGATAAAGTTTATCTTGATCGAAGCAAATTTAAAGTAAATATGAAGGAACTGATAGTTCAATTTCAGAGTAGAGCTCTTGATTACGCTAAACTAGCGAGATACGAGAAAGGATGCAAAGAATGTAATTTGAATGCATCGACATATAATGTAACAGGTGTAAGTTGAAGATGAAATGAATTTATATTCATGATTGTAAGAATGTATGGTGAGGATATGAATCTTTTAATTATTAATATGACAGTTATATACAGTCGAATATCTTAAATGTAATAGTTCAACGGAACAGTGCTTTTATTAAATGATGAAATGGTAATGTCACAATGAATCGCTAAAGAATGTATTAGAGATGAAATGTTTGATAAATATTACGATTGTGGTAATGAAACAAGTCGAGAATAATTTTTGCACGAGGAAATGTAATGAGTTGTATAATCGGTAGAGGATTATGAGTTGAGATGGAGAGGTATGGAAGAATTTATGCGTGTAAGGGAACGCAATATATATGACTTGTTTATAGGAAATGTGAATGTTCCAACGACATATCATGTAATATAGCGGTATGTAAAATGGTAATAACGACAGTGTAGTCGATAAAAGCGATATGTAAGCAAGCAATATATGTATGTGAAGTTGAATACGTAAACCACTATATTTCAGTTAATGTAAAGGCAACGAGAAGAGTCTGATATATAACGTCATCTATTATCGAATTTTATCGAGAACTGGACAGATTGGAACGGTAATTTGCCTAAATGTTTGCTACAGATTTTCACATGGATTTGACAAAATAATAAGCTATAATATGAGAGATAATATGATCTATAAAAATGATAATAGCGTAAAGGGAGGAAAAGATGATAGTAAGTGACGGAATATCGTTTCTCTTCTCCCTTGCTTGCTCATTGCCATAATCAGTCATGCCAGCGATTAATTTAGTTTTTCCCGGATGGACCCTGAGATTGTAGTTCTTGTGCTAGACTGATTTTGGGAATTGGCAAATGTGTTCGTTAGACTTCCGTCTAAGCGGGTACATTACGAAGAGGTTATTGGAAATTGAATTGCTCGCTGTTACCTGAGGAGGAATGCCAAGATATTTTCAGACAGCACTGGAATCGATGGGTCCAACAAAAATGTAACTTTAGCGACTGTGCAGACTGGTGGGATATCTTAGTTAAACCAGGAATCCGCCACGTCTTTAAGAACATATTCTATCAACGAGGTCGGGAACGACGAGATACAGTTGAAATTTACTATCGAGAGCAAAGCTCTGATGATGGGGAGCGTATCTGTGGTCAGATTCGGGAAGTTAAAACCAAGCTCCTGTCTCTACAGCAACGAACGCTCGCTCATATTAACGTGGTTTTCAAAGATCGTGCAGTGCTCCCGGACGAAAGTGCAAGTGTCTACCATATTGCCAAAGGACAACGTGCGCGGCAACGTAAATATATCCGCCGCCTCTACACCAGTACTGGAAGTGACGTTACCTCCCCTGACGCTATACGTAGTAAAATATCTTTATTTTATCAACGGTTCTACGATAAGGCTCCAATTGATCCACAGCAGGTGACACTATTGTTTTCGTCCTGCACTACCCAGCTTTTCCCGGACAACAAAATTCTGCTCAGCGCGGACATTTCGGATCAAGAAATTAATTCAGTGGTTACACACCTCCCAAATAACCGCTCACCTGGTATTGATGGACTGCCATATGAACTGTATAAACACTTCTGGCCTATCATTGGCAAAGAATTTTGTCATGTCTTGTGTGCCTTTCTCCAACGTCGTGTTCTTTGTCAATCACTTCACGAGGGTACCATAGTCCTAATACCAAAAACATCCTCTCCAATGGAAGTTGGCGACTTCCGACCAGTCACTCTGCTCTGCAGTGATTATAAAGTTCTCACTAAGGTACTTGCATGCCGATTGAAGACCGTTCTACATGACATCTTTTGTGATGAACAATGCTGTAGTATTCCTGGAAGGACTCTGCTAATGAACTTACCGATACTACGGGACCTACACTTAAAAGCCGAAGTGCTCCCACTTAGTCCATGAGTTTTCTCACCTTAGATCTTGATAAAACTTTTGACCGCATCAGTCATGAATACTTGTGCATGGTTTGCAGCACTTTGAATTTCCTACAATCCTTATTGACTACATTCGTATGATAAATTGTAATTCTATGCCTCGAGTGCTCGTCAACGGCTTTCTTTCCCCTCTGATTCCAATACAACGATCGGTTGAGCAAGGAAGTCCCCTTTCCATGCTACTCTTTGGCATTGGCCTTGAACCGTTCATTCGGACTACCCAGTCGATGCTACAGGGTTAAAAACTATCCCCACATGTTTTCGGCATGTGCGCCTATGCTGATGCCGTATCAATATTGGTCCGCATTAATGAATACATCTTCACATCGATAGCGCCGTTCAGCTCTACCACGTCGACTCTGGAGCACACTGGAACCCCAAGAAAACTGCTTTGCTTCAGCTCAATACTAACTCAGTGATTACCCAGCAGCCCTGGATCCGAATAGTTAATGAAGTGAACATTCTTGGCATTATCTGGCAGCAATCGCTTCTGGATACAGTGCTATCCGACTGGAGTAAGGTCATTGCCAAAGTTAGGGGAGTGCTGATCCAATTTTGTCAAATAATCCTCAATATAGTGCAAAGGACCGTGGTCCTCAACGTGTACGCTTTCTCTAAAATATGGTATATCGCACAACTTTTCCCCCTTCCCAAAATATTTGAGAGCCAATTGTCAAAATATACAGGTTGGTTTATTTGGCAAGGATTTTTGTTTTGAGTACAACGGGAACAGTTGTATCTCCCATCCCGGCAAGGCGGGCTAGGGCTAACAGCTCATGGCATGAAATGCCGTTCACCCCCCTGCAAGAACGATATCAGCATCCTTTCCAAACATAACACCTTTATGAATGCGCTATACAAAGGCGTTCGAAACACAGCCCGTGGTTGTGACAGAGCTTTGCCAAAGATATTTAGAGACCATCAAGAGCTCCTTCTGGAAACTGTTCGCCAACTGCCTTCAGGCACTGTTCCAACGAGTAAAAGTATTTATAACATGTTGCGGCAAGTGGTACACGCCAAACCGAGCATCAAAACCACCGCCCTCTATGTCCATTGGCCCAATGTCTGGAAAAATTTATTCTGCTGTACACTCCCAGGTTCTTATCTTCCTCAACAATCTCATCCCAACGGCTTTACGGAGATATAACATCCATCTCGAATTGCGTCGCATTTTTGGTACGAGGATTATATGTCGGAACGTGTGACCCCCGCGAAGCCCAGACTTATCACCATGTGACTTTTATTTGTGGAGGATGCTTAAAAATAGTGTATGCGAGAAACTCTCACACTATAAACGAGCTTAAAGACTGTATTACAGCCTAAATACAGTCAATCGATGCTGAGGAAATTTAGAAAGTAAATGCCAATTTGATAAAGAGGTGCCAGCGATGTGCAGCAGTGAATGGCGAACATTTTCAGCACCAGCTGTGAACTAGGTAAGTACAAATTCCTATACTCAATGACTCAGTGCCGCACTGACGCCGCATAACGTCAAAGTGCGTGGCGGGAGACAGGCTCGCAACGCGGACGAGCGGGCGAGCAAAAACCCCCGCGGCATATAAAACAAAGTCCCTGTATTTCCTTTGTTTTCAGCCATTTTACAACTTCTCTTAAATTTTCCTTCGCCCACTGAGCTCTTTTGACTGTGCCTTTACTTTTGTACTGAGTAGGCATGCCATAAATTTTTATTTCTGAAAATAATATAATTGTATATAGTTACAATGATGTAAACAATGAAACCAATGAAATTAATTCGGTATTTTAAGAATCGTAAGATAATGAAGAATACCGGTACCCTCTGAATAGGTCAAATGTTTACAGATCGCTTTTAAAATAGGATATCAATGAGGCATCTCTAGCGGATTGCTGTGTGGCAACTCACCCAAATGTCAGGTAGAGACACCGCATCCTCTTGTTGTTGTACCTCAAGGCTACCATGGCCGAAAATACGCTTACCATCTACAGTAATGGTTAGGACTTATTCTGTGTTAAAAACGGCTGATTTTAGCGTTTGAAACCAACTTAATATACAATAAATTAATACAAGGAAAAACTTTGTCAGGAGGAAACATGCACTCGCCTCACGTTATCGACTACAGTTTGCGTAATATGCGATCAATTTGCTTCATATCCGCAGACAGTGGTTATTGCTTCGATACCAAAATAGCTTACACACTGTCATCTAACCGCAACGATGGGAATCTCTGGCTACAGTGAATGCGGTAACACTATTGGCGCGGAATCTGCCATGGAATTACCGTATGCCTAACCCTGGGGCAGAGGATCTCATTGTTCCCATTTGTTTCAACAATCTACTACAACCAACAGTCAATTATGTTCCTTGATGTGGACAATGAGTTATAAATATACCAAAACATTTAGAAGAGAGTGGGCGATATGTTCTTTACTGAACATCTTGTGTTGAATGTAATTACATATTCTTACTGTGCTCATAAGCAGAAATTAAACAGTAAACTTAAGTTATAGAGAGACAATCCGATAAACTAGGAAACGTACAAATTCCATTTAATTTTTCGTCGTTTATCCTCCCAGCGCGGCTTCACCCACGGACTCTGTGAGAGATTATTCTTCTACCGCCCCTAGGACGCTGTCTGGGAGCTAACACACGTTGTCAGCTGATTCAACTGGGGATGGTGACAGGCCGATCGCCCAAGTGACCACTAATTTGAGTCCAATTAAGGTAGGGCTAGGGTAGGGATTTTGGAAAGAAGTCGGGCGTGGACCGGTTGAAAAATGCCACCCTGCTATTGGTCTGGTGGTGTAAACGGGAAACCACCAATACCATTTTCAGGACGACCAAGGTGGGATTCAAACCCACGATCTCCCGATACCAGAGTGGCACGATCTAGCGCGTTAGATCTCTCGTGTACCGTGGCCGGTAACATAAATACACAAACAAACAATTAAATAATTTTTACCCTTGAATATTGAAGCAATATAAAGTACCTCGTACCAAAGGAGGCTTTTAGCTCCATCCTACTGGTTAGGTACATTATTAACACGGTGGGCTTGTGTTTCGAGTCTTCAGTCGTTACACTGGTTCGGTACTGCTATCCATATCTCCCTGTTCTGATTTAATTTGCATTACTGTAAATAAACTCAGCACGTACTGTACACTTTCAACTTTCGAACTACGAGAAGAAAAAATGTTTATGTATTTAAGATTCAAACAAGTATTATTTACTAGCACTGCATTGTGTATCAATTTTGAACAGCTAGTAGTTTGTACTCACTGTATACTGAAAGACATAGCACACCATATGTGGCAAGTTCATGTACGTAGCTAAATTCAAATGATTTTGGCAGGTTGTTTACAAAATGGAATTGGTAAATACGTTAGTATGAGAAATAATCTGGCAATTGTATGATCAGCTAGCGTAGACCTTGGGTGCAAAATATTGGTACAGCCTCTATCAGAAAAGACATGCTTCGTAATAAATTCATAAACCAAATCGTTTATTTCATAGTAAGGAAACATTTCAAGGTAGGCTTTTGGAGAATCCACTGTTATTTGTGTACGTAAAAGCGCTAAGAAATCTGGATGAGGGATACCGAATTAAAATTATTAATTCACCCTCAGTATCACATACGTTTGGTCCTGTAACAAAATGAAAGTAAATTTCGAAAATTTTATCACTCATCAGTTCCAATGTACTGTATGTTAAGCGCGCTGTGGTATGTTTCCCGTGTACCTTCAAAATAGTATTGACCTGGCATTTTTCATCCCATCTTCTCGTGTATGTTGTTTGGAATACTAATGTTCTACATTGTTTCATAATAACATATTTTATAGAAAAAAGGTACGAGCCTTACAGTAGTCGCATATAATGTGTAACATCTGACATGTTATCCTACTGGTATACTACACAGCTTGGACATTCTGAAAATGTTAATTTACGCTCCATTTTCAGACTGGTACTATGATGAATGTATAGATTGAATTGGAGATATGCTACTGTCACACTTGAGGCGCAGCGGTCAAGCTGTTAGTCTCTCACCAAGGTAGACCGGATTTGATTCCCGGTCAATACATGTGAGATTTTCGAATTAAAATGCCATGTCCTGTGGTTCGCATTCAACGTAAAAGGGAGGTACCGTGGATCAAGATTGTGAGATTAACGGTCACGCAAAACTACAAGCTTCCTTCCTTCCTTAATAATTCATAATAACAAAGTGACACACAACGTCGACAGTACTCTCAAATACAGTGAGCACACTCCTCAGTAACTATATCATTCATTATTCTCAAGACTCTCATACAATTCGTCGTAAACAATCAAAACATGCCTTCCTACAATCATGAAATGACCTAGTCTCAGCTTTTATTCCACTCATATAACAACATTCTGTTATGCATTTAATATTTGACTAGCCTACTCAACCACGGCTTGACAATAATGCCGCTTACTTAAATGTCATTTGTCGTCTTTGTCCTACCCCATGTGATGTTCAACCTTGAACGTGAGGCTTCATAAACTGCTCAATGACAAATGAAAGTCGGTGAAACATTTGCCACTGTGCTCGTCAAACCAGTGCCTGCTAAATGCACTGCCTACTGTATTACCATCATATTCCCGCGCTACAGAGCACACACTGCCTTGTTTCCAATACACACATTTTAATTGTTATTGTAAAAGGGAGTGTTTTACAGATATTGTAGTTTATAATACGGAACTCATTTTATTAGATGATTTGTAGCTTCCACCAGCACTAGCCTAAATAAAGAATACGATATGGATCAACTAGATTAATAGATGCGACACCGCTCATAACCTTAAATTCCTTATAAACAGGTCCTCTTCATCCACAGACCAACACGTAATTTCATATGGATTCTGTTAAAATGAGTCATATTGATATGATAAATATCGTTTAAAATGATAATCTGGTAGCTGGATCGATCGAGCAAGCGGGCAGTGCATACTTCCGTTTTCCACCACTGCCAGCTAGTACACTTCCGTCCGATTGATCGAGCGGACAGCGCATAATTCCGTTGTCCACCACTGCCAGCTAGTACACTTCCATTTGATCGATCGAGCGGGCAGTGCATACTTCCGTTGTCCACCACTGCCAGCTCGTACACTTCCGTTTGATCGATCGAGCGGGCAGTGCATACTTCCGCTGGATCCACCACTGCCAGCTCGATCGTTCCGATCCACTTCCGTCCCCAGTTTTCAAAATCACTCCCACAAAACTATCCAGCAACCGAGCGGAAAGATGTTACACATCAAAAACATCATTCAGTGTTGAAATATTCCCTACTAGTCTGTCTTCTTACGCCAAAAACGTAATTACTTGGCATATCCCGCTTATAGGTTACTGGTGAATTCAGAAGCCAGACTTTCGAATATCAATACCATCATTCTCGTCACGCTTGAAAGGGATTTCCCAGGTCCCCATGCACGCAGCTTTCCTCCAGTCACAGTGATCAAGGGACCATTACGCCTGTCTTGGACAGAACGTAGGGATTCCATGAATTCCCCCAATGACACCAAATTCAAGCGTGAACTTTACTCTATAGGTTCTATTCATTACTGGGACTTAGCTATTCGTCCAGGAGACGTATGTACGATTTGTGGCTTTGTCGTAGGGGATCTAAACCGCTTTATGGCGGTTTCATGCAGTACATTCTGTCTTGCGAGGCCAATTGAGACGAGAGTTTCCTTCACATTCCCCTTTCAACCAGCCCAATTAGAGCTCTTCTCTTCTACTCCAGTCGATGGCATCTAACAAAGATCCTGAGGTCACCTCCCATGTATTCATAATCCAAACTCTAAGTATGAATTATCTTACACACTGATGTGCAATACGAATGAACGAACACGTTTCCTATACCAGGTGGCGCACTTTCTACGTATAAATCAAGTGTCTCACATGCACGAATAATAAACGGGATGCCTAATCACTGTTTTGTAAGGAGTGCTGCTGCGAAGTATGCATCGGATGATCTGGGAGAAAAGAGCGATCATTTTACCACACACTTTCTATAACAGGGTTTATTTGTAAACACCCCAAAAAGATTCAGGAAAGAAAGTTCATTAAATCATTAATTTATAGACGTACAGATAATTCACTCTACCAAAGAGTTGCTTGCAATATGAAACGGTAAACAGATATTACAGCTTCAAAGCTTAGGAAATCTAAATGTCATACTTGGATATACCATGACATTTCGTTCTATAACAATTCATAATGACCCAGCTCAGAGATGTGGTGAAATTGATGGGTCAATTTAGGAAGAACCATATATAATTCACAAATTACTTTAGTGGAATTTATCTTCTGCCTTCCTAGCACCTCGATTCCGCTAAAAGGGTATTTTTCCCTTATGAAGAATATGTGAACCATGGGCACAATGCAGCTTTTTGTGGAACGATCGAAAGCAATGTTAGTGATCATGGCATATTACTGTACTCGTATATATACTGTACTTTTATCCAATAGTCAGACAAGATTTTTAAGAAGATTGACTTGATTAACGAATCTACAGGAGTGACAAATACACTTGGTTTTCTGGTGTTTCTTAACCTCTCCAATTGAAAATATAACAATACAGTTTACTATCATTGTCTTCAGCGTATAGTGGCAAGAGTATTGAACCTTTATTCAAAATGGATTTAAAAAAGAAATATTATATAATCAGAAAATTGTTAACTGCCTCGAATTTAGGATAAAGAATTACACTTTGACTCGTTAGTGGAGTTCTTGTAAGGGCCGAAGGGACATTGGTGTGAACTACTTAAAAGTATTATCACAGTGTACAAAATTATTTTACAGATTTTTGACAAAATCTGACGTAAGCGCCTATCAGAGTTCTATACGACACCATGCCGTAGGTTTATCCGTGATTATAGGCAAAAATACATGTGTTGTAATATAACGAGGATATCATTTGATGCATAATAATCCGTGATATACTGTAGTTGCATTTCAAATATGTTTTATTGCAATATTTACTTAGTAATTATCATAGGCTATACGTGAGAAGTTAATTAATTGGAAATCCTTTACTTCTCTGTCGAAAATAATATGTTCAATATTTCAAAACGTTAAAAGTGTAATGAATAACCTCATTTTAAGATAAATTACTCCTACTACTAATTTATAATAATAATAATAATAATTATAATAATAATAATAATAATAATAATAATAATAATACCGTAATAATAATAATAACAGTGCGTTTTAATGTCGTTGCCGACTGCTGTTGTTTTACAGGCACCAGGTTGAACATAATTTTCCGTGGAGGGAATAATTTGCGTAACAGTAAATCTACTGGCACGAGGCTGTCACATACAGGCCTTCAAATGGCATCGAGCTATGACAGATGTGAGCCCACGGTCTTGAATTTTGAAGGGCACCACTTAAACAGCTGGGTTATTATACCCGGTTCGGATTACAGTTAGAGGATCTGGTGATTAGAGGGTTGTAGTATCTCAGAGAAGTGAAGTTATCTTGTGTCTTCTATCTCCATTCTTCTTAATCAATTTTACCACCATATAGCTTATTTTACCTCTCCCTCTTGCTTGCCTCCCGTAAGTGAATTATTCTTTGCAGTAGAGCATTATTTCGCGAGGTAAAGTATTCAGGTAATACGGTGACAAAATTCCCCTCTAATCTATTGACATATCTTGTGGTTGATCAATATCAATATCGAGAAGTCTGAGTATTATAGAGTATAAAATGAAGGACAGTTGATATAAAGGTTATGGAAACACAGATGAACGAATGAATTGCATCCGTGATCAATGCGTCACGCTATAATCTGAGCCACCATAACGTTGTTAGGTTCATGCATCAGTAACCTGTAATAGACAGGAAATTGATAACATCACGCATATCAAACAATAAAACTTCTCTGCTGATTTGCTTGAAAACAGTGGTTACATGCATTAGTGAAACAAAGGAAAGCAGATGTCACGGGGATCGTAAATAGCCCGTGAACACCAATCAACGAATGGCCTTCTGACAGACTTCACAATATTGGATGGCGCTCAGTTAACGTGGCGTAATATTCTTCTCATTGTTCAGTAGGGTCTCCTACCTTATCTACATGGGTGTTCTCCGGGAGGTCTGGCATATTCTGATGGCTGAATGTGGTTTCTTGTTGATGGAAGTTATAATAATTATAATAAGAGCACAACATATTATTTTTCCAAGAACGCAACAATATGTGGGATATAACAAATAACTTTCATACAGTTAGTTATTGATGTTTTAGGGGCGGAAAAGGTCAACTGCCCCTAACTTACATACTACTCAATAAGTTAGAAATTCAGACATTTGCTGGAAATTCTGAAACTCAGAAATTCAGAAATTTGGAAATTCAGATGTGACTTTATGTGTCAGTACTCTAATCTATTGTCTTTAGACTCGATCATCCCTCAACACATTCAAAGCAGGGACAGAGAAAAACAACATGTTTTTAAAACATATTGCTTGACCACCTAGCGTCTCTGCCTACGAGTTGGAACGCGAATTGAGTGCAAGGCATCGTGATACTAATATACCGCATTCTACGTAATGTGTGTCAGTTAAAATTGACATGACGAATGTTAAGCTTTGAAGTTTACATGCCAGTTCATGTATGAGTATTTGTACATATCAAACAAATTGTTTTCTTAAGAGTAAAGGACGTTTGGCCAAATTTTACATTTTCAACTCAATTATTTTAGGGTTAATCCAGGCTCTTGGAACCTCTTCTGGTCAAATTTGTCATCACACCCAGCCACCATAGCTCAGTGTGGAAACAAATTTCGGAAACATGAGCATGCTACCAATATATTCTCAAGGATAGGGGAATGTGCAAGTGCTCTTGTGATCTTGTGACTGCTAATATCGTTAGGTGCCACATTCAATCGTAAGTTATTTATTTTAAACCTTAGTAGGCCTATAAACAAGATGTTTAGTAAAGAACATAGACTACTTTATCCTAAATGTATGGGTATAGTTATAACACTTCGTCCTTAACGAGATCTACAATTGCATGTTGGTTGCAATAGCTTGTTGAAATACAACGGGGTATACTATACGCCGATTGATTGATTGGCAGATTGGTTGTTTGTTTATTTAAGGGGCGGAACAGTGAGGTCATATTCCCCTGTATTATACGTTATACTATACTAAAGATTTTCCGTATTTCAAATCACTACGGCAGACTACTTCCTGAGCTTATTATCGACTTCTAAACTCAATGTAGCCTACTACTTTGGTCGACTGGTCTAGATTCTTAGCTCTCACCCGTGCAGCAGAGGTACGAATATGTCAACCTTGTGTTTTTTATATTTGTCTTTTATTACATGTTTTGATTTATGATTTCTCATATAATAACACATAGTGCGTATTTTATAATGTGAAGTAAATACGAATTACACAGCATGTTTTATTGCAAGCTTCCACAACAAAGACGCTAGTTCATTGGCGATGGTACATGAAAGTGCATGGCATTCTAGTAATACAAATAATACTGTTTAGTTTACGTGTCAGAATATATGTTGGTTGTAGTAGACTCCACCGCGAATCAAGGACAAGGAATAGAAATCGCTGGGGTAGCGTGTTGAAATATGTGGTGCTATAAGCACGAGTATATATAAAATATCCTTTGCAAAATACACACTATGTAATCTTAATATTATAACGTCTGTATAATTATAATACAATACATACAAAAAATGAAGTAAGAAAACAACTCAGCTTGGATTTGTTCTCCAGTCCTACAGGTGAGTGCCTGACCATTGCTGGAAAAATGTTAGCAGCAGCCTTCGAAATAACAGCCTATCATATACTACCTTGGTGTAAACTATTTACTCAGGTTACTATATCTTTATTATAAACCATTTCATACAACATTTATATTATTTCTTTCTGGACATTCCATAAAAAACAATTTCAATCAACTGAAATATTCACGAGGCAGCAAACAATATCCGACATTTTGATGTGTGAGCGTTAAGTGCTCGATGCATGGCACCGACGCTCAGCATGAGCGCTCTTACTGTCGGTCACTGCTACAGTTTAATATTCTAATATAGCATTATCATAACCAACGGGCCACGTCCATATGGACAGTTTAAACCAACCTCTGTTCGATGAGGGGAACTGGGTTACCGGGCCTTGTTTGATCATAAGTTACGCATTAGCCTATAATGCTTGCATGATTCACACGGTCGCCATCTAGAAATTATTTGGCTCATGACCTTGTAGGTTTTGCAACAGACGCTTCTCACATGAAGGTATATTTTGCCAACATTTGGTAGAGATCGGATGGTCAGTTAAATCTTAATTTGGTTTAAACTTTGAACATTTGGGTTGTCAGCATTTCGCTCTCGTTAAGATGGCAGTGCTATAATACATGACACTGAGTTGTCCTTCGGTAGTGCTACTGTGCCCGTTTAGACCGGAGTCCGCACGATCACATATGCATTTTACCAAGAATCAGTCAGCACGAGAGTCAAAATATCCCGGGGCGCCAGATGGGTTAAAGCTAATCTCAAAAACGACATCAAATGAAAAAAATGCTTTACTGATTTTTGGCTTAATGCAACAATAAGGATAGAAGGAGATTCAACTGGGCATAACACATCATGTAAAATTATCTCATTTTATTCTGAATTTAAAATTGACTGAAAAATAAAATGCTCAAAGCAGCATCATTCATGTGTGGCGACTCACATTACTATTTACACAATGTACAGAAATTTTCCAACACATTGGACAATTATCTTTGGAGACACAAGTCTGATTATCAGTCCTGTAGACTGTGTTCCAAAATTATAACCATTATTTATGATTAAATCCAGTTCAAATTTAATTGTCTTTACTGGAAATACTGTAGTTCACTGGTTGAATTTTTACATAATATTAACACTCGTAGAATAATTGTTCATAGAATTTTTAACTTTCACTTATTTTTCCAGTTTCAAAAAATATTGTCAAAAAATATTACTATCTCTGAATCAACACAAATTATGTACACATATTAATAACAACATCTGAAAAGTATCTGACTCTCGAGCATAGCATCGAAGAACTGTGCGAAGCACAACAAAATTAATTGTTCTTCTGACATTAAACGTTTCGAGAAGTGACTCGATTATGAACTTCAAGTTCCTAACAAAATATATGATTTCTGAATCATCAACTTGATCAATAATTGTTGGACCATTCAACTATTCAATTTTCCACTTGGAATCATTATTAAGAAAAATATTTATATCTGTGGCCATTTTAGTAACTTTCACAACTTGCAATTCTTGAAGAGAATGCGGAAATAAGAATTGTAGCTTCATAATAAATTCATTTAGTTCATGACACTAGGATTGAAAACATCCTTCAAATTATTCGTGGTTATAGAATTATTTTTAATTGGCAGTGGCCCATTCTATTATTTGTGTGAATAAAATAGTATCATGACAAATCCGGGTTCTAGCAAAATCAAAGTCTTAATGGAATCCGTAAACAAGGTAGAAATAAGAACTCATGTTTTTTTTTAGAAATAACCTTTGGGTCATTCATACGACGCAATGTGTAGTTCCAATACTCCTTCATTAACACTGAGTCATCGAACCTGCTATTTGATTGATGCTCAAATAAAAACCTCCTCATTCCTGCGACTTAAACATGCGCACCTGGGAATGGCATTTCAACTACTCCACACACATAAATTTTCTTCCCAAAATTTATACAATAAATCAAGCCTCTGCTTATTATCAACACTGGAAGATTTATAAACTTACAAGTTTATTTTATTTTACCATTCAGTTCAAATCGTGAAGTTACCACACTTATGATACTCTCTATTTCACTTTCGAATGTGTATCTACGTCATGATTTTATATAAATACAAAAATATCCTAATTGATACAAATATCATTTGCTTCCCGTTTCATGCCTCTCCGTGTTATCTGAAAAATATACTTTGCTCATTGCAAATATTAACTGTTCAACCAGAACTGTAATGTTGGTTGAATGCGGGCTTGCGCTAACCACTATCCTTCGGAAAATCACCTGTTCCAAACTAGAAATGATTAAACTACTTCATAAGCTCTCTCTCAATGAATGTGATTATTAGAAAATATAAGATACAAGAATTATTTAGAAAAGTTATGAAAATCATTATTATTATTATTGTTAGTGGATTATTATTATTATTATTTTTATTAGTTATATTATTGTAAATGTGTTTAATTATTATTTAATTATGTGAGAATCCACATGTTCGATTCTTCGAATATGGATAAAATATCAATTTCTCAACAAAAATAATTATTAACTTTTACAGTTATATCGCCTGATTACCGTGATTATCAAAAAAAATATGAAACATTCAAATAAATGCTCGTTATGCTCGGTCATCGATCCTAAACTGTTCTGAGTGCTGAAAATACTCAGAATAACTCTAATATGTCTTGCGTTAATCATTGCAAGATTTAAATACGAAGAAAAACAAATGTGTTGGTCATCTGCAGAAAATGAGTTTGTTCCAATTAGCTAGGCATAATATAAAAGTCAAAGGTGGCTTACATTTCTCGTTGGTCTTGAAGCGTAGTGAACCTGGTCTGTACCAGATTTATCCAGATACATGCCCTATTGGACACGCACGTCTAATCCTTGTATCGGCCGCCATTATATACCCACAATCTGTCTAACACGACATAGTGGAAATATTTCTTGAAGTTTGAAGTAACTGCTGATCCATTTTAATATTGGCTTCAATTAAATCCATAGCAGTTCGCTTAAATGGGGTCAGATCCAAATGATCTATTCTCAAATACGTCAGCTGTAACATAACTCACGGCAATCTTTTCAGTACAAGAAAACACTGACAGTCTAAATCAATCAACGGCTGTTCTGAAGATCGTTCCCTGGGCATGGTTTATCACCATCTATCATGCGCGAAGCAACTTATAGTTTCCCTTTGTCGGCTAATGAACAACACCGTGATAGACTGGCCTTCAATATACTGAAAGATCGGAGTGGTTATCAAGTTACAATTTATGAAACTGACTAATTGGATTAAAATATCCAAGTATTGAATTATTATTACTGGACTGTGACAAAGTACTTTCTAGACAAAGTCTAGCATGTGTCCATATAGAAATAAAGTATTTCACCAGTGTCCGTAGAAAAATAACAATCACCTTAGTGATTCTCTCTGCCGGAAACTTACTATGTTCCACATGTATCGCAGCACTTTTGTGACTATCACAATTTAAAGATATCTTCTGCGTAGATCCGGCAACCATGTGCCTTGGCTCAACGTAGCAGCAGCACCTTGTCATGCAAGAGCTTGGTTCGAAGTGAGCTGATGATGCTTGGGCCGGTCGGCTTTTATTCAAAACGGTCGGGTCCACGCTGGATCACGCTGAAATCTGGAAATCCTCATATCTCCGGTATCTCTGGACCGATTCACTTGAGACTAAGTGCATTCTCTTTCATTTGGCCGTGCCAGTAATCTGATCCAAGTCTCAAGTCTCTACTCCATGGCTAACTATTTAATCAACAAATAGTCTCGACCTCTGCTACTACTCGCTACGTCACTTAACATGCTCTTGGCTGCACAAAGTTTCCATTCCATCCTAGAAGTAATGGAGCGCAATATTCAAATATCTCAACTTTCAAAAGCGGCTGTAGCCTTTCCCTTGATATCTAGGTGTCTGAATCTTGGAATACCCATTCCTAGAGTTGGGCACATCCACCCCACACCTAGCAAAAAATAAAAATTGGAAAATTTTTATTTTTCCTATCTACACATTAAATCATCTGGTTCTTGAATAATAAATCTTCAAATTCGCTGCATTATAAGTTCCACACAATGTTACCAGTTCGTGTATTGGCGATTTCATAGATTCCATTGTTGTTTACTTCCACAATACGATAGGGTCCAGCGTAAAGGCTTGCAAACTTCGAGTACACTCGATTTTGCACGTCAGAGGGTGTAGGTCTTTTCACTAAAACAAGAGTTCCTACGCGCAAGGGTCTGCGAAAACGCTTTCCTCTCACTCTGCGCTCTCTTTTCTCAGCTTGGCTCCTCAACTTGTCTAAAGCTAGAGTTTCCCTCATCTGACGACTTGGTTCAATCTCAGGTGGAATAGAGATGATTCGATCCCATAATCTTGTTGGTTTAATTCCATGATGAAGCAACATGGGAATCTGTCCAGTACTCTCGTGAATTGTAGAGTTGATGGATTCGGATGCTAATGAGAGAACATCCATCCTTTCCAATGCCCATTTGGACAATAGAGGCGGCAAATTTTGCTATTTCAGCCATCACGCGTTCTGCTGGATTGCTTTCAGGATGTCTGATAGAACAAAACAATTGTCTAATCCCAAGATTATTCATGACGGTTCTAAATTCTAAAGATGTAAATTGGGGTCCACGATCTGATAAAAGGAATTCCGGTTCGCCTGCTTCCGGAATTACGTTGTCTCTAATTCTCTTCGCACAATATTTTGCGTTTGCCTTCTGAATTGGGTGTATCATAGTGTATTTGCTGAAAACATCCATGGTCACCAGAATATATCGGTTACCTCTTTTAGACTTTGGGAGAGGACCATAAAGATCAGTCGCGAAGATTTCACAAGACTTAGAAGGAATAATAGGCCCTGGTAATTCTCTCAATAATCTAGAATTATGTTTACACCTTTGGCATAAGTCGCATTCTCGAATAGTGTTCCTGACAGTTTGTCGCATTCGCTCCCACGAAAATTTTTCTTGTATCAAGTTGACCGTCTTATCTACTCCAGCATGACCTGCAATTCGATGTGCCATCCAGATAATGGGTTTTTGCATTCGTGGAGGTATCACTACTCTCAGCTTCGTATGGTCGGGATCTGCAAACTTGTAGACTAACCCATCTAATATCAAATAATCTCTTGAAATTCTTTCAGTTTCCACAAAATCATCATCATTTGGATCCATGTCTCCCTGTAGAAAACGAAAAATGTTTCTAAAACGTCGGTCTCTCCTCTGGGATAAATGCAACAATCTTAACCTTCTCAAGGTATCCTCATCCTCCTGCGTCAGGTTAACTTGAAAAACCTTAGATGTAGACTCCACTGCTCTACTCAATAAATCGGCCCCCCAATGTTCAATTTTCCAGGAGTGTGTTCAATAACTAGGTTGAATAGTTGAATAAAAAGTGACCATCTAGTTATCCTATCACTGGCAAAGTTTGTTCTCAAGATAAACTCCAATGCATGGTGATCAGTCCTCACAATTACTGAATATCCAATTAACATTTTTTTCCACGACTCCAACGCGAAGATTGCAGCAAGGGCTTCTAACTCTGTGGTGTAATAATTCCTTTCTGATGGACGAAGTTTCCTGCTTATGAACGCCAGCTAACGTCTCTTGTGATCGTCATCTTCTTGAAGAAGAATAGCTCCAATCCCTACGGTGGATGCATCAGATTCTATGATGAAATTCTTGGTAAAGTCAGGATACTCTAATTTCACGCTGTTTACCAATAACCTCTTGGCATCTTGAAATGATTGTTCACAATCTTCATTCCATTTCCATTTGTTTCCCTTTTATAATAATTCCTGCAATGGAGCAACCGTCTTGGTGAAGCTTGGACAATGCCCTGCAAAGAATTGGCATGTCCCGAGAAAACTGCGGACATTCTTCACTCTAGTAGGTCTAGCGAAATTTGCAATCACCTGTATCTTTGTCTCATTGGGACGGTATCCTTCACCATCCAAAATGTGGCCCAAAAATTTTATTTCCTTCCGAAAGAACTGACATTTTCGAAGGTTTACTTTAAAGTTCGCTTTCCTCAAATCTGCGAATAACATCTGAAGATGTAACAAATGTTCCTCCTTAGTCTCAGATGCAATTAGGATATCATCTATGTAACGAATTGCTATCTCTTTTACTTCAGGACTCAAGTTTTGTTCCAGTGCTCTGATCAAAACAGATCCAGTTGTTTTGACCCCAAATGGTAGACGGCGGAATATATATGTCTGCAGGTCAAACATAAACCCTGTAAACTTTTTGGAATCTTCACTAAGCCTAATGTGGTGGTAGGACGAAGTGAGATCAATGTTAGAGAACCAGACCTTGCCTTAGAATTTCCTTAACAGTTCCCTAATGATTGGTGGTCTGTCATACTCTGGCAGCAATCTTGAATTCAAATTTCGCGCGTCTAAACATAGTCTCAGACTTCCATCTGGCTTAGACACTACTGCTAATGGATTGACATAAGAGGTAGTGTACTTTTCAATCACATTGTTACTTTACATCTCTTTGATAAGCACTTTTACCATTTCTCGATGCTTTTCCGCTACCGGATACAATTTAGCATGGAAAGGTGCATCATCATTTACACGAATACGATAATCAAAATCTTTAATTTCACCAGGTTTAATATCAAAAATATCGTGGTACTCTTCCAAAATTTTTCATAGCTCTGGGGACTCCTTCTCAGTGTAGACTTCTCTTCCTTCAGCTTCATGAAAAATCAGAGACCATTGAGCATCTCCCTCGATGTCTTCCTCTTCTTTTCCCTCGAAGTTTATCTCTTCGGTATTCTTGAATCTGATCGTCTCTGTCTTCATGTCTATCACTGCTTGATATTTCTGAATGAAATCCGCTCCCAATATCATGTCAAAAGCCATGTCCTTCATTACTACAAACACATGTCGGAAATCATGTCCTCCAATAGTAACACATAAGTATAATTGTGTTTTATACAGAGATATTTTGTTGGGTATTATTCCTTGGATTTTAATTCCTGATACTGGAATCTCCTCTAAATTCTCTTTGAGCTTCCACAGAATATAAAGCTTCTCGCTCACAAGACAAAGCATAGCCCCAGTATCAATTAAAGTATCGACAGGCATACCGAATACTTCGCATGATATGATTGGCATTTTAATTCTTGTACCCATTTCTTTCCGTTCGTCATTATGTTGAATTAAGTCATCATCCTCTGCTTGCCATTTAATAATCCTGGAAGTGAAAGTGTTTAAAATTCTATCTTCTACTGTGAATTCGAAGTTTTTTCTTCTTTTCCATTCCCCCGGGATTGTTGTGTTCCCGATGGACCTGGTTCATTTGGCTTCTGTTCCAAGAACTGCAAGTTTTCTTGGTGTCTTTCTTCCAAGTTCTTCCTCGTCTCCTTATTGAACTCTTCATTGGACTGACAAGTGTTCACATTCCCTATGTTATTGTAGTTATTTTTTCTACCATAGTACCTTCTTTCCTGGTACTGTCCCCGTTATCAGGATAGTAGGCTGTCAGATATCCGCCCCCTCAATCGGATTGCCAATAATCAATCGCACCGGCACAGCTACATAAATGAAAATGGCACTGACAGATACTATCGAGATTAGAGCACAATAGTTAACAAGATAATTATTGTGGAACACACCAAAATATACGGGGGTTCATACTTACCTTTACTTACCTCTTAAATTTATCTCGGGGACTGGGTTGTCAACTGGATCACTTAAAGCGTGCCCACACAATAACCTCCACCATGATATTTAAAATGAACCATAACGAAGACGAGAAACTTTAAACTGCACAATAATTTATTTCACAAAAAGAATGAATTTAACAAAAATAAAACAACAAAATCCACGTGGCAATCAGAAGTCATTGTCCACATAACTATGTCCTCCTGTATGACTGGTATACTCTACATACAATGTTTCAGCTTTCTCAAGCTCAAAATAACGTAATTATAATAATGCACTTGGAATGGAAACGGGATTTGGGACGAGACACATATATCAGTTGGTTTGCGTGTTTATACACATCACACTTTATTTATAGCCACAAGGCTATTATGTAAACGTCCTTGGCCTCTATCATACAGTTGTCCGGGCCAGCTGCAATGCACCTGCATCGTCAAAGTGGACTCAACCTGTCCGTTCAACCCTAGCATAAGCGAGTTACATCAGAGCTTAGCTCTCCTTTCAAAACACGTTAAATGTCCACATCTCAACTGAAATATTATCACGCAAATCTTTAAATGCTCCATTCAAACACCAGTGGATTACTCCAACAATCCCAAATCATATTTAATTGTTCAATCCACTTGCTTAATTAGCGTTGTTTAGAGTATAAAAACAAAACTCTTAATGTTAATAACAAAAGTTCATTAATTATTTATAACAATAATAAATTGTTTATAACAATGTCAAACGACAATTGAAAATTTTATACACGCCTCTATTAATCCCTTTCATTACAAATTATTTAACAAAGATATTTACATAATTATTTACAATATTATATTGTTTATATTATTTATATAAGAAATACATTAAACCACACGTTTATCCGGTTGATAATTACTCAAATCATGGTGATATAATCGACCAATGAAGGTTAGTTATATTTAAATGTCAAATTCAGGTTTAATAAGGTTTAATAATTATTATTAATATTTGTGACGGTAACCTCCATTCAAAATCTTCATCTCAAATTATTTAACCCTCTTGTTAACTTTAACAGTATCTTCACATGAATAACTTTCAAAGAACCAGGACAATACATTCAGCGGAAAAATACTTCGCTCAAAACGCACAAAATTGCTCAACAATAGGCCCAGAATTCATCATATATCTTCATATATATGGCATCAAAATCTTCCAAATTACATACAAAAACCTCCACTCATAAATTCAACAACTTCATTTATTACTGTGGGAACCTCCTTCATTATTCAAGGGCATTACTCATCAGCGACTTTTACAGGTCCACTGAACTAACGATTATACATCCATTGTTCCTCTTCAAAAATTCTTATATTCATCAATTGTATTAATGTCTGTTATTATTTAACCTTCGTGGGTTTCATTCATGAATCGATATGAAGTAAAAATTTGCCAATAACAAATAAATTTAATAGCAAATACGATTAGACACTCCTCCCTGGTCTATCAAAATTGAGATTAATATCATCAAAGTAACGCAGTATAAAAATACTATCTTCAATCAAAGTTCATCTAAACTGCATAAATAGTCGAATAGAATACAATTAGACTGTGGAATGCAAACATTATTGTTCCAATCTATAATTGAGAAAAACTCCTATCAAATGTTCATTACTATAGTGTATTCAATAAATCGTAATCAAAGTTCATATTTCATAAAATTGTCTATAATGCAATGATAAATGTCTATGTTGCAATCATGTTCATAAGACGACTAGTATTTCAAAGATCGTCGATAACATAATAGATTTTAACGCTCTAAAATCATTTAATCATTCTTCTTTCTTGAGGATGACAGAAAATTGGTCAAAGTAATTTACTGAATAGAATTACTTTAATAAAATGACACGCTGTCTGAATTCAAATCTGCCATAGAAATCGTTAACTTTACAGTCAAATCGTGACTACAAAAATATGCAAATTACCGAAAGAATCTAATTATCAGTCTCAACTGATCCAAAATTATTTAACTATGCCAATGACATAACAATGTCTCAACAAATCGTAGAAAAAGGCATAAATCATCGAAGTGTACTGAGTACAGAAATATCAATCAAGAAAATGGGGCAAAAGATAGGACAGAGAATATAGGAAAAATAGTTGCTCAGATATCGCTACATGACTCAAATAATACAAGAAACGTTCACGACTACCTTATCTGTTGATTGAAGTTCTAGAGGAAAGTTTTCAAAGAAAACTGCTGTTGGTTCCATTTCACCAGCGTGAAGATGTGCTCCAACCTCGAACCTGGTATCAGCGTCCTCGGAGAATCGAACTGCTTCCTTCTCCGGAAATTGCACTGCTCCATGTATACGAAAGACATCCTTCTGGCAAAACTCTTCTTTATGAGCCGGGTCCACCCTGGCCTCTCTTGAAAGTTCCCTGAAGTTCCAGTCGTAATTCGCCATGAAGTTTATTGCAGTTATTTCCGCAGAAATATTCATAATCGTGGAGTATGATGATATTTCCATTGTCATTTGATATAATTCAGCGATGGATTCACGATGCATGAGTGTAGTTGGATGTTCACTACATGCTCGCTTTTGTAGAATGACGATTAACGAAGTTCCATGCTGTTACTTCATTCCATCGATATATGTCCCAATTGCATTAAAGCCTTAGCCTTCCATCTTCACTTCTGTTATAATCATTGAAAGCACTGCTAGACTATAATGTTCCATAATAGAATGTATCGTTGTATTACCAAACGTATTTTCCAATATCACGGTTGCGATGCACGTGTCAGCCGTAGTGTATAATGTGGTAATTTAAAAGTGCCTCTCAGATGGCGAGAAAATCACTTTTGTCTGCAGCCTTAAAGTGTCAATATCTTTCAAAGTATAACTGCGAAATTGTTCAAATGTTCTACACACCTCAATGTTGTACTGCCCAATTGAATTATAATGAAGGCAGAAGTTAACTCTTTATATCTTATCTGGTAGAAACGTTAATGTGAGCGTTACAACTTCACCTAGTTTCGAACAGCGTAAAATGGAACTGCTCCGTGTTCGTTCGATGCGCCGGGCTTTAACCACACGCTAAAGACAACTTGCTTCACTTATTCACTCGACAATGACTATCTGACATCAGAAATATATATGCGGTATCTGCGGTATGAGAGATATGAGAGCTCCTCTATCCTGTGCACGACCTTTTATCAACTTCTTAACGGGCGTATCCATCCCTTCCATAGCCTGTTGCTCCGTCATTGCTAGAAGTTTTAACTTTGGCTATACTTGACGGATTTTCGAATTTCAAAAACTCAAAATTAATTTCTTCAAAATTCCAAATCAATGCCATAACTGAAAATAGTTTTCCACAAATCTGCATGCCAAAAGTAATTAAATATCGTAGTTTCAGCAATCTCCGTCTTCCTTCCAAACTATCGTTCATTGGTTCGAGTCTCTCCTCCAATAGCGTAACTTCTTCCTTAGCACGATACCTTGTTTCCTGCGACTGCGTCGTAAATCTCAGATCTTTCTCGAACAAAATCATGACGTCACCAATAATCTCAGCTCAATCAGCCTACTTGCATGAATTCTACGTCATCCGTGCCTACGTCATGAATATACACGTCACAACTATGACAGCCATAACTTTATTCATTTATGCCAATACAGCCATCGTGGTCTCAATATAATTCAATTTACGGGGGCAGTACCTTCCTTGATTATCCCTTGGCCTTCTCCATCGAGTATTATATCGATATCCACCATCCGGTCTCGCATAAGGCTTGTAACTGTATCTGTTATTGTTCTGATTCCATCCTCTTTTATCGGGCTCTTCCCTCGGCGTTTTCTCTTCTCGCCCCTCTCGAATCTCTCGAGGTGTTTGGGAATAACTGTCGGCCATAACAGCGTACACAGCGTTGTTATTCTTTCCTCACTTCTGATGGAAGAATTGAGCGTTCGTGTGATCAAGTTTCTGCAATACCTCGTCAAATTGCTCCATATTATAAATGTCAGCAGCGATCAAAGTTCTTTGGACGTCTGCTGGAAACTGACGTATTAATGCGGTAATTAATTCATTATCTGGCATCGGCGGATCTAAATGTTGTAGTTTAGAAAGCTGTCCAGAAAAGTACGTAGAGTATCGAGTAGGTTGTGACGTCGACTTGCTGTTGGGTTTCCGGGGACCAAAACTTTTTTAATAACCCACGGGAAAACTCCTCAAAATTGGTGAGAGTGGACCTAAAAGCTCTAAACCAAAGAAGTGCGGGACCTTCCAAAAATTTCCCTATCACTCGGATCTGTCTTTCCTTAGGGATTTTGGAATCTTTTAGGTAATCACCTGCTTCTCTCAAGAATTCTACGGTTGTCACAGAATCTCGCCCTGAAAATTTAGAAGGCTTATCCTCTACATTCTTGAATACAGTTATGGGGTTGGATTGAAATACTGTCCTGACCTCATCCTGTCTTTGACTATCAGATTCTCTTGCTGCTCCTAGGTTTATCTGTATCTGTTCTTCTCCCCTTATACTTGGCATTTTCAACAGATTGTCAGACTGTTTCTCGTCCTTGATTTGGGTTTTCATAGCCTCAATTTCCTTATGGTTTGCTTCTGCCATTTTTCTAATTTCTTCGGTTTCCTTACAGTTCTCCTTGACATCAGTGGATATCTGGTTCATAACAGCCTCGTGACTTTTCAACGACCCTGTCACATCTGATATGTCCTTCTGAGTTGCTTGAATATCTTTGGAAATTACTTGAATATGGGATGACAAAGATTCCCTAATTTCCTTGATTCCCTCTTGGTTCTCAAGCTTGAGTGTGACTTTAATCTCATCGATAACTGTGGTTTTAATTTCAGTTTGTAATTCATTTATCACACCTTCTCTTATTTCTCCCAGTATGAGTTCTTTGAATTGTTCTGTCAAACGTTGAACAACTAGAGTTGCCATCTCATTGCTCTCTTTCTTCACTCTGATTTCTAGGTTGATCATGTCTTCACCAACTTTCCTAAGACCATGTTCTATCCTATCCGCTAAGCTTTGGGATCTTAGATCGGCATCGCGAAATTTATCGTCCATTAAACGTGCGTTAGTGGCTAATGAAGTTTCGAGCTCATGTGTTTTTTCGCATAATTTAGTCATTTTACTCTCAAGTGACATTTTCAAGATTTCGGAATTCTCTTTAAATTTATTTTCCATAGAATTAAATTTACTATTTAAATTTTCTTTCAAGTTAACTTTTAAAGAATCAGAATTTTCTTTAAGTTTATTTTCTAAAGAATCAGAATTTTCTTTAAGTTTATCATTTAAACTTTCTTTAAGTTTATTTTCTAAAGAATCAGAATTTTCTTTAAGTTTATTTTCTAAAGAATCAGAATTTTCTTTAAGTTTATCATTTAAACTTTCTATAAGTTTATTTTCTGAAGAATCAGAATTTTCTTTAAGTTTCTTTTCCAAAGCCTCTGTATTTTCTTTCATAATGGATGCTACACGCAGTCCAGCTTCTTTGGAAATCTCTTCCAAACTCCTCATCATCCTCATCATCTCTTCCATAATTTTCAATTATTATTCAAAACTTAGGGGTATACATGTTGGCAGACACAAGATTATAATTAGAACAAGAAATATGAATAGCTAATTGGAACACTCTAATAAAATGAGATTTGTCCTAATGTCGACGTGATGGAAAAACAAAATTCTCTACTTTTACGAATTACATTTACCACAATATCACAAGAAAAATATGCAAGTTCTCAAATATCCTCCACCTGGATTCTAATAATGCGTATGTCCAGTCATCGAACGTTTACTACTGAATTTACTTGACGCCCTAATGGTTAAGCCATTATCAAAAATAATCAAATCCATTCTAATTATTAACCCAGTTAAATTTTTAATTTTCCCCACTAATTGGGTTTCCTACTAATTTATTCATCAAAACTAGACATCTCTCAATTCCCAAAATATCTATATAAAAATTATCACAATTTAAATCGACATGCGATTGACCGTGTCTAACTCGAGCCCCACGTTCGAAGCCATTTCTCTCTCTATCTTATTTTATGTGCCCGTTTAGACCGGAGTCCGCACGATCACATATGCATTTTTCCAAGAATCAGTCAGCACGAGAGTCAAAATATCCCGGGGCGCCAGATGGGTTAAAGCTACCAACGACATCAAATGAAAAAAATGCTTTACTGATTTTTGGCTTAATGCAACAATAAGGATAGAAGGAGATTCAACTGGGCATAACACATCATGTAAAATTATCACATTTTATTCTGAATTTAAAATTGACTGCAAAATAAAATGCTCAAAGCAACATCATTCATGTGTGGCGACCCACATTACTATTTACACAATGTACAGAAATTTTCCAACACATTGGACAATTATCTTTGGAGGCACAAGTCTGATTATCAGTCCTGTAGACTGTGTTCCAAAATTATAACCATTATTTATGATTAAATCCAGTTCAAATTTAATTGTCTTTACTGGAAATACTGTAGTTCACTGGTTGAATTTTTACATAATATTAACACTCGTAGAATAATTGTTCATTGAATTTTTAACTTTCACTTATTTTTCCAGTTTCAAAAAATATTGTCAAAAAATATTACTATCTCTGAATCAACACAAATTATGTACACATATTAATAACAACATCTGAAAAGTATCTGACCCTCGAGCATAGCATCGAAGAACTGTGCGAAGCACAACAAAATTAATTGTTGTTCTGACATTAAACGTTTCGAGAAGTGACTCGATTATGAACTTCAAGTTCCTAACAAAATATATGATTACTGAATCATCAACTTGATCAATAAATTGTTGGACCATTCAACTATTCGATTTTCCTCTTGGAATCATTATTAAGAAAAATATTTATATCTGTGGCCATTTTAGTAACTTTCACAGCTTGCAATTCTTGAAGAGAATGCGGAAATAAGAATTGTAGCTTCATAATAAATTCATTTAGTTCATGACACTAGGATTGAAAACATCCTTCAAAATATTCGTGGTTATAGAATTATTTTTAATTGGCGGTGGCCCATTCTATTATTTGTGTAAGAACACAATATCCCAACAACAACGGCAAAGGTCTTCCTCTGAAGAAGAATAAAATACTATCATGACAAATCCGGGTTCTAGCAAAATCAAAGTCTTAATGGCATCCATAAACAAGGTTGAAATAAGAACTCGTGGTTTTTTTAAGAAATAACCTTTGGGTCATTCATACGACGCAATGTGTAGTTCCAATACTCCTTCATTAACACTGAGTCATCGAACCTGCTATTTGATTGATGCTCAAATAAAAACCTCCTCATTCCTGCGACTTAAACATGCGCACCTGGGAATGGCATTTCAACTACTCCACACACATAAATTTTCTTCCCAAAATTTATACAATAAATCAAGCCTCTGCTTATTATCAACACTGGAAGATTTATAAACTTACAAGTTTATTTTATTTTACCATTCAGTTCAAATCGTGAAGTTACCACACTTATGATACTCTCTATTTCACTTTCGAATGTGTATCTACGTCATGATTTTATATAAATACAAAAATATCCTAATTGATACAAATATCATTTGCTTCCCGTTTCATGCCTCTCCGTGTTATCTGAAAAATATACTTTGCTCATTGCAAATATTAACTGTTCAACCAGAACTGTAATGTTGGTTGAATGCGGGCTTGCGCTAACCACTATCCTTCGGAAAATCACCTGTTCCAAACTAGAAATGATTAAACTACTTCATAAGCTCTCTCTCAATGAATGTGATTATTAGAAAATATAAGATACAAGAATTATTTAGAAAAGTTATGAAAATCATTATTATTATTATTGTTAGTGGATTATTATTATTATTATTATTAGTTATATTATTGTAAATGTGTTTAATTATTATTTAATTATGTGAGAATCCACATGTTCGATTCTTCGAATATGGATAAAATATCCATTTCTCAACAAAAATAATTATTAACTTTTACAGTTATATCGCCTGATTACCGTGATTATCAAAAAAAATATGAAACATTCAAATAAATGCTCGTTATGCTCGGTCATCGATCCTAAACTGTTCTGAGTGCTGAAAATACTTAGAATAACTCTAATATGTCTTGCGTAAATCATTGCAAGATTTAAATACGAAGAAAAACAAATGTGTTGGTCATCTGCAGAAAATGAGTTTGTTCCAATTAGCTAGGCATAATATAAAAGTCAAAGGTGGCTTACATTTCTCGTTGGTCTTGAGGCGTAGTGAACCTGGTCTGTACCAGATTTATCCAGATACATGCCCTATTGGACACGCACGTCTAATCCTTGTATCGGCCGCCATTATATACCCACAATCTGTCTAACACGACATAGTGGAAATATTTCTTGAAGTTTGAAGTAACTGCTGATCCATTTTAATATTGGCTTCAATTAAATCCATAGCAGTTCGCTTAAATGGGGTCAGATCCAAATGATCTATTCTCAAATACGTCAGCTGTAACATAACTCACGGTAATCTTTTCAGTACAAGAAAACACTGACAGACTAAATCAATCAACGGCTGTTCTGAAGATCGTTCCCTGGGCATGGTTTATCACCATCTATCATGCGCGAAGCAACTTATAGTTTCCCTTTGTCGGCTAATGAACAACACCGTGATAGACTGGCCTTCAATGTACTGAAAGATCGGAGTGGTTATCAAGTTACAATTTATGAAACTGACTAATTGGATTAAAATATCCAAGTATTGAATTATTATTACTGGACTGTGACAAAGTACTTTCTAGACAAAGTCTAGCATGTGTCCATATAGAAATAAAGTATTTCACCAGTGTCCGTAGAAAAATAACAATCACCTTAGTGATTCTCTCTGCCGGAAACTTACTATGTTCCACATGTATCGCAGTACTTTTGTGACTATCACAATTTAAAGATATCTTCTGCGTAGATCCGGCAACCATGTGCCTTGGCTCAACGTAGCAGCAGCACCTTGTCATGCAAGAGCTTGGTTCGAAGTGAGCTGATGATGCTTGGGCCGGTCGGCTTTTATTCAAAACGGTCGGGTCCACGCTGGATCACGCTGAAATCTGGAAATCCTCATATCTCCGGTATCTCTGGACCGATTCACTTGAGACTAAGTGCATTCTCTTTCATTTGGCCGTGCCAGTAATCTGATCCAAGTCTCAAGTCTCTACTCCATGGCTAACTATTTAATCAACAAATAGTCTCGACCTCTGCTACTACTCGCTACGTCACTTAACATGCTCTTGGCTGCACAAAGTTTCCATTCCATTCTAGAAGTAATGGAGCGCGATATTCAAATATCTCAACTTTCAAAAGCGGTTGTAGCCTTTCCCTTGATATCTAGGTGTCTGAATCTTGGAATACCCATTCCTAGAGTTGGGCACACTACCTCTGGACCTAAGTTGGTTGAATTCGGCTTCGTCGTTGGGGGATTGACATACACACATACACGGTCGCCATCTTGTAATTATTGGCCGATGACATTGTACTTTGGGTTGCAAACGCTCCCCATACGAAGGAATATGTTACAAATATTTGATATAGATCGGATAGTTTAGTCGTAATTTGATTTAAGCTTTGAACATTTGGATGGATACCATTCTGTTTTGATTAAGATGATGGTGATTTAAAACATGACAATGAGGTGCCCTTTGCTAGTACTACCTCAGTACTAAACTTGGTTCAATTCGGTTTCGTCCTGTTTGAATTGTTAGGGGGGACAGACGTACACACACACCTCGTAGATCTCGTAAGTCTACTTTCAGTATTTGCAAATATTGAAACTAAGCTAACAGAGAAACCTTCCAATCCCTTGACTAATTCATAGCAAGGAACATGGCGCTGAAACTATTGGCAGACTTTCAAAGATTGGGAGTTGTTCCCTTTTACTAGAAACACAAAGAAATGGTTAAGATGCACGGAGCAACATGCTCGAAAGCTTGACAACACATATACTATGGTAGAACTTATGTACAATTGAATACACACTAACACATATTGTTAGACGCATCAACACTTATGGAACTTTTACCCATACATCTTGCGTGACATGTGGCCTCTCATTTCTTTCTTTAGAAACTAAGGCGTTGACTACTCGTACTCATTTACGCGAGTGAATGCTAATTTTAGTACGGATGAACAGTCAAACAAAATTAATTCACTTATCCCCCCAGTTCGAGTTCAACCACAGACTCGGGGAGGGATCATTCCTATGTTGTCGCAAGGACGGTGGCTGGGTGCGGAACACACATTGTTTGCAGATACAACTGGGGATGGTGACACGCTGATCGCCCAGGCAACCACTAACATGAGTCTAATTATGGAAGGTTCCGGGGAGGAAATTGGGAAGGTTGTTGGCCGTGTACCTGTTGAACGGAATCGACCCAGCATTTGCCTGGTGGTGAAAATGGGAAACAACGAGAACCGTTTGCGGGACGGCCGAGGTGCCATTCAAACCCACTCTCTCCAGATAACAGCGTGGCACGAACTAACGCGTTAGCGTCTTCGGCCACCGTGGCCAGTCAATCAATAATTATCTCATGAATGTTTCGGTATCATCTGGTATCATCATTCTCTTGTGAGGCAGTACCGCTACAATCTCGTTTATTGTTAAGCGAATCGTTCCTGATGAAATGCGAATGCCAGTACACAGTGTAACTGTGCACTTATCAGAACACAAATAACACAATGAAATGGACGAGAAACTACAAAAAAGGGTTCACTAAATACCGTACGTGAAGTGAGTAGCACATCTGTAAAGTGAAGTACGTAATCAGCGTGTCAGTGCTGGATAGGGTAAAGGTCTTAGATTATCAGGCTGGAGATCTGGGGTTTGAATATTGGTCTTGGCAATAATTTGTTTGTCACATTACCCAATTGAGGAATCTCACCATACGCATTTTCACTGCGAATGCTTGCAATAAGCTTAATGACCCCGAAAAGAACTGATGTGTGGGTGTAAAATATCAGAGGTGTACATATTGAACCTTCCTATGTCTGATGACCTGAATACTCCGCAACCAGCCACACTGTAACCCGCCCTGTTGCGACGTCACCTGTTGTGTGTATTTTATGTTTGTTGAGCATTTGCCAGTTTGTGTTGTGTGCATAATAAGTTGTGGTATAGCAAGTAAATGGAAATGCTACTGTCAAAGATAAATTGCAAAGTGAAGAATGAATATTATTAAAGGAAGAAGGTTGTAGTCTTGTATGGGAACAATTCTCGAGTGCTTGTAAAGACGCAACTAAAACATTTGATCAGCGTAATGAATGTGGAAAGGTAATAAACGTTAAATCAGGCACTACAAACATCTACTACAGTAGAACCGACGGTAAGCATACTTAGAAATAAGATGAGGATCTGTTAGATCAAAATTATGAATTACATTGGAGAACAGACAACGTAGACTCCGCGGCGTAGCAGTGCGCGATAAATTGCTCACAACAATTGCGACGGGGAGCTGCAGCAAGTCCGTATATTGGAGGTTCGAACCGTGCATTGATACACACTATTCTGAGTGTGAAGTTCCCTCATGTTTTTCCAAATTCCCTCCAGGCAAATGCCGGGAATGGAACCTTATTTCAGTTCCGGGGCACCTAACAAATAATTTCAGCGACACACACTACTACAGTCACCACATAAACACAGGCCATCAAAACAAATTCAATACACTACCAAGTATATGAAGCTGGTGACCAAAGATGTCGCAAGCCTCTAATAAGAATCAACAACATACCAGAAAATATAGGAAACGCTTTGGAGCGGCAATATCTGCGATGTGGCCGCTTTGGCTACGTGGACAAACCCACCTGTTCGGAAAGCAGGGTTCAAATTCCGAAAGCGGTCACATTTTCAAGTTGTTTTTAATTTATTTTAAGGGCTTGGAAAATCATGGTCATAAGCTTCGTATCTTGAATTTGTGTGATACCCTTTTTTTTTTTTTTTTTGTGTGGTGACCGTAGTAGTATGTTTAACTATAGCCATATGAGGGTCGGGAATGAGGGATAAGCCGAGGGACATACAATAAGGTACTATTCCAGCATTTGCCTGGAAGGAGCGGGGGAAATCTCTGGGAAAAGACAGACTCAGGATAGCCGATATCAGCACCGTAATTCGAACCTCCAATCCCTGGATTAGCTGCAGCCCCCCATTGCGCTTGTGGTGCACGATTTTTCGCGCACAGCTACGCCGCTGGGTACATTTACAAGTTCTACTCAACAAATAGAAAATTCGTTATTTTTAGCCTACTTTTCACATTTTGCAAAAATGAGGAAAAAGTAGTCTTATGAGATCGATCCGGGAAAATGTGTGTCTGTCTGTCTGTCCTTCTGTCTGTCTGTCTGGCTGTGTGTGTGGCTCCCCCCCTATCAACTCCTAAACGGCTGGAGCAATCGAAATAAAATTTGGTAGGAGTAAAGATCTATACCTGAATATATCACGGCCATATTTGAAAAAGATATCAGTGCTACCAACTGCTGAAAAATCGCAATTGAAATTTGAGCTCCATGTTGGATATCATGGAAGGCATGAATGGGAGCTATTTCAAAATCGGCACACATATGGATAATAATATTGCAGTTTAATTTCCAGAAGGCCATACATGGCAGTGTTGCCAAAATGATTATAAGCCTACTGATAGGTCCAATATTTAAATGCATATAACTTCTACACTATCAATTGGAATTCAACCAAATTTCGTATGTTGTATGTGTACATAACTAGATATGACTGAACGTATTCTTATGAACCACCAGTGCTGCCAACTGTTACAAAATGCTCTTAATTTATTTTATCCAAATACCAATATACACACATCAAAGAAGTTTTGCATCACCTCGGTTCCCAGATCTCCGGCATATAGACGTTGACTGTGTATATTGTATCTAAGATACAGTCCCTTTGACTGTTCATAGATGTCACTAAAACTGCTCAAAGATGTAAACAACCATGCATGAGCAGGGCCTATTAGACGGAGGGGGTACGACAGCCGATCAGTTCCAGTCATTCCACCAGGACGAAGGTACGCTGCTCATGTTGTCTGTAGTTCTACCATGCCTAGAAGGTCAATACCGCAGTTCGATCGCGTCCGCATTGTTACTTTGTGTCAAGAAGGGCTCTCAACAAGGGAAGTTTCCAGGCGTCTCAGAGTGAACCAAAGCGATGTTGTTCGGACATGGAGGAGGTACAGAGATACAGGAACTGTCGATGACAGGCCTCGCTCAGACCGCCCAAGGGCTACTACTGTCGTGGATGACCGCTACTTACGGATTGCCGCTCGGAGGAACCCTGACAGCAATGCCACCATGTTGAATAATGCGTTTCGTTCAGCCACAGGACGTCGTGTTTCAACTCAAACTGTGCGCAATAGGCTGCATGATGCGCAACTTCACTCCCGACGTCCATGGCGAGGCCCAGCTTTGCAACCCCGACACCATGCAGCGCGGTACAGATGGGCCCAACAACATGCTGAATGGACCCCACGGAATTGGCATCACGTTCTCTTCACCGATGAGTGTCGCATATGCCTTCAACCAGACAATCGTCGGAGACGTGTTTGGAGGCACCCTGGTCAGGCTGAACGTCTTAGACACACTGTCCAGCGAGTGCAGCAAGGTGGTGGTTCCCTGATGTTTTGGGGTGGCATTATGTGGGGCCGACGTACGCCACTGGTGGTCATGGAAGGCTCCGAAACGGCTTTACGATACCTGAATGACATCCTCCGACCCATAGTGCAACCATATCGGCAGAATATTGGAGAGGCATTTGTCTTCATGGACGACAATTCTCGACCTCATCGTGCACATCTTGTGAATGCGTTCCTTCAAGATAACGACATCGCTCGACTACAGTGGCCAGCATGTTCGCCAGACATGAACCCTATCGAACATGCCTGGGATATGTTGAAAAGGGCTGTTTATGGACGTCTTGACCCACCAACCACTCTGAGAGATTTACGCCGAATTGTCGTTGAGGAGTGGGACAATTTGGACCAACAGTGTCTTGATGAACTTGTGGAAAGTATGCCACGACGAATACAGGCATGCATCAATGCAAGAGGACGTGCTACTGGGTATTAGAGGTAGTGGTGTGTACTGCAATCTGGACCACAAATGCTGAAAGTCTAGCTGTATGATGGTACAACATGCAATGTGTGGGTCTCATGAGCAATAAAACGAGCTGAAATGTTGTTTGTGTTGATCTCTATTCCCTTTGTATTTAAAGGTTCCGGAACTCTTGGAACCGAGGTGATGCAAAACTTTTTTTGATGTGTGTATATGAGAAAGTATGCAAGCCGACAGCTATAAACTATGCACAAGTATAGTACATGACATTCTATATTAATTTGGAGTAACTTATATACGTCAGTGCTACCAACATGATTCTAAGCCTGCTGAGAGGTCCAACTTTAAATACATGTAACTTCTATACTATCATTTGGATTTCAACCAAATTTCGTATATGCTATGTGTACCATAACAGCTATGACTATGCGTATTCTTAAGACCAACCAGGGCTGCCAACTGTTAATAAATTCTGTCTCTATTTTTGTTACCCTAATATCAATATATCAGAAAGAATGCAAGCCAATAGCTCTAAACTTTGCACACGTATAGTACCTGGCATTCTAGATTACTTTGGAGTAACTAATATACGTCAGTGCTGCCAACATGATTCTAAGCCTGCTGATAGGTCCAATTTTAAAATGCATGTAACTTCTATACTAACTAATGGATTTCATTCAAAATTGGCACAACAATAGATCATATTATTTCAGATTATTTCTGACCAATACATGCATGACATTGTTGCCAACATGATGTTACGCGCGCTGTTAGATCCAATGTTTAACTGCATGTAACGTCCATGCTATTCATTGGACTCCAACCAAATTTTGTATTCTGTACCTTAAGAGATGGAACTAAGAATATATTCAGTCACCAGGGCTGCCAACTGTAGTGCTCTATTAGGCTACATTATGCCAGGTATACAGTATTTCGAACTAATTAGAAATTTCGATATTACCAACTTAATTTCGTCATTATTCTAGATAGATCCATATCGATTAATCATTGGCATGAATCTTAAATTTTAAGAAAAGTAGGCTCCTTAGTTCGTCACGGAACTTCTTGTTGTTAATGCAGAGAACAGTTTGTTTCTTAATGGTACATTTTTATTTATTTGCTTCGTAAAAAGATGCATAACGTACTGAAAAATTATAATGTAATTGAAATAGATATTTGCAAGGGAACAGGATGAGAAATGCGTCATTATCAGATAGGCACAGTAAGTTAATGACAGGTCTGCAGCAAGTTGGCTCTAGTATGCATGGGTTAGGTTCAACCTGCCCGTCTAGATTCTGAATGCCTATTTGGGTTCCCCTTGCTTTCCACCAGCCTGCCAGCAAGTTGTACAGGCAAGAACAAAGATTTGTCCACCTCTGGTAATTATGCTATGTGCTTGCACAACGCGGATGACCCATATAACAGTAAGTTTGTTCGTTCGAGTGCCAGTTAGCCCCGAGAAAGCGTACCTACCTGTTGAGGTTCGAGTTCCAATCGACGCTATAATTTTTCATAACTTTCAGAGAGTTGCTTTAACCAAATACGTGTGTATTTTATTCAACGCTAGCAATGGCATTGTGGTCTTAATGATTTTTAGATATAAAAAGCACTGTTTTAGATATGACTTAATACCTCGTCCGGCATCCATCGGCTTGAACAACTTGTTGGAGCGGACGTCGCACTGTTGTAACAAATTTCTTAAAGTATTCCTGTTCGACGGCGATCTTCTCCCACTTGTTCAACAAAATACCTTACAAAGCATAATTTGAACGTGATATAGGGTTAGATCGGTGTTTCTTCATGTGGCGTTTTCATCCTGTGGAGCAATTGGAGGGAGATTCCAATCCACACCATAGGGAAAATGTAGTACAACGAGGAACAGAGTAGGAAAGAAAAAAGAAGTTTGGATACAAGGAATGAACCCAATAAAAACAACTTTTATTAACAAAAGTAAGAAAAAACAACAAATTGATGTAGAAAGGGTATTGAGATCTAAAGGTGATAATAATGTGAAACCTCTGAGCTACTCAAGCAGAGTAGTGTGAGGGCCCGTGGCCCATTCATAATAGTTGACATTATTGACAAGCATAGTTAAACTAAAAGATAGTGAACAAATAGGAGTGTTGTTCTTAAAGAAGAAACTAAATATCCCACAAGAAGAGTACTAATAAGTTATTTAGATAAGTTAGGCACAGTGTTGATTACGAAGAAAACAATTCTCAAGATGCATGAATATTGAACGACCCTAGGTAAGAAGTTAGCTGAGCGAACTATACCAGCGATAAACAGTCAAAGAGATCGGTGAGTAACTAAAGTATTAGATAGACAAAACCTTGATACGAACACAACAAAAGGTGTCAAAGTTCACGTGGCGCATCATAAATTGCTGCCAAGCGTGAGATACACGGAAAAGTGATAATATTGATTAGCTTTGACAATGATTAGGTAGTGTATTTTTAACCCTAAACGATTACATATGTTACAAGACTCAAACGGGGAGGCCGTCGTCAAACAATTTAAAAACTGTGCCACGCATATAAAAATAAGCAATTCAATTGATGCGAGGATAGCATACAAAATAAGCATTTCCTGCTGAAAAATTGGTCTCAGACCAGGATTAGGCTTACAAATGCCAATTATTAAAAACATGCAGTTATTGCCTAATTTATGGTAAACAAGCAAGAATACTGAAAGGTGGCATAGCACAATATACACAGTAAAGCTTGAACAGGGCTAAGAGAGTTAAGAGCTTATTGATCCTGATATCTTGGGAACGGCAGGTGCCTATGCATAAGAGCAATATAATACAAGTAGATAAAAAGTCTTTTGACTAGAACATGAGAGTTGAAAGTTAGTTAGTTATTGCGCTTTTAAGGGGTGGAACAACGAGGACACCTGCAGCATGAGTTGGAAGTACATAAGCAATATAATTCTAATAAGTACCATAAGAAACCTTTCAGGCGAAGGCAGTAAAATTAAATTCTAATCTGAGCCTTTTGACTCAAATAAATCAACTTACAAGTTGATAAAAAACAACGAGAGTACATAAAAGGAAAAATCCAACAGTTATGTTGGGATTAAAGAAATGGCTTGTATACCAATTGGATTATTTAAACTAAATGACGTTTGTTTGATTGTTTGATTGTCCTCGGACGTAGCCTCAGAAATTACTAAGAATGATACATTGATTACTTAAGCTAAGTTCGTTAGTAAGGGGAGAAAGGTGGGAGGGAAGGAAATCGGTATATTTCACTCTAAGTTCATGCATGTAAGTTATGTATGCGCAACACTGTAACTTGCGAACCAGACGGTTTTTGTTGGCACGAAGCACTTTCAAGTTTATAGAAACATTTATGTACATAATGTCACGGTTTACTGTTGTGAGTTATTTTTCTGTGGAGAGGCTGTATATTGCATTTTTATTTCAGTTTTAAGTATTAATGCAGTTTCTAGAAAGTCTTCTGTTATTAGCAGAGTTAACCATTAAACTGTTAGAAGCGGAAACATGTGTATTTCACTGTGAGATCACGGACTTTAAATTTGAAGAGAATGCTTCGAGAACTTTCTGGATTGTTCCAACTAAATTGAATGGAGTACAAATTTATCCCCCGACGTGTCAATTTACGGGCATTTAACAAAGCGAATAGAAAAAATCCACGATGTGCCAAGATATTTACTTTGATATAGTATCGATGAAAATAGCACACATCATTAGATGCTCCTAGCCAAAAGTTGCAATATCAAGTTAGAATGACATCCTACGGTGGCAAAACTAGTGTCTTACATCGCGAAAATGGTACTTTACCATTGTAAATTAGAACTTACCAGCAAGTTAAAACTTAAGTAAAATACCCTTGCAAGTATTCAAAAGAGCATCATAGTTGAAACAGTGTGTAACTTATATTTTTCCTGGCTGTAGGCGGTAGAGTGCGTGTCAAGGCATGGTCTTCACAAAATTTCGGACTGGTGAGTACAGTCACTTGTTGATAGACTGAGTGAGTCTGCTAGCTGCACGTAGGAGAATTGCAGGCGAGAGAGTTCCACACCAGTGAAGCGAGCAAGACGTAATACACAGGGGAACAAACATATGAAACTATAAATCTCTTGGGATGCACAAATTTATTTTCTTGAGGCAGAGTCTACAAAGAAAAGAGAAGACGTAGCTTGCTATCTGTAGCAGGTGAGCCGAAGTAATACAAATTTTCAGTAAGCGCTGGCAAAGAGTTTTCACGCTGGCCACCAGGAACCATTGAGTTCACTAATTTGCTGTATTAAGCGCTGCAGGGCGAAGCCAGACGCTACTGCTAAACATGGAAGGGAGGGGGGTAAGACATCTTGATTTCTGAAACAAACTCTGGTATACATAAGTAAATGCACAACAAAAATTAAAGAAGAACCAATGTGGGTGCAAAATTACATGGAAAGTATATTCGCAGAATATACCACTGTGTCCACACACGCTCAATGGAGTTCAAGTTTGGAGCTCGAGGGACCCAGCTGAGCAGTTAAATGGAGGCCTGCTAAAAATATCAGCCAAGGACACTGCTTGTCGTGTGGTTTGGCATGTTGTCTTGCACGAACTGTATTTCCTCATATAGATAGTGCTTTCTCGCACTCGGAACAATAGTATTCTGCAGAATTTGCCAATTTTGGTCCGATGCCCATCTATCCGATGAATTACTCTAGCCCCCAACAAGAGACAAATATGCGGCCACTGCGTAAACACTCAGCTATTGTATCTTTCGTCATATCCGCCACTGCCTCGTGGCCTGTAGACATATAATGGCCCGACTTCCACCAAACATACAGAAGCCCTGTCAGCGAAGATCACAAGATCCCAATTGCGACTTAACTCCAGACCGGCAAAGGCGCAACGATTGTCCATCTGTTCATCGGAGAGAGATACTTTAGTGACAGCTTTTCCTGCAAACGAGTTCAACTTCTCATAATCGTCTACGGACCGTGTATGGACGACCACCGGGTTTTTTTAAGCAGGGGTTCTCCTGTGAAGTTTTTTACTAAGTGTTCGTCTGTTATCCTAGTAGAAACCCGCTTTTAACCAAATCCCGATAGCCGTCCAATGTCCCTAGACACCCGACACTGTTATAACTAGGGCTAAGATTATGATGACCTAAAAAATATGCAAAAAATGCAAAATAAAAAATGCATTTATGACCTAAAATATGCAGAAAATGACCAAATTTTCTTAAAATATGACCTTTGATTTTCTATGATTTCTGTATTTTTTTGGTCTTGTGTGGTAACAAAATGAATTCAAGCTATTAATATAGGCAAAACAGACATTTTGTAATACATTTTCAAGTTATGAATTTTAAAAATAATACTTACATAGTAAAAAACAGACGTTTCTCATCCGTAAAGGCCCCAATTGTTCATTCCAAAATGTGTGAGTTGCAATGAACAACGAATACATGGTGTAGATTTTCAACATTTATACATAGAAAGGCTCCTTTATACTTCCACCGACACAACAGAAGCATACTTAAAGCAAACAATGTCACTTGAATTTAATTCACTGTCGTCAATGCTACAAAGAGAAAATGTTTCACCTGACAAAATTTTAGCAATTGGACACATAGTCTGATAGCCTTTATTTTTCTCCAAAACCTTCATCTTCTCACACAGCTCGTCCCACTTCGCCACACGCGCGATCCAACTCATTCACCACTTTCAGCACAAGTTGTAACTGCTGCACTAGCGGCACTTCGACTTTTCCAGAGCGGTTATGGTAGTAGGAAGAAATCCAAAATTTGATTTTATGTAAGCAAGTTTCCCTGCAATTTCACTATCTGCCAAAAGTTTTTGTGCTGCTTTGATTGATGCGGCTTCAGTGCTGTCAAATGAATCCACGATTTGTTTCACCACTTGTAAGTTCTCGCTATAATACGTGCAGGCTTCAATCTAGGTTCCCCATCTTGTCAAAACGGGAGAAGGAGGAAGTGGAATGTCTAGAGCTTCTAACTTGAAAGTTGAAACTCGAGAGGGTGCCTTCAAGAATATCTTTTTCACACATCTTATCAATTGGTCAACTTCTGGAAAATGACCGCGAACCTCCTCTGCGACTCAGTGTAACGCGTGGGCCAAACAAGTTAAATTCACCATTTTAGAGTAGAGAGCACGAAGCGAATTAGCAGCCTTGACCAATGTCAAGGATTTATCAAGAACTTTGCTGATGGTTGAGTAGTTCACTTTTTATAAATGCTCACAATAGAGTAGAAAGTGTTTCCCAGGAACATTCTCGTCCAGTGTTCCTACCACCACGTTAGCTACATATCGTCCTGAAGAGTCTGTCGTCCCGTCCACCGATACCCATATTTTTTTAAATTCCAACTCTTTTCCTGATTTCTTCCAAAGTTTTTTCATAGCATTGTCAAACATAGATTTTCCTTAACGTAGAGGAATCCGGTATGGATTTTTCCGTGTGCTTCTCTACGAAATTGTTCAATTTAGGGTTGTTTAACCTACTCAATGGGATATCGGCACAAAGAAACACTCTACACAGTTCTTCAAAGAATGGTGAAAAGGATGAATGGTTTTCTCCAAGAAGCTTCTGTTGTAGTAATGTTCCTTCATCCTGAAGTCGTTGCAAACCACGTTTGTGTTTCTCAGGCGATACATGTTGTTCAACCGTAAGCCTTTTTACAGCGGCCACTTTCACGTCACAAAGTTTGCAGTAAAATATTGTCCCGTCAGTGGTGAAGACCCTTTCTCCACACTGCGAAATAAATTGTTTTAGTTTAACAGACACACTTTGATTCACTTTAGGCATATCGTAACTTCGCGTCTAATATAACAGCACTTCCGGCTCTAAGAAATACCACGAACTCAATGACTCATTGCTAGCTGTAGCCTTCTACCTACGCGAGAGGCAAATGCACTTCCTTGTATGGACGAGTCCATTATAACTTACACATACTTTTGGGAACAGGGGAAGAGGTTACCGTTTCCTGGAAAATATATGTTATGCTTGTATGAAATCAAACAAAATATCAACACGGAAATTTAGTAAAATACAGAATTAGAATAGCTAAACATAAAGAAATATCCTTCTTTCTTGAAAATAGTATAAAAATGACCAAAATGACCTAAAATTTCCCCCGAAAATGCCCTATCCCTCAAAATGGCAAAAAATGCAAAAAAAAAAAAGACCTAACAAATAGACTTCATTGAACTCATTCTTTCATGAAACATATATGTATATATTTGAGCAACGTGTCAGTCTTACAAAAAAAAAAGAGATGCAAAATCATCAGAATCCTAGCCCTAGTTATAACCATCTGTGAGCAGCCCTAGATTAAATGCCACATGAAATCACAGCCTCACGAATGCTCAGACGGTTATGTTGCTATTTCGTAGTACGTGAATAATTTTTAATGTAAGGATGGGATGAAGCATTTAGCATCGAAATTTCCTCAGCCAAACTCGGATGTATTCGTTGTCTGACCTCATCATGGAAATCCAGGATTCCACCTTAGCTGCCGTGTGCTAATAATTTCATGGTATAGTGCAGTTTACAAGTGCATGTCTAGAGGAGGGGTTGGGGTGACGTGGACTGGAACACTGGAGAGGGTAGGGTGAGAGCGACTGACACAAAGATTGAGGACTACGCATCTCGCTGACGGAACAAAGTCGAAAATAGCAGAAAGGGACTTTCTTATATTTCATGGCTCAAGAGATGCGACAATTGTCTTTTGTTAATCTAATCAATACTTCATACCCAGTCGAGTGTATTGAGTGACACGCCAAAACTGCAATTTGAGGGATGAATCAAATTCAGAGATCAGAGTTTCAAATTTCAGCGTTCACAGCTGCCTTATTAAGGGTGTTGTTCCCGTTTGTTTCCACACTCATTCAAGGAAAATTTCGAAATGAAACTTTATAACAAGTTTATTTCTCCTATCATGAAATCGAATAATATTTGCAGTCATGTCACCAAAATAACACATGTTACTAGACATATACAATACACCCTTGGGAGCACGGGTCTGATGACGATGTATAAAATCCCTGTTCTAAGAAATGACATCAATCTATCACCAAAGTACCAATAATATACATTACGCCCGTGTCAGAATTTCTGAACCAGTTTCTCTGCATGTATACCTAGATGGATCAAAGAACTCAGGGGTCCATTTTGTATTTCCCCCATCCGTTAAATTCACACATGAATGTATAGTGAACCTTATCCAATATTCACATGTCGCTAATTAAATGAATACAATCCCGTCTTTGTAGAATAGGGAGCATCATGGCGCATGACTTGCCCGTCCTCTGTTTGAATTCTGGTCAAACTAGGGTTAAATTTTCATTTGAAATGTCACGTAGCGTCATAAAGAGGGATACCTCCTTACATTTCCTGCCAAAACCATAGTGAGCCAGGTTGGCTCTGATGATCCCCAATAAATAAGACGAGGTGAAGAACCAGGTAGCTCGCACGCTATGGGGCGAGACTATTTTCGGACTCAGATTCAATCTCTGTCACACATGCCATCCTTAAATGATTTCCCATTGTTCCTCATTTTCTACCTAAGCAAACACCAGGACATGACGTCCTAATATACCATGAAGTGTATCTGGCCATAAAAATGATTTGCCGTATATGAACTCGCCTCACTCTCGATGACCGGGAATTGGGGCGAGATACACAGTTCCATCTATCCTATCCGACCGTAGGCCTATCATAAATTTGCGAAATGAGCCCAGCTGCTTGAAGCCTATATATGGGGAGAGTCAGATACCGTAAGTACAGGAACTCATCTGTCCTTGAATGTCCCCTTCATCTCGCCTTTGCTTTCGTTGTGTAAATAATGTGGAAACTTCGTAAAATGATCCCAGAATATCCTCTAAGACTAATAATTAAGGCCACTTAATGCTGCCCTGCCACTAGGGGTGGTAACTGGTCCCACATTTTTGCTCCCATTTTCCCGAAATTGGAGGTAAAGAAATGTTTCTTGGATCTCTACAATAATACCTGTCCCTTTCGCAACGTAAAAATATCCAGTAGAATTTGTACGATGAGACTCAGTATCACTGTACTGTCTAGAAATATGAAAGCATAAAAGCGTACTCGGGTCTCACTTAGTAGAAATTCCAAAGGACTATGTCCATGTTGTGTCCTGCTTTTCTTCTAGAAATGTTCTTTGTAAATGAGTTGTGAGCCAGTTATTGGTGGGGATCTCTCCGACTTACTGAACCGTAAACATTAAACACAATGGCGCGCAGCAGCCATTAAACGTCAGGCGTCACGCTGGAAGATTTTATGGCGGGCTTAGCGATGGCACATGTGCAAATGTATTACCGGAACATAGAAGAACAAGTTCGCCTTTATAGCAGTTGTTCCGGGCAATGGTGATCCCAGTAAATTGTTTGAAATTTGAAGAAATAAAAGTATATAGAACTGAGAATTACCAGCTACCTGAACACCAATCTTATTGAAGTGATAACAATTGAAGAGATGGGAAACTGAGACGATTTAGAGATGGGGGATAGGACAATTTGTGTGGTTCGTTCAACCAGAGGATACTGAAGAGTTAAATTGTAATGGTAATCATTCTCTCACAATCTGATCATTATGCTGTTTGATAAGTGACGTATAATAGAGTTGATCAGTTTATCATTTGTGTCCTATGTAACATCTACATTTACAATTAACTGACCGTTTCACACCACACGATTATAAAATAATCTGTCTATCACACAGGAGAGATGGATCTAATAATAATACCGTAATAATAATAATAATAATAATGTTATTTGTTTTACGTCCCTTTTACCATCTAGGGCTTTTTGAGACGCCAGGATACCGGAATTTCGCCCCGATCGGAATCTTTAACGTGCCAGTAAATCTACTGACACGGTTCCCTCGCATATGCGCCAGGATTCAATCCTGCAACCTTGGGAACAGCAAGCGATATCCTTACCGCTGTGCCACGCAGCCAGAGAGACAGATGGATCTGTCGTGAACATAAATAGCACGGTGAAACGAACCGCTCGCATATTTAATGGTATTCATAATGATATGTGTAATAAGGCTCTTATATGCCTGTCCATTGTGTGTTGTCGCAGCTATATATACATTATAGTTTATGTGCAACCGAACACAAATATATGTACCGCTCTAAGGATTGAAACACTCTCAAGAAAGTTGGAGGCCGCTACTACTCGTGGAGTGAACAAAACACTTGGGATGATTGTAAGAATACATATTTGAAAGGAACATTACGAATCATAATTATCGATGGTCATACAGAACATAGAACATAGAAGAAAGTTGATAGACTTATCAATATAGTAGCCCAAGCTAATCCTTGATACATCGTTGTCAATATCAAGGATGACCTTTGGTGCTGTTGTACGTAATACTAGGAGTGCCGACAGTGAGACGTGGATGACGTAATCTGGGTTGCAGTAACAAGGATCAAGTCAGGAAGCACTCATGTCGGTGAATATAACGAGGACAAGACGTGTATTCTTCCACGAATAGTATTGAAGAACTGTCTGAAAGTTTCATGCAATGATTAATTCATGTTCAGTCTTGTTTAGTCTTAAGTAACAATGGAATGAAATAATTAAAATGCTATACTAGTTTTTCACGATAAAATATAATGATAGCAGTGATATACTCCGGAGATATCTTTCTAGTGATGGTGTTTGACCAATTGTATGAATAGACTATCAACTGGGTAGATTTGGTCTATATGAGTTTAAGTTTTCAACAAATACAGGAATATGCAGGTTCTGAATTGACCTACATGCGCCCGATCACATATGGGGTGGAAAAATATTGCGAATAATACGCTGCAATTAAGAAGAGGGACACTTTAAATTATACATACAGCCTACATCATTCATCAAAGCACCATAGTGACTGCAGTTGATTAAAGAGATGTGGTGCTATGCTATCACATGATGGATATGCCAAAACATACATAATGTATAATCAGTAATTTTATTAAAATGATGAAAGCTGTTTGTAATTTTGCAGCAAGGCACTCAATATAAATAAACTCATCAACGGACATCTTAGGCCTACATGAAAAACACTTACCTAAGGACTACTTGCGTGGCAATTCACTCACTAAATTGTACTGAACGACAAATAGTAAATAATACTGTTTGCCGTCCCTCCCGTCAACCATCCACTTACGTGACCAGATGACTAGGTGCCAGTTGTATACTACTGTGTATATTGAACATTATTGAAGTTAATTTACCTTGTCGTACAGTAAGGCGAATTAAAAAAGAACCTGAACAATCGGCACTAGTAGCGACAGACAGTGCATGCTCGTCAGAATATTAGCGTTGTCAGAATGCCGTCAGGGAAAACAGGAGGAGCGGAGTATGCAGGACGGCAGTATGCTCACGTTGTGAAGGATACTGGTGGAATGGGAAAACATCAATATCTGAGTACACTGCATGCACTCAGTCCTTGCCTGTGCGATCTTGATGGGCTTGTCTTGTATGTCAATAGACAGAAATTATAGGAAGTTGGGTTACGAAGGGATTCCTAAAGTTTCGAATTCTTCTCCGGACTTCAGATAAAGTAGCTGGGCTGTATAATGATAGAATGTTGCTATTTTACAACACGATTTTCTTTCAATTGCAAATCACTTTCCTTCAGTGAAATCTGTTTGAAATATACGGCGCTGCTTGTGCATTTGGTACTGCCCCCGAAAACTGAATTATTTGGGACTGAATTGAGAATATTTTGCGAGCCCATGATACAGTTTAACATGGCAATATACATGGGTTGTTTTTTTAGTTTTGGCACCTTAGTTATAACTGGATTAATAACTCACTTAGATGGTTCCAAGTTTCACAGGCCCTCGATGTAGTCCCCACCGTTGCGTACAACGTGTTCTCAGCGATGCGGAAGTCGTTGGATCCCGTTGGCACTGCCCAATCTTTTGATGGTACGAAGAGAGCGCTTGGCAGCCTGCTTAACGTCTTCAATGGTGCGGAAGCGCTCCCCGCGCATTGTCATCTTCATCTTCGGGATGAGATCATAGTCGCAGGGATCCAACAATGCCGACACAACGCCTGCTGTGTGTGCCATTTAACTACAAACAAGGACAGGTCTATTGTGCCCTAGTATTCTCATGCAGAACGATGGGCGGTGTAACCATGTAGTGGTGCCGTTTCCTTCCCAGAGCTCCTCGGAGATGGTATTGCAGAAACGAACAATAGAACGCCGGATTAACGGTTTGCCCTCGGGGAACAGTATGGTGAATGATCACACCATCCCAATCATAGTCAAGAATCAACATTACCTTCACATTGGTGGGGGTTGGTCGAACTGTTTGTTTCCGTGCTGATCCGTGGTGCCGCCACTCGATCGATTGGCGTTTTAACTGTGGCTCATAAGATCTGGCCCACGTCTCGTCAATGGCTATGATACGCCGTAAGAAGGCCTCTCCTTCGCGCTCATAACGCTGCAAGTGCATACGACAAGCGTCATATCGCAGCCATTTGTGCATGACGGTAAGTCATGCGGAACCCATTTGGACGCAATCTTCCTCATTTTCAGTAAGTCCTTCAGGATGTGGAGGACAGTTGAATGCGCCAGTCCGGTATCTAGCTCTAATTGACGAATCGTTACGTTCCGATCCACCTCTACTAACGCGGACACCATCTGTACATTGTCATCACTTACTGGTGGGTGACCAGATCGAGGCATATGCTCCACACGTTCGCGCACATCTCGAAAGGCTGCAATTCATCTTGCTACCGTTCTGAACGGTAACGCTGCTGCACCGCACGCTTCCTGCAATCCTCGGTAACACTGTTTAGCACTGCGACCCCTAACTCACTGAATTTTTATCCACGTTCTCTGTTCCTGCTTGGAAAACATTGCGACTGTCTTTCGCGAGCGGTGGTCTCACACTACTCATTTAACAGGCGCGACTGCGCACGAGCGGTGGTGAGGACGGGCGAGGTCATGTGCTCTGAGGGAGGGAATGCAGGGCAGCAACCGTCGGTAAAAGTGGCAGCGCCGAACATTGTTGCAACTTGGCACTGAAGCATTGGTGCCAAAACTAAAAAACCAACCCATGTAAATCCTGGAACCTGACACAAACCAGTCGAGTTAGCGTGGAGAGCAGGCAGGGAGATTCCGATCACGTGATATGTTGCGCAATTGAGACTTCTAGAAGCTTGATTTCGACATAGCAACAGTGAATTAGTTACGGAACATTATAAATATTGTTATAATTTATGTCATTGGACATAAGCCCACAGCCAATGAGAGGTCTTATTGAAGGCGGGATACCTTCAACTATATTATATGAAGAATGTACGCTTCTAGGCCCCAAGAAGGATATTTTGTTCATCGGTAATGAGAAGAAAATTAAAGGAAAATAGTACAGATACTTTGAAAGTCGCCGAAGGGACGAATTACGCAGTAATAAGCTTTACTAAAGAGCGCGCTAAATTTCTGGAGGGAATCAGAAATGGCCGCCAAAATTTCGACTTGGAGAGGGAGAGCCGAGTATCGAGGTTCCTTATCCTACAGACTTCGAAGGGTGTAGAAGTGTTTAACGGGTTAACCGAGATCCCGAAGCTTTTGTCCGAGTACGGTATTGAGACTACTCGTGGAGACAACGTGATCGCCGGGGCGATATAGGAAATCCCCGTGCTTTGAAACTAGGCGAAGTTCGCAAGTTATTAAATATTGCGTTTACTGATTAATAATTGAAGATGGACTTCGGCTAATTGAACAGTTATACAGTACAGACTGAATACTAGTATTTGTTGAAATTTAAGCGTCACAGATTGAATAGTTTTTAAGACATAGACTTATTTAAAGTGAATTAGAAAAGTGACGGACGCAGAAGCTGAAACGCATTTTTAGTTGGAACGAGACTACAGTGAACACAAGCCAAGTGAGTAACGGTGTTTTTACTTTCACATTGGAGCAGTATACAAACATTTTCATTATGACTGCTAGTGCTCATCAAGACTTGTTATTTGATATTTATCACGATGTTGCGATGATGAGATAAGAACTTTATGCGTGAGGGACATATTTGAAGCAGAGATTTAGGTGCAACATGGAGCTTCGCTAACCAGAATACTTCTGAATGTAGACGTTACGTACACTTACATCTTGTGCATTAACGTCATTTCACGAACTTTATATAACATCAACGAGCTATAGAAATATTTCATTAACCATTAAATGAATATTTATACAATGTTACTCAACAATGACACTGAACTATTTCTACGACGGAGAATGAAGATGCATCATAAGAAGATTTGTCAAGATGCCAGGGAAAGTCCCGGCAACCCAGAAGAATTATGCCAGGAGGATGCGGTTCGATTCCAGACGGAGGTTCGTGATTATCGGAGAGGAATTTCCTTTCTTATCCGCGGTCGCTGGTCCTAGGGAACGAATAGAGGTCCAACTCAGTATCTTGGATTGAGGAAACATCTAAATATTTTCCAAATACTTAGCATGATCTTCGAGATATCGTCTGATAAGGTAGCAGTGTTATTTACTTTTGTATTGAGAGCTATATAGTGACATTCAGAGCAAACGCTTTACTCCATATTTTCTGTATTTCGATGTTTCGACATATATTTATATTTCATGTGTGTAACAAGATTTTATTCTACAAGATCATTATTTTGAGATGATTGTCTTTCATCATTTTCACATTTATATTCTACGGCTCAGTTTCTGAACTGACATGTTTATTTGTTTAAGGAATCAGTATTCCTTATTTGAGACCAGTCATTTTAACTTTCAACGTTTTGAATTTTATTTTGAGTTGAGGCTACAGACATTTAGCCGGGAATGTCAATTAAATTCCTGTTAGGTAATTTAATTTGTGCATCTTACTGTAAAGAGCGCTTCAAGAACAGAAGAAACTACGAATGATATATTGTTATAGTATCATTATTACTATGAATTTCGCGTCGATCTGTCAATAAATATTCGTCATGATAATATAAAAGTCATGGACTCATAGACATTCTCTGTTTAGAATGGAGACACATTGTGGAATTGACAATCCTTACTTTATTTGAGGAAGCTAAGAGCTTTAGTCATTTAATTGTATTAGGAGATATAACTTAATAGAAGATAATTTTTATCTTTCGACAGGAAACTCAAATCTAGTTTTTCCCCAGTCTATTGGACATAATAAATAACATGTGTGGATATTTATACATTATATGTGGTGTCAAGTCGTATTGTGGACCTAACATTGCAAAGACGTGTAATTTAAAGCTAGATCAGAATGGTGGACGAAACTGTATTTTTTATTAATTGTATATGTGACAGTTTGTGGACAATTAAGTATCATTTTATAAAGTAAACTTATGGAGGTCATTCACGACTTGTCTATGGTCGTCTTTTATTAATGGAAGTTTCTTTTAAGAACAAAAGGAAGTGTTTAGTATGCCAGCGATTGAGTGTTACAACGCTGATGATAATGCCAGTAATTTAAATGCAAGTCCTATAGAAGAGATGTTGGTAACAATTTATTTGTGTAAAGAATTGTTCAACATAGTAGGTGTGATTTTAATACCATATACTGGGTGTATATGAGGTTATTTGAAGAGATGGTTGAGCTCATGCGATGTTGTACCGCATTTGAGGGAAGTTACTGAGGTATAGTTCTTTTTTTTAAGAACATGGCATTAATAGAAAGGAGTCGTTGTGTTAAAGGCTCCGATATATGTAAATTTACGACTTAGCAGTGATGACATGAGAGTCAATATGCGGAAATTAATTTGAGAAAGAAATTGTCTACTTATGTTAACTAATACCTTTATTAATCTTTTTATTAAAACATGGAGTTGAGTATCTACGTGCAATTGACCTTTGGTGGTTGAACGCATTTGACTGATTTTGTCTGTAAACCCAATGATGACAAAGTGTGTGCAGTATAGTAACATTGGTGTGTGATTAAGAAATTTTATGTGAAGAACACATAAGTGAAATACTTGAAAGAAAGATATACTTTGAGTGGGAACTAAGACTCCATTGTATAACGGTAAACATAACGATCCAGTACTTGTAAATATTTTCACAATTATTTAATTAGAGAAATTATTTTTATAATAATTATTTGTGCGATCAAATGTTTTTGGAATAGTAGTGTATTTTAGTATGGTTGTTTTTGAAATGAATGTTTTCAAGTTGATAAGTGTGATTTAACAACTCCGACATTCATGAATGTCGAGAGAGCATGCAAGGAAGATGGTATTAAAATTTGAATGTGTTTGCATGAGAAGTGAAGGAGATATAAGCAGTTTTATAAAGAATAAATGTAACTTTTAGGCAAGGCTACTGTAGGCCAGCAGTGATCGCAGTTCATGCAAAGCGAGAAATGAAAACAGTCAATCGCTCAAGGCCAGTCTATTATATAATGTGCAGAGTTGTAACCATTCCACAGCCTTGTGAATGGGAGCAGCCTACCGGCTGATCGTATATGAGTCAATCAGTAGATGAGTCGCGTGGCTAGGTGTTGTGCGAGGCGCGTGCCATTTTTATAGCTTCCTGTAGGAATGCTAAACACGCAGGAATTTGTGTTAAACGTTTTAATACTTCTAGCAGGCTTAGACCAGTCAACATTTATTTCTCAGCAACAGACATGATAGTAAATTCAGTAGTGCATGTGTTGTAGCAGAGGAGAGCGTACGAATGTGTGTAATTAATGTATTAATTAGTAATTGTTATTTATTGTTTTAATATTAATTCTAGTTTACATTTGTTAAATAAATTTAATTAGTTCGTTTTCCTTTGTCGTCTTCGAGTGATTTATTTTAAATATAATAGAAACAGTGGTATCGTGGATCCGTTTTCAGGTTGGAGCTAAGCCCCTCTAGAGGCCCCGAGAAATAAAGGTAGGTGTTCAACTGAGCCAGTGTATTATGTTGTATATCCACGATATCATTGATCATTACTGTGTAAGTTCCCGAAGACCTTACTGGAGCAATTTCTGATGGATGTTTAGCCGGAACCCTCTTAGAAATAAGCAATCCAGCGTTGCTATGGATTCCCAACAGGCATCTTCCCGAATTTACGGGTACAGTAGGTATGGCGGCCTAACTAAGGGGATAAAAAAATAGCTTCGTAGAGCCTTTTGAAATTGTTGGTTTGAACATTTCTAGTGGAAGAAATAATCACCAAACTTGCGGGATGTCTAGTCCAATTTTGGATGGATGTGAGTGTGATTATATAGGTATTTTTGTGTTGATTTTAGTAAGGTTGCACTCTAACAAAAGATCAGGTCGCATATAAATCCTGAGAAAGGTATAATAGGTGGAAAGCTTCGAAAACAACCTATGATCTCGATTTTATTTAATTTTACCGGTTCATGGCAGTTGTTAGTCATGTTTAATATAAAGATAACTTGTGTTAATGATAGTAAATGTAGAGTTTCTTTATGATAGTATATTTAAGGTAGATTCCAAGTGAACGAACAGTATAAGTAAGTTTATTAAACATAGGTTGTCTGTTAAGTTAATGTTAAGATAATATTAAGTTATCTATGGACATTAAGGTGCCCAAATACATGGAGGAAAGCGTTGCCCGAATGTTGTTATCTTGCTCTGTTTTCAAATATGTCCTTACAGCAGTTTGAATATTTGTATTGTTGTAATGGCAACTGAGGATGTCAGGAAGATGTTGGAGGAGATGCAGGAAAGGCTGCAGGAAACGATGAAGGAGAATATGAAGAGTGTTAAAGGTGAGATCAAAGAGAATTTGAAAGTGAATATGCAGGATATGCAATGTACATTTCAGGAGGCGAAACGAGACTTGGAGCAGCTGAAAAGAGAACGTAAAGAGGATCTTGACAAAGTAGTGGTCAAGGTTGTGGAAAATGTTGTTAAATCTATTTCAGATAAAGTTACTGAGAGTGTAAAAGAGAGTTTCAAGGAAGAAATTCAGGGAGTTCAAACTTCCTGGGATGAATAACAGACTAGTGCCTCTGACATGAATGTAAATGTAACGCGATTACAGACCAGTTCCAAGCAGATACAGGACGATGTAAGTGGTATACGGACAGATGTCGGAGATGTCCGAACTGATGTATCAAATGTTAGATCCGATGTTGCCAAGGTTCAGGGAGATGTGTCTAATGTACAGACTAATGTTGCTAATGTCCAAACTAACGTCGATAGTGTACAGACTAAGGTCGACAATTTCCAAACAGATGTATCTAAGGTTCAGGGAGATGTTAAAAATGTTCAAGTAGTCATAAATAATATGCAAACAGATATCAATAGTGTCCAGACTGATATAAATAAAATGCAGACTGAGGTTAACACAATGTTCGTAGATGTCACTAAAGTCCAAGGAGACATTAATAAGATTAGGAGAGAAGTAGAAGGGTCTAAAACCCAATGTAAAGAGAATATAGGTGCTTTAAGGTCACAATTTGTCGATGATGTGTTAAAGACTACTGTTTCTTTAGCGGAATTACAGACAAATGTTGAAACGTTACGTACTCAGAACATTGATCATATTAAAATCCTTAAAGAGGATATAGAAGAAGACATTGCCGAAATGTTAAAGGCAAATGTAATCGTTTGGAAGAACGAGTGGAATAAGTCCAGTAGTGAGCATGTAAAAAAGATACAGGATAACACAGGGAGAAAATTAGCCAGTACACAGCTTGAGACCCACGAGAAATAAAGGTAGGTGTTCAACTGAGCCAGTGTATTTTGATGTATATCCACGATATCATTGATCAATACTGTGTAGTTCCCGAAGACCTTGTTGGAGCAATTTCTGATGGATATTTAGCCGGAGCCCTCTTAGAAATAAGCAATCCAGCGTTGCTATAAATTCCCAACAGGCATCGTCCCGAATTTACAGGTACAGTACAAATATAAGGGTTCAGAGCTACATAAAGTTACAAATGACGTGCCTAGGAACAACTAGGTGCAACGACGGAAAGACTGCCCGAGAGATGTACAGAAAGTCTTTATTCTGAGCTTTCACTTGCTCACTCACTTCCTTAGTGAAGTTTCCACTGGTACATCGGCATCCGTGTTTTGGTCATTATTGGGATGTTACTATTTGCTTACATTAAATGCCATTGCACAAAGGCTCCATTGACTTTTCGTATTCTTCGACTTTTGGAATTGCAGTTCATTTTATAGTCACGTGGTAAACTGAGGCCATGAAGCTTTTAGTGTTAATAATAACGTGAAAACAAGATATATTGTTTAAGATATTGGTATATGAAATACATTCAATACACAATTTTAAAGCTATATTTTTCGAGACGATGGGCCAGAAGATCCAAACAAATTATTTAAACTGGCTATGATACAATTATTTGTTTTAGCCCTTTGAGCACTGGCGGTACTTTAAAGTGCCATAACATTTAAAGTCGTATTTAAAAGTAGTGGTTGCTAATATGAACCACTTACTTCTCAGTACCTTGCCAAAGCATCCCAAATATGCTACATACACTGTTTCCCAGAACTGCCTCCAGAACTCAGCACCGAAATATTGCATGTACACATTATTTGGTCATGTTTCATGTGCAAAAACTAAGACATATTTATGTGTGTTATTCTGCAATGAAGCAAAAATTTATTCGATCCGTAATGTGTATTATTGTCATGAAAGCAAGTACATCATCTCAAATCTTGCCTCAAACACTGATGTTTATTTTCAGAACCAATAAACTACTTGGTACTCCTAAGTACCGTCAGGGCTCTATGGGAAGTTGAAAGGAAACAATTGTTGAGGTAATGCTTAGGCGGGAAGTTTATCATGGAGGTATTCCAAAGTGTGTATATGTAGTACTTCTAGCATTGTTTGCATGATAAAGTGTGAGATATGAAAGCACACAAAGTTTTAACATTAGAAGATATAAATAATGATCTTCTACAGGAAATAATCTACCTGATGTAGACATTTCGGATCGATTGCGAGCTCTGTACAATGTTGATCGCAAGTCACAGAGGCGAAAGCTGAGACATTTCTGGGGAATGTTAGATATTCTGTTCTTAAATTCTTACATTATTTATTGTGAACTCTTTGGTACAATTTCAGTGTTAGAATACAGAGGGTCAGTAGCTCAAGGACCTGTGGCCATGGAAAACCCTAAATCCAACAAGGGGTCATAAATGCTCAGCATGCTACCAACTACGCCACCGAAGACGCCTGTCAACGAGGGTAAAAACTGCTTTGTTGAATACCATGAGATACACGTGTAGCAATGTCTTCTTGGGCTCAAACACTTGTGAATCTAACTGCCATTCTGGTTTCAGAGTGTATTAATTTTCTACTTTTCATATTTATGCAACGTGTATATTTCTTGGTAGGCCTATTTATTTCTGACAAAAATAAATTTATTGTATGTAACATTTTCGTTTTCGTAGTCAGTTTAACCCTCCAGGAAGGTTTTTCCCACGGACTCGTCGAGGGATCCCACCTTTACCTCCTCTACGGGCAGTGTCCTGGAGCTTGACATCGAGTCGGGGGATACAACTGGGGAGGCGGGACTAGCACCTCGTCCAGGTGGCCGCACCTGTAAACCGAACAGGGGCCTTATGAGGGATGGGACGGGATGGAATGAATGGCAGGGATAGACAAGGAAGAGGGAAGGAGGCGGCTATTGCCTGACGGCAGTTACCACCCCGGCATTTGCCCGAAGACGAAGTGGGAAACCACGGATAACCACTTCGAGGATGGCTGAGGTGGGAATCAAACCACCTCTACTCACTTGGACCACCCGAGGCTGAGTAGACCCGGTTCCAGTCCTCATATCACTATCTCATGGCAGAGCCAGGAATCGAACCTCGGACCTCCGGTGGGGGAGGGCTAAGCACGCCGACCAATACACCACAAAGGAGGCTATCACCCACAGAACCAACATATTTCTTAACTTTGGTTAATATCTACAAAAGAATAAGAATTTGTGTCCTATTCTAAACACGAAGTCAGTAAATTCCCTGTTGCCGGTAGAGGACTGACGGTACTTGTATGTACCACCTAAAAAACTTATACTTAGGTATAAGTAAGAGTTTTGAAAAAGAAAAACGTGTTCAAACTGAAGCATATAAAGGCTTATAAAATTTTAAAATTACATTATATACCAATTTTTAAAGGTTCAGGGCTCAAAGGGTTAATTCATGCAGATAGGTGATTTTACTTAACTTGTAGAAGGTTTGGATACTTAATGCATATTATAAATAATTCACGTATAATTTGCAAGCTGTAAGATACATAGACTTAAAGAATGTGGCATGGATATCTCACAATAACACAACTCATCCACAGGAAGGCAATGCTAAAGAATGTAAAGACTAAAGAACTACTACCTTAATGTAACATACTATGAAAGCAGTGTCCGCACGACACCTAAAGAATTATGAAAGGAATGTTTGAGTAAATGTCAGTGAAGACTAATTTTGCTTTAGCAGAGGATGAGGATGGAGGGTTGTGATTGAATGCCAAAGTAAGTTGGAAGAGGGAATGCAGGAGATTAGTAGTATGATGTGCGTATGTTTGAGAAATTGAGAGAGTGAACTGAAGTGGAGTGTTTTGAGAGACATCTGATTAAACTGGGAATACAGGCATTTAATAAATTAACTACGGTACGTGTAGGTAAGACAGTAATTTAGTAGTAAGAACGGAGGAGGAGAAAACAGACAACATTGACACTGGTGGGGAGTAAGCGAATAGTATTGAATGGCACTCGCACTACGTGTGTAGTTAAGTTGATCGGGAAAGTCATATTGACAAAACATGAATCTCTTCCCACAGGAGACAGTGAAGACCATAAAATAGGAAACCTTAAATTTTTAGATTATCAAAGGACCTTGTTTGAGTGAAAATAAAACTTGCTACACATAATGAACGAAACACAAATAATTCATATTGTACATATTGTACATATTGTTATTTTGATGATCACTACTAGCAAATATTTAGTGCTGTGCCCGTATGCACCGAGATACCGCAGGGCTGAAGGCTGAAATCAACCAACGTGAGATCCCATTGCAAACGAATGACATACAACACTTGACATGTATTTGAGCTAGTCCCAGAACTAGACAATTATTCTCAGAGGTATCAGGTTGTGGGAAGGTGGAGTTACGAAACTAGCCCAAAATACACATCCTACAAGAATAGCAATCTCAAAACTACTACAAGTAATCAAGGGTAAATATAAAAATATGCTATTAGTAATTTGATTGTCAAATATCCCTATCCCTCTGTATTGGGGAATAAATGCTTAGCAAATGAAATTAAATACCCTCCTGGAACATAGATACCATCCTTCACTGTTGTCCTAACGCTCCTTTCAAAAAGTCTCATCATACGAAAACCGCAAGAAAATAAATCTAGGGAAATGGTAAATATATATTCGCTAGGCAAATACAAATGTGAGTTAAATATAAATGTTTAAACCATTGCTCCTAATCTCGGTAGCAGATTGGCGTATTAGAATGCTCAATAGGGTCCGAAAAATTAATTCAAAGTAATAATAATAACAATAATAATAATGATACCATTTCCAATCTTTGAATTTGAATTCCCTAAAACTCAATAGACCTGATAAAGCGAACCTGCTATACTGTACTGCAATAAACAACAATATTTGCAAAAGTGTACAAACGTCCGTCATAGTCAAGTATTTTCTTCTCTCATACAAGTCCATAATCTGTCTCTCCATAACCACCAATAATCGTAAAGAGTCATCTCCCATAATTAGGTTCTCAATGTAATATCAATTATATTATTAAGGAATTCATATTATTATAGCAGCCAATGTTTAGTTGTCAAATTTTTATTCAGCTCAGTTTTATTTATTTAAGATGCTGGCTTTTATTTAGTATCTATTTAATACTTAAATCCTATCAGCATCATGTCTTATTTCTGTTCTAATTTAATTTATATTACTCCCTGAGAGTAATAATTTAATGCTTGAATTTTATTAAACATATTTAATATTTATCTACCTCAACCATATCATAATAATACTCCACAATCAGCTGTTCCTCAGCTCCTATAAATACCATGGTCAACCTTGAAGTCTCTGCACATGGATAACCGTCCCATAATCATCAATTTATTTATCAATTGCACACCAATAATATTCCTTAATCACTCACATGCTTTAGTGGCCTCCAACTGAACATGACACTATATCCCTGATCCTTTCAAATACATTTATTCAACATGTGTATGTCTAGTTTATTATCTTGACTTCACCAAATATCAAGGTGCCTTTAATAATGTTTTACGCACAATTAAAACATGACTGTTTAATATTACGCTGCCTCATAAGTAATGTCGTTTTTTTAGGTTTGGTGCTTTAGAAGATAGAATGGTTTTCTTTTGTTCACTAATAGTATTCACAGGAGACCATGGCTAGTATTTCGTATATTGCGAGAATGTATCAGTCGTCAATTGTTGATACACAATCACAAATTGAACTTACAGTGCTCAAAAAAAGTTTTGCATATTGTGATTCAGTGACTTGTTTATTTTGCTTTGTGTATGGAATCACATTATACACAATATAGGGTACATACAAAGGAAAACAATATCTGCTCTGAAAATGAGACAGAAACACACAACGAATAACAAAAGAGATAATGTGGGACTGAGCACACTACTCTTCATATTGGGGCATATCAATACAACGAGCTCAAAATAATGCTTGCAGATTACGAGGCATACTGGTCACCAACGAATCCAACGTGATTTGGGGCAGGTTATCCCACTCATGGACAGCAGCTTCAATCAGTTGCTGTATGTTTTCTGGAGGATTGGGACAGTGCAAAATTGCCCTCTTGAGGTTTTACTGTGCATGTTCAATGCAGCCCATGTCCGCAGAATAGGCAAGCTAGTCCATTCTATGTATGCCTAGCTGGATGGGCATGAGCATTATCGTCCACCAGTGTAAAGCCTTCGCCCATTGTGACAGTGAATCCTGTAACGACAGGTTCAAGGATGTTGTCTCTGATTAACCAGACTAGTCATGTTACCGTGGATATGAATTAGTCATACGTCGACCAAACATGATTCCACTCCAAAACTTGACTGAACCTTCTTGCTGTTGGTGGCGTTCCTGGATGATGAGCTCGTGAAATCTCTCACTCGCTCGTCGCCACTCTCAAAAGCTTCTACTGTACGGGTGCAAACCAATGGAGACCTCGTCCGTAAAGAGAGTACGCTTCCAATCTTCTTTCTGCCATGTCCGATGAGTTATTGCCCACCTTACACGAGCTGCTTTATGCTGTGGCTTCAGCGGAGGTTTTGGCGAAGGCACCCTTGACGACCGCTCTGTTTCATGCAGCCGCTGGCGCACTGTCTGACTTGACACATTCACTCCAGGGGCCCTTCAAAGATCCTGGCGGAAGGACGTGGCAGTACCAATGGGCATACGACGTTTTGAAAGCAACAGATACCGATCCTACCTGCAAGTGGTTTAACGTGGGCGTCCAGTTCTTGGTCGATCAACAACTGTTGTGGTCTCCCTGAACATTTTACACATCCTCCAGACATCACTTTGACTCACCCCAATATGAGTAGCAACATCCACTTGTCGGAATCCTTCCTAAAGCAATGTTACAATTCGAATAAGGTCTGACGTACGAATGCAAACTCTTAACATGTTTATTGTAGGCTAGAGTCCTCCGTCTTCATCGTGCGCTCGAAACCAACTGTATAAGTGATGGTTTTGAACGGACGGTCATGAGACGTGCCTCCTAGTGGAAACATATTGAATGATTCGTACGGTGTACAGTCATGGGGTTCTAAACATGTTGCACAGTGCGTACTCTAAACGTGTTAGCAGTATCATCCCATCATCCATGTGTAATCGTCATATGCAATACCTTTTTTCAGAACTATACAAAGTTTGAGGTTAGGGTCCCTCTAATGCACTAATGGAAACAAGATTACAAAGCTGCTATCATGCCTCGAAGAATATGTGAAGTGAAAGGACAAGGTGCTGTTAGTGAGCGTATGGCACAACGGTGGTTCTAACGTTTCAACACTGGAGAAGAAAACACTACAGATTTAACGCGATCTGGAACACCAAAACTATGGGATATAGAGAATACACGCAGAGTTTTGAAAGAAAATCCGCAAAGTGCTCGTAGGCTGTCAGAAGAACTTGGTGCTTATATAGATACCATGCATCGCCAGATTAAGAAACCAGATTAAAATAAAACAGAAGCTGTACGGTACCTCATGAATTGACCGTTGAACGTACGAGTAGAATGGATACCTGTCGTCAGTTTATCGGTAACCCCACAGATGATAGATTTATCAGGAGAAATGTCACATGTGATGAAGAAAGGGTCTATTACCAACATTTTGACGCCACTAAAGAGTGGCTCAGTCCCCGTCCAGCCGCCAAAGTCAACGTTTTAAAAAGGATTGGTTCGGCCCCAAAGTGATATTGTACGTCTGGTAGAAATTTGAAAGAGTGATTCACTGGGAGTTTGTTCCAAACGGGCATGCAGTCAATGCGGATCTTAATTCTCAACAATTGGAACGAGTTCATTAAATTTTGAGACGGAGATAGCCAGCATTAGTAAGCCGAAATAGAGATTTCTTGCAGCAGGACATTGCGAGACCTCATACTGCACGAATGTCCATGGCAAAATTTCAGGACTTGGGAGGAGTCGAACTGCTACTACACCCAATATACAGCCCTGATGTTGCGCCTTCAGATCACCATACATTTTGATCCATAGCCCATTTGTTGCGTGGAAGAAATTTCGAAAACATTGATGCTGTGGGTCTCACCGAATTCCTCGCATCAAACCCCAGTGACTAGCACCGTCGCAGGATAAGAAACCTCGCTGAAAGATGGCTCAATACATTAGAATCTCGTGGTCTCCACTTTAAAGAATAGTTTAATTTCCTGTCAGAAAACTGTATTGCACCACACAACCTCATGGCAATTTTCTCACTTAACTTTCGGATTTCTTTATCCACTCCTATCTAAACAATCTTACTTTGTAAGCTTCCAAAAATGATGTATCGCTTTAAAAATGAGTTCGCTTAACTTTCAAAATATTTTTTTTCTTTAAATCACGACATTACTTATGGCACATTCCCTATAGTATAGAATCTTTCATAAATTTTCTTTCGTAACCACCTTATTTACCAGTGTATTTATAACCTCATATATCTGACTTATCAGTACATCATCATTGGTTTGTCAATGTGCACCTCCCTTAAGTCTACCTATACGTCAAGTATTTTATTTCCACGTATTTGAGTTTCTTCTATTTTATACTGTCATATTTCATATAGCAGGCTCACTCCTAATCTGCTAAATTCAACTCTCAAAACAAATGATAGCTGCATCGCTATTCACACACCTGCGACTTTATTAAACTGCTTTTCATTCCTCAAGTTCACAGCCGTCTACATCTCCCATCAATACATAACTTCTACAAGCAATGTTGGCCTGCTCTACTTTCACACGCAACAAGTACAGTGAATCTCTCTCACGACTCGGCCGGCCGGCGCGCCCAACCTATCTGTCTCCCGTTGACTCATCACCCGCCGCTCGGCATAACATAGCACTTCGCTCACTTTATCCGTGCATGACATGAGATAACAATCAAAATTAAGAAAATAACAATTAATTAAATAAGCTCGTACCTTATGGCGGGAGATGTTGGAAATGTTCTCCTCATACATCCACAAATTTCCGGCATCGTCTTAGGAAACTCCGATTCACACGCATAAGTTCGCATTCCGTAATTGAGGCTTTATATCTCTCCGGATATGTTCTTTCAGTTCGCCCAACGTGTGAGGGTTTCTTGCATACACTTTATTCGTTAAGCACCCATATAAATAAAAGTCACGAACAGTTAAATATGAGGACCATCTCAGCCATAACTCCGTACTAATTACACGGTATTAAAAATGTCCTCAATTAAGTTTAATATGTCATGAGCTGTATGCGCGGTGGCAGAGTCTTGCTGAATATATCCATTTCGACAGTTAGTGTCAGTCAGTTCGTCAAAAAATGGTTTGAGTATATTATCCCTGTACCCTTGTGCATTAATTGTGCCTTGAAAAAGGATAGGTCCTATAATAATGTATCCATTCACTGTGCACCTTACTCCGACCCATTCGTTATGTAGAGGAATTTCATTTATGCGATGGGGGGTTTCTCTACTCCAATATCTGTTATTCTTCGTCGTCGAACCATACCCATGTAAATGGAACCAAGCTTCGTCGGAGAAAAAATATTAACATATCCGGAGAGAAATAGCCTCAATTACGAATGACGAACATATGCGTGTGAATCAGAGTTTCCTAAGACGATGCCGGAAATGTGTGGATGTAGGAGGAGAACATTTGGAACATCTCCTGTCATAAGGTAGTAGCAGCTTATTTTATGAATTTTAATTGTTATCTCATGTCATGCACGGATAACGTTAGCGAAGAGCTATGTTATGCCGAGCGGGGAGTGATGAGTCAACGGGAGACAGATAATCTATGCACGCCGGCCGGCCGAGTCGTGAGAGACACTCACTGTATTAATAACAGTAATAATCCTTCCTAATATTAACTGTACAGCAGTATCATACTGAATTGAACCTGCTAATAAACTTATATTCATTTCCAATTTCACATTAATAACTACGATGAGAATGTTGGTGTTTCTCTACCTTGACCACCAGCATTTCCTCGCCTGTAAGCTCACCTTCAACTCACTCTCTCCAACTTCCCCCAGAATCGTAAACAGCTATCATGGTGCTCATCTAAGCCCCTTCACCTCCTCGATGTTTGTTTATTTGCTCATGATGTTGTCTCTTACAATCTTAAGATATTTAAGGAAATTATTGATGTTTTTCAGTAATTCCATAATTATTCAGAATTTTCGTTGCGATTCACATCCACTGCATTCTTGATCCTTTACCACAGTCTGATATAAATTTATGACCTTGCATTAGCTTCATAAATCATCTCTGCTTTTGATCTCTGAGTATGAATTGAAGTTGTTACATGTCATGATGTAGCATTCTGGTATCCGCGCAGTTATGAACTACTGAATGGGGATGGTACTAAAATAGGTAGTTGAAGTATTTGAAGGACAGGACATACGGCATATGTTAATCACTCAGTTACTCAGGCAGTCACAAAACTTGTGATCTATTCGTAAGACATAATGTGACCGGACACTTTCGTAAGATGGAAGGCCTCATTCCGTTGTTATTGTTAATTCATTTTAAAGGCTTGGGAAGTTGTTATCAATATCATTGTGTACTTGGGATTGTGTGATTGCCCGTATATCTTTGGTGACAGGTCGTGTGTGTAGGAGGAATTGTAGTAGGTTCCCCAGGACTTTACGTAATGTGCTATCCTCGCATTGATTAGAGGAATTCTGGAAATAAGCGTTGGATATAAATACTCAAATGCCCTCCACCAGCGCAGAGATTTGAACCACCTATCTCGAGACTTGCTGCAAGTCCCTTTGGCAGTCAAGATGCGCAACATAACGGGCTGGACAGATTCCCAACCAAGTCAATCTAAGGAAGATATTTTAAAGTTATATGTTAAACGCGTGATTATTTACTGGCAAGAATCTTCAACGGCCCAGAAGAAGAATGAAATACATCTGTTAATATATCATGATCTGAGGGGTCGAGGCCTCGTGAGACAAAACTGATTCTCACCTCATCCAACCTAGATATGGTTTTACTTGATCTTTGACTTTGTAACCTTCCCAAAGTTACGAGGGATCGAACCCTCAATTTGGAGACTCATGATTTCCATAATCATGTATATATTATTAATTGATGCTCTTATACAGTATGTTGAATAATTATTTATTGGAGTGTGTTATATCATGTGATTGATTCTCGTATAATTTGTCTAGGTTTAAGATATTGTTTATAGCAGGATCCAAAGTTAGTTTAGAAGTGAATATTTACTTAACATTGTAATGATAATTATTTGGAGGGCTGGAGAGTGCACACTTTGAGTAAATAGGTATCGGAGAGACTTGTTATTCTACAAAGTTTTCCGGGTTGAGTTTTTTTTTGGAGCTGAGCGGTTTAGCCCAGAGGTCCGGGGCAAGCATGACTCAGAGGCCCAAGAGGATGAGTAAATCCGACATCACTGTACGAGGAGGCATGTTACTTACAAACACATGAATTGCGTGTAGTGTTCTAATTGGTCGAGCTTTTCTGTTGGATAGCAGGTGGCAAGAGAGGGGGTGTGACATATGTAATTTTGTCGAGGCCATGAAGATAACTCTATTTTGTGACTCCATGAGGAGTGGTTGATTCTTATTAGAGACTCCGTGTGGAAGAGTTGTTCGTTCTGTAGGCTCGATCTGGGATCGACATCAAGTCAGGTGATAGGTGTTTGGACTTATACTCAGAAGAGGTCAAGTTTGGTTATGTTTGGTTGATCTTGGGAAGGACGATCACAATATTGTGTTAAGCGTTCTATACTGAGTTGCAGGTTGGATTATTCTCAAGGGAATAATTCGCCTAGTTTCAGATAAGTCGCCAAGACTTCCTGTCTCGAAAAGCATGAAGTATTGAGAACCTAAGTCTGTTTACCGAAATTCGAGGGCCATAACGATATTTAGTAAACCTACTAATACTGTTGAAATATGCCAAGTATTGTTCAAGTCAGGTGCTAAGTAGTTGCTATAATCCACCAAACGATTTCAGAGCGCTATCATTCAGTCAGATCCGCGAACCAGTATAAATCGATGGAATCTGAATGTCAGTAATCTACAGTAATCAATATTTGCAATAGATATGATACGTGTGAAATAATTACCAACTTCTATACGAGTATCTAGGACTGATTCTCTAGGAGCATTAACTCCTGAATCAGTAGAGTTAGTCTTCACGTCTGAGATCATCATATGTAAGTACCAGTCAACATCATCTTCCAAGGGTTCATCAGTGTATGTCATAAGTGTGCCTGTGTATATATGATAAGGAGTGTTAGGGTAGTTTGTATCGACGAGGATTTTGCCGACTGTATTTATTTGTCTGGTAACAGAATATATGTCCATTTTTACCAGATTTCCAGTGTTTTTATTTTATGCGGTCTCTGGTGTAGTGGGGTGTGGATGTATTTTGCTGTTGGTTTTATCTTACAGGTGTTTAACCCCAACGCACCCCAAATTGAAACATTATAATTGACGCCCAACTGTGGAACTTGAAGTACGACATAGTAACAACAACAGCATTCAAGTGTACGCATACGCCAATAGGCACGTCAAAAGTGTCAGTAAATTGTCATGCAGGTTAAATGTGTGCAGATGAAAGTGTGGAGTTAAGAAGTCGAGCCATGAGGAAAGTTAATAGTAAGATGTTTGAAAGAACTTTAATGTGGACGTGGATAGGAGCGTGGTTGGTGACGGCTTGATTGAGGAACCGTCGGAGAACTCTATCAATTCCGAGGAAGGCCAGATCACCAAACAGGGGGTTAGTAAGAGTAAAAATAATGGGGGGGGGGGTGTATAAGCTATAGTGTGTTTCAAATGTTACTGAGCGAAATCAAAGGAGAAATTAAGAAGCAGGGAGAGTCTATGGAAGAGTTTTTAAGTAATGAAATAGGAGAATGGAAGGAGTCTATTAAGCAGCAAGGAGAGTCTATGAGCATGGAGCTAGAAGAAATTTGGCAGCAGAGAGAGTCAGTAAGCCAGAAGATAGAATCTATAAGTAAGGAGATAAGATAGTGGAAGGAGTCTATTAAGCAGCAAGGAGTGTCTATGGGTAAGGAGATAGGCGAAGTTAGAGAATATATGGGTCAGAAAATAGAATCTGTAGGTAAGCATGTGGAATCTGTGAAGTTGTATGTAGACGAAACAGTGGAGAAGCAGCAGTTAGAGGAGACGTTAGATGATAGTAAAGCAGAGGAGAAGAACCAGCAGTTAGAGGAGACGTTAGATGATAGCGAAGTGGAGAAGCAGCAGTTACAGGAGACGTTAGATGATAGCGGAGTGGATGTGCATAAGTTAGGGGAGACGTTAGGTGATAGTAGCTTAGATGAGAGTGAACGACAGTTGAAGGTGACGTTAGGTGAAAGTAGAGGAGTTGAGAAGAGGCTGCAGGTAAAGGTAAGGTTAGGTGATAATCAGCAGGGAGTTCCTATTAGACAGGATGAACAGAAGGTGGAATCAGGAATTATTGAAGTAGAAAGAAACAGAGTAAGCAGATATTATTGCCTATTAAGTTGAGTTGATTTATGAAGTAGTACTTGGTAATTACTGGTTGCATAAGCATAAAGTTGTTATGGATTTTGATAACGGAGTTTTATGTCTGGAGAGAGGCATTAAGAGTCAGGAGATTAGGATGAGGTGTGTACTAGCTGAGGGAATGAGTGGTGCATGCATTACTAAGGAGTTCGAGGAGAGGTCAGCAGGGGAGCCTGACGAGGAAGTACAGCTGGAGGTTGTATGTCATATTTCGGTTGAGGAAAATCGAGCTGATCCACTTTTGCAAGCCGTGGACAAAAGTAAGTTGTGTGGTGTGAGTAAGGAGGAGTTATTTGAAGTATTATTGAGTAATAAGGAAGTATTCAGTGACAAGCCTGGTTTAACGCACGGATACACTCATCAATTTGAACGGGTTGATAGTTGGTCATTTTCTGGTCCCAGATATGCCATCTCTTTCAGATATGCGGCCGCCGTAGAAGTTGAAAGTAACCATATGTTAGAGTCAGGGGTCATAGAGCCAAATAAAGGTACCGGTAAGTATTTCAAGGGATGTGCAGGTAAGTATTTAAACCCTCTGGTAGTATAGGTGAGTATGATGGCTCGAGGAGGTATTATTTTGATATTTTTTTTTTTAATTTTGGTGATGATAGGTACAGGGTGGGAGAAAGACGAGAGAGAGGCTCAGATCTTTAGTTTAATTTTTTATGGTTGGTGATCAGATTTTACTGAGAGTGCCATGTCCTCCTTCCGCTGTTGACAAGGAAATGTCCAAGTTTTTTCAGTTGTTCAGGGGACCTTTTATAGTGACCAAGCGTATTGGCGAGTGTGCATACGGCTTAACAGACCATCAAGGAACCAGTGTAGGGTCTTATAATGGGTCTAATCTTTAGAAATATGTTAGTTTGTAAGATTGTGGCAGATCCTCTGAGATAGACTTAGTCTACAAGTGATATATTGCACTGGCACACTTTCAAGAGATGACGAAGAGGCTACAACTAGCCAAGGGACAAAATGCAGAGCATAATTTCTAATGCAAGGTAGAATGCATTATGCGAGTGCAGGGATCGTAAAGAGAACGAAATTAAATTGAAAAAGAGTGAAATTAGATTGTTTAAACACACAAAAGTCTGGAATTAAATTATATGTGAAGAGGATTTAAAATAAAAGTATTTTAATTGGAAAGTATTGAAAGGAACGAAATTAAACGTTATTCGTAGAACTTTATTAAAGTTAAAATGGTTTAGTGAATGGATTTCGAAGAGGAATTAAATTAGGAATAGAATGTGAGGAATGAAATGCAGGTAGTGAATTGTAAGGAGCAAAATGTGTAAACGAAACCATTCCGTGAATTAAAATGAATGAAAATCGGAATTCAATTATATCTGGAATTAAACTTTTTCATGGAACTCGGAGTGAAATTAAGGAATAAAACGTAGGGAAATGAAATGTGAATAATATAACTCCATTCATAATAAAAAAAGAACGAAATGCACGGATTGAAACTTTAAGTGAATTAAATCTGGAATGAAAATAATTCTTGAACTTGGAATAAAATTATATGTAGAACGAAATTAAATGTTGAACATGGAATGAAATTAAATGTGTAGCGAAATTATACCATGAGGTTGGAATTAAATTAAATGCGAAATAAAATGAAATCTTGAGGTCGGGGTGAAATTAAATGTGGAATTGAATAAAATTCGCAAGTTGATTGGAATTAAAGGAATGAAATTGAATTTTGGGGTCGGAATGGAATTAAATGTGGAATGAAACTAAATCCTCAGGTCGGAATTAAATTAAATATGGAGTAAAATGAAACCTTGAATGAAATTAAATGGGGTATGAATGTAAATCCTCAGGGCGAAATGGAATTAAATGTGGAATAAAATTAAATCTTGGTGTCGGAATAAAATTGAATCTTAGACATGGACTGGAACTTAATATTGAATAAAATTAAATCCTCAGGACGGAATGCAATTGAATGTGGAACAAAATTAAATCTTGGTGTAGGAATGAAATTAAATCTTTGATTCGGAGTGAAATTAAGTGTGGAATAAAGTTAAATTTCGAGGCCGGAGTGAAATTCAATGTGGACTGAAGTTAAATCTTGACGTCGGAGTGAAATTAAATCTTGAGATCGGAGTGAAATTAAATGTTGGGGTTGGGATACAATTAAATCGTCGACTGGGAGCGAAATGAAATTTGGAATGATATTAAATCTTGAGGTCAGAGTGAAATGAAATGTGGAACTAAATTATGTTTTACGGTCGGAATGAAAACAAACTTGGAACTAAATTAAATCTTGAGGTCGGAGTGAAATGAAATGAGGAACTCAATTAAATCTAGAGGACGGAGTGAAATGAAATATGGAACTAAATTAAATCTTGAGGTAAGAGTGAAATTAAATTCTTACAATTGAATTTTATTCCGGCCGGAGTGAAATTAAATTCAAATTTCAATTCTATTCCGGCCGGAGTGAAATTAATTTCATACAATGTAATTATATTCCTGTTGGAATGAAACTGTCAACAAACATTTAATTATATTCCAGCCAGAGTGAAATTAAACCCAAACAATTTAATTATACTCCAGCCGGAGTTAAATTAAATTCATACAATTTAATTCTACTCCTGTTAGAGTAAAACTGAGAACGAACATTTAATTCTATTCCGGCCGGAGTGAAATTAAATTCATACAATTTAATTCTACTCCTGTTAGAATAAAACTGAGAACGAACATTTAATTCTATTCCGGCCGGAGTGAACTTAAATCCATGCAATATAATTCTATTCTTGTCGGAAGGAAACTGCGAATGAACATTTAGTTATATTCCGGCCGGAGTGAAATTAAATGCATAGCCTACACATTCATTCCAACGAGCATTTCATTCTATTCCGACGTGAATAAAATAAATCCATAGAATTTAATGATGTACAAATTTGAAGGGAAATTTAATCAATACAATTACGGTTTATTCACCGCGAAATGGCAATTTTAAAATAAGAGTTCGTCTTATTCAATCCAATGACGCTTGTAGGCCATCTGCGCGCCGTAATGGGGATGAAGTGACGATGAAGACGTCACATACACCCAGTCCCCGAGCCATAGGAATTAACCGCAGGAGAATAAAATCCTTAATAGTCCGTCTGGGAATCGAACCTGCGACACGTCGGGCGAAAGCCTAGCGTTCTAATCATTTAGCCACGGAGCCATTCACTCCAGTGAAGTTCTGGGATATAATGTTAATACTGTACCTGAGGCATTTTTCTGAATGTTATTTCACCGGATAATTATTTTGAGCCTACTTTCATCTTATGAAATATAGACTTATGAGATCATCTTGTATCCGTGTGTGTGTATGCGTGTACGTCTGTGTCCTCATAAAATCACAACGGCTTGAGTGATTACAATGAAACCGAATTGAAATATTACAACATCTTCTCATGGAAAATTGCGATGAATCTTAAGGAAAGGCCACGGCCACCTCTTCCTCAATTGTCGTCTCAATTGCAAACACACACTGTGCCCGTTTAGACCGGAGTCCGCACGACCACATATGCATTTTACCAATAATCAGTCAGCACGAGAATCAAAATATCCCGGAGCGCCAGATGGGTTAAAGCAAATCGCAAAAACGACATCAAATTTATAAAAATGCTTTGCTGATTTTTGGCTCAATGCAACAATAAGGATAGAAGGAGATTTAATTGGGTGAAACACATCTGGTAAAATTATCTCAGTTTATTTAAAGTTAAAATCTGACTGCAAGAATAATGCTCAAGGCAGCATCATCCACGTGTGGCGATCCACACTCTTATTTACACACAATATACAGAATCTTCCAAACACATCTGACAATCTATTTGAAAACACAAGTCCGATTGATAGTCCTGTGGACTGTGTTCCAAAATTATTAACATTTTATTCCAGTGCAAAATGAATTGTCCATACTGGAAATAACGTAGACCACTGTTTGACTATTTACATGATATTAACACTCGTAGAATAAATGTTTATAGAATTTCTTAGACTTTCATTTGTTTTCCAGTTTTCCAAAATATATCGTTGAAACTATTATTATCATCGTAGCAACACAAATTATTAACACATATTGACAATATCTGAAAAATATTTGACCATTGAGCATAGCATCGAAGAACTGTGCGAAGCACAACAACAATTAATTGTTCTTCTGACATTAAATATTCGAGAAGTGACTCGATTATGAACTTCAAGTTCCAAACAAAACATATGATTTCTGAATCATCAACTTGATCAATAAATGGTTGAACCATTCAACTATTAGATTTTCCACTTGGAATTATTATGAAAAAAATATTTATATTTATGGCCATTTCTAGCAACTTTCACAACTTGCAATTCTTCGACAGAATGCGGAAATTAGAATTGTAGTCTTATAATGAATTCATTTAGTTCATGGCACTAGGATTGAAAATATCCTTCAAATTATTCGTGGTTAAAGAATTATTTTAAATTGGCAGTGGCCCATTCTACTATTTGTGTAAGAATACAATATTATAACAACAACAACAACGGCAAAGGTCTTCCTCTGAAGAAGAATAAACTACTATCATGACAAGTCCGGGTTCCAGCAAAATCAAATTCTAAATGGAATTCGTAAACAAGGTTGAAATAAGAACTGATGGTTTCAAAGAAATAACCTTCGGGTTATTCATACGACGAAATGTGTGGCTCCAATTCTCCAACTATAAACCTGAGCCATCGAACCTGCTATTTGATTGATGCTCGAAAAAACCTTCATTCCTGCGACTTAACATGCGCACCTGGGAATGGCATTGCAACTATTCCACACACATAAATTATCTTCCCAAAATTTATACAATAAATCAAGCCTCTGCTTGTCATCAACACTGGAAGATTAATAAACTTACAAGTTTATTTTATTTTACCATTCAGTTCAACCCGTGAATTTACCATACTTATGAAAAGCTTCATTTCACTTTCGAAGTGTATTTACGTCATGATTTTATATAAATACAAAAATCCTATTTGATACAAATATCAATTGCTTCCCGTTTCATGCCTCTCCGTGTTATATGAAACATATACTTTGCTCATAGCAAATATCAACTGTTCAACCAGAACTGAAATGTAGGTTGAATGCGGGCTTGCGCTAACCACTCTCCTTCGTAAAATCTCCTGTTCCAGACTAGAAATGTTTCAACTACTTCATAGGCTCTTTCTCAATACATATGATTATTATAAAATATAATATCCAAGAATTATTTAGAAAAATTATGAAAATTATTATTATTATTATTATTAGTGGATTATTATTATTATTATTATTTCAAATATGTTTAATTATCATCTCATTATGTGAGAATCCACATGTTCGAACCTTCGAATATGGAAAAAATATCCATTCCTCAACAAAAATAAATTTAAATTTTACAGTTACATCGGCTGATTACCGTGATTTCCCAAAAATATGAAAAATTCAAATAAATGCTCAAAATGCTCGGTCATCGATCCTAAACTGTTCTGAGTGCTGAAAATGCTCAGAATAAATCTAACAAGTCTTGCGTAAATCATTACAAGCTTTAAATATGACGAAAAAAATGTGTTGGTCATCTGCAGAAAAATAGTTTGTTCCAATTAGCTAGGCATAAAATAATTCAAATGTGGCTTACATTTCTTGATGTTCTTGAAGTGTCGTAAACCTGGTCTATACCAGATTTAACCGTAGACATGCCCTAGCGGATAAGCACGTATAATCCTTGTATCGGCCGCCATTGTAGACCCACAAATCGTCTAGTCAGACATAGTGGTAGTATCTTTCGACGTTTTAAATGACTGTGGTTCCATTTTAATATGTGCTTCTAACAAAGCCATAACAGTTTGTTTGAAAAGGGTCAGATCTAAGCGATCTCTTCTTAAATGTGTCAGTTGTAACTTAACTCACTGTAATCTCATCAGTACAAGAAAAACGTTGATAGTCTAAGCAGTTAACGGCTGTTCTGAAGATCGTTCCCTGGGCATGGTTTGTATATCACCATCTGCCATGCGCTAGACAACTTGCAGTTTCCCTTGCGTAGACTAATGAACGCCACCGTTATAGACTATTCTTCAATGTACTGACCGATCGAAGTGGTTAAATAGTTACAAAATATGAAAACTGACTTCAAATGGATCTAAACATCCAAGTATTAATTTACTATTGGACTGTGACAAATACTATTTTCTAGACCAAGTCTAGCATATGTCCTTTAAGAAATATAAATATTTCCACCAATGTCTGTAGAAAAACAATCACCTCAGTGATTCTCCTCACCAGAAACTTACTAAGTTCCAACTCGTTTGCGCAGCACTTCTCGTGACTATCACGATTTGAAAAGTACTTCTTCGTAGACGTGGCAACCATGTGCCTTGGCTCAGCGTAGACGCAACTTGTTCGCCAAGTGCTTGTGATGAAGTGAGCTAACTAAGCTTGCTCCAGCTTGCTTTTATACAAAAACGGTCAGGGTCACGCGTCATCGCCTGATATCTAAAAATCCTCATATCTCTTGAATCCCTGGTCCGATTTACTTGATACTAATTGCATTCTCCTTTATTTGGCCGTGCCAGTAATCTGATCCCAGTCTCAAGTCTCTGCTCCATAGTTAACTATTTAATCAATAAATAGTCTCCACCTCTGCTGTTACTCGCTACGTCATTTACCATCCAACTATCGGTAATTTCCTTCGAATGGCTTCGAGAAGCAATGTAGCGCGATATTCAAATATCCGAACTTTCAAAAGCTGCTACAGCCTTTCCCATGATATCTAGGTGTCTGAAACTTGGAATACCCATTCCTAGAGTTGGGCACATCCACCCCACACCTAGCAAAAAATAAAAATTGAAAAATTTTTATTTTTCCTATCTACACATTAAATTATCTGGTTCTTGAATAATAGATCTTCAAATTCGAAGCATTGTAAGTTCGCACGATGTTACCAGTTCGTGTATTAGCTACTTCATAGCTTCCATTATTGTTTACTTCCACAATATTCAAACTCTTTAATTTTACCATTCCCCCGGGATTGTTGTGTTCCCGATGGACCTGGATCATTGGGCCTCTGCTCCACAAATTGTAAGTTATCTTGGTGTCTTGCTTCCAAGTTTTTCCTCGTCTCCTTGTTAAACTCTTCATTGGACTGACGAGTATCTACGTTCCCTCTGTTATTATAGTTATTACCATAGGATCTCCTTTCCTGGTATCTTCCTTGAGTATCACGTGGTCTTCTCCATCGAGTGTTGTATCGATTACCACCATCCGGTCTTGCATATGGTTTGTAACTGTATCTGTTACGGTATTGGTTCCATCCTCTCGTATTGGAATCTTCCCTCGGCGATTTCTCTTCTCGCTCCTCTCGAATCTCTCGAGGTGTCTGAGAATAACTGTCAGCCATAACAGCATACACAGCGTTATTACTCTTTACTCCCTTCTGATGAAAGAATTGAGCGTTTGTATGATCCAGCTTCTGCAATACTTCATCAAACTGTTCCATATTGTAGATGTCAGCAGCGATCAAAGTCCTCTGGACGTCTGCTGGAAATTGTCGTATCAAAGCAGTAATCAACTCGTTATCTGGCATTGGCGGATCTAAATGTTGGAGTTTAGACAGCTGTCCAGAAAAGTATGTAGAGTATCGAGTAGGTTGTGACGTCGAGAATCTCTTCGAATACAACTCTGCTCTAACTTGCTGTTGGGTTTCAGGGGACCAAAACTTCTTCAATAACCCACGAGAAAACTCCTCAAAAGTATTTAGAGTGGATCTAAATGCTCTAAACCACAAAAGTGCGGGACCTTCCAAGAACTTCCCTATTACCCTGATCTGTCTTTCTTTAGGGATCTTAGAATCTTTCAGGTAATCACCTGCTTCTCTCAGAAATTCCACGGGTGTTACAGAATCTCGCCCTGAAAATTTAGAAGGCTTGTCTTCTATATTCTTAAATACAGTTATGGGGTTGGATTGAAATACTGTCCTAACCTCATCCTGTCTTTCAGTCTCTCTAGCTCCTCCTAGATTTATCTGTATCTGTTCCTTTCCCCTTACATTCGGCATTTTCAAAAGATGATCAGACTGTTTCTCATCCTTTATTTGAGTTTTCATAGCCTCAAGTTCCTTCTGGTTTTCTTCTGCCATCTTCTTGATTGCTTCAGTCTCTTTACAATTTTCTTTAACATCAATGGATATCTGGTTCATAACAGCCTCATGACTTTTCAATGACCCTGTCATATCTGATATGTCCTTCTGAGTTGCTTGAATATCCTTGGCAATTACTTCAATGTGGGATGACAAAGATTCCCTAATCTCCTTGATTCCCTCTTGATTCTCCAGCTTGAGTGTGTCTTTTATTTCATTGACAACTGTGGTTTTAATCTCAGTTTGCAATTCATGAATCACTCCTTCTCTTATTTCTCCCATGACAAGTTCCTTGAATTGTTCCGTTAAACGCTGAACAACTAGAATTCCCATCTCGTTACTCTCCTTCTTCACTCTGACTTCCAGGTTGACCATGTCTTCACCAACTTTCCTAAGACCATGTTCTATCCTATCAGCTAAGCTTTGGGATCGAAGATCGGCATCGCGAAATTTATCGTCCATTATACTAGCGTTAGTAGCTAACGAAGTTTCGAGCTCATGTGTTTTGTCGCATAATTTATTCATTTTACTTTCAAGTGTCATTTTCAAAATTTCAGAATTCTCTTTAAATTTACTTTCCATTGAATTAAATTTACTGTTTAAATTTTCTTTTAAGTTATCTTTTAACCTGCTTTCTAACAAATCGGAATTTTCTTTGAGTTTACCCTCTAAACTTTCTTTTAAGTTACCTTTTAAAGAATCAGAACTTTCTTTAAGTTTATTTTCCAAACTTTCTTTAAGTTTATTTTCTAAAGACTCAGAATTTTCTTTAAGTTGATTTTCTAAAGAATCAGAATTTTCTTTAAGTTTATTTTCCAAAGAATCAGAATTTTCTTTAAGTTTATCATTCAAATTTTCTTTAAGTTTATTCTCTAAAGAATCAGAATTTTCTTTAAGTTTCTTTTCTAAAGCCTCAGTATTTTCTTTCATAATGGCTGCTACACGCAGTCCAGCCTGTTTCGAACTCTCCTCCAAACTCCTCATCATCCTCATCATTTCTTCCATACTTTCAATTATTCAAAACTTAGGGGTATACAACAGTGGCAAACACAAGCTTATAACTAGAACAAGAAATATGAATAGCTAATTGGAACACTATAATAAAATGAGATTTGTCCTAATATCGACGTGATGGAAAAACAAAATTCTTTACTTTTACGAATTACATTTACCATAATATCACAAGAAAAATATGCAAGTTCTCAAATATCCTCCACCTGGATTCTAATAATGTGTATCTCCAGTCATCGAACGTTTACTACTGAATTTACTTGACGCCCTAATGGTTAAGCCATTATCAAAAATAATCAAACCCCACTAATTGGGTTTCCTACTAATTTATTCATCCAAACCAGACATCTCTCAATTCCCAAAATATTTCTATAAAAATTATCACAATTTCAAATCGGCATGCGATTGACCATGTCTAAATCGGGCCCCACGTTCGAAGCCATTTCTCTCTCTATCTTATTTTATGTGCCCGTTTAGACCGGAGTCCGCACGACCACATATGCATTTTACCAATAATCAGTCAGCACGAGAATCAAAATATCCCGGAGCGCCAGATGGGTTAAAGCAAATCGCAAAAACGACATCAAATTTATAAAAATGCTTTGTTGATTTTTGGCTCAATGCAACAATAAGGATAGAAGGAGATTTAATTGGGTGAAACACATCTGGTAAAATTATCTCAGTTTATTTAAAGTTAAAATCTGACTGCAAGAATAATGCTCAAGGCAGCATCATCCACGTGTGGCGATCCACACTCTTATTTACACACAATATACAGAATCTTCCAAACACATCTGACAATCTATTTGAAAACACAAGTCCGATTGATAGTCCTGTGGACTGTGTTCCAAAATTATTAACATTTTATTCCAGTGCAAAATGAATTGTCCATACTGGAAATAACGTAGATCACTGTTTGACTATTTACATGATATTAACACTCGTAGAATAAATGTTTATAGAATTTCTTAGACTTTCATTTGTTTTCCAGTTTTCCAAAATATATCGTTGAAACTATTATTATCATCGTAGCAACACAAATTATTAACACATATTAACAATATCTGAAAAATATTTGACCATTGAGCATAGCATCGAAGAACTGTGCGAAGCACAACAACAATTAATTGTTCTTCTGACATTAAATATTCGAGAAGTGACTCGATTATGAACTTCAAGTTCCAAACAAAACATATGATTTCTGAATCATCAACTTGATCAATAAATGGTTGAACCATTCAACTATTAGATTTTCCACTTGGAATTATTATGAAAAAAATATTTATATTTATGGCCATTTTAGCAACTTTCACAACTTGCAATTCTTCGACAGAATGCGGAAATTAGAATTGTAGTCTTATAATGAATTCATTTAGTTCATGGCACTAGGATTGAAAATATCCTTCAAATTATTCGTGGTTAAAGAATTATTTTAAATTGGCAGTGGCCCATTCTACTATTTGTGTAAGAATACAATATTATAACAACAACAACAACGGCAAAGGTCTTCCTCTGAAGAAGAATAAACTACTATCATGACAAGTCCGGGTTCCAGCAAAATCAAATTCTAAATGGAATTCGTAAACAAGGTTGAAATAAGAACTGATGGTTTCAAAGAAATAACCTTCGTGTTATTCATACGACGAAATGTGTGGCTCCAATTCTCCAACTATAAACCTGAGCCATCGAACCTGCTATTTGATTGATGCTCGAAAAAACCTTCATTCCTGCGACTTAACATGCGCACCTGGGAATGGCATTGCAACTATTCCACACACATAAATTATCTTCCCAAAATTTATACAATAAATCAAGCCTCTGCTTGTCATCAACACTGGAAGATTAATAAACTTACAAGTTTATTTTATTTTACCATTCAGTTCAACCCGTGAATTTACCATACTTATGAAAAGCTTCATTTCACTTTCGAAGTGTATTTACGTCATGATTTTATATAAATACAAAAATCCTATTTGATACAAATATCAATTGCTTCCCGTTTCATGCCTCTCCGTGTTATATGAAACATATACTTTGCTCATAGCAAATATCAACTGTTCAACCAGAACTGAAATGTAGGTTGAATGCGGGCTTGCGCTAACCACTCTCCTTCGTAAAATCTCCTGTTCCAGACTAGAAATGTTTCAACTACTTCATAGGCTCTTTCTCAATACATATGATTATTATAAAATATAATATCCAAGAATTATTTAGAAAAATTATGAAAATTATTATTATTATTATTAGTGGATTATTATTATTATTATTATTTCAAATATGTTTAATTATCATCTCATTATGTGAGAATCCACATGTTCGAACCTTCGAATATGGAAAAAATATCCATTCCTCAACAAAAATAAATTTAAATTTTACAGTTACATCGGCTGATTACCGTGATTTCCCAAAAATATGAAAAATTCAAATAAATGCTCAAAATGCTCGGTCATCGATCCTAAACTGTTCTGAGTGCTGAAAATGCTCAGAATAAATCTAACAAGTCTTGCGTAAATCATTACAAGCTTTAAATATGACGAAAAAAATGTGTTGGTCATCTGCAGAAAAATAGTTTGTTCCAATTAGCTAGGCATAAAATAATTCAAATGTGGCTTACATTTCTTGATGTTCTTGAAGTGTCGTAAACCTGGTCTATACCAGATTTATCCGTAGACATGCCCTAGCGGATAAGCACGTATAATCCTTGTATCGGCCGCCATTGTAGACCCACAAATCGTCTAGTCAGACATAGTGGTAGTATCTTTCGACGTTTTAAATGACTGTGGTTCCATTTTAATATGTGCTTCTAACAAAGCCATAACAGTTTGTTTGAAAAGGGTCAGATCTAAGCGATCTCTTCTTAAATGTGTCAGTTGTAACTTAACTCACTGTAATCTCATCAGTACAAGAAAAACGTTGATAGTCTAAGCAGTTAACGGCTGTTCTGAAGATCGTTCCCTGGGCATGGTTTGTATATCACCATCTGCCATGCGCTAGACAACTTGCAGTTTCCCTTGCGTAGACTAATGAACGCCACCGTTATAGACTATTCTTCAATGTACTGACCGATCGAAGTGGTTAAATAGTTACAAAATATGAAAACTGACTTCAAATGGATCTAAACATCCAAGTATTAATTTACTATTGGACTGTGACAAATACTATTTTCTAGACCAAGTCTAGCATATGTCCTTTAAGAAATATAAATATTTCCACCAATGTCTGTAGAAAAACAATCACCTCAGTGATTCTCCTCACCAGAAACTTACTAAGTTCCAACTCGTTTGCGCAGCACTTCTCGTGACTATCACGATTTGAAAAGTACTTCTTCGTAGACGTGGCAACCATGTGCCTTGGCTCAGCGTAGACGCAACTTGTTCGCCAAGTGCTTGTGATGAAGTGAGCTAACTAAGCTTGCTCCAGCTTGCTTTTATACAAAAACGGTCAGGGTCACGCGTCATCGCCTGATATCTAAAAATCCTCATATCTCTTGAATCCCTGGTCCGATTTACTTGATACTAATTGCATTCTCCTTTATTTGGCCGTGCCAGTAATCTGATCCCAGTCTCAAGTCTCTGCTCCATAGTTAACTATTTAATCAATAAATAGTCTCCACCTCTGCTGTTACTCGCTACGTCATTTACCATCCAACTATCGGTAATTTCCTTCGAATGGCTTCGAGAAGCAATGTAGCGCGATATTCAAATATCCGAACTTTCAAAAGCTGCTACAGCCTTTCCCTTGATATCTAGGTGTCTGAAACTTGGAATACCCATTCCTAGAGTTGGGCACAACACCATCACATGAATAACAATAACACAGATTGTCATACTAGTTCTACTCGCTGAAGTACCGTATACAGGTCACGATGTCCATTCCCTTAAATTACAACATCCTTGCCAGGTAGGCCTATGGAATTCTGAAGTGCTACAAACTATAGGAGATGGGAGAGCATAATGGGACATGAGGTATAACGGTTGTCTATTAGAAGTATTTAATGAACCATCAAATAAAATTGAGAGAGGTTAGTTAGTTTGCATCGAGTGAAAATGGATACAGGGAGTACAGAAGAGTGACCAGTTGTTACCGTTCTATTCTAAACCAATAGATATTTAATGAGAGGGGATGCAGTTGTTTTACTGCAAATGTTTTAGAAGAATGACCATAACGGAAGTATTAATCACAATGAACGTATTTGTATATGCTTAAATGTACAATATTGAACAAAAGTAATCGGAAGCTATCCAATGTCTGAAGACCATGGTCGAAACTTTGTTTTTGTTAAGACTGTATGATACGTAACAGGGAAGCTATATATCCATGACTTACAGTAGGTCGTAGGTACAGTAAATCCTCATTTAAAAATCCCAGGTTCAAATTTAGGTACTGTCATGGAAGATTCATATCCCGACGTGAAAGTTAAAATTGATGCACTTCGTTTTGTGAAGATCAAAATTCACCTGTACTCAGTGGCGTAACTACGGGGGCTGATTAGGGGAATCAATCTCAAACAATGAATACATGAAATTCGTTAACATTTTTTTTATTTTTATAAAACCACTCTCCGAGTTGATGAAAAACGTTTGTATTATGTACTGCAAGTGTATACTTACTGATTTAAAATAATTCCTTTATAACTCGTGTAAATTCTTTAACATTACCCTAATTTTCATGTACTGAATGAGCAAATTGGTCAGATGTTCAGTTAGCCAGAGAGGTGACAGTGAGACGTGTGCGTGTGAATGGTTGCAGTTTAGTGTCATTTTGGAAAGTCAATTTTATTGTATTAAGATTAGTTGGAAACAGTGGTTTATTATTGTTTATGTTCGACGATGTCGAAATGTAAATATTATATGTCAGTAAACTGTATCATAATGAGGGTCATTAAAGCACTACTTTCCATTATGATACAGTTTCTTTAACCAATCAGAGCTCATTCACTGACCAATTCGGTAAGGAAAGCTTCGCACAAGCGCTCAAAATCCAACATGTCGAATATGAATTACATGATTTGAAAGTTGACAATGTATAAAGGATCAACCATTGTAGTTACAATCCCAAACACACAGAAAAAAAACAGCACGAACCTTTACTGTAACAGGAAAATACTATGACATATGCAAGAAATTTATGAATCTATGTCCAGTAGGTTGCAACACTGCATCCTTCTATATAAATTACCGACATGGAAAGTGCACCGTCCCATATGTTCGCTTAATGAACTGGGGGAAAATGAGTAAAGAAATAGCACTGTCACCTTCGTAAGACATCGGTGGCAGTTTGAGTGAATGCTCACCGGTGATCGACAGGCTGTAAACATATGACATTGCAAAGCAGACAGAGTGCTCGCGTGGGTCAGAGAACTTGTAAAGCACAGATAGCAAACCCAGCGCTTGCACTCGGATCACTAAATTCAAGTGACTGAATCTCGACAGATATTCTTCGCTAGTTTTATAAACATACTCGTGTCTTAATTATTGCCATTACAGGCTCACTGCATAATGTATTATTATACACTGCCGGATAAAAGAAAGGGCTAGATGATTTCGCAAAGATATCCCGAAAACTGGACTTATCAACTTGTAATGCGATAAGTTAGCTTTATACATTGTCAGTAATCTAGTAAGCCTTGCCAGTAGAGTAAATCTACTTGATATAAAATGTCTTAAAATCTAAAGTTTAGAAGAGTGTGAAAGATCCACGCATTTCCCACGATGTTCCTTGCTTAAACAAAGGTGCTTATTTAAAAGCGTTTGCACATTGATAGCTGCAAATGCAACGTACCAAATGCAATCAAACTCGATAAAAGTGTAGATGTTTCCTGAATTTCAGTATCGTATAGGCTATATCCTTTTAGTAATTAGGCTATGTCTCATTTTGCCCGAGGCCTCATCCCAATCTAATTTTCACTCCGCGCATCCCCCTCCAGAAGCAAATCAAAGTTGCACCACTGACTAAACTACAGTGCTTACTAAACATTAAAGCCTTCTACTGGTCCTGAGTAGGACTGTACTCGAATGTTTGCCCACTTCGGTTGTTCGAATCATTTGAACATACGAAGTACTCGAGTATTTCGAATGGTTGATTTTAGAAATAAATAAAACAGTTCTAATATTTGAAAAAACTACAGCAATTTGTGTAAATAAATATGTCCAATGGACGAGTTGTTCGAAGCAGGGGCGAATCCAAGGGGTTGGATGGGGCTTAACCTCTTCCCCTTGCATGGGCGACATGTTTGTTTCTACGTCGCAAAATTAGAAAATAAATGACTTTAAACAGTAAATGAATGCAGGTTATTTATTTTAAATAATGGTAAAATACTGTCACGCCTGTGCTCGCGCGGTCTGACATTGTGATGGATCCGAAGCCCCCACCCCAATGTACATCGTGTGCCTTTCAGCCAAGACAGGTATTTCACCATTCAAGCAAGTTCACATCAAGTCCAGGGGGAAGCCGACAAGCGTCACAACAACAGAAACCATGCATGAGCGTCACACCGATTGGAATCTTGCCGCAAGGTTTACTCACATCAGCCATGAATGGAGCATCGATCAACCCATATTGGGCATCGTCACCGGCAATGCAAGAAACATCGAAATTGCGGCTTAGCTATGGTTTCAGTTGGCAGAGAGGGAAGATCTGGCCTCCACTTGTAATGTTCACGGCCTATAGCTGTGCATTCACAAAAGGCCCTAGTAAATGACGTGTGCAGTAAAGCCATTGTAGTGCACTTCGATTCTTCAACTGTCGCTTTTAAAGCACTACAAGAAGCTCAAACTGCACACAAAATGAAGAGTTTGAAATTTTCCAAAGCGTCATGACCAGATTGAACTCATCTTTCTTCATGGCTGACCGCCTGGTTGAAAATCGATTTCCTGTCGTTAGCATCCTGGCTAAGAGAATAGCTTGAAGTAAGGACGGAAGACAGGGCTCTGTTAGTTTGTTTGGTGAAAGTACTCCACCCGCTACAGATTTCGTCTGAGTTAAGCACACAAAGCACCTCCTTCTCTTCGGTGAGGACGGCAATTCACAGATTAATCAACCGTCACCTGAGCCCATCAATTGGTGACCATAAGACCAGTGAATGCTTCAAGGCAAAAGTTTCGGTCAAGTGCGGGGTCCAGTTCAACTTCCTGGGAAATGCTGGAGACAAGGTGTCAGCTTACCAAACTGCATCTTTCCTAGATCCTCTATACACATGTCTCCAACACGAAGACCATGAGTCAGTTCGGCGGGCAATCGAATCTGAGGTACGATTAAAACCCGCATGTAGGCTATAAGGACGCACGATGTAACTTAAATGGAGATGGAAGGTTCGACCACACCTGCTTCTAATGCTTTTTATTTTTTATTTTTATTTGAGGAGGAATCAGCGGCAATAAGTGACGGGACGGTGCAGTTCGACAAGTATCTGTGTGAACCACAGTTTGACCGGAACCTTGACCCGTACGGATGATGGAAGACGCTAGCAATGTTTGCAGTGTTATAAAACCTAGGCCTATAGTTGGCGTTGCCTCACTATAACCAGTAAACGTAACTTATTTATTCTTTGGAGAAGAATTCCCCTCCGAGACAGTGCTGCCAACATAGACATTTACTCACGTAACCGCCATAACATTATGCAGCAATAACATAACAGTTGGTCAGTTAGAAATGGCGTAATCTTGTTCCAGCCAGGTGCCGTCCAACAGAACAATTTACGTTAGGTTCCTATACAAAGGAAAATGAACTTTAAATACACTGTACTGTTGAAGTGCATAACTACGCAGAACTAAATTTTCCAACAATACAATGCATTTAAAGCTAATTTTCCTGTACGATTCCACTCAGGAAAATGAACCTAACGTGAATTGTTCTGTTGGACGCACATCCTCACACGGCTGCGAGGCATGACCAATCATAAGGAACATATTGTAAAGGAAGAGCATTGTCAGGTACACGGAATTGCAAGTTCAGCGACGAGATATTCAAAACAAGCATCACCTGATACGGTATATTGGCTTTCACGGTCACCGAATTAAAACTCAGCAAATTTTCTAGGTTTATGCCGTGTCTTGTGTGGCGTTTCGCCTAGGGCACGGACATCAAGAACCCGCTGATGAGCCAGCTCGGTGTTCCTAGGCCAAACCCCGCCCAAGACACGGCATAAACATAGGAAAATTGCTGAGTTTTAATCGCTTGTTATCTCTTTCTTTCTTTCTTTCTTTCTTTCTTTCTTTATTTCTTTATTTCCTTCTTCCTTCCTTCTTCCCTTAAGACTCCCTTTTCTCATTGCTTCTATGTTTAGTTTATTTCTTCGAACATTTCAATGATTCGACTTGTTCGCCGAATCATTCGATTATTGACTGGACGGTTGGGTTATTTCACTAATGCGACTATTACGACTTCAAATACCGTTATCGAATAATTTGGAAATTCGAATAATTTGAATATTTGAATGTTCGAATAATTCGATTATTCCAACTTTTCGTATGTTTGAATCAAATGTTCGTATTCAAATAATTCGAACAATTCGAATAATTGGTTGCTCGAATATGTGGCCTACAACCCCAGTCCTATTGACATTTACTGTTCTCAAAAAATGTGATAAAGTGCATTTAAATATATCGCTTAACGCTGATGATGAAATTATGTCTCCAAAATGAGATGGCATTATTATCACTACTTAGTATGAAACTAAGTCCCCGATTCTTGGATGTCACGGGTAATCTCGGGAACTACTGCATGGATTTTGATGCGGTTTTCACCATTCTGTATAGGATACCCCGTGAAAGGTTTTTGTAGATAATAATGTATTTATGATCAAAGGAAGCCAAGCATTAACGATTTAAGAGAAAAAGTCGAAAAAATATCCTGGCGTCCGTGTCCTATTTAAGCTTACACTGGGAAAACCGTTAAAAATATCAATATACAATGATTGTAAGAATTTTTCAACATGAAAAGTTCTACAAAAACGTACGCGGGAGCACATCTCTATATTCAATATATCGTCCATTATAAGTGTTTTAGATTAGACGGAGGGGGGATTTGTGATTCATGCACCTCGCCATTCTAAAATTACGTCTGACAAGAATTTGTTGCACACACATGTCCATCATAATATAGTTAATAGTCCAGTCAGTGATTTTAACCCATCATGCCGAGACGTAAAACGGATCTAGATCGTAGTTCATTGACATCGTAAAGAAGCGCTTATCACGTAATGCATTCACAACTGTTCCCGGGCGAAGCCGGACCGGGTTTCTAGTTTATAATATTTCAAAGCGTTTCTACTTTTTATACTGACTTGCTGGCAGCCACGTTCCAACAAAAAACTCATCCTTATTAACCCTTTAATTGGCAGTCACCAAAATTTTCAAGGAAAACATTTTTGAAGGATATGTTTTACACTAATTGGCTTCTCTGAATGATCTTAAGTGTTAACAAAACTTTATTTACATTATGTAAATACATTAGGACATGTTGCTTAAGAGCAACATTGCCAAAAAGTACCAATGAATCATGTGTTGCTTGGAAGCATCATTGCCAATGGAGCAAGAATTACATTTCAGGCTCGTACATGAAACGCTTGGAAACAATTCCTATGAGGCACAAAAGAGAGAACCAAGTTGCATTTGGTGCACTTTACTGTTGAGTATCCAGTAGGGCAGTATCGGCATCGTCCTTTTTGTCCATGTCCTGGCCAGTGTTCATAGCCATCATAGCGGGAATCTTCCACTGGAACTGGCACAGTAGTTTTCTTCTTCTTTGGGGGTTGTGGTGAGCCTAAAGATGGCCTGCCAGCCTTTCTTTTTCCTGCAGTCATCAAAGCATTAACAATATCTGCCCTGAATTTCTTCAAGCACATCTTCTTTCTCTCCTTACACTCCCGACGATAGACCAACCATGCATTTACAGTGCATAGATCGAGAACAAATCCAAACAGGCGTAAATACCATCGCCTAGATTTGAGCGGTACTCTGTACAGTTCTATCAGCATGCCTGACAAGTCCACTCCACCCATGTGCTTGTTGTATTGCGTTACAATTTTGGGACATGGAACGTCTATTTACTTCTTTTCTACACTACTCCATCGTTTCACTGTGGAAACAGCTGCAATTCCACAGAAAGAGCTTGCTAGACACACTACTTTATTGTCAACCCACCTAACAAGAATGAGACCAGACGTTTCATCCTTATGGAAGTCATAGCTTCCTCGACCACGCTTCATCAGCGACTTTTCAACTTCTAGCGGACAATTTTTGAGGCGGTTTTTTCTTACTGTTCCTATAGAGTCAATGTTTAGTTCTTTCATGTAGATGATTAACTCAAAGGTACAGAAAAAGTTGTCAAAGTACACCCTTGATTTTACTTGCTGAGGAATTGTCTAGCACAGGATGAGATCTACTTGACCACCAATTCCGAATGCTTTCTCCTCTTCAGACAGATTTGTTATCATTCCTTTTCCAGTGTATGGAATAAAATCATAAATGATCCACGATACACTTACACGCACAAATATTTTGAAACCCCATTTGTGGGGTTTATTCTGAATGTACTGTCGCAGATTGACAGCCCTTGTACCTTTGTGCGGTACCATCATTTCATCAATTGATAATTCAGATTCATGTTCTCGTTTATGACAATTACAGACAACTGTATCAAGCACTGGTCTGATTTTGAAGAGCCTGTCCCCAGAGTTCACAGCAAGGACATTGTCAGCAAAGTGGGCATTCCGACGTACTTTTTCAAACCGTTTCAAACTGAAAATATCTGAAACTCTTGGACAGTTTGTGCCATGAGCCCAGTAATCAGTATAAGAAGGCATTCTATCAATACCCATGTACAGAAGAACACCACAGAACTGTTCTATTTCAGTAGCATTAGTGTTGCCTGACATTTGCTTCTGCTGCACAGAATACAGGATAGTCAGGTTCACAATTTCACTTATGATATCAGAATCAAAAAACTGTCGGAAATATTGTTGAGGTGTAATATCACTGGTTTCACTGTTAATTGGTTGAGCTGCAATGTTTTCAGACGGAATGTCTTGTTTCACCCACTTGAATACTCGGGAATCTTTCTTTCTGCCCCTACTCACTGAATTTGTGGTGCCTAATGTAGCTGTATGCAATGGCCTACTAGGACCTGGTAGTTCGTTGTCACTGTCGGGATCACTATCAGATTCTGGTATCACCACCAAACCCTTTCGTGGAGGAACATCTGGTATGCAATCTGGATCCTCATCACTACAGTCAGCCAGAATATCTGGTTCTGAATCATCAGATTCGTCAACATCGGACAAGGAAGGGGTTTCAGGAGGCAGCAAAACACCCCCTTGTCTCTTCCTACCATAAAAGGTACTTGGATCGATCTAAACCTGCAAATAAAAATTAAATTGTAACTGAATTTGGTTGTAAGTTTGACTTATGAACGAAACATAACCTAAAATCTTCATGTGTGCTTGACTGGCAATGATGCCTATGGGCAACACACTTTCTTTTCAGTGTTTATGTGTTCCAAATAACTATAATAACAAGGTATAGTACTAGAAAATTTACCTATATGTCCTTATTGAGAAGATAACACCAAGAAGTCAACTGAATTTTCAACAATGCACTCCAAAGAATAATAAATAACAACCCACTGCAACTAACTGCTCAAGATGTAGTTTCACAATGCATATGGGTGCCATCTGCTGACCACTGTAGGAACTTTCTGAACAGTTGACTGGTGAAGAACGCAAGATTAAGTGTTGCCTGAGAGCAACCTTGCCAAAATAAGGTCAGGAGCTCGATAGTTGCCGCATAAAGACTCGATAAAGTCCATGCTGCTTCAGAGCAACACTGCTAATTAAAGGGTCTTAATTTGTTCAAAATTAATGATAGGAAGCAGCTTTACTTAGAGGTACGTACATACTTAAGTCAATATTGAAAGTTTATAACTCCTGGCTGGCCTTCTTGAATATCATTCTTTAAATCAGCTTTGTTTCCAGGCTCTGTTAAGAAATTTAATTCTGGTCTTAGGGCTGGAACGGACTACTGGTGAGTCAGGACTCAGCTATCCTAAAAGTTGTTTTCCGTGGTTTTCCAGGCCTACTCCAGAGAAAAGCCAGAATGGTACCTAAATTAAAGTCTCGACCGCCTCTTACCCAAACCTATCCGCACTTTAAAATACACACTATTAAAAGAAAGCTTTTACATGCATCCAAACTACTGTGTGTAACACTTCACCTCGAAAATCTCATATCCGTTGCCAGGAAATGAACCCGGTTCACCTTGATGGACGTCTGGCAGCTTAACCGCTGTGCCATCACAGTCCCTACATATAAGTAATCACAATGACACAGGTTGCCACACAGATTCACTACAGGCTCAAATCCACGGGGCTAAATGACCACGATGCTCTATGGATCATCATCATCATCATCAAAGGGAAGAGTTCTAACACACAATTTAAGAATGTATACGTTCTTCATACTCGTACTCATTTGGGGGGGGGGGGACTCTTGGGCCTCATCAACAAGTGATATACCGAAGTTGGAGGAATGCAGTGTGATGAGGAGGACGTCAATACAAGTTCTCTTCTTGAAGACAACTTCTTCTGTAACACGGCGTATTGGCAGTGTGTCCTAGCATTTCCCTAGCAAGACTCACCCTTGTACCCTGTCTTTAGATTCAACTAACTAGGTATCCTGGAAGATGAGTAGGGTATAAAGGCCGGTCCTGGGCCAGGGGCTAATGGGCAAGATGGCCGCCACGCGCAACCGACCCTATGCTGGTCGTATAGAGCGAGAGTCTTATCTGGCACAGGGGCTACTGCACAAGATGGCCGCCTGCTGCACATCCTCAAAGATGGCTGTCAGAGACGATGCAGAGCATTTAAGAGAGCGGGAGGGTAGCTGAGTGGAAGTATCTTTAGTCGGTCAACCAAAGACGATGGTAACCAGCGAGGGACGGTGAGGGTTGTATCATTTATTTTATTAGTTATTATTTATTTATTCGTCAGGGTAGCCGAGCAGGGAGTATCTTTAATCGGTCGAGCAAAGATGGCTAGAAAAGGATGGTGGAGGGTAGCCGAGCAGACTATCTTTAGTTGATCGGTCGAAGAGAGTAGCCGAAAAACAAGATGGCTGCCATAGCTTAACTTAACCTAACCTAACCTAACATGACAATACCTAACTTAGGTCACCAACCTTACCTAACCTGACTAAACTTGACCTGTCTTTGCTAAACCTTTCCTAATCTAATCTCAGCTAACCTCACTTGACCCTACCTGTTTGTAAATAACCAACGACTACAACAACAACACACCAACATTCCAAAAATTCTAGTTTACTTTAAGATCAATCATTAAACCTCAACCCATAGTCTTTCCTCTCTCCCACGCCTAGTCAAAAAGTAGGGGGCAGAAGACCTCGCTGTTCCGCCCCTGAAAACAATAACAATACAATACACTACGGTAGTCAAAAATATCATATTTTTTAAATTCTTACAAAATGTTATTCGGAAAATAAGCTATATATTTTAGCACTCAGTCAAAATCATTTTATTATTCAAATCTTTCCAAAAATATTTAGAAAGTAGGCTATTTTTTCAAAAATGAAAATTCTAGAAAGTCATATATCGGATTAATCGAAAAGTCTCTATACCCTTCATCTATACAAAAAAACATGGATTTTTTTAATTTATGCCATAAATTTCAATTTGGATAGTAGGCTATATTTTCAGAACTAAAAATCCTAAAAAGTCAAAAATCAGCTTAAACGAAAGGTCTCTATGCCCTTTATCTATACAACAAATCAAGTTTTTTTTCTTCAAGAGAGTGCAATAGGAAATTAGGCTATATTGCCGAAACTATAAATCCTCGAAAGTTATATGTTGACCTAAACCAATAGTCATTACACTCACTACCCCTAAGACAAGTTGTATACACCTAGGAAGAAAACAGTAGTGGTACAAGGCTGGGCCTACTTACTAGCATGGCCGCCGCGTGAGTCCAACCCGATATCTCGCGAACCAAACATAGGAGAGGGACACGTGAGGTGTCATAGGACTCGGCGCCAAGCCCCCTTTCCCATGATACAGTCATGTACCCAAATTACCCAAAAACGGTAAGGTTATCGACCTGAGATTTTTAAACCAACAATCGGATTTGGACACGTGAGGTGTCATATGGGTTCGCTTGTTGAATTTATAATTGTAAAAACCGGATTTAGGACTTACATTAATGCATGTAAGATTTTTAGATTTTAGTTTTTTTGATTTTCGATTTTTGATTAATTTTTTTAGATTTTAGATTTTAGATTTTGATTTTTGGTTTTTGATTTTAGATTTTAGATTTTAGATGTTAGACCAAACTAAAATGTCATGACTTGAAATTTTTGGTAACTAATTATTATTAAAGAAAGACATATAAGGATTTATATTACTTGGAATTACATTCCCTTTACTATGAATATTCAAGCTTTAGATTTTATTGTGGTGTTTGAAGCCATATTTTCAGTGTTGCCTTAGTAAACAAGAGTTTAGTGCTTTTCAGTCGGTCAACACGAATGTACCCAAAAGAGATGGGTTATGCCCTAATCCTGAAATAAATTACATGAGATTAATAAAACACTAGGATGACCAGTTTCGATCGTCAAGCGATCATCATCAGATCCAATACACTTAGGCTATAAAATCTATGTTTGAAATACAGGTGAAAATATTTACAATATGTACAATTATTTAGTTGCAGTATTGGTACTGCAACTGTCAGTGTATGCTAAATGCAGTATATATGTTAGGTGAAATGCTAAATGGTGATGGCTATCCGGAGATTGTACTTTAGAGAGATTATATGGTTGTAAACTATGGTTAAACTATACAATTTAGGCTAACTACTTATCTGATTGTCTTCCGTACTACAGCTATTTAGATTTTAGAATTTAGATTTTAGATTTTAGATTTTAGATTTTAGATTTCAGATTTTATATCTAGCCAAAAGACCAAACTGTAAAGTCACTGACTCAAAATTTTAGATAACTAATTATTAAAGAAAAGCATATGAGGAATTATATTACTTAGAAATATATTTCCTTTACTATGAATTATTTATTTTTAGATTTGAGATTTTATAGTTTATACTTTAGAATTTAGCCTACATTTTAGTTTTTTGATTTTAGATTTTGGGAAAAGACCAAACTAATATTGACTATTTATTACACACGGCTATGTAGGTAGATAGATGATTACACTATAAGTTAAGGCTAATTTTTTTAGGCCTTGAGTGGCCTTGCGATAAGATTTTTATGACCAGACACGAGTTAGCTGTGAGCTAACACTTTGGCGACTATGCTTGTTTTAACCAGTCAATAGGGTTCTAGTGAGCAGCTGGCCATTTCAGTTTATATACAACAGATGCTTAGGCCTATAAAGAAACTGAGTGGCCATGTTGGTTTATTACAAAAAACGAGACAATATACTGATCCCTTATGACAGGGGTAGGCAACCACAAAGCCTTCGCGATCTACTGTTTCATACCACCGAATCAAAGTGATCTACTTCTTTTAAAAATGTAATAAGTGCTACATTTTTATTTTTTTAATACTGTGAAACAACTATATTTAACAATGAAACTATTACATCTTCACTATTTGCTGAAAATACAAAAATTTACATTCAATGTGAAACTTGAGGAGATGTTCGTTTAACAATGTCTTTGATATTAGGTGTATAACTTGTTACACTCAGTCGAATACACGAGTCAAGGTGTTCGTCAGTCAACCTTGTTCTGTGTTTATTTTTAATAAAATTCATATTTGAAAACAATGATTCGCACAGGTAAGTAGAAGTAACTAAGGCCATTATTTTAAGTGCGACATCAACTAACACAGGATATTTCTCCTGAGGAATTAAAGAACGGCAGTTTTTAGGTTCCGCAATAGATTTGAGATACAAATCATTTTTGAATGATATGATTTCAAGTTCAAGAGCTGCCCCATCTACGTCAAAAACATTTTCAATGGAAGATACATTCAATAGTTCAAGGTTAGCCCAAGGGAAAGATACAAACTGGGTTACCACAGAAATCTTTTGAAAATCTGAAAACCAATTTTTGAAATCATCCCTCAAAGTGGAGATCATGTTTACCTAACATTCTTTATCATAGGGAATCTCACATTCTTCTACTTGGGTCTTCAGAGTTGGAAAGTGTCTTAACTCACCTCTCTTAAGGCAGGACTCCCATAAACACAGTTTTTCAGTAATAGAATTTACTTCGGATGTCATTTCAGCATTATCTTTGTCCTTGCCCAGAAATTTCAAATTTAGTTCGTTAAGATTTTCTGTTAAGTCAACTAAAAAAGGAAAATGCATAAGCCAGAGAGGATCTTCAATATAAGATAACAGGCTATTCTCTTCTATTTCCTGCAGAAACAGTTTGACAGCTGGTAAAACCTTGTGGAAACGTTCAAGTACTTCTCCTTACTGAGCCAGCGTACTTCAGTTCCAATGCGTCTGCCAAATCTTTGAAAAATCTTCTTTGAAGAGAATGAGACCTAATTTTGTTCACTATCTTCACAACAGTTTTCATGGTTTCATTTAATTTTAAAAATATTCCACACAGAGACTGCTGGTGTAAAATACAATGATAAGTTAAAAACTGTGGAAAACTTTCATCTCTTTGGCACAGAGCAAGAAAACCATTTTTAGAACCTCTTAAAGCTGGGGCTCAATCTGTGGTAATGCTTACAACTTTTGGATAGGTATTTTCTCTGACAAGATGAGTTGTTTCACAGCAAAAATACATCTTCTCCTCTTGTATGGCCTTTCAAAGAAATTACTTTCAAAAGTTCTTCTTGACAGTAAAGTTATTAAAAACCATCCTTACAAAAACTGCCAACTGTGCAGTACATGTTGCATCAATGGATTCGTCTAACTGCAATGAAAAATAACAACACTCCTCCAAGTCTCTTTTCAATTGAGAGAAAACATCACGAGACATTGTTTCAACTCTTCTTGTGATCGCTCTTGACGAAAGTTGAAGCGATTCGATGGCAGCCACTATTTCATACTTGTTCTTGAAATTATTAAACAAATCATCAGCAGCTTCTCGCAATGCTTCTTTTATGAATTCGCCGTCTTCAAAGGGTTTCCTCCGTTTCGCCAATACATTCGAAACACGATACGAAGCAAGGGTGGTAGCAACACTTCTATCCACTGGTTTAGTGAACATATTTTGCTGAACACTTAACTGATTTATAAGTTTCTTGATTTTTTCTTTCCTCATTTCACTGCTTAAAGGAAAATCTGCATTCACACATGGGTGCATAATTTTGAAGTGTCTCGCGATATTTGTCTTTTTCAGGAATGCAATTGTAGCTTGACACAACAAACAAATACATGTGCCATTTCTTTCCGCTACGAAAAACTCGTGTTCCCATTCGGAATGAAAATTATAAACATTACGTTTCTTTATACGCTACTCATTATGCGTAAAGTGTCATTGCACTACGTACGCAATTATGTTCTTGATACAAAATCACGTTGGAATATATTCACAAGCCATCTCGTCCACACACTATAAAAACACGAAAGTTAGCAGTTCACAGTAACGACAACAAAGAAGTTAATATTGAACCACAATAAACAGCACGAGGCAGGAAACTCACCGCCTGTTAATTTGGAAGAAGCTTTCTTTCAAATTACACACCGCCTTCTCCAGACAAGTACCGAACCAATACAACACATTGCACAAAGATAAATGAAACAGTGTAGAGAAAAGTGGTGCGCAAGTGGCGGTTGCTTGAACTAATGCGGGAAAAACAATCTGAGGTTCAAGGTAGATGTTGCTACTAGTACTACAAACTTGTTTCGAACGAACACGCATTTTCTCTGCTACGAAAAACAATTGTCCATTTTATTCAATAATTTTTCTCCTACACCCTCAGTACTCACGCGATCTACTAAATAAGCACTTGCGATCTACCAGTAGATCGCGATCGACGTGTTGCCGACCCGTGCCTTATGATATCATCTGATATAATAATGATCCATATTTTATTTCTTATATTTGAAAGAGGGCATTCATACTAGCAGCAGTGGATACAAGTTGAGGAAAAATGTTGCAACTATTGGAAGTAAGAAGACGAGGGAGATATATTTAACCCAAGCTAGCGAGACAAGGAAATGTGTGACAGAATTCTTGGAACTATGGAGGTCAACGTTCAAATAGCTTGGCATCAGTTGCCAAGTCATGAAACGGTTGCTATCGGTCTTCAGCCGATGAGCGAGAGGGGAGACGAAGTGTGACAAGGAAGAAGATACTTGTACGTACCAATGTGGGAAGAGTTTCTAGGTCACACTATACGAGACGAATTTGAATCGACGAATGAAACCGGGTACGCCTTGTCGACCCGCGAAAGCTGGCGTGCCTTTGATTTGGCGCAAAATGGATATTAATGAATCCCATCCCTGTGCAATGAGAGAAGTTCAGAGAAATTAGTCGCAAGTCTGTAGCTCAAAAACCCCGAATTATTTTTAAATTTCGTCCCCTCTACTGGAGTTTTGCCATGTTCTGTATAAATGTCGCCGAGCTGATGGTTGAAGTGACTTTTATGTGATGTGTCGTGAGTGACACTACTCTATTTTGACTTGTTGTGGGTGACACTTGAAAACTCTGTTTTGATGTGTCGTGTGACACTTATCATATTTTGAGGTCTCTGTGGAGACGAGTGATAATCATTATAACTTCGAAACTCTGGCGAGTTGTTCAAATAATTAAGTATTAGGCAAAAAGAAATTTTTACTTTCATAATTCTGCCATGTTTAATTTGCGTGTGAATATTAGAAGCTACCAGGCTTAAAGACATTTGGGGAAAGTTTAATCGTACAAATTGCTTAAGACTTTGAGTGGATCTAGCAACTCATTTAGCAATTTTAGTAGTTAATTTAGAGAACTGTGTAATAACTGAACATTTTCCAATCCTAAGAAATCATCAAGATGTCTGGAACGAGGCCAGTAGTCGGAAGGATGACCATGGACACACCAGCGACGATGTCGACGTCCGGCTAAAATAACTGCTGGGTCATGGGTGGCGATGTGAGCTGAAAGTGTTTGGCGAAGGAATAAGTACAAAATATTGATTATTCAATTTTAATCGTAGTTAGATTAGTTTGGGAACTGTAAATATTTTCTTGTATATTTTTTAAATGTAGTTTGATTTTTTATTCGTGTACCAACACTCGTGCTGATTTAGATTATTGTAATTTAATTAGTAATTGTGCAATGCGTGCACAGATTGCTATGCTCAAATCGCTTGAGCAGAACTTATGGTTTGAGGGATAAATGGTGCTTTTGTAGAATAAAGTAACGAAAAAACTAGAATTTGGGGGTAACATTTGACCTTGTGTTTCGACATAAACAGGCGTTTTATTTGGATTTGCCAAGTGCAATTTTATTTGCAGGGAACCATAGTTCTCCTAGTAAGGTGTAAAACTAATGAAGTAATGATTTTATTGATCTTTGGGAAAGCAGTTGAAATCTTTCCGTGGGGTCTTAAATCTGTTGCGTATTTCAGGTGGTGAGATGTGAGATGAAGTCATACCCAGGGTTCCGTTATATGTGGTTATGTGTGGTGATGTGTGTCTACATGCGCGGTGAACATCGTGGTACATCGTGGTAATCTGTCTGCAGTAATATATAATTAACGGCAGTATGATACTCCAAGGAGACTACTGGCCGGTTCATCGTGTCTTGTGTTTCTGGAGAGAATTATTGGGACAAACATGGTATTTTTCACACACATGTTTTATTTAGGATATACGAGGTATTTCTGTGATCGTGGGCCGCCTGAGCGAGCTTGCGATTTTGTTGTGGAACGCACTGGGTTAATGACATGTGACTTCGGCGAGATGAACGGATTTAAGATAACACTAATTAGGTTTGAGGTCGGAGCTCCGTGTCCTCGATTCTTAAAGTGAGATGAGCCTGTATGTTATATTTGTGATTTAAAGGGTGTTCGCCATACTCAGACCATACCTTCCTGCGTTAAGTTGAAATGAAATATTTGTGTTGTTGTAATTAAATGCCACTGGGCATAGTGTTGATTCTTGTGTATTTTTTAATACGATCCATCATGGATTGTTGTTGTTAATCTTGTAAATATTAGAATGACGGTCGGTCATGTACTCATGTATTTTGTTCTAGTCACGTACGCTTGTGTTGATTTGTCAAGACCCATTTTGGGCAATTAGTCGTGTTTTTGCACGTGGTCAAAATCTCGTACGGAGATCTATTTTGTATTATATAAGGGTAGCGGGTGTCGGATATTTCTTAAGTGCTTTGTTGTGTGTTCCATGAGCTAATCTAATTTACGCAGAATTGCGGATTCGTTGCTTGACGGGAAACCATATGGTAACGGATCACGCAATCGTACTTATTTCCTTCATTTAGTCAAACATCGTCACGCGCGCACAAGTACAGATTTTAAGGAGACGTATTGTTTCAAACGTCTTTTATTATGACAATCTCTCCAGAGAAAATTATTTTATTAAATGGCAAATTGTGGATATTTGAACGCCACTTGATGGGTGATGCCGACACAACTTAGGGTTGCAGTTGTGGTCTAATTAGAAGTTGTGGGACTAGATTCAAGGTGTTGTCTATTTAATTTTTTATATATTTTTGTTATTAAACTTGTTTTATTTATTATATTGGTATACCTCCTTTCTTTAATTATGCTTTGCCTTATGTATCCTTGCAAATTATGAGAAGCAAATTTAACTGCAGGGCTAACATGAACCGAAACACTACCCCGAAATTGAGTCTTGTTACGCTTCTTTCGCAAGGGTACAATACCAGAGACGATTAGGATAGCCATGTAGAACTTACCAAAACGCCGTTGTGTAACGGTAAATGCTAGTCAACATGCGCTGGCTTATTGCTATACACATAAACACGGTTACCATAAATTAGTGAATAATCAATAACATTTCATAAAACTATATTAAGATGCCCTCAACCCTCTATTAAACACAAAGTTCTGACTGCCACGATACGTAACACACCCAAATACACAAGGCTAATAGTCATGATATTGTGAAATACCCTAACTAGACAGCTATAACAACTTTGATATTGCAAATCTCATATTATGATTTATGTGCACCCAAGTACAAGGGGCTAATGATTTATACATTATTATATAACAACATTTATTTACTTACCATTTGATTCTTACTAGCTAGCCATTAGGAAAGGGTATCCAGGCGTAAAAACCACACAACACATAGACTTTTATCGCACCCTATTTGCAAAAATTAATTATAAACAATGAAATCGGTTTCGTAACGTGCAGGTCTGTTGGCAGCAAGGACAGAATGGACAGGCTGATCTGACAGAAAGACATATCTCTAGTTACAATGATGCAAGTATATGTTTGCATGACGTCACAGTTGCAGAGTTCTTAAATTTTCGCGCTTTTATCTTTAACGAGGCACACTCAACCGTGATAGGTAAAACTAAAAAGTGACCTTAAATTGCTCTTGAATCGATGCCGCTTGACAGGCTACGGCAGACTCTTTCCTAATTTTATTTCTTTGTATGGTGGCTAACCTTCTTGACTCTAGCACTGGAGGACTGGGTTTAATTGTTGGCTTAGACAAGAAAATGTATCTTTGGTCTTAAAACAGTATTGAAGTATACTTAGTTTTGTGCGACCGTACTAAAAAGACATGGGTTCGAACCCCTTACCTGGCAAAACTATTACCTCAACATTGGTTGTCAGCACTGTATTATTATGACACCGAGTACACAAAACCACAGATACAGTACATGATTTGATTTCACTCTTTCTGAACATGGCCAGACACTGTAGATGTTTAACAATTGCATTTATAGTGGGACGTGGGGATAGCAATTAAGAACAACAGATAATACTCATACAATATTTTTATTTATTTAACTTAAATACTTTTACAATATTTACATACAAAATACAACTCCAATTCTCTTTTTAAAATTGCTTGTTATAGTCTTTTAAACACAAAGCTAGAAGTAGATGATTTTTTCCACGGCAGGCAATGACCGATGTTTTTAAAAACAGAGAGACCTTAAATGGTTTTCTAGGTATAAAAACCTCATCCTCATCCTCATCATCATCACCATTATAATCATTATCACTATTACTATTTAGTCCTTTTTGATTTTCATGCAATAATAACTCCTGCATAGTCCATGTTGCCTCTGAAACTGTTGATGGCTCTTAAGACGTAGAAGATGGATTAAATATAACTTTTAGAAGAGGTGTTAAACGTTGATCAATAAACATTGCACTATCTTGAGTAGGAATGTATTTTTCTTGTACTAGATTTTAGCATTTTGATGATTTTTGTCAACACAAACCGTGTATTTTCTGGAGCTGCACATTGCTGATCTTTTACACTTAAGACCTCACCATTTTGACTTTCCTTATCGGCTCGACATTTTTGGACCTCTCTTTTTAGCATCGCTAGAATATTCTTCCTTTTACATTTTGTCGTCTATAGTTATAAGAGTAGCCTATATAGAGTGCACGTTGTTTACATTTATTGGATTTAGTAAGTTCCATAGTAGCAACTAGCTTGTCAGTCTGATTTGCACACTACAAAGGTTACAACAGTTCTGGTAATAGAGTGATTTAGCGTTGGCTTTTATATTATAGTATGTGCAGTTTAAAGTAAGGGCAAATTTAAGAACAAAGCGGTAGAAAAATGGAAGAAAAATGGTAGCAAAGTGGTAGAAAAGTGGTAGCAGTTTATAGTAATCATAATTTTACTAGGGTGTGATTCGAGTAAATGTGTTATCTAAACCCGAGTGGTGAGTAGTCAGTTGGCTTTAGTCCAGGCAACCACAGCTAACCTAACTTTACCTAACCTAATCTCAACTCGCCTAACCTAACCCGACCACACCTGTCCTGTCTTTACTAAACCTTTCCCAATCTAATCCTAACTAACCTCACCTGACTTGACCTACACACTACAAGTAAGACTATCTTACGAAATGAGCCTATTCACCACCCCATGTCTATGTGTAAAGTTAACTCGGTAGTGAAAATAATAGTTTGCAGTATGTGCAGTTTAAAGTAAGTGCAAAGTTAAAAGCAAAGTGGTAGCAAAGTGGTAGCAAAGTGGTAGAAAAGTGGTAGAAATGTGGTAGCAGTTTAAAGTAGTCATGACTTCACTAGAATGTGATTCCATTAAATGTGGTTTCTAAATCCGAGTAGTGAGTAGTCAGTTGGCTGTGGTCCAGGCAACCACACCTAATCTAACCTAACTTCACCTATCATAACATAACTTTAACTAACCTTATCTCAACTCGCCTATCCTAACCCGACCACACCTGACCTGTCTTTACTAATCCTTTCCTAATCTAATCCTAGCTCACTTCATCTGACATGACCTACACACTGCGAGTAAGACTACCTTATAAATAGAGCCTATTCGCCATCATATGTCAATGAGTAAAGTTAACCCGGTAATAAACATAATAGTTTGAAGTATGTGCAGTTTAATGTAAGAGCAAAAGTAAAAACAAAGTGGTAGAAAACTGGTAGAAAATGGTAGAAAAGTGGTAGCAAAGTAGTAGAAAAGTGGTAGAAGTTTGTGGTATTCATGATTTTACTAAAATGTGATTAAAGTAAAGGTGTTTTCTAAACCCGACTAGTGAGTAGTCAGTTGACTTGGGTCCAGGCAACCACACATAACCTGACCTAACTTTACCTAATATAACCTAACTTTACCGAACCTAACCTCAACTCACCAAACCTAACTTGACCACATCTGGCCTGTTTTAACTAACCCTGTCTTAATCTAATCCTAGCTAACCTGACCTAACTTGACCAACACACTACAGGTAAGACTATCTTACAAATAGGGCCTATTCACCACCATATGTCAATAAGTAAAGTTAACCCGGTAATAAACATAATAGTTTGTAGTATGTGCAGTTTAAAGTAAGAGCAAATGTAAAAGCAAAGTGGTTGAAAACTGGTAGAAAAGTAGTGGCAAAGTGGCAGAAAAGTGGTAGAGAAGTGGTACCAAAGTGGTAGAAAAGAAATAGCAGTTTATAGTAGTCACGATTTTACTAGAATGTGATTCAAGTAAATGTGTTTTCTAAACCCGAGTAGTGAGTAGTCAGTTGGCTTTGGTCCAGGCTACCACACCTAACCAAAGTTTACCTAACCCAACTTTACCTAACATAACCTAACTTACCTAACCTAATCTCAACTCACCAAACCTAACCGTACCTAACATGACCTAACATTAACTAGCCTAATCTCAATTCACCTTACCTAACTTGACCACATCTGACCTTTCTTTACTAAATTAGGAATAATCTAATCCTAGCTAACCTCACATGATTTGACCCACACACTACAGGTAAGACTAACTTACAAATAGAGCCTATTCACCAGCACATGTCTGTGAGTAAAGTTAACTCGGTAATTAAAATAATAGTTTGTGGTATGTGCAGTTTAAAGCAAAAGCAATGTGGTAGAAAAGGGGTAGAAAAGTGGTAGCAAAGTGGTAGCAAAGAGGTACAAAGGTGGTAGCAAAGTGGTAGAAAAGTGGTGGCAGTTTATAGTAGTCATGATATTACTAGAATGTGATTCGAGTAAATGTGTTTTCTAAACCCGAGTAGTGAGTAGTCAGTTGGCATTGGTCCAGGCAACCACACCTAATCTAAGTTTACCTAACCTAACTTTACCTAACATAACCTAACTTTACCTAACCTAATCTCAACTCACCAAACCTAACCCGACCACACCTGACCTGTCTTTACTAAACCATATCTAATCTAATTCTAGCTAACCTCACGCGCGACGTAGGTGTGTGCCGTGGGAACATAGGTGTTCATTATTCTACGGTTACGTTAGCGAAACGTAAACTCACTTGTCAAATCATGAGAACGTCGAATCAACATAAAAGTTTCAAAGAGTAATACCGTATATATAATGACGTAACAAAAGAACTGTGTGGGAACATGCTGTATGAACAAGTGAGATCATGAAGCATATGACATAATACAATGAGGCTTGGTTGTAGAGACAGGCTAAACCCTGTTACATAAAGAAGAGAGGGCCTGGAGGACTAATTATCGCTTGAGAGTTGGCATCAAGCAAAAATTAAAAAATACCAAGTTCTTGACACAGTATGATAGAGATAGGTGCAGGAGTTCGGTGTCAAAAATTAACCTTGAAGTACTATGGAATTCTTGGAATCTTGGTGTGTTGTTGTTGCTTACAAACAAGTAAGGTCATGTCAGGTGAAATTAGGTGGAATTAGATTTGAAACGGTTTAGTAAAGACAGGTCAGGTGTGGTGGGCTTAGGTTAGGTGAGTTGAGATTAGGTCAGGTAAAGTTAGGATATGTTAGGAAAAGTTAGGTTAGATGTGGTTACCTGGACCAAAGCTAACTGACTTCTCACTACTCGGGTTTAGAAAACACATTTACTAGAATCACATTCTAGTAAAATCATGACTATTATTAACTGCTACCACTTTTCTACCACTTTGCTACCATTTTTCTACCACTTTTCTACAACTTTTCAACCAATTTTCTATCACTTTGCTCTTACATTTGCTCTTACTTTAAACTGCACATGCTATAATATCAAAGCCGATGCTAAATCACTCTATTACCAGAACTCTTGTAACTTTTGTAGTGTGCAAATCAGACTGACAAGCCAGTTGCTACTATGGAACTTTTTATAACCAATATAGGCAAACAACGTGCACTCTATAAAAGCTACTCTTATAACTATAGACGACAAAATGTCAAAGGAATAATATTCTGGTGATGCTGAGAAGAGAGGTCAAAAAATTGTCGAGGCGTTATGAAAAGTAAAAATGGTGAGGTCTTAAGAGTGAGTGATCAGCAATGTGGTGCTCCAGACAATACACGGTTGATGTTGACAAAAAATCATCAAAGTGCTAAAAAGCTAGTACAAGAAAAAGATATTGCTACTCAAGATAGTGCATAGTTTATTGATCAATGTTGGACCCGTCTTCTAAAACTTATATTTAATCCATCTTCCACGTCTCAAGAGCCATCAACACTTTCAAAGGCAACACAGACAATGCAAGATGTATTGCAAGAAAGTCAAAAAGGACTAAATAGTCATAGTGATAATGATTATAATGGTGATGATGATGATGAGGATGTGGATGAGGTTTTTCTACCTATAAAACCATTAAATATGTTTTTTAAAACATCGGTTATTGCTCGCCGTGGAAAATAAACATGTACTTCTAGCTTTTTGTTTAAAAGACTATAGCAAGCAATGTTAAAAACAGAAAGAGTGTTATATTTTGTTTATAAATATTGTAAAAGTACTTAAATTAAATAAAGAAAAATATTGTTTGTGTGTAATCTGTTTTCCCCACGTCCCATTATTAATGCAGTTGTTAAACATCAACAGTCTCTGGCTATGTTCAGAAAGATTGACCTTAAATCATGTACTGCATCTCCGGTTTTAGCGTACTCATGGCATAATAATACAGTGCTGGCAACCAATGTTGAGGTAATAGTTATACCGGGTAAGGGGTTCAAACCCATGGAATTATAGTTCAGTCGCACACAACTATGTATACTTCGTTACTGTTCTAAGACCAAAAATAAATTTCTTGTCTAAGCCAACAATTAAACCCAGGCCTCCAGTGATAGAGTCAAGACTGTTAGCCACTATACAAAGAATTAGAATTGGGAAAGACGCTGCTGTGGCCTGTCAAAAGGTATCGTTTCAAGAGCACTTTAAGGTCACTTTTTAATGTTATGTATCACGGTTGAGTGCGCCTCGTTAAAATAAAAGCGTGAATTTAAGAACTTCGACTGTGACGTCATGCAAGCAAATTCTTGCATCATGGTAACTAGAGATATGTCTTTCTGCCATATCAGCTTGCCCATACTGTCCCCGCTGCCAACAGACCTGCACGTTACTATACCGCTGTCGTTGTTAATTATTAACGTTTGCAAATAAGTTGCGATAAAATTCTATTTGCTGTTTGGTTTTTACGCCTGGATACCCTTTCCCAACGGCTGGCTCGTAAAAAACAAATGGTAAGTAAATAAATGTTGTTATATAATAATGTATAAATGATTAGCCTTGTGTACTTGTGTGCACATAAATCATAATATGAGGTTTGCAATATCAAAGTCGTTAAAGCCGTCTAGTTAGGGTATTTCAATATCATAGCTATTGGCCCTGTGTACTTGGGTTTGTTACGTATCGTGGCAGTCCCGTGAACTTTGAGTTTAATAGAGGGTTGAGGGCCTCTTAAAATAATTTTAGGATATTTAATTGAATATTCGCTAATTTATGGTAACCGTGTTTATGTGTATCGTAATTAGCCAGCGCGTGTTGACTAGCATTTATCATTACACAACGGCGTTTTGGTAAGCTCTACATGGTTATCCTAATCGTCTCTGGTATGTTTTATCGTTTTTTGTAAAAAAAACCAACATGGTCACTCAGTTTCTATATAGGCCTAAGCATCTGTTGTATATATACTGAAATGGCGGGATGCTCACTAGAACCCTATTCACTGGTCAAAACAAGCATAGTCACCAAAGTGTTAGCTCACAGCTAACTCGTGTCTGGTAATAAAAATCTTATCGCAAGGCCACTCAAGGCCTAAAAAAATTAATATTAACTTATAGTGTAATCATCTATCTACCTACATAGCCGTGTGTAATAAATAGTCAATATTAGTTTGGTCTTTTCCCAAAATCAAAAATCTAAAATCAAAAACTAAAATGTAAATTCTAAAATCTAAACTATAAAATCTAAAATCTAAAAATAAATAATTCATAGTGAAGGGAATACAATTCCAAGTAATATAATGCCTTTTATGTTATCATTAATAATTAATTATCTAAAATTTCGACTCAATGATTTTACAGTTTGGTCTTTTGGCTATATATAAAATCTAAAATTTCAATTCTAAAATCTAAAATCTAAAATCTAAAAATTGATAGTAAAGGAAAAGTGATTCCATGTAATACAAATCCATATATGTTATTCTTTAATAATTAACTACACAAAATTTGGTATTTTTGCAAAATCTTGGTTTAATCTTTTCTCAAAATCTAAAATCTAAAATATAAAATCAAAAATCTAAAATCTAAAACTTAAATCTAAAATATAAAAGCCAAAATCGTAAATCCAAAATAAAGAGTCAAAAATCAAAAATTGAAAATCTAATATGTAAAAAATATATCGAAAATCAAAAAATTTAAAATTTAAAATCTAAAATCAAAAATCTAAACTCTAAAAACTAATATCTAATAATCTTACATGCATTAATTTAAAACCTAAATCAGGTTTTTACAATTATAAATTCAACAAGCGAACCCATATGACAACTCACTTGTTCAAATCCGATTATTGGTTTATAAATCTCAGGTCGATAACCTTGCAGTTTCGGGTATTTTGGTTAATTTCATAGGCCATGGGAAAGGGAACTTTGCGCCGAGTCATTTGACACCTCACGTGAACCTCCCCAATTATTAGTTTATGAAATCTCAGGTCGATGATCTTACCGTTTTGGGTAACTTGGGTAAATGGGTGGGCCATGGAAACAGGGAGGGGGGGGGTCGTTATGCCGAGTCCTATGACACTTTGCGTGTCCAAATCCAATTATTATAAAATCTGAGATCGATGATCTTACCGTTTTGGGTAATTTGGGTACATGACTGGGTCATGGGAAATGGGGCATTACGCCGAGTCCTATGACACCTCACGTGTCCTTCTCCGAAGATTGGTTCGTGAGTTATCGGGTTGGACTCACGCCGTGACCATGACACTATGTAGGCCCGGCCTTGTATCACTACTGTTTCTTTTTGTCCTAGGATTATAAAACTTGTTTTAGGGGTAGAGGGGGTAATGACTATTGGTTTAGGTCAAACATATAACTTTCTAGGGTTTATAGTTTCGGAAATATAGCCTACTTTCTAAATTGCACTTTCTTAGGGGAAAAATACCTTATTTTTGTGTAGATAAAGGGTATAGAGATCTTTCGTTTAAGCCGGTATATGACGATTAAGAATTTTTAGTCTTGAAAATATAGCCTACTTTCCAAATTAAATTTCTTGGGAAAAAAATCATCATTTGTTGTATAGGTAAAGGGTATAGAGACCTTTCGTTTAAGCCGATATGTGGCATTCTAGAATTTTCATTTTTGAAAATACAGCCTACTCTCCAAATAATTTTTTGGAAAAAATAAAAAAAAAAAATATTTTGACTGAGAGTTTAAACATATAGCCTATTTTCCGAATAAAGTTTTGTAAAAATAGAAAAAATATAATATTTTTGGCTAGTATATTGTATTGTCATTGTTTTAAGGGGCGGAACAGCGAGGTCATCCGCTCCCTAGTTTTTGACTAGGCGTGGGATAGAGGTAAGTGTATGAGTTTGGGTTTAATGATACCTTAAAGTAAACTAGAAATTTTGGAACGTTGGCGTGTTGTTGTTGCTTACTTACAAACAGGTAGGGTCAAGTGAGGTTAGCTGGGATTATATTAGGAAAGGTTTAGTAAAGACAGGTCAAGTGTAGCCAGGTTAGGTTAGTTGAGTTGAGATTAGATTAGATAATGTTAGGCTAGGTGAGCTAAGTTAGGTAATGTCATGTTAGGTTAGGTTAAGTTAAGCTATGGCAGCCATCTTGTTTTTCGGCTACCCTCTTTCACAGATCAATTACAAATAGTCAGCTGGGCTACCCTCTACCACCCTTCTCTAGCCATCTTTGCTCGACCGATTAACGATACTCCCTTCTCGGCTACCCTGATAAATAAATAACTAATAAAATAAATAAATAAATAAATAATACTACCCTCACCGTGCCCCACTTGTCTCCACCGTCTTTAGTTGACCAGCTAAAGATACTTCCACTCAGCTACCTTCCCGCTATCTTAAATGCTCTGCATCGTCTCTGACAGCCATCTTCGAGGATGTGCAGCAGGCGGCCATCTTGCGCAGTAGCCCCTTGGTCAGCTAAGACTCTCGCTGTATACGACCAGCATAGGGTCGGTTGCCCGTGGCGGCAATCTTGCCCATTAGCCCCTGGCCTAGGACCGGCCTTTATACCCTACTAAGATGGCTTAGCTCTTCGATTCACTCAGCAGTTGGTTTAAACACTGAAATAAAATATGGCTGATAAAGCTATGCAGCCCATTCAGAATGTAAATAATAACATCAAATAAGCAATTATCGTGTTATGTTGCGCATAAAACCAATTATATTTGCTTTACAAAAAGCACGAACTCCACATAATGAGAAAATATTATATACCGTATTACAACATGAAATTCAGTCACTGCATAACAATTAGATGAATTAAAAAGCGCTTATGATTATTATATATAGCAAGCGTTGTATGTATACATCATAAAATCTAATGCAAATTTGTTAACTCCTGTTAAACAAAACCATGCCTTCTCTTTGAAGGCACGATTGATTGCCAATTTATGTGAGCTCATGCCCTCAGTACATGGACAGCAGTAGTATTTCTATCGGAAGACCAATACTCTAGTAGCGGGGAGGGGAAAGGGCGAATCTGCAATAAGATTACATACAGTACTCGCCCTTTCACCTCCTAGTTCAAGGGCAAATATTTTATGTAATCTTATTGCAGATTCGCCCTTTCTCCTCCCAGCTTCTGAATTGTCAGCTGTATATTATACAAACGTCAATGACGCAATGATTTGGTGCAGGGAAGTTAACAGGTAACTCTAGTCAATAATGTGCAAGGCCTTGAAAATAGACAATCCCTGGACTTGGGAAACGAAGTGCATTAAAACCTCACCATTGTCCATCCTTGAAATTTTTATCCTAGGTTTCTCATTTTCAATTCAAGGAAGATGCCGGGACGGTATAGCCCAAAGCTGCATCAATGCAAATGCTGGCTCAATTTCATTCGTATCCGTTCATGTCACTCTTAATAACACTATTTTGGTCGGTGTTAATTTTATCCGGCCGTAAAATATCTTTGCTCATATACAGTCATCGTTAGTTATGATAAATAATAATTAGAAGACCTGTGATGCATTCATTTCATTTCAACAATCCTACAGCATTTCTTTCAATATGATATTTGCTGTTCTTATGTCTTCATACTTGTGACCTGAACAGACAGTTATGGTACAGTCGCCTTCATTTTTATCCTACCTTTAATATTTTAGAGAAATTCGAAATTGTAGACTTATGAGATCAAATGTGTGTGTGTGTCCTACCCTGTCAAACCCTAAATGACTGCAGCTATCGAAACCAAATTTGGTTTGACTGAAGATCTCTACAAAAACATCTCAAGGCCATATTTGAAAATAACGTCAGTGCAACCAACTACTGAAATTTGAACTCTAAGTTGGATATATCAGAAGGTATTCATGGGATTTTTTCCAAAATTGTCGCACATATGGACCATATTTCAGGTTAATTTTCGGGAGCCTACATCATAGGATTGACAACTTGACTCTACGTGTCCTGGTTGGTTCAATGTTTAACTGCATGTAACATCCGCACTAAAAGAAATGGATTTCTTCCGAAATTGGACATTTGTAGCTCATAATGTTTCAGATTAATTTAAACAACCCGTGCATTCCAGTATTGCCAAAATAATTATACGCGTGCTGATATGTTCAACGTTTAACTGCATGTAACGTCCATAACTACAAATGGATTTCATCCAAGTTTGTATCTGTGATTTTTATTTATTTATCGTATGGCTTTTAGTGCCGGGAGTGTCCGAGGACATGTTCGGCTCGCCTGAGTCTGTAGCTGCTTCCAGCGGACACCATTAAGTTCCAACTTTCGCCACCAGATATCAATGATACCTAGTGGTGAACGTTGGAACTTTGATAGAGCGTTCTGCTTTAGTAGATATGACTGCTTATTATAAGAGTCACCACTGCTACAAACTGGGAAAAGTATTTTGAACCCCAGATTCAATGTCTCCGGTTAGGTGTACTGAGTAAACTTAAAACTTATTACACTGTGAAGTCAAGATATTTTAGACTTAGTTATATGCACGTTTAATGTTCAATGTTCAACTCCGTGAATTTACGAGCTTATACATAACTTTTCCATGTGCAATGTGTGCCTTAGCAGCCATATTAATGCCTATTTACTGAGTCCATGGGACTACCAACTGCCTAGTAACATTCTGACAACATTTGAACCCTGGAGTCAGTATTATAGAATCTGTTAACGTAAACAGTTTGAAACTCTATTTGGAGATAGGTTTTCAGCATCACGCACACTGTATATATCAATGTTGCCAAAATAATTCTACGTACGCTTATGGGTTTCATGTTTAACTGAATATAACATCCGTAACTTTCACTGGTTTTCTGCCAAATTTTGTATGCACAGTGTATGCCATAACATATACAGTACGGTATATGCGTACATTCTCAGGTAGGGCAGTGCTATCAACAACCTATTAACTCTCCCTGAGTATTTGAGCCGTAGACTATCACTATCTCAGAATCCACTGCTGTATCACACCAACATATTTCAGTTTTATTTTTGAGCAATTCGTATAATGGAAATGCTACCAGCAGAATTCTGTAGATAAAAATATTACTTTAAATCGATCTAATTGCAGGAATATGGATTGAATCTTGAATTTTAAGAAATGTAGGCTAATTATTTCTTCACGGAACTACTTCTTATAACATCTGTAATTGAGTTCGCCTCCGACTCGTCATATATGAATCATCGTGCTGAGAGCACAAACAACCTCTGAGAACGCATCCTGGAACAAAATGCCAGCCAACCTCCGAGCGCTTGCATGTTGCAGTGGAACAGGCCATCTGACTCCTGGGCGCATGCTTGCTACATAACATTTGATTTGCTCCTCAGCTCACTATGGCCAGCACACACATAGGCCAGAACAATCATCTTGGTGAAATGAATATTCGCAATTATTTTAAAACACGGATGAGAGAATCAAGTAAGTTGTGGCTGAATTAATAATGCAAAACGTGCATAATGTCTCAAGCCAACAAACGTCATTGTTGCACATTTACTTGTCAAGATATTTCAGATTTAGTAAAGGGTGAAGTGTGACCTTGGTGCAATGATATAGGCCTATTCGCAATTATTTTAAGACACATATCCTGTAATCAAGTAAGTTGGTGCTCAATGGATAACGCGTCGTAACGTGCATAATGTCCAAAACTAACAAATGTAGTTGTAGCAGAATTACTTGTGAAGATATTTCAGTGTTAGTAAAAGGTGAAATTCCTTCCCAATTATTATAATACAGTATATAAGATTTCTTCGAATTACATTAATAATGACTACTCCATTGCGTATTGGCTAGCACTCCCGGCTCAGCCAAGAAATCTAATTCTGGTCTGAGGGCAGGAACAGGGTATAATCAGCCTCTTGAGGCAAAAGAGACGGGTTCTATTCCCACCTCAGCCATCTTGTGGAGGTGATTTTCCGTGGTTTCCCACTATCCAGGCGAATGCCGGGATGGTTCCTAACTTAAGGCAATCGCCGCCTTCTTCTCAATCGTCATCTGAATTACAAATACACACACTAATACAGCTATCACAACAACACAGGTTATCAGACAAATTCCACACACACTTAAGTACACAGGGCTACATGTCCACGATGCCGCGAAGTCCCTAAATGAATCAACAACAACATATATTTATATAATATAAGAAGAGGCCATTTGATAGCCAGAACGCAGTGGGCAGGAACCAATAATATAGGTCACAAATGATTCGTAATACTGTGTATAAATTCGAACATGTATTTGTATAGGCTGTAATAATTAAATAGCATATAATGAAATGCCAAGAATAAAAATTAAACAAAAATTGGCAGGCAAAAAAGGCTACTGTGATGGGATACGTACCACCAAAATTTTGTTTCATCAATTTGTGTCAAGGACGCTAACCCCTATACCACCATCGCTCTCTTAAAATATTGTTCTGTAATGGGTCTTCATTGCATGCATAATCTTCTGATACGGTACTGTACCCGTATTCCTGGAATGATCCACCAAATTCCGCAGATGGAAAAAAAAATCGTAGCATCTTGAAGTTCCCGGCTAGAAAAAATGCACAGAGCTACTGGCGAATACACTCCGGATAAAGGAGAGAGGAATCCAACTGAATGTACTATAGAAACTAACTACAAAACACAGGGTTCTAATAACTACTCGCGAATACGAGAATCAGAAATCTGGGGCGTAAGGATAATTATGAAGTCATTGGTATACATCTATCCTATAGCACATTCCTCTACCATTAATCTACAAAATATAATGCCAAATTTCTGTAAAATATCAGGGAATCGTATAACACATGGCTGTCTATTTATTCAAGACACGAATTACACGTTATAAAGTTCAAATATGTTACGCAAATATCTTCTCATTATATGAAATTAACTAAAACAGCCCTTGGAAACAATCCTCACATAAAAGTCACTTATACAAGCTCAAACAATTTAAAAACAATTACATTCTGGCAATCAACTACTGTGCCCTAAATGACGGGAGTTAACAACAAAAATTTAATATCGTTAAATTTCCCTGCAAAATAAATGAATTTACCCATGACGTAGGCCTCCGCCATTACAATAACTATTTATTACTCTATACAGTAATAACTCCCGTCTCCCATTATCTTAAAAATCTTCCTTGGAAGCGATTAAATAATTCTGGTTTCAATAACAATAAATAACGTAAAATTTAACCTATTAAACCTATTAAACACGTTCTATTCACAACTAAAGTATTTACGACTTGTTTCGTCAAACATTATCTCACACTGAGATTATTCAAAATAGCAAATATGATAACTTCAAGTTTCAAATATATTTACACAACTCCTCCTAAATATCATTTCTGCATATCTTCTGTAGAATCTCATAAATCTCCAATTCGCTATGTCTTATCTGGTTACAGTGATATTTAGGGATTCTATAAACCGTACAACTAGGTAAAGACATAGTTTGTTCACTTCTTCTGGTCCGTCAACTTAATAAAATTAATTAATACAAATAACTTTCCTTCTCGTTGAATAATTACCATTATATTAATACTCCTCCTTTTCAGAACCATTTAAATGGAGTACAATTGAAATCAGCTTTGCTTTGCATAATTTCTCTCAGTTGCAGTTTCACAAAGACCAGCTGTTCCTACTATTTCAAGGTGCAATCGCATGGTCTGCCGATAACTCTAATAATCCTTCAATAATACTTCTTAAATTCCTGCTAACAATTCTTTCTTCAGAAACCATATATATTACGTAGATCTGCCCTTCTCTTCATAAATAATGTAACAATGTCATCCTGCCCATTGCCATACTTTCAATAGAATTATCCGTCAACACGGGAATACTTTGAAATATCTCTCACAGATATATTCGCAGTTCCTTTATTAATAATACAACCATTGTATTCTTCAAACACATAACAAGGTATTGCGAAAATCCTTCAATCGCAGGTAATACAAGTTTTATAATAAATATTTTAATAAAATATTGGTCCTTCGATGTCATATCATAACTGGTAATATAATAAATTAATATTCTCTATAGCTCTAACTTTCTTTCAATATAAACATTATTATGCTAGCTTCTATCAGCTGCTATACTCCATTCGAGTATTTATTTCAACTTCGCATTATTTCAAAATTACAACTTTAATGCAGTTCACTCTGCGTATTCAACAGAATTACAATGTTCCATTTCACGTATATCTTTTCGATAAAATAAATTCTTTCTCATTATGTGAATACCTATTCACAACCAGATCTTAGAATAAGTAATCTACAATATAACTATATTCGGATCTCAAAATAGATCGTTAAAAGATCGCAGTTCCTAAACATTCTAGTCTGATAATTTACTGATGGAATTCAATTTCCAATAAAAATCAATCTATCGTAAAAAATAAAATCTCCGAAAATCCCCTAAATAAATTCGAAATCGCAATAGAAAAACGTTCTATACTTCAAATAGAAAATATTTATCGTCAAATTACATCATAAAAATCTCAAACTTCGATGCAAATTGATAATAGAATTACTACATGACATTACGATAAAAAAATATGAAGTCAAGAATTTAGAAAATCCTAAAAATGGCAAAAGAAATGGCATTAATGGAAAAATGGTCGGATATTCTCTAATGTATGTACCTAACTACAACATGGGATACTTAGTTTGGTCTTGATTCTACCTAGAGATGCGTTAAGATGTCCAGAAGTGATTTTCCCTCGTTTAACTCCATAAACAGGGTGTTTCTGGAATACCACTGTTCAAGACTGCGGTGTTGGCTCATCTTGGATCGCCTTACGAAGTCGTCAATCCTAGGAAGGGGAATCGAACTCCATACATCAACGTGTTGTTATCAGCATCCGTTCTGCTTGGCTTCTTCATGAGTTGGGTCCACCCTTAGTCGAGAATCGAACTGGGTCCACCCTAGTTTGCGCGTTCTGGAATTCTTCTCTCTTCTTTACTGCCGCGTAGTTTAACATTTGTAGACGTATCCATATCTCGTTATGGTGTTTCAATGACTTACGTAGATTTATTATGCAAGAAAGAATCGATGCTCATGTCCCCCGTGTCGTTCATTGTTACGTCATTTCAGATCTTCTCGTTGCCATCATAGGTTATGTCCCCTCTAACTTTTAGTAACTCATCTCACTCTTTGTAGTGGTGATAATAACTGTCCCCCTCAACTTCACGTGCCTCCTTGCATATTTCGTAAATGCACTTTCAATAATTCGTGGATTATAATTACGCAATGATGCTTGCCGTAATTACCGATGCTTTGATATAATATTTATCGCAGACAAATATTCTTCTGCGATGTACTACCTGTATGATACAATTATACTGCGAATCGTTCCGTTGCCTGGAGACACGTCCGTCCCCTATGAAATCTTCGATAGCAAAAACCTTGAATCTAGTGGCTTCCTCCCCACTCCAATAAAATAATAGCGTCCTCTCTATAAAAAAACTCGTCTGAATTGCGCGTTTATTCCACACACTCATTACTTCGTAATTTACACATTCAATTACCTTCAAAAATGCCTTAATATTTTTAATATAGCATTTGGCATCTTTTCTGGTGGTCTAAATTGTTTAAATAGCTCTAGTAATGAGAAATGCTAATTATGGTAATCAATGTATCGTGGCATTCCTTTGGCTCGCTATGGTCACGTGTCTGGAATTCAGCCACACTTTTTGACGCGTGTGAGTTCCCTTTGTCGCGTGCTGCTTCCTCCCCTTGGGCAAGTTCGGCTTCCCGATAACAAAGCAGAGACCGTTTCCTCGCGACTCTTGCTTGGATTAAATGCTCGAATATTCCTATTGGCTGCGCTCTGTTGCTAGAGAGATTGTAACAAACTGGTTATTGTCACAAATCCAGCCTCGATATTTTATATCATGGGCTTCGTATCAAAACTTTCAAATTATGAAATCTTACGCAGAGCAAATTCGAGTACAGTACCTAATGTCGTCTAGTATTTGCCTTTGATGATTTTGTACGAAATGTGTACTGCTATTATGATTATACATTCCTAGGTTTATTTGTAATAATTTGGCTGGAAATATTACAGTAGTCAGCCATTACATCACCGTACAGTTGCTCTCCACCTCACTGAAGCGTTGTGTATAATCTGCCGGTTAAAAGTGGAACTCCTCTCTCTGCTTGACTTCGAAGAAATGAATATTTGCAATTATTTCAATGCACGGATGTCAGAATCAAGTAAGTTGGGACTTAATCGATAATGCGTCACGTGCATTTCATTTTAAGACAACAAACATTGCCGTAGCGCATGTACTTACCAAGATATTTCAGTTATAGTAAAACGTGAAATGTGACCCTGATGAAATGAATATTCCCAATTATTTTAATACACGGATGACATAGGCAAGTAAGTTGGGACTCAATCGATAATGCGTCACGTGCGTTACATTCTAAAACAACAAACGTTGTCGTAGCGCAAATACGTCCCAAGGTACTTCAGTTTTAGTTAAAGGTTAAATTTCTACCTGACTGTTTTACATATAAGATAATAATAATAATAATAATAATAATAATGATAATATTATAGTAATAATAATAATAATATACAAATAACATATTATACTCAGGCCATCAACATGGCATAAATACCATTCGTAGGACCAATTTACCTGGATATATTATTATTATTATTATTATTATTATTGTTATTATGTGGCATGTGGCCTTCAAAGAGTCTAAGGACAAGTCTTTCATGTTGACGCCAGTAGATGACCTACGTCACGTAACTATTAACTGACAATGACTGAACAGATAATTATTAATATACTGTATTTCTTAGTGTGATGATGCATACCTGTACAATACATGAGGACGTCCACTTGAATGTTGGTTCCATCTTCTAGGATGAACTCATCAGCAGATGCAGACTTAATGCTTTTCACTTGCTTTACATTATGGGGCAATTTGCTGGTAATGGGCTCCAGTAAAGAATGGCACACGTATATCTGTAAAAAGAACGACGTAGAAGAAGTACAGAAATAACAAGAGGAGCACGAGCGGGGGGATAAGACAGTGTACTGAAGATTGATTGAATGACTGGTTGTTAGTCATATTTAAACTGAGGCCATCTCGAGACTAATGAAACCAGCCCGTTCGTTTTGGAATACATCCATTATATGAATCACGTGTAGGGATTACGAGATCACAAACACAATGGAGTGCATAATTCCTACGTGTGTAAATGGTTTACTTCTTATCCTTCCTGGAATATGAAAGACTTCATGTTACTCAGTGTGGTGTTCTTATCTCCTCCATACGGAAGATGGTACAGGGCAAAACTTCCTCAGAGGACCTCCTTGGGTACATTCTCAGTGCAAATTATGTTGCTTTCGTAGTTTTTCTTTGAAGATGTAACCTGATTGTATGACAATTCTTATAATCTTCTGACGTAGTGGTTAATATTCAAGATATATAAGTGTTACTTTTTACTTATGTTGCGTTTTGGATATTTGTTAAATTTGACAAAATGCAAGTCTATATTTGGGAACTTAAGCGTGAGCAATTTGCGTAATTACTCAGCGTTGCAATGCATACCAAAGAACAGGGGATTTGTGAATAGGTACTATCCACACGGGATCGACCTAGGACCTACTTAATGGAAGAGAAAGCATTCCAATACTTCTCACTAAATAATTGATTCCTAAATATTCCAGTAGCTTGCAAAGAAAGTGAAGACCAAGGCTATGAATTGCACAGAGAAGACATTTGAAATTTAAATCACGATGCAAATGAAAATACACCACCCTAAACAAAACCGGTGACTGGTGTTTTCTTGATTTAAGGAGATGGTCCTTAGGCAAAAGGCATTCAGTAGCATAAATCAGTGAATACCCTAAAACAAGGAGACTGATGTGCTAACTTAAGTGATATTTTAACTAAACACGCTTTCAGCAATATACCAACCAGGGTAGATCAGTAGGTTAACGTGCAAGGCCAAGATATATCTGGACTCAGTGGACTTGTCCACATTGATATGCTTTTCCATGGTCTTTATTTCCAACTTGAGACAAATGCCAGGCTAGTATCACCTAATATGCCATGGCTTCCTCCCCACAATTCCTTGCACAGCTTCATTATTTCCAATCATTTACTACCTGACTGAATCCGTTAGCAAGATTGCCATCAGGAAGGACATCAGACCACGAGGCCATTTGACACATAGACTGCCGTCTCACTTAATCTCTTATCCCGCAGAACCAGGAACGATGTGTGAGACAACCTCGTGCTGTAGTGGCTAGCACTTTTGGCGGTTGCCCCAGAGGTCCGGGTTCGATTCTTGAATCTGTCAAGAAATGTATTTCTGGTCTGAAGGCTGGAACGGCGTGCACTCAGCCTCGTGAAGCAAAACTGAGAAAAGTAGGTTCTATTCCCATCTCATCCATCTTGGAAGTGGATTTCTGTGGTTTCCCCACTTCTAGTCTAGGCAAATGCCAGGATGATTCCTAACTTCAGGTTACAGCCCCTCCTTTACAATTCTCACCTGCAAGACAAATACGCACTAAGACGGCCATCACAATAACACAGGTTATTTGGCAAAATTCCACACACATCCAATCCCGCCTAATGAAACAAAAACAACAAGGAAAGTTAAGTGGTAGATACACACAGGTTTGAAGAAATCCAATACTGGAGTTTTGACAAGCACATATTATTTCTCTCCTCCGATTAATAGGTTTAATACATTACAATAACTTCAGAAAATATCAACTGACCAAAATAAGCGCATGGCGATTAAATCCCCCACCTCCTCAAAAGAGAGGATCGTTCACATAGGCCAACACCTGCAAACATATCAACACGAATTTAATTTTTACATGTGTAAGCTAAATGTCAGTTGTTGCAAATGCATGATTTGAGGCTGTGAGCAATTCGAATGCTACCCAACGCATAACGTTTTTGAATAGACCCCAAGCTTAGATCTGAAGTGTATATTATACCTCCTCGCCACTGAAGAATAATAAAGAAATATCCAATATATGATTCGATAGGGTATATTTTACATGCAGCTGCTGAATCAGACTTGTATCCCAGGCGCATAATTTACTCACACATCACAGCCAACATTTTAACGGTGAACTGTATTATTATAGAGTATTGAATAAATGTCATAGTGAATATGAAAATAAGACCACATTCAGGGTACGAAAGGAAATCTCTTGAATAATGGGGAGGTGGATGAACCAATGGCTCGACCACGGTACGTGCCTCATTATGAATCATTTCCAAGTCGCAGGCGAAGATGGCAGTACGGAGCGACTCTTTTGGCATCGTTGAAATCACCGTTATAGCGAACCTGATTTAGGATTTTTTAAAATCATGGAAATGCTTCAGATACTAGTCCTCTTTACTGTTGAGTAACATTTGATAATGTGACTGCATTTGGGATTCAAACTCGAACCCTCTGAATTACGAACAGACGCATGAGCCAACTAAAGTGCCACGCCCTATAGCTTACCAAGACACATTCCCAAGTTTTCGAGGAGATGAGCACTGCGGAGTGACTTCAAACATTCACAATGTCTGCTCCAACCCAATAGTTGTAGCTGCTACAATACTGTAAAGCAATTTCTAAGTTAGGTATGTTTGTCACATCTCACACAAGGAGATTCACTGTGAAACATAAATACTAAAATTAAAAAAGGTAAGTTGATGATGACCGCGTGACGGTCAAAACGTGTATTCCTAAATCCCTCCTTTATTGGTGAATAATATTTATACATCTTTTGTATACTTTATAGTTACCCCGCCTAAACTAGTTGGACAAAAGCGTGTTGACCAACTGAGCAATATAAATTGATACTGTAGTTTGTACAGGCAACACTGAAAAAATGGTTTCAAAAGTTCAGATATTCATATAACAGGAGTTATCATGTGCTTCCTCTATAATTTGTTAAAATTAAGATAAAGGTTGATGTACTGTACTAGTAACTCTACTTCTAGTAGTGGTCCACTATAACAAGTTTCACCGGGATTGAATCTTTCTGTGACGAGTTAGAAGAGTGCATGCCATAAGAACTTACATGGGCAGCAGCCATGATGCATTATGTGTAATCCATAGAGTTATGCCCCAATCAGTGAGGATTACTGTAATGGTTTTTAAACGAAACTTCACTTCGATTGCTTGAATACTTCCCGAGAAATAAAAAGAAAAGTGTTTCTAAAATTTCACACTGTCATCTATTCCATTTTTGAAAACTATTGCACCACGTCAGATGTCAGTACAGTAAGCTATAAATAAAGATAAGCTTCGCCTAGTTTCATTGTGCTCTGATGATTAGTCGCCAGTAAAACACATTTAATTATTTGAATATCGCGTGTCTGCCATTGTTCTGTGTATATAAGGTTTTTGAAATGTTGTTAATACGTCTTCTTTCACAACTCAAAATTTCAGATTGATCACTGTATTCGGTTGGTGATATGCAGTTCTTTGCCCGTCAGACCACCCGTACTTGGTGGCAAACCCCCTCGCCCCAATGAACCACAGAACACATAAGTTACGTGGAACATGAGAGCGGATCTCAGGTACCACATACACTGACGGAAGTTCAACGGTGGATGCAATATGCAACATGCTTCGATCACCTAGCACGTTGGGAACGTGACGGCGACCACTTCCAGTCACAAATAATCACCATCGATGAATTTTGGGCCAGAGCATACGAACCGGAAGTCAAATGTCAGCCCGCGGAGTGGTGTCATGCCGGATCATCACGGTGGCAGAATTTCCGCCAGAATCCATCCAACGTAAAACTGATGGTGATTGTCGTGTATGACGTCAGAGGTATCATTGTGTGCCACTTCGTTCCCCATGGCAGAAAAGTGAGCCCAGAGTATTATAGTCAGTCCGTCTGAACCATGGCAGCAGACGGTTCGCTGCGCTTTGCTTCCTTGTGAGTGACGTTTTGAATGTGAAACTTTCAAATCAGTTCAAGTACAGGAAGAATGGCAACCAACAGCATTAGGAAAAGTACAACAGAATGTGCTTTCCCCGACAAGGCCAATAAACCAGGTCCAGCAGAAATTCATGGGTGGATTCAGTACACCTTAAAACTCAACGTGGACCAACTTGAAGCCATTCGACTTAAGAATCAGGAAACTGCTGTTTACATCAAGTTCAGCAGCAAACTACTGACGGAAAAGTTCCTCACCATTACGAACAGCAAATCCCAGGTACGGAAATGTAATGGCTCTTTATCTGAGGTCAATATACAGTAACTTGTGCGGATATTGACAGCAAACTGGTCAGAATTACGAACCTTCCCATCGAACTGTCGAACGTTCGGATAAAGACGTACTTCAGTAAATACGGGAAGGTGCGTGAAATTAGGAACGAGAGATGGTCTGCAACGTACCTATTTAATATCTTGAGCGTCATTCGGGCTATGCGAATAGAACTAAAAACTGCAATTCCACCCTTTACTTATATTGATTGTAACAAAGCACAGATTGTCTATGATGAGCAACCTAGATCATGCTTTTATTGCAATGCCACTGACCACTTTCGACAGGAATGCCCGGTGAGGTGACCACAAAACCGGTCCTAAGCTTTTCAGTGAAATAGTAGCCAACAAGGAAAGTGACGCTGCCTTGCCTGCCTTATCGGCCCCGAGTTCATCTAACGTCAGAATACCTACGTCAGCTGTAGATCAAGACACGCTGAAGTGTCGCCTCCTCACCCCCACTGCCTTATTGCCGAAACAAGTTAGATTGGCTGCCTCCTCGCCTGCAACTAGTAAACAACATCACACTCCTGACTTACAGCAGGAACTCCACGTGCAGCCGGCGTTGCCACCTGCGACCGATACTAGCCAATACACCAATGGCAGTCTCGATGGTACCGCCATTTCTCTACTTCCTACAACTGATCAGAAACCTGATAACAGCCCTGAAGCTGTTACAGAATTCATGACCTCAGGAGACAGCGCTACCAGTATTTCACCCTCAAACCTGTCAATAGCTAGTTGTGAACCTCCGATTGCTCGTATACGATGGTCGGATGAAATTGAAGACGACCCCTCCAGCCGCATGGATGCAGAACAGATAGGGTCACGGGACACGGGCAGCATGGACACCAAGGAAATATTTCCTAAAAAACATGTGACTTTGAAAACCCCCTCCAAAGCTAAAACAATTCGGCCGTCAGAGGAGGGAACGCACAAGCCTTATGCGGCTGTTAAAAACCCCCGCCTACAAGGCGCGAAGTCGGGCGTCAGGCGATAGAGGCCTCCCCATCTCCATCTTGTTTATTTGGGAGAAAAACATGCCTATCGTTTTGACGATAATATTGACATATACTCTTATGCCACTCAATGTAAAATGCATTAAACTGCTAGTAAACAGTCGATTTTATGCGACTTTATTCGAAACTAGGGCGTGGATATAGTTATGTTGCAAGAAGTGGCTACTGAAGACCTCATTACCATTCCTGGCTACGATAAAGTAGTTAATGTCGATGAGCACAAACGTGATACCCTATTAAGGACCATATACCATATGCGGATCCAGTCCTGTTAGTAAACTCACGCGGACACAGTATCCATATTCGGGACCTTTTGATTGTCAATATACATGCACCCAGTAAGAACACTGAGTAAACCTGGAGGATTACGGAACTTGAAGAAGGAAATGAAGAAATATAATGTAAAGCTGGCAGCAACACAACAGGTAAAATGGAATGGTAGTGGAATACTTGCCACGGGGACACACACCCTGTTCTATAGTTGTGGGAACAGAGGATATGGAGGGTCAGGTTTTCTTGTTGATAATGTGTATAAAAATGTTATACTAAATTTTAAGCCTGTTAACGAAAGGATGTGTATATTAAGAGTGAAAACCATCCTTCAAATGTACATACGCACCAATCGAAGATGCAGAGGAGGAAGAAAAGGATCTTTTCTGCGAGCAGCTGGAACAGGAACTAGCACGAGTGGCAAAGCATGATGTTAAGGTTGTTATGGGGGACTTTAATGCACAAGTGGGAAGAGAAATTGCCTACAGGAGTACAGCGGGAAAGGAGAGTTTACATGAGGTGGCTAATGATAATGGTATTAGACTGATTGATTTCGCTATAGGCAGTAACATGCTTATCAAAAGCACATGGATGCAAAGGAAGGATAAAAGGAAAGTGACATGGTGCTCCCCTGATGGGATCACAGAAAACCAAATTGATCATGTGCTTATAGATAGACGACATGCCTCAGATGTGTTTAAAGTGGATAGCTGTCGAGGAGCAGACGGAGATAGTGATCATTTTCTGGTAAGAGTTACATATAGACAAAGGATAGCCAAGTACAGAGAGATTAAGAGAGCTGTTATACATAGGTTCGATGATGCTAAATTAAGAAAGGATGAAAGCATAGCTCAGCAATACACAATGGTTTTGACAAATAAGCTTAATGAAGTGGAAGAGAAGCAAGGAGAAAGTATAGAAGAACAGTGGCAGACTGTCAAAGATATAATACAAAACACGGCGGAAACTGTGCTGGGCAGAAAGAAGAAACTGAGGATGCAGGATTGGTTTGATGAAGAGCGTAGAAAGAAGATTGAAGAAAGGAATGAGGCAAGAAGAATAATGTTACAAAGAAGAACAAGAACTACTGTAGAGGATTATAGGGAGAAGTGAAAAGAAGCAGAAAAGGAATGTAGAAAGAAGAAGAGAGATTTTGAGAAGCAATGGATTGAGGAGTTAGAAGAGAGAAAGACGGCTCAGGAAACCAGAGAGTTCTATTCAAGGGTTAAATATATAAAGAAAGGATTTCAACCCAGACCAGCTTTCTGTTAAGATAAGGAGGGCAACTTGATTGGAGGTAAAGATAATATGTTAAATAGATGGGTGGAGTATTTTAGTGAATTGCTGAATGCGGAAATTGGATATGAAGGTGAGGTAGAAGTTGGACATAGGGAGGAGATGGGACAGGAACAAAATGAAGTAGAGACGGACATGGAATCAGTCAAGGAACCCACATTGGAATAAGTTGAAAATGGCATTAAGGCCCTAAAAATAATAAGGCGCCGGGAGAAGATCACATCACAGCAGAAATGATAAAATATGGAGGGGAAGAACTAACAAGACGGTTGCATAAGATCATGGTAGAGATATGGCAAAAGGAGCAAATGCCAGAGCAGTGGAACATAGCATTACTCTGCCCTATACATAAGAAACATGACAAAGCAGACTGTGGTAATTATAGAGGGATAGCATTGCTGTGTATTGTGTATAAAGGTTTAACAAAAATTATAGCTGGAAGGTTGAGAATATATGCAGAGGAATATCTAGGAGATTACCAGTGTGGCTTCAGAGTTAATAGATCTACTACGGACCAGATCTTTACCATCAGACAGATCCTAGAAAAATGTTACGAGTTCAACATTGATGTACACCAGCTGTTTATAAATTCTAAACAACCATATGATAGCATTAAAAGGAATGAGCTATGGAAGACAATGGAAGAGGCAGGAATACCTAATAAATTAACAAGAATGGTACAAATGAATTTGGAAAGAACAATATGTAAAGTAAAGTTTGAAGGTATTCTATCAAATACCTTTGAAGTTAACCAAGGATTACGACAAGGTGACGTTCTCTCCACCTTACTGTTTAACATTGCCTTGGAGATTGTAATGCGAAGGATACAAGAGGGAAACGCAGGAGGAATATTGCTTAACCGAGTGACGCAAGACCTTGCTTATGCAGATGATATTGATTTATTATCTAGGAGGAAACAGGATTTGGAAGAGAAGCTAAGGAAATTAGAGGAACACGGGACAGAGATTGGATTGACGATTAATCAGTCAAAAACGAAGTATATGCTAACATCTAGGAGAAAATATAATGAATTGGAGAAAAATGTGAAACTGAATGAGAAAGAATATGAACGCTGTAAAAATTTTAAATATTTGGGGTCAATGATAGCTGAAAACAATGACATGAGAGAAGAAATACATGCAAGGATAGCAGCTGGAAATAGGAGTTACTATGCTTTAAGTAAAGTTTTTAAATCAAGAAGTCTTAGTAGAAATCTGAAGCTGACTGTATATCGTACGGTAGTGAGACATGTGGTGATGTATGGTTCGGAGACTTGGACCATGACACAAGGTGATGAGGAATTGTTAAGGAGATGAGAAATGAATATACTTAGGAAAGTATATGGACCAGTAACAGAGGGTGAATTCTGGCGAATAAGAAATAATATGGGGATAAGAGAGTTGTATGGTAAGCCAGATATAGTAGTGGAAATAAAGTGTAGTAGACTGCGTTGGTTGGGACATGTAGAAAGAATGACAGAGAACAGGATAGTAAGGAAGGTCTTCAATGGGAAGCCAGGAGGACGGCGTGTGAGGGGAAGACCTAGGACCAGATGGCTGGACAACGTGGAGGAGGATCTGAGACGGATGGGAGTCAGAAGATGGAGAACCAAAGCAGTCAACAGGGAAGAATGGGTGGAGATTGTCCGGGAGGAGTAAGTAGTAAGTAAGTATAGCACAGCTCCCTACGCTGCAGCCCAAACCAATGGAAGGACTCAAACGTTAAGCACAAGATCATCAAAATCTGGCATCCGAGGCACCCTCCGTTTATCATTTTATACGGGCGTGCCGTAAAGGCCGTCAGAAATACATCAACCGCATTGCGACACCTGAGGGACAAATGGTGAATAGCCATGCCTTAATCACAGAAACGGTATGGAACGTCCTTCAGTCCTTGTATAAAGGCGACTCCCCCTTTCCACTTCACTAACAGCATCCGTTCTTCGATGGTGTAAGAAGAAGTCTTTTGTCCAGATAACAAGATCGCTTGACCCAGGCATCACCGCCGAAGAATTCTATACCTTCATACTCCACAGTGTGCCGAACAAGATTCCTGGTCCTAATGGCCTGGGGAGAGCTTTCTACATGACTTTTTGACCGACATTCGCGACGAACTTACAGCAATGTTGAATGATGCTTGTTGTCCTGGAAGAAATATCAACACCCTGAAAGATGGTCTTGAGGTATTAGTGCCGAAAATAACACAGCCAACACAGCTCAGAGACTTTCGCCCACTGTCGCTCTTAAATTTTGACAACAAGATCTTCACGAAATGTATGAAAACAAGACTTCAGGCCTTTAAGGAGGACGCCACATCTCGCTACCAATCGGGTGGGGTACCAGGCAGGTGCATTGTCAACTCTACATTAGCCATTTGCGATGTCATTAGTGAGTCACTGGTCAACAATAAGAAAAAACTGCTATTATCACTGAATTTTGACCATGCCTTTAATAGGGTAAACCATGAATACGAGTATATCATTGCGACCCTTCATACTATTGGATTTCATATGCGGTTTATTGCCCTCGTAGGTAAAATTCTTCATGGTGGATCATAAAAAGTGAACATAAATGGGTATTTCACAAGACCTCGCCTCATCCATCGTGGAGTCAGAGAAGGGTGTCCGATATCTATTCTTCGTTTTGTTCTCTCCCTTGAACCCCTTCTTTGCAAATTCCACACATCTTTCAAGGGCACTGAGATCAATATTTTTGCGTATGCGGATGATGCCACTCTCGTGGTGAATCGAACCGTTGTCATCAGATGCTCAGCTGAACCGACGAAATACAAAGACGATGTGGATTAGGAAATTGGACCGCCACCAACAACAATCGCCACAGTACTGAAAATATTGGACATATCTTTCTTTAATAGTGTGCACGAACTGATTAACCCGTGAGGGGTCGCGTCACGGTCTTTTAGACCGGGCGCATACATTTTTTACTCCTCCGAAATAATTTCATGGCGTAAAGCTTCCTCCCCCTCTTATACCTTTCAATGGACTGATCCACTGCACGTGTCTGCGTTTGCTGTTCCCACTTTCATTCCCAGTCAGTTAGTGGAGAGCTTTGTTTCACACGATGTGTGGAAGTGTACGCTGGTAAGCAGTCTCAGGACCGTTTTCCGTTGATAATTCCGGACTCGCTGAATTTTCAAGGCTAGTTTAACCGATTGGTGGATCTGGAAGATGTTTCCTAAGGAACTTACATGTGTTACCTGGGTGGAATGTACTAATCCTGATGCTGCCCAGGATAATTCCGAGGATGAATAAATCAATAGATTAAGTGACTTTCATTGATTTTCTTTTCAATAATACAGTACAATGTGTTTCGGTACAAAACCTGGTATTTAGTTTCATTGATATAGTTTTACATAATAATAATATGTGTTTTGCAACAAAACATTGTATTTTATAATAATAATAATAATAATAATAATAATAATAGGCTATCACTCGTTCTCGAGTAAGATTGTCTTCTAAAGGTGAGTTCTTAGATGACTATATAGTCCAATCCTGGAAACACAAACTCGCCCACAGTAGCGACACACGTTGTTCGGAGCAACCAATGGCTCTTGTGGGTTGATCCTCCCATAAACCTCACGCTCTTTCCTCGCATTGTACTTCTCAGTCTCACGGCTTTGTCGATGTTGTTCGAAACATAGTGGACCTTGGTGGACGAAGCGACGCCATACCTGACGATTTGATGCTGTAGTCTCCCATTTATCCGTGTTGATTTGACATTTGTTTAAATTGTATTTTAGGACGTCTTTGAAGCGTTTCCGTTGCCCTCCTTGCTTTCTCTGTCCAATCCGCAACTGGCAGTACATGATTTGTTTTGGAAGACGTCGTTCAGGCATGCGAACAACATGTCCTGCCCATCGAAGCTGATGCTTTAATATCATAGCCTCAATGCTGGTAGTATTCGCTTCCTCCAGGACACTGATGTTGGTGCGTCGGACCTGCCACTTAACTCCAAGAATTCTTCTGATGCAACGCTGATGGTACTTTTCCAAACACTTTAAGTGCCTTCTGTAGGTAGTCCAGGTTTCGCAACCATAGAGCAGAGAAGGTATTACAACAGCTTGGTACACATGCAATTTGGTTGGAGTACTGATGTCATGGTTGTCAAACACCCTTTTTCGTAGACGCCCAAACGTTGCACTGGCACATTTAAGGCGATATTGGATTTCAACATCAATGTTAGCATTTGCTGAGAGATGACTGCCCAGATAAGGGAAGTGTTCAATGTATTTTAAGTTGTCGCCGTTGATCATAATGGGAAAACCAGCAGCATTACAGTTGGACGTAGCAGGTTGATGGATAATTTGCGTTTTACTGGTGTTTATTTCCAGACCTATGCACTTATACGCGTCATTAAAAGCATTCAGAGCAGCCTCAAGATCGTCTAGCGAGTTTGCCAATATAACATTGTCGTCAGCATATTGGAGTTCGAGAACGGAACCTGTCGATACCTTTGTCTTTGCTCGCAGTCTGCTAAGATTGAATAATCCTCCGTCAGTCCTGTATTCAATATCTACACCATGCGGAACTTTTTCTTTGATCAGGTGAAGCATAGCGCCAACAAAAATTGAGAATAATGTTGGGGCGATCACACATCCTTGCTTGACACCTGTTGTGATCTTAAAGGGTTCTCCAGGCCCATTGCTGTTAAGAACTGAGCCCTTCATATTATCATGGAGTATTCTAATGACCTGAATGAATTTTGGAGAGCATCCAATTCGAGCTAGGATTTTCCAAAGAGCTTCTCTATTGAATGAATCGAAAGCCTTGACGATATCAATGAAGACCATATAAAGAGGGCGATCTTGTTCCCTACATTTTTCTTGCATCTGTCTAGCACAGAAGATCACATCAGTTGTTCCTCGATTGGGTCTAAATCCACATTGGGTTTCAGGTAGTGATTCTTCAGCCAAAGGTTTAAGACGATTGGACAGGATTCTGGCAAGAATTTTTCCAGCTACAGAAAGCAGGGATATTCCACGATAGTTGCCACATTGAGCTCTGTCACCCTTTTTAAAGATTACTACTATCAAGGCATCCCTGAGATCATCTGGGATCGTTTCTGTTGTCCATATCTAGTCAACGAGCTTGTGAGTGTGGTGAACTAGTACAGTGCCCCCATCTTTAAATAGTTCAGCTGGAATCCCATCTATGCCTGCTGCCTTATTATTCTTGAGTTGATTAATAGCAATTTCAACTTCTAGTAGGGAGGGACCTTCATCAAGCTGAGTTTGTACTGGTCTCTGAGGAATTTTGCTTAAAATGTTATCATTGACGTGGGTATCCCTGTTCAGTAGTTCGTCAAAAAGTTCCCTCCAGCGGGAGTTGATTGAACAAGTGTCTCGGAGAAGTTCAGTATCATCTTTTGATTTTAGAGGATTTACGGTGTGACGGGATGGTCCATAGACTACTTTTGTTGCACTGAAGAAAGCATGTGTATTGTTGGTCTCAGCTAGATACTCCATTTCATGTGATTTAGATACCCACCAAAGGTTTTTCATGGCTCGAGTTCTCTTTTGGACTTCAGCCTTGGCATCTTGATAAAGTTGTTTTTTGGATGCAGATTTAGGGTTATTTTTCCATGCATTGAGCGCTTTCCTCTTCTCATCTATAAGAAATTGAATTTCTTGGTCATTCTCATCAAACCAGTCTTGGTGCTTTTTCTTAGCAAAACCAGCTGACTCTTCGCAGGCTGAGAGTACTGCTGACTTGAACATTTGCCAGTGTTCTTCTATATTTTTTGGATAATCATCAGGCAGCCTTTCGCCAAGTAGTTTATGTAACTTTGATTTAACATTATCATCTTTAAGAAGTTCGGTATTGACCTTACGTCTTACGAGCTTTCCCTGCTTTCTACATTTCTGGGGAATTCGTAGAGCCATAACAGATCGGATCAGTCTGTGATCAGTCCAACAGTCATCAGCACTTGTCAGAGATCTTGTGATGAGTACATCACGCTGATCTCGGGCACGCACTATCACATAATCAATTAGGTGCCAATGTTTTGATCTTGGATGTTGCCATGATGTCTTAAATTTGTCCTTCTGTCGGAAGAGTGTATTTGTAATGACAAGGTTATATTCAGAACAATTAGTTAGGAGAAGAGTCCCATTATGATTGCTGTTACCAACACCTTCCTTCCCAATTACACCTGTCCACAGTGTTGAGTCCCTACCAACACGGGCATTGAAATCCCCGAGGAGAATGATCTTATCAGACTGTGGTATATTTTTCAGAAGCTCATCGAGTTGGGAGTAGAATTCTTCCTTTTGGTCCTCTTCAGAGGTGAGAGTTGGAGCATATGCGCTTATTATAGTTGCTCTTTGATAATTACTGAGCTTGAGGCGTAGGGTCATAAGCCTTTCATTTACACCAAATGGAAGCTCATCAAGATGATCAATGAGTTCATTCTTAATGGCAAAACCAACTTCATGAATACGTGGTTCATTAGCCTCTTTCCCCTTCCAAAAGAAGGTGTAGCCTCTTCCATGTTCCTTCAATTGTCCTTCATTTGCGAGTCTCGTTTCACTGAGTGCAGCAATATCAATGCTAAACCTCCTCAGTTCACGAGCAACAATTGCTGTTCGTCTTTGTGGTCGGTTTTCTGTGTTAGTGTCCATTAGAGTGCGGATGTTCCAGGTGGCAAAATTCATATTTATTTTGTTTCGACCCCATATGGTGTACCCTCTGGACGCGGCTATCCAGTCAGGTAGTATTTAGGCTGGCTATGTTTAGAGCACCTTTTATAGCTCCCTCCCCATTCAGGGTAAGCAGAGCGGATCCTAAATAGGCCTGCTTAGTCACGAATGCAGCATACGAATTGCTCTACAGCCCATCCTCGAGCAAAGCGAAGATCACACATCCGCCGCCTACGTGCCGGTTTGTCACTAGAAGCTCCCAGATAACACAATCCTGCTCCCGTCACAACTCCCCGATCGCCGCAGGGCTTGCAGTCGTGCAAGAAGAGATGTTATTTCCTTCAGAAGACGCCTGTGCGTGATATCTTTTTACGTGGGAATGCTGCTGCACATCAGCAATCACACGATCCTCGACAGATACAGAGCCTTTAACTAGTGGCATAGTAACTACGACGACTAGAGGTTCCGAACCTGCTGCAGCCTTCATCCGCCTTCCCAGCCGTTGGGGCTGTACTAGTCGCCCGTACGCCTGGTCCGCCGTTGAGGACTTATTCTATGCCGTTGACCATTTTGGTTCATCCGCCTTTAGAGGTAGTTTCCCACCTCAAGGGCATGAGAGTGCCCTAACCTCCACATACTCATCCACCTTCCAAGGAAGCCGTTGATATAATGGAGGGGAACTCCTTATTCCGGGAGTCACTCGGTCGTCAGAGCCTCGTCAGTCTATAGCAGGGTGCACCACGAGCAGGTGAGGTTGACATTTGAGTAGGAATATTCCTACCCCTTACACCCCGGTCATAATGACCGTGCGCTACCCATCACTAAACTATTTTGACCGCGACCCCTCCCGGGTTAAAAAGAACTGGGACGTTTTCCTACATTCTGTGCGTGGTGTCTTGCAACAAGTGCGGTACCGCTCCTTCCTCTTACACCAACGAACAATTTACGTAAATATGTTAAGCTTAGGTAAAATCTCAGTTAAATTCTTCCCATGCCAAGGATGGTTGGTACCCGCATTATTTCCGCCGTCAGTTGGTTTATTTGGCAAGGAGCTCTGCTACGTTTTTCCCGTAGTACACTAACATTGCATAAATCACAGGGAGGTCTGGGACTCATCGACGCGACGTTGAAAAGAAAGCTAGAACGTTATTTCTTAAACGAAATCTTCAACTGTTTACAGGCTTCGGTAACAACGAGTCACATAACTTCCTACGGAGATGGTGTAGTCCCCATGACTGCTCGAACCCACCAGCTTATTATGATATCAATCATCATGCACCCCATGTCCGGTATCTGAGAGTTAAATTAAGCTACGTGCCACAAGAATTCATCAGGTCTACAGATATCTCAACTAAAAAGCTGCATTGGTCTATCTTGGCACAACAGTATGTTGCCCCAAGTACTATGCCTTCTGCATTGATAGTCAACTGGAATCAAGTATGGAGGAATGTCTCCAATCGCATCCTTCCCAACGATTTGAAGGAAAGTTGGTATAAAGTAATCCATGACCTTATACCAACAAACAGCAGACTCCATCGCATTCACATGGTGGAGACAGACTTATGCACTTTATGTTCCCATCAGGATACAATCCTGCACCGATTTACGCAGTGTGATCCGATTCGATCGAACTGGAACCGCTTCACACGGGTCCTGCATTGCATCATCAACTGTCCTACTACCTACATCACCCCTGAATGGGTGACCCTTCCCACATTTAACCTGCAACCGCCTCAACTGAACAGTGCGGTAGTGTTACTCCTCGGTGGTTATGTGCACTGTGTGCTGAAATCTTCGGGACCCTATACACAACACGACATGCTGTCCGAGGTAGGTGAGTGTAGCCTTACAAGCCTTCGCTGTCCCACAAAATATCGCCGGCTGGGTGACTATGCCCAGCAGCTCACCCACATCATATGAGTCATAAGGGTTTTGTGTTAGGGCAAAGTGCCCTTCTAGTCATTGACGCTGACGATGAACATACCACATTACGTAGTATAACTGTGGTAATGACTGTTCCCATACATCACACCTGTAACTAGGTGGAGGGAGATCTTCCCCTCGTAAACACTAGCATCGCCATCCTCATCTATATCAATGATTGTTATTCATCTACCACCTCACAATCACCTCTGTACCTTAAATATCTGAAGTCAATAAAAAGCCTCATGCAGTAAATAAAAACCAGTGACTTCCTTGCACGACAGGTACGATGTGGCATTCGGGAGAAACGTCTGGAACTCGTGGACAGGACTGCACGACAACGCATGGCCACATAAAGCAGATTGTGTGCAGCGGCAACCACGACGCTAGAGATGGGAAGAATTGGAGCACCATCCATACTCGCGTGACATTTTGCCCTGTGACTTTCATCTCATACCAATTGTAAAGGTCATGGTCGGTGGTTTGCAACACGAGAGGACATTGCCAATGATCTGCGACAACAGATGACATGGGGCAGTAAATGGTGACGCAGATTTAATTCCGCGCCTCCCACATCGTTGGCAGCGTGTGGGACATTGCATGGGACTACTTTGAGGGCCTTTCGACCCAGTGTTGTCATGACAACGTATGTGTGCTGTGCTGGAATGTAGGCTGTAAGTCGTTAATTCCTAATTACTCTGCACCATGCAACCAGCATTGTCCTGTGCCCTACCGTAATAAATATGTGAGGCACAATGCTTGCGTGTTCAGCAATATCCACACATGAAGTAGGCCTACCCATCTCATCCTGACATCTGTATATCACACATTGTCCGACCCGGCAGGAAAGGAAATACTTGCAATGACTTATGCCCCAACCCTCGTATATACAGCGATGGTTGTATGATAAACTGTTTTATTGCGGTGTCCATAGTTGTGTGTGTGTTTGTAATCGAAGTGAGGATTGGGATGGTGATGGTAATGGCCTTATGTTAGAAAGCAGCCAGGCATTTGTCTGGAGTAGAAATAGGAAACCACGGAAAACCATTTCTAGGATAGCCGAAGTGTGAATCGAACTTGGCTCTTCTCACGTTTGCCTCACGACGCTGGAGGTACCGCGTTCGAGCCCTCAGACCCGAATTAAATTTCTTGGCACAGCCGGGAATCTAACCCGGACCTCCATGGCTTCAGCCAAGGACGCTAGTCGCTACACCACGAACTGGTCAAATTTGGCATGAAAATCCAGGACTATTAAGGAAGTGCATATATCTGTCTTTCAAATAAACTTACATGATAAAAAACAACAAGGCAGCCACGCGAATTTCAAATATTGAAAATGACTTTCCTGGGGATCTAATCAACCGACAGTGGTGAAACTTGGCACAGCAAAGCTTTATTCAGTGCTTAGTATGTTGGCAGGTAATTTTGAATCATTTGTTTTCATAAGTTCGAGATAACGACTGTTCGATGTTTAAAACACGTGTTCTTGTTCTTATCTTTTTCAAGCGATCGAAGAGGAATTTCGTGGAATGAGTTGTTTTTTTCATTTGATGGCTTGGGCATCAATAGCATTTAGCTCCGTTCACCTGGGTGTGTGTGTAGAACTTGTATAATAACCTGATATTGTGGTGCCTGAATTAGCATGCCTGTTTGTAATTCAGTCGAGGATTGGGAAAGATAAGGCCGTGGCCTAAAGTTAGGCACTATACCGACATTTGTCTGTAGTAAAAGTGGGAAACCACGGAAATCCACTTCTAGGATGGCTTAGGTTGGAATCGAACTCACATTTTCGCAATTTTACCTCATGAGGCTGAGTTTACCCCATTGCGGCCTTCAGACCAGGATTTAACTTCTTGGCGGAGCCGGGAACCGAACCTCAACCTCAGGGGTGACAGCCAAGAATCCTAGTTACGGCGCCACGAAGTGAAATTCGAGAAAAGACAATTATAATAATAATCATCTAATGGAACTGAATTCTGTAGTTTACGTTTTGTAAGAATAATAGAAGTCGTATATGTGTGACTGTGCTTAAAATTACCCTCATTGCAGTAAGATTCCAGCCCTGTGGAAGGAGTCATAATTAATCAATACTGAAAATTATACATTCTAACGCGTGATTTTTTTTATTGTAGTGGTGGTGCTTGTTTTCAGGTGTGGAATACCAAGGTCATCTGGCCCAATATTTAGTTATGGTAACCCGAATTTTAGATTAAACGCATGTTTTATTCTGAATAGGAACATATCGTACTGATATTCTAATGAACCGGTATTTCAGAAAGGTGATAAACCAGTAGGCCTACAATGAACTGAACTTTCTGGTACACAAGTATTAGTGTGGTGCTCATGTATTACACCTAAGCCTCATCGTATAACTGTGGGTACATATTTCCCAGTACTGGAAGTGTGTTGATGTGAGTTATTTGACTAAGACAGACTTGTACAATAGTAAGATCATCTTGCTATCTTACACAAAAATATTCTTTTCTTGTCTGTAATGACTACAAAGTTTTGGCTTCAACACATGTACGAAAGCTTTTTTGGTCCATCTGACTGGCTGCGTGGCTCCGCGGTAACGTTCTCGCTTGCTGGGCCCTAGGTTGCAGGTTCGTATCCTGGCGAAGTCAGCTGGCATTTGAGGGTGCGCAAATGCGAGGAAGCCATGTCAGTAGATTTACTGGAAAGTTAAAGATCCCCTTCGGGGCAAAATTCCGGCACCCTGGCGTCTCTAAAAGCCACAGTAGTTAAAAGGGACGTAAAACCAATAACATTATTATTATTGATTATTCCACTCGGTTGCTGGATATTTTTGTGGGAGTGATTTTGAAAAATGGGACGGAAGTGGATCGGAACGATCGAGGTGGCACCAGGAGTGTAAGACGCACTGCCAACCAGATCGATCGATCCAGCTGAGAAACAATGAGCGCGCGGTGTCGGAAATTGATACCATAACGTACTCTCGGCTATGTGGAATATATATGATATACTGAACGGTAAACGCTCATGCGAACTCTGGTGTCAAGTCATTGAAACGAAGCACATGGTACATGTTCGAAGTCTTCGTATCAGTACTTAAATGGTAAAATGCCTTAATAACCAACATTGTAAGTAGTCAGCATTATCGGTATTATGTTTCTGCACAACGGCTATTCAAATATTAACCCACATAACGGTAATGCAGTCATCAATATAATATAATCGTTGTGGTTATACGAGAATTGAGCAAGCCTTCATGAACTATTGCTGAATACATTCTCTTTACTCACAAGAGGGCCTATTCATAAGGCATTTTAAACTCAATTTCACGCAGGAACATTATCGATACAAGCAAAATATAAATGAAACTTAATTCCGTAATGCAGTATTATTGGAACGTGGAAATAAGTAACCATTTTGTGCACAATATTTGCGTAGTCGAAATAACCGTGGGGTTACCGCCTATGACTGTGAATCTAGAGATCTCGGGTTCGAATCCCGGACGGGATGGATACTTTTGCTACCAGATTATCATTTTAAACGATATTTATCATATCAATATGACTCATTTTAACAGAATCCATATAAAATTACGTGTTGGTCTGTGAATGAAGAGGACCTGTTTTTAAGGAATTTAAGGTTATGAGCGGTGTCGAGTCTATTAATCTAGTTGATCCATATCGTATTCTTTATTTAGGCTAGTGCTGGTGGAAGCTTCAAATCATCTAATAAAATGAGTTCCGTATTATAAACTACAATATCTGTAAAACACTCCCTTTTACAATATATTAATATTTGTGCCAATAATAGTATAAAATACCGGTGTATCAACAATTTCACGTGAGGTTTCTTCAATGTCAGATGTTACACATCATATGCGACTACTGTAAGGCTCGTAATTTTTTATCCTTAGTCCATTACATGGAAAATCCATTCAATAGGTGGGAAAGTTTCAAAATGGAGAAAACCAGTAGAATATAAGAAAATAGGCCTATAATACTTAGGTCTTCACGTAACTACTCTACTTGTTTTTAAATTGACTCAACCTACATTATGTGATGGCACAGTATACACACGTACTAACGTACTAAGATATGTCAAGAGGATGAGGATTTGTTCATTCTAATGATTACCTAAGTATCTGCTGTCTACCCTCGAATTGGAACGACTTTATTTCACTCAGAATTTGTTTGCAATGTTTATATACAAGTTACCGAGGCACTTGTCAAGACGAAACAAAACGCGTTTACAACGATGCACAATATATTTCATGGGGCATGCTCTAGGACTGGTTGCAGAAGTCTATCAAATATTAGCCCTGTCGACCGAGAGCTTGGTGATGGGATTAGGTTCTCACGTGATTGTTCTGTGAATGCGGGTGGTTAGATGACTTTCAAAACTGCTTAAATGTTAGAGATTTGTATCAGAGTAAATTTACAGGCAACTAAAAGAACCCTTTCCGGACAGAATTCTGGCACTCTGGCATAGGTAAATGGAATATCGAATTAGAACATTATTATTATTATTATTATTATTATTATTATTATTATTATCATGACTGGAAAAGTCAATATTGATCATTGTTTGTAAAGAAGCCCTGGTTAACCACATTTCACTTGACACTTCATTGATTGCTGTTATGAAGCACTGCTGTGTAGTTTATTGGGAGCTTGTTAGTCTAGTCTGCAGTTGTTTTATAACGTTATTTACACTTGTTTATGTTACTGGTTTTTTCGTTTTTCTTTTGCGGAATTTTGTTGATTTAAAACAATGTAATTGTTACGAAGCTATCGCGGCCGTTACAGTTGAAGAAATAATTGTTGGCCTTGACTTCCTCCTTATTGTCATAACATGTTACGTATCAATATCGTTAAGGTATCTTGATAGTATATATAAGATAGCCTACGAATCAAGTTTATACCACCTACAAAATCAATTTGACCATTTTATGTGTTTGTAAATGTTCGTAAGCATCCGTACATTCAGAATCACAGACCATTTAAAGACCGTGTGTTTCTGTCAGTTGGAATGCAGCATAATTGGTGACAAAAGGTGAACATTATCTAAAATCTGTTCCCCCACGTAATTTTTTAATTATTTCTTGTTTAAATAATCATATTAGAAATTGTGTCAAATGTTAGGAAGATGAATCTAGTTCCAGGGGTGACATCAGTCATTTGACTAATATCGCGGTTTCAGAAAATTTAGTATAGATTTGAAATGTTGCAAATGAAGCTGCTACCTATTGCCTGTGTAATTTGATACCATAGCTATCAAATGTAAAGGTGGCACAATGTTGCAGTTCAGAAGCTATGCTTGTGTATTTTTAAATGAAGAGATGTACGATCGAAATAAACGTGTTATAAATGCGTGTATAGATTTGCTGAATTGAAAGGCGTGCGATAAAGTCATTATGGCTATGTACACGTCGTAAGCGCTATGTTGCAAAATCGTTTGTAAATACACTCGTTACCCCTCTCTTCCCCACTTTCGATTCTAAAGAACCTCCCGGTAAAGTGCCCTAAAAACGTGTGGTCTCCATTCTGTTCAAAGCACATCAGCTCATGACGTACCTGCTTCCATTGTGGAACACATCCCTCTAGATTACACTATTCTCTTACCGGTCTATGCTATTTATTCTTAAATGCCTTCAAATTATGAATCTCTCTTCTGGAATGTCAAAGAGACTACGGGCAACCCGTAAATTTTACATAAGTTACTTAAGTCATAAACATTTATCGTTATAAAGTGTGTCATATCGGAAAAAGGCCGTGGATCCTCCATCATGAAAGAACAACTGACTTCAATTTTCGTAAAGAAGTAAAATCTCAAGTACCTTGTAAGTCGACACCTGAAATGCGTGCAATAAATTGGCTTAAATATGAAATAAAGAAATATGAAATATAAAATAATTGAAATCCATAGTTTGCCATGAATCTCAAAGCTGATGACTGCACTCAACCCATGAATCGTGATCGTAACTAAACGATTCTACGCTGTAGTGAAAAGATGTCTTGATTTGAAAAAAATGAAAGCGATGTGAGAATTGTATAAGGTTGTTTTATTACTCATATTTTCGGGGGGCATTCTTTACTCTTACAGCGAAGCTATATGGGTAACATGGCAATCCGAAGTGTAAAATAGTACAGCTCTGAAATCATTCAAAAGGAAGAATAAATATTCTCTTTTCCTATTTTAGAGGCACCCAAATTCTGTTTGGCAACGGATCACCAAATGTTTTGTTGTTAATTCATTTTAGGGGCTTGGGACATCTGCGTCATCAGCCCCGTGTATTTGGATGTGTGTTGAACTTCTCTGACAAGCAGTATTTTTGTGATTACTGCAGTAGTGTGTGTAAATGTATCAGGAACAGGGGTGAAGTAGACGTCCCAGGACTGAAAGTAAGGTACTATTCCTACATTTGCTTGGAGGGAATTTTGATAAAATACGGGGAAACCACACTAAGGATAGCCACTGTCAGTGCTGGAAATCAAAGGTGTGATCTTCGGACTTGTTGCAGTTGCCCTCTAGGCATGGTGCACGACTTAACGATTATGGCTAAGCCGTGGGTCATCAGGTATTTTGCATTCAAAATGAAAAAAGCTGCCAATATAAATTAAGCAAAGAACTGTAAACAATTTACAAAATGAATTATACGTCGTTTTGCTTATACAGTATGTACTAGTACATCTAGAATTTATGTTAGCCGTTATAATTGAAGAGTTTGTATTCCAAAGCTCACTAGGGAAGATATTATTAATGTTGAGCTAATGCCTAAATCACAGCAATTATGTGGTTCCCTAAAAAGGCTATATTTTGTTATTTTCAAATGCCAAAATTTAACATTGTCCCCGTTTCGCTATGACGTGTCATATCGATTATGAAAGTATTTGAAGTTGGCTTGCAGAACATGTTGGATCCTGGGGAGATATTTCAGCAAGACAACGGCTGATGTGCAAGTTACGACATCGAACTGAATATGCCAAAATAAAGTCAGCCAGTAGCCAATAGACTTTATATTTGAACAATTACTGTAGTCGACTGTTAAAACATCCATACCAATCAAGACACTTATGCTGTATTTTACCACGTAGGTATTTTTATTACTTAACATGGAATAAGGATGGGGATTGCATGTGAACACCCGTCAAATGGCTGTGGAAGCTAGTTCAAACTAGAATAAAAGAGTGTTGTCGAGGCTAGTTAGGTCACTTGTTATGCTTGTGCCATTGCGCCTGCCTACGGGAAATTGCTGCAGGTGAGAGAATAGTTCCACTGTAGGTCTTGGCGAGTGATAGTAATACGTCATGTAATGACAAAGTACGTCAGGCGTATCGAGTCTAGTGTTCATTACGACCTGGAAACTTTATGACAGACTGTAATCAGACAAATGAGACTTAGATTCATGTGGACCTGAAAAAACTTAAGAAGCACAATTGTGAACAGTGAATGGAAAAGGTTTTTTTGGACCTGGAAAATGTTACTGCATGTGTACAGCGATGTCATATAGAGACTTTCAAAACGATTGTTGAGAATTATAACAATCGCTATTACTGTATATTAACAATTAGTGAGAGACGAACAATAGTTCTCACATATCATCCCATTAATCTTGCATCTGGCACTTAGGCAACGTGATTACTATAATAATGAATCCATACTTTGAAATTAAACGCACGAACGATTATCGTAAACTTGGGCGTAGGATGCGACATGTTAGTGTGACGCAGGCCGAATATCAGAGACTGTGAGAGAATTTCAGTTTGGAATAGCAATCATGAAACATTGGCGAAGTTAAAAAATAATCCAAATAAAAGACGGAGTTGCGACACGATGTTTTATAACCATACATACTCTATGTGCGCTGCGAAAATAAAGGCAAGAGTTCGTGATAAATCGTGAAGCGGGAGAAAGAAGACAATCTGCAGTTAATGAATGGATTTCTAGACACCAACAATACCGTAGTAGGAATAATGGAGACAGCTACTGAAGTACAGAGATTTCTGGATACTGGTGCCAATATTGCATGCCACGCTACCGGAAATGGAATTGGATCACGGATACACTGAGAAGGGAAATGAAGCCATTGAAAGAGAGGCATTGGATTGTGCAGGGAGGAGAGGGAGACCCAAACATATGTGGAGAAGATCAGTACACATGGAAGCAATGGAAGAAGACAAGACCTGAAGCGCGGTGAACAGGTTGGCTGTCAATTGGACCAGATGGAGATGCTTTGTTGATGCCCTACGAGGTACAACGGGAATTAAGTCAAGTCAGTCAACGCTGCCGTGGAAAGGGCGTATCGTCACGCAGGAATATGCAACTTGCGTCGAGATAGAAAGTGTCAGAGGTGGCCTGTTACATTATGAATTATACCGATGCATAATAAATTCTATTTTTTCGTAGAGAGTAAACCTATCTCTTTCCATCCGTAATTTTGTGTTAATGAATATGATTTAGTTAGGATCATCAGACTATAAACTTTGAATAATCTAATGTGGAGATAAATGAGTTATGTGAAGTAAAAATTGGTCGTCTATTGATAGGTCGAAACAACTCAGGAATATTTACGGCATATGTGAAAATAAGAGTGAGGAAATAATGAAGTTGTCACAAGCAATTAAGAGGATTAGTGATGCCATTGCAACCTTTATGAGATTCCTCGCGGTAGTATTTGCAAGGTTACAAAAAATAATTAAAATATTAGTTACCGCAATCTGCCGACATGGGATTAAAATAATTTAAGTGTTACAAGCCATTTTTCAGTGTTGCCTTAGTCAATTAAGGAAAGCTTTCCTAATAGTAGGCTATTCTTTACATTACTATACCAAACGCAAAACAACTGTGAACATGGCTCTTCCCGTAGCGCGAGTCCTGCTGAGCGCCGTTGCCGTGAAACGAGCGAGAGAAGACACGGCTCTACACTCGCATTAAACACACGACCTTCCCCCTGAACACAAAGCACACCGAATCTTAATGCATGTGCGAGATGGAGGGCCGACTAATCCTACGAATATCCATGCTTACAACGAAGTCCGCACATTCTTCCAATTGCAGTATGAGGCAGATATACACGTAAGATGTCACACAAAAGTTATTTATTCCTGTGTCCACCTCCTGGTGTAGGGACTAGCATTCTTGGCCGTCGCCCCCGAGGTCTGGGTTTGATTCCCAAATCTGCCCATAAATTTTATTCTGGTCTGCGGGCTGGATCGGGGTACACCCAGCCTCGTGAGGCAAAACTGAGAAGTGGTGAGAGTTTGATTCACACCTCAGCCATCCTGGAAGTAGTCTCCCTTTTCTACTCCAGGGTAAATGTCGGAATGATTCCTAACTTAAGGCCACAGCCAACTCCTTCCCAATCTTCCCCTGGTTTAAAAATACACACACTCTACTACAGACACCACAATAACACAAGTTATCAGACCATTTATATATATATATTTATATACATACAAGTGATTCTCGGTCAATGCATGTGAGATTTTTGAAATGAAATGCCATGTCCTTTGGTTCGGATTCCACGTAAAAAAGAGGCCCCGTGGCTCACAATTGCATGATTAACGGTCTCTTAATACTACAAGCTTCCTTTTTCACCTTTACACACACAAGTAGACGGGGCCAAATGACCAAGATGTCCAGCCCCTCAAATGAACCAACAACAACGTTATCCTTTTACGTGACCAAATCTACACCGCATGCCATTTCAAATAATATTGCTTGTGGACTCAATTTAGAGAAAAAATACAGAAAACAATATTCAGTAGGATGAGTGTTCGTTAATCGGGGACTACATTGTGGTGTAGTGGAGAAATTTAGTTCTGATCTCAAGGTTATAACGGGGTACACTATGCCTCGTGAGGTAAAACTGAGAAGAGGAGGGTTTCCTCGCCTCAATTACAAATACGTACACAATTGCAGACACCACAATAACACAGGTTGTCAGAGAAATTTGTGTTATCACGTACTTTTGTATTCAAAAGCTTCTTTAAAACGACATACAGACTGAAAATTACATTTCTTGCCTGGCTGTGTAAAACTGTTTGACTGTCACTCTGCTTGCTAAGGGACATTGTTATGAGTTCAAAACTTCATCGGACAGCACTTCTTAGATCTCCAGTACTCTAGTTTGTATGTCTTCGTCGAACCTAACTGTTACAACACCAAATCTTTCAAACTCTACATTATCCCTTCAGTTCAAGGGCAGATGTTATCTCCCGAACGGCTGGTCATAGCGTCACGGGGTTTGGACAGTGAGCTTCAAATGTTTAAGCTCTGTGGCATAGGATCATCAAAATAATTGAATAATCAATGATTTTCGTATGCGCAGAGAAAAAAAAGATTTCGTACGGCACAGCGAGCCGAGAGCGTTTAGTTATCTAGGCAACGCTGCGCTATTCTATTGGCTGGCGAGGATGAGCGAGCGAATCTGGCTCCTCACTCATGGTCACACTTGTTCTGTTTTTGGTATAGTAATGCATTCTTTTGTCGCTAACCTGAAAATAAGCCAAAGGGCGTCTGAAGGGTTTCCTAGCCAACGAACTAGCCTTTTTGTTGTGGAAGCTTGCAATAAAACGTGCTGTGAATTTGGTATTCATTTCCCATTAAAATCTACGCCCTATAGGCTATGTATTTATTTGGGTTATTAAAAAACAAGAAATATAATAAAACACAAAAATTAAACGCAACCTTAACATGTTTCGAACCCCGGCTACACGGGGGGAGCCATTAATCCAGATCACTCGACCAAAGTACCACATTAAGTTACACAGTCGATAATAGATACCGGATGTACCCTAATGTTTGGACATAAGGAATATCTCAAACATAGTATAACCTACAATACACCACGTTTCATTTTAACAAGCTTCTATAACGATCATTCAAATATACTCCTTGATAATAACACTTAGGAGGAAAGTAAGCTATAGAGAGTGGTTCACCAGCCCCCTATGTTCTTTTTGAGAAAGGCATCCAAACTAACGCGTATATCATAGTCATCCTAAAAACATTGGTATCTGCTCCTTTACGGATTTAGTACAACTTTACCGTTGTGTTCATGCTCGCGAATATAGTAGAAATCATTAGCGGCAGTGTTATTTCAATGACCTAAAATGGAGATGGAGGGCCAACTAACCCTACGAATATCCATGCTTACAACGAAGTCCGCACATTCTTCCAATTGTAGTATGAGGCAGATATACATATAAGATGTCACACAAAAGTTATTCATTCATGGTTCACCTCCTGATGTAGGGACTAGCATTCTTGGCCGTCGTCCCCATGATCCGGGTTTGATTCCCAAAACTGCCAATACATTTTATTCTGGTCTGAGGCCTGATTAAAACTATCACAGCTCCGAATAACAACACCTTACGTTTGGACACGAAATGTCTACAAATACATTCAATACGTGCCAGCAGTACACCATATATCTCAGTAGCTTGTCCGGCTCCGTGGCTAATAGGTTAGCGTCCTAGACTTTGGCACGAAGGGTCCCGGGTTCGATTCCCGGCCGGACCATGGGGAATTTAATCTCCTTTGGTTAATTCCTCTGGCTCGGGGACTGGGTGTTTGTGATGTCTTCAATGTACAAAGCAACCAAAAACTGAAAACAAATAAACAGAAAGAAGTAAAAAAGTGGCTAAGGTGGCTAAATCAAGCATTGCTGAAGTAAAATCAGGTAGCAGGTTCGAACCCCACTCTAGTACTTTTTTTGCTTAATGTCGTTTATAGTGGACGTATTATGGGTGCATATCTGCCTGTTCCAACGAGTGATTCTTTATTTGATCATGAAAAGGACCCTTTTTATCCGATGGTACGTATCCAGGTTGGACGACGACATAATGATCTGCAGAACGGAAGCAAGGTACTCTGTATATTCAGGGTAGCAAGTGTTCGAAATGTTGGTCACCTTGGTTTAAAGGAAATCCAGACTCACACAGGCCACCGCACGTGCCAAGTCATAGCCCTCTGTAACACCGGGTTGTAAACCATTCCTCATTCTTACGCTGTGTCAGGTCAAAGCCCTCTGTAACACCGGGATGTATACCAGTCCTCATTCTTACGTTTGACAAATATTAAAAAAGGATTAATTGATCTACTTATAAGAAATATCGCAGTGATTGAGTTCATTAGAATGTTGATATGATTTTTCTCACTAAAGATATGCTAAGAGAGAAACTGACGTTATTAGAAAAGAAAGCTGCTAAGTGAATGAACGCCTGCTGAATTAATTTTCAGTTAGTATTTTTTTAGATCAAAATTTGACAGAGCATTGGAAGACTTGAGCAGGAACAAAGCACCAGGCATATATGATATATCCATTGAGTTGCTACGCTGCATAGATGATGATGGTCTGATCAGGTTATTTCACTTGGTGTGTAGAATTTATGAGACAGGTGAGGTACCCTCTGATTTCAAGAAAAATGTTATCATCCCTATACCGAAGAAAGTGGGAGCTGACAGATGTGAAGATTACCGTACAATCAGCTTGATTACTCACGCTTCAAAGATCCTGACTAGATTAATTTACAAGAGGATGGAAAGCCAGATAGAAACGGAGTTGGATAAAGACCAGTTTGGTTTCAGGTGGAATGTAGGAACAAGGCTTGAAGCTTGTAGTTTTAACGTGACCGTTAATCTCGCGATCATGAGCCACGGGACCTACTTTTTACGTGGTATCCGAACCACAGGGCATGGCATTTCACTTCGAAAATCTCACATGCAGTGACCGGGAATTGAACCCGGTCCGCCTTGGTGAGAGGCATACAGCTTGACCGCTGCGCCACCACGCCCCTTGTAGGTACAAGGGAAGCTCTACTAAGTCTTAGGCTGATTTTGGAAGTTAGAATAAAGAAAGATAAGAGAACGTTCATGGCATTTGTAGACTTAGAAAAGGCTTTTGATAATGTTGATTGGGCTACATTATTTGACATTTTGAAAACGTTTGGAATCAAGTACAGGGATAGAAGGGTGATCTACAATCTATACTGAAACCAGACGGCTGAAGGACACGGGAGAGAAGCTGGTATTCAGAAAGGTGTAAAACAAGGCTGCAACTGTTATCACCCATAATTTTCAATCTTTACATTGAACAAGCAATGGAGGAAATTGGAGAAAACTTTAAAGTGGGAGTGAAGATTCAAGGAGAACTAATTTCAACCCTGAGATTTGCTGATGACATCGTCATCTTGGCCGATGCGTCTGAGGATTTGAATGGTATGGACTCTATTTTAGAACTCCGTCTTGAGGAAAGAATTCATGATGAAAATTAATAAATGTAAAACAAAAATATTGGAATTCAGCCGAAATAAATCAGAAACCTCTATGGACATCAAATTGGCATTTGATAAGCTAAAGGAAGTAGGAGACTTCTGTTACTTAGGCAGCTAAATAACCAGTGATTGACGAAGCAAAGAGGATATGAAAAGTATGTTAGCTCAGGCAAGGAAAGCATTTCTACAAAAAAGGAATCTGCTGACATCCAATACAGATTTAGGTATTAGGAAGTCATTTTTGAAAGCCTTTGTCTGGAGCGTGGCACTGTATGGAAGTGAAACTTGGACCGAGTACTTCCATGACCGAGACGATTCCTGTCTATGTAAGTTGTGGGGTATGCAATACTGCAGATACCACGAGATAACTTGTAAAAATCGGGGATCACCAATTGTGCTCTTTTGTGCAAGTGAGAGGTGACCGCACGCATGATTATTGTAGTTCATAAATCAAGATAATGCACAATTTGTGCGCTGTATCTTAAATAATACTATTTGTCAACACCTATCAGGTCAATCGAAACGCTTATTCATTCACCGAAAAAGTATTCATAGACGAGTTTTCATAGACGAGCATGCGAGTATTGCATAACAATAGAAGTTACCCGTACCATCTGCAGTAACACGAGCGACTCCATGGTCGGGCAACACTTTTCTGTGGGCATTCTCCAGCGTAACCAATGATGCAGCCATTGTCCTTTTTTGGTCAAGAGTCCGATTTTTAGATGACTGATGGTTTGATAAAAATGGCACTGTGGATTGGCACAAGATGTACCACTGGAGTGCAGAGAATCCCCTTTGGATAAGATAGGACACATTCCATATTCAACGGGGAGTAAATGACTGGTGTAAGATCGTGGGCTAATACCTTATCGTGCCATATGTCTTCGATTTCCATCTGATGGGAGCAGGCTTCCTTCATTTCCTTCAAAATGAACTCCTACCGTTGCTGGAGAACGTGCCACTTTACACCGATTACGAATATGTTTTCAACAGATTGGGGCTCCACCTCACGGATCAGTAAACGCCCAGAATCTTCTCCAGGCTTCCTAAACTAACAAATGGAGAGGAAGGGGAGCATCCGTTCCCTGACCCACTTGACCCGCCTGAACACCCGATCTTCTGCCACTTGACTTGATCCCGTGGGTTCCATTGCATAACAATAGCGGCATAAAGCGAGAAAGAAAAGTGAGCCATCCTCGGATTTGAGCCTGTATCCTGGTACTTTGGCATCGCAACATTAGCGACGCATGATTCAGCCACCTCAACTACGACGAGCTGTGGAGTATCACTGGCATGTATGGAATCTGTTCGGAATCATAAGAGATTATTTCTGTCTGAACGTAAGATTCCCAGATGTGATCACTTTGAATATTCATTATAATTTACGTCACTAAGATCCCATTGGCAATTATAATAATGGATTAATCATTCAACGGTAGAGTTGCAGTGAGGCAATATAACATCAGGTACCAATGATTTTAGGTTGGTTGTGACATACGAGTTCGTTGGGTTGGGTATCGCCAAAATAAAATAAAAATAAATAAATAATAATAACGTCCATATTGATCACCCAGTATATATGTATCACGTATATAACTGCGTATTTGTCTGGCTGCGTGGCTCAGCGGTAATGTTCTTGCTTGCTGTGCCCAAGGTTGCAGGATCGAATCCTAGCGCAGTCAGCTGGCATTTGAGGGTGCGCAAATGCGACGGAGTCGTGTCAGTAGATTTACTAGAGTTAAGTTACTCGAATCCCGGACAGGGCTCCAATTGAGTTTGTAGCTTAACGATTGTTCGTGGCTAGCATGCTAAGCTAGGTCCTCACAGGTTCTGCATAAGTCTGAGTGATATCTATTACCAATGAAGCGTAGAGTTCAACTTTGTTATTTATTGTTTCGACTAGTTACTAATACATTTGAAGTTATTTACAAGTGCCGAGGCATGAAGCCCGACTGCCAACCAGTTCAGTTGGTTAGTCTTAAGATTACTGAGTTACAAGAGACTGGAGCTCCGTTGAGTCCAGGGTTTTATTAGAACTAAAGAAGTCACAGGTCTGGGTGGGATACAGTACAATCGTACTGGCTAGTTACCAGGGTAGAGGGGGACGAATTGGAAGGGACTGCTGATGATCAGGGGTAGGGAACATACGTCACAGAAATATCTGGCTGGACTCGGCCAGGCACGAGGTTATGTCTCATCTGAACCCTGAGTTGTTATTGTAATTATACTGAGAAATTATTCATAGCTTGCCAGGCACGAGGTTATGTGTCATCTGGGCCTCGAGTTGTCATTGAATTTATACTGAGATATATACACAGCTCGACTCACTAGTATTGAGCAACTAACGTACATTCAGTCTGTTGTAACTAGGCTGACACTCATGCAGTAATAATAATAATTAATGATGATAATAATTGTTGAATACATAGAATAAGATGTGGTGGACTGTATAAAGAAATATATTTTACATTGTATGTACATGATTAAACACTGAACAAGTACAGTAGATATTACATGCGTGTGATGACACCATGTCCGGTAGCCACTGCTACCTGCTTGCAAGTGAGTCCTGCTTGACGCAGGTAAGAAAACAACCCTTCCTCTTAATGGGTCAACAACCCTCCAGCAGGGGGACCAACTGTCATTAGAGTATGTACAGTGCCAGAGTTGCCAACATACTCCTCCCCTTGAAATAGCAAATATTTCAAACAACTAAATATTGTCACTTTGTTCTATTAACTGGAATAAGAGTTAAAATAAACACTATGTACACAAAACATTTAAACACTTCACTTCTCTTCACTCAACAATGGGCAAAGTCTTGACACTGCTCTTTTCAAAAGAGCTCCGCTGGGTGTTTTGATGGTAACAACCCTCGTAATTCCGTCGGTTCCTGGATGCACTGCTGCGACACGGCCCATTTTCCAGTGAAGTGGAGGCACGCCCTCTTCCTTCAGAACAACCAGAGTGTCGATTTGTGGGGATTGTCCGGGCGACCGCCATTTAGAAAGCTGTTGGAGTTGTCCGAGGTATTCCTTGGACCATCGGCGCCAAAATTGCTGGAACATAGCCTGAAGCAGTTGCCAGCGCTTCAGTCTATTCAAGGGAGTCTGAGACACATCTTCTTCCACAGGAAGATGAAATGAGCCACCGATCAGGAAGTGGGATGGGGTTAATACTTCCGGATCATTGGGATCAGAGGATAGTGGGCAGAGGGGGCGCGAATTCAAAACTGCTTCTATCTGTACAAGCACTGTAGTCATTTCTTCAAACGACAATGCAGCGTTTCCTACTATTCTCTTAAGGTGATACTTAGCTGATTTAACTGCAGCCTCCCATAACCCTCCGAAATGAGGTGATCCAGGAGGACTAAAATGCCACTGAATCCCCTTATCTGTAGCAAAGCGTATGAGTAACTGCTTGGTATTCCTATCATTAAAGAATTTCTTTAGCTCACGTGATGCACCTACGAAATTAGTTGCGTTGTCAGTGAATATGTGGGTGCAAGTTCCTCGTCTAGCCATGAATCTTTTCAATGACGCTAAGAAGGCAGCTGTAGACAGGTCGCTTACAAGTTCAATATGTACAGCCTTTGTGGTAAAACAAACAAACATAGCTACATATGCTTTAATCCGAGCGCCCTTCCTGGAGGAAGGCCGTAAATATACTGGGCCACAGAAATCTATTCCTGAAGATGCAAATGGCCGACTGGGAACTACTCTCCTTTCAGGTAGCGATCCCATTATCGGTTGATACGGCCGAGACGAGAATTGAAAACACGTCTTACATCGATACACTGCTTTTCGAGCACCGTTCCTCCCACATAGAGGCCAGTATTGCTGTCGCATCATTGTCAATAAAGTCTGAGCTCCAGCATGAAGAAAAACAAAATGAAAATGATCAAATAACATTATTGTAATGCGATGATTGCCAGGTAATAAAATAGGATTTCTTCTGTTGACCGATAGTTTAGTATTTTGCAGACGGCCTCCTACCCGTAACAGACCCTGCTCATCCAAATACGGTGCTAATCCATGTAATTTGCTTCCCTAGGGCAGTGGCAAATTTTGTTTGAGAGCCTTTATGTCTTGTGAAAATTCAGAACCTTGCGCAATTTTACACCATAAATACTTAGCCTGCTCTAGTTCTACAGGATTAAGAGCACCTGTTTGTCTGTCTGTTTTAGTTTTAAGATTTTTGATAAATCTGAGCACGAGAGCTGTTATTCTAATCAGCTTGCTCCAGGAAGAGTATCTGTTAATCAGATTCGATCCAGGGGATTCTGTAGATGACACTAGAACAATTTTAGTTTTCCTAACTTCAGGTAATTCTTGAGAGCTATGCCTCTGCTGTGAAGGCCATTCGTCTTTATTATCTGAAAGTCAAGATGGTCCCGATAACCAAAATGATGAATTTAACAGCTTCTCCGCGGTAACTCCTCTCGAGAACTTATCTGCTGGGTTATGATGAGTAGAGACGTGCTGCCAACAATCAATATTTGTCAACTGTTGAATCTGCGACACTCGATTAGCGACGTATGTTTTCCACTGGTGTGGATGGCCCGAAATCCAAGCTAATGCTATTGTGGAGTCAGTCCAACAAAAACACTTGTCTTTAGTTACGTTTATGGATCTCATGACTCTTTCGACCAACTGAGCAAGTAATACAGCACTGCATAGTTCTAATCTTGGCAAAGTTACTGGGCCTAATGACGCAACGCGAGACTTAGAACACAATAAGTGAACTGTTATTTTACCATCTCCTGTCTGAGATCTCACATAAACACATGCGCCGTAAGCAATCTGAGATGCGTCACAAAATCCATGAATCTCATACTCCACAAATTCTACTGCCCTAACATGACGAGGCACTTTGAATTCCTTCAATTTAGCAATATCCTGCATATAACGAATCCATTTATTTTGAAGTTCTATTGTGAGAACGTCGTCCCAATTTAAGTTCATTTGCCACAGTTGCTGGACGAAAATCTTACCCTTAATTAATACTGGGGTCAGAAGCCCTAAGGGGTCAAATATTTTAGCCAGGTCTGATAGAATTATTCTTTTGTTTATCTGTGTCGAACTGAAATCACTTCTCAACTCAAACTGAAAAGTGTCTGTGATGGGTTTCCAAGATAGCCCCAACAACTTTAAGTCTTCACCTTCATCTACCTTAATAATGTACTTGGGATCTGTTTCGTGGTTAGAAATGCTCGATAGCACATTGGGCTCATTCGAACACCATTTTCTTAAGGTAAAACCCGCACTGGATAAAATATCTGAAACACACTTGTGAGTGGTTCTTAAGCCGTCAGTTGATTCACAACCTGTCATTAAATCGTCAACATAAAAATCCCACCGTATTACTTTCGAAGCTTCAGGAAATTCCTCCTTAGTGTCATTCGCCAATTGAGAGAGGCATCTTGTGGCCAGGAAGGGTGCACATGACGTGCCATATGTGACTGTTTTGAGACGATAATGTTTAAGCTCGTCCTTAGGGGACTCCCTCCACACGATACGCTGAAAGTAAGTATGTGCAGGTTCTATGAGGACCTGCCGATACATTTTTTCTATGTCAGCGGTCAATACATAGCGATGCATGCGAAATCTAGCCAATATTGAAAATAAATCATCTTGAACGATCGGTTCTACTAATAACAAATCATTGAGGGATAATACAGAATCGCACTTCGAGCTGCCATCAAAAATCCACGCGAGTTCGCGTTGTCAATGAATTACCCTTAAATACACAATGATGCGGAAGGTAGTACTGTAATGGTTTGTTTATCTCATTACTGGGAATTTCCTCCATATAATCCAGGTCAGTGTACTCTCTCATAAACTGTACGTACTCCGACTTGACTTGGGACTGCCTTTCAAAACGCTTCTCTAGGCTGTGAAACCGTCTAATTGCCTCATTAACATTGCTACCTAGCTGACTCGGGTTCTCTTTAAGGAGTAGTGGGACTATGAACCTACCCTGTGGATTCCTTCTGTGACCGTCAGTAAATAGCCTCTCACTAATCTCTTGCTCAGAATGTCCTTGGCCAAGCAGTGCTTTCCCCGGCTCATTGAATATCTTACCTGACACAAAGAGGCAGGAAGAACTGTTATCTGCGTGCTTTTCAGACAAACCAACACTACCTGCTGCTACCCAGCCAAGAGCCGTGTTGCGAAACAACGTTAGTTTGTTTGAGAGACTGTCGAGCTGAAATTGCTCTGCGCCGATAAGATCGTAAAAGAATTCTGCTCCAATGAGAATGTCTATGGTTGATGACACATTAAATTGAGGATCCGCAAGGTTTTCTAATATAAACTCAGGAACACTCCAATCTGTGATGTTGATATTTTTAGTGGGCAAGCACTGACCAGTAATTGAAGGTATTACGTGAAATGTCATGATTCGTTCAAAGGAACCGAACCGCGAAGAAATCTTTGTTCTTACCACCGACCCCACCTTGATGGTAGTGTTATGCAACCCATGTATCGGAATATCAGTCTTTGTCTTTAACAATCGTAATTGATGAGCTAATTCCCTAGTTATAAATTTGAGTTGCGAGCCGCTGTCTAACACAACCCGAGCATGACGGGGTTTTCCCTCTGAATTGTTGACATTCACTACTGCTGTCGACAACAATACTTGAGAGGAAACATCATTGTTGTGATTGTGCAATGAAACAGCATTACTACTATGTTGCTCATTAAGGGGGGACAATGAAGTATTATTGGACACAATACTCTTGTCTGAAGTCTGACTATTAATGGGGTTAGGTGACCCTTGGTCCCTGTGAAGCAAGGTGTTGTGTTTATCCTTGCACAGCTTACAACATGAACGAGTGCACTCGTTAGCGAAGTGATTTCCAGACAGGCAATTAACACAGAGCTTATGCTTCTTGATCTCCCGCCATCTGTCATAAACACCCGTAGAAGTGAATGTTCTGCATCTAAACATGGGATGTTCTTCCGTGCAAAGCGGGCATTTCTGATTTTTCTGTGAAAGGAAACAATTTTTTCCTGGGTTCGTGAATGGCCTCGGTTTGAAACCAGACGCATTCGGTTTAGATGAAACGCCTACCTGCTTCAGCTGTTATGTGCGATCACAATTCTTCGTTTCGATCGATTCCAATGCATTACATGTTTCGAGTAGAAATTTGTCCAGTGTCTGATACGATGGAAGATCAAAGGTTGGTAACGAGGTCTCCCATTTTTTTAAGGTTTCAGCGTCAAATCTGCTTGTTATTAAATGTATCAAAATGGCATCTAATTGTTCTTCACAAGACAGACCAAGCGCTGATAGCGACTGTATGTGCCTTCTGAAGCCGTCACACAAGTCCCTTAATACCTTGGAAGATTCTACTTCTATTTTGTTTATCTGAAGGACCGAATTAATGTGGGAGGAAACAATTGCTCGCCGGTTGTTGAACAGTTCATTTAACAGGTTCCATGCTATGTCGTAATTGGCTGCTGATATTTCTAAGGACTGTAAAACGTCTGCCGCCCTACCCGATAGCACTGATTTTAGGTACTGAAATTTCTGTATTTTTGACAGATTTGCATCTTCATGAATGAGATTCTTAAAGGTATCGGCAAAATTGGGCCATTCTAAATAATCACCTGCGAATTTTGGTAAACTTATTTGAGGCAGTTTAACTGAACGTGTTTGCGAACTGGAAGTTGATTCACCAATAGAATCACTTAGCGAAGTTACTGACTTGGAAATTGCACCATTTATGGATCTTATAAGACCAGATGTTTTGAAGTATTGCTCCTCAAAGTCGGAGTGATGAGATTCATGTTCTGCTTGAGATTTTCATTTTCATTTCATATTTATTCATCAGTGCCTTACACTGTATTTACATTACACTGAAGGGAGTCTCTGAAAAGAGCAAAGCCCCACTTCGCGTTCGGGATGCGTCAGAGCCCTCTTTCAAATCCTCTATTTGTGATTGAACTGTTTCATATTCTTCCCAGATTTTTGATAAGTGAGCCCGTCGATTTTCCAACTGATCTGTACGTCCTTAGATTGAGAATCTAATTTCTCTACGAAGCCTAGTATGCGAGATAAGCTAGCCTTTAACCTACCCCTTTTGCTACACAGTGATTTTATCTTTTGTTCCATTTTTCACTAGCAATTCCCAATAAACTGCTGAATGATATAAAATCACAATAGACCAAATGCATATACGTAAATGAATGACAAAACGAAAAGACAAATACCTAACATATACTGCTCAAAAAAATTAAAGCACCACTTTTTCAAAGGCCACCAAATTTTGAAAAGTTGACCTACAAGCTCGAAATCTCAGTATGACGTTTGTCCTGACGCCTACCAAGCATATGCTTCAGCACAACTGCCCAACTTGAGTAGTTTCGGGGTAGCACCCCGAAAACCAGCCCATTTTCGAAAACCGCAAATTGAAGTTTGCGAAAAACGCTGCAGGACTTGTCGCAGGTTGCCAAAGCAGTCGAAAATGAATGAGTCTTGCTCTTAAAGGTTCCACAAACACGTTGAAATCGTTACATTTGACGTTTGGGCATTTTCAACCCCCTTCATCATCCCCTAAACAAGGACTACCATTGGGGGCGTCTGAGAAGGTACCGGGTGTGTTTAACCACCTGAAAACCTGTACACCGTCCTGAGTTGCTGATTGCAGTAAGTTCTTAAGGCCTCCGGCAATGTCCACACCCCCTAACACCCTCAACTGGCTTGGGACCAAACCACCCCTTCTCGATTCACCCCTAAGGAAGGTTTTAATCGAGATGTTTATCAGTGCTGCCAATGGGGGGGGGGGGGGTCCTTCCCCTAACGTTTCAAAAAAGGAACTGTGCCTTTGTCACCACCCCTTCCCCTGCAACCCCCGTTTGTATGATTTTTCGAATCAGGACCTTTTTAAGGGCTGATACGACGTCTTAATCGCTGAAAGGGCTGTAAAGGTCCTTAGAAGTAGTGGTGACACGAAATCAACCCCTTCCGATCGATGATTGACATTCCGTCCCCCAAATTCGAAATTTTTGCACCCACAACCCTCCCTGTCTGGACGCATAATGCGTCATGGCAGAGTTTTCAGAGTTGGATGAAAATGAAGCTTATGGCCTGCAATGGAGCCCAAAACAGCAGGCTGGATAGAAATTCATCGGTAGGTTGGGAAACGGGACCAACATTTTTCAAAAAAGTGTACAGCCTACAATAAGTACGCCCATGCATAGGCAACCCACATCACGTCCGTGCGCGTGGGTTGCCTATGATCGGCAATAGGTTACAAAGTTTGGCAATGGGAGAAAAATGACGTGATGTGTTTCCCACCCTACCGATGAATTTCCATCCAAACTACTGTTTTGGGCTCCATTTCAGGCCATAAGCTTCATTTTGATCCAACTCTGAAAACTCTGCCATGACGCGTTACGCGTCCAGACAGGGAGGGTTGAGGGTGCAAAAATGTCAACTTTGGGGGATAGAATGTCAATCAAACATCGGAAGGGGTTGATTTCGTGTCACCACTACTTCTAAGGACCTTTACAGCCCTTTCAGCGATTAAGACCTCATTTCAGCCCTTAAAAAGGGCCTGATTCGAAAAATCATACAAAAGAGGGTAGCAAGGGAAGGGGTGGCGACACAGGCGCAGGTCCTCTTTTGAAACGTTAGGGGAAGACCCCCCCATTAGCAGCACTGATAAAAATCTCGATTTAAACCTTCCTTAGGGGTGAATCAAGACGGGGTGGTTTGGTCCCTTGCCAGTTGAGGGTGTTAAGAGGGGTGAACATTGCCGGAGGCCTTAAGAACTTACTGCAATCAGCAATTTAGGACGGTGTGCAGGTTTTCAGGTGGTTAAACACATCCGGTACCATCTCAGGCGCCCCCAATGGTAGTCCATGTTTAGGGGATGATGAAGGGGGTTGAAAATGCCCAAACGTCAAATGTAACGATTTCAACGTGTTCGTGGAACCTTAAGAGCAAGACTCATTCATTTTCGACTGCTTTGGCAACCTGCGACAAGTCCTACAGCGTTTTTCGCAAACTTCAATTTACGGTTTTCAAAAATGGGCTGGTTTTGGGGGCGCTATCCCGAAACTACACAAGTTGGGGAGTTGTGCTGAAGCATGTGCTTGGTAGGCGTCGGGGCAAACGTCATACTGATATTTCGACCTTGTGCAGTCAACTTTCCAAATTTGGTGGCCTTTGAAAAAAGTGGTGCTTTATTTTTTTTGAGCAGTATATTTACATAATACAAAGATGAACTCCTGGTTTTGTTTCAAAGAGTTGCGGGAAAACTGCGTACAAATAACATACAGTTTTACGGGCGAAATCATGTGTGATCACTAGCAATACCAATACATTGCAAGTACAAACGTACAGTTTTGAATGGAGAAACAAAGGAATGCATATGAGTCACAAGGAATAATTAACGATGATCGGTGACTTACCAAGACGATGAATTCTGTTGTCCAGTAGTCGCCATGCTGGTAACCACCCACGCCATTTGTGAGAAGCCATGCTGTCTTTGGATCACACGAGTTCAATTTTCACTGTTTTCCTTGCCATATAATCGTGCCCGAAGGACCAAAACTTATGTCGAATACATAGAATAAGATGTGGTGGACTGTATAAAGAAATATATTTTACATTGTATGTACATGATTAAACACTGAACAAGTACAGTAGATATTACATGCGTGTGATGACACCATGTCCGGTAGCCACTGCTACCTGCTTGCAAGTGAGTCCTGCTTGACGCAGGTAAGAAAACAACCCTTCCTCTTAATGGGTCAACAACCCTCCAGCAGAGGGACCAACTGTCATTAGAGTATGTACAGTGCCAGAATTGCCAACAATAATAATGTAGCTTTAAGAAGCTGAATCCATTAATATTGGTGGTCGAGGGTTCTATTCCCGACGAGGGATATTGCTCCTCCCCCCTTACTTTAACGTTACTGTCCTCAGTAACATTTAATTTTTTTATTTCAATTTTTTTTACAGATTTACATAATGTATACAGTCTTTTCCTGAACATGATTATAACAATACCTGTTATTAATATCACAAGGATGACATTGGTAGATACGAATATTTTTGTACCAATAGAAGTTATAGGTATTGGTTTTAAGTCCAGTTTCAATTTCTTTACATTTAAATGGGAAATATGAAACTTAATTTCATTCTGAATTGCGGGTTCATTCTGAATATTTAGGGATGGGAAAGTATGAATGTAATTGGTAGGTTTTTGTTGTAAAGTTGTTACCATACTGGAAATATGACAAGAATCATTAGAATAAATTACATGTGGTCCTGAAATCTGGATGGATTTCTGGGATTCGGGAGACGTTTGTAGAATTACCTCTGGATCCTTAGTAAGGAACATAATGTGTTCCTTGTTTAGTGGTCTAAATATTTTTACATTATTATTTACAGAAGCAAATTCAAATCCTGCAGTCTTTGTTAAATTACAATTTGTGATTCTGGGGTTATAATATAAACACACGTAAGTTTGAGTGTTCTTAATGCATGGTACAGTGGACCATTTCAAAATTTGACCTTGTAGGCAATAATTTTCTGATGGCATAAGTATAATATTATTAATGGTGGGTATAGGGGTTACATCATATAATTTATATTGGTTTCCATCCGTGATTGGCATGGAGAGAATTATAATTATTTCTTCGTTCAGCATGAGGACTTGAGTCTTTGACTATTTCAGGTTTTCATACTGATGATATTGAACAGTATGAATCATACTCCGTGTAGGGTGATTGATTATTTTAAGTAAGTGTTTGTTCAAATCTTATTGAAGGGTTTTCTGCGTTACTATCATAACGTATCGTGTGCATTTCTTGAACGGTTTCTCTTCAAGAATCTTAGGGACATTGCCATATTTTAAGATAATTTGATTTCGGTTTTGGTTCAAATTACGCTCGGATGTTTTCAGTGTGAAGATAGGATCTTCCTGAATCGAGTGTATGGTTTCATTATCAATTTCGTCTTGATATTTGGCATCGCCGGGGACGGCTACATTCGAGATTGTTTCGTCGTTCACATTCACTTGAATTCTGGAAAGTGTATCTGCAACGTGATTGGTCTTTCCTTTGTCAAAATCAGATTCTCCTAGTTTTGTGCGGGGATATTCTTGAATGTCACCGTATGTGATGGAGTTCATTTCCAGTGGCTCAACTAAAATCGTTTTTTCAAACTCTCGTTTTAGTTGTGTTTCTGTGAGGTATATGACCTGGTGGGTTTTGTCATCTAAGAGATACATTTAGGGGTAGATGACCTCGTAGTTCCGCCCCTTAAAACAACAATAAAAAAGAGATACATTTCACCATATTTAAAATTTAGAACATACTCATCTCATTTCTCGATGTTGATGTGAATCGCAGTGATAGTTGTATCGACTGCGGGTTGAAAATGATTCACTTGCTTATTACTCGAGTGAAAATGGAATGGTATGACTTTGTTGGCTAGTGTAACTAGGATCGATTCATAATCTATCTTGACAAAATCAGCTGCGCCAATTAGCGCATCGAAATAATCACGCCATTGCATGACTCGAAAGTCTATGGGAGTGTCAATTTCATATTCTGCAAAGATAGGGAATTGTATATTTTCTTCGTCTATCATTTCCGAATAAACTGATTGTATGCAGAACGGTTCTTGGAACAAATATTCTGCAAAGTGTTCGTGTGTGACTGTCGGATTCATTATAGAATTACAAGCACCACTGTCTAATAACATTTTAAAACCAAATAGAGTGATGAATGGTAATTTTGGAGCATTTCTTATATTATTTAAGTCATCGCTTGAGAGGACTGAGCCAAGAGAAAATCCTGACTTTGTTCGTGATCTTCATTGAATGAGTAAGGGGCTGGGTGGACTGTGTCGCATTAGAACTCGTGCTCGTGCGGTTGTGTTTCTTCAAATTATTTGACGACTGTGGCTCCTGAAAGTATTCTGGAGGTACATACACAATCGTTGGTATCTTCTGCGTGCGCATTTACATTCCCTTGGATGGTGCATAAACCAGACATAGGTTTTGGATAATTTTGGTTATTAGGTGTGAAACGTCTGCCTATGATATTTGGCGTAGGGTAAGGTCGATTCACAGGTTTAGAGGGTTGTTGGTTCTGTGGTTTGAAAGTCGATGGGTTCGGACCTTGAAAGGGTCTGAAGTTCGGTAGTGGGTTAGGATTCATGATTGTTGATTAGATTGGTTGATGAAAGGTCGTGGTTGAGGAGAGTAGTTGCTTTGTGGCCTTTGATATGCAAATGGGTTGTGGGCAGTATAGCTTAGTGGTTGTGTCGCTTGACTGAATCTGTTAGGTGGTGACTGTATGAATGGTCTATGATTGGCATGTTCATTTGGAGGATGTTTCGGTGTCCCTCTCAATTGATCCATGTAATTCTCGTGTGCTCGGTCATTATCGTAAGTCCTGCAATGTCTCAGTGCGTAACTTAAGACCGTGACTTGGGCATAGCGCAGATATGCTCGGTACGGCTCTAAGATTCCGGCTTTGAAGGTGTTTAAACTCAGATCGTCTAGCTCTCTTAGATTGAGTTCTAAAATCCGATCCCTGTAGTTTAATTTGCATAAACTTTTACTTTAAAGGACTAGAGCGTCTATTCTGTCGTGATAATCTGGAAGCTTCTCTTTTGGAAGCAGTTAGAAATTTATTCAACGAACAGTCTTTCATTCCTAACGTCACCAAATTTCCTGATTAATTTTTCTTTAAATTTCTCATAACTAGAGTTAGCATCCAGATCTGAAATACTACTGGCTTCTCCTTTTAGTTTCGATTTGACAACATTAAATAAAAAATCATTAATGATGTCAGCGCTGGGAACTGCGTTGGGAACTGCATTGGCTCTCCTGAGTGTATTTAAGAAACTATTTCATCTCGCAAGGAAGTAGTCTAGACTGCAAGACGTATTTCCATTAAATTCAGAGAGCAATTGAATTTGAGCGTACTCGAATTTTGATAGCAATTCTGTCTCAGGCATTGTGATTTATTATAATTAATTAATTAATTAATAGACTAGTTAATTGAATAATTGAAAATTATTAATTAATTTATTATTATTATTATTTGAAAATTATTTAATTCAAAAGAACAATGACGTATGAAAATACCGTTTAGTTTTTCACAAATTCACTTTCTTTTGAAAAGAAAATAGTTTTAATTATTATTTTTATTATTATTATTATTATTTGAAATTTATTTTATTATTATTTCAACTGAAATGAGAATTACTCATTCACTTGAACGACTAATTATTATTGCTCTTGTATAAGTTAAGAATGAACCATGCTGTTGGTAACAATATTCAGGCAGGACAATAAGGTATTTCAAATGAGGTGCCTAGAATCAAAACCCTCCAAATCCATTCCTTCACTTTTTTGGCAAAGTGGAAAAACTGTCACAAACGAGCCAATACCCAAAAAGAAATATTTTTTTCACTAAAAATGGAATTAATTATTTTTAAAAACTGTGACGAAGTACGAACCTGATCCCCGAGATAGCTAAAAATGTATGTAGAAAAATATAAAGCAATAATTCGGATTTGTCGGGGTTTGTAACTAAGAGTTGGATTTGGCAGGTGTTGATACCAGAGAGCCCTAATACATTTGAAGTTGCGAGAAGAGATTGTAGAAACTGCGGAAGCTTTATTAAGAAATTAATATTTTGAATGAAAGTTAACTAAATATAGGTTATAAAATTAAAAAATCGTATAATTTTTGTGTTTTGTTGTTGTTGTTGTTGTTATTGTTGTTTTAAGGGGTGGTTTTTGTGTTTTATTAGAATAAACAGAAAAAAAATAATATTACCCATTCAAGATTTTATTGCCGCTGAGCGTGGCTATGCCAGCGTTTATGTTTACTGTAGCATGAGCTCTGCGGGGCGAAGCGGAGGACTCAGCGATGACAGAGTGCAATCTGCACATAGGTCACATTGCATTGCGTCAGATAAGCGTCACAGGTGCTCATGTCACCATGGACAGTTAAATGATGACTGGGGGGTACTGGAGCAGAGTCATATCACACACGCACAACTGTACCTGTCAACGAAGCAGGCTGACGTGTGACACAAGGACCTAAAGAGTAGTTCCCATCTCCACCGCCGGCAATCAATTCGCGAAAGGGTAATAATACTGTACAGTAAATAACCCCTGGCACTACAGCCCGTGAAGGGCCCAATCCCCAGCCATTTGGCCTGCAGATATTGGGGTGACGCATGACCAGCGCATCGGGTCCCCTCGGCCGTTAATCTTGGTGGTCGTGATCGGGGCGTTGCCTCACTGTCAGTTACTCAATTGTCCTCACGAGGCCGAGTGCACCCCGTTCCAGCCCTCACGTCAGTTTCCAAAATCCCTGACGGAGCCGGGAATCGAACCCGGGGCCTCCGGGTGAGAGGCAGGCACGCTACTCCAACACCACGGGGCCGGCAATACTGTATCCTACAGTACTGAACAATAATAATAAGGAAATGCGTCAAATTAAATTCATATTCAATTACTATGATCCAGGCCCTTAGAGACAAAACTATCGTCATTCAACTACTAAATCACATTCTTTACTGGAAGTTATAGCTACACAATATCTGTTTCTACCTCATCCTCAATAGTAGTTTCTCAATCATCATCATTCTCTTCGTGTTCGCCACGACGTTCCAGAATGCAATAAAACTGCAGTTCTTCATTTTCCCTCCAGCTTTCTCCAAAATGCTTCGAAAGCATTCTCGAAACATCTTTCACTTCTTGTGCCTGAAGGACAATCCCTCTGTTTATATCTTCTGGCTTTACGTGAGTCATATCAAACTGAGGTTTCGTTACACGTTTATGTTCGCAAATGTTAGTTCTGTGGAAAGCATCACCCAGACAAAAATGTTATTGTTCTTCTTGTTCTTTGTCAAAATTATCCAAAACAAATTATTATTATTATCAGAAAGTATAACAACATAAACCATTCTAATCACGTCAGGCAGAGGTACATTCTCTGACTATAAAGCACGTAGGTAAAGAGTAAACATTTCGCAAAGCATCATGGAAGGTAAGATGGCGGAATGGGTTCTCCTATTAGCTGATGTGGATGTGGCGGGTTTTGTGACCAAAAATGGCGAAACTGTCGTTGGACTTGGCGGATATTGCAACTAAGCCTCAACTTTGACTTCGTTTTACAGTAGGGGTAGCGGGCTTTGTAACAAAATAATAGTTTTAATGAATTCAGCGCAGCAAAAGCTATATGAAACAACGCCTATCTCAATTTTCATAAAATATGGATTTGGCGGGTTTTGATTCTAGGCGCCTCAAATGTAACTTACAGGCATGAAATGATTATCAGTTTGGACTGCATCTTCCGGTCTGCGTAGTCGGTTGGTCTTCCTTCTGCAATGTCGAGCTATCGTAAGGCCCCATTTCGGAGTTGTCGGTGCGCACGTACAGCAGCATCGGATGGCGATAGACTGTAGTCGACAGGCGCTGCTTGGAGCGTTGGCTTCTTGGAGCTTTATCGACTTACTTCCTCTCGTTCCGTAGTCGGTTGGTTCTCTTCGACGTCGTCGAGCAATCGAAAGGCGCTGCTTGTAGTTTTGGCTTCTTGGAGCGTTGTCGGTGTACTCGAACGGCGATGGCGGTTGGTTGCTGTCGAAAGGCGCTTCTGGAGCGATGTCGGCTAGCTCCCTTCCTTCAAGCTAGCGTAGTCAGTTGTGGTCGAAAGGCCTCCAGTGAGGTCGTCAGTTCCACTCCTAACTTGCTGGCTGGTTCAAATGAAATAGATTACATCAGAAGTTTTCGGGAAGATAACTGGCTTTGTTCGACGAGTGACGAAAGGCGATTATGGATCGTTTTCTGAACACTTCATCCAACTAGCACGTAGATCTAGTTGCGATCATATATTTATCCCGGACGGCAGGCCCCCAGTTAAGTTACTCGAATCCCGGACAGGACTTCAATTGAGTTTGTAGCTAAACGATTGTTCGTGGCTAGCATGCTAAGCTAGGTCCTCGCAGGTTCACCACTAGTCTCAGTGATATCTATTACAAATGAAGCTAAGAGTTCAACTTTGTTATTTATTGTTTCGACTAGTTACTAATACATTTGAAGTTATTTACAAGTGCCGAGGTATGAAGTCTTAAGATTACAAGAGACTGGAGCTCTATGGAGTCCAGGGTTTTATTAGAATTAAAGAAGTCAGATGTCAATCCCTCTGGGTGGGATACAGTACAATCTTACTGGCTAGTTACCAAGGTAGTAGGGGACATATGTGGAAGGGACTGATGATGGTCAGGAGTAGGGAACTTATGTCACGGAAATATCTGGCTGGACCCTGCCAGGCACGAGGTTATGTCTCATCTGAACCCTGAGTTGTTATTGTAATTATACTGAGAAATTATATATAGCTTGCCAGGCACGAGGTTATGTGTCATCTGGACCTCGAGTTGTTATTGAATTTATACTGAGAATTATACACAGCTCGACTCACTAGTATAGAGCAACTAACATACTAACTGTCTGTTGTAACTAGGCTGGCACTCTTGCAGTAATAATAATAATTAATGTTTATAATAATAATGTAGCTTTTAAAAGCTGAATCTATTAATATTGGTAGTCGAGGGTTATATTCCCGACGAGGGATATAACTCTAGCACGTAAAATATCCTCTAAGGGGAAAAATTCCGTTCCCCCGGCGGCATCTCTAAAAGGCTCAGTAATTAAAAGAGGCATAAAACCAATATTATTACAACTGCATATTTTGACGTTCTCGCATGATTTCTTATATATATATTTGACTTTAAAAAGTAATTTACCCGCAGATGTCCAATATCGCTATGATGTATTCGTCGTAATTCTTGGTGTTATCTACACTTCTGTTGTCTGTTGTCGACTTCTGATGCAAAGCATCACACTCATTAATTTCACAAGAAGTGCACTGGTATAGATTGTTACAGTGTTCAGAAACTGAAGTAAAAATTTCAAAGAATAGTTGTTTCATTTAGGGTCACGGGTCAACCTGGTCATCTCAGCCATGCACTTGGGTGAATATCGAATCGATCTGATAATCTATCATATTGAGGTGTATTGTACATGCCAGTGTGGATACTCGTAATTATGGATAGGGTTGAGAAGAAGGTGACTGTGGGCGGAGGGGATGAAATAATCGTATATCATTCTCCCCTACAGACACATACCCCTTCCACTCCAGTACACCATACCCTGAATTCGATTAGTCACGATTTATGTGAGAATGTGTGTACAGGGCAATCTACGGAATTGTGTTTTACAATATAAATATAAATATTTAGATATAGGCTAATTCAAGTTATCTTTATTGCATATAAATACTCTTAGTGAATAGATGCAATTTTCAGCTTTTATTCCGTGGTCACTGAACTCTGGTAGAGATTTAAATCGCCGAGAAGGGCAAGGATTCCTACTAATTTGATTTTGACCCAAAATACAAACTTTCACGATTTCTGTAGATGAAAATAGAAAAGCATTTTTATATACAGTGAATTCTAATACAATTATATTAACGAAGCCCAGCAACCTAGCTGAGTGCGTTAAATGACACTCCTTAACTGCAATGAGGAGATGTAGTACGGAGATCCTAAGTTTCATTTCTGGCACTGTCAGTGGCTACCCTGAGTGAGGTTTATCCTCGGGTTTTTTTCATGCGCACTCCATGTAAATTCCAGAATGGTACTTGATTTCAAGTTCAAAGACACCTCAGTCATATACTATAGTATAAAAAATTATATAAAATACTAGTCACGAAAATAATGCAGGTTATAAAAATCGTACACATCGAAGTATATGGGCCTGAAGACCAAAGAAGTCCTAAGCACCTACTGTACTTGAAACAAAAATGACAAATTTAGCGATGTATCAAGAATCATTTATTCCACACTCCATGAAATGAATTGCCTACACGCTTAAATGTTTGTCCTGTATAGCCGTAGCATTTGTGATGAGAAGTGTAGCTATGCCCAAAAACAGTTTCATTTAACAAACGTATTGTAGGTAAGAGTTCATTTTTCTTAAATAGTTTTTTTTATAACTTACGAGAGGACAAACTGTGATGAGCACTTGTGAAGGAAGTTACTAGAAATTGTCTTTCATCTCTTCCATCTGCTCAATTAGATGTAGTTTACTTAAGTGGAAACGAGAAATGATAACTTGAGTGACTTCTTTCCAATGATGGCTGAGCAAGAGCTTTCTTCTCTGTGACAAAAGGAAGTCAGTTGCTACAGTAACATTACAAAATGAATTTCAAGATCTATCTCAGGGGAACGACAAGGAAAGTTATGAAGGCTAGAAGGCTCAGATGTGTTTATTTCAGTGAAATGAACAAATAGACGTGTTTCAAGACGAGGGAAGAAATTATGTGTAGCATACAGCACCTAGTGTACGTGCCAAGGGTCATGGGGTGTTCGTCGCCAAATCCCCTAGAGTCGTATGATTAGGGCGGGGATCACGTCGCAGATCCGGTCATCTCTGTAGGAGCTAATTACACTGCGGCATAACTGTGCGGATAAGAGCCTAATTAACTGCACGAAACTCCATTAATAAATGCAACGAAATTGGAGTACCTCCTCCCTTATACACTAGTCACTCGGCCCACCCATCACCTTCTCCTGCTTCGTCATTACCTCATTTCTCATACTAGATATGATCTAATAGATGAACTCGTTAACGAGGCTTTCGATCTACATAGTCTCGTCTACAGGAATATTTTGTTTCCTGCCATCTGAACTTTTTGCTTTATTTCGAAAGACATGACTCATTTAGGCTACAACACCATTCGGCAGAATTTAAACCATAGTGGGTACTGTGTCTTCCTAGCTTCCTTTTTCCGAGAATCAGAATTACATGATAGTGGACCACCTTGCGGCGTGGTGGCTAGCCTTCTTGGCCGTTACTCTTGAGGCCCGATTTTTATTACCGGCTCTGCCAAGAAATTTAATTCTAGTCTGAGAGTCTCAACCATCCTGTAAATGTCTTTCTGTGGTTTCCTATTTCTATTCCAGACAAATTGTTATTATTATAATTTATTTACTATAAATCAAACAGAAATATGGAAGGCCTAGTGAAAAAGGGCAAGCCCCATATGCATATTACAGGTTTCACTGGCACAATTTACACCTACATTTGGTTTTGCAATATTTACATGTTTTACAAAGATATTTGCATTATTAACATATTTAGAATATTAACATAGTTCACTCACTCTTTCACGCACGCAATTTCATCACCTCAACCATTCCATACATTCATTAATTCGGGGAGACAATCAATCAGTCATACAGAAGTTTATTTATAAAATGAGCCTATTTATGTACGGCCTGAATTTCCGAAGAGACAAGATCTTGGCATCCCCTGGCAGTGCGTTCCATAACCGCGCAGAACGCCCGTACAGACCTGTCTGGTAGGCATTGCTACGAGCGAAGGGCGGAACGAGAGTTACACCTCGTCCTCTCCGAACTGAGCGATAAGCCAATGACAGTCGGCAAAAGGGTGTAACCGTTTCATCCAGACACCATGTATTATGCTTGGATTGAGTGGGATGTAACATCTCAGGTGATCTGATATCCAATTTATTATTTTGCACATGATTATTATTATTAATATATTATATTTGATTATTATTATTATTATTATTATTATTATTATTATTATATAAATCTATTCGGAAGTCCATATCAAAAGAGGTATCGTTATGTAAGAACATTATTACTATTATTATTAGTTCTGATTCAATGATCATATAGTATCTTATTTAAAATTAAAGAGGTAATCATTACGATGGCTCGAGGTAATGCATTGGTGATGGGGATATAATTTTTTAATTTGAACGAGACTGGTAGGCGAGAGACTGGCGGGCTGTAGCAAGCAAACACAGCGGGGTGGCGTCTTGAAATTCGTTGGGGAAACATCAACCGTTGACCAGGTTCCAAGAAATAGGTTGGGGGAAGCCACCGGACTAGGTCAACCGCCACGCGACTAGGACCTGAACACAAAGGTCGCTGACGTCAGAGATCGAGTCGGGAGATTTGAAACCTGTGAAGTTGAACTTGGCGCTGGAGAACTCACGGATCCGCGTGATCTGTTGGAGCCAACTGGAAGGCAGGTAGATCATCTGGAACAGACGAGAAGGAGGGAGATGGACCGTGATTGGGTCCCCATCAAGATATCCTGTCGCACGTGGTGGGAACTTTGAATATGCTATAAAAACTGATACTGAGTGATCTTAACCCCTCATTATTCTTCCTCAGAAATTAACGAGTTAGCTAACGTCGGCACGGTGGTCATTCATGGCACCGATTGCTATAAATTGGATCCGGATGAAAGACACCATCTTATCTAAATCTGCGGTGATAATGTCTTGATCTGGTCGTTATTCACGAACTGAGATTTCAGGAAACAGATTTCCATCTCAGCCAATTCCTAACAGGTGACACATTTTGTCTCTGTTAGATAAATTATCAACGAACATATACTTAATCACCAGCACGTGGAAGGATGTGCCTCAGCTCAGCGGACCAGCGCAACATCGCCATGAGGATGAAAGAGATCCTACATTCAAAACCGGTGAGCCGGCAGATCGAACTAACTCAGAGTCTCATTTTCAGAAATTAACGGCGTGTAACTTCAAGCCTCTTTAACTAACGTAACTTTTCTTAGAATCACCGTCCACATTTGTATCGACGCCGAGCCTTTAGAACCTCGGTAAATTCAGAAAACTTATTACTATTATAATTGTTATCATTTGCATAGTACGTTGCTTCTTTAAATTGATTAAATCCTATATTTATCACATGCACTCTCTATCATTTCTAATAGTTACAAGTAGATTTAAGTTACTTCTGATTCCTTAAACAAGTACCATCCCGGTTAGATGACGGAGTCTCGACACGCCTTGAGAAGAAGAGATCTCTGATGCTCTAAAGAAAGTGTTTAATGGTTATATTTTTGGTCATCTATATCATGATCATGACGCCCAACAAACAATTCATTTATTCATGTTTAAAACAATTTAATTAATTTAACTTCACTAAGGCCTACATATCATACAGTTCATCAGTCACTATTGAATGGAAGTTGGTGCGGTTTGTCTTCACTCCCGGCAGTAAAGCAGCTACAAGGGGTCAATATTAATCGCACTTGAGAGGGATTTTTTTGAGATAAATCAAATCAGTTTGTTTGGCTGTTGCCTCTATAGATGGAAATTTTGAGAAAGGGGAAGGGGAATGACGAGCAATTAGCCTCTCTGTACGGCGCTGTACCGTGACCACCGAGAGACAAGGCCAGTTCACTGGGTGACGAAATGCTTGTGACGTCACGTAGCGTGGATCCAGCTATTTTCGTAATTTCTCTCCCTTCACTCCCGGTAACGGTTTATTCGCCCTGCGCTAGGCATTGGAGTGGTCAGTTGAGCAGTGTGGTCTTCCATGTTCGACATTGCTCGTGTGGTGATTTTGGGTTACCAATATTTGCGTTATACTACAGTACTAGAGGAATATTCTGTGTCGTAGTTCGTGAGGTGGAATAGTTGTGAGATAATACTACATAGTTGTTGTGTGCCGAACTGCAACAGCAACTATAGGAATGGACTGAAAGTGGCACTGTTTTCCTTCATAAAGGAATATGAACTTCGGCAGAAATGGATTCGAGGGTTCAAGAGTGATTTTGATTGATATTATTATTTATTATTAAAGTCAGTTAGTTATTGTTGTTTTAAGGGGTGGAACTACGAGTTCATCTGCCCCTTTATTATATTATATTATATTACTTTATATTATAATATTAATATTATTCTCCCCTATATCAGTCATTAATATTCATAGGCTACATGTAATTCATTTCAGGAAAGTCTCGTAATATACGGTATATAGTTACCTCGCCTAATCTAATTGGCTGCGAGGCTCAACGGTAACGTGGCTGCTGTGACCAAGGTTAAAGGATCGAATCCTGGCGCAGTCAGCTGGCAATTGAAGATGCGCAAATTCGAGGGAGCCGTGTCAGTAGATTAACTGGGACGTTCAAGATCCCCTTCGGGGAAAATTCCGGCACCCCGGCATCTCTAAAATCCGTATTAGTTAAAAGGGACGTAACACCAATAACATTAGGCTATTGGTATTAACCTAATTGGGCAAAAGCGTGTTGACTGACTGTAAACTATAACTTGATATTCATCAGGGTACCCCCAATTCTTATTTGTCAGTATACAACAAAATTATAAATTGTTTTTAATATTTGATATTTGATAACAATAGTATAATTTTGACCCCACAAATGGTAAGCTAATTTATAATTCATACATGAAAATACTGTATAATAGATTACAGTATTGAAAGCAAAATGTTGACTAAACTGAACAGAATATGTCAATTTATGGGGAAAAGAACGTGTTTGCTATTATACTGTATAGCCGACGAGCATTGCCTTATCTAGATCGGCTAACATATTTTACATATACTGTACTGTAGGTACCGGAACCACAAATTATTCACCGATAAAGATGAGAATAATATTAATATTATAATATACCGTTAATGTAGTGTTATGTAATACAGTATGAATATTATACACTGCTAAAGGGGAGAATAATATTAATAATAATATAATATTAATAACAATAATAATATATAAAAATAATAATATAACGAAAAAAAGAAGGGGGCTAAGTAAATATTAATCCAAGTCGATTGCCACTATATAGTAAAAGTATCAGAGTATACTTGAAATTATAAGTCAGCTGATTTTTTATTAAAATTAAAATATTATTGTTCAAAAGGAGCGCGGTGGCACACTGTTCAAGCTGTCTGCCTCTCACCAATGCGGACCGGGTTTGATTCGCGCTGAATGCATGTGAGAATTTCGAAGTGAAATGCCATCTCCTGTGGTTCGGATTCCACGTAAAAAGGAGGTCCCGTGGCTCATGATCACGAGATTAACGGTCACGTTAAACTACAATCTTCCTAACTTATATTATTATTCACTGATAAAGGAGAGAATAATATTAATATTATAATAGCCTATAATGTAATATAATATAAAATATCATTCATTGATAAGGGGGTGATTTAGGATCATTGCTGAATTTGGTCTGCCGATGAATGTTCTGGCGGTAAATTTTGTTAATTATTAAAAATACAAATACAAATAAAAATATATATGTACTATGAAAAGTGGAGTACAATCACCAATCACTTCAGGTCAAAGGAAAATTACTACATCATGATTAATTTTAAATATTTTAACTTTTTTTTTTGCACTGAGTTTAGGATGTCGACGCAATGAAGATTATATGATCATATCTACACAATATTGTCGTAGTTAGAAAATTATTTCGGAAACACAGATTAGACTGCAATGTAGGCTACAGGTTTTGTTTCTTAGAACCGAATGTAGAAAGAGTTATCGAGTGAATAAGTATTATCCCATCTCGTTCAACCCTCTGCCATATATCAAGTGAGAAGTTCAAGATTTTTTCAGGATTGTTTATTTACTTATTATTTCTATTTTATTTTATATTATATAGCCTATATAGCCCAGTCGTGTTGACCGACTGAAGCGTTACAACTAACAGTTTGTATAGGGAACACTGGAAAATGGCTTCAACTTTACATTTCCTTAGGTCTGTCATTTCTGTTGCACAGACATATTATAGTATAGTGGATAGTGCTAATAGCACAAGGGACGCACTGATTTAAAATATGTTCACGAGCCATTTAGAAAAACAGACAAAAACGAAAAAAAATAACAACTTCCTCATTTTAAAGTTTATCTCCGACTGCCAATGTTTCAATCATCACGTTGTGAAGTATTTGAATTACTTTTATTAAGAAATAAATAAAATGCCGTGCTTCCAGCAGACCAGTTCTACAGTTAGAATTATTCTCTTCAGACGCAAGAAAGTTAATACTAGATTATTCCGTTTCCAACAAGAAGTTCCGTGAAGAGCTATACAGCCTACTTTTCATGCCAATGATTATTCTGCAGTATATGAACCTATCTAGAATAATGACGAAATTAAGTTGGTAATATCGAAATATCTAATTAGTTCAAAATATACCTGGTATAATGTAGCCTAATAGAGCACTACATTTGGCAGCCCTGGCGACTGAATATATTCTTAGTTCAATCGCTTAAGGTACAGAATACAAAATTTGGTTGAAGTCCAATGGACGTTACATGCAGTTAGACACTGGATCTATCAGCACGCGTAAAAGCATGTTGCCAACAATACCATGCGTGTGCTGGTCAGAAATAATCTGAAATATTATGATATCTTGTTGTGCCAATTTTGGATGAAATCCATTTGTTAGTATAGAAGTTACATGTATTTTAAAATTGGACATATCAGCAGGCATAGAATCATGTTGGCAGCACTGCCTTGTATTAATTACTCCAAATTAATCTAGAATGTCAGGTGCTATACGTGTGCAAAGTATTGTGACCGATATCGCATGGTTTTGAGAGCTCTGGCAACATCGCATAGCAGGAGGAAGAAAGCAAGCGGAAGTAACCTGAGGTTGATGTTTTTACGTCATGGACATAGTCGACAGCATGACTAGGCGAAGGTTCCAGAAGCGTAGAGGGCGCTGATGAGCTCCAGGAAAAGTCAAGGTGGAAAGGTCACGTCGGAGAAGCGGGTCACTTTATTTTGCATCACCGTACAACGAAGTTCGCTTTCTTTTGTGTCGCCATACGCCGAAGTTCATCTTTATTTTTGTGTCGCCGCACGCTGAAGTTCCAAACAAGTGTGTAGTAGCAGTCGTACCGTGGCCGCTTGGAACCAGTGCGGTATTCCGACAGTTTCTGGGACATAGCTGAAAGGCTCAGTATTATTTCTTGCGTGGACAGCTCTGTATTAACGAATACTAAAGCCGAATGTGGCGAGGTGATATTATAACGCAGATCATAATGCATTATGTTGTGGGACACTAGTCATTTGTACGACGAAGTGCGAGCAGACACACGTGGTGTCTCAAGCTTTACTAGGTACGGGACTGTATGGGCCGTGCGCGATATAATTGACGCCCAGAACATATGAACGAAGCGATGTGCTTTTGTTTGACGAGCAGACAAATGAGTATCCAGGGTCAGTGAACTATGAGAGATAAACTGAGTGTAGTCCAAATATAGAGCGACATTCAAGGCCAAGGACGGACGTAATCTCTTATGAGTGCAGGCTGGTGGGGATGCGTACGATATAACCTGTGCCGTTATAGAGTTATTATCACGGCCATAAGTTGATATTACTTGGCATATTCGACATGAAGATTGCAGCGATGTATTGGACGGGCATAAAGGCTATCAGTACAGACCAGTGCGAGTTTTGTGTCAAGAACTTTACGAGCGAAGAGATGACAACCTAAGTCTAGAAATGTGGAAGCTGTTACGATGACGTGGAAACGAAGGCGAGCCAGGACCATGGACACCCCGAGGGTCGCGAGCTTGATCCAGGACGAGAGGGGAGGATGTTCAATGGGAAGAACGTGGACCCAAACCCCCAGGAAACGTGTCAGCGGAACCAAGACTGAGGTGGTCGAAAGGTACTGAAAACCATGTTAATTCTTAAGTAGTGGTTAATGGGTAGTGGTTACTAAGATTTGGACAGATGGGCTAAAATCGAAATAGAAGTTAATCAAAAAGATAAAATGCGATATCATGACAAGATTATTAGGATAGTAAATTTTAAGTTTTCTTTTGAGAGATTAATGCAGTCATATTTAGGGTTTAAAATAAATATATGGATGCTTTAAAATATAATCTGAGTACAGGGTTCTTTCAGCGTGTTACGTCGCTGTGTTCTTTGAATTGGTGCAACCTGGATGACAATTTATGGTTTGAACAGGCTTAAATTACAGGGGATTCATTTACACTTAATGGGCCACTTTTGTGCGCACATCATGCATGATATTTACACTAAACACCCACACGTCACTGAGGTTTCCCTTTACATGCTAACATAAGGAGATGCGTTTGGTAGGTGACTGATACAAGGCTGTGTAAATAATGATACGGCATTGATAAAATAGCAGGGTTGCCTAATACGAAGTTATGATGAAACTAAAGGTTCTCGCTATAGCGAGGTGATTAAAATAAATGATTATAATTAATGTTACGTGATAGGTTCAAGTATATGAAATTTTGAGGCAATTGTCAGTTGAAAATAATACAGATAGGCAGAGGCCATCTACTTAAATGTTTATGGTGTATTTATGAATATGTGAAGAGCATGCAGTGATTAACAAATAAATAAATATCTGGAATCATAAAGATGTTACAATGTAAAGTAATAAATGTAAAAGCCAACAACTAGTCATTTTTCTGAGTGAAGCACAGCTGAACGAAAACCAGTGAAAATAATAATGAAAGTATTTAATCCATGAATAAAAGGTCAGAAAATAAATTCTTTAACGCCAGTGACATCCATATATAAAAATATTTTTTTTCTATTTTGGTGATTACATTTAGTTAGAAGGAGATCGAATGAGGTAACAATTTTTTTTCTTTGAATATTTTCTCAGATTTATGCACCTGCTCATTTATGGACTATTCAACGGAGAGGTGACATAGCATTTTGAAGTAATGGTTGTAATACTAGGGTGATATAGCTCTGATCTCCTTAAGTTATTTTGTATCCAAAGATTAGGACGCCCGGAGATTTTTGTCCTCATTAATTTGAATTTTGCTTCTGCGTCATTTATTTATTTGCACATCAAGAGTAATTTTGAGAAGTCTCCGAGCGAAGGTAGGCTTCTGTGTTTGATTTTATGTATTTAGTGGTGTGGTTCTGTAATAAATGGTGGATGAGTTTTATTTTAACAGCGGAGTTTTTTGTCATTCTTGTTCGTTGTCATACTTGTGAGTCCACCGGATCAATTTTGAGATTTTACCCCAGTTGTACCCATCATTATAAAGACCCCGGGATTGCTTGAATCTCGTTCCCGACATAGTTTTTTAAAGACCAAAATTGATTCGGACATTCAAGATTTTTTTTTCTTTTCGAGTTGTACCGATTTCTGGGTGAGGGTTGACGTGTGTGTCGGGCCACCCAATCCAAAGCCAGATTATCGGGCACAGTATAGAGCTGTTGGCTTGCATACTTTCTGGTACATTGATATTAGTGTAAAATAAATATAGACAGCATTTATTAACAGTTAGCATCCCTGATTGCTCTTAACAATACTTATAGTCATATCTGTTATGGTACACATAGCACATACGAAATTTGGTTGAAATCCAACTGATAGTATAGAAGTTACATGTATTTAAAAATTGGTCGCATCAGCAGGCTTATAATCATGTTGGTAGAACTGGCGTATATAAGTTACTCCAAATTAATCTAAAATGTCAGAATATACGTGTGCATAGTTTAAAGCTGTTGGCTTGCATACTTTCTGATATATTGGTATTTGGATAAAAAAAATAAAGAGAGCAATTATTAACAGTTGGCAGCCCTGGTGGCTCTTAAGAATACGCTCAGTCATATCTGTTTATGTACAGATATTACATACAAAATTTGGTTGAAATCCAATTGATAGTGTAGAAGTTATATGCATTTAAACATTGGACCTATCAGAAGGCTTAAAATTATTTTGGCAACACTGTCATTGTTGGCCTCCTGGAAATTAAACTGAAATAGTATTATCTACATGTGTGCCAATTTTGGAATAGCTCCCATGCATACCTTGTAAGATATCCAACATGGAGCTCAAATTTCTAGTGTGTTTTTTCAGCAGTTGGTAGCACTGACATCATTTTCAAATATGGGCGTGAGATATTCCGGTGCACATCTTTACTCATACTAAATTTGGTTTAAATCCAATTGATAGTGTAGAAGTTATATGCATTTAAACATTGGACCTATCAGAAGACTTAAAATTATTTTGGCAACACTGTCATGGTTGGCCTCCTATAAATTAAACTGAAATAGTATTATCTACATGTGTGCCAATTTTGGAATAGCTCCCATGCATACCTTGCAAGATATCCAACAAGGAGCTCAAATTTCTAGGGCGTTTTTTCAGCAGTTGGTAGCACTGACATCATTTTCAAATATGGACGTGAGATATTCCGGTGCACATCTTTACTTATACTAAATTTGGTTTTGATTGCTGCAGCCGTTTAGGAGTTGATAGGGGACACACACACACACACAGCCAGACAGACAGACAGACAGACAGACACACATTTTCCCGGATCGATCTCATAAGTCTACTGTTTCCTAATTTTTGCAAAATGTGAAAAGTAGGCTAAAAATGTCAAAAATATTCCTCTACGACGAGGCTTATCGAATGGTATCCATAATCGTAAAGGTTTCAGACAGTTGTAAAGTGCTGTGCAGGTACTCGTTCATTCAATAGTTATTAGAGATTTTACAGAATAGTACGGTAGTAACACTATATCAAGTGGTGTGACGGTCTTAGAGTTCGGGTGACTGTGAGGACTGTATCGACGGACCGTGACGTCACAGCGGACCGACCGTGACGTCACAGCGGACCGCTATGGCCTTCTCTCTCGGTGGCCACGGCTGTACACGCTGCAGCTTTTTCATGATTTCCGCTGTAGTGGGATGCCAAGCAGGCAAGCCGTACGTTAAAATCGGTCGGACCATGCATTGGTAGGCCGTCCTTAAAGCTCTAGGTTTGTAACCTCTCATGTTTCTGTAAAAGAAACTCAGAAATTTGGTGGCCTTACATCTTGCCTCTTCACTTTGAATGTTCCAATTGAGGGTGTCGGAAATTATTACCCCTAATAGCTTTAAGTTTGTGCACTGTGGGATGACACTGTTCATAATTTTGTATTTATCCTCAATTTTTTTTCCTAGTTAGTCTTATGTATTTACATTTTTACATTCATATTTAAACTATTCTCAGAACACCACAGCGATAAGTTGTTTCAGATCTGATTTAAGAGAGAGAGAATCTTCTTCACTCTTCATGCACCTGTATAGCACGGTGTCATCTGCATATAGTGTCATTGATGGAGGAAGCTTGTGGTTTAACGTGACCGTTAATCTCGCGATCATAAGCCACGGGACCTCCGTTTTACGTGGAATCCGAACCACAGGACATGGCATTTCACATCGAAAATGTCATTGATGAGGTGACACACCAAGGAAGATCGAGCACATATATAGTGAGGATTAGCGTTCCAATAATGGAGCCCTGAATCACTCCAGAAGTAACTTTAACAACCTGTGATCAAGCTCCTCCGTACACCACACACTGCGTTTGACCCTATAGGAATGACCTCACCCATGCCAGTAAGCTACCCCGTATGTTAAGCTGCTGTAGCCTTACCAAACGTCTTTCATGAGACACTTGATCGAAGACCTTAGCCCAATCCCGTGCGATACAGTCTACTTGTTTCACTTCTGGCTGATTCAAGTAGAAGCGAATCTCATCAATGACTTTTGTAAATAGCGTAGTGCAAGAACGACGGTGCTGATTTGGGTCGAGCAGATTGTTCTCCTGCAGGAATTCCAGCACACTGTTTGCTTCTAGCCGCTCCATACATTTACAGATCATAGATGTTAGACACACTGGTCTGTAATTTGCAACATTTTTTCCGTCACCTTGCTTATAGATTGGCACCACATTAGCACATTTCCACGCACACGGCACATAACCTTGGTTGATTGACAGGTTGTGCTTCTGCACACTGCAGCAGGATCCGCCCGGGAACATCATCTGGGCTGGTCGCAGCGTGTGATCGAACCTTCCGCAGGCTCTGAATCACCTCAGATGTTGTGAAGTACAGGTTGGAGAGAGGGAGGGGTGGAAGTATCCGGCTTAGAAAAGTTCTGCTTGAAACTGCCATTGAAGGCTGTTGCAATGTCTTGGGGTGTACTGATGAATGTACCGTTGCAGTCAAACGAGGCAGGCGCTTTGGTGCTACGTCTTCTGGACAAGAATTTGCACATCGCACTGGTGTTGCTTATTTTGTGAATACAATTCCCGAATGTTTTGCGAATTAATTTCTTTGTTTGGTTCCTCATGTTCTTGTATTTTTCCACATGATTTCAGTTGACAAACTTTTCCATTTCTTGTATAAAATGTTTTCTTTCCTCATCATTTTAATGACTTCTTTCGTCACCCAAGGAGAATTTTTCTTCCCACTAATGGTTACTTTCGGTATAACCATATCCACACATTCAATGAAGCAATTTCGCCAGGCGTGCCACACTGAGTTGATGTCACTGGTGTCCAGAATTTATGGGGTGGGAAGGAATAAAGACTATAACAGTTTCCAGTCTGCCTTTTTTAAATTGTATACTGTCCTCACTGGGCTCTTGCCGCGTGGTTTATTGTAAAGTGGTAAAGATGGCTGCATGATCACTTAAACCGGGGCCGACGAGGAAGGAAGGCTTGTGAGGAATAGGTCTATTGTGGAGCGGGTAGTTTGTGTGATACGAGTTGCTTCGGTTATTAATTGGTCAAGGAATAAGTCGTAGAATGCGGTTAAGGAACTCATTAGTTATGGAATCTTTGGGACTAGGAGGAGAATTTTGTCAGTCTATTTCTAAATTAAAATCACCTGCTAGGTAAATGGCCTTGTATTTGTGCTGGATGTATTGTACACGACGGAGGGACTCCAAAGGCTCATCATTGATGTGCCAAGTTGAATTTGGAGCTCGGTATACAGAGCCTATTAGGACTGTATTGTTCGCACACGTGAATTCTACCCACCTCACCTCACCTCAAGTTCCCGTTGGAGAACAGGCCTTAACTCAGGTTTCGTGGCTATCAGTACCCCTCCCCCTGATGTCCAGGTCCGGTCTTTGCGGAACATGGTGTATGTTTCCGGAAATATTTCTGGGTCGTTAGTGGATTCTTTCAGCCATGTCTCCCCTGAACACACAATTGATGGACTAAGTGCTGTGAGACAAGAACGCAGGACCGGTTATTTGAAGGGACACTTTACACCTCAGGCATTGAAGGAAAAAATGGACAATACCTTGCCATCCTTGGGTGTTACGTCACTATATACACTATTTACACTCTGTTACGACATATTAAAAATGAGTTAGAGAGCTGGGGTAAAGAACAGTTCCAACACAGCCACAATTGTTTCCCAGAGGTGATTATTTTGTGTGTTTGAAGCAGTGATTTTTGCGCACGTTTTGAGCGCTTGAGAGAGGCAAGATGTACATGTCACAAATAACAGATTCACACGACCCTTCGAATCACAAATTATACAGACCTGACTCAGTCCTAGGTTCATCTCCACATCTTCATTGAGAGCCACAGACAGCATCACGAGATGTAATAATGTAGCGGGTGGTTCTGGCAACCCCGCGCAACGCTGGACGCCCTCTGCCTGCTGCCGTGTCTGTCATCAGCCCCTCGCTTCCACACCATGTGAGAGATGACACATTGAGTTTGCAAACTACCATGAGGTGTTCCTTCAGGTCCGAGTTCACACACGAGTCATCAATTGTTTTAGACTGATCGAGGATCTTTTTTGAGGCATACAATGAGCTTCTTACTAGATAAAACACGAGGAGAATTTGGAGCACTCAAACTGCTACACACCTGCTGGCCGCCACCTTGCCTGAATGTTACCTAAAATAAAGCCAAAGCTGCTTTCTTCCCCACTCCCCATCTCTATTAGGCCTACAGATACACATGCTACTATGGCCATCACATTAACACAGGTTATCAGACAAATAATACACTATATGGTTCTCGGCTACAGGGAGTTATGTCAACGGAACGCTATGAAGGATCTGATTTAGTGCAACATTTGTGGCATCATAGGAGAGTTGTTGACTCATTGAGGGACATCGTGGTGTTATAGCCCTATGAACTTGTGTGTGTGTGTAGAATTTGTGTGAAAATCAATGTCGTTGTAATGGTGCACTAGTGTGTGTATTTGTGAATGGGGTAAGATTTGGGCAGGACTCGGCCCTGGCCTTAATTTAGGTACCGTCTTGGCATTCGCCTGGAGTATTAAAGGGAAACCACTTGAAGTCACTTCTAGCATGGCTGAGGTGGGACTTGAACTCCCCTCTTTTGATAGATCTGCCTCAGCAGGTTGGGTGTAATTGGTTCCAGCCCTCAAACCAGCATTACATTTCATGGCAGAGCTGGGAATCGTAAGCGGATCACAGCGGTGATAGCCCAGAATGCTAGTCACAACGTCAAGAGGGGGTCAAGAGATTTATCAAATATATCCCAAAGCCATTTTGAACGATTTAAGAATTGAATCGAATTATGATGCAAACCGACAGCGCTAGGTCATGGGGTTCGTTCGAACGCCACCTTCAACCGTCATTGAAATGGCTTTCCTTGGTTTTCTATTTATGGTTTTAGCAAATGCCGGGATGGTTCCTTCAAACAGACCACCAGTGCTTCCTTCCGACTCCTTATCTAGTTTAATTCACCTTTATTCATTTCATCTCTCATTAACTTCTCGCATGAGGTTGTTGTCATGAAGGGGATCTGGCCGTATAAAGTACCCGCCCCATAGCAATTCATCGCATCTCATTCAAACCCGTGAAACAGTAATAACAAGGGGTAGTCGTGCAGTGATTCTTAATTTTAATGAATACTTATGTTCTGGAACACATACGTAGTTTGAGCTCTGTATTTAATTCTCAAGGAAATAATTTCCATCCTGAAATGTCTATTTGCAATTATTATTATGATCGAATTATTATCCAAGTTGTGAGTGAGAATGTGATGGTGGAATGGGATGTAAATATCACCCCGCCTTCTGAGTTGTTATGAAGAAGCCAAGTTTTACGATATCACTAAAATTTTGATAACTTACCGAAAGAGCTAATGATCAAGTCAGTGCTATGAAGTGGCCTGATAAAGTTCAATCCTACACCTACGTTATGCATACACTTCATTTATCTCGGAGAGATAAGATTTTAAGGAGCACATATCATACAGTTTACGCCCCTTGAAGGAAGGATCGCCCCCATCTATTTATTTTGATAAGATCATGCGTGAAAATAGATGCTGAATTTATAAACATTATATTATATAGAATCAAAGTGACGTCTCAGCACAATAATTTACCGGACAGTCATTCAACTTCGGTCTGTGTAGACATTTATGTTGCCAAGTTTTGTACATGCTGTCCTAGTACATTCTGAGATTATATATATTTGTTTATTCTTGTTTATTATTAATTGTTAATTCACATGAGGGTCGTACTATATCATGGTCATCTGTTCCACAAGCATTACCACCATATTGGACCTAAGATATCAATAAGCTTGAGTAGTGTAAGTCTCTATGTAGACGTTTGCTCTTCTTCTTCTCAATTCTTGTTTTATTAGATCCTGAGTAATCAATTTCAATCACAGCATACTAATAAATCTGAATGTTAGTGTGATAGTCTGAGTTTCCCCGAAAAAGAAATCCCTACTTGACCAATTCAGCTCAAAATTTGCATTTTAACGGTCGGCTAACACATGAACGTATGCCATTTTATATAGTCATCTATTTTAAAATAATGGTCATTTATATGTAACGATTTACTAAACTTGCTCATATCGTATCCATTAAACGCCAAAACAATGAGAAAACGGTTAATCCCACCACTAAATTAACAAGTTACCAAGTTCCTTGAAAATCAATTTTCAACACGATACATCATACCATACATTGTTTTTGTAACTGTTATGTACTGTATTTTCAGGAAACTACGGTTGAAACTCGTCGAGCAAGGCACACAACTTAAAATCTTCCAAGGCAACTACTTTCACACAAAATGAAACCCCCTGCTTAATGAATTGAGTAGGAAATCCGCATTTGTACGTTATTTTAGGAACTACAATAGTAGGTAAACACTCAGACCTGTCATTTAATGATGCCTGCAAAATGTAGAATACATAAAATTTAATTTTCTACAACAACGTAAGCCATATGTCTTTGTGAATACAATCTTATTCTTCACAACCCTACTCAATGGCAGTCGGTAAGGAGATCTGCCACAAAAGGAACCGTTCATGCCCACCTGCTCGTGGTGTTGCTAAGATGGCTGATGTAGTTGTACCATTTAGGGGCTTTATGACATCGTCGTCATGAAGCCCCGTGTACTTGGGCGTGAGTTGAAATTTTCCGATAGCCTGTATCATTGTAGTGTCTGTAGTAGTGGGTGTATTTGTAATTCAGGTGAGGATTGGGAAGGAGGTGGCCGTGGCCTTAATATAGGAACCATTCTGGCAATTGCCTGGAGTAGAATTAGGAAACCACGGAAAACCACATCCAGGTTGGCAGGGGTGGGATTTGAACCGTACCCTTCTCAGTTTTGAGTCACGAGGATGAGTGTTCACCGTTCCAGCCCTCAGACTAGAAATAAATTCCTTTGCCAAGCCGGGAATTGAACCCGGACCTCCGAAGTGTCAGGCAAGGAATCTAGTCGCTACACCGAGAAGTAGACTTAGTTGCTCAGACCTAAGATATTTTATTATGTAGTGAACCCATGTACCATTGGTTCAAGGGGTCGAATCCATGTATTTTTGTAAAAGGAAGGAAGGAAATATACAGTCTTCAGAGGAACATAGAAAGATTTTATACAAGAAGGCTAGCATAACGTTGTGAAATAAACTGAAGCCAGGTGGCCAGGAAATGAGATCATGCCTGACGCATTGATAAGGAGCCAGTCACGAATATAAATAGAACGAGTGGAATTTTCCAAGCGAGTGACGAAGAGCGTGTTTCGGAAATCGCCCTTACCTTGCAGTAAAATGGCAACCGCGCAGCCGTGCCAGAAGAAGAATAATTAGATTTAACCCATTTGCAAGAATAAAATTAACTAAAGAAATACAGCATTGTGAATCATTTCGGAATAGAGATTTTTGTGTGGAGAAAGATGTTATAATAAATGCCCAGGAAAGAAGTGCAGACGTGGCCATACGTCATTGGGGGTTTCCCGAGACCCGAGGAGGGGGGAATTAAAAATCAACTGTAACACCCACACAGCTGAAGACTAAATTTTATTTAATATCTCAGAACTGCACGATAGATTTTCATGTGCAAAGAAGTCAGTTTAAGTTTAGAAAACGAGATTTCCAGAGATATCATTTTTAATAGTGTGCGACCATTACTTCAAAGGTTGGTTCCGAAAAAGACGTAGAATTTATCTTTTTGTCGCCGATTTGTATAAAAGCCCTGGCAGGGCCAGGCTAATCATGCAGTACTTACTAGACCTCGAGAGGTCGTGATACTCTGTATCAATCACCAGCGTGCACCCGTAAGGATTGGCCGAGAAGTATCATCAAAGTATCGCCGTGTGGAGAATTAGGAAAATCCTAATACAGGATTTAGTTCCGCCAATATCAATCTTATAGTGAAAAGTTCAGGATTACAGTCAAAGTAGGCTGCGAACTTAAAGAATAGGCGATAGATCTTCAATAACAGTTTATTTAAACGACCAAGTGTATCGTAACGTCTTGAAGTACCATAACAGCGAAATAAACATTCTATCAATGTTAAAAGAACCCGATCAGGGTCGGACAAAATAAGGTCCGCATAGTATTCTGAAAAGAGAGGAATTATAGAACTGAGTAATCAGAAAAGAGAAGTAAATTCAAGACGTTGTTTCAAGGAAACGAACGAACTATAAAAAGCACTAAGTTACGAGGAGTATTAGATGCTAGAAAATAATAGGTCACCGATAGAGTATTTGGGAGACCGAGAACAAGACAGACTTTCGCTAGACGACTAATAGGGTCTAGAAAGAAGCAGGTTTGAGCTAAAAATAATAATAGCCGATCATCAGGAAACCGGATTCGAAGAAGTACCATTCCAGGGAGGGTAGAGTGTTCGAGACTTTCATATTCTGGTCAGATAGGAAGCCGACGTCTACTAGTTCACCCTTGGAGACGGGGAAGCAAATATCACGTGTGCAAGGCCTTATCAAAGCCTCAGTGATTAGAATCAGTGTAGTGTAAATATACACACATCAAAAAAAGTTTTGCATCACCTCGGTTCCAAGAGTTCCGGAACCGTTAAATACAAAGGGAATAGAGATCAACACAAACAACATTTCAGCTCGTTTTATTGCTCATGAGACCCACACATTGCATGTTGTACCATCATACAGCTAGACTTTCAGCATTTGTGGTCCAGATTGCAGTACACACCACTACCTCTAATACCCAGTAGCACGTCCTCTTGCATTGATGCATGCCTGTATTCGCCGTGGCATACTATCCACAAGTTCATCAAGACACTGTTGGTCCAAATTGTCCCACTCCTCAACCACAATTCGGCGTAAATCTCTCAGAGTGGTTGGTGGGTCAAGACGTCCATAAACAGCCCTTTTCAACATATCCCAGGCATGTTCGATAGGGTTCATGTCTGGCGAACATGCTGGCCACTGTAGTCGAGCGATGTCGTTATCTTGAAGGAACGCATTCACAAGATGTGCACGATGAGGTCGAGAATTGTCGTCCATGAAGACAAATGCCTCTCCAATATTCTGCCGATATGGTTGCACTATGGGTCGGAGGATGTCATTCAGGTATCGTAAAGCCGTTTCGGAGCCTTCCATGACCACCAGTGGCGTACGTCGGCCCCACATAATGCCACCCCAAAACATCAGGGAACCACCACCTTGCTGCACTCGCTGGACAGTGAGTCTAAGACGTTCAGCCTGACCAGGGTGCCTCCAAACACGTCTCCGACGATTGTCTGGTTGAAGGCATATGCGACACTCATCGGTGAAGAGAACGTGATGCCAATTCCGTGGGGTCCATTCAGCATGTTGTTGGGCCCATCTGTACCGCGCTGCATGGTGTCGGGGTTGCAAAGCTGGACCTCGCCATGGACGTCGGGAGTGAAGTTGCGCATCATGCAGCCTATTGCGCACAGTTTGAGTTGAAACACGACGTCCTGTGGCTGAACGAAACGCATTATTCAACATGGTGGCATTGCTGTCAGGGTTCCTCCGAGCGGCAATCCGTAAGTAGCGGTCATCCACTACAGTAGTAGCCCTTGGGCGGCCTGAGCGAGGCCTGTCATCGACAGTTCCTGTATCTCTGTACCTCCTCCATGTCCGAACAACATCGCTTTGGTTCACTCTGAGACGCCTGGAAACTTCCCTTGTTGAGAGCCCTTCTTGACACAAAGTAACAATGCGGACGCGATCGAACTGCGGTATTGACCTTCTAGGCATGGTAGAACTACAGACAACATGAGCAGCGAATCTTCGTCCTGGTGGAATACTGGAACTGATCGGCTGTCGTACCCCCTCCGTCTAATAGGCCCTGCTCATGCATGGTTGTTTACATCTTTGAGCAGTTTTAGTGACATCTATGAACAGTCAAAGGGACTGTATCTTGGATACAATATACACAGTCAACGTCTATATGCCGGAGATCTGGGAACCGAGGTGATGCAAAACTTTTTTTGATGTGTGTATAAAATTTGTGTTAGATAGTAATTTTTCAGTGATTTTATTGTGTGTAATAGAAGAATACCGAAAGTGTATTTTAAAAATGTTACCAGTGTTTTAAGTATATAAAGTATATGTGTGTCAAGATATGTCAGTGTATGAAATGAATTTGAGCACGATGGTGTAATCACAAATAGTGGGCAAAAATGAAACATCGTTGGAAACCACGGTATTGGACCGTCTGAACATGTAAGTAACTATTTTCATTATGTTATGTGTTGGGGGAATATTTGTGTACAATCCACCTGAGAATGATAAATAGGGATGTTTTTGAATAACAAATAACAGAATAAGAGCGCGATCTGAACAAATAAAAATTGAGAAATTATAAAATGATTATGTGAAATGAATAAATCCTTAGAGGAAATGTATGAAATAAAATATCAGCAAGCGTAATAATAATAATAATAATATGAATTATATAAATGAAGATTAAGTTGAATTATATGAAGTAATAGCTTTTGAGCTTTTGTAAAGGAATAAAGACATGGTGTGAATACATGTTCTTAAAGTATAGCGATTATTGTCACGGGAGAGGATTAATATGAAAGTTTGAGATATAGATCAAATGATGATTTTGAATTTATCAGTTCTCTGGAAGACGCTAGGCCTTAAAGTAATGTATAGCGCATTGTCGCGCATTAAAGTAAATTGTCACGCGAGGAAGGCGTTGAATCTAAATATACTTGGTAAATTAATTGTGAGGGTCAGTTGATTGCGGTAATTGATGATAAGTCCTCCATGTAGTGATGTAGATCACGAGGCGTTGTATAATGGGTGCGAATTATTGTATTGATGAGCGCAGGTTAGACCGAGGTCGCCCTAAGCCGCTAATTTGTTGTAAAGTCCTCCAGTATGGGATTGGTTCCCGAGGCAGTTGAGAGAGTCGAACCCAGACTCGTATAGTTGTTGAAACCCCTAAATATTGTTGTTGTATTGAATTATTCTTACCCATCAATTATGACACTTCATAATTAATAAATGCCAAGGTTACGAAAGTGGTCTATGAACCTAAATAATGTAGTTTAAATGTATGAAAGAAACGCCAGGTCTGTTCAGAGAACTGTGTTTGAGAAATAGCTGTTTTAAAGCATGAGTAGAGCGGTCCCGTGTGGGCGATACTGAGGGTCTCCCTCCCAGGCAATAAATCAAGTCGAGTGTCACGGTCCAACCCCTCGCTATTGAAAGTATGGTAGGTCAGGGGAACCGTCTATTTGAAGTAATAATAAACCATGAGTGTTTATAGTTTGTTAATGACCCGGGATTCGAACCGAGGTTCTTGTAGATGAAAGTTACCGCTTGCAAGTTCAGATCGTTTGCTTTCTTATGAGATGATGGTCTTTTAAGACAGATAATAATAAATATAAATCCCTAATGTAATGAGATATTGATGTAGGATTTCACGAGTTCAATGAAGACAATTAGATTTCGGGAGTGATCATAATTTTTGACTTTGTTCAAGTAGTCTTTTATAACTCGGGAGTACACAAGTATTTTTCCCGATCACTGTAGTGAATTTGTTAACTTGAGAGAGGTGGTAACATGAGAACATTGTGGAAAGCCCAGAAATTTAAGTAAAGGAGTAACAATTACTTTGAATAAGATTATATATTGTTTTGATTATAAGAAACTCATAAAATAGATATTGAGGTGTGTAAAAGAATAACACAGTTTATAGTGGAAAGTATCGAGCCATTGGAGCTCGTGATTGTAGTGAATTTTAAAAGGGATACTTTATGGAAGTGAAAAGAATTATAAGTTTGTTGGTTTGAAGGAAACCATGTATTTTAATATAACATTTGTTGGATTTTATGTATTCCTTGTTCACTTTGAACAAGTTAGAAGGATTGGTCAGTAGTTTATTTGTTTCATTTGTTTGTAGCGCCATATATTTGGTTAATTAAATGTTTTATAATAGGAGTTGAATTTGTTTTTATTTTGGAAGTGTATCCTCTATTTAATCCAAAATGTGTAAGTCACAGAGTGGGAGCCATACCAAAACCCCGAAAATCCCGATTTGAGCATTGCTGGCATACTGTGATTTGCATATTTCTTGATAAAAGGGCACAGTAGGTAGGCATTTCAAGCAGAATGTATAAGGTGCGTTCAAAAAGTAACGAGCCGGAGGCTGGAATGTGGAAACCGGTGACGACATCGGCTAATTGTGGCGTGTGTAACGAGGTGTGGTTCCGACCAGAGCGTGGAAGGTTACAGCCTGTCGCTAGAGGGCACGCGTGCACTTCACGTGATGATCCAAAGCGAGCAGCAGCATGCATCAATCGTTCAACGCCCTGCCAGTCGCATTGCAAGCAGTGACATGGAGGCGTCAACCGAAGAGAAAAGAGGTGTTGTTCGGTTTCTGACAGCGGAAGGAGTAGGGGAAACGGACATTCCTCGCCGAATGTCACAAGTGCTCGGCGAACACTGCACGTCCCTTGCAAGGGTCAAGGCGTGGCACAAGCGCTCAGGGAAGGACGGGTGTCGTTAGCCGATGATGCCCGGTTTGGGGGCACCCCCCTGCATTACCGATGACAACGTCCAGCTGGTTGATGCACTCATTACCCAGGACCGCCGAGTGACAGTGAACGTCATAGCCGCCGTAGTCGGATTGAGCGTCGAAAGTGTGCCCAGCATCATGAAGCAACGACTGCACTTGCGCAAATTGAGTGCCCAATGGGTGCCTCACAGTCTTCAACCACACCAGGAAGCATGTCGAATGGCCTACTGTCTTGGTCTTTGTTGGACGATTGATGCATGCTGCTGCTCGCTTTGTATCGTCACGTGACGTGCACGCGTGGCCTCTAGCGACGGGCTGTGACCTTGCACGCTCTGTTCGGAACCACACCTCGTTACACACGCCACGATTAGCCGATGTCGTCACCGGTTTGTGCATTCCAGCCTCCGGCTCGTTACTTTTTGAACGCATCTTATATTTAATTTTCTGTTCAAGCAGTTCAAATGTAATGCATGAACCTCCTGTATGTTATACTGTATTTATTTTTGATTTTTGGCTGACTGCGTGGCGTAGCAGTAACGCTATCGCTTGCTGTGCCTAAGACAGAGAGAACGAATCCTGTTGCAGTTAGATCACATTTGAAGGGAGCCGTATTAGTCGATATACTGCCGCGATAATGATCCCATGCAGGGCATAATCCCGGCATCCCGGCATCCCGGCGTCTGAAAAGCCGAAGAAGTTAAAACTGTCGTAAAACCGATAACAATATTTTATTATTATTATTATTATTATTTGAATTTATGATACTGATTTACCGATTTGGTGTTAATTTTAGAGTAAAATATGTACCTAGGTTTAGTCGTGTTGGAGATGCAGGTTGTTTTATTGATTGTACAATTATCAGTCACTCACAAAGCTTTCGAGTTCGATGACATTCTACAAGGTAACCCTGTCTCCAGGTTTTACAAAGAATTGACTGGGATATCAAAGTATATTTACGACATTTGTTTACAAATGGTTATCAACTTTGCAAGTTCACAGTTAATTGATTTTATTATTATTATTATCATTATTGTTAATAATAATAATAATTAAATCCTTACAAATATACACTGTTTGCATAATTCAGAAAGAATGCACACATTTTATGAATATACAGTACTGACAATTCCTACTCATTGGATTAATCTGTAAGTTTTCAATTGACACAGTATAATATTGTAATATGATAATGACAAATCAAAATAGGATATCAAATTCATACAGAGCAGGAAGAGCAATCACATATGCCACAAAAAGTTGCAACCTTGTATGTGGCATGCACATCATTGCTTGCTATATTTCCTTAAGGGGATACGGAACGGGTAATTTTCAAAAATTGGTCACTTTTTTATTTATTTATTAATATTTAAAATGTCCTCTTTAAAATGGTGAGTGAATTATGATGATATTATGACTATAAGTGTGTTTTTTATAATTTAGATCATGATGTAGACTTGATTTCTGCTGGAAGTAAACATGGCCAGCACTGAAGGTATCTTCTGTGGCTAATTTTTCAAATAGACCTCCTTTAGGGGATAAGTTTGTACTTTGGCCACCTGTGTAGTGTGCATCTACACGAGAATTATTCGCTACGGTTGGCAGATTATACCCAGAGCGAACCCGCATAACGTCCCTACTGCAAATACCCTGTAAACCTTCTTCGGGCTCATCCTCCTTGTAATGACATTCGTGCTTAAAATGTACAGTTATAATCTTTAAGAACTAACTTTGGGATAGGATATTCTGTAGAGAAACCCAGAGCAGTACGCTGAATTGTGGGGCGGGGGCCACTATTACATGTGATAGAAACATGAAATTGTGTGCGGGTTTGTGATGTAGGTCTATGTTCAATTGCCACTCAAAATAACAAAACTAACATTTAGCCATTTTCTTATGAGTAGTGAAGCACGGTTATTACAGTTAGTATTTCTCATATTAAAGAACGCAACTATCCTGAATGCACTCTCAAACAGTATTGCGACATCTTGTAGGTACTCAAACGAATACCGTTGCGACCTATCATTGCTCAGGTATATTCGTAGTTAGTGATTTTAATGTTTAATAGCTCGCATGTCCGCGATTTTGAATGTATTGAGTTGGTAGACTTTCGCTTGAGTAAGATGAATCTCTCATAAGAGTTTATCTCTCTGACAAAGCATGTTGCCATCCCTTAATAAGGACAGTGTTTTGCATTGGTTTCTTTTGGTAAAAAATAGAAAAACTGTGGTTCCTTACCGATGTTTCAGTCCCATTTATAGCCCTGATAATTTGGAGGGTACTGAGCACGAGTAATGACAGCTAGAACCTATGGATGTTGTGAAAAGAGCTATTCATAGTGTCAGTGCTGCAGCTCTGGATTAGTGAGGAAAGCAATGAAACCTCATCTTACTCTTCATCGTGCTTAGGATGCCTCAGTATAGTGCTGCATTCAATTTTTAGTTTTTTTACCCCTATAACCTTTCTAAAGACCATTCTCCGAACTAATAAGCTAACTTACAGGATCCTTAAAACACGAGTTTCCGTTTGATACATTTTATGTAGGCTATTCAAAATGACCGCTGTAGGTAATGTTTAGAATAATAGTCTTGGGACTAGGGGAGGTTAGGTGACTTGTATGTGGCTCCTCATTTGTCACGTTTCGGGGTTTTCTCACTTTCGGAACGAGTGTTCAAATTAAATCTTTCAATAATATTCATGGTAGGATTTGACTCGAAGGGTCCCAGGTTTGAATCTCGCCTGGGCCATGGTAATTTGGTTTGTGACATCGCCATAATTTATTTTATCCTGATTATGATGCGTAGATCACCCATGGGCATCAACTTGAATGACCTACACTAGACCTCTCCGGCTGTCACGCACCCGTGGCGGCAATCTCAGTTAATATATGACTGACATTCCAGACAGATTGTCTGCCTAAATGCACACTTCTTTAACGGCATTGACACTGTGTATTAATTATTTCCATTCCTTCTGCGTAAATCCTCCAACTATTAGACTTGGATCCAGTGGCATGTGATTGAATTTTACTTAGGGTAAGCAATGGTTTTCTTCGCAAAATCATTGAAGACCCAGTTGTAGAAGTTTGGGATGTTCTGAACTTAGAAAGTTAATCTATCTCAATTAAAATCAATGATAAAAGTTATACGTTTAGTTAAAATACCGAATAGAAGCTTTCACTTTCGTGTTAATAGGCCTACTCAATTGAGGAGTTGGACGATTTCCTAATAAAATTAATATTTTGTTCTCAAATTTACCGCACATCACTCGCTGTTATCTCTAGACCCAAGTCCCGGTGCCATATTTTTACAGATTTCTCACGCCTACTAGTGTAACCAAAAACGTCTATTGCATACCCTACTCCCTTATATTGCATTAGACAACATTATATCGCTGAACTATAAAAATGACGGCCTACCACTGTAAAACAATCACACGTTTTAACATAGCATATAAAAAGCTGTTTTACACTAACACTGACACGATTTTTCAATCTATAATAATCTATAATAATACACTATCTTTGAAAATTGACCGCTCCTTGTTTTCGGCCTAAGGTATCCAACTTAAGGAATTGCTTCCTAGCCTTCGCTTTCACTCACTCTGCAGTACCAAGAAATACCACAAGAGGGCATAACACTATTGTGCTGCTTCAAGCGACATCGCAAGGAACTCGCAGTAGGCATCAAAGAACAACAAAGTGTGAATGGGTTCATTCAAACAATACAGGACACAGAGACTAGAATATCACTATAACCAAAGTAAATAATTATTGTACCCGTCATTATTTTACTTGGGTAAGCAATGCTTACCGTACATCCATGGAATACACGCGCCTGCTTGGATCATTGAATATATGGTGCTTTGTTTTACACTCACTTCTACCTAGCCTGCATGCGGTACTGTTTGTTCCCATATAACGTATCGTTAATGATTATGCAATAATCTGCCATACTAGACCACCGGGAGTTCTCTTTGTGTGCTATGTTCACGGCGGCGAACCACGGCGCAATGACACAGGAGTCCGGGAGTCCATTACACGATTGAAAGAAAGCTCGACTTCTCTGTGTAAACAAATTTATGACCCGTGGAAAGGCAAGGCAAGGGGAAGGCAAGGCAGAGTAGCTGTGAGTTACTGGCACTTGTGGCGCAAACCATGTCGCAGTAATAGCTCTGGAGCATGAGGTCTTCTCCTGAAGGTCATCTCCAAATCTTATTTCCCAACAATGACCTATTCTTCAATAATTAATAATGATAATAATAATAATCATGATAATAATAATAATCATAATCATAATTATAATAATAATTTAATTTATTTGATTTATTTATTAAATACTACTGATATTACATTAATGTGATATGTCTCACGAATCTGACGGCATATCCAGTAGAGAGTATCTGAGAGACATTGAGAGTTGTAATTTACAATATATATATCCAGATTTTATTTGATAGAAGAGTGCACGCCAAAAATATGTTTTTCTCTTTTTATATATTTATATATTTTAATTATAATTATTGATTTTTTCTTTTGATTTTTTCTGATAAAATAAATATAATTATTCCTCAACGAAGTACGTAATTTACTGAAAGAGTCAGACAAGGCTGTCGGGACGCCACCAACCACAAGTGACATTCCAGACGCCCCCATCCTCCTGACTAGGGGCGCACCCAGGGGGGGGGGGGGCTTTCGGGGCTTAAGCCCCCCCCCCCCCCAAAAAAAAACTGGAAACACTTTAAAATCATTGATGATAACTTTCAAGAAAATAGATTGCATAACGGGCTCCAGACTGTTTAGTGTTGGAACGTTGGAACATTTTGCGATTTTCTACTGGTTTAAAATAGAATTATGTTAGGCCTACATTTATGCAACACTTGAGTGATATATATATATTGTAACCTGGCATTGTCGACCGCGTCTGAGGTTGTATCAATCAGGAACTGCATTGGAATAGTGGAGAAGTTGTGGGATTTTTAACACTCCTAAAAGACAAGCAGTTTTAAAACCGTTCCCCCCCAGGGGTTCACATCTTGTGGGACGTAGGTTGGCGACCACGGGACCCCAGCTGAGTCCGGTATTGCTTCCACTTACTTGTGCCGGGCTCCTCTCTGTCTTCTTTCCTGTCGACCTCCCTTGGTCAACTCTTGTTCTTTTCCGACCCCGACGGTATTAGGGTATCCGAGGCCTAGGGAGTCTTTCACATTCCCGCCTTCATTGGCCCTTGTCTCATCTTTCCTGATCCCTCCTTCTTCGAGGGGTCAGACCTCTTGTTTTCTTTTCATTATATTTCCTTTTCTCTTTAAGATTCCCGCATTGTTTCGTAACTTGGTTCCCCGTGTATCTAAATTCCCTTTAGCGTTTTTTAAGGTATTTTTAATCTACGTTGCATTTTGTAATTTTTTTCGATATCAATTACCTCTCGCGATTGTTTTCAACGTCAATTGCATTTTTTAAAGATTGACAATCTAAATTGTTTTTAGTAAGTCTTTCAATGTACGTTCAGGGCATTTTAGTGAGTATTTTGAATTTCAATTGCATTTTGTAAGTGTTTTCAACCAAAACCGCACTTCGCAAGAATTTTAAATCTAAATTGCATTTTGTTTGGAGGGCATTTTGAAAATATTTTGATTCTCAATTGCATTTTGTGGGTATTTTGAATCTAAATTACATTTTGTCAAGTATTTTCAATCTAAATTGCATTTTGTAAGTATTGTCAATCCACATGTGTCGTTTGAATCTACCGTACATTTTGTAAGCATTTTCAATTTCAATTGCATTTTGTAAGTATTTTGAATATCAATTGCACTTTGTGAATAATTTGGATTGGAACTGGGATATTTCAATCTGAATTGCATTGTGTATTTTCAATTTCAATTGCATTTTGCAAGTATTTTGAACCTCAATTGCATTTTGTACGTATTTTCGATCCCATTTGCATTTTGTAAGTATTTTGAATTTCAATTGCATTCTGTAAGTATTTCGACTCACATTACATTTTGTACGTATTTTGAACCTAGCCTACATTTTGTGGGTATTTTTCAATCTATTCTTTTTGTGAATCTTTTCGTTCTAAATTCCCTTTTGTAAGAACATTTTGTGAGTTGTTTCAATCTGAGTTCCTTTTTGTAAGTATTTTCCGTCTCACTTAATTTTCGTTCTGGTTTCCATTTCATTAACATTTTCGCTATCACCCAGATCATTAGGGGCCAATAACCTAGATGTTTGGCCACTTAAAACAATTATCATCATCATCATTATCATTAAAACCGTGCATTGAATCTGAGGTAAATCTTGAAACCAACGAGAAAAAACACCTGCAGCTTTGTCCAACGAGATGGGTACAAAGGCACGATGCTATTTTTGTTACGAAAGAACTGCTGCAACCCCATGAAGTAGCGTTAGAGGAGATTAAAAACTGGAATGATAGGGAATCTTCTTCAGGAGCTCTAATACTACTAAACTCCTTAAGTCAAGGTGAATTTATAATTTATCACATGGCATCAGAAAAAGACTGCTTGGTTACACAGTAAACCTAAACAAAAAGCTTCAGGGAACTGATTTAGATTTATCGTCTGCAATTACACACGCTGAAACTGTGATTGAAAGCTTAAAATCTCTAAGAAAAAATACAGATCAAGAATTTCACTCGTTGTTTGAAGAAGCTACCAAAATTGCTAATAACTGCGGTTCAATAATTTCGATGCCTCGAACAGTTGGAAGACAACTGAACAGAAGCAACACACCAGCAGAAACTCCAGAATTATACTATAAAAGATCTGTTTTCATCCCTTGGATTGACTCTTTCATTATTTCATTGGAACCTCGATTCATCAAGCATAAAGACTTATTAAAGAGTTTTGAATGCTTTCTGCCATCAGCCAATGCATCACATACACATAAAGAAACCTTACAAAAAAAATGCAACTTGATTTCTTACAGCTGTGTGATTTTTATAAGAATGACATAATTGAAAGTGGAGGAAACAACAAAGGCCTGCTTAGGGCTGAGTTTGAACTGTGGCACAAGAGCTTCAAGACCCACGCTAATATCCCTAAAAGCGCAATCGATGTGTTGAATCTATGTGACAAGGACTTGTTTCCTAATATCCACACATTGTTGAGAATTTTGTGTACCATCCCTGTGAATACAAGCACTGCTGAGAGGTCATTTTCTACACTACGTCGGCTGAAAACTTATCTTAGGAATACCATGGGTGCAGACAGGCTGACTGGACTAGCAGCAATGAATATTCACCGGGAAATTGAAGTCACCAGTACAGAGGTAGTTTCCATTTTGAAAAAATCTGCTAGGCGGCTGGATTTTGTTCTGTGAAATTTGAGTTTCCACTTTATTCAACAACGTTAATGTTAATTCATTAATACATGATTTGTATTCAACTATTTGTTTAAACTTGCATTCAGCCTGTGTAATTAATTTCAACTTGAAATTCTATAAATGTTAAAGAATTTTTATTATAATGTTACATCTCGTAATTTTTAAAATTGTAATTTTTAGTTCCAATTAAATTTACATATTCTAAATCAAAATGTTATTATTAATTTCCTAAAACCTATACTAGTTCTTGGTATAAACAACTCAAAACTTAGTAAATGATTGCAGATAATTGATGTTACACATCAATCTGACGATCCTGGTAGCTGGATATATAGTTATAATAGTGAGCAGAGCAATCCAGTCGTTATCACTCTGATCGTGATCAAAAGTTAATTCTTGATAAAAATCATGCAGTTCCTTTTTATTACTTGTATAACCTTAGCTGAATGGTACTGTAACTAAAATTTGTACCGTATAAAACAAATGCACATTTTGTTTAAATAATCACCAGTCCAATAGCATCCTTTGTATTGGTTTTAACAGAGCATTCTATAGTATGTTTGACCTTATAGAATATTATTTTCATGCATATGATCTCAAATATACATTTGGTATTTACATACAAGACTAATAATGGACATATGCTCTTTCCATAGCTGAAATCATGTTAATGAGGAAAGCCCCCTCCAAACCAAAAATCTGAGTGCGCCCCTGCTCCTGACACATATGCTGAGAGAATCGGGTGTGTCCTAGACCAGTGCAGGCACGAGAACAAATACTCGGGTACTATCAGGTGTAAATGAGGGGTTGGTCATAGTCAAATCCGAGTAACCCCCCCCCCCCCCTGAACCCTCCCCCTTCCCCTCCCCAGAAATTAAAGCTAGCAATTAGAAGTCCAGACTTAGGTATAATTCATTAGAAATTTATTCAGGAATTTGCAGATCCCTTGCCGTCTTCGGAGGGTTGAAAATCAGCTAGTCCGCAAATGCAATCTATATATATAACAAGAAGTTCCGTGACGAACTATAGAGACTACTTTTCTTAAAATGTAATATTCATGCCAATTATTAAAATATATGAATCTATCTAGAATAATGACGAAATGGAGTTGGTAATATCGAAATTTCTAATTACTTCGAAATACTGTATATCTGGCATAATGTAGCCTAATAGAGAACTACAGTTGGCAGCTCTGGCGACTGAATATATTCTTGGTTCCATCTCTTAAGGTACAGAATACAAATTTTGGTTGAAGTCCAATGGATACCATGGACGTTACATGCAGTTAAACATTGGATCTAACAGCGCGCATAAAATCGTGTTGGCAACAATGTCATGCATGTATTGGTCAGAAATAATCTGAAATAATATGATCTATTGTTGTGTCAATTTTGAATGAAATCCATTAGTTAGTATAGAAGTTACATGCATTTTAAAATTGGACCTATCAGCAGGCTTAGAATCATGTTGGTAGCACTGACTTATATACGTTACTCCAAATTAATATAGAATGTCATGTACTATACGTGTGCATAGTTTAAAGCTGACGGCTTGCACACTTTCTGATATATGGGTACGTGGATTAAAGAAATTGAGAGCATTTATTAACAGTTGGCAGCCCTGGTGGCTCTTAAGAATGCGCTCTGTCATATCTGTTTATGTACACATAGCACATACGAAATTTGGTTCAAATCCAATTGATAGTGTAGAAGTTATATGCATTTAAAATTTGGACCTATCAGCAGGCATATAATCATTTTGGCAACACTGCCATGTATGGCCTCCTGGAAATTAAACTGCAATATTATTATCTATACATGTGCCAATTTTGAAATAGCTCCCATTCATACCTTCCATGATATCCAACATGAAGCTCAAATTTCAATTACGATTTTTCAACAGTTGGTAGCACTGACATAATTTTCAAATATGGACGTGAGATATTCAGGGATAGATCTTTACTCCTACCAAAATTTGTTTCGATTGCTGCAGCCGTTTAGGAGTTGATAGGGGGGGGGGGTACACACACACAGCCAGACAGACAGAAGGACAGACAGACAGACAGACAGAAGGACAGACAGACAGACACACATTTTCCCGATCTCATAAGTCTACTTTTTCCTCATTTTTGCAAAATGTGAAAAGTAGGCTAAAAATCAATGTACGAGATAGTTTGTATGTGGGTGGGTGGGTATGTCTCCTATTCGTTCACATACCATTCATTCGATTACGAAGAAATTTGGTTGAGATGTTGAGTACACTCCAAGGAAGGTTTCTGGCATAGTAAATACATTTTGCAATAGGTAGCGCACGTGTATATTCAACAAATGAGCGACGATGCGCGAAGCGTTTCAATAAAGTCCCGTATACGTTCACACCATTCATTCGATTACGATGAAACTTGGGTGAGATGTTGAGCACACCACTCCAAGGAAGGTTTCTGGCTTAATAAATCCACTTTACAATAGGTAGCGCACAAGTAGATTCAACAAATGAGCGACGACGCGCGAAGCGTTTCAATAAAGTCCCGAATGCGTTCACATAGTATTCAACCGATTGCGATGAAACTTGGGTGAGATGTTGAGTACACCCCGGAAGGTTTCTGGATTAGTAAATCCATTTTAGAATAGGTAGCGCACGAGTAGATTCAACAAATGAGTGACGACGTGCGAAGCGTTACAATAAAGTCCCGTATGCGGTCATATACCAATCGTCCGATAGCGACGAAACTTGGGTTAGATGTTGTGTACACCACTCCAAGGAAGGTTTCTGGCTTAGTAAATCCACTTTACAATAGGTAGCGCACGAGTAGATTCAACAAATGAGCGACGACGCGCGAAGCGTTTCAATAAAATCCCGTATGCGTTCACATAGTATTCATCCGATTGCGATGAAACTTGGGTGAGATATTGAGTACACCCCAAGGAAGGTTTCTGGATTAGTAATTCCATTTTACAACAGGTAGCGCATGTGTAGATTCAACAAATGAGTGACGACGCGCGAAGCGTTTCAATAAATTACCGTATGCGTTCACATACCATTTATTCGATTTCGATGAAACTTGGGAGAGATGTTGAGTACACTCCAAGGAAGGTTTCTGGCTTAGTAAATCCATTTTACAATAGGCAGCGCACGTGTAGATTCAACAAATGAGTGACGACGCGCGAACTGTTTCAATAAAGTCCCGTATGCGGTCATATACCATTCGTCCGATAGCGATGAAACTTGGGTTAGATGTTGTGTACACGCCAGCGAAGGTTTCTGGCTTAGTACATGCATTTTACAATAGGTAGCACACAAGTAGATTCAACAAATGAGCGATGGCACGACAATTGTTTTAACTAAGTCACGTATGCGTTCATATACCAATCATCCGATTGCGATGAAGCATTGGTGAATCTTTGAGTACACTCCAGGGAAGGTTTTTGATTTAGTAAATCCATTTCACAATAGGTAGCGCACGAGTAGATGCAACATAATGATTGACGACGCGTGAAGCGTTTCATCAAAATCCCGTATGCGATCTTATAACATTCATCGATTGGGAAGAAACTTTGGTGACCTGTTGTGTACACTCATGTGAACGTTTCTAACGTAGTAAATCCATTTCACAATAGGTAGCACACGAGTAGATTCAACAAACGTGTGACATCGCACGAATCGTTTAAACAAAGTCCCGTATTGATTCATATGCCATTCATCCGATTGCCATGAAACGTTAATGATTTGTTGTGTACAAGCCAGGGAAGGTTTTCGACACAGTAAATCCATTTCTCAATAGGTAGCACACGCGTATATGCAACAAATGAGTGATGACACGCGAAGCGTTTGAACAAAATTGCGTATGCGTTCATATACCATTCATCGATTGCGATGAAACTTTGATGAGTTGTTCTGTATACGTATGTGAACATTTCTAACTTAGTAAATCCAATTCACAGTAGGTAGCGCACGAGTAGATTCAACAAATGTGTGACAACAAACGAATCATTTAAACAAAATCCCGTATGCGTTCATATGCCATTCATCCGATTGCGATGATTTGATGAGTTGTTGTGTACACGCCAGGAAAGGTTTTCGACTTAGTAAATCAATTTCACAATAGGTAGCGCACGCGTTGATGCAATAATTGGGTGACGACGCGTGAAGCGTTTCAACAAAGTCCCATATGCGTTCATATACCATTCATCGATTGCGATGAAACATTGATGAGTTGTTGTGTACATTTATGTGTAGGTTGCTAACTTAGTAAATCCATATCACAATAGGTAGCGCACGAGTAAATTCAACACATGTGCGACAGCGCACGAGTCGTTTAAACAAAATCCCGTATGCGTTCATTTGTCATTCATCCGATTGCGATGAAACTTATGATGAGTTGTTGTGTACACGCCAGAGAAGGTTTTCGACTTAGTAAATCCATTTCACAATAGGCAGTGCACGAGTAGATGCAACAAATGTGTGACGACGCGCTAAGCGTTACAAAAAAATCCCGTATGCCATTCATTGATTGCGATGAAACATTGATGAGTTGTTGTGTACACTTATGTGAAGGTTTCAAACTTAGTAAATCCATTTCACTGTGGGTAGCGCACGAGTAGACAAAACAAATGAGTGACAGCGCAAGAACCGTTTAAACAAAATCCCGTATTCGTTCATATGCCATCCGATTGCGATGAAACTTTGGTGAGTTGTTGTGCACGCTCCCACAAGTGTTTCTAAATTAGTAAATCCATTTTACGATAGTTTAGAGGCAGTAAACGGAAATCGAAAACATATTGTGTCTGCTAACGCACTTCAAAAACAAAATTAAAACGCCAGCACTTTCTTTGATTGGCATTGCAACGCATGCCGGGTACAGCTAGTAAAATAATAAAAATAAATATTCATGCCTTAAACTGAAGTTAAACCCTCACAAACGATCTCTTTACAACAACTTCAAAAGACAGCAAACAGGCTTAGAAAATGGCACGAAAAGATTAAGTCCCTACGCAAATACAATCAATAATTAAGAATACGAATACTCACAAGCGTTAAATTTACTGCAAAGCAAAACTTTTAAATGGTTCACAAGGCTAGATTTATTTATATTTAATGACCTATAGAAATAAGCTAATGTTACGATCGTGTCACCTTCGACATTTATCTTTAAACTAGCAATAGTGCCCGGCTTCGCCCGGTGGATTTGTTTGTTTTCTGGATGATAATGAATACTACTACAGAACTGGCACATAATACTTAATTTACGAAACAGAAAAAAATATTTTAAAAATATAACTTTTTGTGGTGGTGGTGGTGGTGGTGGTGGTGGGAGTGGGAGTGATAAGTAGTACAGTATAATGGACGTAACATTCAGGTCATTTTCCAGTAATGTTAATGACAATAATGAATAGGGAAAAGGCTATATACTAACTACGGTACTGACACATGTAATTTACAAACGAATAGAAAAATATGATTAGAATGAGGAGTATGTGAAATAAAAGACACTGCCTAGGGGCTATATCTCATTGGCTGTTAGAAAAGTAGAGATCAATTGTGTCGTCTTTTGTCACATAGTGCCATAGGAAAATAATCAGAGCACTTTGGAAAACTTTGACTGTCCCGAACTCCTGAAGTAGCAATAGTGTCATTTATCGCCACATACCGCTCAAGGATAAGGACCTGAATAAATGAAAGTAAATTTGAAAACACCAACGCTTATTGCAGCTGATTACCTCAATGTACTGCACCAACACCATCGTACTTATACAGAGGCATAATATTTTTATGATGATAACTGTTTTACTGGGCCTAAGAAATCTTCTTGCAATAATTACTCCCAGTGACTCCAATTTATAAGCAGAGCAAGTTGTAACTATGTTCGCAATACTGGTAGGGGTGACGTGATGCAGCTCGCATTGCCAGCCAATATTTGACTTATTAAAATATTCTTACAGTTACACTATACGGACATGAATGGTTCTAGGACCTTAAAACGTACTTTTCAAGTTCATTTTGTCTGTTGTTCTAAATGTAGGGAATGGAGAGAGTTGTTCAAAATATCAAGTGGAGAGAGTTACACGCTGGGTTCCAAAGGGTAAGTAGACTATATTAAGTTTGTTTAAGATCGGTGAAACGATGTAGACTTGTGCAAAGGGCCTAAATGCAGGGAATGGAGTGGTCTGTCCGAAATTTTACGTAGACAGTGTTACTCGTCGGGTTCCAAAGTGTAAGTATGTAAAATTTGGTTCAGATCGGTGAAACGGTGTAGATTTATGCCAAAGGGCCTAAATGTAGGGAATGGAGTGGTCTGTCTGAAATTTCATGTAGACAGTGTTACAGTACTCGCAGGTTTCCAAAGGGTAAGAATACACATTTTTGGTTCAGATCGGTGAAACGGTGTAGATTTGTGACAAAGGGCCTAAATGCTGGGAATGGAGTGGTCTGTCCAAAATTTCATGTAAACAGTGTTACTCGCAGAGTTCCAAAAGGTAAGTATACAAATTTTGGTTCAGATCGGTGAAACGGTGTAGATTTGTATAAATAGCCAACTCCATGCAGGCCATGGAGGCCCTGGGAGTAGTGGAAGGTAGAGGCTTCCACTTTTTGTGACATCAGCACTAGATGGGATGGAGTTGTCAGCTCCACGCCCGGCCGCCTTTGCTCCCAGGAATCACCCTGGTACTCATTTCTGGTGTAGGCTGAGTAAACCCCAGGGCTATTTGCGGTTCCGAAAGTGGTAGTTATGTTTCTAAAATCCACTACCTGGGTGGGGATCGAACCCACTCACTTTCAGTTAGAAGCTCAGCGCCTCTACCGACTGCGCCATGCAGCCCCCTTTGTATAAATAACAGACAGACAAAAAACACATTGAGCTTTATACCGTATTTTCACATGCTAGTGCAACAATCACAATAACGCAGGTTATCACAAAAATTCTACACACACACACAAGTACACGGGGCAACATGACCACGCTGTCTAAGCCCCGCAAATGAAATATTAACTGTGGATATGATAGCATACAGAAAACTGCAGTCCAATAAATCCTTGAGCAACACTGAAAAATGGCCTCAAATACCATATCCTATCTCCAATGTACACATGCTAGTGCAACAATCACAATAACACAGGTTATCACAAACATTCTACGCACACACTCATGTACACGGGGCAACATGACCACGATGTCTAAGGCCAGCAAAAGAAATAACAACTGTCTACACATGAAAACTGCAAAACGGTGATAGGAGAATGTAGGAATGTTTGCCACTATTTTTCTCTGACGGGATAGCATTACATTACAATTTACTAATATGCTGATTTACTGTGCATACGATAGCATACAGATCCCATGTGTCCTTTAGCAAATTTTACCGGACTATCATGATACAGAGTAAATCGTTGTTGCCTAGTGACAACCTGTCCATCAATGGTGCGGCGTTCACTATCATGAAACAGTGTTAGTCATTGTCGCCTAGCGACAATATGTCCGTCAAGTTATTAGATCGGTGAAACGGTTTAGATATGTGCATAAGGGCCTAAAAGCGGGGAATGGAGTTGTCTGTCCAAAATTTAACATAGCCTAAACTATTCCTCTTGAATCAGGCTATCACATACAAAAATAATTTTTCGAATCCGACTGGTAGTTCCAGAGATTAGCGCGTTTAAACACATAAACACACAAACAAACACACAAACTCTTTGGCTTTATTATATAACTATAGATTAATTAATTAGCTTAATCCTATCTGATTTTTAATTAAGAATGAGAAGCATCTGTAGGATGGAAAATAACAAAGCTAATATAACAACCAATTGCTAAACCAATCAACACAAAAAACAACGACAGCTCTCGAATACATACAAGGGTACAACAGATATATAAATCAACACCATATTATGCATTTTTATAGTATAACCCTACCTGCCTGCACCAATTGGAAAGCTCTTTGCCTCCAACCATCTCCTAAGTGCGTGTAGGTTAGGATGGCAAAAGCACAGTGAAAACTGCGTCTAAAATTGCTTAAGTCAGGTGCCCACTAGTTACTAATTAATTGTGGCTCCCATAACTTTCGTCGTCTCAAGTAGTATCAGCTTGCCCTAAAAATGTCGGTTCCACTATAAAACATCGCTTCAGTGTGTCGGTCAAAGATAGAACGTTGTTTAGCAAATTTAGAATAAGTTCACAGTATGATTCAAAATTGTCGGTTTAGAATAATGAGGTTTCATGGTTTATTTACGTGATTAGCTTCAATTTAATCCCTTATTGTGTAGGTTTAGTTCCTAATGACCATTTAAGACACATGACGAAGACTAATAATACGCGCTTTAATACAAAGCAGGCGTACCAGCATAAATAAGCTACCATCTCACGGGTAGAACAATAACACAAGCTGCGAAAAGCACAGGGGTGGCCTTGAGTGATCAAAAAGCTATCAGCCTTATTTTCGCCGGACAACAACAGCAATGTGGGTGATCTCGTCAATTCCAGCAAAACATCTTCAATAGACAGAATAATAACATAGTTTACCGAAATTATACATGGTCTGGTCAGCTGTGATGTTCAGGGAAGAATTTACTTTACTGTAATATAATCTCATGAAAATATATTAACTGAGTCGTGTACATCAACGACATTCCTACCATGACCTGGCATTCCAAAAAAAACAACATCACAGTGATCAGTTGCGGCCTACATTCATATCAATTACGTTGACATAATAACAAGCATTTCATTGGGAACATATTCAGTCGTTGGTCGTGAATCAGAGTCGTCTCGCTTTAAGAGTCGTGGAGCCCAGTCTGACCGCGTGTCTGCTGGTTACTCACTCACAAACACACAATAGCAAGCACTTCGCTGCTACAGAAAATGCATTTCCTATAATCATAGTCCTATCTGCGGCACTAAGAATGTTTGAAATACGTGTCCATTCGCTGTACCTTTGTGAGCATAGTCTATTCGATAACTCCCTAAAAATACGAAGTCAAAGCAAACAAGACAAAAGGAAAAATATGTCACTTCACACCAAAAGCTTTGGAATTTCCAAACGACTGGAGCACACCCCGTGTGCCCCACTCACTGTTCACCCTGCTTTCTTACACCCTCATAATTGCACTTATTGTACTGTATTATGAACTGTACGTGCCCTCCTCGACACAAAAATAAACCATAATGGCACAACACTAGCAGAGTAGATGAACAATCATGGCTTCAAGAGCGGCATGTTTTCCTCCTAACTTATTCCAAATACCTTAGGAATCTTATGTGGCTTCAAAGTGTACGTGAAGAAAAATTAGAATTTCATAATAAAGCGACAGTGTCCAACTTACACCTGCCAAATGATACGGCACCGAAAATATTAACTGAGATGTATTTTGAATGCATCTGCATCCCGAAGAATATATCAGTGAACTCTTATAGGGTGTTACAACAACTGTATTTAAGTCATGGGCAAAAAAAACAATCCTACTCTGTATAGGGGCTTGTATAGGTGCACTGCCTATATTAGTTACATCATAATTGGTTCGTGGCATTCCATCTCCACAGGGTATCCCACAAGTCAGTGGTTTGGTCCAGGGCTCAAATAAAAGCTAAGGAAAAATATAGATTATCTTTGAATAGACATGCTCTGCCTAATTGGTTGTAATGAGTGTAGATTTTACCTAGTCAACTGAAGCAAAGCCTTTAACAGGATAGAATGTCATGTTGAAACTCACATGTTCGGCGTTCTGGATTCATGGTGCCTGTAAGAATAATTCACGATCATATCCAGGTTTTCGCAATTTCCACCGTTTACGTTTTCTCATCTTGGGATTAGATTCTCAGCGATACTCTCAACATTAGGGTCTACTCCATCCTTGACATGCTATCAATGGTTAGATGTTCCTCCACGTGGTGTTTTATGAAGGTTCCCATCATTAATGAAGTTGTATCACTGAATGAACATTTCCTTCTGGCAATTCAAATATCACTGAATTTACACATTGCAGACTGTAACAAAATGGCTCTGGTGTCTGCCACAGATTCTAATAAACGCACGTGTGGCGTTTGCTCACTGAATCGAAATTTTCATCAAGGTTCTAAAATAATTCTTCGCAGCCACTTTCAAAATATCACTATAAAAATGTCAATAACTGCTTTACCAGCAAGATTTGTCACAAAGCTCAGCGTTCAGCGTTATGAAACAAATTATAATTTTTCCACGCCTCGTGGCTTTTTCGGTTGACCTTTTGGTCAAGCAAAGCTTTCACAGTTTGAAAAAAATACACTTCTGACTTAAAATGAGAAATTTCACTTATCCGAACGGTTAGCTATAACTTGTGAATTTCACTGATTGTGGCGGCCATTCACTGTGACTCCAAATATCGCCAATTTAACCAAAAACTGCGTCTTCACGTTCCCGACGTGCAAACACGGCTTCTCACGTGTCAAGCAGACATAATCGATTTATAGATTGTAGATTGTGATTTCTTCCGTCCGAAGTTCGTGGTTCATGGAAGTACTGATGCAGTCGTGCAGCGTCTGTCATAAGGTTTGTCGCATATCTGCGAGGAAAGTATCACCCATCATAATTATATAGTCCAACACTGCAGCAAATGTCTCCAAATATTCACCAATACTAATTCGACAATGGCGTACAATAAGATAAGTCGGATAAATCCTTCTGAGTCAAGAATGTACTACAGAAGTAATAACAGCAGTTTCTGAGTTGATTCAAAGCTCTTACAATGCATTCAGCTCACGTACCGATTATAATATTCTACATAACATATCACCGACATGAGCCTGTCGGGCTCAATATATATAATTTAAATTAGCATGTCAGGTGATAATGAGAAAAATATTAATATTAATATTATAGTTTCACTATAGTAGTTATAATTATAATTTATGATATAACTCAATATTTATTTAGGTAATAATTTTTAATGTGACGTATAGCTATTGGTTTGCTGTTCATGTTCGACAATCCAGGTGGTAGTTCATTAAGTAGTGATGATGTAATATAATTAGGTCTTTCGGAACCATAGCTATTTAAACATAAAAGTTTTACATATTTAGTACTTGTTATGGCTCTTGTTTGTATGTTGTGAGAAACCTTATGCCTGAATCTTGCATCATGGTAGTAGAGATTCAGTACAGTGATTTGAAACATCTCTTTAATATTAAAATAAGGGACACCAGTGAAATAATTAAAGTACCTGTTTCGGCTATCTTGAAGATTATTAATTAAAGTTGTGTTTTGATTTCCCCAAGCTGATACAGAATATCTAAATTTGCTTTCAATCAGAGCACTACAAATAGTTTTGTAAGATTTTTTGTCTACATAGAATCGGTGATTGTAGCAGGTGTAACGGTTTGTTATTAGGATTTGTAATCATGTTTACTGTGTGTGGGCTCATTTTAAAGTGTTCATCAAGGGTAATTCCTAGGTATTTTTGTGTCAAAATACTATTTATAAAGGTGCTACATTTGCAACCTGCAAGGATGGTATGGTGTATGCATGATATGCTGTGGTGTGTCAGTTTGTATTTTTCTTGAGTGAAGTGATCAACTCTGACGTGCATTATTTTACATTTGGTTGTATTTATACGTGGTACATTCATTAAGTTCTGAGACTGACCGCATGACGGGGTTGGGGAGCACTATAGCGTTAAGGTGGCGCCGTGGTATGGTACCATGTCAGTTAGTCTCTCGTCCCTGTAAGAGACAATTTAGAGCATGCACTGGCAGCAGACGTACGTTAGTTGTTGAGACGGTGATTTGAATGCGCCAGACGGACCTGACGATGATCCGACGTTTCTCAACCGGATAATAGTGGGAGACGAAACATGGTGTTTCCTTTACGATCCGCAACTGTAACGACAATCTGCCACCTGGAAAACGCAATCATCACCACGGCAGAAGAAACCACGACAAGGCAGGTCAAAGAGCAAGATGATGCTGGAACTGTTTTATGATTCAAATGGAATCGTTCGCACCGACCAGACGGAGCAACGGTAAACCCACTAGAAGGAGATCCTTGGCCGTTTACGCGATGCAAATCGTCGTAAGCGACCTGGGCTTTGGCGTACAAAGAATTGGCTGTTGCTACACGACAACGCTCATGCACATCACTTTGTCCTTGAGGAGGAACTTGTAAGACAACAGGTGACAGTTATGCCCAACCCTCTGTACTCACCTGATCTCGCACCGTGCGATTCTTTTCTCTTTCCTCGCCTCAAATCACTCCTTCATGGGCGCAGATTTCGGTCGAAGAGGTCATGACGGCCACAAGAGGAGCCACACGGGACCTTCCTGCTAACTGCTTTCAGCAGCTATACCAACTTTGGCAAAAGTGCATAAAGGCAAACGGCGTCTATTTTGAGGGTGGGTGTGGTTCTGTGTAGGTGTATACCGGGTAATGCAGCAGCGTATGTAACCTACAGGGTCATGTGGAGGCCTAGCCTCCAGGCGTCAAGTCTCAGAACTTAATGACTGTTCTGCGCATAACGGCCACGGTGGCCGAGTGCGCTAACGCCCTGCATCGTGCCTCGCTGGCACCAGGAGAGCGTGGGTTCGAATCCTACCTCGGCCGTCCTGAAAGGGGTTTTCGTGGTTTCCCATTTTCACCACCAGGCAAATGCCGGGACGGTTCCTTTAAATAGGTCCACAGTCGATTTCCTTCCAATATCCCTTCCCTGGCCTGTCCTTAAAAGAAAAGTACATGGCCATTGGCTGCATTAATTTAAAAAATTGTCACGACACCATTTTGTGACGTTATTGAAGTCTTGAAGTCTATCAAAAGTTGTTTTATAGTCTTTATGTATGGTAAATATAGTGGTGTCATCAGCATAAATAAATATTTTACTATGCTTAATGGCTTCATTCACGTCATTTACGAACACGTAATATAGTGTAGGTGAGATAACACTGCCTTGAGGAATACACTGTGTTCCTTCTGATGTGTCACTGATCATAACAGCCATTTTCCTGTTTTTAAGGTAGCTTTCAAATAGTTTGTAAGTCGTACCTCTTATACCAATATCGTGTAATTTTGCAAGTAAATTATTGTGTCAAATTCTTTGGAAAAGTCAAGAAAAAGTATCGTAATATGATTGTTGTTATTTAGATCATTATTTATCATATTGGCAAATTCAGCCAGAAGTAGTTCAGTACTTTTCGCTTTCCTAAAACCAGATAGATATCCCTTTGAAATATCATATTTATTTTGGAAATTGTTCAATCCTTTATCCAAGCATTTTTTCCATTATTTTGTGTTGGATTGATAAAATGCATATTCGACTGTAATTGTCAAAGTCTGAGTGATCACCATTATTGTATATTTGGTTTAATTATTGTGTATTTCAGATAGTTTGGTATTTTGCCTGATTCGAATATCTTGTTTATGAGATGTGTTATGACGGGTATAGTTTTTTAGATGTTGCCTTAATGTCTTTCAAGCGTATATCATCAGCTCCGGACGATTTGTATGTTTTAAATACCGTAATTATGTTCTCTATTTCATATTCAATAGTTCCAAGTAACGTAATGGGTTTATTAGTTTGTTTTTAATCGACTGCCATGTGTTGATATTACACTTATGAGCTAGACTGTTTATTTTTTCACTAAAAGTACTGTTGAGTTTATTGACTATCACGTCATTAGTATAATGTATTCTTGAATGTTTGTTTATGACTTCATTGGCAGTTTGGGTGTTCCTACCGGTTAAATCCTTAATGACTTTCCACATTCCATTATTATCGTTTTTGCAATTATTTATCATGTTTTTTAATATTGATGTTTTGTTTATTAGCTTATTTAATTTGTTTCTGAATGCTCTGTATTCAGTTTTATTGCAATATTATCCTTGTTTCTGAGCATTGTTTTTGAAGTCTGTCTATTTGCTTACATTGCAATTTTAGGTTATCAGTGACCATTGTGTGCCTTTTCTGTGTTTAAGTGTGGTTATGTAACATGCTTTCTGGTAGGCTTCCTTAAATGTGGTTGTTATATTATTTTATATGTCATTAGGATTTCCTAATTCAAGGCATATGTCCAGTCTGAGTTGTTAAGGCTTGTGTGAATTATAGTATCGTTCATTAGCGTAATGTACGATTCATTATCTTGTGATTGTGTTTCATCAATTTTTACCCAAATTCCTGCATATGTTATGTAGATGTCAGAGATGACTGATTTTATGACTGCAGAAGTACTTCTAGTCTTAAACGATAGTATATGTAATCAACACATGTTCTCCAGTCTAAATTTGGATCATAACGAGTACATTTTGTTATAAGTGGTAGGAAACCATAAGTTGCCATTATATTTGTACATTTGATAACTGAGTAAGAAATCGGTTAAAAGTTCCGCCTAATCAATACTTTATATTAAATAAAGATCACTGTGTGGTCATTGGTGGGACATGTTTCAAGGCCTAATTTTTTTTGGCCCCTTCTTCAGCCGATATGAATGAATTAATAAAATGTCAAAGACACAAGATAAATGTATACCGTTACACTAAAAAGTCCCTTGTTATTAAACCTTATATGGTGCACCATAAAGAAGGATGGGAAATTGAACACCTAAATCAACACAATATGATGCATGAAAATATGAATTAAAAAGCATGTGAAACTAATTTGAAAGACATATTTAAACTCGAAAAAAAAAGCCTCCGTGGCTTAGGCGGCAGCACGCCGGCCTCTCACCGCTGGATCCGTGGTTCAAATCCCGGTCACTCCATGTGAGATCTGTGCTGGACAAAACGGAGGCAGACAGGTTTTTCTCCGGGTACTCCGGTTTTCCCTGTCAAAAATTTCATTCCAGCAACACTCTCCACTATCATTTCATTTCATCTGACATTCATTTAATCACTGCCCCAGAGGAGTGCGTCAGGCCTCGGCAGCCGGCACAGTTCATATCCTCGCCGCTAGATGGGGGCTTCATTCATTCCATTCCTGACCCGGTCGGAGACTGGAAGCAGGCTGTGGATTTTTCATTTAAACTCGAAAAAATGCCTGACATTCTTACGGATGTGTTTCAAATTTGTTTCAAATGATTATTTTATTCATCATATGTTTGCACAATAAATTCGATACTTTTTACACTTTCACTCACTTGGTTTTTCAATTCATTGATCTGTTTCCTTAAGTCTAGAAACATACCTCTGATATCCGATGCGAGTATTATTTCCGTGTCCGGTGCGGAAGGCGGAGTCACTGTGTCATCGATGCTTGCCTCGGTGTTAGCCGCTGCTGTGGTCAATGTTCCAACTTGCTGATGCTGTCATTTGAAGGTACGGCACTGTGGACACCGCCATGTTTCCTTAGCTTGCTCAGCCACACCTTTCTATGTTTGTGTTGTTACTGTTGTACATGCATTATGATATATTCCGTTGCATCCCATGCAAGATACATCGTCAACATCTCTTGGAAGTCCTTCTTGACAACGTGCGGAAACCATTCCCTCGCTATACTTTAACTTTTTGTGGAACACTTAGGTACACGGCTACTTCCTCCGGTTGATGCACTTATAATAATAACTTAATAATTATAATAATATTAAAGTGATATAGACTTTCACGGGTGGCAAAGATTGTTCAGTGTGCTTGATTGGGTTGTTGACTATTATCTGTTCCTCATGATATCTGACGTTCCACTGACAAGTGCGGGTGGCATTTTCAAAGAATTGTTATGATATGATTAGAAGTTGTTGATTCATTATTGGCTTTGCGACATCGTGGTCATGTAGCCCCATGTACTTGGGTGTGTGTACAATTTGTCTGATAACCTGTGCCACTGTGATGTCTGTGCTAGTGTGTGTATTTCTAATTCAAGTAAGCATTGGGTAGGAAGCGGCCGTGGCCATAAGTTAGGTACCGTCCCAGTATTTGCCTGGAATGGAAGTGGTGAACCATGGAAAACTACTTCCAGGATGGATGAGGCAGGAATCAAACCCACGTCATCTCTTATTTGCCTCATGAGGCTGGGTGTACCTCGTTCCAGCCCTCAAACCAGACTTTCCTTGACAGAGCCGGGAATCATGATTTGAAGTGAACAGCGGAGAGTGTACTGACGGTGGTAATGAAATACTTCATATCCAACAATGCTCTCCGTTTCCATTATTTTCCTTATGAGTGGTTACGCCTCCCACCGTACAGGTATGTGGACGTTTCATCCAACAGGACAATTTAGGTTGGGTTCATTTTCCTGTGTAAGGGCATAAAGAACAAGTAGTTCCGTCAAGAACTATACAGCGTATTTTCATGTATCCTACTTATGTAAATTGCTTCTATCAACATACAAAATTTCAGTTTGATTGCTGTAATAGATTCGTAGATATTGAGAACCATCTAAATATTTCGGATGGTTGTCATGTTGGATATTTATATATGTAGGTCTACTATTACATGAAGATTATTGTGTAGGTAAATCGCATGATTAGGACACAAGAAATATTTTTTTTTAAATTTTGCACTGCTGTCATCTTGTGGTTTCGAAAACAATTGAAATAAGTTATACTAGTGGGCCCGTGCGATCTTTCGCAACGTGAATGTAGGCTTATGGGGTAGTAGAGAAGAATGTGGGAGAACGACATTTTAAAATTGAAGAAATGTATTTACTGTTGTTAAACGGCATACAGCTAGCAGTACGCCGCGCTCCCGCCAGTTGGCTGCCACCGCCACGCTGTACTGCGCTCTAGCGGCAGGCTCGCCAGGTTACGGTGCTCCCATTGTAAATGTACCTTTTTTAAGGTATTTAATTGTGAGGCATTTAAAGAGGACGTGAGTGCGTTTCGGGAACACATGGGTTATGCGGAACCTGTAGGTACCCCTTATGTGTGGGTTGGTGTTAACAGGACCTTATTTTCGGTACAAAACTGGAATGGGACCTTAGCAGAATAATATAGGGAGGATGCCAGTGGATTAAAATTTGTATAAGCATTTACCGTACCGAGATTTACTGCACTCGGATGGTTAAATCGCGAGAAACGTCCATTTAAATGTTTATATTTCGCGACGCCACCATGATGCATTTGTGCTCACCAGGTAATTAAAGTCCCATAGTTGAACTTATGATCAAAGCCTCTATGGTCATAAACAACTTCAGTTTGATTGCTGTAAAATATTCGTAGATAGCCCATTGAGAACTATCTGAATATTTCGGATGGTCGCCATGTTGGATTGTTATATGTATACGCCATAGAGTTATGAACCATTAAATGAAAATTTTTGCGTAGTTTCATTATTCAAACTTTCACTTCGATTGCATGACTACGACACAAGAAATAAGAACTTAATTTTAAAATTTCGCACATCCACCATCTTGAGTTTATGTAAATATTTGAACTAAATTAAATGGCAGTGCATTACAATGTGTACAAACATTTACTGTACCATATTTCACTGCGCTCGGATAATTATATCGTGAGAAAAGTCTATGAAAATGTTTCAAATTTGCCTGGCCGCCATGTTCGTTTTGAACTTAACAGCTGTTTGAAAGTTACATTGATGAACTTGTAGTAGCGCTCTGTATCAACGTACATAATTCCAGGGTGATATGAGCAATAGTTTCGGAGATATAAAATGCCGGTGAAATAATTCGCACAGCTGCCATCTTGAGTTTGTGTAAACAATTGAACTAAATTAGATGACAGTGCATTACAACGTGTATATACATTTGCTGTACCAAGTTTCATTGCGATTGGATGGTTAAATAGCGAGAAAAGTTTATTTAAAAGTTTCAAATTCGCTTGGTCGCCATGTTCGTTTTGTAGTTAACAGGTTTTTGAAAGTCTCATAGGTGAACTTCTAGTAGGGCCTCTTATCACCGTACAAAATTTCAGGGCGATATCGGCAATAGTTTCGGAGATATAGAATGCCGATGAAATATTTCGCACAGCCGAAATGTTACATTAGTGAGACGTAATAAAATTTGAAGAGCACGTTTGGGGTCGGCTGAAATTGTGCTATGACCTCACCGCGGTTCATTGACATCGCTCCAGCTATTTAGAAGTAATTAGGGTCACACACACACACATACGCACACACAAACATACACACACACGGACAAAAGTAATCTCATAAGCCTTTTCTTATTAATGAAAATAGGCTTAAAATGAGCTTTGAATACATAGTGTTGAAGAAAATTACAAATTTAGAGTTATTTTCCTTTAAGCTCATAAACAGGAAAATGAACTTAGCGTGAATTGTTCTGTTGGATGGCACATCCTCATACGGATAGGAGGTGTGACCAATCATAAGGAAACTATTGGAAAATGAGAGCAATGTCAGATACGAGGTATTGCATTGACACCGTCTATATGTAGGTTGCTGTAAAGTTTGTGAATGAACGCAAGGTATTGTTGTGTCCCGGGTCTGGGGGGATGGACGAACAAGGGTGTAAATTGTTGAATTTAGGGGGTGCTGTTCGAAAGGGGCGAGTTTCCACTGAGGTGAGGAAACTCCGAGCGTGAGAGATTGATGGGGGAAAAGGGGGGGGGGTGAGTTCTACTTGTGTGAGACCGTAATCTAGGGGGTGCGTAGTATAAATGGAGCTATTAGTCTCTAAAGTAAATGCTGTATGTGAGCAGTTAACTAACTGCTGACCACGCGAAGATACGCGTGACGGTCGAGCACCTCAAGGCTAACAGTTGGAGAAGTCTTACACAGCAATTCTGTGGACCCTGGTAATTCAGGAGGTCAGGTGGTGGAGTGGGAAATAAAGTGATGTGTGTAAATAAATGTCTGCAACTTTCTGTGATCAAAGTAGCTGCTGGTTTATTACTACCAGCGATAATGAGCAAGTGTTCCTTTAACTGGGAACGTGTGACCAATGTTATAAAAATACAATTAATGATTGGGTTTCAAGTGGGAAGGAGTGTAAAATACAAGTATTATGAATTTGGTACACACTTACCCCTGGCAGGACGGTCACAGCACAGACGGTCAAGGCCTCCGGCGAACAACGGATAGTGGGTTTTCTCAGCCGTCCTTCTTATGTGTTTTGGAGTTGCTTGGTCAGCATTACCCAATGTTGGTGTGCTAGATCCAATACTCTGTGTAATTGTTATGGTGTTGCTCAAGCGTTGGCTGACAGCAGTGGTAACTGTGCCGGCTTGGCTTTTAAAGAAATGTACTGTAGAGGCTCATGATTTAGCCTAAGGGATGTTTTTATTGGGTGAAAGGGTGTATTGGTGTTGGGATAGAAGCGTAGTCGTGTAGATAGGATTTATAGTTGAAAGATGTATGTGGCAGTATAGCCGTCTGCAGGTTCAGTGGCATATGTCCATATTTCCCTTGGAGGTGCGTAAGGTCCTCAGGTCCTAAGGGTGTAGGGAACCTGGGGCCTGAACAGTATAAAGTAAAACTACTGTAGCAATATCTGGTAGACCATTCCTGGTTTCGTTGCCAGGCTGGTTATTGTTATTTTTCTGAATGATGGGTTCACTGTGCGGGACGCCCCACCTAGTAAGTGTGCGATGGAGGGCCAAAATCATGTGACCCAGGTCCCTTTACCTGCGATTCCATCTGCAGGGTGCGCTTTACTGCCGTTCCGCAAATTCTATTAAAGTGTTGAGTTTCCATTATCGTATTAAGATTGTGGATGATTATAAATTTCTGTTGCTTTCTGTGCAGTCTGATGTGGTATTTTGTTGTTCTAGAAAGTATTTCAGTGTATTGTGATAGAATTACGTGATCTTCTTCCCAGGTATGTTCAGCGACAGCAGATAGCATATTACAGTTATAGGAATTTGCAATGTCTAGTATGGTCTTTGATTATGGTTTTGGTGCTACGCTTGGTCGTACTTATGTACGTTGCACGCACTCCCACTTTGATATCAATCAAATGACATATCCATCTAGGAACGAACCACCAGCTGATGTGAAGCAAAACACAATGAAGTGAGAAGGTTCAGCTGACTTACTTCAAGAGCGTCATGGACAGCATACAAAGAATACTCAAGCCCCAAACCATACATACTATTTACAGGTCACACAAAGAGTAGTGAGATTCTCAGTATCCCCCAGGACCCCCATTGACTCACTCTATTCTGCTGGCGAAAGTGGCATTAGTAGATTGCCTGTAGGAATCTAAACGAGGACTTTTTTTTGGGGTAGCAGACTGTACCTCGCCGTGCGCACGATCTGTACCTTGCTGATGGATTTTTATCGATATCTCTCGAACCAATGATTGGACGAAGTCGTGTGAGGTGTCAAATTACTCGAGATGAAGCCTCCTTTCTCACGAACCGCTTTTTTTTCCAAATTATACCAAAGGGACTACATGCGAGGGACCCATTTTATTTCTATACGACTGTACCTTACTGTGGGCACGTGACTAGTGGTAATACTCTAGCAGGCTTTTAAAATTGTTATTTATTGAATATTTACTCTTGATTTAACTAAAAGACCCAAAACTAGTAGGTCATCTGTACAAGATGCTTAGGAATGAATAATGATACAAAGATGTAGTAGGCCTATGTAGGCTCATTTTACTCAGCATGAAGCCCTATTTACCGTGAATTATTTACGTTTTCAAATTGAACCAAAGGGCCCAACTACACATTTTGAAAATTTTGATTTATTTAGACTTTTACACTTTTAATGATGTAATTTTTTATCTAATTTTTATTTACCATTTTTTTATTATTTTTAATATTTTCCAAAGGGCCTAACTACACATTTTCAAACTTTTGGATTTTACACTTTAATTCTTTTTTATAAAAAAATATATTTATTAATTCTTATTAATAATTTTTTAGATTTTTGCCGAAGGGGCGTAACTGTTACATTTATTATAGCTAATTATTCATCTGATTGAGCTGTAGTGATAGCTATCACAACATTGATATACACCTAAGCGGGACTGAGAAGGGAGAGGAATAGGGATGGCTGGGAGTTCTATGTCACCTGTAGCCGTGAGCGTAAAAGCACACACAGTGACTGTACCTTGCGCTTTTTGGGCTGATATTTCCCGAACCAATGATTGATGAGGGTTGAGTGGGTGTCAAATTACTCGGGATGATGCCCCCTTTGCCATGGGCCACCTATTTACCCAAATTTAGGCAAATTAGTAGGTCATTTTTTTGGAAATAAATAATTGTACAAACAATATGGGGGTTCATTTTACTCGGCACGAAGCCCTTTTCTCCATTTTTTTTTTTTTTTTACAAATTTGCGCAAAGGCCCTAACTACATGGGAGGGAGCCATTTTATTTGAACGTGACCATACCTTTTAGGGGGAAATGACCTCGTAGTTCCGCCCCTTACAACAACAATAACTAACCATTACCATACTTTATTGTCTAGCTTTTTACCAATATCTCGCGAACCCATTATTGGAGGAAGTCATCCAAGGGGTCTTATTAATTTGCGAGACTGTCCCCTTTCCCATGGAGCATTGATTCTCATAAATTAAATTAACTGCTAGGTCATCCACCTTTTTCCGCGATCTCTCGATCCATTAATTATAGAGAGTCGTGTCAAAGCTCGTTTTAGTGGGCTTTTTCTCCTCATTACCGTGGACCACTTATATTCCAGATATATAACAAAGAACCCAAAACGAGTAGGTCATCATCTTATTTCCTTATATTTCCTGAACCCGTAATTTTAGACAGGTGTGCGATGGCTCAAACAAAAGGTGTCCATCCCCTCTACCACAAAGGCATATCATTTCTACCTAGCTAACCCCGTGGCACTACAGCCCATGAAGGGCCTAGGCCTACCAAGCGACCGCTGCCCTGCCAATTGGACTGCAGATATTGGGGTGACGCGTGGTCAGCGCGTCGGGTCCCCTCGGCCGTTAATCTTGGTTTTCGTGACTGGGGCGCTGCCTCTCTGTCAGACAGCTGCTCAATTGTCCTCACGAGGCTGAGTGCACCCCGTTCCAGCCCTCACGTCAGTTTCTAAAATCCCTGACGGAGCCGGGGATCGAACACCGAGCCTCCGGGTGAGAGGCAGGCGCGCTACCCCAACACCACGGGGCCGGCATATCATTTCTACCCCAAGATAAAAATTACGCTTACCTGGAGGTGAAATACCGATATTTTATACACATGAGCACTTGCGGCTCTTGTAAAACGGCGGGCTTTTTAAACTGTTATTTTTCGATTATTAGCTATAAACTATTTATTATTTATTATGTATTTATTTAATTATTATTATTATTATTCTTTATATGTATTTATTTAATTTCATTTATTTAGGCGTTTTTTCTTCATCAATTTAGCATAAGGACCAAAAACTAGTAGGCCATTGACTCAAGATTTTCAGGAACTAATTATTAAAGAAAGATTTGAAAAGGCTCGTTTTACTCGGGATTACATATTAACTGTGAAATATTAATTTTTAGATTTCGCGAAGAGACCAAACTAGTATGTCATTCATCTGAGGTTTTTCGAACCCATAATCGTAAAAACTTGATTCAGGATTTAAATTAATGCATGTAATATTTGTTTAATTTTTATGATCTTTTATTTTTAGATTTTTGATTTTTGATTTTTAATTTTTGATTTTTAGATTCATTTTCAGATTTTGCTGATCCAAAGCTAAGCTATATCTTTACTTGGTAATCCGCGCTGTAAGAATTTTAACAAGTACATTTAGTTGAACATGACTATACCTTTGAATTAACGAGGTTTTTGACTTGAGATTTCCGATACCGATAAATTGATAATATTGTACAATAGCTTGAATGAAAAAGCATAAACCCTTTATTACTAGAGTTAGACATTTTTAAAAATTTTGACATGCAAACTAACTAGAAAATTGAAACTTGAGGTTTTAAATATTTTTAAATAATAAACGTTCTTATCACCGACAGTAGTGGCTACGCTGCCTAAAGCGCAGCATTAGGGCATGGGGCCAAGCTCTCTGCTGACTCGGTAGACGCGTGGGTTCGAGCCCCACCGTCGGCCGTCCTTGAAATGGTTTTCCGTGGTTTCCCATTTTCAGCACCAGGCGAATGCTGGGACGGTGCCTTCTGACGGGCCACGGCCGCTTCCTTCCGCATCCTTGTCCAGTTTCAGTCACCATCATTCATTTCATCTCTCATTAACTCCTCTCATGAGATTGTCGTCAGGAAGGGCATCCGACCGTAAAAACCATCGCCACAAAGACTTCCATCGCATCTCCTCCCCGACCCCGTTGGACAACGGGAATATTAAGGGGTAGACATACATTATTATTATTATTATTATCCAACTTGTATGTACGCTTTTTAACGCATGGCTATACAACTGTTGAGCCCACATGAGCCTATAAACAAGAACATTTTTGGTGAGAGATTGAGAGACCATATGAAATGAAAATCCACAGCCTGCTTCCAGTCTCCGACCGGGTCAGGAATGGAATGAATGAAGCCCCCATCTAGCGGCGAGGATACGAACTGTGCCGGCTGCCGAGGCCTGACGCACTCCTCTGGGGCAATGATTAAATGAATGACAGATGAAATGAAATGATAGTGGAGAGTGTTGCTGGAATGAAATTTTTGACAGGGAAAACCGGAGTACCCGGAGAAAAACCTGTCTGCCTCCATTTTGTCCAGCACAGATCTCACATGGAGTGACCGGGATTTGAACCACGGATCCAGCGGTGAGAGGCCAGCGTGCTGCCGCTTGAGCCACGGAGGCTTCATTGAGAGACCATATAAGATGGCTAAATTAAATATTTATTTACTACTAGCAACCTGACTCGGCTTCGTCCGAGAACAGTTATGAATGCATTATGTGATAAGCACTTTTTTCCCATGGTAATGAACAACGACCAATATCCGTTTTACGTCTCGCCATGATGGGTTAAAATCACTGACTGGACTATTAATTATATTATCATGGAGATGCATGTGCAACAAATTCTTGCCAGACGTAATTTATGAATGGCGAGGTGCATGAAACACAAATCCCCCTTCCATCCAATCTTAACTTGACTGTGTTTCACAGGCGAAATGAAGAAACCTGAGTTGCACTTCCAGGGAAACTCCAAACACAACTACCCTTCTCAGAAGTCTTAACTCAACACGACTCAACGGTTTGCTGCTGGCTGTATCTGGGACAATAGGTTCGCCCGCTAGCTAGGCTGTAACAGGGGTGATAGACTCGCCCTTAAATAGCTCGTAAACTGTCGCCTCAGTAGTTGAATGGACATGGTTGGAAGAAATTAAAACGTAAAAACACTTAAGTGGGCGATGTATTGAAGATAGTCATATACTCTCGCGGACGTTTTTGTAGAACATTTCATGCCGAACAATTCATACACTCATAGTATTTAGATATGTTTAAAGGTTTGCCCAGCGTAAGCTTACTAAACGCTCGGACGCCAGGTTATTTTTCGACTTTTCCACTGAAATCGTTACTGCTCGGCTTCCTTTGATCATAGGTTAAATAAATTATTTTCTACAGAAATTATCCTCAAGATATCCTTTACAGAAGGGTGAAAACCGCATCAAAATCCATCCAGTGGTTCTCGAGTTTACTCTTAGCATCCAAGAATCGGGGACTTTGTTATATACTTAGTAGAGATTTATTTATGTAGCAACACTTTTTTTTTACCCGCGAGTGTTATGACAGCCCTGACCGTTCCGACAGGCTAGCAGAGTAGAGTACTTTTATTCGGTTAACTAAAGTTATTATTGTTATTACATAACATGTAGTTTCGCTTTAACATTAGTTAAGTATTCCTGTTTTCTCCTTTATTGAATTGTTTTAGCATACATCTTACACTTAGGTTGGAAACTCTGATGTTTGACCACAAAATATGGCAGGATTTGCCTTGAATTAACAATTTCTCTAAGAAATCCCAAAATTATAAAAAAAAAGTGAATTTAACTAAAATTATTCAAAATCCGACATTTACTGAAATCCCACAATTTCTGACTACTCTAGACTTTCTTTTAACAAGCAGCTGTTACCCAACCTTTAACTACATAGATGAATGAATGAATGAATGAATGAATGATCGTGTGGCCTCCGGAGAGGCCGAGTGCAGGTCTTTCTGGTTGCCGCCCGTGGGCGACCTGCATGTCGTAATGAGGATGAAGTGACGATGAAGACGGCACATACACCCAGTCCCCAAGCCACGGGAATTAACCTCAGAAGATTAAAATCCCTAATGGCTCGGCCGGGAATCGAACCCGGGGCACTTTGGGCCAAAGCCTAGCGCGCTAACCATTTAGCCACAGAGCCGGACAACTACACAGATGAAATGCTTTTACCCAAAAGCGGATGGGTGTTACAATACATGACTAACACAACTGTTTACCCGAACGGTTTATTTTAAGATCCATAGATTTCCACACAAAAGTTTGACTATTGTCCCTACTTACCTATGTCAAGCGTTCCATTTGTTGATATGTCATTATCCTTTCTAGATTAACACTTATTTTCTCACGAAACCGACAGTATTAGGCTATCTGAGACCTAAGATGTTAATGCCATGACCGCATCCGGGACTTTTTGACCCACTATGGAGTAACGATACAAACTTCTATAGTTAACGAACGATAACGACCCGTACTCTATACACACACTCACATGAGAAAGCGTTTGCAAGGTTCGTAAAATTTAATGAGATTTATCAAAATTCTCTTAAGAAGTTCACAAATTTATAACCACATGGTGATAAGCCCTGAGATAACCATTGTCTAGACTGACACACTTAGGTACTGAACCCGCTGAGCTATGGTTCATGTGATATTTTTTTATGACAGAGCATTTATGATGGGATGTTGTACTTTTGAACACACCCAGGAAGCCACGTGAAGCTGAGAGATCACGCGATACTTTGAAGTAGCGGTGAATCGCACTTATGACTTTGGTGTAAACTGCTAATTATTATCTGAGGTCTTATTAATTATTTTATCTTTCCTACGAGACTCAGAATATTCCATTTCGTCATGCTGCATTATTAAAACATTTTGGAGAATGTTTATTTTTACTTTAGGTAAGGTAATACCCTTGCAGATACGCAAAAAGGAACGTAAGTAGTCGCTCAACGTTTTCGTTTTGACGACCTACTTTCTAGAGACACCCAGTACCGGAGCACTGCGTCTTGAGAATCCGCCTTGTGTAGGCGTGGAATTACATTTGTCCTACGAGACGTAGAAGAATATCCGCTGTTTAGCGTTAAAAGTGATTATAAGGTGCCATCGAGCAAGCAAATACTAATATCCACTGTCGATGAAGTCCAGTGAATTAAATAAGAAGCTTGGGAAATAATTATTGGCAAGTATAGTGTATTGCACAACATTGCTGTGACATCACATATTACCCACGCGTATGTGGAGGGCAGATGCCTAGTGGAAATATACAGGTAATAGTGTTACAATTATCCTGAATAAGTGTGATTATAATTGTATGAGATATTTAAATTGCCAAAGTGGAAATTTCATCTTTGAAACGTCGTATAATTCACGGATGCTGCGTGATACAAAAGTAGCGTCACTAGCACGTGCAGCATTATAAAATAGTATTAGCTCACATGCTAATCCACATCTGCAAGATTAAGGCTGTGTCGTATTTTATAATTGAAGCCTATAATAGTCACGACGGACATTATAATTTTGGAAGTGAGAGGATGAATAATCACGCAACTTATTTCGCTACCCACGTGATTGGACTTTTATTCACCATGGTTGAAGCAGTCACCATGGGCTAATACCATCCCAGTATGGGGGGGGTGACGTTTCTACAGGGACCCGCATGATGGTGGAACTTCCAGAACGATGAACGAGAGGGAAGGAGCCAAAATGCCATTTCCAGGCATATCCACGAAGATGTCGTCAGGGACAAATCGAACCCTGGTCTTTGGGGGAGTCCAGATGGGAATCCTGATGAGGAGGATACCGATCCAGAGAGCCAGAGAGGTTTATGTACAACCCTTGTTGTGGAATAGAGAGCTGAGTGAGAGCTCCTCCATTTCGTGAGTTTTTGTCACACCCCTTCTTTGTTCTAGTTTCTGGTGGTATAGTAGTTGTAATGTAGTTTGTGAATCAACCACACTCAGTGTCGGCCATTTTTCTAGGTAGGGATGTAACTAGATTAGTTAGATGTCATTTATTTCAGTTTAGAGTGAGACACCCTTGGGGTCAGACATTTTGGTCAGCCCTGGTGCAGCTTGGTGAACGTCGTGGAACGTCAATGCCTACCTTTTTGCTGAACCTGATCGTAGTCATTTTGAGGCTATTTTGTTCAACCCTACTTGGGGTAATTTTCAAGTCTTTGCTGACTGTAGTTATGGCAATCAGATGCCTTGGTTATTAATTGACTGCATTCTTCGCAACCATCCTTTGTTACACCCCTGACTGTCGTTAGAACGGTCGTATCATTTAGGTAGTCGACAGTAACTACCAGTTTGTAAATGCATTATATTTCATTTTGAATAAGCTCAGAAGCTATTCTTGGTCATGTTTGAACCTAACAACTAGAAGGAATGTTTCGTTGCCTAGCATCGAACGCGGTTCCCAACGTATCATTAAGCAGATCTAGTGTGTGAATCTGTGCCACATTTATCATACTTTTCTTGTGTCGTGTGAGACACGTTTTTATTTGATGTTCTAGCAACTACTGAGTTGCATTTTTAAAGCAAAGAGCTTCAGTTATTGTAAGTTTACTTTCATTTAGACGTCTTTGGTAGAAAGACGGAAGTGTATTAATATACTCAGATTTATAGCGTGCGTTTGATACACGGACTCTGTAGAGATCCGTAACATATGGTAAAGTTTTTTATGAACCGGCCAAGTGCAGGTTTTGTATTGATTAAATCGCCGGCCTTGAATAAACTGGTTATGTAACCCAGTGACCTAGAGCACGCCTGCTTCATTGTGAGACAAAACTACTATAGACGAGGACAGAGTACAATTTGTATTCGCTTTCCCTTTCATTGCTATTTTGCTTATGGAAATCAGTTTCCACTCTTGTATTTGATCACTTGTTTTATGGATCGGTTTTTGTTAGTTTAACGCTCTGTTGCGTGTATTGTCGCATGACAGGTACAGTTATGTAAGGTTTTCTATAGGATGGTGAAGTCTACCCTGTTATAGCAGGATGTTATTGTATGCTTTGTCCGGGGATGATCCCGTTGACCAGATGCTATTGGAAGGTAACTGTTGTACAGGCCTATCCCAGTGTTATTGAACGCGAGCTTAGCGCCGCTGGTAACCCGTGTTATTGTGTGTCCGAGTTGTTATACTCGTTGATTATATTCCGACTGTTGAGTCGAGGCTTTTTGGTGGAGAATGATCTCAGTTGGAGACACTCCGAGCCCAGGCTATTGTCAATGTTATTCGCCATAAACCTACGATAAACCTATAAACCGACATTCTAATAATAAAATGCATAATTGTTGTAAAACAAGCCTAACTAACGATTCTTTCTATCTAACTTTGTTCTTTGCATTCTGGAACTGTTGACATAGCCGTGCAGTTGAAGATAATTTCCTTGTGAGGAAATGACTAGGACAGTTGACATTTTTGTAGCGACCTGAAGCATGTGCGAACCTAGAGTTCGTAGCTTGTGGAGCTCAGGCCATGCGATGTCAGACGTGGTCTCAACTGCGCATTCGTCACCGTAACTATACATATTAGATGACTATGGTTTACAAAGAGTAAACCAAGGTGTAGGCAGGAATTTTTAATAAAACTACTGTGTCTATTTCGTTATTAATTTATGATGTCAAGTGTATTAAACCCTACATGTTACTTTATTGTGTGCTGTTAGCACATAGTTATTAAGCATAATTAAATTGTTTGTTTTTCATGGCTGTACACTTAGCTTTTGGATGTAATTGTTTTCTTTTACGGACGTCATCGCCGTAAATTTTGTTAATTGATAGGACTTAGCTAGTTGAATTAATGTTAAATTTAAATGTCGAAATGGTACCATCCTAACCTAGATTTGTTTTGCTACCCTGTTAAATGTAAATTCAGATATTAGCTTGATCTTGTAACTTGAACTAGGGACTTGCGTCGTGCCATATTCCTAGCGTTGCTGTTGTTGCTTTATCATTGTGAGTTAGATCTTTCGTGTGGGTTTTCAGTAACTTCTCAGGTAGGGGACCTGTTCTTTATCTTTGTTTATTTATTAATTTGCGGACTAGCCGATTATAACCCTCCGAACTAGGCTAGGGGCTTGTGAATTTTAATAAATTTTCACGGTGTTTTACATGAGTCTGGATGTTTATTTTCTCAGTCTAGTTTTAAGGTGAACCTTTCCTTAGGCGGTCTATGACCATCGTCACCATGTACCACGATCCCTGTGGACTACGGACTCTCGTGCCGCTTTAGCCTTTATGGAAGGTCACCTGATCCTCACGGTACTTTTTTATTCGATTTATGTGTCGTTAGTTGAGTCATCGTGGTTGTTGACATCAACTAAACGGTCTCAGTACACTGAGCTGATAACCAAAAGTATCCCCACCATTTTACCGCACGGAACTCATGACCGTGGTATCCCAGCACCATAATATGAATTACACATGCAAGTATACAGGTTTGATGACCCCGTTATCCCTACGCTTTAGCTACATTAGACTTTGTAGCGATTACCGATATATTTTATTTTCCAACATACACTAAAATGTATGGGGCTGATGACCGAAAAAAGAGAGCAGAGACTAAAGCGACTAAATCGCCGACACAAATTCACTCCATCACCAGAACTGCTGTATTATTTGTAGTAAAATAATCATAAAGTCAAGTCGGTTGCTATTATGGACCTTCCTACGACCAACAAAGGTAAACAACGTGCACTCTATAAAGGCTACTCTTATATCTACAAGCGACAGAATGTAAATGGAATAATATTCTGGCGATGTTCAAAAGAAAGGTCAAAAAAGTGTCGAGGCGACCTGAAAAGTAAAAATGATAAGGTCTTAAGTGTTAGTGATCATCAATGTGGTGCTCCAAACAAATCATGGTTGCTGTTGAAAAAAAACTCACCAAAATGCTAAGAAGCGAGTTCGAGAAAAAGATACTGCTCTTCAAGATAGAAAGATGTTTGTTGAGAAACATGTAACACCATTCCTAAAAGCCATGTTTAAACAATCCTCACCATCTGAAAAGCCTATAACACTATCAAAGGAAACACAGACCATCCAAGAGATGCCTGTGGAAAAGGAACAAAAAGAACTGGATTGTGATAATAATGGCAATATGTATGATTATAATGAAGATGGTGATGATGATGAAGATGATGATGATGATGATGATGATAATGATAATGATAATGGTAATGGTGAGGTTATTATATCTATAAACCCACCGCTTCTCAAGTTTTTGGGAACATCAGTGAGAATGATCTACCGTAAGCGTTGTATTTAAAAAAATAAAACTATTCGTTAGGTAATCTACTGAAATTATCCTCATACATTAATCAAACATCAATAGTTCTTAGATGTCTTAAATCATATACAGTAGCTCAATACAAATCATCTGGCTATAATAGTGAAATGTTATTAATAGATTAATAAATTAATAGAAACTAGCAGACCCATGCGAGAAATCTCTCATGTTCGTAAACCACACTTTCCCCACAATGATGTCGCGTATTTTCCTACAGCAACATTATTGCAAATCGCACACTTATTACAAAAAATTATATTTATGAAATTAAAATGCAATTCGTCACTGCTAATGTCATTTGTGTGCTGAGTCTATTGATTGACAGATTATCTGTAACACTCACCAGTTATTCGATATTTATGAAATCATACCATTTGAGTACTCATTCCTTTCATTTACTGTTTCTGAAATCCATGCAAAATGATAAAGGAAATACCTCAGAATGTTAAAATGACATGAAATAGACATCACAGCAACAAAAATGTGGTGGACAGCAATTATGGAGCGTATTTTTGTACAGCAACAGTATCTGCAAATCACACACTTCGTACATATTTTTAAAAGTAATGTTTTAAAGAAATTATAGATAGTTATGGAATAAGAGTGCAATTCGTCACTGCTAATGTCTATTCTCCTTCATTTGAATGCTCATTTGGCACGATCAGTCGCTTGTGAGCGCCGCAGGAGGGCTGTATACTGCTGAAATAATGATAGTTGTAATCTGTATGTAAATATTATAAAAATATTGAAATTATATTTAAGAAAATATTTTATGTGTACCACTTGTGTTTCTTAATTGCTATCCCTACCTTCTCACTCTTATTCCAGTCGTTTACCTTTAGTGATCTCTAGCAATGGTTGTAATAGTGAGCTTACAAACTAGGTAAAACTATCTAGCTAAAAGCATAATATATTTATTATATATATGAGAGGTATATGGTGTTTCTCAAAAAAGAGAGTGCTCACCCAAGTCAATACAATATGATACAAAATAAGTGACCATCCTGATTTTAAAAAAGTTAAGCAAAAGCCACCATTTAGATCAAAGAGCAATCTAGATCAAAACCGACTAAAAGCGATGAAATTAGCCTCTATCAATGGTTGAGTAGTCTAGTAAGTAAACCTGACAGTCAGAGTATCTATGACTACGGAATATAAGTGCAGATTCTTGGCAATAGTCGTGCTCTAGCTAGTAAACTCATCTACTTGTTTAAAATGCCACTCTCTAGAAGTCTGTGTATGAGCTAGCAAGCTGCTTGACTTGCGTTTCTTAAACCTGTTAAAAATAATATCCGTATATCTATATGTGGGATAGAGGTATCCCTACTTGGCAGATCAATAAATCCATGTAAATAAATAGGCAATCAAACTGATATCCAATGGGCGTTATGTAGTTAAGAGACCTCTAAACCATTTCAATAGCTCCTAAACGCAAACAAGGTTCTAGAGTGTGCCGACCTTATTAAAGTTTATGCTTTTGAACAACTCGCGAGAAGAATGGGCTAAGACGGATACCGGTATGTATTAAATTTACAACAATTAGCGGATTGTTTGATGTAGCCGTACTACTTATCGATGGTTCGCGTGGACTAGTGCACGTTGTAAATAACAAGTTCACAATCTTCACCTTGTTTTCTACTTAGGGCTACTGTTTCTTTTAAATCGCATATCCTCCCAGCTCGGTTTTATCCATGGATTCTGCAATGGATCATTCCTCTACCGTCGCGAGTACGGTGTCTGAGAGCTGAACACACTTTGTCAACAGATACATCTAGACATGGTAAAGGTCAATCGTACAGGTAACCGCTAGCTTATGTCTGATTAAGAATAGGTCAGGGAGGCGGCCGTGGCCCTAAGCTAAGAAGATAAGAACCATCCCAGAAACCACTTCCAGACTTCTTCTCAGTGTTACCTCTCGAGGTTGAGTCTACCCCGTTTCTGAGCATAGCTGAGAATCAAACCCCAGCAGTGAGAGTAAAACAGCTTGACAACTGAGCTATTACGTCCTCTCTTTCTATTGAGTGCTCTGTTCTAGTTCCAGAGCCTGGAATCGAGTTAAGACCTCCAGTGCGAGAGCCGAGAGTGTTCGTCACTGGACCACTGAAATGGTCGATCTCGGTTAGATAAATAATAAATTATTACATGTCTGCATAATTAAACTATTTAAAGAAATTCACTAGCTAATAGCACATCATGGGCGGAAACAGAGTATATTTCTGCTTGCATTGCTTTCCGTTGCTTTGCTACTGCCTGAGAGATAAATCAGTCTCGTTTGGTTCCAGGCTTGCTATATAAATATTTCGGTCAATGGGCTCGTGTGTTTTCTTGTATGTGCGTGTGTTGAGGTTTAGGAACATTTCAGTCATCAGCCCTTTACACTTAAGCGTTTAAGCGTATGATGTAAAATTAAAACTTATCGGTAACAGCTCATTAGTCTCATGTAGCAAATACGTAGGGATAACGTGGCCATCAGTACTTGCATGTGTAATACATATTATTGGGATAGGATACCTTGATCATGGGTCCCGTGCGGTAAAATGGCAGGGATACCATTGGTTTTCAGCTCGATGTACTTCAGTGTGTCCGTCTCGACAATGGTTATCTCAGGGGTTATCACTATTTGGTTAAAAATGTGTGAAAATCTAGAGAGGATTTTGATAAATCTCATTGAATTTTACGAATCTTGGAATTGCTTTGTCATGTGTATGTATAGAGTATGGGTTGAAATCGTTCGTTAACTATATTAGTATGTATCGTCACACCATAGTAGGTCAAAAAGTCCCGGGTGCGATCATGGTATTAAAATCTTAAGTCTCAGATTGCCTAATACTGTCGGTTTCGTGAGAAAATAAGTATTAATCCAGGAAGGATAATGGAAATTCAACAAAAGGAACGACTGAGTCAGGTAAGTAGATACAATAGTCAAACTTTGGTGTGGAAATCTATGGATTTTTAAATAAACCGATCGGCTATACAGTTGTGTTAGTCGTGTATTGTAACACCCATCCGTTTTTGGGTAAAAGCAGTTTATCTGTGTAGTTAAATGTTGGTTAACAGCTGTTTGTTATAAGGAAGTCTAGAGTAGTCAGCAATTTTAGGATTTAAGTAAATTTGCAGAATTTAAATAAATTTGGATTAATTCACTATATTTTTAAAAATTTCGGATTTCTTAGAAATTGTTAATTCTAGGTAAATCTGGCCATATTTTTGGCCAACCATCAGAGTTTACAAACTAAGTTTAAGCTGTTAACTAAAACAATATATTCATAAAAGAGAAGAAAGGAATATTTACCTAAAGTTAAAGCGAATCTACATGTTATGTAATAATAATAACTTAGATTAACCGAAATAAAAATACTCTACTCTGCTAGCCTGTCGGAACGGTCAGAGGTGTCGTTACACTCGCAGGTAAAAAAATAACGTGTTGCTACATAAATAAATAGTAAATAAATATCTCATTTATCCATGTTATACGGTAAATCACTATCTCACAATCTCTCAACAAAACAATCTTGTTTTAAACGGCCATGTGACCTCAACAGGTGTATAGCCATGCGTTAAAAACGTACATACAAGTTGGATAATAAATATTAATAATAATAATAATAATAATACTTCGTAAGTATCTAATAAAAGCTTCTCGGTCAGCCAGGTATCATGTTACATGTCTTTGAAAAATCCTCTCTTAGCCTTAAGAACGGTTACCATTTAAAAATAATTAAAAACAAAAATTTCAAATTTATAGTTAGGTCGTTTGTCAAAATTTAAAAAAATGACTCGCTCTAGTAATAAAGGGTTTATGCTTATTCAAGCCAAAAAAGGTGGGCAATAGACAGACTGAAAGTGAAGGATGTAAACGAAAGACTCAAGAAGAGTATAAAGGAAGGATTAATGAAAAACCATAAACAATCTTCAATTGCAGACGAATGGGCACTTTTGAAGAATGAAATAACAAAATCCGCAGAAGAAAACATTGGTAGGAAAGAAGGAATAGGTAGAAAACCGTGGATCACTCAGGATATACTAGAATTGATGGATGAAAGGCGGAAATACAAGAATGTAAGAGATGAAAAGGGGAAAGCAGAATACAGACGTCTGAGAAATGAGGTTAACAAGAAGTGCAAGGAAGCGAAAGAAGAATGGTTGAATGAGAAATGTGCAGGTATAGAAAATTGTCTGAAATTAGGAAAAGTAGACACAGCTTATCGAAGGATTAAGAATACTATTGGGGAAAAGAAGACTAAGTGCAGTAATATTATGGAAACAAATGGAAAGCCTCTAACAGATAGGGAAGAACATGTTGAGAGATGGAAAGCTTACATAGAGCATTTGTATAAGGGAAAGGAGATTGAGAATCATGTAATGGAAAGGGAGGAGGAAATTGATGAGGATGCAAAGGGAGATATAATATTGAGATCAGAATTTGACAGAGCATTGGAGGACTTAAGCAGGAACAAAGCACCAGGCATAGATGATATACCGATTGAGTTGCTTCGCTGCTTAGGAGATGAAGGTCTGATCAGGTTATTTCACTTGGTGTGTAGGATTTATGAGAAAGGCGAGGTACCCCCTGATTTCAAGAAGAATGTTATCATCCCTATACCAAAGAAAGTGGGAGCTGACAGATGTGAAGATTACCGTACAATCAGCTTGATTACTCATGCTTCAAAGATCCTGTCTAGAATAATTTACAAGAGAATGGAAAGCCAGATAGAAACGGAGTTGGGTGAAGACCAGTTTGGTTTCAGGAGAAATGTAGGAACAAGGGAAGCGGTACTAAGTCTTAGGCTGATTTTTGAAGGTAGAATAAGGAAAGATAAGAGAACGTTCATGGCATTTGTAGACTTAGAAAAGGCTTTTGATAACGTTCATTGGACTAAATTGTTTGACATTTTGAAAGCTATTGGAATAAAGTACAGGGATAGGAGGGTGATATAAAACCTATACAGAAACCAGACAGCAGTCATTCGAGCTGAAGGGCATGAGAGAGAAGCTGGTATTCAGAAAGGTGTAAGGCAAGGCTGCAACTTATCACCCATACTTTTCAATCTTTACATTGAACAAGCAATGAAGGAAATTGGAGAAAAATTTAAAGTGGGAGTGAAGATTCAAGGAGAAATAATTTCAACTCTGAGATTTGCTGATGACATCGTCATCTTGACGGCACGCCTGAGGAATTGAATGAGTTTTTGAATGGTATGGACTACATTTTACGGAAAGAATTCATGATGAAAATTAATAAATGTAAAACAAAATTACTAGAATGCGGCTGAAATAAATCAGAAATCTCTATGGACATCAAATTGGCAGGTGAAAAGCTGAAGGAAGTAGGAGACTTCTGTTACTTAGGAAGCAATATAACCAGTGATGGACGAAGCAAAGAGGATATAAAATGTAGGTTTGCTCAGGCAAGGAAAGCTTTTCTACAAAAAAGGAATCGGTTGACATCGAATATAGATTTAGGTGTTAGGAAGTAATTTTTGAAAGCCTTTGTCTGGAGCGTGGCGCTCTATGGAAGTGAAACTTGGACTATTGGTGCAGCAGCAAAGAGGAGAATTGAAGCATTTGAAATGTGGTGTTACAAGAGAATGATGAAGATCAGATGGGTAGATAGGATTAAAAACGAAGAGGTATTAAGACGAGTGGGAGGGGAGAGATGTTTCTGGCGACTGCTAATGAAGAGAAGAGATAGGTTAGTAGGACACATACTAAGACACCCAGGAATAGCAAGATTAGTTATGGAAGGAAGGGTTGAGGATAGGAACTGTAGGGGTAGACCAAGGTTACAATATGTTAAACAGATTGCCTCGGATGTAGGGTGTTGGAGCTATGTAGAGGTGAAACGATTAGCCTAGGACAGGGAGGCATGGAGGGCTGCATCAAACCAGTCAAAAGACTGAAGACTCAAACAACAACATTCAAGCTGTTGTATAACACTATCAAATCATCGGTTTTGGAAATCTCAAGTCAAAAACCTAAAAGATAATTCAGAGGTATATGTTCAAACAAAATGTACTTGTTTAAATTCTTACAGGGCGTCTTACCATGTAAATATATAGCTTAGCTTTGGGTACTCTAACACTAACTCATAGTCCGGTGTTTGTGATAAATAAAATTCAATTATTTATTCGCGGAATCCAGGATCAACAAAATCTAAAAATAAAAGATCATACAAAATAAAAACCATATTAAAAGCATTACTGTAATCAAGTCTTTAATATTATGGGTTCAAAAAATCTTTGATCAGTGACCACTAGATTAGCCTCCCGCGATATCTAAAAATAAATAATTCACGGTAAAGGAAATGTAATCCCGAGTAAGACGAGTCCTTACGCATCTTTGTTTAATAATTAGTTCACGAAAATCTCAAGTCAGTAAATTATAAGGTAATTCAAACGTACAGTCGTGTTCAAACAAAATGTACTTGTTTTGAATACTTACAGGGTGCTTTACCAAGTAAAGATATAGCTTAGCTTCGGGTACTCAAACTGGTATTCCAGTGTTTGTCATAAATAAAATTCAATTATTTGTTCGCAAAATCTCGGATCAGAAGAATCTAAGAAATGATAAAAAAATATATATTACATGCATTAATTTAATTCCTGAATTAAGATTTTACGATTATGGGTTCGAAGAATCTCTGATCAATGACCAACTAATTTGGTCTTATCGCGAATCTAATAATTAATAATTCACAGTAAAGGAAATGCTATCCTGAGTAAAACGAGCCCTTTCACATCTTTCTTTAATAATTATTTCCTGAAAAATTCGATTCAATTACCTACTAATTTTGGGTCCTTTGGTTAAATTGAAAAAGAAAACTAAATACTTAAATGAAAGAAATTATATATATATATATAATTATATATAAATAACAGTAATAATAACAACAATAACTAAATGAATAAATAAATAATAAATAAGTAATACATTATTTACATTCAATAATAATTTAAAAAGACCGACATCTTACAATTGCCGCACGTGCTCATGTGTATAAAATTTCGCTATTTCACCTCCTGGTAAGAGTAGTTTTTATCTTGGGGTACAAATGACATGTCTTTGTGGTGGACGGGATACACACCTTTAGTTTGAGCCGCCGCACACCTTTATACAATTACAGGTTCGGGAAATATCGGGAAATTAGACGATGACCTACTAGTTTCGGGTTCTTTGGTATAAATCTGGAAAATAAATAGTCCACGGTAATGAGTAGAAAAAGCCCATTAAAAGTATCCGTCACACGACTCTCTATAATTAATAGTTCTTCAGACCTAGGAAAAAAGTCGATGACCTACTAGTTAATTTTTGGGATATACATCAATGGTCCATGGGAAAGGGGACTGTCACGCCATTTGATAAGACCCCTTGCGTGACTTCCTCAAATAATGAGTTCGCGAGATATTGGTAAAAAGCTAAATAGTAAAGTATGGTCACGTTCAAATAAAATGGCTGCCCCCATTTAGTTGGTCCATTTAGGCAAATTTGTAAAACAAAATAATAATCCATGGTAAAAGGGCTTCATGCCGTGTACAATGAACCCCCATACATGTTCCCAAAACAATCTTGTTCTGATGTCCTAAAATTTAGCCGAAATTTGGGTAAATAGGTGGCTCATGGCAAAGGGGGGATTATCCAGAGTTTTGAGACCCCACTCAACTGTCTCCAATCATTGGTTCGGGGAATATCATTAAAAATGCAAGGTACAGTCACTGTTTATGCTTTAACGCACACGGCTAGAGGTGAGATAGAATTCCTTATCATCCTTCTTCCTCTCCCTTCCCCTTCCCGCTTACGGGCATATCCATGTTGAGATAGCTATCACTACAGCTTAATCAAATAGGTAAATAATTAGCTAAAGTGTAACAGTTACTCCCTTTTGGCAAAAATCTAAAATGATCAATAAAAATTACATAAATAAAAAATAAATAAATAAAAATTTTAAAAGGGAAAACTCGAAATTGTGTACAGTAGTTAGGCTCTTTGGAAAAAGGTAAAAATAAAAAAAAATGGTAAAAAGAATTAGATAAATAAATTAAAACATTAAAGAAATAAGAGAAAAAATCAAAAATTCCAAAATATGTTGCTAGGCCCTTTGGCAAAATTTGAAAAAAATATAATCCGCGGTAAAGAAGGCTTCATGCCGAGTAAAATGAGCCTGCATATATCTCTGTATCATTATTCATTCCCAAAAAGCTTGTACCGATGACCTACTAATTTTGGGTCCTTTAGTTAAATCAAGAGAACATAATCAATAAATAATCTTTTAAAAGGCCCGCCAGAGTCTCACCACTAGTCACGTGCCCATGGTAAGGTAGAGTCGTATAGAAATAAAATGGGTCCGTAAATTGTAGTTAGGCCCTTTGGTAAAATTTGGAATAATAAGTAGTCCATGTGAAAGGGGGCTTCATCCCGAGTAATTTGACACTTCACACGACTTCCTCTAATTATTGGTTGTAGGGATATCGATAAAAGTCGATCAGTAAGGTACAGTCAGGCGCGCGGTACAAAAAGAATGTAGGCCTACTCGTTTAGATTCCTACAGGTAATCTACTGGCATGCATTTAATCCCATCTATTCCATTAGTTCTGGAGTAAGTACATTGTATCTATTGTTCAAGTCAATTCTGGTGGTAACTACCTAACCGCATTAACAATCCCGCGCATGGAAGACCTTAAAACCCCTGAAAACTGTTATAAGCACATCTTCCAATATGCTGTCTTTCAAACAGTGGAGTAAACGCATACGCACTGCACTCCTTTAGACACTTTCAGGGGTAGGGATGACAGGATTGTAGTATGGGTTAATATTGTGTCTGTATCAGCTAGCAGGGAATGAGTGACGACAGAAATGTGGAGCTTCTATCAGCTAATGCTGCAAGTGTTTTGGTACCTCCGTACCTATGATTCAGTCCTGCCAATATTAATGTAGCACCATAATGTAGTGTATTTAATTAAGTAATAATGACTAATTCAAGTTCGTATTTAAATATTTGGTTCAATATTTAGACAATTTCTATACGTATCTTGAGGATCATTTCCAACAGATAACAAGTCAATGTAATCCAACTTTAAATGTCACTGGAGTGCGCGAATTGCGAGTCTTACAAACCACATTAAAAGTTCTCAATACACATATGCCATTTTTAACAAGTTGAGTTTCAGTTATGTTCAGTATAAACAGTGTCGTGTGTAGCCTTTTTAAGCTTATAATGATCTGCCAGCGTGCGGATAGAAAGTTGAGAGTTATCATATTATAACAAGATGTTCACTGAAGAACATGTGATCTACTTCTTAAATGAGTGGCTATAGTGGAATTATAACTCTTTGTCCTCATGAAGTAGTATAATTTATTGAATGTTCATGTAATGAACGTTACGAGTTGAACCCTATATAACAAATCCCGTTTATTACGTTTCGTTGTAATTCCGCTTTTGCATCCAGAGGAAAATATTAGGAGAGTACGTCTATCCACCATCTTGAATGTATGGAATCGTATATCTTGTGCCTTCTGCAGATAAGGCCTTTTATATGAGACTACAGATTTGCTGCGTTTTGTCATTGTAACTGTGATACTGTAAATTGTGGATTATGCAGTGTGACGTAGTCTTACGACTAATGCAAGCGAGGTATCTTATCTGTTTCTCCCCTCTTACGAAGTTTCGTGTTAAATCCGCATTTGGATCTTATAGTATGTACCTTGTTTGCCAGGTGTAAGGAATAACACAATAACAATTAGGGTAAAATCGTGTTGACTGACTGAAAAGCGTTTTATTTTCATTTACTAAGATAACGCTGAATAGTGGCTTCCAACATAATAATACTCCCTGAATTATTGATTTTGGAGTTTTAATACCATGCTCATCCATCTTGAATACAGTATAATTATGGTGGGGGTGGTCTTCTGCCATTGGCATACTCTACAATTTACTGCGACATAAAGATGCACAATGTCCTTGCTATAAACCATTACACGTCCTCGGAAAGCGAATTCACTTCCCATTTCTTAAAAATTATTTATGCTGCGGAATTAATTCTTGAATTATTCAAATTTTGCCCGATAGATCGAAATTATGAAATCTCAGGGCGTATAGGGATTTTTGGTAGGTGGGTTTCTATTCGAACTAAATTATCAGAACATACTGAAAATCTACTCTTCCAGCTAAAATAAATTGGGTTATCCTAAATTAAGTTAATTCCAAGTTTTTATAAAAAATTAGAACACTCGTTCACTTTTATTACCTCCTAAGAACACAACAAATATTAAAATATTCACTGTGCTCATTGAAAAATAATTAGACGATTGTTACTTTAATAATTATGTTTAATCTCGAGGATAAATTATTCAAGTTCCGTATTAAATTATAAGTTTTTTCCTAATCTATATAATATAATTCCACTGATATTTTCTTTAAAAAGTATTGAACTAAAGTATTGGTCACCAAAAATGTTCCACCATTTGTAAGAATATCAACACTGTCACTTCAATAATATAATCAATATACAGTATATATTCCTCTTCTGGTGCCCTGTGCTTCTACCTGTCCATCACATAGTTAAATTTATGGTATAAAGCTCTCCCCTTGCCTTATTTATTCCTCCAACTAACAAACCTAGTTATTCTTAAAAGTTTATCTCACTGAATTACTTATTTGCACTCCTTATATACACTCATAATAATAATAATATTAGTAGATTTTCAGAAAGCTTATGATTTTGTGGACAGAGATACCTTTTCTCCATACTACGGGAATTTGGTATGGATGGGAAGACCCTTCGATTAGTCCGTCACTATGAGAAACATGACGTCCAAGGCCAGGTTCAGAGGGGAACTATCCGAAAGCTTTCCAATCAGAACAGGAGTTAGACAGGGTGATGGTCTCTCCTGTATTCTCTTCGACTGTGTACTGGAAAGGATCATTAGGGAATGGAGAACGATGCTACCACCGTGATCTGGACTGAAGCTTGGTTACAAGAGAGACAACCTCTTCGTCCCTTGCCAAGCCTTTGCTGATGACCTCATTCTACTGGAAAATAATATAGAGGAGGCTTCCTACAACTTACAGAGTCTTTATAGTGTGGCGGTTAAGATTGGTTGGAATGGAAGACTGAAGACTGAATTTATGACCAATGTCTAATATTCCTCCCACAGACACTACCATACGAAAGGTACCTGCAGTTATGTACTTGGGAGAATGTATTTCTGCGAATCAGAGCGAGAACCTAGCCATAGAGGCCAAATGTACCAAGTTTGAAGGAACTTATCATTCCTGTCGTAGTATCTATTCATCTAAGTGCTTCCTCAAGAACCTCAAACTCAGACACTATAACTCGGTCGTCAAGCGATCTGTTCTGTATGCTTCTGAGTGCCTTGTGATGACCAGAAAACTGGAGTTAAAAGAGAGAAAGATCCTGAGGAGGATATGATGTCCAATTAGAGAGGAAGGAGGCATTTACAGAATCTGTCATAATTATGAATTGTATGAACACCAGGAGGACATCATCACGGCTATAAGGAAAAGACGCTTGACCTTTTAAGGACACTTGGCACGTCTGGATTCTGAATGACTCACCAACAGATTATTCACAGTAACCGGAGGAGGCAAGGCTCTTAAGAACAAATGGATTGCGTCAGTTAAGTCAAATATGGAACAACTAGATATCCCACTGGAACAAACTCGTGACCGTCTGATGTTCCGTCAGGTCATCCGGCAGGGCGTTTTCCCAACGTCGCTTACAATTAAAAAAACTACAGGAGCTAAGTGGACAGAAGAAAGAAGACTGACTCATAGTCAGAAAATGAGGGACTATTAGAAGAAGAAGAAAGCATCAAATTTACCGAAGAGTAGATACGAGCCCGGTTGTCCTTAGTAGGCTGAAACGATAAAGAAAGAAATAAAAATAATAATAATAATTACACTTCGGGTCCAAGGAATCAACCTGGGAGGAGTCCTTACGGCTCTGGGCTAATGGGAGTGAAATGCGTTGTTGCATGCCACCTGTGACTTAAACATATTGGATTCAGCAAGAGAATCCAACGTAGCCTCTTTCTCTCCAACTCCAGCACGTAACCTACAAGAGTTGCCCTCTGTTAAACCGAGCAACCCAGTGGAAGGTTGGGTAACCAATCCCAGCAGGAAGCTGTGTCGGCGAGCCGATCAGTGCTGGGGGCTCTAAGGCTCACAACCTTGGCAGTTCATTGGTCAGAGTGCAATATCACTGGCCCCATATCTACATTTTTTTCAACTGTGAAAAGCATGGAGGAAACATCTGCCGAAGGTAGTAAACAATCCACCGTCGTCTTGCACGACGCATGCAGGCCTTTGGACTCTGGGGAGCCTGCTACGGCATGCTTAGAGGTATCGGAGACTCCTAGAACCAAGATCAGACACAAACGTCGCAACTTCTTCGCAACATTCAACGTGAACTCCCTTATGAAGGTCGGTAAATTGAAACAACTGATTGACACACTACAACATCATCAAATCCTGATCTCAGCAATTCAGGAAACAAGGTTTGTTGATGCCTAAGCATTTGACTCCCAAGGGTATAGATGGGCGTGGTGGCGCAGCGGTCAACCTGTTGGCCTCTCCCCACTTCAGACCGGGTTCGATTCCCGGTCAATACATGTGAGATTTTCAAAGTGAAATGCCATGTTCTGTGGTTCGGATTCCACGTAAAAATGAGGTCCCGTGGCTTATGATCTCGCGATTAACGGTCACGTAAAACTACAATCTGCCTTCCTTTTCTTTCCTAGGGTATAGAATCTTCAAAGGTATAGTCGGAAAACGTGTAGTAAAATCCATCCCCCACCTTGGTACACGACTTGTGGTCAGTAAGAAGATTTTAGAGTCCATCACCAACTTCACGTCCCCCAACAGTCGAGTCTCGATCCTTTCGAAGCACAAGTTCAATCTACACCATGGTGAACGTCCATGCCCCAATTAATCAAGCTAACAGAATTGACCCACAAAGGACGGAAATCTTCTGGGAAGAGCTTTAAGATATTCTTTCCAAGATTCCCAAGGAACACATCATCCTCCTTCTCGGGGACTTCAATGCTCAGCTCGGTATGGAAAACAAATTCAAGAATATTATCGGAGAACACCCGGCCCACAGAAGAACAAACCGCAATGGAGAAAGGTTAGAGGAGTTGTGCAAGGCGTTCAACCTAGTGATGAAGTCAACTGCTTTCAAACGACTTCCTGCAAAACTGAAAACATGGACATCCCCAAACCCCATCTCGGCGAATTCCAAATTGACCACGTTGCTATTTCTCGTAATTCTTATAGAGAAATCCAGAATGTAAAAGTCTTAAGAAGCGCGAATCTTGAATCCGATCACTATCTTTCAAAGATAAAATTAAAACTTCTTCCAAGATCCACCAAGAGATTTCAGGGGAGAAAGAACAACAGGTTTGATGTGGAAAAATTGAGAACACAAAGCGAATTCAGTCAGAAACTTGAAGCACTTGAGCCACAGAATTGGGAACAACTCAAAGAAGAAATACTTGAAACGACACAGGAAACCATCCCACTGACAAAGTCGAAGAGGCATCCTTGTTGGGCTAATGAATGTAACGATGCCATTCACCAAAGGCGGCTTGCCTGGCTGCGATGGAACAAACAGAAGAATGAAGAAAACAGAGAGAGATTCCTGGTCGTGATAAAGCTGACTGATAAAACCATACGCGGGATAAAACGAGCATTCTACATAAATCAGTTGGCACGGATAGACCAAGATTTCAAAAAGAACAACACCCGTGATTTCTATAAAACCTTCAAGCAAAATCTCAATCTTCACTTTAGAAATCCCGATAGGAAAGTTGCTTACAATGACAAAGACAATTGTCAGATCCTGGCGAAATACTTTGAGTCCCTTCTCAATTGTGAGGCTCCAACATCGAAATTTTCCTTTCACAAAAATATGCTCGTCAATCCAGACTCATGTCCTCCAACTAGGGAAGAAATCAAGCAGATCATCCACTCACTTAAGAACAATAAAGCACCAGGTGAAGATTCAATAGTTGCCGAACTCTGGAAATACACAGGTGAAAAACCAGTCGGCAAGCTAACGGATATCATCCGGGAGATTTGGGAAACAGAGAAACTGCCCAGTGATTGGACATCGGTACTGATTCACCCCCTGCACAAGAAAGGTGATAAAGCGGACGTAAACAACTATCGTGGCATATCACTTCTCTCGATAACATACAAGATTTTCGCCAAAGCGCTTCAAACGAGCGCGGAAGCACAGCTCGACCAACAACTGGGCGAATACCTAGGTGGATTTCGAAAGGGGCGCTCTTCTGTTGAGCAAATCATGAATCTAAAACCAATTCTATCGTACATGAATATGAGAAGAAAAAATTTTGTTGTGACCTTTGTTAATTTCAAGAAGGCTTACGACTCGCTGGATCGAAGTACCCTGATCCAGGTTTTAAGATAATTTGGTTTAGATAATAAGACAAGAGCAATCATTCACCAATCCCTGTTGGATACAGCTTCCAAAGTGAAATTCAGGGGAGAGATTTCTGAATCCTTCGCAATACGGACAGGGGTGAGACAGGGAGATGGGCTCTCGCCTCTGTTATTCAACTGAGTTCTTGAGAATGTTATCCAAGAATGGCGTAATGAATTGTGTAATGATGGTGTAGAGAATGGGGTCAGACTAGGTTGTAAGAACAAAAACCTGACAATCGACTGTTTAGCTTTCGCAGATGATGTTGCAATTTTCTCTAATTCTCTTGACACTGCCACACAACAAGTCAATCAATTACAGGTACAAGCCGCAAAGGCAGGTCTTCAGATTTCGTTTGAGAAAACGCAGTTTATAACGAACATCAAGTCAGAACCCAGAGAACTTATGGTGAATGGAGGACAAATAACACAGGTAGAGAAATTCAAATACCTGGGTGAATGGATGGAGCCCAACATTAGTGAAAAAGAAGCTTTCGTGGCACGGATTAACAAAATGGAAATGGCTTACCATATTACCAAAGACATTTACGAAACACGATCAATGTCCTTCAAGGCCAAAATGAGGCACTACGTTACCATTATTCGCCCGGAGGCATTATATGTATCAGAATGCCTGGCGATGAATAAGAAAGGCCTGGCAGAACAACTCGAAGCCAAAGAGAGGAAGATTCTGAGAAAGATCTTGGGCCCGGTCAACGAACCAGGAGAGTATAGCAGACGACGCAACGATGAACTTTATCTACATGTGGAGAAAATAACGGACACCATTCGCAAAAGAAGACTCTCCTTTTATGGCCAATTAACACGAATGAACTCCGGAAGATTGTCCAATCGAATCTGTGCCTACTTTATGGGAAAGCAAACCAAAGGGATCTGGTTTACAGAGGTGTAAAAAGACCTACAAGAACTGGGGATATCACATGAGGACATCTCGGAACGTGACTCTTTGGAGAAGAAACTTGGGAAGATACAGAGTTTTCAGCCAAAACCTATGTTGAAAACCGGCAAGAAGTGGAGCGAAGAACGAAAGGAAGCTCACTGAAGAAGAATGAGCGAATACTGGGCCAATCTGAAAGAACGAGGGAAAAGGCAGTAGCAATAACGTGGTCCATAGACGACCGAAACGATTATATAAAACAAATCATTACACTTCTTTTTACGTTTCAAATGCCATGAATTGTTTTCATCAAATATTCACCATTGGATACAATAATGCATTGGTTTTCGAACTTTTAATACCATGGCTTAGGTTATTGAGTCATTTTTGTTAAATCTTATTCTTTAGTTTGTCATGTTCTGCTGCCAGGTAATTTAGCCAACATCTGGCAAAATCTCCAATACAACAAAGATAAGAGATTGTATTTGACGAAATCCTGTAGAAGCATCATTTCCAACCTTGCTCTTCTTTACTATCACAATATCCGCTGTTTTATAAATCGCCAATCATCAATGACTATTACTTCAAAATCTGTGACATTTTTTAAATTATAACCTTAGATAATCGTAGTGTAACAGACTGTTGTAACTCTCATAAATATTCCATATAGCACAATTCATCATTTTTTGACAACATAATACAAGATTTAAGCATAACTCTAATTTTTAAATACTATATATAACTTCTATCATATCTATCACGTGCAGATCAACATTGCTGCAACCATATTACTTTAAATGCACCGTAACCGTGTTTCAGAAACATTTCACAAACAAGTCACAGGAAAATTCCCATACTTGGCTTAACAATGACACTAATATCTGCAATACCTTGTTACCATAATAATACCGTAATCGGGCTTGTCAATCACTTCTGCAATCATACGCGTTACCATAACAACATGCAGTCTGGCCTTCGCTTCATAAAGCAATGTAACTTCCTTTCCAAAAACAATCATTAACAAAATCTGTTCTGTTGAAGTAAGCCATTCCTCAGCTAACTTGTAGTAAAATAAATCTTAAGTTACTCTAATACTTCATGTATTATTATAGAAAGCTTTTCAGTCGTTCAACACAAATTGTGCCCAATTACATTAGGCGGGAAACAAGTAACCTGAAATAAATATGACATGATATATTTATAAGAAAATAACACGCCGAACATTAAGCCTGGCATTTACTATACCTGATTCGAATATGTACAGTGTTCCACATAACCCTACGAGTATGTCCTTCCCGGCGCACTTCTACTGTAGGCAGAGAGTCGGCAATTCCAATTCCTTTCAGCTACTGCTATACAGCGGAACTCGGTCGCAGATTTTAAATGATGATCGTAGACTCATCAGCACGCCAGTACTGTGCCCTTGCAGCAAGAAATATGCAAATCACAGTATGCCAGCATTGCTCAATTCGGGATTTTTCGGGGCTGCGGTAAGTTCTCCCACTCTGTGACTTACATATTTTGGATTAAATAGAGGATACACTTGCAAAAATAACAACAAAATCAACTCCTATTTTAACACATTTAATTAATCAAAAATTATGGCGCTACAAACAAATAAACACATAAACTACTGACCAATATCATTCTACTTGTCCAAAGTGAACAAGGAATAGCATAAAAATAAAACAAATATTAGATTAAAACACATGGTTTTCTTTAAAACCAACAATTCACGATTATTTTCACTTCCATAAAGTACTTATCTTAAAGTTCCAAATAACTACGAGCTTCTTTGGCTCGATACTTTCCCATAATAATGGTGTCATATTTTTGTACACCTCAAGAATTATTTTTATCTTTTCTTATCATCAAAACAAATATATAATTACATTTAAACTTACATGTTAATTATTCACTTCAATATTTGGGCATATCACATGTTCTCCATATTTACTATCTCTCTCAAGTTTTGCAAATTCACTACGGTGATCGGGAAAACTATTTGTGTACTCCAGAGTTATAAAGATTACTTGACAAAGTCAAAAACTATGATCACTCCCGAAACCTAGTTATCTTCACAAAACTCGTGGATTCCTATTTTCCATCCAATATTACAATAGGGATTTATTTAATTCATTTGTCGTATAAGACCATTATCACATAAGAAAACTACGATCTGAATTGGCAAGCGATAATATCAATCTACAAGGACCTCGGTTCAACGCCCGGGTCATTAACAACTTTAAACACTCACGGTGTATTTAACACATCTTACAAGACGGTTTTTACCCACCCTCGCTCAATGAGGGTCAGGCCATTATACTCGGGCGTGATTTATGACAAGGAAAGCGACTCTCTGCCTAACCTACGGTGGCAGCTCTCTTCAATGCTTTAAAACAAACCTTCACATTATTCTCAGTTCTGTGGAGAGACCTGGCTTTTACTTCACTTATCTCCATTCAACAATATTCTTTGGCTCATAAACCACATTCGTAACCTTGGCATTTATTAATTATGAGAGGGTCCTCATTGATTGGGAAGATTAATACACATTCTACGACGAATAATTAGGGGCTTTAACAACAAAAGGATTCTAGGTTCGAATCTCTTAACATGCCTCGGGAACATTTCCACATCAGAGGACTTATACAAAACGCGATTTAGGGTCAAGCCGTAGCTTACAGGTCCTACGCTCAATAATACCATACATTAGCTCCCTTTTAAATAATACACACATGGCCTCGTGATCCACGTCACAATTTAGAGGACTTACAACATATCTCAATTCACTGCAATCAACTACCCTCCATAAGTAATTTACCAAGTACTTTAACTTTTACGCGTTCCTAGCGTGACTTTTTATTTAATTGCGTTCCATTACGCTACACATTACTTTACGGCCGAATGTCTTCCAAAGAACTGATAAATTTCATAGTAACAATTGATACATATCTTAATTCTTATATTAATCTTTTCCGTTGACAATAAATCGCTCCCTTTTTAAGAACATGCATTCACATCATGTCTTATACATTTGTTAAGGCTTCAACGCTCTATATTTTTATATCATTCAATTTAATCTTTATTTAGATTTCTTTACCTTGTTATTCACATCATGTTTTCATTCCTTACAAAAGCTCAAAAGCTATTTCTTTCATATAATTCAAATTTACCTTTATGTAAATATCTTTGTTATAATTATTATTATCACGCTTGCTTTTATAACATTCATTAAATACTGACATTTTATTCCATGCATTTCCTCTACAGGATTTATTATTTCACATAATTATTTATTATTTCTTAAAACTTTATTTTCGTTCAGATCGCGTTCTTATTTAGTTATTATTCATTTAAAAACATCCCTTCTACTCAAAACTCCGGTGGAATTGTACACAAAATTTTTCCCGACACCAAAACATAATGAAAATCTTTACTTACATGTTTAAGGTCGCTTTCTGACCTTTATTCTCGTTTGATGTGACATTTTGGCCCACCTTCTTGACCTACTCCATATTGTACAATCTCATCTTATGTACAGAAATTTCTTGACACATAGTCACTATATTTAACACTGACAACATTTTTTTTATACACTGGTGTATCCTTTTTGAACACACATTAAAACACTAAAAAATATTACTCTGGTACATATTATAACACATATCACTGTGCATAAAACCCTTTCACTTTACCTAAAACACTTAAAATGACACTCTTATTTCTTTTCTTACAATATTTACACTTCACTCCTATCACACGGGCGTATCTCAACGATTTTTTTACAATTTCTGTCGGCTGTTGATGATCCCTGATGTGAATCCTATCGACCTGCATTGGACGTGTGATTTTACTCGTTAAAAGTTGCTCTCTCCTACAATGAAAACTACTGGTTTCAGTCTCTCAAAACCGCTTCTATTGTCTATTACTCGGCTTTAATTTATCTGCTTTAACTAGGCGATAAATGTCTTTTCTTTGCCGTCACCTCTATTTATATATGGTGGTCTATCGTACCCTATAGTTTCTATATCTTGGCCTCCCTTCGAGGACCGTATACTGTCTATCGTACCCTATAGTTTCTATATCTTGGCCTCCCTTCGAGGACCGTATACTGTCTATCGTATATTTTTGACGTTTTCTCACTAGAGTACGTTTTCCCTCTGGTTTCGAAACTAAGTTCCTAAGTTCCTTTCGCTTGAACTTCTATCTTTCGCGATCGTAATTACTGTAAAGTTCTTTTACAGGACTTAATGTATTTAACAATGTCTTTACTAAACGTAACGCCGTTTATTGGTTGGAGTTCTTATAACTTCGTAACTGTATCGAACAGTGTTCTTCTGGAACTCGAAGTTCCCTACTGATCGCTGTATCTTACTTTGGCGATATTGCTTTAAAGTCCGTATATTTAATGTTCTTTATAAATTAGGACTCTTCAAAGTCTCGAACTGCTAACCCTCAGCGTAGCGTACTTATATCGTAACTGGTCTACACTCGGTGAACTTGTAACATAGCCTCCCACAGGCTCTGGATCAATGTCTGATACAGCTTAACGTCCCCCTCACGGGCTCTTGAATACTGCGTATACAATGTGGTGCAGCACTTCCGCTCACGGAATGCTCGTAGACTGATGATTATGATGCTCCAGCGTAACGCCCCCCTGGACGGACTAATACTGCATGTACTGATACAGCGTGACGTTCCCCTCACGGGCTCTCGTAGACTGCATGCACTGATGCAGAGTAACACCCCCTCACGGGCTGTCAGAATAACTGCATGATTGGCTTGGTGAGGCCAGGAGTTTTATACCTTTCAGCCAAAAAAAGATAAAACTCTAGTCCTTTTCGTGACCAACTTTTGAACTAATTGTCGCACAATTATAAAAATTATATATCCAGAAAGCTCGTCTTCCAAACGTAAAATAATCTTCCTGTGCATGGAAATCGATCGTGCATTTCCGAGATATTAATTAATTTCTCGTCCTCAACTGTGTGGGTGGTGCTGTTCTTTTTTTATTCTCCCACTCCTTGGGTCTCGGTGAACCCCCAATGACGTCTACTTGCGTTTGCAGTTTTTTCTGTGCAATTTTTACAAGGTTTTTCTTTACACAAAAATCTCTAATCCAAATTGATTCACCGTACTGTATCTGTTTACTTATTTTTATACTCGTAAACGGGTTAAATTTAATTATTCCTGTTCTGACTCAGCAGCAAGGTTGCCATATTCCTGCAACGTAAGAGCAATTTCCGAGTCCAGCTTCTTCGTCTTACAGTCAAAACTTTCCACTCGTTCTAATAATATCCATGACTGGCTCCTTATAAATGTCAAGAGGCATGAGCTCATCTAAGGAACACCTGGCCCTAGCGCTTGCACAATGTTAGGCTATAATCCTGGCTTGAAATCTCTCTCCGTTCCCTTAAAGACTGTATGATTCTTTCATTCTTTTCTCAAAGTACATGGATTCGACTCCCTTTTGAGGCCTATGGTACATGGGTTCAGTACAGACACAGTCTTTCTTCAAAGGCATCTATCTGAAAGCACAGTAATGGGTGCTCCGGTTCAACAGACAAACTCATACTCCGAAGTAGTAGACTTTCACTCAACGTGAATGTTTCGGCTCTACAACCATTCACATTTATGAAGTAGCAATCGGATACGCAATGATTAAGTTTCGGCTAGACTGCCATGCTCACAAGTAGCACTCAAATTCTCAATACTCAAGTTCCGGCTAGACAGCCATACTCACACGAAGCACTTCCACGAACAGTAATCAGTTCTGAATATAAGTTCCTGAATTATATAAGTTCCTGTGCCGAGGCCAACCAATCGGGACTTAGTATACTGTCTAGGCCGCAACTCCTCCGTCCACCAATCATACAGCTTCTCCAGATCCAAATCCGATCAGCCAATCACAGAGACATACCTGTGATGGACGGCACCCGGTCAAGACAGTGTTGCCATATCGTTAGAGCGATGAGTAACGGGACAGGTCTATGCGCCATGCGGTATAAACCGAGTCCTCAAATTTCTATCCCGAAATAATACTCTTGGTACAAGTTACAACCTGCCAGGCTCAATATACCTACACGTAGCATTACAAATGTGTACAAACTAAATGTAAATTATAATTTAAAACACATAATTAATTTAAGTTTCAGAATATCGTCAAACACAACTATATATTACCCCAAAGTATAACATTACCTTAAATAATATTAATAATAGTAATAATAATACCTTAATAAAATTGAGACACTGCGTCTACTGTTAACTGACTAATGCAATTGTTCATGTTGCAATCACGATAAAATATTGATGTAAAATATATATAAAGATAGTAATAATATTAATAGCCTAAATCAAACTGTCATTGGGACTCATCAAGATCGTGGTTACACAATAATAAAAATAATAATAACAAGAATAATAACAATATATTATTTTAGGGGAAGAAATGCATTTACACACATAGTGTCGGGCTTCTGAGTAGCAGACTGCCGACTAAAACTCCCCCCGTTACTTCTGAACACTAGCTTGGAACCGTTTATTACATTACATCAGGCTAGAGTCATTTTTATTTGCCCGTAGGGCACTCTTCCGTAGTGAATTATCTTCAGTGGCGATACAGATCTGCTTCTCTGTTCGGAGGATATGTTCAACAAAACTTCCTATCAGCTTTCAAGTTTCTTCATTTAGTAGCATCACCGCATCAATATTGTCAGGAGATATCTCTACACCAATATGATCTTGAAGACACTGCCTATTTTGGACCCACCGTCCACAAGAGAAGAAGGTGTGATTAGCATTATCTAGTTCATTAATACAATAGATGCAATCTGATGAATCTACCTTCCCCATCTTCTTAAGATAGGAACACAAGTACCCAGGGCCAGTCAAGAACAGAGTGAGATAATAATCAACCTCACCATGTTTCCTCTCTGTCCAAACCTGCACCTGAGGGATCATTCTCTCAGCCCACTGACTTCGATCTCCTTGCTCCCATTCGATCTGCCAATTATGAAAGGTTTGTACTCTTGCTATTCGTCTTGCATTTTGTAAGCCCACATCAGATTTCCTCAAGTAAATGTTCTTGCGTTCTTTCGCAAGGGAGAAAATCGGAATAATTCCGGCAATATTAATAATAATAATAATAATAATAATAATAATAATAGGGATTGGCACCCTTTACCACCCACACAATTTTAGTTCATTCACTTTAGCTGAAGACACCTGAGTAATGTACTGTGTTTCATCTATAACGCTAGTCCACCTTCACATTGACGTGTCTTGGCAAGAACTCAGGCTCCACCGTGGTTCAGGTGATTAAACGATGAATTTCACCATGTAATTCCGGAGTCAAATCTCGATCTGAGCATGTGAAATTCGTACTGGAAAGAGCTTAAGTGGTAAGTTTTTCTCAGGGATCTCTAAGTTCCCCTGTCATTAAATTCCAGTCATACTCCATCATCATTAACCACGGGGGGTTATGACAGGCCTCCTCAGCCAGCACTTCAATTCCTTGGCACTAAATGGAACATTCTCCCTGGCCTGGGACAGCACTTAGGAATTATGTTATGGGATTTCGATTTGGACTTAATAAGGGACACAACACCAGTCCAGTCTCATAATGTTGCACTTAGCACCAAAGCAGTCTGCAACGTACTTCGTCAAGTTCTCGCTTCTCTACTCCATGGAAACATTATACTTAATTATGAACGCAGGAAACAGGATTTGTGTGCTACATATCTTCCTCAACTTTCTCTTGGTTTAATGATGTGGAATAAGAACACATTTCATTATGTAAGCTCTACTAACAACAACAAAAAACAAATATGTGTCCATAGGGATTCCTTCGGAGGTGATTTTAATTGGAGATTACTAGGGGCGTGGTGGCTCAGCGGTCTAGCTGTATGCCTCTCACCAAGGCGGTCCGGGTTCGATTCCCGGTCAATGCATGTGAGATTTTCTAAGTGAAATGCCATGTCCTGTGGTTCGGATTCCACGTAAAAAGGAGGTCCCGTGGCTCATGATCTACAGATTAACGGTCACGTTAAACTACAAGCTTACTTCCTTCCTTTTTAATTGGAGATTAAGAGGGTGATATGTATCGCAACGTACACGGCCAAAACCTTATAGATTTCCTTGTGTTCACGAGTCGATAAGTTATTTATATAATAATATTAATAATAATCAAGTGATAATGTTATTGATTTTACGTCCCTTTCAAATAATGTGGCTTTTAATGATGCCGGTTTGCCGGAATATTACCCCGGATGGGATTCTTAACGTAACAATAAATCTACTGACACGGCTTCCTCATAATTGCGCACCTTAAAATACCAACTGACTGTGCCAGCAAGTAATTTGTCATCACTAGGGTAGGGAATATGAAGTATTGCAAAGTGGAAAGTGCAAGGACAAAAGATCCTCGTCACGGCACGCTTCACTTGTATGTACACACAGAGTGTAGTGCGCTGTGACTAGTACAACAGAGTAAAGCCAACTGCAACATAGACAGTGCATGGGAGTGCGTTCCTTTAACTCACCCTCACAGTGTTCAAAAGTGCCAAAAGAAGAGAAAGCTGCATTGGTAATAATAAATATGGTCAACGGATATATTAGTGGAAAATGAAAAATGAACGACACCGTACATGTGTCTTAGAAACACCATGTTTTTATGAGAAGGCAAAGACTCCGAGTTGTGGAGGGAGTACAAACCAGGTATTGACCAAGAAATCTCTAAGTCCATAGCAACTTTTGTTGTTGTTGTTGTTGTTGTTGAAGTTTCAATTTAGGGTTTTGAACATCCTGATCATTTATCCCCGTTTACTTGGTTGTATGTAGTATTTGAATGATAGCATGCGTTATTGTGGTGTCTGCATTAGTGTATTTGTAATTGAAGCGAGGATTGGGAAGGAGGCAGACGTGGCCTTCAGTCAGGAACCATCCCAGCATTTGCCTAGAGTTGAAGTCGAGAAATTGCAGAAACCACTCACAGGATAGCTGAGGTGGGAATTGAACCCACCTTTTGTCAGTTTTGCGTGGCGAGACTGAGTGTACCCCGTTCCAGCACTCAGACCAGAATTCAATTGGTAGAGCCGGGAATTGAACCCGAACATCTGGGGTAACAGCCACGTATGCTAGCTGCAACACCACGAGGGGTCACGTCCATTCCCACTGTTTAAAGTTGCCAAGTTAACGTGCAATCGCTTCGAGTTTCCTGCCCTAGCCATTTCTATGAAATACTCGCTTATTACCACAGAGCAGCAATATCGTGGCGAGACTTACATAGAGGCTCTACAGCATAAATGGGACGAGTTTACAATTGCTCATGTGTTTGACAGCAAGGTTGGAGAGAAATTCAGAGGTGATCCATAAAGGTAGAGGCATTAGCTAGAATACGATTTGGTTTCTATCAATGACTGACGGAGAGAAAGCATTCACGACGCCGTGTAACACAGAACACCATTAAAGTACATTGTTCCGATTGTATTGTGCGAGTATATTGCTAGAACCTAGCCAGCTAAATCTGCTTTCACTAGCACTTCCCACACGGCTCCCCAGGATGTCAGTTTACAAGGAGGTGGCAATCGTAGAGAATAATATTGTAAAGTATTTCTACCATTTATTACTCCCATCGATATGGAGCTGGGAATAAGGTGACGTCTTTTGCAACAATGTTTTTACTGAGATGCCCTTTTTGTCGTCAAGTTCATGACAGGAATTCATGATTAATTAAATAAATTAGGCTAAGATGCATGAAATAGGGCAAGGGGTTTGGAGGACTGTGTGAGGAATGTCTCAACCAGAAAAGCAAAAGTGAGAAAAACAGACTAAGCATTAGAGTTCAGATGGTAATGAAATGTGATTGACTTTGACCTTTAACGGCTGCATGAACTCAACCGTTATTATGTATGTGGTGGTGGACGTGGCAGACGTACTTTTCACACAGCACAGAAGAGTTTCTGATTTTTATGTCCCGATTTCTAAGGCATACAGAACATCTTCCATATGATGCTGGTGTTCTTCTCTTCAAGGCTAGAGTCTGAGAGTACTGGGGACTTCCTTCTCGATACTTTGAACTCATTCGCAAGGCTCTCTCTCTGATATTGCGGGGCAAACTTGTTTGCGTCGCTCTAACTGCTCTCCGAGTCTTCAACAATTCTATGGCGAATTCGCTGCTGGTCCTTGCTAACGTTCTCGGCTATATCACGACTCATATTAATCGGTTACACTCAAGTACCTATACGTTCGCAGAATAGAAATACACGCAATAATTAAAATTAACTAAATACGAGTTTGCCAATGTAGTCTCGCCAGTGCTCACGTGGGGTAAGATGTTACCCCAGTGAGTTTTGTCTCACTGCCGTAAACGAAGTGACGCACGACGATTTGTGACAGACAGCTCGAGTGGCGCCACACAGTGTTCTTGGAAGGTAGGCCTACAAAAGAGCCCAGGGCACAGTCCGTGATAGAAAATAATCGGCAGTCGTTTTTCAAGAGTTTGGGTAATTTATTACCCCGCGCGAGTACTGGAGGGTACTACTAACTTGAGGTATCTGAAGTTAATCCGAATTAGGTGAGGTCAAGAAGACCTGTATTTGTGACCACGTATTGTTGGTTGTGGAAAGAACGGAGCAGATTAAAGTAATCAATCACCGTATATTGGCTCAACTCTGCTTCTTAAATCGTTTTTCAAATGTGTTGGCCTACATTACTGGCGATATCTTAAGTATCATCATCAGCAACAGCATCATCATCATCATCATCCTCTATTTCTTCTTCTTGCTCTTCGCTTTCCTCTTCTTCTTCTTCCTTTTCCTCTTCTTTTACATACATCGCAATGTTTGCCGTCTTGGCTGAACGGTTAAGGATTTGGTTTTCCTACTAGATTGATCAATGTTTGATCACCGGTAGTGTTATAGCATTAAAAATATGCCCTTCTTCGTCTTCAGGTTGCGACTTGTTTACTATTTAGCAGTATGATCTGCATCGAGGGGTAATATTCAACGTTATATTCCCTGTGAAGTGCAAACGCTGGTCAAGGTTCAGGACGAAAGAGACTGCCCGAATGTTTCATTCCGTAGCATGAACGAAGAGGAAGTCATGCTCTTCCCTAGCGCTAACCACGTACCCCCGTAAGCAAGGCGTAAACCGTACAATCAGTTGTATAAACTCAAGCCATTGTGGATTTAGGTCGTCGGACATCTATGATTCCCCTCTGAATTCTCAACAATCACTTCGGGAAAATTCTGTAAGGGTGTCTTATTAGAAGTCATGGAGAACAACTGCCATTCGCAGTCACAGTTAACTACAAATCCACTTGCTGGTGCATGGTTAAACCAATAAACGTAGTTGCAATTGCGTTATTCAGGGGTTTGAGTGTAAGTGGAAGGTGTGTTCTGACCTACGTTATCGCGTAAGTATGTGGGATTGAACTAGGCCTATCCACCACCTCGTTTATAGTCAGTAGAGTTCACATGCATGTGGAAATAATAAGCGAGATGAGTGTTTTCATCTATAGTATGAGTTAATGTCTCGTCTCCTATTTGCCAAACATGGTAAGATGATTGTGGTGTTTGAAGCCATAAGATGGTAAGATGATTACTTCGTTTAGTGGTAGCTGTGCTGTACACGTAGTGTGCGAATGAATATGCCATAATACCTCAACAAATAGATGATGAAATCTCTACCACCTACTCCCTCTCTTTAACTGAACAGTCAACGGCTAGAATATTGGTAAAATATTTACTGCATATATCGAAATAGGTCATTGTTTATGAAAATATTGGATGAATGCGCAGTAATGTATGTGGCATCATGTTATGAAAGAACGTTACACTTCCACAAGAGAACATTCCTCCACAGGCGTGGGACTATGTTGTTCACCATTTTCATTCATATTTTAGCACAATGTGTTATGAGTAGTGAGCAGGAGTATCTATATAGGTGAACAAAAGCTCCTTTGAATAGTGAAACTATTCAATCAAATATAGGATACTGCTTTGAACATAAATATAGTCGTTAAAACAGCTATAATTGTATGATCAATTATCACACAGTATATATGCATATTTCGGAGAGTGTCATTGTAAGTTCTTCAAAGCAATAGGCTAATAATAATAATAATAATAGTCTAACAATTGTTTGACGTCCCTTTTAAGAACCGCGGCTTTTAGAGATGCCGGGGTGCCAGAATTTTGTCCCGAAGGGGATGTTCAACATGCCAGTAAATTTACTAACACGACTTCCTCGCATTTGCGCACCCAGAAATGCCAATTGACTAACCCAGGTTTCGATCCTGCAACTTTGGACACAGCAGGCGAGAACGTTACCACTGCACCATGCAATTAGTCAGCTAATGAAGGATATCCAGGACCTGCTTTCAGCTCGGGTCGTTCTTGAACTAAAATGTTCGCCATGATTGTGTTGGGGAGAGAAGTGGACCCGCCTACTCCAGAACATCACACTTAACGCGTTCTGCATGAGGCGCAGTGTAGTAGCAGCAGACCTTTGATGGAATGCCATCTATTCGTACATGCTATTCTACTTATTGAAAGGACCTTAACTCGAAACAGAGTTTCCACAGCCAAAGTTTACGTGTGGCTTATTCGTTCAGCTCCTCTTTTCCCTTCCATGTCAACATACATCAGTCACTCGATCCGGCCTACTACCCTCACCAAATGTTTGGGAAATATGTGTTTGAATGTGGCTTGATCTTATTCAGTAAGCGATATCCAACCTTACATGGTGAATAATTTGGTAATAATGTACGTTATGGCTCCTAACAAAGACAGGCAAACTCACAAGGAAACTATTCTGGTGTTACTACGAAATAGGCTTTACGCGTTTGGAGCTTTGTTTAGTCCATGACAGTGGGTGCTCCAGCCACTCCATCAGGGCTACACTGCTGTAGAAAATACCATTCGCAATTGTATAGAGATATTTTAAGACAGGCTCCCGTCAAACAATGCTCAATGGCGTCCCATGGTTTCTCCACGGCTGGTCCCGTGGTATTTGGGTAGCGGGCCCCGTGTTCGTCTGCCGGCTCCATCAGGAATTTTAGAAACTGACGTGAGGACTAGAACGGGATGCACTCTGCCTCGCGAGGACAATTGAGTAGTGCCTGACAGTGAGGCAGCACCCCTGTGAGGAAAACCAAGACAAACCGCCGAGGGCAACCGACACGCTGACCACACGTCCCCGCACAATCTCTAGGCCAAGTGGCTGGGCAGCGGTCACTTGGTAGGCCAAGATTCTGTGGTGCCACGGGGTTTTGGGGGTTCCTCTACTAGATATCCTTGACTTCACTGATCGCGTGGCGTCCGCCTCGTTGCGTAGTGGCTAGCATTCTTGGCTGTCACCGCGGAGGTTGGGTGCGTTTCCCGGCTATGCCAAGGAATTCAATTCTAGTATGAGGGCTGGAATGGGATAGGGCTACATACACTCAGCCTCATAATGCATAACTGAGAAAAGGTGGGTTCGATTCTTACCTCAGACATTCTGGAAGTGATTTTCCGTGGTTCCCCACATGTACTCCAGACAAATGCCGGGATGGTACGTAACTTAAGGCCACGGCCGCTTCCTACCCAAATCCTACCTCAATTACAAATATACACACTCCTACAGACATCACAGTGACACAGGTTATCAGAAAAATTCTACACGCACCCAAGTACACGGGGTTACATGACCACCATGTCGCAAAGGCCCTAAAAGAATGAACAACAATTACTTTAGCCACGCGGAGAGTAAATAATTCGTTACCCGCAAGTCGCACTGTACTCATGGAATGTAGTGCAGTATAATTCAAGCAACACGCACTCTACAGGCGTAAGCTTATTCACGCTCCAAAGCAATGCTTGCCGAACTGAGCGTATTCACGCTAACACAGGCAGGTAGATTTACCCCTTTCGCCACGAGAGAGGTATGATCACCTTACTATAACTAAATATCCCAGCAACTAACACTATGCTTGTAACTCTACTCCAGGTATTTTTAGCCTACTTTTCACATTTTGCAAAAATGAGGAAAAAGTAGACTTATGAGATCGGGCAAATGTGTGTCTGTCTGTCTGTCTGTCTGTCCTTCTGTCTGTCTGTCTGTCTGGCTGTGTGTGTGTCCCCCCCTATCAACTCCTAAACGGCTGCAGCAATCGAAACAAAATTTGGTAGGAGTAAAGATCTATACCTGAATATCTCACGGCTATATTTGAAAATGATGTCAGTGCTACCAACTGCTAAAAAATCGCAATTGAAATTTGAGCTCCATGTTGGATATCTTGGAAAGTATGAATGGGAGCTATTTCAAAATTGGCACACGTACAGATCATAATATTTCAGTTTAATTTCCAGGAGGCCAAACATGGCAGTGTTGCCAAAATGATTATAAGCCTGCTGATAGGTCCAATATTTAAATGCATATAACTTCTACACTATCAATTGGAATTCAACCAAATTCCGTATGTGCTACGTGTACATAACCAGATATGACTGAACGTATTCTTAAGACGTACCAGGGCTGCCAACTGTTAATAAATGCTCCTAATTTATTTTATCCAAATACCAATATATCAGAATGTATGCAAGCCGACAGCTTTAAACTATGCACACGTATAGTACCTGACATTCTATATTAATTTGGAGTAACTTATATACGTCAGTGCTACCAACGTGATTCTAAGCCTGCTGACAGGTCCAAATTTAAATACATGTAACTTCCATACTATCATTTGGATTTCAACCAAATTTCGTATGTGCTATGTGTACCATAACAGATATGACTATGCGTATTCTAAGGAGCAACCAGGGCTGCCAACTGATAATATGTGCTGTCCCTATTTTTGTTACCCTAATATCAATATATCAGAAAGTATGCAAGCCAATAGCTCTAAACTTTGCACACGTATAGTACCTGGCATTCTAGACGAATTTGGAGTAACTAATATACGTCAGTGCTGCCAACATGATTCTAAGCCTGCTGATAGGTCCAGTTTTAAAATGCATGTAACTTCTATACTAACTAATGGATTTCATTCAAAATTGGCACAACAATACATCATATTATTTCAGATTATTTCTGACCAATACATGCATGACATTGTTGCCAACATGATTTTACGTGCGCTGTTAGATCCAATGTTTAACTGCATGTAACGTCCATGCTATTCATTGGACTTCAACCAAATTTTGTATTTTGTACCTTAAGAGATGGAACTAAGAATATATTCAGTCATCAGGGCTGCCAACTGTAGTGCTCTATTAGGATACATTATGCCAGGTATACAGTATTTCGAACTAATTGGAAATTTCGATATTAGCAACTTAATTTCGTCATTATTCTAGATAGGTTCATATTCTGTAGAATAATCATTGGCATGAAAAGTAGGCTGTATAGTTCTTCACGGAACTTCTTGTTGTTAATGCGAGTGCTGTCAAGTGCTTGACACGCATTAACTGCATTTTGTGCATGGTAACCGTAGCGATGGCTTTTGTCCCTTAAACGCTAATGAAATCGTTCATTGCAAGGCAAAATATTCTAGGCAGTTATACTTACCTCTTAATAAAGCAAAGTTAGCATTGAATGTTTTTAGCGCAATTGTAGCGTCTCTGACTCGTAGCTCTGCGGTTCCAGGTTCAAATCCGAACAGGTTCATTTTATTTACTTCGTATTTTCTGTAATTATTGATTTATAACTACTCACACGTTATAATGTTAAGCATATATAGTGTGTATTTGCGATCGAAAATATTATATATTGTGACCGTTTGACGAACGTCCTACGACCACACAAGTGCACATCCGAACAACAGTCGAGCACAAAGACTCAAAAACATCTCGGGGTTAATAGTGAGCATTCTACAAAGATGTAGAATAAAGAAAGAGAAAAGCTCTGCTGTTCCCCAGATGCACACTACAGCAAGGAAAGAAGGCATATTTCAAGAATCATGAATGACCACAGTATCAGTTAAGATAAAATTTGTATCAATTTAATTGATCCATTCAACCATTCTAATCTTTACAAGGGCATCCTCAGGGAGAAAACTAAAACACCACCTGGAAAAAAAAACATCCTGCGCTCCCCCTGGGATCCTATACTATTTAATTGCAGGTATAAAATAACGTTCCAAAAAAAAATATATGCAACGAAAACGTCAACTTTTAAACATTTCATTGTGTTAGAATACCCATGAAATTAATAGTCCATCATGGTATTCTATTATATTACAAACGATATTTACAGTATTCAAGTTGTGTAGATCACTGATCGTCCTATCATACTTGACTAAAATTTTATTTCTGAAGTTCTACACATTTCCGTATTTCCAAAATCATGGATAATCCTATGGGATATTCTCTTCCATGAAACGAGAAGAAATTCCAAAACATACTAGAATTGTTAATTATACAACTTAATGCAAGTCAGACCAAGTCGAACAAAGATGGACCCATTAGAAACGTAATACCATTTATATTTCATTATTCCCACTCAAGGAATATTCATATTAGAAATATAAATTATGGATCTGTGATTTATCCTTGATAATAAAATAAATTATGGAATTAATTATTAAGTGATGTTAATTGCAACTCAACCTTATTATTCCAACCAATTTCAAACACTTATGGATGATTCGTAGCTATTTCAAGATTTTCATCGGAACATGAGGTCGCATTTTAAATGCCCCATTTCTTTATGCACTTTATCAATTTAGTTTATTCCTTGATATCACAATATGGCAAAATTATTAGGCATTTTAATCTATCTGCAGGTTTATATAATTCAACCAGAAAATATGTAATTATGGTTAGAGCAAATTAAAGTAGAATCTATAATTCCATTGGTGACAAGACCTTGATAGCGGCATGGGGCTGCCACAGCGGCACCGCCCTTCTTTTGAGTAATATGAGGCAACATCCTCCAAATTCCAACATTTCATTATATTCAACAACTATCATTCTTTTATATATTATTTTCACATATTAATTTCCATCCAGTCATATTTACTGTATTTAATGGATTATCATAATTATCAATGGGACAAATGCCTACGCGCATTCCCAATTCAACTCATCACCCTACCAGATCTATCATATGAATGTTATAAGTAACTGTCTCTAATTAACCTGTTCAATTATCCGCTTGTCACCATAACAAAATCCTCCTAATTGATACACATTGGTATAATAACAAAACTACGTTACGATTGCTTTATCAATCCAATGTGCATTAATTCATGTTAATTTCTCATATTTGTTTTAAGGAAACATCACCTAAATAATCCAAACTCATTCATTTATTATTATTATTAATATGACATTCTCATGGATAATTACCATGTTCTATTTTTCATAATATCCATTAAATTGTTATGAATATGCCTCCTTAATTCCCCATGTAAATTCTCACACATGATCATTCCGCATTATCATTTTAAAGAAAATCCTTAACCACCAGAAAAATCGAATCATTATACGATAAATGACAATCAGAACTCATCCAAGACGAATTGCATCAAAATGATCAAGAACTACATTTAAATAAACAAATTACCAAAAAACTATCTCAAAACGATCGCTAAAATAACAATGTGCCATATAAATATGCACGTTACTGTACAACAAAAATCAGGATGAAACTCCTGTCTAATTAGAACAGCCGGATGCCTTCCGAAAATATACTCATTCTACGATATGCCCACCTTGGATATGCTATCTCAAAAGGAATAAAATAAAATTCGAAGAGTGGACAACATCAAAAAGATCCATGCTTATGTCCCAATATAATGCAGAAAATAAAACGATCCCTACATGGTTGAATGGTATAGTCTAAGGTCTGATATTCACCGGTACTAGATATTAAGAATAGAATAAGGGGCTCACGTCCATTTCAGATGTTCTTGAAGAAGGTCCAAGTTCCTGCGGAAGGCCCTCAGTCGGAGCATAAAATTCCACGCGATCCTCCGCACACGGAAATGTGTACGGCTAGACTTCATGGCTCCACGGGTCCGAGTCCCAAGTATCCAAACGTCAGCTCCCATCGTATGCCCCGTTCATATTTAACGCACCATAATAAGGGCTCGATTCATGGTAGATTTCAAAAGTTCATATCGGCGTCTTGCTACCATGACGTCCTGATCGGATTGTCTTAACACCACAGCTTCTGCTATGAAAAAGCACGTGTCTAATACAGTCACTGGATTCACGACAATCACCCGTTGTGTTTTACCGTCCCGAAATACTCCGAATAGTCACAGTAATGTTCCCGGTTACTTGATTGTAATCCTTCTGTAGTTATCACAGTACGCTTACACCTGTTTAGCCTTAATTCGAAGTCAATTGCTAGCCAGAAATCTACCCTGGTATGAGGTATTATATTGACATAACTCAAGTAAGGAGTTATTTTCAGCCCATGTGCCTTAATATGCTGTGAGCTCTGGCCATACCCCACACAACCTTGCATTTACAAGAACTAATCCCATCTAGTAAAACTATCCTGAGCACATTTGAACAATGCCTCGTTTGTAGGCTAATTTTGGCTTCCAGGTCAGGTACTAGTTACTTGAGATTGATTAAGCCGCCCGCTTATGCACGGATTCACTGCACAAAAACGACTGTCACAGTCAGAACAGCTGCCTCTTAGACCCTGCAGACTGTCAGGTGATAACATACATACGCGCATCGTCGTCCGCGCATCTCATCCAGCTTGCAACCAACAGCAGTGAAATTCAACTCAGTCAGGCGCTCGCTTCAAATTCAAAATACAGCCGCGACAAAAACAACATCTCCATAACCAGCAACTGACGCTCTTTCACACGGTTACATCCTCCCTACACATGGCCAAAAATAAAAATCCCCATTTTTATTTGTATGGTTCCTGTTGTTTTTTCGTCCTTCTTCTTATCTGGTTCTTCTAAAATACATCTTGAGATTCGCTGCGCTGAATGTTCCCACGGTGTTACCAGATACAATCTCCACAACACGGTAACTACCATTACCTAAGCTCTGGGCTATCCGAAATGGTCCATTATACAAACTGGCAAACTTGGAAAATACTTTGTTGCTAACATCAGATGGAGTAGGCTTTCTGATCAATACCAAAGTTCCCTCTCTCAAAGGATTTCTAAATCATCTTCCTCTAACCCTTCTGTTCCGTTTCTCTGCCTGTCTCCGTAATCTTCTTAAGGCTTCCATTTCACGTCCTCTCCTGTTAGGCTCTATCTCCGGAGGAATAGATACGATTCCGTCCCACGGTCGTATAGGTTTTTCTCCAAGATGTAGTACTGAAGGAATATGCCCCGTGCTTTCATGTACGGTGGAATTAATCGAATTCATCATAATTGGAACCACATCCATCCATCGCCAATGTTCGTTTGCACAATAAAGACGACAAAACTTAGCCATTTCTGACATGAGTCGTTCGGCCGGGTTACTCTCTGGATGCCGTATTGAACACAATACCTGTGTGAAATCCAGCTCCCTCATAGCATTCCTAAACTCCCAGGATGTGAATGGGGACCCATGGTCTGATAACAAAAATTCTGGTTTACCCGCAACGGGAATAACACATTCTTTAATCCTCTTGATTATATATCTGGAGTTCGCCTTCTGAATCGGATGGATCATGGTAAACTTACTGAAAACATCAACCGTGACCAAAATGTATCGGTTACCTCGCTTGGACTTAGGTAGAGGTCCGTAGATATCGGTAGCATACAACTCACATGGCTTCGACGGAATAATAAGCCTAGGTTCCTCCCTCAACAAATGCGTATTGTGTTTGCTGCGTTGACACAAATCACAGGTCCTGATGACCTCTCGGACAGTATTCCTCAAATGATCCCAAGTGAACTTCTCCATTATCAAACATACCACTTTGTCCACTCCAGTGTGACCTGAGCTTCTGTGAGCTAACCATATTATATCTTCCTGTAATCTAGGCGGAATTACTATTCGTAATTTAGTGTGTTCGGAATCAATGAACTTGTATATGATGCCATTCAACAATACAATACATAATCTCTGGCCATCCTTTCCATCCCTAGATATTCATCATCTGTAGGATCCATGTCCCTGTGTAAAAATCTGTAAATACTCCTCAAAGGTCCATATCGCTTCTGGGCTTGGGGTATTCTCTCAAGTCTACGCAAAGTATCATCATCTTCTTGCAGGAGGGTTATAGGCAATACTCGAAGAGTAGGTTCCGCAACTCTGCTTAGCAAATCAGCCCCTACGTTATTCCTTCCTGGTCGATGTTCAATAGTGACGTTAAACTGTTGCACGAATAATGCCCATCTAGTGACCCTGTCACTGGCGAAATTGGTCTTCAGTATAAACTCTAGTGCGTGATGGTCAATTCTGATTATAATCGAATGTGCGAGAAGCAACTTCTTCCATGTTTCCAATGCATAGATGATCGCTAAAGCTTCTAGTTCTGTAGTATAGTAATTGCGTTCTGATGGCTTCAATTTTCGACTGATAAAGGATAAATAGTGTCGAGTGTGATCTTCATCCTCTTGGAGTAATATGGCACCTATCCCAACATTGGATGCATCCGATTCGATAATGAAGTTCTTCTCAAAATCCGGGTACTCCAACTTGACGCTATTAAGCATTAATTCCTTTGCCTTCTTGAATGATTCCTCACATAGATCGTTCCATTTCCACTTATTATCTTTTTTTAACAAGTCCTGTAGGGGTGCAACTATCTCCGTGTATTTATGGCAATGTCCCGCAAAAAACTGGCAAGTTCCCAAGAATTGACGTACATGCTTTACCCGAGTAGGTCTGGGAAATTCTGCAATTGCCTGAAGTTTTTGTTCATTTGGTCTATATCCATTTCCATCCAAGACATGTCCAAGAAATCTAATCTCATTCTTAAAGAATTGGCACTTTTTCAAGTTAACTTTGAAATTTGCTTTCCTCAAGTCCATAAACAAATCCCGTAGATGAACTAAGTGCTGGTTTTCAGTCTCCGATGCTATCAGAATATCATCCACGTAACTTATGACCGTATCCTTGACCGCATTACTTAGGTTCTGATCCAAGGCACGTATCAAAACTGCTCCTGAGGTTTTCATCCCAAATGGAAGTTTTCTAAAAACATAAGTCTGTTGTTCGAATAAAAATCCCGTAAACTTCTGAGAATCCTCACTTATCCTTACATGATGGTATGACGACGTCAAATCCACTGTAGAAAACCATTTCTTGTTTTTAAATTTCCTCAACAGATCTTTTATCACTGGAGGTCTATCATATTCTGGCAACAGTCTCGAATTCAATGACCTCGCGTCTAGGCATATTCTCAAATTTCCATCCGGTTTCTGCACCACCGCTAACGGATTTACATAGGATGTCACACACTTTTTAATTATCTGATCTTTCTCAAGATCCTGAATGATCTCCTTCACCTTAGTCCTGTGTTTTTCTGGAATTTGGTACAGCTTTGCATGATATGGGCTATCATCACATACTTGAATCTTGTACTCAAAGTTCTGAATCTCTCCTGGTGTCGTATCAAAGATATCAACGAATTCTTCCAACAGGTTGTCTATAACTGGAACATGCTCAACTACTTCATTGGCGTCTTCACATATCTCTAAACCTTCAAAAACCTTGGCCCATCGAACTTCTCCCACGGTGAATTTATCTTCCTCTTCGAAATGGACGTCTCCCGCATGATAGAATTTAATCGTATCAGATTCCATATCGATAACAGCTCTATATCTCTTGATAAAATCCGTCCCCAGGATCAAATCATGTGCAATGTCCTTCATAACGACAAATATATGTTCAAAGACACATCCTCCAATCTTGACCTTCAAGTACAGCTGAATTTTACAAGTTGTGATCTTGTCTGGGATGATTCCCTGAATCTTGATTCCGGATACTGGTATTTCCTCTATTTCCTCGGTCAACTTCCATATGGCGTACAACCTCTCGCTCACCAAACAAAGCATCGCTCCTGTGTCAATCAAAGTATACACTGGTTTTCCATACACCTCACACACAATAATGGGTAGCCTAGTTCTTGGTCCATACTCTTTTCCTTCCTGTTCTTCTTGAATCAAGTCTTCATCCTCAACTTCCCATTTCACGATTTTGGAAACATATTGTGTAGTAATTAGTTCTGTTGATTTCCTTGTTCCGAAATCGATGTTTTTTTTCGTTTTTACCTGTCGAATTATTTGTCCCAGAAGTACCAGGTTTATTTCTTGCCTCTTCCATTTCCTTCAAATACTGTTTACTTTCTTCTCCTCTTTGCACAAGGTTCTGCCTCTGTTGATCTTTGAACCTTTCATTATCCGTTGTATCGTACGATTTATTGTATCCTGATCTGTCATATGGTCTCGTGTATCCTTGTCTTCTCCACGAATTCCAATTGTTCCCGTATCTTCCTCGCCTTAGGTAAGGTCGTCCACTATCTCTTTCTCTTCTATCTTGATAATCCCTCGACGTTTGCTCTTCTCTATTCCGTTCTGGCATGGTTTGGCATTGTCGATCGGCGAAAACAGCATATGCGGCATGGGACTCTTGCTTATTACCCCTCTGCTGGTAAAATTGAGCATTAGAATGATCTAGACGTTGCAACACTTCATCAAATTCTTCCATGTTCTCAACATTCGCAGAAATGAGACTCCGCTGAACTTCCAAAGGAAACTGTCTAATCAAAGCTGGGATTAACTCGTACGTTGGCATTGGTGGATCCAAGCATTGCAATTTTGCAAGTTGATTTGCAAAGTAATTTGAATATTTGGTCGGCTGTGACGTGGAATACCGCTTGACATATAATTCGGCCCTGATGTTCTGTTGCGTCTCCGGCGACCAAAATTTACGTAAGAGTGCCTGTTCAAATTCGTCATAGGTTCTCAAATTACATCGAAAAGCCCTAACCCATACGAGTGCTGGTCCATCTAAGAATCTACTAATCACTCTCATCTCTCTTTCCTTATTCACATTAGCATCCTTCAGATAATCTCTTAATTCGCGCAGAAATTCAACAGGAGAGACATTTCCAGTCCCTGAAAATGTTATAGGTTTCTCTTCGTAACTTTTAATGAGCGTGATCGGAGTAGAAGTGCGAATGGTAGAAATTTCTTCAGACTTCCCAACCTCTGGCAACCTTTCTGTATTTGAAAAAGCGTTTTCATTTATGCTGTCTTGTTTTGTATCCGCTTTCGATCTATAATCCTCAATTTTCTTCTCTAACTCACAAATGGTCTTCCTGAATTCATACATTTCATCCCTATTCTGCCTTTCAGTTTCTTCCCCTATTTGACTATCTTTCAACTCTTGTCATTTTTTTCGGATTCTCTTCGACAACAGTTTCGTGACCTTTCAATTTCTCTATATTTTCTCTAATGGCTTGAATATCTCCAGATACAACTTTAATCTCTGATGAAAAAGCATTCCTGATCTCTTTGACTTCGACCTGAGTTTCTTTTACAACCTGAGCTTGAATTTCATTAATTACAGTTTCTTTTACTTCATTTTTCAAGTCTGCTACAACTCCTTCCTTTAATTGTTCTACAATTATTTCTCTAAATTCAGAAGTAACTCTCTGCAGTGCCTGTGTGGCATTTAACGTACTTTCCTTCGTTGTGTTAATCTCTAAGGACGCAAGATCATCTGTTATTTTCCTAACATTATCTTCCATTTTATTTTCTAATGATCTAACCATCTTTTGAATCTCGTTCTTATGTTGAGCTAACTCTTCCTTCATCGCTTTTCGATTATCTTGTAAACTATCTTTCATAATGCCATAGTTTGCGAATAAATTATCCTTTAAGTTCGTTCCTGAATCCACGATCCTAGCTTCTAAACTTAGGAAACTCTCCTGAGCTCTCCTAGCGTTGTCTCTTATCTTGGTTTCCAATGACACAACTTTATCCTCAATCTTAGCATCTATCGATTCAGACATTTTATCATCGAATGATTCTATGTTTCTATACATCTGGCTTTCTATTGCTTCTATCCTTTCTAACATTTCCGCTTTTAATGAGTTCGAATTTTCTGTGATTTTACATTCTAAACTTGAAATTTTATTTTCTAGAGAAGCAGAATTCTCTTTTATTTGACTTTCAATTTTATTTTCCAGAGAAACAGAATTCTCTTTTAATTGTTTTTCCAGAGAAGCAGAATTCTCTGTGATTTTCTGTCCCAACTCTTCCATCATTTTGGTAAGTGCTTCCATGACCACTCACAATAATAATTATAGCACTGGGGTACGATGTCAACTGATGATGGGGAAACTTAATCTAAACTACTAGTACAGTGAATATTCAGACACGACCTTAAATTGATACTTCAATACCGATGACTTATTAAATTTAAAATCTACAATAAATGACCAGAAACAACCACTACAAACCAAACAAATCACTCCAAACTATGAAAACTGCGCATTCATGACCATGAATCCTACTACAGCAAGAACAAACACAAATCGACCTCGAATCGAAATTCGGAATCTAATCGTATCTGAAACTGAATCGAACTCGGGCCCACACACGTTGGCAGCCAAAACTCTTCTATCTTACTTTATGTGACCGTTTGACGAACGTCCTACGACCACACAAGTGCACATCCGAACAACAGTCGAGCACAAAGACTCAAAAACATCTCGGGGTTAATAGTGAGCATTCTACAAAGATGTCGAATAAAGAAAAAGAAAAGCTCTGCTGTTCCCCAGATGCACACTACAGCAAGGATAGAAGGCATATTTCAAGAATCATGAATGACCACAGTATCTGTTAAGATAAAATTTGTATCAATTTAATTGATCCATTCAACCATCCTAATCTTTACAAGGGCATCCTCAGGGAGAAAACTAAAACACCACCTGGAAAAAATAACATCCTGCGCTCCCCCTGGGATCCTATACTATTTAATCGCAGGTGTAGAATAACGTTCCAAAAAAAAATATATGCAACGAAAACGTCAACTTTTAAACATTTCATTGTGTTAGAATACCCATGAAATTAATAGTCCATCATGGTATTCTATTATATTATAAACGATATTTACAGTATTCAAGTTGTGTAGATCACTGATCGTCCTATCACACTTGACTAAAATTTTATTTCTGAAGTTCTACACATTTCCATATTTCCAAAATCATGGATAATCCTATGGGATATTCTCTTCCATGAAACGAGAAGAAATTCCAAAACATACTAGAATTGTTAATTATACAACTTGATGCAAGTCAGACCAAGTCGAACAAAGATGGACCCATTAGAAACGTAATACCATTTATATTTCATTATTCCCACACAAGGAATATTCATATTAGAAATATAAATTATGGATCTGTGATTTATCCTTGATAATAAAATAAATTATGGGATTAATTATTAAGTGATGTTAATTGCAACTCAACCTTATTATTCCAACCAATTTCAAACACTTATGGATGATTCGTAGCTATTTCAAGATTTTCATCGGAACATGAGGTCGCATTTTAAATGCTCCATTTCTGTATGCACTTTATCAATTTAGTTTATTCCTTGATATCACAATATGGCAAAATTATTAGGCATTTTAATCTATCTGCAGGTTTATATAATTCAACCAGAAAATATGTAATTATGGTTAGAGCAAATTAAAGTAGAATCTATAATTCCATTGGTGACAAGACCTTGATAGCGGCATGGGGCTGCCACAGCGGCACCGCCCTTCTTTTGAGTAATATGAGGCAACATCCTCCAAATTCCAACATTTAATTATATTCAACAACTATCATTCTTTTATATATTATTTTCACATATTAATTTCCATCCAGTCATATTTACTGTATTTAATGGATTATCATAATTATCAATGGGACAAATGCCTACGCGCATTCCCAATTCAACTCATCACCCTACCAGATCTATCATATGAATGTTATAAGTAACAGTCTCTAATTAACCTGTTCAATTATCCGCTTGTCACCATAACAAAATCCTCCTAATTGATACACATTGGTATAATAACAAAACTACGTTACGATTGCTTTATCAATCCAATGTGCATTAATTCATGTTAATTTCTCATATTTGTTTTAAGGAAACATCACCTAAATAATCCAAACTCATTCATTTATTATTATTATTATTAATATGAAATTCTCATGGATAATTACCATGTTCTATTTTTCATAATATCCATTAAATTGTTATGAATATGCCTCCTTAATTCCCCATGTAAATTCTCACACATGATCATTCCGCATTATCATTTTAAAGAAAATCCTTAACCACCAGAAAAATCGAATCATTATACGATAAATGACAATCAGAACTCATCCAAGATGAATTGCATCAAAATGATCAAGAACTACATTTAAATAAACAAATTACCAAAAAACTATCTCAAAACGATCGCTAAAATAACAATGTGCCATAAAAATATGCACGTTAATGTACAACAAAAATCAGGATGAAACTCCTGTCTAATTAGAACAGCCGGATGCCTTCCGAAAATATACTCATTCTACGATATGCCCACCTTGGATATGCTATCTCAAAAGGAATAAAATAAAATTCGAAGAGTGGACAACATCAAAAAGATCCATGCTTATGTCACAATATAATGCAGAAAATAAAGATCTATGGCGTGTAAAACGATTCCTACATGGTTGAATGGTATAGTCTAAGGTCTGATATTCACCGGTACTAGATATTAAGAATAGAATAAGGGGCTCACGTCCATTTCAGATGTTCTTGAAGAAGGTCCAAGTTCCTGAGGAAGGCCCTCAGTCGGAGCATAAAATTCCACGCGATCCTCCGCACACGGAAATGTGTACGGCTAGACTTCATGGCTCCACGGGTCCGAGTCCCAAGTATCCAAACGTCAGCTCCCATCGTACGCCCCGTTCATATTTAACGCACCATAATACGGGCTCGATTCATGGTAGATTTCAAAAGTTCATATCGGCGTCTTGCTACCATGACGTCCTGATCGGATTGTCTTAACACCACAGCTTCTGCTATGAAAAAGCACGTGTCTAATACTGTCACTGGTTTCACGACAATCACCCGTTGTGTTTTACCGTCCCGAAATACTCCGAATAGTCACAGTAATGTTCCCGGTTACTTGATTGTAATCCTTCTGTAGTTATCACAGTACGCTTACACCTGTTTAGCCTTAATTTCAAGTCAATTGCTAGCCAGAAATCTACCCTGGTATGAGGTATTATATTGACATAACTCAAGTAAGGAGTTATTTTCAGCCCATGTGCCTTAATATGCTGTGAGCTCTGGCCATACCCCACACAACCTTGCATTTACAAGAACTAATCCCATCTAGTAAAACTATCCTGAGCACATTTGAACAATGCCTCGTTTGTAGGCTAATTTTGGCTTCCAGGTCAGGTACTAGTTACTTGAGATTGATTAAGCCGCCCGCTTATGCACGGATTCACTGCACAAAAACGACTGTCACAGTCAGAACAGCTGCCTCTTAGACCCTGCAGACTGTCAGGTGATAACATACATACGCGCATCGTCGTCCGCGCATCTCATCCAGCTTGCAACCAACAGCAGTGAAATTCAACTCAGTCAGGCGCTCGCTTCAAATTCAAAATATAGCCGCGACAAAAACAACATCTCCATAACCAGCAACTGACGCTCTTTCACACGGTTACAATATATACTTATAACACCACATATTTCAACACTCAACTACATCGATTAAAATTCGTTGTCCTTGATCCGCGGAAGAGTCTATTGTTGTTGTTTTTGTTGTTGATTCTTTAGGGATTTTGCGGTATCATGGTCTTGTAGCCCCGTGTCCTTGGGTGTGCGTAGAAGTTGTCTGATAACGCGTGTCACTGTTAGGCTTACTTGTGTGTGTACTTTTATACGAGGAAGGATTTGGGTAGGAAACTGTTGTTGTTTCATTTGAGTTGCATGGACATCATGGTCATTTAGACCCGTGGACTTGGGTGAGTGTGAATCTTGTCTGATAACCTGTGTTATTCAGGTGAGGATTCAATGAATCAACGTATAAAATCCATATAGCACGTCCTATTTCAACAAGTTACTACAACCAGCATTCAATTATACTCCTTGAAAAGGACAAAGAGTTATAATTATACCAATGTATTTAGGAGAAAGTAGGCTATATGTTCTTTATTGAACATCTTGTTTGACATCTTGTGGTCACGTCAGTATACTGGGCAGGCTTAAACTGGTGTCTTCTTTGATAGCACAGAAAGGCAAAAAGAAGGTTTTCATATGGTATGACTAAAAACTTAAATGTTGTGGCAGATTTTAAGTCTTGCCCAATCATAACCTCGCATAAAAAGATCATATGATCCCAGTTGTAAAAATATGGTTAAAATAAACTACTTTGGCGTACTAAAAAAAGAGTATTACCCGGAGCAGTAACTTTTTTATAAAATATTAAAATCATCAATTCATGATATAGGCCTAACTAAGTGATAACGAAGAGAATTGGCAAGAAGACTTGCACACTGATTTCATAAACATAGCTAATTTGTTTATAATCAATAATCGAACATGGTGGTAGCACGAAAAATTTCATCATTATTTTATGTCTCGGAAACTATTGCGGCCATCAGTCTGATATATTTTACGCCAAAGGAGAACTATGAAGCAAATTGACATATGACACTTCATGGCCACATGAATTTTAAGAACTGAATTGCCTCTTTCTTTCACCCTGGACATCTACGGATCGACAACTGAAGTCTCTTGTGCATTAATCTCATTCAGAATTCCATCAGAAATATATAATAATAATAATAATAATAATAATAATCATAATAATAATATATCCATATATTTTTTATGGGAAGAAATGCATTTTCGCACATAGTGCCGGGCTCCTGCTCCTGGTAGCAGACTACCGACTAAAACTCCCCCGTTACTTCTGAACACTAGCCTGGAACCGTTTATCACATACTTCAGGCTAGAGTCATTTTATATTTGCCCGTAGGGCACTCTTCCGTAATGAATTATCTTCAGTGGCGATCCAGATCCGTCTTCTTTGTTCGGAGGATATCTTCAACAAAACATTACCGGGTTCGATTCCCAGTCAATGCATGTGAGATTTTTAAAGTGAAATGCCATATCCTGTGGTTCGGATTCCACGTAAAAAGGAGGTCCCGTGGCTTATGATCTCGCGATTAACGGTCACGTAAAACTACAATCGTCCTTCCTTTTCAACAAAACTTGCTACCAGTTTCCAATTTTCCTCATTTTGTAGCATCACTGCAACAATATTGTCCGGGGATATCTCTACATCAATGTGATCTTGAAGAGACTGCCTATTTTGGACCCACCGTCCACAAGAGAAGAAGGTGTGATTAGCATTATCTAATTCGTTGATACAGTAGATGCAATCTGATGAATCCAACTTCCCCATCTTCTTAAGATAGGAACAGAAGTACCCATGGCCAGTCAAGAACTGAGTGAGATAGTGACCAACCTCACCATGTTTCGTCTCTGTCCAAACCTTAGTCCATTGGCTTTGATCTCCTTGCTCCCATTTGATCTGCCAATTTTGAAAGTTTTGTACTCTTGCCGATCGTCATGCAATTTGTGAACCCATATCAGATTTCCTCGAGTAAATGTTCTTGCGTTCTTTCGGAAGCAAAAAAAAAAACAAAAAACGGAATAATCCCGGCAATAACGAGAACTGCTTCCTCAGAGACCGTGCGATATGCAGATGCCACGCGCCTCTGCACTTGCGCCAGTGACTTCCTATAAATTTTCTTATCCAGGGCATCCGCCCGTATTTCCGCTCCATGCAGCAGAACTGAATGGATGGCTGACATCAATAGTCTTCTCTTACTAGCTTTTTGCCCACCAACATTGGCTATGAGCCGACTGAGGGACATTGCTCCTCTGGCTGCCTTATCTGCAGTCCGTCTAATCTGTTCTCCAAAATTCATTTTACTGTCGATCATGATGCCCAGGTATTTTGCTGCTGGCTGCGTCTCTACTTGAATTTGTCCTACCTGTATTGGAAGTATTGTCTGAATTATCTTCTTTGTTAGGATGACAGTTTCCGACTTACTAAGTGCTAGAGACAGACCATGTTCCTCCATCCATCTATTGATTTTGCGCATTACCATATTGAGTCGCAACTATGCTTGCTCGACACTTCTTCCTGCTACAAGAGCAGCAACATCAACTGCATAAACTACTAGAATAGTTTCTTCAGGCATTTCAAGCCTCAACAAGCTGTCGTATGTAACATTCCAGAGATCAGGTCCTAGAATCGAACCCTGGGCAGCCCCAGCCGTGACTTGTACTCTACGGATCTCTTCTGTAGTATCGTAGAGCAGAGCACGATCCTTCAGGTAAGAGTCTAAGATCCGAAGGAGATACCTTGGAACATGAAATGAAAATTCTAGAGCATCCATGATATCTATCCATTTGACAGAGTTGAAAGCGTTTTTAACATCCAGTGTAACAAAGAGAATCACCCGGCGAGAGTAATGATTATAACTCTCCGCTCTTCGTACTTTATCGACGACTGCATCTAGTGTCGACCGGCCTACCCTGAATCCAAATTGTCTTGGTGATAAATCGCCGGCTGCGATTATTGCTTCGAGAAATGTCCGTCTAATGAGTTTCTCAAATAGTTTGTCTGTTGTGTCAAGCATACGATGATGGTAACTCAGGGTAACCCATGCCCTTACTAATGAGCACTAAGCGACAGATCTTCCAGCGAAAGCTAAGGATTCCTGCTTTCAAGCCCACATTGAACATTCTCAACAATAACAACATATCTTGATCAACTATTATTTTCAGAACCTCATTAGGAATCCCATCCGGCCCCGGGGCCTTGCTGTTCCGTAAAGAATGCGTTGCAACCCGAAGTTCATCTTCAGTAAATAGTGGAAAAATCTTGATCACTTTCAAAATTCCTCTCAGGTCTTGTGGGATGAGTTGGAAAAAGGGTTTGAACAATGGTGTTCATAATATCATCATCCATGATGCACGATGTTCTGCGACTTCCAAGTTTCTGTGCTAAAATTTTGTAACCCAAACCCCATGGATCAGTGTCGATTTCTTCCTGAAGCTTTCTCCAACTCTGAACCTTGCTCGTAGTTATGCCTTTCCGAAGTAGCTTCTTTGCTAATTTATGCTCCGCTGATTTTTCGTTAGCTTCTTCCCGATTTCTTGCTCTCTGGGCAAGACGGCGAAGCCTGAGGCAGTTCTTCCTTAATTCTACTATCTCTCTGGTCCACCAGTATACAGGATTCTTTCGGTGACGTGGTACTGAGGAGGGCATCGAAACATCACAAGCTGACGTAATAATTTTCATGGTTGCAGAGACCAGATCCTCAACCTCAAACTCTCTCCGTGCTTAAACACTTCGAATCTGTTCTGCACCCCAAGATATCTTTGAACTTGTCCATGCTAATCCTATTTACATTCCACCGTCGAAATTTCTGGGGAGGTACTTCCCGTCCCTGAGCATTTGTTTCTAAGTCAAAGGCGATGAATTGATGATCGCTAGCAGAATAATCTTCCAACACTTTCCATCTCTTAATGACCGACAGTAGTGGCTACGCTGGCTAAAGCGCTGCGTTAGGCCATGGGGCCAAGCTCTCTGCTGACTCGGTAGACGCGTGGGTTCGAGCCCCACCGTCGGCTGTCCTTGAAATGGTTTTCCGTGGTTTCCCATTTTCAACACCAGGCAAATGCTGGGACAGTACCTTCTGACAGGCCACGGCCGCTTCCTTCCATATCCTTGCCCAGTTTCATTCATCTTCATCCTTTCCACCTCTCATCCCGACGCGCAGGTCGCCCACGGGCGTCGAAGAGAAAGACCTGCACTCGGCCTCTCAGGAGGCCACACGAAAAAAAAATCTCTTAATGAATGGCACAATTGCTTCCGATGCCAGGGAGACATCCGGGATTGTTCCTTCACATCCTGGACGTCGGAAAGTTGGAACTGTACCAATATTTAATATTAGAAGGCCTATCCTGGAATCCATCTCTAGAATGTACTTACCCCGGGAATCTGAACTTGGCATACCCCATTCCACTGCTTTGGCGTTTAAGTCTCCAGCCACTATGACATTATCTGTGGCGTTTAGAATTGCATCTTCCAAAGAATTTACTTTGCGGCGGAAGTCCTCAATTGCCTCATTAGGAGTATGGTAAACACTAAAATAGGTGACCCTTCTGGTCTTCACCCAAACATAACCATCAGAACTTCCATGATCCTTTATAAGAACTTTTCTAGAATCCAACACCCGATTGCAGAAGTGCCAAGTGTGCCACTGAACCAAAGAGATGACTCTTTATCTTTATACTGTTCACTGATTAGCAAGAGATCGCTTTGCTTCTGTGTGACTATCTGATATAGCAGATCATTGGCTACCTTACTTCTATGTAGATTGGCTTGAAGTATACGAATCATTTGAACCTCAGTGCCTTTTCTTTGTCCAAATATTCTCTGAAGACCTTACACTGGCCAGATCCCATAGCATGTGCTAAATCTTTGAGAAAACCTCGTTCTTCACAAAGAACACATTTCTTTGAGGCCGTACATCTTCTATCTTTGTGATCTGTCCCGTCGCAATTGTAGCAAAGTTTATCTATCTGTGCATTTGGAGTTGCTAGCAACATGTCCATAGTCCATACATCTATAACAACGAGATGCCATGATCCTCCCTCTAATCCTGCAATTGACCCATCCTATGGTGATATGATCTTGCTTCAAGAGTACATCTGCATCACTAGTTGTTAATGTGACAACAGCCATCTTCACTTCCCTCGTATTCGTCCTCTTCACCAGTACCTTAGTATCTGGAGAGAGTTCTGGGATAGTTCTCTGGATAGCTTCCATGACCTCTTCGGAAGTAGTTAGAGTATCAAGGTCTCTGATTTCAACAGTTGCCTTCGCTTCAAGCCTACGGACTGTAGCATTGGACCCCAGAACATTTCGCCGAGAATTACTAAAAGCTGCTTTATCCCTGGAACTTGCTCCCAAATCGACAAGGACGTCTCCCGCTTTAGTTTGTCGAATGGACTGGACTTCAGTTCCCGTATCATTAGGGTTTGCTTTTTGTCGAATCTCCTTCAGAATATCGGCATATGCAGACCCGGACTTAGAGATCCAGGGCCCCTAGGCACTTGACATTTGGGCCCCCCACCATCTTGAAGCTATTTTGGAAATTTAGCAAATTAATGTACTAATACAGAACATATAATTTTTAATCGACTTTAATGACTTTAATAAACATCAGAATAATACAGTCTATGTTACTATTGTTACGTTATTCTATTAAATTTATAGAATCACAGGACGAACTTTCTTCTGTGCCAAAGAATGAATGACGTCATCATAGTGAATTGACTGCATTATTTCTGACTCTTATGTACATTACAGAGAGTGAATTGAGCCTGTTCTCTCCTATGTTAGATCTTAAGCAATCCTTTACTCTCTTTAGCGCTGAAAACGACCGTTCTAGTGAGCAGTTTGACGATGGTGTACACAACAGCATTCGAAGCGCAATTCCTACGTTTGGATAAATGTCGAAAAAGCCTTTTTCCGATATTTGTATAGCTTCAGTGACGATAACTCCATAACTTCATCATTTGACGACAAATGAGCTTGCAGGTGCAGACACTCGTTTTCCAAAGTCCTATCCAAGTCCTCCGGATAAAAAAGTTATAAGGTTTCTGGCTCCTTCACGAATGTCTTTCGATTCCAAACGATGTAGTTTCGTAAGAAAGTCAAACTTTTTACTTAACTCCTCCTCAGCAGGTAAGATTCCGCCACCGGGGCCTCTAGGCTGGCTGGGCCCCTAGGCCGGGGCCTTGTAGGCCTAGGCAGAAATCTGGCACTGGGCATATGATTTACCTTCAGCTGGTCTGATCAGTAAGGCTGCTCGCCTTGGGCTACTAGGTCTCTTCTGTCCGTTTGGGGTTGCTTGGTGGGTAGGTATGTCAACTTTATCAGCAAAATCCTCCTGCATATTCTCAGCGTTTTCTCTAACCTTTACCAATCTCCTGTCTCTACTCGATGTAACAGGAGTCCGTATTTCTGATGTCTCTGTCTCATTCTTCTTATCCCCCTCCTGAGCAGCTACAGTTCCCGAAGTAACTTCGTTCCGGCTGTTAGAATTGGGGGTCATGTCCTTCGGTAGGTCATTCACTACAACCTTGTGAGCTTCGTCTTGTGCCGCATGTGAAGTACGAACAAAATAGGCTATGGAATCAATGGCCTCTTCTAGTTCCACTAAGCCATTATTCACATCTTTGGACATATTACGCTGCCTGTCAGCTGCAAGCTTCATCTTATTGAGAATGTTTCGACACCGTTGCAAAAGATCTTCCATACTCGGTCGAAGATTCCCAATGCTCTCTTGTTTTGGCTGGTCCTCAATAACAGGAATTCTCTCCCTGCGCTCTACAACATTGCCAATAGGTGTCGCAATATCCATGCTTCCATTTGCGTTTGACAGAGGGGTCCTGGCCATACATTGACATGTCACATTTCTGTCATCTGAGGGGATTACATTCATCATAGCATCCATAATTATAAATTTCTCTCAATCAAGGACACTGTCCCATTCCCTAAATGCAACCTAGGCAAAAACAACATCAACAATTGCCTCCTGTTTCCAAAAACGACTGATGCTGGATGCTGAACACGAGAATCTATTATCAAGTAGAGGGCGGTTGCTGCGTATCCAAGGTAGCGGGGCTCTAATGGCCGCCGTCGCCAAGTAGGCCAGACCTTCCTACTGCCCCCTGACGACGGAACCTATAGGCTCTGTTGACTATATTACTACTCTAAGCTTAGATGCCTTTGGATAATACGAGTAGATGACGTCATTTCCTGTCACAGAGGAAACTTAATGCTCTCTGCTCTATGGGCCAATAGTACACGATAAAACTTAGCCCCAAAATCACGAACGGTAACAAATCTAGTCTACACTCGACGAAGTTGATTTCAGGAATACAATTTAGTGAGCACCGTAGGATAAACTATGAACTACGATGCACACTGACCTGTTCCCAAGCTGGAATACAATTCTCACTTCCACTATCTAACAAGTTTTCCGTTAAATACTCCTGTAACACACACAGCACACCGTATGCCAAACATGGCCACAACAATCCAATAATAATAATAATAATAATAATAATAATAATAATAATAATTATTATTATTATTATTATTATTATTATTATTATTATTATTATTATTATTATTATTGTAGTTATAATAATAATTGCACGTTGTGTATTTACTTTTAACATCAATAAATCAGGGAGTAAATAATGTTGACCATTTTAATCCAGCAACTTACACTAAATTGCGTCTTTATAACAGCAAGTCTCTTTATAAATAAAATCTTCTTGCCAATATTATCTTCGTTATCACTCAGTTAGACCTATGTAATGAATAGTTGATTTAAATATTTTATAAATAGAAGATGTATGCTCTGTGTAATACTTGGTCATTCACTATATTCATGTATAAGCGAGGTGTATGACATACGATATTTTAATTTGGTATCGTACAAAGTAAAAGTTTCAATACATTCAGACTGATCGAGGGATTTTTCAACAAAACAACAACAACAACAAATAATAATTATAATACATCTCGTTTCCAAATCTGATTTTATGTCTTACCTACGCCGTGTAGAGGTATGTAGTATACGCAGGATGATTCAGAATGGATAAAACAAACTTTCTGAGTACAAATCGCTTCAAGAGTACTAAATAAAACAATCCAATCCCTAGTGTCCAGACCACATCAATGCAGAAAATATAAGGAAGCAAGGTCCCAGAGACCGAGGTACATCAATCACAGTATGCCCAACAACGAAACACACATCCACTGCACCATTTTAGAGATAAACGGATAGGTCAATACGATACTATATGCTGGCTCGCTAGATCACCGAACTTCAATCTCCTAGAATTTTATTTTGGTGTCATGTACATACTATGTAATATGAGGAGGTTTTTCATAGAATGGAAGATCCTCTACTTTCAATACCATTAGCTTGTGATATACTGTATGTCCTACGGTGTGGGGGTCAACGTGGATTCGCCGATGTTGCCTGGAATTTGGATTTCGGCATACTAAACAATTGTTGTGAACGTGACAGTTGACCCTAAACAAAAATGTACAGTTATTTCCGTGTTCATAGTGCAGAATTCCCGTGCTGGAATTGAATTATAATGCGTCCAAGAGTTGGCATTGATTTACTGATCCATGAATTTATTTACCTGGGTTGTTTGGTGTAATTCATGTCAAAACAAAAATGAAAGCTTGTAGTTTTGCGTGACCGTTAATCTCGCATTCATAGGCTACAGAAGCTCTTTTAATATGGAATACGAACCACTGGACGTGATATTTGACCTTGAAAATCCCACATCCATTAACTGGAAATCAAACCTGGTCCATCCTTGTGAGAGGCAATTCCTCCACCTCGTCCAGAAATTCATTTGCAACGAAGGAGTTTGTTAAATTCACTCTGAATCACCCTGTATGTAACATATGCACAGTGAGGAGAGAACCGAAATCGTGATGGACTTTAGTTTCCCTTCTCGTCTCAGAAAGAAGCTATGTGTCAGTATGTGCATTTCATACTACTCCTGAATTATAGAACTCTGATATATTTTGGAGTCTTTAGTGCATTGCAGGATATTACTGACTGTCCATCATGATGCTGACGGATCAGTTCATATTGAAGCTGAACATACGTGACATAAACACGACGGTCGCTAAAGTATCATCTTTTCTTCGTTAGTTTCCACTTGCTAATTGCACCGCTCTGTGGCGCATCACAGTAATCCCTCTCACTTTCACGAGATATTTTCAATCCGTATAAGTTAATTAAAATCTCGTAACTCTTGGCTCGCGATGAGTTAAAGTGCCCCTATGGCATAATTTCGTAACTAAACCGCCACGTAACAGACTGATTGTTAGCGCTAGGGCATTCAACGACGTAGTGTATCGAAATCAAGGTAGGTTCAATACATTCTCATTTACCGCAGGCAATTCACTTGATATTGCTCACCAGTGTACCAAAGCAATTCGGTGTACAAAGAACGAGTGACATGATGACCCTGTAATCAAGTTCAGAGGGTGGATTGTAAATTTCAAAAAAATATACATTTGCTCATTATATCAGAAGATTGGTGTAAGGATCGTGAGGTGAGGCTTTGGCCCTTAGCGCGATTGTTTCTCTAATAACTAGCCCACTACATATTGTGCCCGCCAGACAAGAAGATCAGGGAACCGCTTGACCGCAACAGCCCTCTCGACTTCCCCATCTGTTGACCCATAACCCTGAGAGGATTGGATGTGCATTCTCAGACTAGCCCGCGCGGGACTAGTAACCTTAGGGTCTTAGTGGTGTTAGTGAGATGTTGGACAGTTAAGAACTAGCCCAAGAAAGCACATCAAAAACAACAGAGCTAATAAATGACAAGTCCAGTTTTAAGTTATTTTCGTATGTTTATTAAAAAATAACAAACCCTAACCTACTTCCGGGGGTAAAATCGGCTGGTACGCAAAGTTATATAAGAAAAAATAAACCAACCCTAAACTGAATGCAAATTACACCCTCGTGAAGTCCTAATACACAAATATAAAAAGCAAGCTAAGGGAATGCCACGTAAATAAAACCCTAAGCAATTAATAATATGAATAGTCACATCCCTGAATCTACGGCAAAGCAAGTTATTTTGAGCATCGAAAATCAAAGAAAATATCAATTTACATTTACGAGCAATAATAATTATAATCTAAGTTACTTTGGTGTTATCCCTTACATTTAACGTTAAATTACTGAAATCCATTCAAGCCTATTTGAAAATTAGTCGTAGGCGAGACGCACCCACACAAATAAAAGGAGCAAAGCTAATGCACAATTGGATTACTAACGAACACAAATATTAAAGACATAAATATTGTCACAAGTAAAAAAAAGTAAAAAAATAAATTATACACTCCTATGTTTGCGCACATTGCGCCCTCCCCGCACGAATCATTGGCTCTTTGCAAATGATCGTCATCTGCGTGCATGTGTGATTAGGTTGGCGAAAGAGTGATCATAATCACGGCTAACGTCACTTATCGTCAAAATCTGAGACTCCTAGGATTCGCTCCAGAAACTGCAATTGTAGATTCAAAAAGTGTCAGCTTGATCTATTATGTAGTTAGTAAATCCCCCACAGGTGAAAATAGAAGATTTCATAAAGTCCAAAGCTCAAATTAAATTTAGAAAAACGTATTTAAATATTCAATTAATTAATTATTTGTTTACTTTAGAAAAATAAAACAAACTATTCCATGATTATTATTCATCTTATTTAATTACTTTATATAGCCCTAGTAGTGTATTTAAGTGTAGCATCAAAATCAAAGATTGTAAATCAGACCTTAAATATTCAACTCGAGAAGCAATAACACTGTCTAGGTTAACACAATACTACCATTGAGCAAATACCGCTCAAAGTATAGTATACGTCAGTCGTCCACTAACACGTGTTTTAGTGACACCCTATGGTGCAACCTAGCGCTCGCATGGATCCATCATTGCCAACAGTGGAAAAACTATAATCTGTTGCCTAAAATATACAACCTCACCATGAGCGACCAATGTTTGATTCATGGAATACAATTAACTAATCATACAATAACATAACCAATGTCTCGTACAATACGGTATGTACGGTACAAAGCTTCATTAAATGGCTACCAGCTATCAGCTGTTAATGGCTCTTAAAAGTATGGCTTGAATATTCTCAAATGATTATAACAATCACATTTACCGTAGCAATTGTGGCATGAATTCATGTATTAAATTTTAATATGCAGTTCACTGCCAAAAAAATAAAATGTAACATTCTGCTTATACAATTTCCAAAGCCTTCACTGTATTCATAGTGAGCATGAATGAGATGTAAATAATCAACTATTCAACCCCTCGCAAGCACTAGCTGCTGGTACATATTTCCAAGGACTACACTCGGTTATCCACAGCCTTTCGAATACGTCACGCTGACAAAATACAAGCGAGCTGCTGCTCGGTAAAACACATGTTCTATTCTGTATTAAATCCAGCACACACAAATGTCTCCTCGTAGTGAGGAAAGATCTGAGGTCTGGCAAAAATAACTCAATAGCAAACAATACTGAAACGGAGATTTTCACTGGTCTACTTTTACCATATATTGTAAACTAGCAGTAGTGCCCGGCTTCGCCCGGTGGATTTATTTGTTTTATGGGTGATAATGAATACTACTACAGAACTGGCACATGATACTTAAACTACCAGAAAATAAATAATTAAATATAACTTGTTGTTGTTGTTGTGGTGGTGGTGGTGGTGGTGGTGGTGGTGGTTGTAGTGAGGGTGATAAGCAGTACAGTATAATGGACGTAACATTTAGATCATTTTTCCCTAATGATAATAATGAATAGGGAAACGGCTATTTACTAACTACAGCACTGACACATATAATTTACAAACAAATTTCTAAAAATCACTAGAAAGAGGAGTAAGTGAAATAAAAGACACTGCCTAGGGCCTATATCTCATTGTCTATTAGCAATGTAGAGACCAATGGTGTCGTCTTTTGTCGCATAGCGCCGTAGGAAAATAATCAGTACACTTTGGAAAACTTCGGCTGTCCAGAGCTCCTGAGGTAGCAATAGTATCATTTATGGCCACATAGCGCTCAACGATAAGTTTGGGAATAAATTACGGTAAATTTGAAAGCACCAACGCTTATTGCAGCTGATAACCTCAATGTATTGCACCAACACCATTGCACTTATACAGATGCATAATATGTTCATGATGATAACTGTTTTAAGGGGCAAAATAAATCATTTTGCATTAATTACTCCCCGTGACTGCAATTTATAAGCAGCGCAAGATTTAACTATTTTCGCAATTCTGCACCAGATCACTGTTAGGGACGACGTGATGCAGCCCAAATTGCCAGTCAGCAATAGACTTATTAAAATACTCTTACAGTTACACTACTACGGACATGAATGATTCTAGGGTCTTAATACATGGTTTCCAAGTTCAGTTTGTCTGTTATTCTAAATGTAGGGAATGGAGAGCGTTGTTCAAAATATCAAGTGGACAGTGTTACCAGCAGGGTTTCAAAGTGTATGTATAATTTGGTGCAATTAGGAGGAACGGTGTGGATTTGTGATAAAGGGCCCAAATGCAGGAAATGGAGTGGTCTGTCCGAAATTTAAAGTGGACAGTGTCACCCGCAGGGTTCCAAAGGGTAAGTGTACAAAATGTGATTCAGATCGGTGAAACGGTGTAGATTTGTGCCAATGGACCTAAATGCAGGGAATGGAGTGGTCTGTCCGAAATTTCTTGCTGACTGTGTTACTCGCAGGGTTCCAAAGGGTAAGTATACAAATTTTGGTCCGGATCGGTGAAACGGTGTAGATTTGTGCCAAAGAGCCTAAATGCAGGGAATGGACTGGTCTGTCCGAAATTTCATGCTGACAGTGTTACTCGCAGTGTTCCAAAGCGTAAGTATACAAATTTTGGTCCAGATCGGCGAAACGGTGTAGATTTGTGCCAAAGGGCCTAAATTCAGGAATGGACCGGTCTGTCCGAAATTTCATGCAGACAGTGTTACTCGCAGGGTTCCAAAGGGTAAGTATACAAATTTTGGTTCTGATTGGAGATACGGTGTAGATTTGTGCCGAAGGGCCTAAATGCAGGGAATGGACCAGTCTGTCATAAATGTCATTTAGACAGTGTTACTCGCAGGGTTCCAAAGGGTAAGTATACAAATTTTGGTTCAGATCAGTGAAACGGTGTAGATTTGTGCCAATGGGCCTAAATGCAGGGAATGGACCGGTCTGTCATAAATTTCATGTAGACACTGTTACTCGCAGGGTTCCAAAGGGTAAGTATACAAATTTTGGTTCAGATCGGTGAACGGTGTAGATTTTTGCCTAAGGGCCTAAATGCAGGGAATGGTGTGGTCTGTCCGAAATTTCATATGGACTCTGTTACTCGCAGTGTTCCAAAGGGTATGTATACAAATGTTGGTTCAGATCGGTGAAACGGTGTAGATTTGTGCCAAATGGCCTAAATGCAGGGAATGGAGTGGTCTGTCCGAAATTTAACATGGCCTAAACTATTCCTCTTGAATCTGGCTATCATATAAAAAAAGAATTTTTGGATTCCGACTGGTAGTTCCAGAGATTAGCGCGTTTAAACACACAAGCAAACACACAAGCTCTTCAGCTTTATTATATTAGTATAGATTGATGCCAGGGAGGAACCTACAATGTTCATTAAATACATGTTGTCGTCTGAACTATCGTGTAATGGCCGTGCCTTGCCAAAGTAAATCATTTTGAAGATAAAACACCTATACATTTCCTTGGTGTTTTAAATGATACGTCGGCTTTTCAATATTGCATTTAGCTCCGAATGCTACTGTAAAACTTCACTATACACATTCAGCCATAAATTAGATCGTCTTCCGCGTAATAAGAAAACTAAGAAATATAACTATCTAGAGATAAACATCCTATCTAGTCCAACTGTGCGTTTTGCGGTCAAGTAATTACTACAACTATTCTACCCACGATTCTACCGTACAAATGGATTTGCATAACTTAGATTGCCGTCACTGAAGTTTTTATGGATAATGGTCCCGCGTTCGAACCATGCTTTGGTTCCCGGACCATTTTGTGTGACGTTCTCTCCTCTTCGTGGTATTAATTGGTTAGGATTTCCCTATGGCTATGGTCTCTACTCCTGCATTTTCCTCGCCATGAGGAATGTAGTGGTTACCATGTGGTCATTGGTCTCCATTATTGTAGATGTTTGACGCACTGACGTTAATGTAATAATTTGGAAATCTACAATGATTTAACACTTCGCGGATCCATTAAATTTGCCCATACATCCGCCACAGAAGTTATCGATACTTCTGCACCGTATACTCACAGAAGCTAGTACTTAAGCAATCTCACTAGTTATAATTTTAGTGTTCGGTTGGCTTTATAGTTCACCAACTTATGGTTAAGCAAGTCACTGTTTTATTAGATTACGCATAGTTCCGAAGATATTGAAATATTTCATAATTTTATACACCTTTTCACTGCACCACGTGCTAATTCTTACTCAACTCCTGACCTTCACAAAACTCACTCGTAGGTCATAAATGGAGAAATAATATCACTGTCCCTTTTCACTGTTCTGCTCCACTATAACAAGTCGGATCCTAAATATTCCGGCGTTAACTCACTCTGATGCTTTTAGCAACGTTTACGATCCCATGTAAAAATATGGTACGATATCAAGAGGTGATATTAAAACACTCTGAAACTGTCAGACTAGTAAAACTGTGATACTCGTAATACTCTTAGACTCATAATGGAATCGGCCTTCTTCTCCGACCACATGGTGCATACGACGTAGGTCGTTCCATGACTATTAAATAAGATAGCTAATTATCTCCTGTATTATTTCAGTCACTATCTTATGGAAAAATCGTCGAAAATTCTCGTGAACACCCTGGTGAACACCCAATAATCTCATTAGTTTATCATCTTCAAAATAGTTCGGCGACTTCCCCTGACATTCCAAGGCATAAATAAGTATGCTTTGAGTTTGGTTCCCAGTTTGGCATACCTTTAAATTTCCATTGAATCATCCCATGAAAGTTAAACTTCAATCCATCGAAAAGTTTTTATGGACAATGAGCCTTACGGTCTCATTATACAGTTATGGATTAAATAGGTTTATACAGAATGAACTTGAATACATTCAAGAATAAAAATTAAATTCACCCAGAAATCTAAATACGGATTGAAAAGTGTTAGTCTTTTTCTTACCTCCCCGACAAACAGCGTTGCCTGTGCAGCTCTTAACTTAGTACAGACCTTGCGGATGATGCAAAACAAGACGAAGTGGAGTACCTCTCGTGTGAACCAACAAGTTATTGATGACCAGAGAGGCATCACCGTCGAGAGAAACATGTATTTGCTAATTCTGCATGAACTATAAACATACATGTTGATAATAGTTTGGCTACTTCAAGTATCAATAATAGAGAGTGAGATCAAATTAGATGGATGTAAGGAAAATAACATGAGTGTGTTTCTGACATATTACTTAATAGCCTATTATGTTCAGTTTGATAAGTAATGAAACTTTGATATTACCTAATATGAGAACGTAAAGTAGTTGAAACAAGTAAATCACAATTATGAATCCATAAACAATAATTATTGTTCAGTAAACCTACATATAAAACTCTCTCTATAATGATAACCCAAACCAACCCAAACCTCTGTTGTAGCTCCTTACGAGAACTTTCCTAGGTGGCGTTGTATATCAGGAAACATCGGATGTTGGCAGAAGCTGTATGTATAGGTCATAGAGTTGATTGAGTTCGCTGGAGTGTTGGATTCATCCAAACACGACCAGCGAGAACTTATTTATCTTTTGTAGTCAGAAGTTGGGTGTGCACTGGAATGGAAGCTACCAGGACCATGCTAATAATCCAGTGTGCTTTCCGTGATTACACCTCTGGCATGAAATCCACCACAGTAACCAGAACAGTATTAATAATAATAATAATAATAGCAAGCTATCGAATTACCGATGTATTACCTGCACATGCTTATTTAAGTTACTTGTAATCCGTTACCGTTACAGTGACTTGTCAAATTGAGTTACGACCTTACAGTTAGAATTGTCGAAGTATCGAACCGTTATCTTGTATTAACTTTAGTACAAAAATATACTTGCTACTATAATTTAGTTGATTTGAGTGGAATAGTGGATGTAGTAATATGGAAAACAGGTAGTTCCATGAAAAGCTAAATAGCCTATTTTCATATATCCTACTTGTCTGTTCCATTAAAACTCTCCCGGCTGTTAAAAGATTTTCCATGTGATGTGTACTAAATACCTTCTGGTACACGACTTACGTATCTACCAACACCTTTACATTGAGAAAGTATGTGCTAGAATATATAACTATCAGTATCCTACCAGAGCCTCCGTGGCTTAGGCGGCAGCACGCCGGCCTCTCACCGCTGGGTCCGTGGTTCAAATCCCGGTCACTCCATGTGAGATCTGTGCTGGACAAAACGGAGGCAGACAGGTTTTTCTCCGGGTACTCCGGTTTTCCCTGTCAAAATTTCATTCCAGCAACACTCTCCACTATCATTTCATTCCATCCGTCATTCATTTACTCATTGCCCCAGAGGAGTGCGACAGGCTTCGGCAGCCGGCACATTTCATATCCTCGCCGCTAGATAGGGGCTTCATTCATTCCATTCCTGACCCGGTCGGAGACTGGAAGCAGGCTGTGGATTTTCATTTCAGTATCCTACCGCGAGATGGCATCTTTCTGTAACGAGTCAAGGGAGTTTAATTTAAGAAAAGTTAAATGCACGGTTTCATTGATCTAAGAAAAGTAAGTTAGTTTGGCCTGTTTGCCATCTCTTGATGAATACAGTACATTGGCATTTGTCAGTTGGCACAGGCTAGAGTAAAAGGTGGCTTTTCACCGATGTCTCAGTCTCTCTCATGGCTGTGATTATATGGAAGCTACTGAGGTATGGGTGGTGCTTAGTAATGGCATTCGGGGCACAGTCCGTGACTGTGAATGCTGTGAAAGGTTCTACTCATAGAATTAGGACTACTGTTCTGACTCAGTGAGGAAAGCAATGGCAAACTACCTCACTCCTCTTCTTGCCTAGAACGCCTCAAAATAGCGCTGCCTTGGGTTTTTGTGGGTATCTACTCACATAACGAAACGGCGGTACTTTTTGAGGATCCAACCAGCCTTCGGGCTGACTACCTAACAGACAGACCATTTATTATGATTATTATAGTAGCATATCATAAGAATCTCCTCTTCAATCGCTTGAATAGGATACGAGAAAAAAAAAGATTTAAAAATTTCGAACTGAAGCCATCTTGAATTTTTGAAAACAATATTGAAGGTGGGATGTCTCTATACTAATTTCCGAAAAAACATTCACTGTTCATAGCATCACTGCTCATGGGTGATTAGATTGCCAGAAAAATAATTTGAAATATTCGAAAATTACTTGGCTGCCATGTTGTTTTTGTGATTCTCAGGACTTTGAAAGTCACATACAGTATATGTACTTAGTTAATAGTAATCTCACCCCATAAAAATCTGTTTGATTGCTTATACAGATTCAAATATATTGTGAACCAGTGAGATACAATATATTGTATGGACCCCATGATGGATTTTTTATACATAGGCCGGCAGACGAATATTCTAATAATAGTCCATAATACCAGCCTTTATTTCTATTGCTTGATTAAGAAACGAGAAATAAAATCGAGATTTTAAAAATTTCGCACAGCCGCCATTTTTCGGTTGTCATAAAATGATATTGAATTATACGGTAATATATTAAAGCTTATAAGAAAACATACGGTTCCAAGTTTCACAGCGCCCGGAGGAGTAAGTCGTGGGAAAAATCCCTTTAAATATTTAAATTTGCGTGGCCGTCATGTTAGATTTGTGTTTATCAGATTTTTAAGGTCAAGTGTGTTCACTTATTGCATTTTTTTCTATCTCTAAGTATAAGTTCCTGCTGATTGCTGCAATAGCTTCGGAGATATTGAATGCCGGCGATGTATTTCGTGCGTCCATCATTTTGGATTGACGACACTTGAAAGAAACGTGTAATGTCGTACAGAATAGTAGTAAGTTCTTACCAAGTTTCATTGGCATCGCTTTAGCCAAGCAAAACTTATTACAGGTGACATACATACATTCATTCATACACACACACACACAGTGATTTCATAAGCCTACGATGAAAGCAGGCTATACAATATTGTTTCTAAAATATTGTTTCACCATCCATTGCCGCCTCAACTTGGTATGAAACACATTATTTGAAGCCACTCCATTGACATGTTGCCTGCCAGTTAGTCTCCCAAGACCATGTAGTACTAATATTATGGATAATAGTTCTCAAAGAATTCATTCCATGCCATGGTATCTTTCAACTCGTTACTTCAGTTCAGGATCATGGCTATTTTAGTCATTGGCGCAATGTAATTGCCTGAATGTGAGCCCTTTCTGGCAGTCAGTGCTCTTTCTTGTATAGGTAAATGATTTACCCGTGACTCGCATTAATGTACTATTGCAGCACTGTCGTCAGAAGAGTGTTAATAAATCTGACCCAAGATTGAACACTAACATTCTGGTTCTTAAACCCAAGCCCCACGACGTAGCATGACCACGATGGGCAGCTGCTACAAGTCCGGAGATCGAAGGTTCGGATCCCGGCGATGACAGCGGCTATCCACAGTGCGTTTTTCCTTGGCTTATTTCTTACTCCCTCCAGGCAGATGCGGGGATAGTACCTTATTTTAAGTCTCGGGCACCTACCGCCATCCCTGTCCTTAATACAGGTGCACACGCTACCACAGTCATCACAGATATACAGGTTATAAGACATGTTCAACACTGAGCTGATAACCAGGACGTCCTGAGACACAAAAATGAATTAATAACAAAATGTCGTAATCCATCATACAATATTTATGAACGGTGGCGAAGGTACGTATCTTAAATAAAATGACGAGTTTCTTTTTTTATTTTTGCCGTTTGGCCATCTGAGAGGCCGAGTGCAGGTCTTTCTAGTCGACGCCCGTGGGCGACCTGCGCGTTGGGATGAGAGATGGAATGAATGAAACTGGGCAAGGATGTGAAAGGAAGCGGCCGTGGCCTGTAAGAAGGTACCGTCCCAGCACTTTCCTGGTGTTGAAAATGGGAAACCACGCAAAACCATTTCGAGGACGGCCGACGGTGAGGCTCGAACCCACGCGCCTACCGAGCAAGTAGAGAGCTTGTCCCCATGACCTAACGCTGTACTATAGCCAGCGCAGCCACTACTGTCGGTAATGGAAAAGTTATTAAGTAGCAATTGAGACGGTAGAAGGTTCACTTTATGGGACGTAGAAAATTCGGTTGAACTATTGTGGTCACCAGCCTCGTGTGTGTGTGTTTGTATGAAATCCGTCTGATAAAATTTTACTTGTGCCCGGACTTATGGCATGGAATGATGTGGTTGTGACCAAATCATGACTGTGTAACACTTGCCCTTGAAAGGCTTCAATATCCTGTCCCACCTCAGTGTTCCTCTGAAGATGGAACGAGTTCCCAGTCGAATTATTAACGAGGCTAACCAGGTTTAAAATCCTCCATGACAGTGCCGAAAATGGAAACGGAGCAGTCTGAACGGGGAGCTGCTAGCATACCCCTAAAGCACGTACGACGTTAAGAAGGAACTAGCGTTAACTAGATGTAACTTACCTCACGTGCCACAGTCGCCAGTTCCAAGCTGATGTCAAGGCCAGATGCAGCAGCTCCAAACACTGCTATACGCATCCCCTCGAAGCAATTCGGCTCTCGATAATCATGGCTGTGTAACACTTGCCCTTGAAAGGCTTCAATATCCTGGATGTCCGGAATGTTTGGAACGGCATAATGACTGTAACAAACGAGCAATGAATGGATATCAGCGACACACAATGCATTCCTTCTTATATGTGAAATCGGCGGATATCTAAGTGGAAAGAGCCGGCGAGGGCAGTGAAGTAGAAAGCGATGGCGGTTAAATAGCTTCAAAACATTACTACTCAGTGGAAGTAGTACTTTCCTGAATGGGAATTACTCTATATTTAACTTGGGCACGCTAGATTCTTAGCCTACTTTTCACATTTGCAAAAACGATAATGATGCAGTAACAATCCTGGCCGTTGTGTGTGTGCCTGTCTGTAAGTCTGTCCTTCTGCTTGCGTGTGTGAGTCCTCCTATGAATTACTAAACGGTTTCAGCAATTAAAACCATTTTTATAATGAATGGAGATCCATGCCAAGACATCTAAAGGCCATATTTAAAACTGATGTCATTGCTACCAACGGATGCTGACAACAAATCTGAAAATTGAGCTCAATGTAAGATATCACAGAAAGTGAGAATAGAAACTGATGCAAAACTGGCAGCCATGTAAACCATGATATTGCATATTTATCTTGAGCAATTAATTCATGACAGTGTTGCCAACGAGATTCTGCGCTTGCTGATAGGTTCAATGTTTAACTGTATGTAACTTCCATACTAACCAATGGATTACAACCAAATGTCGTATGTGCAATGTATGTTTCCGGTGATAATTTTGATTACTTTCAGTGTCATCAGGGCTACTAAAATGTTCTCGAGATGTTGGAAACATTTTCTCAATATATCAGAAAGTATCTACGTAATGTTTGCAATATTATATACCAAAGCATTATACATTCATGTTGAGAAACCATACGTGGCAATATTGCTAACATAATTCCAAGCGTGCTGATAAGTTCAAGAGGCTATTAAATTAATGATTTTCAGTCGGTCAACCCAATTGTACCCAAATGTAATGGGTGTTTCCCTAATCCTGAAATAAATACTTGAGATTAATACATTCACTTGGTCGACCAGTTCCGTTCGTCAAGCGATCATCATCATAACCTTTACACTTAGGCCTACGTTAGGCCGTTAAATTCATGTTCACAAGTTTTTGGATTGCATGCCGTATGTGTAATTCTCGCTCACCAGCAGCGCAGCGTGAGAACTGGTTCTACACAAGTCTCCCGACGGCAGTTGCTTCTGAGAAATGTATCTGAACAGCTGTTTATTATTATGCTGTGTCTTTCTTCCTTGTTTGTGCGAAGTGCGGAAAGTGAAGTATACTGTTGAACAGTGAATTTCTTTGGTCAAATGTTACTTGAAAATAAAATTATCGAAGATGAGCTCAGAGATTTGAAGGTAAATAACCTGTCTCTAACATTCTTACAAAATCTTGTGTTCGAAGTTGATGAAAAAGTGGCATACAGGAGGTTCGATATGCGTTATACACAGAAAGCGAAAAAACTGATGGTAAACTTGGGGATGTCGGGGCGTGGTTGAAATTCCCAGAAAATCACTATTTCGCTTAGCTCAGGAAACGGACATATCCATAGGGTTGGCCCACAAAGCGACCAGAATGTTGAAATTTCGAACACACAAACGAAGGTTTGTGAAGGAACTTCATTGGGTGGATTTTGCCTCAAGAATAAGGTTCTGTATTTGGTTTCTTGAAAGTGTTTACAATAGGAATGTGGATCCTCAGCTTATGTTTATGTCTGACGCAGAGAGAGGAGGATTTTGGATATTTACAGCAGAACGGTGCCACAGCGCAAACCGCTCGTAATTATGTGGACTCTTTACGTGAAGTTTATGATGACCAGATGATAAGTTCAGGTCTATGGCCCCCAAGATCATCTGTCTTAACTTACTGTGATTATTATCTTTGGGGAACTGTAAAGGACAGAGTTTACCGAAATAATGCCCGTACTATAGAAGAACACAAGTCCGAGATAACACATACAATACACTCTATAAGTGAAGCAAATTTACAGAAAGTAGCAAATATATTTTTTAAACGATGTGAGGCATGTATTATTGCGGAAAGAGGTCATTTTCAACGGTACCTAAAATGAATGGTTGTAACGGTTCTTTTTGGCTGTGTATGTTAATTTGGAACAATATATAAGACCAAAACCTGCCAGATTATTAATTTCTGTATCCAATTTTTTTTTACCTGACTTACCATTTGATATGACCCATCAGTGGTCACTGGATCTGAAGTTATATGTAAGAGTGTTGGGCGCCAAGGGTTCGATCTGAGACCGATAACCCAATTAATCATAAATAACTTTACGTCCTAGCTCAGGTAGAACATTCACCAGACTCCATCGACTCAAGTCGTGGTATGACTTAGTCATTAACCTGAATAACATTTGCTTCGGGGAAAAGAGGATGGCTTATATCTATTTCTATCATCTAGAAAGGAGACAGACTGCATTTACTTTAAATAAAAATTTAATGGCATCAAAAACAAACAAGTTAGGAAGATGCATTAATTAATGACTTACGGTAACGTAGAAAGTAAACAAAAGAATTTAAGACAGGCAAAAGTTGCAAGAAAACGGAGGCGTTATGAATTTAATTTAATCTAGATCTGAATTTAATACTTTAGGTTGATTTATTCAAGGGTGAAGAAAGAGAGCTTGTGCATAAAGTCAATGAGCTTACCAAACGATGATTTGGCTTTATTGAAGAGTCTCTCCCCAAGAGAAAGCTGCTGTTGTAGGCGGTAGAAGTCCATCTTCATATGTGGAATTTATTGTAAATAACAGGCTACTATTAATTCTGTGGTATATAGATTACTCAGAATTAATAATGGTGGTGGATTGCAAGTCCCTTAACCACTCTCATGATGCCAGCGCATGACACTGCCAACACCATAATGCCTCGGACCGGCATACGTCCTCAATACAACTCCCGCAAAACCGTCCTCCTGCGACCGTCTTCCACCAGGTCTCGTTGAGTTCCTTCTCCTTCACCTAAAGGAGTCTCGTCCCAAGGTGCTCCGCGACCGTATCTATTGTTCAGGCCTTCCCTTTCCACTCGCATACCCTTGTCATACGCCGCACCCTTACTCATTAGCGTGGGCTCGCCACGCAGCTTTTGTTGAGTACACAGGCAAGTATTTCATCACATAGTGCTGTTCTGGGAGAAGACGTAAGCTCATGAAATGACCCTTAGTGTTCAAGCGCTAGCTAATTACAAAAACAGCCTCTGACTTCTCTCAACTTAATACCGAAATAAAACCTAATCATGATAATACATTATATGGACTAAACATACACTTAATAACTTGTGGCTAATTAACTGCCGAAATAACACATGATATAAATAACGAATGTCAAATTTTGACATAACGTCAGTGGTGTTATCGTACCCTTCAAAATAAGGTTACATTCGTCCCGGAAAATCACGCAGACTATTGTTTACTATATTCCGCGTGATCTTCCTAAGACACGTGTAAATTAACATAGATCCCTAATATAACATAAAACACATAATACATTACCCTTATAGACATTTATATATACAATCAACATATCTTCTTTTGGTTTAACACCAATGTTTTTGCTTAGGCTATTATGTCTCAATCGCATAAAGCTTATTGTTTTCTTTTTATTGTCCTGCGGTCATTACCGCTCATTGTTTATTTTACCTATATGTGTAAGAAAAAAAGACATATATGTGTTCTCTTATTTGCCCTTTGTCCAATTCTCTTATTTCAAATCACACGAGTTCACTTTGTGATGTACAGTTTGATTTCCCAAACCGCCTTGTATTGCAAGTTCGTTGATTTTGGAATTCCCATTTTGAGTGCTTTGTGTAAGGTCAAACGCACACACGATCACTAGTAATTTGGTTGTGCTATATGACTCTATCACTCAAACTCTCTCTCATATGTCATTACGTGTATATCACTGAAAAAAAAGAACAACACTAGAAATACATATAATCCATCATATTTCTGTCCTGTTTGTCCCTTTAGATAAAACTCCCTTTAAGTCCCAAACTCCATACCAGTTCTCCCTTCATCTCCATTCCCTCTCCTCTTTAACAGTTAATCTCACACAGATCAATGATACTGACCACATCTGATACCTCATTAATACCTAGGTATTTACCATTTTGATTTACCTGCTCAACAGCATAATGTTTGCAATATTGCCTGTTTCTGGTTCACTTAAGATATATACCTCCGAAGGCTATTTATGTTGTACGTGCCGTACAATCGGGTTGACGTATCGTCTTCTAGTACATAGGCAGTATTGCCTATACGTTTGGTAACCGTGTAAGGGCCTTCATATAAAAAAAAGAACTTGCTCATCACTTTCTCTAATTTATTCGACTGCTTTGGTACTCTTAACAGGACTCTGTCTCCCGGATTGAATAGGTCGAATTTCGTTTGCTTTTGTTGGCGAATTCTTTTTGCAGCTGACTTCGATAAATTATGTTTCGCCAACTGGACAATGTAATCCATCCCTGGTAGTTTCCCCTCATTTAAGCCCAATACTCTAGCTAGTTCATTCTGTGGTCTTTTACCGAAGTGAACTTCGTACGGTGTCATCTTCGTGCTCTCGTGCTGGACAGAATTCAGCCAAGTCTCGACTTTGGGAAGATGTCCAACCCAAGCCGAATGTTTGTCATTCACCAGAGTGCGAAAAAGACGAGCCACTTCCCTTAACGGTCTCTCTGCAGAATTTCCTTGGGGGTATCTTACAGAGGAATGAACTTGTGTGATACCAGCTTCCTGCATACTGGTTCTCCATTTCTTTGCAGTGAACTGTGGTCCACTGTCAGATAATATCCTGAGCGGAACGCCAAACTCGGGTATATACTTGTTAATGATCAGTCGGCTACATGCGAGTCCCGTGGCTTTCCTTAGCGCATACAGTTTGATGTATTTACTGAATGCATCAATAACTATGAATATATATTCGTAGCCGTACTGACCTCGAATGACTGGGCCAAATAGGTCCACACACAGTAGTTCGCCGGGACTACTTGTGAGAACTGCCTGTCTTTCCCCAACTAGATATCTTACTGGATACTTGCTCCTCTGACAGGTGTCACACTTAGCTATGGTTTTTCTAATGTCCCTTCCCATTTTCTCCCAGATAAAGTCATGAGCAATTTCATAAAGTACTTTGCTGGCTCCAAAGTGTCCCAGCTCCTTATGCATAAACCATATTAATTCCTCCCTCAAAGTGCCCGGTACGCATATTGCCCAGCGATCCTTCCTACATCTTCTTGCGAGAAGGCCGTCCTGCATTTTATATGCGAACCTTCCCACTTTCACTATGTCTGAGTTGCCTCCTTCCAACCTTGCGAGTGCCTCACCCAAGATTACATCATCACGCTGTTCCACTAGCATGTCTTTCAGTTTCTGTAACGATGCCTTATTGCCTTGATCTAGACAAGCGCACAATAAAATCCCTTCTTCTGCTTTAATAATAGAGTTATCCCTGCTTAGACTGGAGTCACGTGATAACATGTCGGCTAGGATATTATCTTTACCCTTAATGTGCATAACTGTGAAGTCATATTCTTGTAATGCTAGAATCCAACGGCTTACTCTATTTGAACTTAATTTGCATGTTTTCATGTACAACAATGCGTGGTGATCTGTGTGGATCTCAAATTTACTTCCGAGTAGATACATACGGAATTTCCCTAAACTAAATACTATCCCAAGTAGCTCTAATTCTGTGATGGTGTAGCGTTTCTCAGCGGCAGAAAGTCCACGCGAGGCTAAGGATACAATCCGTAAATTTCCCTCCGTATCTCTCTGGCACAAGACTCCAGCTATACCTATATGTGAGGCATCTGTCATCACCACATATTCCTGGTCTCTTATTGGATATTTTAAAACAACTGCTTGTTCAAAACCTCGTTTCAGAGCTTGGAATGCCTCGTCATGAGTCACATCCCATCTCCATCTGCTTCCTTGCTTTAAGAGTTCCCTGAAAGGTTCTACTAACTTAGAATATTTTAACACAAATCGTCTAAAAAAATTACAGATTCCTAAATACGTCTTCAGCTGTTTAACATTTTGTGGCGCACTTGCATCGAGGATTTTCTTAATCCGACTTTCTTCTGGAGTTACCCCTGAACGTGACACACTATGACCCAGGAAAGTTACTTGTGACTTACAAAACGTAGATTTTGACAATTTCAGGGTGAACCCTGCCTTATCTAGTCTCTTAAAAACCGTGTCCAAGTGAACCAAATGCTCTTCAAAAGTACGCGAACTGATTACAAGATCATCAATATATATAGTTACATAATCACCCGTGTTATCACCTAAAGCTATGTTCAGTGCTCTTATCAGCGCTGCTGAACTGCTCTTTAATCCATAGGGTACCCTGCAAAATTGGTACAGATTGTACTGATGACTAAAAGCGGTAAAGGCTCTATCTTCAACTTTAAGAGGAACTTGCCAGAAACTAGAACTTAAATCAACACACGTAAAAAATTGTTTTCCCTCAAAAGTTTGCATTAGCTCCTCTATAGACATAGATTTTAATTGGTCTGATGAAATGTGTGCATTAACTAAACGCGCGTCTAAACATATCCTGACTTTTCCATCTGCCTTAGGTACTGTAATAAGTGAATTTACATAGGGGCTGTTAGAATACTCTATTATACCATCCTGAAGCATCTGATTGATCTGACTTTCTACGGCTTTCTGATAGACAAAAGGCACAGGATAGCGGTGACCGGTAAATACCGAATTGTCTACAACGTTCAATGAGTGGACATAACAATTGGCTCTACCAATTCGATCTTCAAATACCCTACTATTATTTGACAAAACATCGTAGAGAAGCATACACTTATCTTCATCTACATGTCCAAGAAACGCAGCTTCACGTAACGAGTCATCTAGACTGTCGTTCGTAACCACACTGCCTACAAAAGTAACTGACCCTTGCTCTATAGCTTGAGACATCTCATTTAACGTACACATCACTCCTACTACACTACTCCTATATTGTTCATTGAACGGTATCACCACTTCAGCACCACCAAATTTAAATGTAATACAGCACTCTTCATAACATATGTTTCCTGACACCCTAGTCAGCCAATCAGAACCCATAATTACGTCGTACACTAGATTTGGAATTACAAGGCACACTTGCTTCTCTACGTGACTGTATATATTTATCTCTATTAACACCTGTTTTGATATGATTTTAGACTTCCTACCCACGGCTGTGATTACAAAAGTACTCTTAATTGGCAATTCTTCAAAGTTTACCCCAGTTCCCTTTAATTTATCATAATAAGCATTGCTTATGCAACTCCTTACACACCCACTGTCTATTAACACATTCGTACACGTCCCGGACACGTGTAGCTTAATGATCGGACTTATATTACCCGCCACTGGTAATATTGCTTCGTCACATAGTTCACTTAACAAATCATTCCTTACGTTTAGGTCATAGTGTTCCTGTATCAGGGTTAAAACAGGGCACGTTGCAGACTGAGATCCTGACCTTATGATGCAGTCTGGCTCGCGTTTAAATTACTATTATTGTCTCTACCTTCACAAGTGGTCGCAACGCTCGTCTGGCTATTACTATTCACATTCTGTTGGTTACTATTTTCATTATTACCTACGGGATTACCTCTCCCATATCCTCGGTTCTGATTAACATTAGGGTTATTACCGTAGTTACCCTGTCCGTGTCCGTTGCGTCCATCATTACCCCTACCTTGATTTCCTCGCGAATCATAATTCCTGCCTTGCGAGTAATTATTCCTGTTTTGATAGGGCGTCACAAAATTATTACCCCGGTTTTGGTAATTGTTTCCACTCTGACCCCTATTTTGATAATTGCCTCCTTCGCCACTGTTTCCCTGCGTTCCTTGATTTCTTGCATCCTGAGACTGATTGTTATAATTGCCCTGGTTTCTAGTGACTGTTTCTTCACTTGAACCTTTCCCTAGCGCATCAAAGGTACCTAGTAGGCTCTCTACTTTTGTGACAGTTTTTACATTTTGTATGCATGCCGCCTCTTTGATTCGGTAAGGGAAATGCCTTAATAGGAGCCTTACCACATCTTTTTCCTCTCTCAGTCCATCCAAGTATTTACAAACCAACACTTGCCCCAGGAAATACTCCGTCATATTGAGATTACCCCTTGCGTTGTATTTTCCGCACACGATTCCCTCACGATACCGTGATTGTATGCTCTCACTCCAAAACTTATCACAAAATTTATGTCTGAAGTCTGTGATATCTTCAAAACCGTCCCTATAAACTGCAAACCAGTTTTTGGTTTCCCCTACGAAGGCCTGTTCTAATATTTCAACAACATTACACCATTCGATGTTTCCGTCCTCCAATCTTTCTTTAAACCTCACTTCAATAGTATTTAGAAACTCCATGGGGCATCCTTGCCGATTGCTAAATTTCCCTAACTCTATTTCTTTATGCGTACTATTCATATATGTCGTTCGACTCTGACCTGCTTCTTGTCTTATTCTAGACTTTAATTTATTTTCAAGCTCGACAATTTTCTCCTCAGCTCGTTTCTCCATACTACTAACTTTTGCGTTTATGCTCCCATCTGTTGCTTCAACTTTATCATTCAGCCTATCCTGTGTTTCTTGAATTTTACTTATACTTTCCTTACTCTGTTTCTTCAAATTTTCAACTTCTTTACTAATTTCTGCTTGAACCTTATCGATTTTGCCGCCCAGCTGTTCTTTAATTTCCGTTGTTACTCCCTGAAGGTTTTTAATTTCTCCCCCCAGCTGTTCTTTAACCTCCATAGCTGTACTCTGAACTTTTTCAATTTCTCCTCCCAATTGTTTCTTAATTTGCTTCGTCTCTAGCTGTATTAACTCTTTAGATTCCTCAGCTTGCTTACTTATTTTACTCTCAAGTTCTCCTTGCACCCTCCTCAATCTACTCTCCATGTCAGCTAGGATTTCTTTCGTCTTCTCTTCCATCACACCCCTGATTTCACCCTTAATTTGCTCAAATCTTTTATCCATCTCCTTACTGTTTTGATCCAATTTACTGTTAAGTTCTTTATTACTTTCTTTAATTTCCCTACTGTTTTCCTCCAATTTATCGTTTAGTTTACTACTAATTTCTTTATTGTTTGGATCCAATTTACTGTTAAGTTCTTTATTACTTTCTTTAATTTCCCTACTGTTTTCCTCCAATTTATCGTTTAGTTTACTACTAATTTCTTTACTGTTTTGATCAAATTTCGTATTTAATACATGTATAAGACTCGCAAACATGCTCTTCATATCTCCCGGACTTTCTTTCTCACCATCATTACTGGGATTTACCTCCGACATCATCCCTGTGCTGCTTTCACCTTCCTCTACTAACTTACTACGCGCTTCATCCTCTTTCTCCTTCGTCATCTTACTCCCTAGCTGTTTTTGACTACGTAGTAACATATCGTCTTCTGAATCACTCATTCTGACTCACGTTGATATATAAAATCCCCCAAAATGCAGGTACAGAAATATGTCACTTTTCCCTCCACAAATGTTATCAGGTTTTCGTCCCACGTTTATGGCGACAATGTAACGGTTCCTTTTGGCTGTGTATGTTAATTTGGAACAATATATAAGACCAAAACCTGCCAGATTATTAATTTCTGTATCCAATTTTTTTTTACCTGACTTACCATTTGATATGACCCATCAGTGGTCACTGGATCTGAAGTTATATGTAAGAGTGTTGGGCGCCAAGGGTTCGATCTGAGACCGATAACCCAATTAATCATAAATAACTTTACGTCCTAGCTCAGGTAGAACATTCACCAGACTCCATCGACTCAAGTCGTGGTATGACTTAGTCATTAACCTGAATAACATTTGCTTCGGGGAAAAGAGGATGGCTTATATCTATTTCTATCATCTAGAAAGGAGACAGACTGCATTTACTTTAAATAAAAATTTAATGGCATCAAAAACAAACAAGTTAGGAAGATGCATTAATTAATGACTTACGGTAACGTAGAAAGTAAACAAAAGAATTTAAGACAGGCAAAAGTTGCAAGAAAACGGAGGCGTTATGAATTTAATTTAATCTAGATCTGAATTTAATACTTTAGGTTGATTTATTCAAGGGTGAAGAAAGAGAGCTTGTGCATAAAGTCAATGAGCTTACCAAACGATGATTTGGCTTTATTGAAGAGTCTCTCCCCAAGAGAAAGCTGCTGTTGTAGGCGGTAGAAGTCCATCTTCATATGTGGAATTTATTGTAAATAACAGGCTACTATTAATTCTGTGGTATATAGATTACTCAGAATTAATAATGGTGGTGGATTGCAAGTCCCTTAACCACTCTCATGATGCCAGCGCATGACACTGCCAACACCATAATGCCTCGGACCGGCATACGTCCTCAATACAACTCCCGCAAAACCGTCCTCCTGCGACCGTCTTCCACCAGGTCTCGTTGAGTTCCTTCTCCTTCACCTAAAGGAGTCTCGTCCCAAGGTGCTCCGCGACCGTATCTATTGTTCAGGCCTTCCCTTTCCACTCGCATACCCTTGTCATACGCCGCACCCTTACTCATTAGCGTGGGCTCGCCACGCAGCTTTTGTTGAGTACACAGGCAAGTATTTCATCACATAGTGCTGTTCTGGGAGAAGACGTAAGCTCATGAAATGACCCTTAGTGTTCAAGCGCTAGCTAATTACAAAAACAGCCTCTGACTTCTCTCAACTTAATACCGTAATAAAACCTAATCATGATAATACATTATATGGACTAAACATACACTTAATAACTTGTGGCTAATTAACTGCCGAAATAACACATGATATAAATAACGAATGTCAAATTTTGACATAACGTCAGTGGCGTTATCGTACCCTTCAAAATAAGGTTACATGGTGAGTAATAAATCTGTATACACCTATTATCAATGTTATGACTACGGTATTTTAGTGTAGTCAGTATTGTTCAAATGTCTTGCCGGCAATGGCGTTCTCGTCTCTCCGCTGATGTAGGCGTGATGCCCGAGATAGTGCGAGCCGTGGTTCCGCAGCAATGCACTTTCCTCGTAGAATGAAAGCACTGTATTTACAATATATACCGTATATTTGTTTAGTTACAGCGGTTATTATTAACTTGAGAAACTTGTCAAGATTTGTTAGTTATTTATGTGATTTCATGTGAAGATATTGTTAGTGGTCATTGCAATTGAAGTTTGCTTGCTTGCTGAACAATATAGTTCAGTTCAGTGAAGTGAGTGGAAGTGGTTGAACGAGAACAAACCCCACATCACTCATACAATAAGCCAAATTCATATTCACTAACAATCGGAGGTTGTCACACTAACAAGTATAAGGTCAGTGTGCCCATTATTACTATTATTATTATTATTATTATTATTTTATTTTTTATTTTTATTTTTATTATTTAAATTCCTTCTTACCAATAAATTCACGCTTTTGTAATCTTACTGTATTGTAATTTTGAGTTTATAACATACTGTAGCATTATGTAAGTTTCATCTGTGATCAGTGCCCCAAGTCCAGTTTGAACAATCCTTCATTTTGTCAAACCGGCCAGCATGTGCCTGTTCATCTACTGCCCAATTCTGCTCCCCGTGGGAGGAATCATTGAATTACATTTATTTAACAACAATTTGAAGGTTATTGAGGTTGAATACGTGTTTGGTACACATTCAATACTGTGAGAGCTTGAGGATTAAACTTCACCTCACTCTATGTTGTACACTGGTCCTAAAATTCTCTGTATTTATATATTTATATAGATTGTTGATGGTAACTGTAATCATCAGAACTTTGGGGCTTAGGACAATATCCTTCTGCATACGAAATATTTTACAAAATAGCTTTATATTGCAAAATATTCTACGTAGGAAATAATAATTCTTCATAATCTAAATTCACGAAGCACGTCACCTTCACCTTTTGTTGCCCTAAAGTAGAGTTTGAAATGTATTGCAAACCAAGCAGAAATGATTTACTTCATTGTGCACATCAACATTATAAATAAAGCTGCTTATATGAAGCTTCTCGAAATACATTGGGGTATTGAGTCACTTTTAAACGGGTATTCTGGAGCAACTCTTACGTCAAACATGATAATCGTCACGACGTACGTTAAGATCAACTTTTGCAAACTAGACTTTATTTTTTTGTCTTGAACACTAAATAATTTTTTTTAAATACAAGTAAGTCATAATATTTATTTACCTACAGTTATATACAAGAAATATAAATATTAATTACTAACGGAATGGAGAAAATTGTCCAGGAAAAAGCAAAAATATATTACTTAAACTATAGTCTATCTTCTGTAAAGTTGCTACTCCGTTAAGAAAAATACAATTTTACCAAGTCCGAGATCTATAAAGAAAACAGCTGGTTACGTTTCTCCCATAACGACAGTTTTGCAGAGTACTACCGCAGGAAAGTTAGTATCAGTTCTAAACAAAAGTTAGGTGCTTTAAAGTCGGTCAACACGAATGTACCCAAAGAGACCTGGGTTTTCCCCTAATCCTGAAATAAATTACATGAGATTAACAAATACACTAGGATGACCAGTTTCGATCATCAAGCGATCGTCATCAGTTCAATTACACTTAGGATATAACATCTACGTTTGAGAATACAGGTGAAAAATATTTACAATATGTACAATTATTTAGTTGCAGTATTGGTAATGCAACTGTCGGTATATGCTAAATGTAGTATATCTGATGTTAGGTGAAATGCTAAAATGGTGATAGAAATCCGGAGTTTGTCTGTTTGGGGTGACTATATGGTTGTAAAAAGTCAACTATGGTTATACTGTAATTTACAGGCGACTACTTATCTAGTTGTCTTCCTGGCTGGAGCTTCGAGCAGTTTCGTGTTCACTATTGCGCCAGTTGTGGTCGACTGAACCGGAGTGTTAGCTGGACGAAACTGTTTTTTTCTTTCTCTCCCCTCGTTGTTCCTATGTGCTGTCTGAGGTCATTGCAATGTGTATTTGTGTGACGTTGCCAAATCTAGATAAGAAGTATGTTATTGAATACAGGAAGGTCTACAACTATTAAAGACCGTGGAACTGTCTTCGGCACGCGTGGACTAAAAAGCCATTCAAACTAACCGCTGCCTGGTCTATTGAAGACGTCCAGCGGGCACCTTTAAAACTGCCGCGAATACCGGCCTTGGTTTATTGCAGAAAAAGTAAATAGTACACCTGTTCCAGATAACATTTACCTATTAACCACCACTGTTGCCCCCCCCCTTTTTATCTAGCTTGCTGTATCGCTAAGTATTGTCTTGTTTCCGACAGGGTGTGTTTTTGGTAGAGTGAAAAGGGGTGAACTCTCCATAAAAGTGTGTTCATTTAGATTGTTGGGATTGTTTCGTTTGGCTAGGTGAATCTCGATTGCTTCCTTTATGTCGAGAGCTCTGCCTTTCGATTCGTGATGAATTATTTTTAGGTCATTCTCGGTGTTAATAAAGCTGTGCCCCGTGTCACACATATGTTCGCGTACGGCTGAATGTGTTCCGTATCTTATCGCATTATTATGTTCACTATAACGTGTGTCTATTCGTCTTCCACTCTGTCCAAAGAAATTAGCTTGAGAACCAGTGTCTTGGCATGTAATAGAATATACCCCTGACTTTGAAACGGGTCATGTTTGTTTCGATTACTATTTTTCAGGTGCCTACCGGTTGTATTGTTCGTTGTGAATGCTATTTTATGCCTAGCTTTTTGAAAAGATTAGTGATTTTATATGTGTTCGTATTCACATAGTTGAAGCGCGCAAATTTTTTCTCATTACTGTCCGGTTTGGGAATCGTTTTATCTTTATTTTTATGTTTGGCTATAATTTGGTCTATTTTGCTTGGCGGGAAATTGTTTTCCGTTGTTATTTGCTTAATGGTTCTTATTTCCTTATTATAGTTGTCTTTTGACATGGGTAAGTTTAAAGCCCTGTAAACCATTGTGATGAACCCCGCTAATTTGTGCGTACTGGGGTGATTAGACTGATTGTCGATTGTATGCGAGGTTTGTGTGGCTTTCCGGAATATGAAATATGAAAGTTCGTTATCTTTACGTTCAATGGTTTTGTCGAGATAATTTATTTTTCGGTCTGTTTCGGATTCCTTAGTGAATTTGATTGAGTGGTGTAGGCTGTTTATGGATTGGAGAATTGTTTCTTCGCTTGTTAGTTCAGTATCGTAGATACAAATTACATCATCTACGTATCTTTTCCATATTACTATTCCCTTTGTTGAAGTCTATTCTAAGAACTCATTTTCTAGTGCATTAATGAAGATGTCAGCGATTAGTCCGCTTAGTGGTGATCCCATCGCTAGGCCTTCTGTTTGTGTGCACATTTTATTGTAGAATTGAAACACGTTTTGGCTGAGGACGACCCTCAGTAATCTCACAATCCCTACAGTTTCTTTTGCCGAATTGTTAGATTTTAAGTTGTTTTTGATAGTGCTGATTGCATCAATAATAGGAATATTGGTGTACATGTTAGTTACATCGAAAGATACTCGCCTCAAGGTAGGTTTCATTTGTAGGGTGTTCAAAGCTGTTACTAGTTCCGTTGTGTTGTTTACAGAGTTGTTTTGGTCGTAGGAAAGGCGGTGTTTTAAGATTTTTAGTAACTCTTTGCTGATTTTGTAATTAGGAGCATTTCTACAATTGACTATTGGTCTCATTGGGCACTCCATTTTGTGTATTTTAGGTTATCCCCTCAATGACGGTATTTTCGGGTTCATGTTTATTGCTTTGGATTTTTCAGTTTTGGTCAATATATATTCTGTTTCTTTAAAAGCATTTGTATTTGATTTTGGAATTTGTTGGTGGGATCTTTTGCTAATTCCTTGATTACGTTGTTGTTTAGGAATTCGACTGTTTTTTCAATCTATTCTGTTTTGTTCAAAATTACTGTGGTGTTTCCCTTATCTGCTTTTGTGATGATTAAGTCATGATCTTTAATTTTTGTTTCAATGACTTTATTTCTTTGAGTTGTTTATTGTTTTGAATGTTACTGCTTTCGCCCTCTCGTTTGAGGATTTTTTTGGCTTTGTTGGTGGCAAGATTTTTGGTTAATTCCCTGTATTCTGCTGGGAGCTTTTGACTGGCTATCTCGATATCTGTGATTAACTTTTTTATATTTTGGTTCGTGTGTGCGTCTGTGCAATTGTGTTTCAAACCTTTGTCTAACATATTTATTTCATCTTGAGAAAAGGTTAGGTATGTTCGTTCTGTTGTTTACTCTGCTGTGGAACTTCAATTCATTGTTATTCGTGTGTTGTTCATTAGTTTCATTGTTCTATGTTTCTCCTAGGTTTCTTAATTTATATTCTAGCGTTTCGTGCTTCCTGGTTGCTCTGATTTTGATGGTGTCATGTAGGTGATCGGTAAAACTGTCCGATTGGGATGCGTGCCAGAAGTTACTAAGTTGCAATTGAATATCGTATAGTTGTTGGTTGATTTTTCGCTTTCTTATGTATGCAAATCTTAAGTCGTTTTTTATCCAAAGCGGTTTGGCTTGTTTAGTTGAAATGATCGAGGCTGGTGTAATCGGTAGGATTTTAATTGGTACGTATTTAGGGGTGAGATTAATTCTATACATTTTTTGTTGAACCAAATTGACTTGTCCAAGTACATGAGTTTAAGCCTTTTTGAACCTCTTGGCTTCACAATGTGCCGTACTGGCCGTGAGTATTCTGGGGGTTTGAAGCCATTTTTTAGTGTTGCCTATGTAAACAAAAGTTTGGTGCTTTTCAGTCGGTCAACACGAATGTACCCAAAAAGAGCTGGGTTATGCCCTATTCCTGAAATAAATTTCATGATATTAAAAAATACACGAGGATGATCAGTTTCGATCGTCAAGCGATCATCATCAGATCCATTACAATTAGTCTATAACATCTATGTTTGAGAATACAGGTGGAAAACATTTACAATATGTACAATTATTTAGTTGCAGTATTGGTAATGCAACTGTCGGTGTATGTCAAATGTAGTATATGTGATGTTAGGTGAAATGCTAAAATGGTGATATAAATCCGGAGTTTGTCTGTTTGGGGTGACTATATGGTTGTAAAGAGTCAACTATGTTTATACTGTAATTTACAAAATATGCTCGACGATGAGTACACCTTACTGGTGACCCTATACCAAATAGATCCTACAATGATCTTTATTGCACCTCAGTGCTGCACAAAATAATTCACATACATCGTGAATATAAAGATTGAAGTAAATTACAATTGTGTCGAAAATAGAAAATGTCGAAGAAAATGATCCTATTACGTTTTAAGCTTTGCCTCACATTATGCATTACAATTATTCTTAATATTAACTGGGACTTTCTTGAAGTCTGAACTAGGATTTATTAATAACTGAGCGTTGATGCTTGCCAATAAGCTTTTTCAAATATTGTAGAATCATAAGTATTAACTCCATATGAGATGCCTCTAACTATCAAAAGTCACAAGAAATATGTGATCTGGATTAAAGTGAAAATTGATCAAATTTAACTAATTATGAAGACTCCCTCCCAATCAGGCGAACTCGAGAATGATTTAGCAATACTACCAACACCATGAACCTAGTAAAACAGAAGTATGTTTTTGAAAGAACTATTGATTCATTAGGCAGCATCGGTAATATCTCTCGCTCAATAGAGAAGTATGAAGTCTTCCAGAAAAATAACTAATCATAGTTATCCACTAATCCATCCTCAGAAAAACTTCCATGTCCAAATGACATTTAACAAAAAAAACATTTTGAAGTAATTTCTTCAAACAGAAAATTAATTTCATCAACGTAGCTCATGTCTCAGTGTATCAAAGAAACTTTCATAATCCTATCGAAATATCAAAGTGCTCAAGTGCACTAAAATCAGAATGCATTGGACACAAAATATAGATCTTCTCCTGTGATGAGTCTTCGCGACAATGTATATATGCATTAATTAAATAAAAATTTACTAGAATCAAATATAGTTACCAAAAACTACACAATATTAGATGCATTTGGTTAACCCATATCAAAATCCTGGCTGGACAAGAAGTCAGAGACGACAGAGCATCGAACCTAAACTTCTGTCCATCCATACTACAATTTTAAGGAACTATGGCAACTATGGTTACTTTCAAATACCCCGCCAGCCACTACTAATAAAGTTGCAAGTCTTCTACCTTCTGCCAATCTTCGTAGCGATGATCAAAAAAGGATATTATCATGTCATGGTAATCCACTATGCACCTCACCAGGACATAATACCCCTCCATGGGCATTCCGGGTGTCGAACCTAGGATCTCCTTTCTCCGACCAGGCTCCAAGCTCCATCCCCACGGTCGCTTAACGCACGAAATTGTCTCGCGATCAGAGTCCACGCACTCGCGCCACCCGACAGAAAATAACAGTATATGACAACTGAGAGACATTCGATAGCAGCCATATGTTAGGCCCATCTCGGTTGGAGATATTAAACACAATATATTCTTAAAAGATTGCTTCATCTTATGTGAGAATAGCGTGTTTTAAAACACATGCTAAATGTTGCTGTCATTGGTAATCTATACCATGCTATGAATGTGGTGCCTATGCCATAATTTAGCCTTGCATGTCTATTATCACTGCATACTGTTCATCCTTTTCCCCTGATGCCTGCATGTTAAATATGGCACTTGAGAAAGGTATCATTCCTATACACATACCGTGTATATTTTATCAACTGTCCGTAGCTTCAAAACTCAGCAAGAGTTGAATATAATCTTGTTTCACTCAAGCTGTCCTTAATGGCGTCTCTCGTTTCATGTTCGCATATCACTCCGCACTGGCACTGCAATAGCAATAGGCCTCGCTCAAACGCTTAAAAGTCGAACACGACACTGACATTTCCGTACTGCGTACTGCATAGCATGGTATTATAACAGAGTCCATTACTCCACGTATTTCACTACTCGACAAATGACAAGCACTCCCGTGAAAAGATTTCCTGTACGGAAACATATTGCGTTCTGATTTCTGGTGGTCAGTCGCTCTCTCACGAGGGCTCTTTCCCCCACTCTAAGATATCTAGTTCGAACACCGTCGCTAGGACTGGCATATATATATATATACGCAGTATGCAAAACAAAGGAAATCACCCAAACTAATGGAGTGTTGCAAGGTGACCCCCTCAGTCCCATACTGTTCAATATTGCCACAGCCGATGTAACAACAGCTCCGAGAGAAATCAAAGGACGCAGTGATCTACATATATGCGGACGACATGGTCCTAGGATCACCAAATAAGGAAGAACTCCAACACGCCTTCTCAGCACTGGTAGAATGGGCAGGAAATAACAGTCTGAAAATAAAATGGACAAAAACCCAACAGATGGTTTTTCGGAAAAGTGGGCGTGTAGCAGCAAACGACAACTTGCAATAAGAAGAGGTCAAAGTGGAAATAGTGAATGCAGTTAAATACCTTGGGATCACTTTACAGACTACCGGAACATTCAGACTACACATCCAAGACAGAGCAGTGGCTTGCTTGAAAGCCATGTACGACATTATCAATCTACAGCAGCTATCCTTAAAACAGCTATGCATCTGTTTGACGCAAAGATCCTACCAATTCTCACGTACGGGATCCACTTGATATGGGACCGACTAACGAAGAGAGATCTGGCCACCATCGAATGAGTTAAAGCCCAATTCCTGAAAACCTTAATGGGCATCTCAAAATACACACGCTCCCGCCTAACATATGAATTAGCACGGGAACCCTTCCTCGTCGAAGAAATAAGAACAAAATTACAGCTTCCACCAACAAAGAATGCTGAAGCGCACCTAGCAGAGAGAAGAGATAAGAGAGAAGGCATTCCGCTAGAATTTTACAGCACGGATGCCATGATCAACCGTAACTGGACCAGCGCCAATCAGAAATTAAGACATGTGGTGATAGAGTTAGCAGTGCATGGGTACCACCATAAAATATGTAAAAACATGTCCTACCACGCCCCAAATGAACTCTGCGTGTGCTCGTTATGTGACCAGTTCTGTGACACATATCACATCACACGATGTAAAAATAACCAGAAATCATTCTGTGATTATAGCAAGGACTAACATTTAAAATGAACAAAGCATCATACAGTGTTGCTCTATTTCACAAATAACATTCAATTCACAATATAATGACTGGTCATGAATGAATGCTTTAATGCACACATTCCTGATTGATTACTGGATCATGATGTTTTTCACATCAATTAACTCTTTTGTAACATGTTTGATTCACTAGGGTAAATCTATGTTATGCACATTCGTGCGCTTTTCTGTTAATAATATGTATCTTTTATCATCTTACACCTTCTAATTATGTTTTGAATACTTGCATACACTTTCTAGTATTCTGGCTAGTTGTTTAATATCTTTTTCAGAGCATAAATCGCTCTAATTTACTTGAAAACATTCTAATATTTCCTCAGGTCTTGTGTCGTCATTGATATTGTGAACCATTAATATGATTTCTTCTTCATTACCTCCTAGCGTTCGTAGACGTTCGCGAGACATCGGCTGCTCTCGGGTGACCCACATCTGAGGTGTAATGGCCGACCGTCATATGGTCTCTCGCGGAGTTTCGTATGAGGGTTCTCAGCTTGTGGCGCAAGGGCCGTGAATTAATGGTACAGTACCTAACTCAAAACCACGGCTGCTTTCTACCCAAATCCTACAAATACACACACTAGTACTGACATAACAGTAACACAGGTAATCAGGCAAATTCTACACATACCCAAGTACAAGGGGCTACAAGACCATGATATCGAAAAGCCCCTAAAAATCAACAACAACCACAACACAATAATTGCAAAGATATGTTCGCACCTTCTGTGTATTTGTAGCGTAAGATAATTTCTTTACTAACATGATTTGAGGAAACAGATGAAAGAATGATTACTTTGACTTTGTTATGACCCCATAAAACAGTGGACAATTTTGGAATATTTGGATATTCAGTTGCCATAGCCAGTAGTAAGGTTTTACGTGCCAATGTCAAAATTTGGATTATTCGATGGTCAACATGTAGCGCCAATGGCGAAAAGCGATTGGATCAAAAGTGTCGTTTATGAGGAAGATCTTCAATAGCTGAGTTTGTTTTAAATGTTCAAACATTAATATTGCATATGGATTCTTGATGTAGTTATTATAGTCATCTAATCATTCGCAAATCATATAGTCTACACTAGCTGGGTGGCCTGGTGAGCGGTCCCGTTAGTTGGAGTAGCAGTTCGACAGGACATGACTCTCCCAGAGCTGTATCTATCGACTTTAGATTTGCGTTTGTTGGGATAAAATATGAAGACATTAATTACATGATCAGTAGGCCTATGTGATTTCACTGTGCAAAATTTAGTTGACGACGCAGTAAAATTTGGAACTCTCTCCTTTACATACTCTATGTCCCCATCTGATCTTCATCATTCTCCGGTAACACCACATTTTAAACGCTTGAATTCTCTTCTATTCTGCTGCACCAATAGTCCAAGTTTCACTTCCATAGAGCGCCACTCTTCAAACAAAGCTTTCAAAAATTACTTCCTAATACCTAAATCTATATTCGATGTCAACAGATTCCTTTTCTGTGGAAATGTTTTCCTCACCTGTGCTAACCTACATTTTATATCCACTTTGCTTCGTCCATCACTGGTTAATTTGCTTCCCAAGTAACAGAAGTCACCTACATTAGCTGTTCACCTGCCAATTCGACATCCATAGGGGTTTCTGATTTCTTTTGACTGTATTCCAATATTTTTTTGTTTTACATTTAATAATACTCATCATGAATTCTTTCCTCAAGATAAAATCCATTCCATTTAAAAACGCATTCAACTCCTCTGGCGTGTCGGCTAAGATGACGATGTCATCAGCAAATCTCAGAGTTGAAATTATTTCTCCTTGAATCTTTACTCCTACTTTGAATTTTTCTCCAATTTCTTTCATTGCTTGTTCAATGTATAGATTGAAAAGTATTGGTGATAAGTTGCAGCCTTGCCTTACACCTTTCCGAATGCCAGCTTCTCTCTCATGTCCTTCGGCTCGAATAACTGCTGTCTGGTTTCTGTATAGATTGTAGAGCACCATCCTATCACTGTACTTTATTCCAATCGTCTACAAAATGTCAAACAACTTACTCCAATCAACGTTATCAAAAGCCTTTTCTAAGTCTATAAATGCCATGAACGTGAGTTGTATGTACTCCAAATCTTAACATATGCATTATAATATAACCCTAGATCGCCAAACTATCCACTGATATTTTACCCCTGATAACAACGTAAGTGCACTAAAACGAAAAACTACGATATATTTGTATAACGTAATGGAAGTACAGTATAGTTGCAATGATATTATGAGCCATCAGTCAAGATTTCATAAACGGAAAATTGGTTTCTTTAGTTTGAGTTATGAAAAGTTTAGGAACAAATTTAAAGCCACGACTACCTCCTTTACAGTCCTAACCTCACCTGCAAATTCTCACGCTAAAACAAATACCACAATAACACAGGTTGTTAGAAAAAGGTTTCACACACCCAAGTTAACGGAGCTGAAATGACTACTATGTACAGCCCCTAAATGAACAACAAATTCGAGGAACAATTGCCTGGTGAATGTCTGCTAGGATGGGTTTCAACACACAACTTGCTCCTCATATCACTTACTGGTGAAGAGGGGAGGGGGTTGGGGGTGGGGGGTGAAATAGAGGAAAAGGCTTGGGTTGATGTCCACATAATTTTGACCTTGTTTAAGCACATTTCTTCTAACATCTAGTTGACATCAATTTTGATTTTGTGAATGCCTTCATAGTTTATACAACATGATGAACGTGCCATTTAACCGCCTACTTTATCTTTAATGTTGGACGACTTACATGGAATCACCATCTTAGTACAAAACATGATTGGACAGGTACAGTATATGGTGTCAAAATCATGCAGAGGTTTGTGTGTTGTAAAGTATACCAACTTGAAATCCCAGGGATGTAGTCATATTAAAGCCGATAGGTACATATACACAGGAGCCCGGACAAAAGTTCCTTTCAAAAGGTTACTCTCCCACTTGTCCAATATAGAGAGCAGAAGGCTGTTTGCCTGTGAAGCGCTGTGTCGTCAAAGCATTTCAGCAAGTGGCAGAGACAGCTCTTTTGCACCTGAGGATCGACTAATGCGAGAGAGGGACATTCTAACAGGGCAAAGAGGATCAGTTAATGTTACTGTGCTTTCGTATGTTTCATTCTGTAATGTCTTGTCGGTGCCTGAATATTGCTGTTCATTGGATTGACTCTAATTGTCGTGGGATCGATGCCAGGTTTTCATAAAATGAAGAGATTTACTCCCGTGATGAAACCTCAAATGATTAGAAAGTGTCATTGGTCACCGGTCTCCACATTTTTAGCCTACTTTTCACATTTTGCAAAAATGAGGAAAAAGTAGACTTATGAGATCGGGCAAATGTGTGTGTGTGTGTGTCTGTCTGTCTGTCCGTCTGTCTGGCTGGCTGTGTGTGTGTGTCCCCTATCAACTCCTAAACAGCTGCAGCAATCGAAACAAAATTTGGTATGAGTAAAGATCTATACCTGAATATCTCACGACCATATTTATAAATGATGTCAGTGCTACCAACTGCTGAATAATCAGAATTGAAATTTAAGCTCCATGTTCGATATCTTGGAAGGTATGAATGGTAGATATTTCAAAATTGGCACACGTATAGATAATAATATTGTAGTTTAATTTCCAGGAGGCCATACATGGCAGTGTTGCCAAAATTATTATTAGCCTGCTGATATGTCCAAATTTGAATGCATATAACTTCTACACTATCAATTGGATTTCAACCAAATTTCGTATGTGCTATGTGTACATAAACAGATATGACTGTGCGTATTCTTAAGAGCCACCAGGGCTGCCAACTGTTAATAAATGTTCTCAATTTTTTATATCCAAATACCCATATATCAGAAAGTATGCAAGCCGACAGCTTTAAACTACGCACACGTATAGTACCTGGCATTCTAGATTAATTTGGAGTAACTAATATAGGCCTACGCCAGTGTTGCCAACATGATTCTAAGCCTGCTGATAGGTCCAATTTTAAAATGCATGTAACTTCTATACTAACTAATGGATTTCATTCAAAATTGATACAACAATAGATCATATTATTTCAGATTATTTCTGACCTAAACATGTATGTCATTGTTGCCAACATGATTTTACGCATGCTGTTAGATCCAATGTTTAACTGCATGTAACGTCCATGCTATCCATTGGACTTCAACCAAATTTTGTATTCTGTACCTTAAGATATGGAACTAAGAATATATTCAGTCGCCAGGGCTGCCAACTGTAGTTCTCTATTAGGCTACATTATGCCAGGTATACAGTATTTCGAAGTAATTAGAAATTTCGATATTACCAACTTAATTTCGTCATTATTCTAGATAGATCCATATAGATTAATCATTGGCAAGCATCTTAAATTTTAAGAAAAGTAGGCTCTTTAGTTCGTCACGGAACTTCTTGTTTTTCAGTTGTTTGAACTTACAAGTCAAAGATTAACAAACATGGTTTCTTGTTTTTGTTGTTAAATTGAGGGTTAGGGAGGCATTTCTATATGTGGATCAAACAGAGTCTTCATTGTATCCTACGATGAAACCAGAGATAACTGACACATCTATATGAAATTTCTCTGGAGCAACTGTGTGCCAAGAGGGCACCATATGATTCTCAATCCTCGAGTAACTTGTGTTCATACACTCTATGAACACTGAAAGCGGCCTCACTCATCTCTTATGTTTGGCCATCATCTCCTACACATATACGTCATATAACTCTCTAAAACTCCACTTTTTTTTGGTCAACATTCGTGTGGGCAAATCGCTTGTGATGGACTCCTTCACAGATGTCCACCCCGTTGCGTAGTAGCTAGCATTCTTGGCTGTCATCGAGGAGGCCCGGGTTCGATTCCTGGCTCAGCCAAGGCATTTTATTCTTTTCTGAGGACTGAAACGGGGTTTATTATGCCTCTTGAGGCAAAACTGAGAAGAGGTGGGTTTGATTCTCACCTCAGCCATTTTGGAAGTGCTTTCCCCTAGTTTTCCCATTTCTACTCCAGCCAAACGCCGAGGAGGTTCCTCATTTATGGCCACGGCTACCTCCATCCCAATCCTCACCTGAATTACAAGTACCCACACAACTTCAGACATCACAATAATTCAGGTTATCAGACAAATTCTACACCCAAGTACACGGTGCTAACTGACCTCGATCTCAAAGCCCCTCAAATGAAGTAATGACAACAACGAATGTATATTGTGTCCCTGTAGTTTACAATGTAAGATAACCCCACCTTTGCCCCCCAATCTTTCAAAAATATTGCCATTAGCTTCAGTGTTCCTTGTTCGGCTACTTCATGGCGTAGTGTCTGTCAACTCTGATTCCTGGTTCTTCTAGTTTGAGGGCTAGGACGAGATAAATTTAGCCTCGTGATGCATAACTGAGACGACGTGGGTTTAATACACAACTCAGCCACCCTAGGAGGGGATTTTCATGGTTTCCAAATACTACTCGGATTGCAATTCCACTGATCACCTCCTGCACAATCCTAGCCCCTACTGCAAATATACACACTAGAACAGCCAACAAAATGACATCGATTGTCAGACAAATACCAAGCACATCGGTGTAAATGGGGTTAAATGACACAATGCCTGAAGCCCCTAAATAAATCAACAACAACCTACTATATTATTCATAAAGTAGTTCCGGTATATTTCAATTAATGGGGAAGTTAACCCTACAAGCCCCAACATATTTTGGGTCACATGGAGTACCAATGGGGGCACAATTTTCCCACCGAATTCTTTCACTAAACATGCATTCAAATGTTGATGATATTGATACATTTACTGAAATTAATTCTAACTTCTGTAAGTACCGTACTTAAAAATCATGGTCCTTATTTAGAAAATCACTTAAAAACTTTTTGCAAAACGTTTTGTAGTCTCAATGCATGTCATCACTTGAATCCGACGAACATCCAACATTCACAGTGGCATCTGCCTCATCTCCACTTTCAATTTCAAGGCCTTCTTGTAAATCTGCCTCTAACTCATGAACAATATCACTCTCTTGTAAAGTTCTTTTATTGAAACTTTTTCACAAACTTATTATTCACACTCAGCATAACTAAACTGTTCCTTTTTATAACAGAAAAACTACTGCATATAAGCTTTACAAACCATGAAACGTTATTACCAAAATGCTAAACACACTGAATTAAAATACAATTCAACAATGGCATACTTTCAATTTTTTATAAACTCACAGGAATTCCACAGAATTAATGTATCATGGAGCACCAAGGCGGGAAGAAATTGCCACCAAGCATGAAAAATAAATATAAAGAGAAAAATATGTGAAGAAATAATATAAAATATGGTAGCAACTGAAGTTTGTGAAGCTTTTAAAACAGCTTAAGTATTACCGGTACTTATCTGAGAATTCAATTGAAGCATGAATAGTAATGAAATAAAAGACGGTGGCAATAGTCACCCCCCCCCTGGTGCTTCCAGGATTAAGAATTAAGTGTGTGATTAAGGGATTTCGATTTTATGTTTATTACTGCAACTCGCTTTAATTAATTTCAGACTAACTGTGAGGCGAAGAGGTAGCGATCTCGCCTGCTGTGCCCAAGGTTGTGCAGGATCGTATCCTGGCGCAATCGTTTGGCATTTCAGGTGGCGCAAATGCAAGGGAGACGTGTTGGTAGATTTACTGCCACGTTTAAGATCCCCTTCGGGGCAGAATTTTGGTACCTGGGTGTCTCTATAAGCCTCAGTAGTTAAAAGAGATGTAAATCCAATAAAATTGTTATTATTATTATTGTTATTATTATTATAATCAATTTTATTAATGCATAGTCTATATATTAACTGTGTAGTTGATTTCCATACATTTATTATGAAATATGTCAAATTCATCCTGATATTGAAATTACGATTGGGCCATTCCTTGTTCCTTCACTGCCCCATTTAAAGTATTAGGGGAGAAGATGTTTACATAATTTTCCTCATGTATGAGGGTATACTGGAGAAATGACGACCAGTTTCGTTGGCCCTACATATTAGAAAAGTGGTGAATAACGGAGATTATATGTCTAATAATTTCCACTCCAAGTGGATGATTATTTTGAGCCGTAATTTCAACCTATATTAACTGTCATTATATTTAAAATCACACTAGGTATCATCACCAAAGAGATGAAGATATTTGAAAACGACAACTGGATACATTTTTTGTCAACATTAAAGTGGTGAAGAGAGTATTAATCCGTCTGTCAAAATATATTTTAAAGTATTAAAATTGAAACAATGAATACACAGGATTTTTAACACGAGAAATTGTATGCTGCAGAATTGGATTGATTGGAATACCGGGATACACTACAAAGAGTAGCAATTTGACACGCAGTTGTTTCAAGTCATATATTTAACACTGCGATACCATGTCCAGTGAAGTCTGCTGAGATTTCTACACATGAAATAGGCCAATTGAATATTACTATTCTTTTAGGGGGACACAATATTCTAGTCCACTGGATTATAAACGTCACTGGTGGAACGCAATGACTAAATACCTAAGTACCATAAGTGTGTACATGTGAGAACATTGCTTCTGGAACTTGCTCTAATATCACTATAGTTCGAAATTAAGTCCACTGTCCTTCTATTAGCAGGGTCATTTTCCTATAAATAAACATGTGTATTACAGCCCCGTACGGCATATCTAGATGAAGTTGTGGCCACGATGTGTAATGTGAATGGAATATATTGAGACTGGCTTTGTGAGGTATTAAGGGCGTTGTGAAATCATCAGGTTGAATTACCATGAGTCAATTACAAACATAATACGGCAAATCCCCACGAATGGAACAGAGCTGGAGTAGGCATGGTGTATAACCTAGATATCGGTACCGACCTAATGAATTTGTATTCCAATGACATTGAATTCAAAGTGGTCTATAGCATAGGCTTACAAAACGAGATATTGCTATATTATGTAACCTTCTGATTTATTAACGCTTATTATTCCATTATTCTGCTACAAAGTTCCCAAATATCTGGTTTCAGTAGTCTAGAGTCATGTTAAATAAAAATAAATATATTATAGAATGAATGTATATAAAAATTCACTAATTGCAAATCGTCAATGTTTTATTCCGAGTATACTTCAACGTGTTATTAAAATCGATGAATGATAGTTCTTTGATGAGAACACAAAAATCCCCAAATTCCTTGCGTTATATTTTGATGAGCCTTTTCAACTAATTCCACATAATGGGGCAACTGAATTCTATCCCCATTAACAGATATAGGATTTTCAGCAGCAGGATTAAGATAATTCCGTTAGTGTTATCGAACTTTTTACAACCTGTGTTATACTCGTATGTCAGTAGAATTACATTAAATATTTGCAAATTGATAGAGCATAATTTGAAAATGTTTGCAATAGATCACACATGAGTAAATCATTAGTAATTGAAAATAAATCGGCGAAAAGATGGAACAAAGAAATTGTTGCATCAGCGGCGCCTTTCCCTGGAACCCGGTATAAATGTCAACTTTACACGGGAGAGATTATATTTTGAAGGAAAGAATCTTTTGAAAATACTCCACATCGTCATTACAAACTACGCTCTACTTTAATCGCATTATAAATGTACATGTTTTGGTATTTTTTGCCTCCTTCAGCAATGCTTAAAGATCTTTCATATTCCATCACTTGTCGGCATAAGAATTTTCATTTAGTATTCTAATATCAGATTATAAACATATTTCATCAAAAATATACCGACAGTATATTGTTGTAGGATATTTTTCGTTAAAATGTTATGTATGGACCTATGTTCTGATAGTGTATGTTTAGTTAACTTTAGAAATTGAGCACATAACCTATGTCATGACGAGTTTTCTTTTTTTTAGCCTTGTTAAAGATGAATTTTTTTGAGTTTTTGACAAGACAGTTTTTGTTTGTTATGTTTACTTAGGCCATATTTAACAAACGTATATGGACCCATTGTGCGTTCTTGCAGATTTCCGGAATCCATTCTTCGTTCTAATGATCATTCCTGAATAACAGTGCACTGTTCTACCTTCTTGAATAGTAGCCTATTTCCTTTGTTGTCAGCCATATTATTACTTTTCTTAAATTTTCATCTGCCTACTGAACTCTTTTAACTGTGCTATTACTTTTGTACTGAGTAGTGAACCCTTTACCCTATGTTGGTTAAATGATTCTACTTTTTATTTCTTCAATTAATAAATATTTCAACCAGCATCATGAAAGTAGCCAGACAAGTGATGAGGAAATTTCAAGCATTTGTTGGAGACAGTAGGGACATACCTGCATCAGTTTAACAAAAGGCTAAATACTTGAGCTATGAAAAGAAATAGCATAGCTATGTATCACAAGGACAGGTGTGGCTACCTCAATTTTAGAAGCGACGCGCGGTGAGACATGGTTCTGGTATGTTCATTGTGATATTCGCGCCTAGAAGAAATATGATGCAGTAACGTGAATGGCTGATGAAGAAAATAGACACTCCCAAGACGCCAAGATCTACTAGAAACCGCCAAATTACAGAAAATGGAGAACCAATGAGAAGAGAATGCCTACTTGCGCGCCAACTCCGGCTGGGGTACGCGGTGGCTAGCATTCACGCGGGAAATCGCCTAGACAAAATCTCTACGATCGATTCTAGGATTAATGGGCATATTCTTGACCTGTGCAATATTACGAGTTCAGTGATATTTATTTCATTCCTGTATCACAATTATTTCGAGAAATTTTTACATAAAGTCCCCCTCCATCTAGACCCAAGGGCCAGTTCATTTATAAGTGTGTCGAAGAGCCAAGACATTATTATTATTCTGTACGTCTACGGACGTAGACTTTGATTCTGTTCGTCTCAAGAGATAGACTTGTATTTTGTGTGTCGAGGACACAAGATATTCATTGTAAAGTGTTAAATTCAGTGATAGATAGTCATAGTACTATAGTTATAGGGGCAGTATCGTCGATAATTCGCCAACGAACAGTGACAGGGAATTTAGTACCTGAACAAGCGAATTTAGTAGTCAGACATAAAGTGTATAATAACCTAATTTTTGTATCAGCGCAAGGATGACATCGATGAATGCAGAGGAAGTTTGGAATTCTCAACACTCCGTCCAGATGGCTGATATGAGATAAAGAATCATCCAGTTGGGGAATGGCGTCTGATGTTCTTTGACGGGTGACTACAAAAAGAGATGAGTACAAAATAATATTTTATTATTTGTTAAATTAACTTATGGTTTATGAGACATATTTTTGTAAATACTTTGCTTGTGTGATTAATGTAGTATATTTAGTTTTGATCTGACACATTTTTGTTTGGAAGCAGCTCGCACAATTGTAGTTAATGGAAAGTTCTTTTCTTTGTGTTGTGTTAACTAACGTAGCTATGTGAACGGCCGTGTTCGCCTAGGTTACGAAGTGCGGTTAAAAACGTCTCTCGGAGATATGTCGTGTTTCAGAAGTAGGACTGAATTAATATAATTATATAGTAGATTGGAGGGTAATTAAAATTTTGTTGAGATTTATTATTGATCAGATTCAGTGTGATTATTGCCTTTGGAGCAATGTAATTTGTGACGAAGAGTATTCAGCTCTATCGTAAGTTTTAAATATTGTGTTAAATGTTTGCGAGCTCTAATTCAGCAGACCCGTGTGAAAGGCGTTATGTCAGTCCCAAATGTGTGTATTGTGAGTATATTTTTGTGGTATTACAAGCGGGAATTTCAGCAGAGACTGATTTCTGTCAGCTTGGTACCAGATTCATATTGTATCCTTGCGAGGACAATTATGGATATGTGATTATTGTCTGACCATATGTTGAGTTGGAGGAGATATTAGCTGCTGTTGATTCCTTGAGATAACAGTCCAGCTGGTCGGCTATTTATATACACTGGAAGGGAGACATGACTGGTATTGAGGAAAGGGTGAGTTGTGGTCACAAGGGCTGGCTGAGTTTCGCAAGCAAGCTCATTAGTGGAGTGCACGTCTGGCTCCCAATTTACTTGAAAATAAATAAAATGTGAGAAACTGATCAATGGTAAAATTGTTTAAATAAATGGGAGTTGCCTACGAAACACGATAATCTTCGAAGCGTTTCTTTAACATGCAATTTTGTTAATATAAAGTAATCTTATCCACTCAGGTGGTTTGTTGTTGTTGGTTTATTCTATGTTTATTTTCCATGTCAGTGACCCGTGAGTCACGTGCGGCGCTGTTTTTCCTTGTTGTTGAGTATCTGGCCATGGTGGCAGCTCATTTGGTTAAGTGTGTCACCACACTAATAAGGGTCTCAGAGAGATGCCTGTAAATAGTAGAGTTGTAATATGTGTGTCAGAGTTAGATTTAAGGATTTTTATTAATGTTATGCCCATATCCATAAACGTTGATTTACGAGATGATTGTTCGTGAGCATCGTGGCTGTTAACCCGTTGTGAACGAACGATCATCCAAGTACTCATTTCTTGTAGATAGTCATCACGCGAACATAAATTCATATGCAAGGTAGTGGAACTTGGATCCACATTTTATTAGAAAAGGGGAGATCCATCTGACTCCTCAAAGTGATAAATATTCCTGTCAGGGGAAAATTCAGGGAGGATTTGTTTATTATTGTTTGTTTTATTCTTTTATGCACAAATTAGTTATTAAATCTTGTTATTATCTTACGTTTTGTCTCCTTTCTTTCTTATTTATAGTTTTTATCCTATAACCCTTGCCTCAGAAAAGCACGTAGTTTGGCGGACGTAAACACCACACTATGAACTGAACGCGACCCCTTGATCTAAGATTCTTGCATAAAACACTGCTATTCTGAAGGGTTCATAGGTGAAAACTGGCGCGGCCAACGGTGGGGCTATTCACTGTGGTGTAACGGGGAGATTACACATGTCAATAGTGGCGCATTTGAGTAAAACTGGCATGCCGCAAGTGCAGGCAGATATGACAGTATTTAATCACCGGGAAGTGATATTTTATTAAAAGTAGTTGAGGCGAAGTGGATACCGCCAAATGTGTGAAAGATAAATTAAAATCAGGAGTTTGCAAAGTAAAATACGGTTCACGTTGTTGTCTTTTAAATTAAAGTAAAATTAAGATGTGATACCGGGCGCCCAATGATAAAGTTAAAACTAGATTTGTTTAGAAAGTCAAACTCATGGAAATATTAGGAGGCTGTAGCCTAAAATGACAATTAATACTTTGTTAATTAGTCAGTGTTAATATCAGATCAGGATAACTGTTTAATGACTAAATATGTGCTGGGGTTTAAAATTAAATTGAGTAAAACTAGAACTACTCAGAGATGCAATCAACTAATGGGATTAAAGGTAAAAATAAATGAACTGAGTAGGATAAAGAAATTAAATGTGCATTGGATTTATGTACGTGTCAAAGGGCATTGGCGTATGCCATTTCCCATATGTCTCATATAAATTGTAAAACATGGCAACGGTGGCGCAGATCCAGGAGATCATTGAAAGTGCAGCGAGGAGAACGCAGGAATTGTTGGATACTAAACTAGCTGAACAAAGTGAACAATTACACAATAAACTATCAGAACAGAGTCAATCTATAAACACTAGTATTTCAGAACAAAGTGAGTCCATAAAGAAATTATCTGAGCAGAGTGAATCGCTAAAAATTAAACTGTCAGAACAAAGTGAATCGCTAAATACGAAAATGTCAGAGCAAAGTGAATCGCTAAGAATTAAACTGTCAGAACAAAGTGAATCGCTAAATACGAAAATGTCAGAACAAAGTAAATCGCTAAATACTAAACTGTTAGAACAAAGTGAATCATTGCGGACACAGTTAAATAACAGTAGAATTGAGCAAAATGAATATCAGGCGGAACAAGCTAGGTTATTAAAGAGTGAAATTAATGACACTATAAATTCACAGTTAGAGGCGCAAAATAATAAAAACACGAACCAATTAGCTTCGTTAACCGCAGAGATGAAAGAGCACACAAACCAACAGATGGTATTACTGGCCCTTGATGTAAGCAAAAATAATGAGAAACAATTAGAGCAGATTGAAAAAATGGAGAGTATTTTTGATAAAAAACTTAGCATTCTCGATGAAACGGTGTTAGCTAAATTAGAGCAGATTGAAATAGCATGCACAATGAATACAAGCGAGGTCAAAATAGCTCAGGATAAGTTGGAAGGACGATTTAAGGAGATGGAGAAAAGTGGCAGGGTCAATCAACAACAAATATCAGCAATAGATGAGAACATATCAGGCATAATTAAAGATATGGACCGTCTCGAGATAAAATCAGCGGAACAGTGGAAAAGCCTAGAAACGGAACCAGAACAATTTAAGAGTACATTAGACGAAAGGCTAAGCCAGATAGAAAATAATCAGGATGAAAATAAGAGCCAAATTGAAGAAAAAATAAGCACGATTAAAGAACAGATCAGGAAAGATTGGAAGAAAATGAATATTGATTCGAGAGAGGAAAGATCCACCATTCTTAAAACAGTAGGCGAAAACCACACGCGTATTCAAGCTTTGGAGCAAGAAGTAAAAAATAAACTTAAAGAGCAGACAGACAGGATCATTAAAGCCGAACTCCGCTCATTAGAACAATCATCTATATTTAGAACGGGAGCGTTGAAAGACAAGCAGGATGACTCACATAGTTCCCAACCCAGCATAGCAGGAAGTCAGACTCAAGCAGAGAGCCCATTAACAACAAACACGGAAGGATTTCGCAAGAACGTAGATAGGAGCTCAACACCACAGGACGGTCATCAGCCCACACAACTTATTCAAGTAATTCGCTCAAATGACTACAAACCGCAGAAATACACCGAAAATTCAGGGGTAACACCTAAGGCCTTTATCAAAGAGATTGAAGACCACTTCAATGACACTGGGGTACCTGAAGCACGTAGATTGAGAATGATGGAGAGATTTTTATCAGGAAATGTTCTCACCTGGTTTTTAAGTTTCAAATATACATTTGGAACCATGTCAGACTTTAATTTAGCGTTTCTGCGCAAATACTGGTCTCCCGCCATACAACAGAGTTTAAGAATGGAGCTTTACTCTAGAAAATACCAAACTACCCAGCAGACAAAATACTCAGATTTCTTTAACAAGCAAATGTAAAAATTTCGCGACCTAGATTACCCATTAAACGAAGCAGATTTGGTGATGACAATAGCAAGGCAAATGCCAGTTAATGTACAGCAAGTACTAGTCGCAGCAAACGTCAGTACGGCCCTACATGCAGAGCAGATATTACGGCAAATAGATGAGACCACATCTCATAGTCATTTTAGAGGGGGAAGACAGCTGGAGTTAGTCAACACCACAGAGGTCGTAAAAACAAAACAAGAAAATACTAAAACGCAGGGTACTAATACAAGCACCTCCACACCTAGGCGAAACCAGGAAGAAGGGGAAAACAGACAATATCAGCGCAACGAAAATCACTACAACAATAGATACCAGGGCAACAATAGATACCAACAGAGAGGATATCAACAATGGCGTGATAATCGAAGGAATGACAGGCCTTATGGAAGATACGGTGATTACAATGCCAATCAAAGATGGAAAGGAAGGAGAGATCAAAATCAAGGAGATCAACGTAACTATCGAGATGACTGGGATGATAGGCACGCTCAATCACAAAATTACTTAGAGGAGTTACACGCTAATCAAGGTGGAGAGCTAGGAAGATGGAAAAAGGCCATTGGGAACAGAAAGAACCCAGATACACATACTGAGGAAGCTGGAAGTCTACTGAGACAAGAGGAATATCAAGGACATGAGCGACAGAAGGATGATGGGAGTCGAAATGGAGCTAAAAAAAAAATGTTAATTTTGGATCAAGGAGACAGTCTCCAAACACAACAGTCGGAAGTTGAAGATGGATGGATAGTAGCGAACATACAAGAATGGATTGCTTTACCAGAAGACTGCCTGGAGGAGACGGTGAAACCACGGAACGATGAAATTAGGCAATTACCCATTATTTACGCAAGGATTGGTGGAATTAATATAAGATGTTTATTGGATACAGGGTCACAGATCAGTCTAGTATCGGAGGCCTTAGTTCGAGAGTTGGGACGGACTCAGAATATTCCTGTAATTCCGGTACCACAGCTCAAAGTGAGGGGTGTTATTCCTGAACGCACCATCACTTGTAAACGTCAGGCATACTTAGAGCTGAACATATTGGAACACACTTTTGGGCAAACATTCATTATCATGGCAAAGATGAATTTCAATATAATTCTTGGTGCAAATTTCATTTGTGACTATCAAGCAGTGATAGATTTACACAAAAATACAGTCAGTTTTAGAGAATATGACCAGCTGAAAAACGTGGGATTGCATATGGATGAAATCACTACCGGAAGAAATGTAAATTCTTGGGCATTGGAAGCAATATCAGAAGAGACGGAAGAGGAGGTACGAAAGGCGGAAGATAACATCGTAGAAGGGGCTGTTGTGGAACTAGATGAGGAGATAGAATCCCAGGAGATATGGTCTTTATTAACAGAAGGGGATAACAGCGACGCACAATTTGAAGAGTTACTACAGGAGCGGCTCAATGACATTCAACTTGGGGGTGAACACAGAAAACAGTTGGAAGAGATTTTAAGGAAGCACAAAACAGTATTTGATACAGTACCTGGGAAAATTTTAAATTTCAAGCACTCTATGCAAGTCGAGGACTGGTCACCTTTCAAAAGCAGATTGTACCCAATTCCTGAAAAATATCGTGGTCAAGTTAAAATCATTATAGATGAGATGTTAGAAGCTGGAGTGATAAGGAAGACACCTACACCTATCTAAATGCGATTTTGGCAGTCACAAAACCAAATGGATCTATTAGACTTTGTTTAGATGCCAGAAACCTCAACATGAGACTCATTTTTCCTGAGTATGACAGAGCGCCAATTATCAGAGACGTATTAAAAGGCTTTAAAAACAAGAGCATTTATTCATCAGTCGACCTGACGAGCTCGTTCCACCATCTTGAGTTGGATGAGAAGTCACAGCTTCTAACTGGCTTCTTATTCGATAACCAGACATTTTGTTTCGTCAGAATGCCTTTTGGAGTCAAAACAGCGGGCTGTGCTTTAATCCGAGCACTGGACCGGAACCTAACCGAGGAAGTAAAGGAGATGACGGTGCGATACATTGACGACATTCTGTTGGCATCCGACAACATTGAAACTCACATGGAAAATTTAGATAAAGGATTGGGCAACTTGAATGCATCGAATTTCAAAGTAAACCTGAAGAAATCGCATTTCTTCAAGAGCGAGATCTTATATTTGGGTCACGTCATTGACAAGGAGGGAGTGAAGCCAAACCCAGCTAAGATTGAAGCGATAAAGAATTTCCCTACACCAACGAGAGTCAAGCACATTCGGGCTTTCTTAGACGTAACGGGATTCTTTAAAGAAAACTGTCCAGGTTATACGGAGACTGTAGCTCCAATGCAAGAAATGTTAAAGAAAAATAACAAATGGTCATGGAACGCGGAATGTGAGAAGGCATTCCAAGCAACAAAACAGCTATTGGAAAACTGCATTAAATTAGGATATCCAGATTTCAAGCTCAAATTTATAATCCAAGCGGATGCTTCACTAATTGGGATAGGTGCTATGCTCTACCAAGAGGATCCAGCTAACCTGCAGCACAAAACATATTTGGCATTTGTCAGCCGAAAATTGCGTAAGCACGAGCGAAATTATACTGTAACCGAGCTAGAATTGTTGGCCATCCTTCATGCGCTCCAACAATGGAAACGAATAATCTATGGTTACCCTATTGTTTTCAGGACTGACCACAAGGCACTAACATTCTTGTTTAAGACGTCAATGGCAAGCGAACGTGTGACACGTTGGTCTATATACATTCAGCAGTTCAGCATTGAAATTGAACATTGTCCAGGGAAGATGAACGTGATACCGGATGCACTCAGCAGGAACCCAGAGCCTGATAATGAAGAAACAGCGATGGTACAACACTTGGAGTTAACACCGAAGGACCGGGAATTCTTGGAGGAGTTACGTGAGATACAGCGAGAACAGGAAGCGGAACCATGGATGATGCTATTAATTAAATACTTCAAAAAGCAACTACCTACAGGAACACCTGCATTTCGAGAAGCGAAAGCCAAAGAAGGAAGATATGTTTATGTCAACAATTTGCTGCACAAATGGGTAGATAATGACCACACCAAGTTACGCATATTAGTACCTGCATCGTTACAACGAGGATTGACATGGCATACGCACGAAAGTTACGGTCACGTGGGCTTAGACAAGTGCGAAGCGACAATAGGAGAGACATTTACATGGCCGCGTATGAGAACAACTATATGTGACGTCATTACAACTTGTGACCCGTGTCAGAGAACAAAGCCAAATAATTATTTACTGAGGCAATATCCTAGACCATTGCTACCTCAGAAACCATGTGAGCTACTGGCGGTGGACTGTCTTGGTCCAATTCCGAAGGGAAGGAGAGGTTGCCGTCATTTGCTAGTGTGCATTGATGTATTTTCTAAGTTTGTAGTACTATGCCCTATTCAGAAAACCACATCGAAGCAGGTACTCAGTCGCATTCGTAATAGAGTTATTCCAACCCTTGGAAAACCAGAGTTTATATTATCAGATCACGGCAGTTATTTCACAAGCGCCGAATTCAAGAAAGGAATGGAAGACATGGGTATAAAACATGTTTTAAGCAGTATCCGACATGCCCAAGCTAATCCAAGCGAGAGAGTAATTAAATGTGTAACTGCATAATTGAGGATTTTCATAGCTATGTATCACAAGGACAGGTGTGGCTACCTCAATTTTAGAAGCGACGCGCGGTGAGACATGGTTCTGGTATGTTCATTGTGATATTCGCGCCTAGAAGAAATATGATGCAGTAACGTGAATGGCTGATGAAGAAAATAGACACTCCCAAGACGCCAAGATCTACTAGAAACCGCCAAATTACAGAAAATGGAGAACCAATGAGAAGAGAATGCCTACTTGCGCGCCAACTCCGGCTGGGGTACGCGGTGGCTAGCATTCACGCGGGAAATCGCCTAGACAAAATCTCTACGATCGATTCTAGGATTAATGGGCATATTCTTGACCTGTGCAATATTACGAGTTCAGTGATATTTATTTCATTCCTGTATCACAATTATTTCGAGAAATTTTTACATAAAGTCCCCCTCCATCTAGACCCAAGGGCCAGTTCATTTATAAGTGTGTCGAAGAGCCAAGACATTATTATTATTCTGTACGTCTACGGACGTAGACTTTGATTCTGTTCGTCTCAAGAGATAGACTTGTATTTTGTGTGTCGAGGACACAAGATATTCATTGTAAAGTGTTAAATTCAGTGATAGATAGTCATAGTACTATAGTTATAGGGGCAGTATCGTCGATAATTCGCCAACGAACAGTGACAGGGAATTTAGTACCTGAACAAGCGAATTTAGTAGTCAGACATAAAGTGTATAATAACCTAATTTTTGTATCAGCGCAAGGATGACATCGATGAATGCAGAGGAAGTTTGGAATTCTCAACACTCCGTCCAGATGGCTGATATGAGATAAAGAATCATCCAGTTGGGGAATGGCGTCTGATGTTCTTTGACGGGTGACTACAAAAAGAGATGAGTACAAAATAATATTTTATTATTTGTTAAATTAACTTATGGTTTATGAGACATATTTTTGTAAATACTTTGCTTGTGTGATTAATGTAGTATATTTAGTTTTGATCTGACACATTTTTGTTTGGAAGCAGCTCGCACAATTGTAGTTAATGGAAAGTTCTTTTCTTTGTGTTGTGTTAACTAACGTAGCTATGTGAACGGCCGTGTTCGCCTAGGTTACGAAGTGCGGTTAAAAACGTCTCTCGGAGATATGTCGTGTTTCAGAAGTAGGACTGAATTAATATAATTATATAGTAGATTGGAGGGTAATTAAAATTTTGTTGAGATTTATTATTGATCAGATTCAGTGTGATTATTGCCTTTGGAGCAATGTAATTTGTGACGAAGAGTATTCAGCTCTATCGTAAGTTTTAAATATTGTGTTAAATGTTTGCGAGCTCTAATTCAGCAGACCCGTGTGAAAGGCGTTATGTCAGTCCCAAATGTGTGTATTGTGAGTATATTTTTGTGGTATTACAAGCGGGAATTTCAGCAGAGACTGATTTCTGTCAGCTTGGTACCAGATTCATATTGTATCCTTGCGAGGACAATTATGGATATGTGATTATTGTCTGACCATATGTTGAGTTGGAGGAGATATTAGCTGCTGTTGATTCCTTGAGATAACAGTCCAGCTGGTCGGCTATTTATATACACTGGAAGGGAGACATGACTGGTATTGAGGAAAGGGTGAGTTGTGGTCACAAGGGCTGGCTGAGTTTCGCAAGCAAGCTCATTAGTGGAGTGCACGTCTGGCTCCCAATTTACTTGAAAATAAATAAAATGTGAGAAACTGATCAATGGTAAAATTGTTTAAATAAATGGGAGTTGCCTACGAAACACGATAATCTTCGAAGCGTTTCTTTAACATGCAATTTTGTTAATATAAAGTAATCTTATCCACTCAGGTGGTTTGTTGTTGTTGGTTTATTCTATGTTTATTTTCCATGTCAGTGACCCGTGAGTCACGTGCGGCGCTGTTTTTCCTTGTTGTTGAGTATCTGGCCATGGTGGCAGCTCATTTGGTTAAGTGTGTCACCACACTAATAAGGGTCTCAGAGAGATGCCTGTAAATAGTAGAGTTGTAATATGTGTGTCAGAGTTAGATTTAAGGATTTTTATTAATGTTATGCCCATATCCATAAACGTTGATTTACGAGATGATTGTTCGTGAGCATCGTGGCTGTTAACCCGTTGTGAACGAACGATCATCCAAGTACTCATTTCTTGTAGATAGTCATCACGCGAACATAAATTCATATGCAAGGTAGTGGAACTTGGATCCACATTTTATTAGAAAAGGGGAGATCCATCTGACTCCTCAAAGTGATAAATATTCCTGTCAGGGGAAAATTCAGGGAGGATTTGTTTATTATTGTTTGTTTTATTCTTTTATGCACAAATTAGTTATTAAATCTTGTTATTATCTTACGTTTTGTCTCCTTTCTTTCTTATTTATAGTTTTTATCCTATAACCCTTGCCTCAGAAAAGCACGTAGTTTGGCGGACGTAAACACCACACTATGAACTGAACGCGACCCCTTGATCTAAGATTCTTGCATAAAACACTGCTATTCTGAAGGGTTCAGTAGGCATGCCATTAATTTCTATTTCTGAAAATAATATAATTAATTTATAACATGTAGTAACAATGATGTTATTGGGAAATAGAATCGCCTTTCTTAACAAGGTTAAAGAAATGTAGGGAACATTTTCTCACATGCCACTGTAGCTACAGAGCTAAACTTTTACAAGTGCACATACATACACGTGATGTCTCGACTGAAGCAACAATTTCTTACTACTGCTATTCTTGAGTGAGAATTTTTTTCTTTCTGAATTATGATTTTTAACACATTTTTGGATATTTTTTTTCTAAAAAAGGCAATATGACTAATTTTGAAATGAGGCTGCTTCAGTATTTTAGTAGTATAGTAATGAAGTTTGGCAGCTACGGAGTCAGCCATGACAGATGGAATCTTGAATGACGCCTCGCCCGTTCGAAGATAAAATGGAAAACCAAAATAGTTACAATTAATCTATAGTCATGATTGAGGTGTAATTTGAAAGAGGAAAGTTCAGAGAACTAATTAAGACAAAATGCAAAATTTAATTTTTTCACCGAAAATCGGATTCCATTTCCCCTTAACAATGAAACCAATGAAATAAATTATGTACTGTATTTTAAGAATCATGAGATAGTAATATACTTGAATATGATATCAGAGGCATCTCTAAAAGACTGCTGTGCGGCAACTCTCCCGAATGTCAGCTAGAGACGTCGCATCCTCCGGTTGTCGTACCTCGAGACTAACATGTCCGAAAATAAGCTTACCATCTACTACAGCAACGGTTAAGACTTCTTCTGTATTAAGAACATCTGATTTAAGCATTTGACACCCACTCATTATACAATAAATGAATACAAGGAAACACTTTATTAGGAGGAAACATGCACTCGCCTCACGTTATCGACTACAATTTGCGTAATATGCGAGCAACTTGCACCACATCCGCAAACAGTGGTTATTGCTTACTGTAGATTCAGAAATAGCTTCTACACTGCCAACTAGCTGCAACGATGGTAACTTATGAGTACAGTGCATGCGGCGACTGTACTGCAGCGGCATATGCACCGGATTCACCTTATACATTAAAATGTGATTAAAACATAATTCTCCAATGTGGTTAAACATGTTATTGCTATCGGGCATATATTCTTTTGCAGTAAAAAATATATAATATGCTACCATTCCACTATTTGTAAATCACTACGTCTCACCGTCGGAGATTTATACGTATTTACAATACCCAACTAAATTTACCAATCGGTCACTTGAATAAAATTTAAGGTGATCTCAGATGTTCAAAGCCTAAATGTTGATGAACATCGTGATTTACCACTATTTTCCCTCCATTTCTGAAGTTGGAGCTTCCTGTAGATTTAGTATTAGCTGCTGACCGATCCTAATTATTGTAATGAAACAGTTACATTTCTAAGCACTTCTACGTTTATAGGTTCAAATTACGTTATGAACAGGATGTATGGTGAAATAGTATCCTTTCCAACTCAAAAGGCTCCCGGAAATTAAAGTAGCTTTGCCATGTGGGGACTAAATAGCTCTTCGTTTATGATCAATATTATGATAGTGTACACGGCTATAATAACAAACGCTTAACTCAATATCCAAATATTGTAGTCAGTTTCGGCGATAAACATAAAGAAACACAACCTTGGTAGGCATTTATTTGAGATGATCAGACGAGCACCATCTGTAATTGAGGAAAAATACTCTAGAAATGTCCATGACAGATTGCTTGACTCATAGCATTGGGCAACCCTACCAAGCTTCACTATGATCGCGTCATTCTGTGAATCCCGGAATTGCCAGTGACCATTCTGATTGTAATTATACCCGACTTCTTCCCAAATCACTCCAGGTAAATACCGTGCTGGTACTTGTATCCGCTGCCTATCGTGGCATTGGGGCACATATTCAGACTCCAGTGACAAAGGTCCTGGGTCGATTCCCAGGTCTGTCAAGGAATTGATTTCTTGTGGAGGGTTGGAATGCTGCATGCGCAGCCTCGTGAGGCAATACTAGTATAGGCGGAGTTCAGTCCCACATCAGCCATCCTAGAAATGGTTTCTCGTGGTTTCCCGCTTCAACTCTAAACTGGGGTCTCGGCCACCTCTTTCCGTGCCTACAGTCAATTACGAGTACATTCACTAGTAGAAATGTGAATATTATCTGAGGACTGGAGCAGGGTAAGCCCAGCCTCTCGAAGACATACCAGGAAAGGTTGATTCCATTTCACATAACACATGTTAAGAGACAAATTCCACACCCTCTTAAGTATACGAGGCTCATGACCAATATGCCGAAACTATTAATAGGAACAACAACCATTCGTAACTTGTTTGCAATTTTGGAGCACCTGTCACAAAACTTGGCCCAAATAATTTCCGTTACACACACTACTATGGTCACAACAATGATACAGGTTATGAGACTAATGTCATATCCACACATGTGCCTGAGACTCATGACCAAAAGTTTCCCAACACACTATTTTGAGCAACATCTTACTCTTCTGCATTTTCACACAGGCCTAACATACAGTAAACATTACATCGTGGTTTATTAGTATAAGTATTATTATTATTGTTACAAATGCCATCGTTTCTAAAGTTCGTGGATGAGCGGCAATGAATCAGGATGTGGCGAATGATTTTTAAGGCAAGAAGCCCTTCCAGACGCCAACCCCATCAGAACAGGAAATGAGTAATGAAAGGACTAAGTATGAATAAAACTCTGCTAGTGGGTGCAAGGAAGTGACCGTGGTCTGTCACGAGTACCGTCTTGGCATTCGCCTGAAGATGAAAATCAGAAACCAAACGGAAACCCACTTAAGGATGACTGACGGTTTGGATCGAACCCACTCATTTTAAAAGGCTCGATATAGCCTTGTCCGTTAGCCTTCACCAGTTGGTACTTACCCCGTATTTTTCTGTGTGGGATTATAAAGGAGTTGAATACTTTATTAGCAATGTAACAGTCGAGATTTAGAATGCTGGAAGTTGACAAAATGTTACACGAAGTGCCAACTCTATGACACCGTCGTTTCTCTGTGTGAGAAAGGAGTCGAATATTTTATTAGCATTGGAACAGTCAAATTTTAGTATGCTGTAAGTTGACAAAATATTGCAAGTCGTGCCCACTCTGTGATATCGTCATTGACGTCCGAGTGGAGAGAACAGGTCTTTATGTTCGACCCTGACTATTATGTGTCTGAAAACTGTATCATAATGATGGTCATTATAACACTATTTTTCATTATGAAACAGTTTCTCCCACCAATCACAGCTCAAGAAACAGTTGTTTGACCAATTAGATAAGGATACCTTCGCGCATGCGCTCAAAATCCAACATGTCTATATAAATTACCGAAAGTGCACCGTCCGTATGTTCGCGTAAATAAACTGGTGAATATGAGACAAGAAATAGCATTGTACCTTAATATACCCAAATCCAATTTCTACACAGCGCGTTGATTTCAAACGACTACGGTGACAGTTATACTGAATGGTTTACGATCTGCACATATGGCATTGAAGCACACAGAGCGCATGGCGTCGGTCGGCCAGAGAGCTTGGAACATGGAGATATGCTACCTAGCGCACCGCCCCATCACAAAATTCTAGTTACTGAACAGATATTTATGAATATTTATGTTAAAACATATAATAAAGTTATAATTATGTCGAACATAAAAAGTCGTATGCAACTCGCCTATAATGGTAATTAAGACACGAGTATGTTTATAAAACGAGCTTTAGCGAGTTTTATAATTTCCATACGAGTGTGGAAATTATAAAACTCGCTAAATCTCGTTTTATAAACATACTCGTGTCTTAATTATAGCCAGTATAGGCTCGTTGCATAATGTACTATTGTAAAATAAAGTTAGCCACTCGTGGCCAAGTACAAAAAAAGCGTGACTTTCGCCATGAGTCAAGATCAAGCAAGGATAGGTCACGTGACTCGAAATAGCGATTAATATTTCGGAAATTAAACGAATCTGTAAATAGACTATAACAATTGTTACAGAAGAAACAGAAGTTATTTGAGAAAAGTGAAAATAGCCGAATATTATTAGGATAATTGCATTATTTTTGAAATTAATTTAAGGGATGCAATACAGCAAGAGGAATTATTTTACGAAGTGTGAGCGCCAATATTCCCTCGCTTATGGAAAAGGACGCGATCGAAACCACGAGATGGGAGAACGTGCCAATATCAGCAAGGCACTTAAAGCGATCGGCTGTGTCAGAGATCGAGTCCCGAGCATAGTGCGGGCGACAGACAATTTGACGGCAAGTGCAGCCGTATCTACGATGCACAATAGAGAGACGTGCTATAAGCATTGTTGAGTGCAGTCTTATTTATTTCTGACTAAAAAGAACTCTGCTACAATTAAGAAGTGTTTTTGAATCATTTTCACGATAGTGTAGCGCTAAAAAGTCACGACGTCAATGAACATTTACGAGCTGTATTACGTGTGGTATACTATTTGAACGTTATTCAATTACACCTGAAAAATATTTATAGAACTTCGACAATATTATCTACGAGGGATCATCATTACATTCCCTAATTTTCGAGTGACGATAGTTTCAGCAATTCACGAACTATTATTAAACAATTCTACGATATTGCGTACATATTTGCAAAGCTAACATTATACGAGCAAATTTCATCAACATTTTCGAAATTATTACTGGAAATGAAGTTCACCACCGCAGCACGAGGAACGACTTCAGATAGTGATATCAGAGATCACATGGCTGAAAAACATGCAGAAGGGAACACTACATTGAGAAATATGGAGAACCTGAGACTATCCAGATGACATTACGCAAAATAATGGAAAATTCAGGAGTAATGTAAATGCCACTCTACAAAATTGTATTGAGAGAGGATAACTTCTAGAACACCAGTTCAAGTCAGTGCTAAGAAGAAAAGAGGAATCCAGTTTTATTCCAGAATGGGAACCCAGTTCGAGTCCCGAACAAGAATGGAGGTCCAAAGACGCAGTTCTGTGAGAGGAGAAGGAGTTCCAATCACTGTTAACACCAGAGCGATGAACGGTATATCATTTTATTCAACAGCAGCAGAAATCGACACAAGGTAGAAGAGATTTCCAATTATGTAGTTTTGCAGTAGAAATTTTGAATTTCAATGAGATATCATTTCTTCGATATTTCATTTTCGACTTTTTGTAATTTTGAATTGTTAGGATTTCATTTTTTAATTTGGATTAGGAATTATTTGAATCGGCGATTTTCGTTATTATTAAGAATTAGGATTTTTGGATTAGGACGTTATCGTATTTTTCGGTCTATAATTATTTTAATTCTGGAGATTTTTCTGGCTTGACGTCATTAATTTAAGGAATTAATTTAGGAACTGATAGATATTCATAGATATGGATTTAAGCCAGGATTGAACTATTTAGATGTTGTGAAATAATATTGATCATTTATTCAGACAGAAAAGATTTTTCTTGAATATAAGACGATAGCAGCTGATCCCATATTATTATTTTTGAACTGTGACAGAGACACGATAAATGTTTTGTTGCTTCCATTTATAAAATGAATTGCAAAGATTGTATTGGTTCTAATGAAACACTTAAAGCATTTTTTTGTGCAACATGAGATTGCATTATATTTTGAAGAAAGAATTTAAGCATTGTTGAGTGCAACAACTACGAACGATAAGCAGGGAGGACAGGAAAGGTATTATTATTAATTTATGATGATTAATGTTGTGGATTTTTAAATTCTTTGAAGTACTTCAATGTGAAATATGTCGTTGGTGGATGAAAGATATTCTGCATATTTTTAATTAATGAAAGTACGCATTGTTAAGAGAGAATTGTATTCCAATCGGACACGTCGACGTTGGGAATATTTTTAACTGCAGTACATAAATGGAAGTTGTTGTTTTTGTAGATATTCGTGAAAGTTTAAATGAGAGGTTATTTTGGAACTGTATCTTGTAGTGATCAGTTATTTCACGATGTTGTAGGTTTATGTGAAGATTTATTCCACATGTTTGTTGTATGAGAAAGCTGTATAAGATGAAAGATGCGATAATTTATCTAGGAAAGCGACTATAGAAGGTCATGTATCGTAGGAATGCGCACGAATGAAGTAATTGTATTGAGGCAATGTTTTATCATTATTTTTAATATTCTATTTAACCAGAAGTTAAAACTTTCAGCAAGAGCTAGGCTTTATTGAACGGCCATGACTATCATGAATGAGACATGAACAAGACAAGTAGTTAAAGTTGGTGGTTCCTTTTTATATATTTTCTAAGACGAATTATGGAAATTAAAAGACACACACAGATAATATTACGATGTGGATGTCGTAAGAGTGGTGTAAATAATATGTAAATAGTTTAGGTAGATTGGCAGTAGTATTAGATGACTATTGCTCAATCTGGATTAGTGTAAATAATTTGTATAGAGATAGGGTGGACTTTCTACGCTGTGTAGATTAAAATAACCATTTGTATTTAGCTTAGATAAACTGAATTTATGGTTTTGCAATTTAATTTAGGGTTTTTATTTTTAATATGAGCTCCGGAAAGTTGGAAAATGCAGATGGCATTAAAGAAGATGGATTCATTTTATTTTATTTTATTTTTGAAAATGAGGTTTTGATTTCTTTGAGTTTTTAATTTTAGTCTTCGTTTATGAACAGGAGAGTTCAAGTTTAAATCAAATTTTGTATCGTCATTATTCAATAAACCGTCGGACACGAGGGATTCGTTTGTCCGTCATATATTTTTATAAATTCAAAATTTTGATTTATATTATTTAGTTAGAAGTTGTACTATGGAAGTAATTATAGGCGCACAATACCTTTTCCACCGTATACACTCCGAAAAGCTCAAGTTTCTCACTCCCCTTATAGAACTTGTTACTTTTCCCATTAGTATAGCACCATAGTACAGCTGTAGACTAGTTTTCTTTTATCCAATTTGTGAGGGATTTCCTCCAGTGGTTCTTCTTGCCGGGGGTCATGAAGATTCTGCAATCCTGCTCATCGTGGATACTGGAAAATATTCTTAAGAAAGGGGACAGTACGTTCTGAACCGCTGCCAAGAAATGTGATTCTTGTCTGAGGACTGGAGCAGGATAGATTCAGACTCTCGAAGACATATGAGGAAAGGTTGATTTCCATCTGAAATATTAAAATACATGTGGCATTCCACTTCTATTACAGGCAAATCCCGGGAAGATACACCTTAATCACCGCGTCCTGATTCACAATGCTAGTCCCGATCAAAAGTATGCAATCTACTACAGTCATCACAACAGAAGTTTTCTTATTTCAAATACTAGGCTACACGGGGCTGATGGCCACGATCTCCTATGCCCATACATGAAACAGTACAAATAAAATTAACATACTACAGTATACGATAGGTAGGCCTAGCGTCATTATGGGAGCAGACATTTTGTGGGAGGTACACAATCCCTTTCCCTTTAAACGGTTCACTCCATGCTCGTATTATTCTGCCACTGGATGACGAACATGAGGAACAGAATAAACGGTTAGTTTTGCATAGTCTGCCTCGTTGCGTAGTGGCTAGCATTCTTGCCTGTCACCACGGGCGCCCGGGTTCGATTCCCGCCTTTGCCAAGAAATTTAATTCTGGTCTGATGACTGGAACGGGATACACTTAGCCTTGTGAGGCAAGACTGAGAAGACGCGGGTTCAATTTCTGCCTCAGCCATCCTGAAAGTGGTTTTCTCACTTCTTACTCCAGGCAAATGATGGGATGGTTCCCAACTTAAGTCCACGGCTGGTTGCTACCAAAATTCTAACTCAATTACAAACCACACTAGTACATAGGCTACATCATAGTTACGCAGGTTTTCAGACAAATTTTACACACACCTAAGTACACGGGGCTACATGGCCCCGATGTAGCAAAGTCCCTAAAAGAATCAACAACTCCTTTACACGTCACCATCGGAAAATGAGAACCTTAAATACTTTCATTTGGCGGGAATGTGCAGGCTGTTTCAAAAATATGATACAACCCTTTCACGGTGCGTCCGATGAAAGAACGCTCGTCCTACCGTTAATCGGGAAGTTCATATCTGAGGCGTTGCGGAGATTATTGCAATATTTCGAGATGTGATATGTAACGATGCAAACTAGATTATAGTACTCAAAGCGTAGGGGAGCTCGGAACTGGTTTATACCATTTTCTTTTTTACTCACTCCACATTGAATATAAATTAATTAATTAATTAATTAATTAATTAATTAATGTCGTCCATACATTTATTTACCAGTACATTTATTAAAATGTTCAATCTACAATTTTAAGCGCACTTTTCTAACGATCCGGTAGGCTGTGGCCAATAGCTCCTCGTTAGGACAAGTTGTTGTATAAAGTAGGGGATATTTTTGAATGTAGCCTATATACTTTTGGAAGGAAACATGCATTATAAACATATTATAATGAAACGTATATAGTACTATCTACACCAAGGACTGTGCAAGAAATATACATGGGATTGAAATGAACTATATACGTAGTAGAGCACGGTCGACTGAATGCGTCCGATTGAATGCGCTCATACCGGCCTAGACAATGAGACCTTTTTCATGAAATCTTGTTAGTTACTCAACTGCTCACACAGCGCTGTTCACCAAGCATTGCACGACTAAGACTTATCTCTACTTAGTGTAAAACAAAGTCCCCGATTCTTGGATATCACGGGTAATCTCGAGAACCACTGGATGGATTTTGATGCGGCTTTCGCCATTCTGTACAGGTAATATCGAGGAAGATTTCTGTAGAAAATAATTTATTTATGATCAAAGGGAGCCAAGCAGTAACGATTTTAGATTTCAGTGAATAGGTCGAAGAAAGAACTTGACGTCCGTGCGCTTTTTAAGCTTACGCTGGACAAACCGTTAAAAATATCAATATACTATGAGTGTAAGAATTGTTCAGCATGAAAAATTGTACAAAAAAGTCCGCGTGAGCATATCTCTATCTACGATACATCGCCCACTATAAGTGTTTTTAGTTTGGACGGGAGGGGGATTTGGCTTGCACCTCGCCATTCTTAAATTACGTCTGACAGGAATTCCTTGCACATTCATAACTGTTCCCGGGCGAATCCGGGGCGGGTTGCTAGTGACACTATTATATTATCATTATAATTCACACAATATCAAAATGCAAATTATATCACAAAATAAAATAGCGTGCTAATTTGTGTACTATTTGTGTTCATGATTTCATTACATTGTCAGAATTACCGACAGTAGTGGCTACGCTGACTAAAGCGCGTTAGGCCATGGGGCCAAACTCTCTGCTGACTCGGTAGACGCGTGTGTTCGAGCCCCACCGTCGGCCGTCCTTGAAATGATTTTCCGTGGTTTCCCATTTTTCAACACCAGGCAAATGCTGGGACGGTACCTTCTAACAGGCCACGGCCGCTTCCTTCCACATCCTTGCCCAGTTTCATTCATCTTCATCCATTCCATCTCTCATCCTGACGCGCAGGTCGCCCACGGGCGTCCACTAGAAAGACCTGCACTCGGCCTCTCAGGAGGCCACACGAAAAAAAATGTCAGAATTAATGCTTTAATTAGTAGGGTATACTATTCAGTGTACCTATTATAAATAAAAACCGTGAGGTTTCTCACCTCCCCATATTACGAAACCCGGTTGCCTAATACGGGGAAAGTGCACTTTTAAAGTTAACAATAATATCAGAGGGAATTACAACATCAAACGTGCCCATATTTGTAATATACATAGTATATCGCCTGAGGTTTACATTGGTGAGAAAACCAAAATTATTCCGTTCCTTCTTATGTCTAATGTGAGCCCTATAAAAAACCTCCCCATATTTGGCGACTTTCCTCTACCCATTTTTAGAAGATACCTTATGCACTGGACAGCTGAATCCGAGATTAATTGTATAGGTAGCTTCGTAAGTCTCAGAACTCAGGAATTCCTTTCTAGCAGCGTTACTAGCAGCTTTCAAAGTTTCAAGGTAAGAAAGAAAATATTCCTCTAGCCAGTTTAGGCGACTGACATTTAATGAGAAACAGGAAGTTCCGTGAAGAACTATACAGCCTACTTTTCATGCCAATGATTATTCTACAGTATATGAACCTATCTAGAATAATGACGAAAATAAGTTGGTAATATCGAAATATCTAATTAGTTCAAAATATACCTGGTATAATGTAGCCTAATAGAGCACTACATTTGGCAGCCCTGGTGACTGAATATATTCTTAGTTCCACCTCTTAAGGTACAGAATACAAAATTTGGTTGAAGTCCAATGGACGTTACATGCAGTTAGACACTGGATCTATCAGCACGTGTAAAAGCATGTTGCCAACAATACCATGCGTTTGCTGGTCAGAAATAATCTTAATTATTATGATATCTTGTTGTGCCAATTTTGGATGAAATCCATTTGTTAGTATAGAAGTTACATGTATTTTAAAATTTGACATATCAGCAGGCATAGAATCATGTTGGCAGCACCGCCTTGTATTAATTACTCCAAATTAATCTAGAATGTCAGGTGCTATACGTGTGCAAAGTATAGAGCTGTTGGCTTGCATACTTTCTGATATATTGATATTAGGGTAAAAAGAATATAGACAGCATTTATTAACAGTTGGCAGCCCTGATTGCTCTTAACAATACTTATAGTCATATCTGTTATGGTACTCATAGCACATACGAAATTTGGTTGAAATCCAACTGATAGTATAGAAGTTACATGTATTTAAAAATTGGTACTATCAGCAGGCTTAAAATCATGTTGGTAGAACTGACGTATATAAGTTACTCCAAATTAATCTAAAATGTCGGAATATACGTGTGCATAGTTTAAAGCTGTTGGCTTGCATACTTTCTGATATATTGGTATTTGGATAAAAAAAAATAGAGAGAGCAATTATTAACAGTTGGCAGCCCTGGTGGCTCTTATTAATACGCTCAGTCATATCTGTTTATATACAGATATTACATACAAAATTTGGTTGAAATCCAATTGATAGTGTAGAAGTTATATGCATTTAAACATTGGACCTATCAGACGGCTTAGAATTATTTTGGCAACACTGTCATGGTTGGCCTCCTAGGAATTAAACTGAAATAGTATTATCTACATGTGTGCCAATTTTGGAATAGCTCCCATGCATACCTTGCAAGATATCCAACATGGAGCTCAAATTTCTAGTGCGTTTTTTCAGCAGTTGGTAGCACTGATATCATTTTCAAATATGGACGTGAGCTATTCCGGTGCACATCTTTACTCATACTAAATTTGGTATTGATTGCTGCAGCCGTTTAGGAGTTGATAGGGGGGGACACACACACAGCCAGACAGACAGACAGAAGGACAGACAGACAGACAGACAGACAGACAGACATTTTCCCGGATCGATCTCATAAGTCTACTTTTTCCTCATTTTTGCAAAATGTGAAAAGTAGGCTAAAAATGCCCTTTATCTGGATTTCTAGACTGAATATGATGATATGTGATGCTTACGTCATGCATAGCGAACCATTTATTAACGTTTTTCAAAAAAATGGTTGCTTCTGCGTCCATGAATGTGTACGCTTCCGGGTGCATGCCTATATTTTCTTTCAGTGTACTAATGGCACCAATAACTTCTGACGAGAACACTTCCTTGGCACGCCGAACATTCATTTTTTCAAATTTAGTGAGTTCGATGTGTTTTAGTGAGGTGTCTGACCGGTTTGACGATCTCACCCTTTTGCATTGTGTATAATAATGACAAGTATTTCCCTGAAATTATTCCAGTACCATCAGTCATCTCTCGTTACAGAAACTGCGTTCTAATGGTTTTATTTTTAGAATGTGACAATGATCAAAACTAGGGAATACATTCCTAGACTCGTCGTATGGGGGATTGACCATTGGTTGCAAATTCCCTCCCCCTAAATGCCTCATCATTGTAGTGTTAGTTTTGTGATTATCAGAGACAGTTATTATAATTATGAAACCGCATTGTTCAACCTCGAGAATAACGTCCAGCAGGAGTTTATGTAAGTCCCGTCCTGACAGCTGCTTCGTGAAAAAGAAGGCACACGGTATCTGATAATTTGTTGAATGATCTCTTAGCACAAAACACAACACACGATTAGCTGCTACTTGTTCCCGGCTGTAATTTTGATCCTCTCTTTCCTTTTAATGAGACGGTGCTGGAGTAGTGTCCTTGTACCCGAAGAAGGTGCAAGGTATGTCTAATTTCTCTTAGATTTATTAGCACGCTATTTTATTTTGTGATATAATTTTAATTTTGATAATGCGGAAATTATAATGATAATAATTATATAGTGTCACTAGCAACCCGCCCCGGCTTCGCCTGGGAACAGTTATGAATGTGCAAGGAATTCCTGTCAGACGTAATTTAAGAATGGCGAGGTGCAAGCCAAATGCCCCTCCCGTCCAAACTAAAAACACTTATAGTGGGCGATGTATCGAAGATAGAGATATGCTCTCGCGGACTTTTTTTGTAGAATTTCTCACGCTGAACAATTCTTACACTCATAATATAATGATATTTTAACGGTTCGCCCAGCGTAAGCTTAAAAAGCGCACGGACGCCAGGCTATTTTTTCGACCTTTTCACTGAAATCGTTACTGCTTGGCTCCCTTTGGTCATAAATAAATTATTTTCTACACAAATCTTCCTCGAGATCACCTTTACAGAATGGTGAAAGCAGCATCAAAATCCATCCAGTGGTTCTTGAGATTACACATTTAATATACGTACTGTACAGCTGATTCCTTATCGCGCCTATAATGGGAGGGGAACCGGGTGAGTTAGCCGTGGTCGTTATGGCATGACTAATGGCAGTCGCTCACATCCGGGAGGCGAGGAGGTTCGAATCCCCCCGCCGGCAACCTTGAAGATGGTCTTCTGTGGTTTCCCATCTTCCTACCAGGCAAATGCCGGGGTTGGTCCCTAACTATAGGCCACAGCCGCTACCTTCCAACTTTCCTCCCCAACGGTACATGTAGCTCACCCATTGGATGTCCGTTTCGAAGCAGCTACAAACCTGGCGAGCCGAACATGTCCTCGGACACTCCCGGCACTAAAAGCCATACGCAAAAAAAAAAATGGGAGGGGAGTGCGCTCTACCGGCAACGAGTAGAAACTTTCCAATTACATGTTATACATGGGCTCTGACTGGGAATGTCATGGCCGGTATAGAGCGCAGCTCGTATTCAGTCGGCCGTGAGTAGAGTCAATACGTTCGTGGACTGGGCGCATGGCGTCGTTGCGGTGCACAACAGCAGACAGGTTGCGCCACAAGATGGTGCTTTGTGAGTCATTTTCTTGTCCCAGTGTGCATAATAAACATGATTTGTGTGTCCATCCCATTTATATCAATAGGAAATATACTTTTGATCAGATTGTATAGTCTGTCTTCTTGCATCCGCAAAAAATCGTCCTTGGCTACCTGTGTTTTTCCGTATATTAACTGTTATTTGCACATTTAAACCTTGGTAATAGGGTAAAGAGCTCTCACCAGTGCCCAATAAAGTTTCGAAGGAGAAGAAGAAGAAGAAGAAGATGATGATGATAATTGTTGTTTTAAGGGGCCTAACATCGAGGTTATCGGCCCCTAAGGAGGAGGAGGAGAAGAAGAAGAAGAAGAAGAATTGTGCATAAAGGGTCAACGGAAGAAGAGGCTCTGTTGTGAAGGGATGAAGAATGCACGCGGTGGAACATGAGAATGTCGCAGTTTGAGCAACGGACAAACGTAAAGTTCTACCAAACATTAGGCAAATTCGCTAGTGAACCGTCTTAGGTCATCGCCACGACGTAGAAACACAGACAAGACAGGTGAAAAGGCAAGGTAATGTTTGTAAAGTTTCTCAACTCATTAGCTACATGGAATTCATCCAACAAGGAGCAACTATCAACAAGACTCACTCCAAGGAGATCCTTCGCCGTCTATGCGATTCAACGTTTCGTAAGCGTACTGAGCATTGGCGTAGGAAGAACTGGTTGTTGCTACATGTTAATGCCCCGGAACATCGCTCTGTGCTTGTCCAAGAGGAACTCGCAAGTCACCGTTTTGCCACAATCTCACAACATGCGATTTCCTTCTCTTTCTCAGATTGAAAGCAAAGCTGTGTTGGTGTAGATTTCATTCGCCCGAGGAGGTCATTAATGGCACAATAGAAGTCGTACGGCACCTGCCTGCCAGTATCTTTCAGCGGTGTTTCCAACAGCTATACGAACGTTAGCAGACGTGCATAGCGGGCAATGACAGCTTTTTGAGGGAGGATGAGGTTCTATGTAAGTTTACGCCGTCTTGAGCGGCAACATGTAAGACTCACTGTTTCTGTTGGTGGTCTTCACTCTAGGTACTAATCCATGAATTTAATGACTCTGGAACGTACACATATTAGGTTCGTGACAATGCACTAAATGTTCAGGATTACAGAACTGCACATGATCCCTGACCTTGAGAATTCAGTAAGTTGTAAAACTCCCACATGCTGCATTCAGAGCCTCTGAAGGCTGAGGCATGGAATCAATGATGGGTCTGGGTATGCTTCTGGGGAATTCCCTCTATAAGGTTTCTGTGAGAGTCTACAAAGCATCAACGATTGTTGAATAAATCCATGATGAACAAGTTGCCAACCAACCACATACCAGACATGATTGATGGGGGACATGTCAGGAGAAACTACAGGACAGGGATGCAGTGGTTCCAGTCATTCTTCGAAGAACCCTTGCTCATTTCTCGTCGCATGTGGCGGGCGATTCCCAGCTTAACTATGGCATGTGGAGTTACCTAAATTAGGGGCAGTACCTCGGGCCCTTTAAGCTCCCTATTAAAGTCATTGTTGTTCAGATTGTCCTCAATGTATTGGAGTCAAGATTGCATGTTGAATCCAATGGCGCCAGTAATAATCACACTGGGTGTATGTCCGCCACGCCACTCAGCAGTGCAGGCTGCCAGATTGTGGTCAACATGGTTGCGTCTAACACGTATGCAGCCATCACAGGCAACAGGTTGAACTCAATTTTGCCAATCAGTACGCCAGTGACGGCGTTAAAATATCCATTGAAGTCTGAGGCTATTGGGGTTTCTAGACAATGGAAGCTGACACAATGGCATGCATGCCACAAGTCCAGCCCGCAGTGGATGGTGTAGATCTGTCGACATAGACATGTCCACACCCGTTGCAGTGTTCCAGAGTCGAGCCAGCACGCAGGACGAAGCAGCACGGTACGTTACGGCTATGTGGACGAGATGGCAGTTATCCCATGCGATTGTCACTCTGTAGGGTCCAGTATCTGGTCCATTGCTACGTACGGTCTTCTTCTATCCACTGGTTCAACACACCCATGAATATCGTAGCAGCGGCTGTACGAGCTGAAAATAATGTCAAGGTGTGTCTAACACATTTCCCAAAGAGCAATCATTCTCCCTCGGTAACTCACACTCTGATACTGCTCTCTTTGACGACGACGGGGCATACTGGCACTTGTTTCCATATTTCACATTCGTTTGAGGGCTCTTCACTGATATTTCCAGTCACACAAACGAGGGCTCTGCTGGTCCTACGTGTGTGCCATCTCTGTGCACCCTTAATCACTTATTGCTGGCATAGTGTCCTATGCATCATCCGAGTTTATTTTCATTCGGGCTATTCTTTCCGAGTGCTGCAATTTTCAGAAACGTTAGTGTGTATACAGCTCTGGTGAAAGCAATATTCCAAAACGTTTTTATTAAATCAGCATAATGGTTGTACATTCTTTAAAGTCAGATGTTATGCAAAAAAAAAGTTCATTTAATATAAATATAGAATAATGAAAGACGTCCAACAAAATATTATAGCACAAGTTAATACCTACAATGAAAATTGAAGAAAATATGAACAAAATTGGAAAGTATATTATGCGCATAGGAATAATTAGAAAATATGGCATTTTTATGGAAGTAAATTTCAGTTCAATAGTAACTTATGTTACTAGAACTTCTGAGAGTCATTTAATTGTTCTACGTATACAAATCAGTGTCACATTTGGTGACTCACTTGGCGTAGATATCAAAAGTGAAGTCTGAATGCTGTAGTTGGTACACCCTACACGTGCCTTTGTCTATAGTGCGTCTCTACCTTAAAAGACAGTACGCATTAAATGGAGCGCGCTGATGCCAGATCTGCTGCATATACCAAGTTCTGCAAGGCCGGGCACATGATGTAACATAACTCGTATTCAGGCGTGTTTTTACGCAAAACTCGGGAAATTTCCAAAATAATTGTTTGTTGTATATAACTGTACGTCATGCCTTGAAGCGAACGACGGTACAATATTTAGATATGATACACCGAAGTTCAGAGCGCGATTTTAATGCACACATTATAATAATTTATAATTTTCAATTATTCATGAATATGATGTAAGCCTCCGTGGCTTAGGCGGCAGCACGCCGGTCTCTCACCACTGGGTCCGTGGTTCAAATCCCGGTCACTCCATGTGAGATCTGTGCTGGACAAAATGGAGGCAGACAGGTTTTTCTACGGGTACTCCGGTTTTCCCTGTCAAAATTTCATTCCAGCAACACTCTCCACTATCATTTCATTTCATCTGTTATTCATTTAATCATTGCCCCAGAGGAGTGCGTCAGGCCTCGGCAGCCGGGACAGTCAATATCCTCGCTGCTAGATGGGGGCTTCATTCATTCCATTCCTGACCCGGTCGGAGACTGGAAGCAGGCTGTGGATTTTCATTTTCATGAATATTACATTTTCTCGAATATCATAGGTTATAATAAATTACAATATGACATTTAATAATAATAATGATTATAATAATAAAATAATAATATATATAACGTTAACTCTGCACCATTAACGAACCCGTGTTCATTCCCGGGACGAACAAAGGCGTACTACGGAAACCACTACGAGGATGGCTGAGGTAGGAATCGAACCCGCCTCTTCTCAGTTTTGTCTCATGAAGTTGAGTACACCCCGTTCCAGCCCTCGGACCAGAATTAAATTTCTTGGCAGAGCCGGGATTCAAACCCAGGCCTACACGGTGACTGCACAGTGACAGCCAAGAATGCTAGCCACTATGCAACGAGGCGGACAATTTATAAAGAACACAAGCTCCATTTCATTTTACAGTTAAACTTCACACCATCACCTTCCCTCCTTCAAACGCAGTCGAGCAGATAGCCTACGGGCCACATTAGTAAACAAACTTTCGGTGTGTCAGCGCTGGGCGGGAGGTGTACGCAAAAGTGCTATAGCTTATGAATGCTATCTGATATCGAGCTCTGGTTTGTTTTAAAAACCATTTCAGACATTAATGAACATTCTTTCTCGCTTAGTCACCAACGTTAAGTCAACAGCAAAAATGTTTCTCGCTATGTAACTTTTGTATGACACCATCCCAGATTGTTCAAGTAACATTTAAGAAGAAAAAATCATAACTTTCTTATTATGAAAATAATTACTGCCCTGAGATATAGGGTATCTTCCACCAACATCAGGCAATCTAAAAATAAATTATTGATCTGTTGCGATCATTAGTTCATTATCTATGGCGTGATAAGTTTTATATCCGCAAAAAAATAGATTCGCGCTAAAATATCGTAATTGTGAAAATTGGGTCATGTGTTAATTATTTATAACTTTTATTTTTACATCATCAAACAGAGCGTAAAATTCTCTATATGACCACGCAAACATTTTCTTAGATTTGTCACTTTCAATTATTGGGAAATGGCAACATCATCGGCGTAGAAGAGGATGAAGCTAATTGCAGGACATAGGAGTGCGAGTGAGAGGCCAATACTACATTTAATTCCATACTGTCTTTTAAGGTAGAAACGCACTATATACAATCTGTACATTTAAACCATTCAGTAAACATTTTAGCTGTTGCTTCTTATGTTTCAAGTAGATTTTTCCTATAACCAACCTCATAATATATGTTCACACATTATTCCTAATGAAAGATAAATTTCTGTAACAATTATTGCTGACAGTTCGTCTCTCATGTAGAGACACATTTTTGACATACCATGAAAGTCTTGAGTTGGTAGCACAATAGAGGAGACCGCATGCCTTACTCACGTAAGAGTCAATGCCTTATCAGTATAGTACATACTTATGTTTGTTAGATTGTTTGTTGTTTCCTTTGTTGCTTCTCTAGTGGTATGTTTTACTCTTGTCAAATGCGGTAGACTGGCACCAGCACTTAGACAACAACGACGTCGCTTCTCAAGCCGATCTTAAGAATGATTCACTTACTAATGTTCAGTTGAGTGGTGGCTCATCCCCTCATGCTGCACGAAATATGCGAGCTTCGCTGGAAGGAACTACTTGTATTGCATTCACATTGAGAGAGACCGAATATAGCTCCAGCACCAAACATCATTTGAAGTCTTGCACACCGAAATAAAGTGCCTGCGAATGTTCCCATTTCTAATTTAGACGAACATGTTCCCATATTACATGCCATAAAAATGAGGTATGAACATTTTAAACATGATGTATATATACAAATTTCTTGATACGGTACTGATAACGAGCCACAATGAAATTTATAGAATCAAATTTCTCACGTGACTATAATTGAAAAAGGATTTTTGTGGTGACATACAATGTTTTGATCCTCACGGACGTTCTTTTCGGTCATTTGGACGTTAGTATATTGTGAAGGTTACACATCCTATTTCAGTTGGCAGCAGAACTGTAACGGTGATGGGCGTCAATGAGTGTGGCAAATTACTGCAGTCTGTTTGCTTAGTGTACGTGGTTCACGTACCAAGCACTCTGCCTGTACACATTGAGTCCCATTTCTCTCCCTTCCTACCAGTCAACAATGTGTATGTCTTGCATGGTCTAGATTTGAGTTTAAGGTCAATTCCAGTCCTAGTAATGGGATATATTAATCCAAGTATTATTTTGTTTGGAACAAGGTCGATTTAACATAGTGAGTTGAATTCCAATATCTTTAGCAACCAAAATACACTGTATTGGACTTTTCTGCAGTTTATGACTCAAATCCAGATTAACACTGGCACGAACCAGAGCTCCATTCGTAGTGCCTGTGGTAATTACACACCCTAGAGCAGACGGAAGAACCTTGCAAGTTATCAGAAAGATTCCACAAATTTGAAAGTGCTCGTTGCACAGGAGCAAGATGTCCCAGGGCCAAAATAAAATATCAGTCGAAAATTGTCTTTTATGCAGTGTCTAAACAGCTTACATAATTCGATGGCGATAGTTTCCCAAAGTATATATTAGTACGGGGTTCAAAGAATCCAAGAAACAATTGCTCTAAATCTGCAACTCGTTCCTGAATAGCTCATAGTTCTGCAGGTATATGACTTGATTGAAACAGTTAAGTGGACAATTTCAACAAACATTTACGGGTGAAAAAATCATAAAACAGTTAAGTTAATTTAGGAAAAAATGAAATCTGATTCAATTCATGAATATATACATATCTAGTAATATCAAATTTGTCTTTTCTCAGTAATTCTCAGCACTTACCGAGGTTGCAGCCTAACCTGTTTACCGAGAATATTTGGCTTCATGACGCCAACCTATCATCCCTTTGCGAAGCCAAGTCACTTGTGATGGACAATACACCGTCAATCGCTGTGTATACAGTATATTTGACACCTGTTTTGTAGGAGGGAATAGTGAGATGCTAATGTCAAAACGTACTAGATGTTGAGTCCTGTACCTTGTGTGCGGCGGTTGATCCAGGAGTTATATTATAAAAGGAGTTGTGGAGTGACTACTCACTCTTACTCATCAGAAACGCCGTGTGTGTAACGCTGATCAACGTGGGTGGTCGCGGTGGCCAAAGAGTCTACGACTGATGTGTACTTCGTCCACTGGATGGAAGAACTGGGAACGTCATTGTCATCAGCTGCGATCAACATAGGATTTCATGTCAGGTGTCAGGTCGCATTATAAAGAGGCCGACAGTAATCACCCTCAGTATTTAATGTAAATACTTGCTATTACAGATGTTTGGTTTCATTTATGTTTTGGTTCAGGTTCCAAAGTTTTTTTTCTATCTAATTGTTTCCGAGTTTCCAAGCCTATGCTGTACTGTGTATGTAGATGTTGAGCAATATATTATTCATTTTGATTATGAGATCCATGAATACTTATTTTATTTCGTGTCCGTAGTGCATGACTCCTCTACATTTAGCGGCTATCGTATGTCCAGTCACATCGAGGAGTTATTTTAGATATCAGCTGTGCTCATCACCTGTACGAATGAAAAAAGTGCTAAGTGAAAAGTGGGTAGTGTTTCAAAGTCTGGTCACGTTGAGCGGATCCCCGCCTCACCTACTCGACAGTAGTCTTCTACTGTCCCTGTAAAGGATATTTTCTATTCCGTTGCACAGCATGAAAAGAACTTCTACGTGTAATTGACTGGAGGGCTATATTTGCCCACTCTCCTCTTCGTGCTGTGTTTGATACCACAAAAACTATTCAGAGAATAGAGGCAACATATCCTGAAGTGAAAAAAGGAAATTGAATTTCTACTCACCAAACATTCCAGAAGGTACATCGGCTTTCAAGATAATAAGAATCTTAATATGATTTTTTTTTTAGCGTATGGCTTTTAGTGCCGGGAGTGTCCGAGGACATGTTCGGCTCGCCAGTTTTGTAGCTGCTTCGAGACGGACACCCAATGGGTGAGCTACAAGTACCGTTAGGGAGGGAAGGAGGGAAGTTGGAATGTAAGGACGAGGAGTTGGAAGGTAGCGGCTGTGTCCTATAGTTAGGGACCAACCCCGGCATTTGCCTGGAAGGAAGATGGGAAACCACAGAAGACCATCTTCATGGTTGCCGGCGGGGGGATTCGAACCTCCTCGCCTCCCGGATGTGAGTGACTGCCATCAGTCATGCCGTAACCACCACGGCTAACTCACCCGGTTTCTTCATATGAAGAAGCAAAGGACATAGGTATAAATGTAATGACATCTAAACAACATGAAATATCATGTATAAAACTAAACGCCTACTTGCTGTGTTCTCACGTGATGATAATAAAATAACTCATCCTGACTTTACTGTATAGCTAAACATGCTTATGAACATTAGGCAGCCGTTACCTCTGATGGTTAAGAACATCCTACACTACATCTATCAAATATTTTTGTAACTGACCTTTCCTTTCTAATAAGAATGTCTCCACATGTCTTCCCAATGTAGCTTTTAACTGGTAATTGCCATACGAATGAAAATTTCTAAGACGTGAAAATAAGTTTTCCGTGAACTTGTATGTGTACTGTACATGAGGAGGTCTCTGGTACGAGATCAGTTTCTCTGGAAGCCTGTGTAGGCAAAAAGGCATCTAGAGAGGGTGAATGCGTGGAAAGCCTCCAGTGCGTAAGGCTGATGGTAAACAATAACAACAACAACAACAACAGCAACTACAACAAGGAAGTAATATATATTGCACCCGTGGCCCTGGTGCAGTCACGTCATTTGAAAGTTTGAATGTAGCGCAAAGCGCAGACTTTCAAACAAGCGCCGCTTGGAAGCGAGCCAGTACACTGCTAACGCGCGGAGTTGCAGCAAATAACAAGCAACCGAACAATCCAGAAAGATTAATGATTCCTACCTAATTGCATAACAGAGAAGAGAACCACACTATAAAATAGCCACAAATTTTATGACTATTTGGCGAAAAGCATCAAGTAAATCGCACAACGCGTTGAGGAGATATTAACTATAGAATGTGATGCGCATTACGTTATTGAGATCACACGTCACGCCGCTGGACAGTATAAAACAGCGACCAGAATCTCTGTAGTCACTTCGGTGCAGCTCAGAGCAGTTCAGCGTAGTTTACGAGTGGAACGATACCCTTAGTGCGCCGAATGTGATACCACCCGTCGAACATCTGACTCGAGAATATTCCAGTACAGTGCGGAGTGCTTCTAGGCCACGCACGCCTCAATAGGGAACTCGGAACATTGTATTTGTGCGGGACTTCGAGTTTGTGCGGAACTTTGAATATTACGCTGAACAAGTGAGTGGCATAATATTTTATAATTTGCTTTGACTATTACACTGTATTTGAAGTGGAGTTATTATTATTATTATTAGTAAAGCGATGACTAAAATTTATGAAACTACGAGTTTACGGCTGTTATCTTACAAAGATTATGACAAAAATGAAATAGCAGTGTTTCAATTCACTGCAATCCGTTAAATTTGTCATAAAATATTTACTGAGGAGAACTGGAATGTTAGAGACCATTATCCTATCACAGGTGAATACCATGGATGAGCTCACAATGGCTATAATTTGAGATGTAAAAAACGTACCGTAACGCTTACTCTGTATTCCAGCATAAACGAAGCAAATGAGATGCAAAAGATTCTTGTAAAACATTTGGGATGTAGTACAAAAAGTAAACATTATTCCAATAAAGAAAAAAATACATTTCATTTGACAAATATGCAGACTAGTTAACATAAATCTTCGATTTATGGATACTCTCAGTTTTATGCTTAGTAGTTTGGAAAACTTTGTTACGAAATTAAAATCATGCCCTGAAAAGGACAAGTTCTTTGGAGAAGAAAATGTTATGCTCATGAATCATAAAGATGTACTTCCTGATGGTTACACAAATTCCCGGAAAACATTAAGCAATGGATGCCTTCATCGTAATTCCTTTAGACTATATACATAAAACACTAGAAGCCCACAAAGTTGATCCAGATAACTAGAACCAAGTTTCGATGCAATACAATAAAACTGAGCTCGAGCTGAATCAGGTTTTTTTCTCCATTTTTTGTAATAGAACCCGGAATACGAGGTCGCTCACTGGTTTGCTGACGCAAACAATAAATACATGGAACTGCACGATTCATGCTAACATTCAGTGCGGGGCTATGTGCCACCTCCTTCTCTACAGAGAATGTATTTGGATTGCTCCAGACTTCATTCATCTAGTTACACTAGATGTTAATGATCCGTCTGAGCTTTATAATGTACACAACGATTTACTATTCCTACCATAGAGTATATATCTTGGAATAACGTCTTTAAAAAATTAATACCTCATCTTGGAAATTGCAGACGTTAAATAGTTTACTATGTACTAAGTCACGTGTTAAAACTCATGTTAATTTACCGTGATTCAAGGTTTTAGCAGTCACCCTGGCTAATGCCATTCCTCAATTTAATTAGTAATATACGAAAACAGGCCATTTGATTTTTTTAAAGATGTCTACAAGTTATTTAACAATTATTCATGTTTTGTATTGGAATTGCTCTTTTAGTATTCATGGACTATCGTAGGATAATTGATAAACCCTTCCACCTGGACTTTAAGGAAACTGATTAGAAATACTTAGGGAAGGCTAATTTTCAACTGTGGCTACGTGAATCTGTTGATTCTCAATGAACTTTCCTACTTTGTTCGGCCAGGATTGAAACTAATCGTCAAGTTTGTCTTCTCGTTCATTAGTGACTATGTTTATTTGATATTCAGGGCTGTAAGAAATGATGAAAGTAAGGAAGGAAGGAGGGAAGGAAGGAAAGAATGAAGGACGTAAGGAAGGAAGGAAGGAAGACATATTTTAGTTTTGCATGACTATTAATTTTGAGATCATAAGCCGCGGGACCTTTTTTTACTTTGAAACCGACTCACAGGGCGTGACATATTACCTTAAAGGTGCTACATGCATTAACCGGGAATCGAACTCAGTCCATATTGATGGAAAGCAAGAAGCTCTTCAGGTAGTCGGAAATAAATATTATCTACAACACAACGTTTTATGTAAACATATTACCACAACGGACTTGTTCAACATTCATGTGGCAGACTCCTGTCTTTAAAGCCCTGGCTTCGATTCCCTCTTCAGATATTCTATTAGGTAATTTCCATAGTTTCACACTTTTACTCCAGCCAAACACTGGGACGAAACCAAATGTTAGGCCTGACAAAATCCTTCGCAATTTAGGTCCTGATTTCAAAAACACTAGTACAGCCACGAGAATAACACATGCCATGAGATAGATTTGAGTCACACTCAAGTACACAGGGCTGATAACCAAGATGCCGTGAGATAAACAACAACAACAGCAATAACAACTTATATTCGCCTCTGAATTTTCTATATGGCATCTGATATGAATGTTCACGTTTATTTTTTATTTATATGAATTGCAACCAGTTTAATTGAACTCCCGCAAGCTCCCAGTACGTTCAATTTCAACCAACTTAAGCTGCCAAATCCGGGTTTGAACCCGCAATCTTGGGCATAGCAGTTCTGCATGCTACCGACTACGCCACCGAAGGCGATGTTTTCATTTAAAAACCATGTTAATCATCGGCTGACTTGACTTCTATCTTGTGGTCACACTTGCTATTATCTGCGATAAAATTGACAGTTCTGAAAGAGTTAACAGAGCTAGGGTGTGATACCGGGATTATATAGGTCCTTCTCTTGTTTGTTTGCTTGTTAATCTGTGAGTATCTCACCCAACACTATTTCCACACTCATATACTTCAAATAAACTAGATTGGTAATCGGCCAAATCTGTCAATCAAATAGCATTAACGTGCCAAACGCGAACAAATACAGCATGGATAGAGTTCATTTTCAGTCGCATTGACATGACTTTCCATTATATATGAGATATATAAATGCCAATTTCCCTGAGCCGATTTCATCCTGAATTCATTAGTGTGAAATTCCGAGTCATCCATTCACACCACGGCAACAATTACTGCCCAATAAATTAAACCCCAACTATGTTTTTCCTATTACCTTCTCCTTTTTCCACTAACATTCCACATCTAAAGTACATTCACACGTATTTCACCTCCCAGAAGTAAGGAGATGCATGTATTTCTTATCCTAGAAGTCTTCAGCCTGTTTCACTCCCGCTTAAATTCAAGAGTTATTTTATATTTACGATGCTGGTTGTTCCTTCATGGGTGCTGCGTAGCCTAGTCGGCAGGGGCGCTGAGTTTCTAACTGAAAGGGAGTAGGTTCGATTCCCACCCAGGTAATGTATTTTAGGAACAAAATTACCTATTTCAGAATTGCAAATGGCCCTGAGGTATATTCAACCTACAACAGAAATGAGAACTGGCTTAATTCCTGGGAGCAAAGGTGGCCGGATATGGACGGGACAGCTCCATCCCATCTAGTGCCGATGTCATGAAGTGATGAAACCTCTACCTTCCACTGCCCCAAGGGCATTTATGGCCTGTACAGGGTTGTCTCTGCTCTTTTGTTATTTCTTCATATACTGGATAAGTGATGGTGCTGTGGTATAGTTGCATGCCTTTCACTTTGACGGCCATGGTTCGTATCCTGGTGATAACGGGAATTTGCACATTAAATAGGTTGTGGCATCAGGAAAAGCATCCAGCCCTAAATTCCCATCCAAATCTAAAATGAGCCTAATTGAGTTTTGCGATGCAAATATAGAAATAATCTATTGAATGGTTAGTTGTTGCTTCATTTGGTGGATTTGGTACATATTAGTCATCAGCCCCTTATACTTGGGTTTATAGCTGTAACTATTTAGGTCACAAATTTAGAAATTGTCCTGTGTCATGAAATAAGGTACCATCTCAGCATTTGACTGGACTAAGAATGGAATAAACCTGAAGAAATCCACAATTTGTATGGCCGCGATCAGTGCCGGGATTCAAACCCCAGACCTAGGGAATAGCAGCTCACCACTGCAGTCATGGAGACATGCTAGTTCCCAAATTAGTGTTCTAAATACTTTCATCTTCCTAGTGATTGTTATACAGTACATCACCAGTAGTGGTTTTGTAAAGGTTCTAACACCTCCGCCTCCACATTCCTCCACATTCTTTCACACAAGATGGCGCCCGCGAATGAATTATAAAGTCACGGTACAAAAATAAGTCGTGTCTGGTGTCAAATTACTCGGTATGAAGTCCCCTTTCCAGTCCACCATTTATTTTTCCAAATGACTTAACTTAACCTAGCCTAACCTAACAAGATGGCGGCCGTAACTTAACTTAACCTAGCCTAACCTAACAAGATGGTGACCGTAGCTTAACTTAACTTACAAGATTCCGGGACCTTGTAGTAAGGTGTAGTATTGTCCAAGCATTTGTATCGATGGAGTGTGAGGAAAAACTTGGGGAAAAGGTACATTCAGTATAGCCGCTGTCAGCCCATGGATTGGAACCTCAGATCTCCAAGCAGTGTATTTATAATTTGGGAAGAATGCAGTCGGGGTCTTAGGTAACATCCCAGCAATCGTCTGAAATAGACGTTGGGAAACCACTTCTAGGATTTAGCCTCATGGCACTGAGTGTAACCCTTTCCAAATTTTAAATATCTTGGAGGAGCCAGGAAGAAGTTTGGCTCATCATGGTAACCAACCCTATGTACTTAGTTTTGTGTTATACTTGTCTGATACTCAGGGCTTGGAACATCGTTGTCATATGTCTTGTGTAATTGGGTTTGTGATGAACGTGTCTGATGACCGGGGTTTAGGATATCATGGTCATCAACCCTGTTCACTTGGGTTTGTGTATACTTTGTTTGCTAACATATGTCACTGTAATGATTATACTAATGAGCGTGTATTTATAATGGAGGTAGGATTCGGATAGGAGGTGACCATGGTATTTGTCTCAGTATTTGTTTCGAATAAAAGTGATAGTGAAAAGTGAGTGTAAAACCACTTGCTGAGGTATGAATCGAACCCACCTTATCTCACGAGGTTGAGTGTACTCCGTTTTAGCCCTCACAACCGTGAATCAAACCCAGACCTTCGGGCCGACACCCATGAATGTCAGTCTCTACATAAACATGGGTTCGACCTTCGCACTTTGTTGAGCTACAGACTGTACATCTGACATAGTCATCATCACTCCGGTATAGCAAAGAACTTGGGACATCTCAAACAACAGCCCCATGTAGTTGGGTGTGTGTAATTCACTCATCCTCAGCGGTTACCACATAAAAGCGGCATGCGATAACAGTATGGTGGTTAGGATATTCGAGATTGCATAGTATACCTCATTATAGTGTATCCTTAGATTTTCTAGGTATCTAGGTTAGCATAGGTTAGGTTAGCTTAGGTTAGGTTAAGCTATGGTCACTATATTGGAACTTGGTTGCTTTATGATCTTGATGGTCACCTTTGGTCTCTTTTTGATCTGGATGGTCGTATTTTGACCTGGATGGTCGCTTTTGGACGCTTTTTGAACTGGATGGTCGCTTTTGGTCACTTTTTGATCAGGATGGTCACTTTTTGATCTGGATGGTCGCTTATGGTCGCTTTTTGATCAGGATGGTCGTTTTTGATCTCGATTGTCGCTTTTTGATAAGGATGGTCACTCTTGGTCGCTTTTCACAAATCTTCTACTCAATTTACCCATTGGAATTTCAAGATGGTGGCCATAGCTTAACTTAACCTAATCTAGCTAATCTAGATAATAAAATAAGGGCTTAGATCAGAGAAGAGGTGTTGTCAAGCCCTTTCGTTTAAGCCCTCACACAACGTTCTATGATTACTAGTTCGAGAGATATCCACTATTTTAGTTAGTTAGTTATTATTGTTTTAAGGGGCAGAATTACGAGGTCATCTGCCCCTAAATCCACTATGCTATAAAACTGCAGAAAGTTTTAAAAATTCAATTCTCTCAAATTTATTCATGGAGCGACTCCATGATCACTCTTTCTTGGATCGCCAAAACCCCCACTCACTGGCAAAACTTCGTTGCCAATAGAGTTTCTAAAATTCAAACCCTTTCTTTGGGATGTCAATGGAGACATGTGCCTAGCGCTGATAACCCCGCTGACATTATCTCACGTTGTTGCTTACCCTCTCAATTAGCAGTATCTCAATTGTACTGGTATGGACCCTCGTGGTTAGTCGAAGACTCTTCTTGCTTGCCTTCTAAACCTCCAGTTTCAATTTCCAACTTGCCTGACGCTTAAGTAGCTAAATCCACTGATACGTGTCTAATTTCCAGCGTTTAATTTCCCTTATTGTCTCGCTATTCTTCCTTTCATCAACTAATTCGGATTTTTGCTTATATTCTTAGATGAAAATATTTCGTTGTTGACCAGCCTGTTCTTCCTAAACCGCATCCAACCAATCATGAATTAACCCTCGCTACTATCAAAGTTTTGCAACTCACACAGCAAGAAACACTCTCTACCGAATTGTCTTTGCTTTCAGCTAAGAAAGTTCTTACAAAATCTAGTAGTCTTCGTGCCCTAGCTCTCTTTCTGGATGAAAATGGTTTACTAAGAGTAGGCGGTAGGCTTTCTCATTCTTCACTTTCTGAAGATTAAAAAAATCCTGTCATTTTGCCCTCTAAACATCACGTCTCTTCCTTAATTATATGTGATTTCCATTATCGAAATCTGCATGTTGGTACTCGCACCTTGCTTTGTTTATTAAGGGAAAAGTACTGGATAATAAATGGAGTTCATGAAGTTTCTTCAGTAAAACACAAATGCACCCCTGCTTTAAGGTGAAACCTAAGGTTAGCACTCAAATTATGGGCGGTCGACCTTCTTTCCGCTCTTTCCCTAGCCGTCCTTTTTCTTTAAGTGGCATGGATTACATGGGTCCATTTCAATGTCAGCGCAATTCCCCTGAAGCTAAACGCAAATTGTTTGGAAAACTCTACGTTTCTCTCTTCGTCTGCATGGTTACTGGTGCGATCCATCTGGAACTAGTAACAAATGCCTCTACTTCGTATTTTCTGTCAGCTGGTTCTCGTTTTACTGCTAAGCGTGGAGTTCCTTCTGAAATGTTCTCCGATAACGCCTCCATCTTTCAAGGTGCATCTTCATTGAGGAAGAAAGCTCTTACATCTTCTCCTGCCATGGAAAAAATTTCTAACTTTCCCTATGCTAAAGGTTTTAAATGGCGATTCATACCCCCTTACGCCCCTCATCACGGCGGCAGGTGGGAATCTTGTGTCAAGCTTACCACACGTCATCTAAATAAAAAAGGCTTTAGGTAATCGTATTCTAACCTATGAAGATTTAAACTCACTGTCTATCCTAATCGAAGGGGTTGATAATTCTCGCTTTTTGACCCCGCTTTCTAATGATCCTGATGACTTACTTCCATTAACCCCTGGCCATTTCCTTATTGGTAGTTCTCTTTCTCCCCCTCCCCCTCTTCCTAACTCTCCTAGAGATTCTCGCCTACCTATTGTTTGGTGTAAAATTGAAGCCCTTCGTAATTCTTTCTGGAAAAGATGGAAGTTGGAGTAATTAACTTCTTTACAGAGGATACAAAAGTGGCTTCTTTCTAATCCTGATATCAAGGTAGGAGACTTAGTCCTGGTAAGAGACGCTTCTCCTCCGCTGGTTTGGGTCTCTGGCAAGGTGGCCGAATGCTACCCCGGATGGGATGGACGGGTTAGAGTTGTAAACGTTTTTACCGTTAACGGTCATATTACAAGACCAATTTCCCTAATTTCCCCCCTACCTATTGAAATTTAAGCTGATCATTCTTCTCTCTGTTGGTGTCGGCCCCATCTTGGTGTATTCTTTGGAATACATGGTTAGTTAGAGTTAGAGTTTTTTCTCTTTCATTAGTTTCTTTTATTTTCCCTTCGCAGATACCAACAGGGAACCCTTTCTTTGTATTCCCTTTTACGTTGAATATGCACTAAAATGTACTTAAGTTTGTTTCAGTTATTTGCCCTCTGGATTTCAACTCCAGCTCACCACGCGGCAACCTGACGAAGTTTTTGGATTCAGCGATTTCAAGAGGACTTACAAACCATTCCAGCAGACGTCGTCTTTATCGTCAGACAACATCTCCTTGAAGGCCCTACTCCATGAAGGAAATTATATTATGTAAAGGGTTTATATTGCTCACACGTTACCTACCCTGTTTTATGTTCCATTGTCACTCCCCACCTCCCCTTCGTCCTCTCGCTCGCCGTGTGTTCAAATTCTCCTTTTACTTCTTGGGTAGTCAGCATGGTGAACAGTTCAGACCTCTCTCTGAGGTTCTCCTCCTCTCCAAATTAGGTGATTCAAACGGACGCCATGTTTGAATTTTTAGTGTAACGGTCGCCGGAGGCTTCAAACTTCAATCCTTTATGGCAAGATAAGTAACTACTTGCAATGATTTTAAACCATTTTAGAAGGTTTTAAACAACATTTTGAATGCTTTTAATAAAAGTGATAGGCAGTGTTGGGATTTCCGCAAAATTGAGTAATAACTGCCCCTCGTGGGAACCGTCATTCTTCGCCAACCAGGCATGTTACTAAAGTTATGAAATTCAGCATTTCTTGAACTAACTAAGGGCATACGTTTCCTGTAACGAGGGATTTCTGTTAAATTTATAGCTGTCTAAAACATAACTTGTCTACCTCCGTGGGATATCTACTTGCTCCATTAAACTGTCACTACAACACTTGAACTTTCCATTCAAAATAAACTCTAAACAGTGAAGAACTATACTGAATACCGTCAAAATTACTGCAACCTTTTAGTTAAAGTATTCATAAACTGCAATATCAAGACTATATACCGCTAAAACCCGTCAAAGTGCAACTTAATGGACCTATACATACTGCAATGGTGCAAATTTACAATCTATCAACAAACTATAGTGCTACCTACAGTGTCCGTTCAACAATCTACCCCGTCGCGATTCGTTCTTATTAATAAAATTGGCCAGGACTCTATCCTATAATTCCTATACGCGCCCTCTCAATTTTGCTCCATTTAAAATTTATTCATTCTGTAAAAATAACCGAGGTTATAATCCATATTTTAATACGTATTTTTTCCTGTTGCAACCAGGAAGTTCTAATTTTCCAATTGTTAAACGTTTACCTAATTTGTGTAATCCAGGTTTCGTTAACACGGCCTGACCCATTTGAATTTAGAATTTCTTGAACTCTGTATAAATAACAGGGGTTATCGAATCCTCTTATTAATCTCTTTTTTCATCTCCTGCTTTGCCCAGGAATTCATAGCCTCTTCGCTTATAAAAAAAGGCATTCTCTAAGTATTTGGTATTCTTACTAACCAATACAACGAAATATTAAACCAAATTGTAATTTCTTTACTTTACTGTTATGGACATTAAGCCTTTCAATTGTATGTAAAATTTGAAAACTCTTGTAAATTTTCTTATTGTTATTACAGGGCTGAGACCTCAAACGTTTACTAAAACAATTTTGTTCACAGCTAAAAATAGATTTGAAATCTAATTGTTACTATTCTTAAACTCCTTCAATTTGTTAAATAAATCCTTTTTGTTTTCTATCTCTCTTGCTAGAAAGACGGTTAGGCAGGACCTTCTCTTCGTTACATTTTCTCCTGAATTATTCCATATTCAAAGAAAAATGCAAATCACTGAATGATAAGTTTATTAAAAACCCATCACTGTTTGCGTTTAAAACAAAACATCTATTAACAACATTTACAAAGTTTTTTGTAGCTATCTCAGCTAATTAAGGCAATTATAGCTCGCTCCGCAAACTTTCTACTTGAAGAGATTTTCTCTCTGGGTTGTAATTTACTGTCTAAGATTGTGATTTTGTTCAAGTTAGGTTTGAGGTTTTCATCCTTTCTGAACTGTTAGTCGGCACCTTGCTGGGTAAACGTTTAGCCTGCTTTAAATGCCACAATTGGTACTCTCTGAAGATTTCTACTAATAATAATAAAACCATTGCTAAAAACACTAGAGTTGTTTTATCTCTACCCACTCCGGGGGAGTTCGGCCTTTATGTTGGAGATCCGGCAGTGTCGTGTAATAAAAATATTCTAGCTAATTTAAATCCTTCTAGCATTTCAGAATGCTTCAGAAATTCTCACCCTTTTGAAGGGAAAGTACATACATTCATTTCACCTTGTTTGCCAGCGCACTACCTATCCCCATAGTACCCAAATACCTGCTCGGGAGGGAAAGAGCACTTAGCAATAGCCTGCAGGTAACCTTAGCTCACGCCGCTCCCTCCGTTAACCTAGCTCTAGCTCCCGCATATGTTATTTACTTCACGGGCTTTGCACAGTGTAACTATTCTTTATATCACTATTTCTTTATTAATTTGACTTGGATTCTTTTCCTTTTCGCCTACGATCGTTTCCCCTCCTAGACCATTCTCCATTTTCTTACAATCATCTTCCCTCAGGTAGTGTTGAAGCTCAGGATTAACCTACCACACACTTTCATTTGCGCCCACGTTATTTCGCACCCACTTTAATTTGCGCCACTTTATGTTTGCGCCCAGTTTATACTGCGCCCAATTTAATTTGCACCCACTTTACTTTGAGCCCACTTTAAACTGCACTCACTTTATTTGCGCCCAATTTATTTCACCCACTTTAATTTGCGTCCACTTTAAATTGCGCCCACTTTGATTTGCGCCCACATAATTTTGTGCCCACTTTAATTTGCGCCCAGGTTAATCTTCGCCAACTTATTTTTCCCCTCTTTTAACTGCGCACATTTCATTTAAGTGATCTTTAATTTGCACCCACTTTATTTTTCGCCCACTTCAATTTGTGCCCACTTTAAGCTGAGCCCACTTTCATTTGTGCCCACTTTAATTTGCGCCCAGTTAATTTTGGGCCAACGGTATTTGCGCCCACTTAGATTTGCGTCCACTTAATTTTGCGCCCACTTAATTTTGCGCCCACTTTAATTTGCGCCCACTTAAAATTTGCGCCCACTTTTATTTGCACAAGTAAGTTAACCCAATACCATACTCGGTTGAGGGCTCATGACCGTCAGCCCATGTTCCACTGGATGTAAACCTAAATTTGAGTAATTATGTGGAAAATTTTGAGATTGACCCTTCTATTTGTTCTTTCTTCTTTCACAAACATGTCACAAACACGTAGTCGCCGAATAACGGGAATTAAACCTAAGAGATTAAAGCCCTGGCCCCTTAAGTTTCAAGTCCACAAAAACACGCACTCTCACCACGTCCAAAGCATCTAAACGAACCACATTACTAATTCGGAAAAGTTTGTATTTCCTGTATAGGAAGTGAGGGTTCAAAGCCCTCACTCGATTTAACTATTAACCCAACGTTACTCACCAACTCTGTATTATAATAGCTTCTGGACAACATGGGTACTCCGATTCTAAATGAGGATAATAGAGGATGAGGATGAGGTTGTTACATCTATAAGATCTTTTGTTAATTTTGTCTACTGCAACGATCCAAATATGTTAGTTGGAATTATGTCCACTGTAAAACGAACCCCTCGATTACATGTTCATTTCAAAAGAGTTACAGTTATGTCAGAGGGGTGTAGTTCGTGGTAGAGCGTGCGCATTGATAGTGAAATGCGCCGGGTTCAATTCCCGTCTCCTCCAACTTTCTTTGCCCACCTGTATGAATCTTAGTAGCTATTTTTACAACTGAATTTATACAGTCGGTTATACAGTATATGTACTCTAACAGCATAACCTAAAACCACGACTGCCTCCTTACCAATCCTATCCTTAATTTTTATTTAAACCTACTATAACACACACCATGAAAACAATCTTTGCCGGCTGATTTGCCAGCTTATTTGTCAGCTTATTTCTCAGCTTATTCAATGTCGGCTTATTTCTCATGTTATTTTGATGTTAGCTTATTTGATGTCGGCATATTTGTCGGTCTTTTGATGCTAGCGTATTTGACGTTGGCTTGTCGGCTGATTTGTTGGCTTATTTGTAGTCGGCTTATTTGTCGACTGATTTGATATTGGCTTAATTGATGTTAAGTTCTTTTGCGTTCTAATGCAGCTTAGCTTAGCATAGATTAGGTTAGGTTAAGCTACGGCCACTATTTTGGAACGTTTTAATTATACTTGCTGTAAAAGTCAACTCTAGAGAGCAATAAATTAGCGCACGTTGATGCAGCCTCTTTGAATAATAAAAGTAATGGAATAGTTTGTTCACATCCGCCTTTTATAGCCTGGGCTTAGAAATCACACTTCAACAGTTTATCACGCCTCGGTTTTCTTTATCCCCATACACTCCTGCAAGTTACATGAAAATGAAAATCCACTGCCTGCTTCCAGTCTCCGACCAGGTCAGGAATGGAATGAATGAAGCCCCCATCTAGCGGCGAGGATACGAAGTGTGCCGGCTGCCGAAGCCTGTCGCACTCCTCTGGGGCAATGATTAAATGCATGACAGATGAAATGAAATGATAGTGAAGAGTGTTGCTGGAATGAAATTGTGACAGGGAAAACCGGAGTACCCGGAGAAAAACCTGTCTGCCTCCGTTTTGTCCAGCACAGATCTCACATGGAGTGACCGGGATTTGAACCACGGACCCAGCGGTGAGAGGCCGGCGTGCTGCCGCCTAAGCCACGGAGGCTCACTGCAAGTTACATCCTGTTCGCTAATGCAATCCTAGAAAGTCAAACGCCTGCAGGATATTAATTTCAGCTGATACAGTAATCCCATGCAACTGCACTATTCACTTCCCGTTACGCCACGCGACAAGGTAAATCTTGTTTAAACGTTAAAGCGAATCCACTGCCTATATAGCCCCTTGGTCAAGTTTATATGATTATTGGTTCGAAAAATCTGAGGGTCGGGACCTAGTAATTTGGTCCTTTAGCAAAATCTAAAACGTTATGTGGTTCGAAGCCATTTTTCAGTGTTGCCTTCTAAGCAAATGTTTGGTCTGGTGTTTTTATTAAACTCATGAATTTTCTTTTCAGGATTAGGGTATAACCCAACTCTTTTGGGTACATTCGTGATGACCGACTGAAAAGCACCAAACTATTGTTCAAAATCTAAAAATAAAAGATCATAAAGAAAAATTTTACTTGCATTATTTTAAATCCTAGATAAAGTTTTGACGATTATTGGTTCGAGAAATCTCAGCTCGATGACCTTGCAGTTTACTAAAATTTGGAAAAATAAATAATACACGGTAATGAGGGCGTAATCACGAGTAAAATGAGCTCTTATACAAGTCTCTACGATTATGGGTTCTGAAAAATTCAGGTCGATGATCTTGTAGTTTGCTAAAATTTGGTAAAGAAAATAATCCACGGTACAGAGTGCGTAATCCCTTGTAAAATGAGCCCTCACACAAGTCTGTCCAATTATTGGTTCTCAGAATTTCTGGTTCGATGACCTATTAGTTTTGTCTTTCACAAAATCTTAAAATTAACAAATAAGAAATTTATAAATGAAAATTAAAACCTTAAATAATAATCAAACAAGTATAAAAAAATCAAAATGTGTTGTTAGGCCCTTTGGCAAAATTTGAAAAACCAAATGGTGCACAGGAAAGGGGACTTCATCCCGAGTAATTTGACACCTGATACGACTTCCTCCAATAATCCGTTCATTGCCGCTAACTTGTGTGAAGGAATGTGGAGGAGTGTGGAGGTGCTAGAACCGTTACAAAAGCACTACTATCACTTGCTAGAAATCCCCTGAATCTTCCAGACTCTATGTATGCGTGTCCGTGGCATTAAATTACGTCTGCGGCAAACATAAAAACGTGAATAAATCTCCTATTATAGCTGAGTGTGGTACTGGAACCAAATCACTTCCGAATTCTCTTCATGACCCTGATTCCACAGCATTCCAGTAGGATTTTAAGTCCTCTGGTGCTCGTGGGCTGATTGACAACTCAAGGTTACACTTATCACACCGTCAGTATGACACACTTCTCCGGAATTGCAATGAAGTTGCATATAGCTTAACATCTGCTTTTATGTAACCGGCACCTTAATCTAGCAGTACGTATAGTAGTGTTCCGCACACACGGCCGGGGTTCAATTCCCAATTCAGCCGAAGAGGAATTAAAATTCTTCCAAATCGTTTTCATAAGGCTGAGTAAACAGAATTCCACATGGATTTTAAACTCTTTGGTTAATCGTCAGATTCAACTGCTTAATACTGTATCTCTTATGAACTGTGACGTAGTGCACTGAATTTCATCGAAAAGTTCCGGGCAAGGCGTATAAAAATCGGCATTCAAAATTTCCAAGGAAAATGCATGAAATGTGCAAAATTGATCACAATGGTCACTAGTTATTGGTGTGCAGGCATGTGCGCACGACTGATAAATGCATGGTATGGGCTGGTTATATGTGTGGCGCAGATGACAAGTAATGCAGTAGAGTGCTTTGCATAACTCAACACATCTAAGTGGGACACCGGAAAGCGAGAAATGCAAAGCAGCATTCCCGGTATGTGACCTTCCTACATGCCAATTTCCAGGTGAGCTTTTAATCGGGGGCCATAGAAACACTGGAAATAGATTTTGGCTCGAAGCAGAAGGGGCAAAAGGCCTCGATGTTCCATTCCTAAAATATCAACAACGAGAACAATAATCATCATCATCATATCACAATTTCCGTAACTTATTTCCAAACATACTTTATATCGTGACCTGGTCTCGCAAGAGAAAAGAAACATGGGTTGATCCCTGTGATAAGGTTTCATCTAGAGGTGCACCACGTTCTTTCAATTTGGGTCTGTCTTGTAATCCTTGCCTAAGGAATTGAAGACAAAGGTTGGATAAATCCCTCCTTCGGGCTTTTAACTCTAATAATTAGTGCAGTAGGTTTTCTACCATTCATTAAGCAAGAGTTTCAAATTTAGGTCAAGCAGTAAATTGTTTCTTTGATGTTTCAATTTAAGGACGTTATCATCAAATAAATATTAAATTTTTCACTTTACATTGAAACTTCAGGCTACTTTTATACCAGTTTCTGCCACGAGTTTAATCTAAAACAAGTTAGTGAATGCCGAATCAATTTCCGAATGTACTGATTCATGCTGGAACTCAATAGAGTATATATATCTAAGATCGGCGTAGCAATTCACTGGATGAAGTTGCACTTCTGGTATAATGCATCTGTATAAGGCAACTATAATATCCAATGTCCTAATGATGCGCATGTAAGTATATACAAATTAATGTAAAAAACAAGACTATTCTCTCTGGAGTCCATAAAAGAAATGTATAATGAAGCTTGATCTACGTGCGTTGAGGGTGGGCAAAACCAATGTATGAAATGAGAGCACTTATGATACTTCGCTTTGTTAAATTATGATCTTGAGTCAGTCAAGGGGCTCAATTAAATTGAATGGATGGTAATACTATGATAAAATATAGAATAATGACAGACAAACTTGCCAAACACAAATTTTGTGAGCCCCTAAAGGTGTGGTTGTAGTAACGTATAACAGCACCTCTAGGTTGGATAACCGTCTTCATTCGGCATGGAAGGGAGTCCACTAGTTTCTGCAGGTATGTCACATCTAGTTGAATCCACTCACTGATGATTAGATCGCGTAGAGCGACTTAGTGTTGGGATGATGATTTATGCTTTTCTGCCGCTGTTCCAAGTAGTCCTACACATTTCTATAGGGTTAAGTTTGGGTGATATAGTAGCCCAGACAAGGGGTAATCGTCAAACAAATCACGTATGCGAGCAACGCTCGCTTCTTGGAAAGTATACTCAACATGAAGATGATGAATAAAAGGTATTACTTGGTCACCGGGTGTGTTCAAATAAACTTCCTCATTCTTGCTTTCGGTGATCTGAATCAGTGGGTGACTCATCACAAAGCCACTAATGGCCTGAAATACACCGCACAAACACACCGGGTGTTCAACGCCTCATCTGGCCGTCGGAGCATTCGATGTCTTGTAGCCTATACTGTACGTAATTTGAAACTAGTAAATATAGTGACCCATAGGACCACACAACAGCTAATTTCCAATTTCCGTTATGTTTGGTCCTTTGAAGATGTACTCTACATCTTAAGAAATGACAGACTTACAGAAGGAGAGGTACGAAGCATACACAGGGGGCCGTTCTGGGATGAATTACTATGAACGAAAATGTATCAACCAGATTATATTGGTAGGAGAGATCACGCTTACAAAAGAAGACCCAATTAAAAAAAAAAGTATTATCAGAGGTGTTAAGACATGGAATAGGTTGCCTGAAGAAGTCTTAGAACCTTTCCCTAACTGTTTAAAGGGGTTCTAGAAGAAAATGAGTATTGTATTCAGGGAACACAGAGAGCAATTAAAAGTCTGTAAATATCCTGTTAGCATCAGGTTTTGCGTAAATGTAATAGGTTCTATTAATAATAAATCAAAACACTGTCACCGATATCGCATGGCTCCAAGAGATCTGGCAACGCCACATAGCAGAGAGAAGAAAAAGACAACGTAAGGGGAGGAAATAAGCGTCGGGAATATATGAGGAAGGCACTTTTGTAAGCAAAAAAATGGGAATTAAATTTTTGGAGTGTCCTGTATGTTGGAATTCATTTATGAAATATAACGGAAATGGGCGGCAAGGGAGCCAATGTTATCGTGGACTTGAACACGTCATGAGAGAAGTCGACCCTTTGACTCAAGAAATAGTTCCAGAATAACAAGAGATATAGAGGGCGCTGATTAACCCTGGGCGAAGTCTACTTGGGAAGGACTGAAAGTGAGTTCACTAGAATGCCGTAACCCACGGAAGTATCATTTCAACCCAGTGCGGAGTGACGCATAAATTGATAGCGCAGCACTTCGTGAGTAAACTGCGTAAGATAGTCTAGTCGGAGCAACTTGAAACCCGTGTGGGGTATTCAAACGAAGTTTTTGCGAAGTGCGGAACATAGCCGAAGAAACACTGTGTCATATTTTACGTGAACAGTCATATGTTAATGGACCTTAGAATCAAGTGTGGCAGGACGATATTACAACGTCGTCTGTATTGTAATACGGTGTGAAATTCTAATAATTAACATGAAGTATAAGCAAAGACAGGTGGGAATTGAAAGCGCGATGTAATTTACGCTCAGAACAAATGAATGCAGCACCAGGCTATTGTTTGAACAGTAGACAAGTGGCGATCGCAGGGTCAGCGAACTCTCAGTAAAACTGGATGTGGGTCATGACCATATATTGTACGGCATTTCAGGCCTAGGACGAAGGCAGTCTTTTACGAGACTAATATACGTAAATACAGTATATACGACTACTTGCGTTCCATTGAATTATCATCTCGGCCACGAATTTATATTACTTGCCCTTTTTAAAATGAACATTGCAGCGAATCTTGGAACGGACAATATGGCTATCAGTGCGCATCAGTGTGAGTTTCGGGATATGAACTATCTTATCGGAGGAATGTCCGGCTAAACGAGGAACGTGACGATGGGGACTGACGATGGACGATGGAGATCCAGGGGTCGTGAGCTGGATTCAGGATGGAAGAATAGGAGGTTCCTTTGGAGAATATGGGACCAATATCCGAAGGAATGCATCAATGGGATCACGGAAAATACGACAAGAAAGGTACTGAACACCACATGTTAATTAGTATGTAAATCTGGGTAGGTGGGGGGTATTACTGAAATTTGGCAGTTGGACGTAAAATCGGAACAAATTGCGACACTATCATTTAGTTATTAGGGACGTAAAATTGTTTTTTTTTTTTTGTGCGACAGTGATTTTATTATTAGGGTTTGATTAAAATATGTGGATGTCTAAAAATATAAGGAGTATGCATAAAAATGGATCAGTAATGCAATGTGAGTCTTGTGGAAGATTACAGATTCACGAGAGTTGGCGTGTTACATTATAACTTTCTATTGAAATGATTTAACTAAGATGCTAGTTCACTATTCGAGCACACAGAACTTATGGGGACACACACTTACACTTAAGGGGTCATATTTTTCACATCATTGTGAAATTATTAAACAATCTCACACCACACAAAGGTTTTTGACTGATGATTAAGTGAGTATATTCAATTTATATTTAGTTGAGTTGAACACAGAAATGTGAAATACGAGATTCAAAGGTTGTGTAGAAATGAAACAGTGGTTGTGAAAACAGAATTTTTATTTAAGAATGGAGTTAAATATTCTCATTAAGACAAAGTCGATAAAGAGAAGTAATTGTAATGACTGTGACGTAGTTGCTGAATGAGAATAATAATTTGAAGTCACTGTAAGTTTAATGAATGGAATTAGGCTAACGGCAAGCTACGTAAAGGTTTCCGAGGTCTCATGAAATGTGTAAAGATCACGCGGTGATCGACCGAAAACCTGAAATTGAAATTGGTGGACTAAAATTCAATGAAGTGAGAAACACGTGTGGTAGCCTTTTGTAATATTTCATAAATATTTTAATAGAAACAAAATGAAATAAAAGTTCCAACCAGTGTTCGAAGTAATGAGGCATAATTGAATAGAGGGAAGTTGATGTGATAAGGAAGTCATTTGATCCGGGTTTTAATTTTGTAAATAATTGTATGACGTGAGAGACATCCATATTTCCTTAAAGTTGGAATTAGTTACAAGGAGATCAAAAGAAATGCTATAATTTTTTTGGACTTTGAATATTTTATAAAAATAATTGTGCACCTGCTCACATATGGACTATATAATGGAGAGGTGACTTGATGATTGATGTAAACTGATGTAATAGTAATGTAATTTAACTCAGATCTCCATAAGTATTCTTATACCGAATGATAGGATGCCCGGATATTTTTGTCCCTGATAACCTATTTTTGCCTTTGCCTTAATTTCTTTTTATTTTGCACATCGAGACTAAACTCGAAGGATCTCCGAGCGAAGGTAGATTTCAGTGATTTATTTTAATGTATTTTTTGTGTGGTTTTAAATAAATTGGTGGATATGTTTTATCTTAGCTCAGCTGAATTCTATATCATCATTTGTTTCGTCGATATACTTGAATGTTCATCGAATTAATTTCGAGACTAGTCCAGTTGAACCCAATCCTAACTAAGATCCTGGGATTATTTGGATCTCATCCCCCGACTTTTTAGTTGTTTTTTCTTTATCCGAAATTGATTCGAACATTCATGGTTTTTCATTAATTCAAGTTGTACCGAATTCTGAACGAGGATTGGCGTGTTGTGCTGGGCCACCCAATCTGAAGCCAGATTATCAGGCAAAACAAACAACATAAAATTTCACTGCCATGGTGATAAGTCAGCGGCGATGGGTCACATGCCCGCCAGGTAGCAGTGCCACACCATCTACAGCGCTCCAAAATGGCTCTTTCAAGGGGTGACTACCTATTTGCCTGGAGAGTACCAGAAAATTTAATTATGACGGCATTTATGTATGAATGCTATAATGATTGGTTTTGTTGTTTCATTTCAGGGGCTTTGCCACATCGTGATCATGCAGCCCCGTGTACTTGTGTGTGTGTAATTCTGTCTGATAACCTGTTATATTGTGATTGCTGTATTTGTAGTTCAGGTGAGGATTGGGAAGAAGGCGGCCAATGGCCTTACGTTAAGAACCATCCCGGCATTTGCCTGGAGTTGACGTGGGTAAACCACGGAAAACCACTTCTTGAATGGCTGAGGTTGGAATCGGACCCACCTTTCCTCAGGTTTGCCTCATAAGGAAAAGTTCACCCCGTTTTAATGCTATAAGAAATTGCATTTGATTAAACCACCAAATATTCTCTATATCAGAACTGCCTGTAATGAAAATATATGTCGACAATATTCCATTGTTATTGAACCGTTTGGTCGTTAAAAAAACTCAATGCATTTGTTGTATGCCAGGTCTATTTATTTTACAGCAGGCATAAAAATTGTTTACTCTTTCAAGGAAGGTGAGTAATTTTTGGGCGGACCACACTTCCACACTTAAGTTTGTCTTACATGACTTTGTAAAAACGTACATTATTAGTAATACTCCGCCTCGCATAATTTCCTGTTTCCATTACATTACTCTAATATTCCCGTAATTATAAATGCTTACTTTATCACAACCATGATATAACATATCGACAATCTTTTTTACAAATATCGAGAAACTCGATTCAACATTTTCTATTCAAACCCTGAAGCTGGTGTGTGAACTATCAACTCATTATGAAATTCAGTTTGTGTTAATGGCCAGCTGTTTCTCCCATATCCTATCCATTGTATAATTACTGTAACTCCCTCAACATATATTCACTGTATTCCTAAATACTAGCCTGTTCCAATTCTACCTAATTCCAATAGAGTTCCACGGCATAACAATGAGTGTAAGGTCGTACACCACGACCACGTGGACAGCTGTATCAAGTCCGAATATCGTAGATTCGAATCCTTGCGCTGACAGAGAGTGTCCTGGGTGTGCATATCCCCGGGTTTTTCCAGACTCCCTCCAGGTAATTAACGGGATAGTACCGTATTTCAAGTTCCGGGGCGCCTACTCGATTCCTGTCTCCCATAATACAGACTACTACATTCATCACATAAAAACAGGCTATCAGACAAATTCAACACACACCCAACTACACGGTGCTAATGACCAAGATGCCCCATGCCCCATTAAATGAACTAACAAAACCAACTAAATCCAAAAGCATGTTATTCAATTACTTCGAGAGCGTTTAGTTCATATTTGCGTTAATTATATTAAAATTCTAATGAATTAATTAATTAATGCAGTTATTAATTATCAGGCTATTATAGTAATTTATCATGGGTTTTATCAAGTCAGCATATAGTAATCACTGCTTGTCCTACACATAATTTACCGTAATCTTATTGATTTGGGATACAGCAAAGTGTATTCATAGATCATAACCGCAATCTTTCAACGAAGAAATACGCAGTAACTACTCGGGGTCCAAACGACCTCCACTAGTAGTATTCCATGAATAAACATCTGCGTCAGGATAAGTCACCATATCGGTTTTAAGGGCACTGGTGCTTGCTACACAAAGTAATAAAATGGATCCCTTTACCGGCATACAATTCACCTACACAATCTAACTGATACACCTACCGTTAAATAATGTCAATCCTCCATATACAACACCATCCTGTATGCTCCTATTTAACAACGTTGTCCTATCTAATTGTCTACAAATACGATAACACTATCACTAAATCTCAATACGTCAAAATATTAGAGCTACACGAGGAGAATACGCAATGGTGCATTAATGTTAAAAACCTGCGGTGGGTGGGGAATTCCTAACTCCATTCCCTTCAATGGAACTGAAAGTTCAACTTATTGCATAGCGATAGGGCAAGCGAATACTCGTATGTTCTAAAGCCGCACATAAACCTCTAAACAATCCGTGGTGATTTCAATGTCTGGCTGTCCCGTTTTCAGTGAGAATGCTCGTTCATCACAGTTTATGTCCTTGTATTGACGGCCATCAACTCGGCTCACGTGGGAGATCACTGGTCACTCTCATCCCAATGATTTGCCATGTGTAAATGAACTATCTGCCATCCCCATGATGCAGGTGTGGCAGGTTTGCCTCTTACCTAGGAGGTTTAGGTTAAATTCCCGGTTCCGTCACGGATTTAAGTACGACAAAGGGGACTGTAACAGGGTGTTCTCAGCTTCGTGAGGTTAATTATTACTGAGAGGCTGTCTGATCCCAGAAGGGGCTATTATCATCGAAAAAGGTGATATTACGGACCAAAGGGACACGTCTCACTGACCACGCGACACCCCGCAATCTGAAGATAATTGGCAACTAATCGCTCACTTGGTAGGCCAAGGTCCTCAATTGAATATAAAACCTCAGTTATGTTATTATGCGCTATCTATTTTGACGCTGTACACTAGTAGTGTGAAGGTGAACTAGCGCAGATAACTCCTAGCCCAACTCACATAGGCCTACTTAATAGAGCACATACAGTACATGACACTGCCCCCATTTATTCACGATTCCATGGCGTGAGCGATGAGGTGAGATGTGTTTCTATTTGGCGAATGGTTTTAATGCTCTATACTCTTCTTAATCCCAACATCATTACACGAGTTAACGATGAATTAAATAAATGTAGATCAATCAAATTTGATAACTATTTGGATGGAAGCAACGGTAGCTTAATAAAAGCGTCCTGGTTTTTGCATGCAGTTGAATATGGGAAACAGGGAACACAGTATTAAGGACAGCCAACGGTGGGACTCAAACCCACTCGTCTGCCGAGTCCAAATATTGCCCGGCACCGTAGGAGGAACAGGTGACGCGTGTCGTACATAGCATTCCACTGCACTTTCTCACTATCTCATTCACCAATAATTAGCAATGCCATTATGCTACTCACACACGCTTATTTCGTTGCGGTACCGTAGGACCTAGTAAAACCTGACGTACTTCATAATTTGCATCAGTTTTTGCAGCGCTGTGAACATGCTTCTGTATACCTGGTAGATTAATCGCCAATACAGAGATCAAGACGCTGTATGTGGGATATTAATGAAAACAACTGCAATATAAGTCACGTACATCTATAAGTAAGCCTGGACTCGTATCGCTGACACCAATCTACGTTGGATCACTTCACTATTACACGCTTGCTAAGATGTTTGCGCTAAATGATTTTCCCAGTTACGATAACACTGGGAATTGAGTTTTTTCTTAGCTGACATCTCCTTAAAGACTTAGTGCTGGAAACTCCCCATCCAAATCATCAGACTGATTAATGAAATGTTTCAGTCTAAGTGGCGTAAAATAACTGTCTGCTAGCAGGTAGGCCTATCACGAGAAGTTTTGATATACGTCTTGAGACATGCCTCTAAAGATCTGGATTAGATTCGCAGTCCTGTCATCAGGGCTGGAAGCCTCTTGAGGACAACTGAGAAGAGAAGTCAGTTCTAATTTCACTATCAGCCTCTTAGAAGTGGATTTCTGAGATTTTACTCTTCTAGTTCAGGCAAATTCTGGTATGGCTTCCAACTTAAGGCCATGAAAACCTTTATTTCCATCCTAGGCTAATTTACAAATGCAAACAATGGTATAGAACCTCAGTAAGTAAGGTGATATGGCAGATTATGCACATGACTTAGTTTCCAGGGCTGTTTACCACAAATACAACCTTTATAACAACTATGACATATGCAAATTTTTAGAAAAGAACCTTAAATGTATTCCTCCAGGGAAACAAGACTAGTGTACATGACTGTTCTGTGCATTCTTCAGCGAATATATTAATAGCATAAATCCACTAGACCTATGTTCTCAGAGTGTCCTCGAAACATCGCTTTGAAAAGGAAAGGGACACAATCATGACCCTCCAATTTTGATGAAACTTTGAATGACCTTGGTCATGTTCAACTGATGGCCTGATGTGAAATTCTTTTTTGCTGGCATTCAGTTTAATACCTAATATAACGTTTGAAATGTTCACTCATGAATCACTCGCCTGCGGATGGCACATGCGATAGGATATATGAAAATTGGCTCATTAGTTCTTCTGCCTTTCATGCACAGTTTTTCATAAAATCTATTTTTAAATAAAAATTCAAGTACAAGACTTCATTGCCTTTAAAGTTTCATCTATAACTCACGAAGCGTTTGCCCATCTTGCTAACAAAAATATTTAGCGGTATATGCTTGTTGTACTGTTATGACTTAAAATATTTATACTCCTGTTATACTAGTTTTTTAAATAATTCTAGTTCTGTGAAAACGAAATTGGTCACTCACTGAACTTCGTTTCTCATTCCTCTGTTACTGAGCCCTGTATCTGTCCACTTCAACTGTCTAAATCCCAGTGGGAATATTGTTTATAATACGCCCACCCCATACTATGTTACTTTCTGAAATACAGTATGATTATCATTCATGATCACATGTATTACCAGTTCAAGTAAAACATATTATGTTCGGAAATCTTTCCAATGATATTATCTACACATCAGCAATTCCATAATAAACTTCCGATTTTCATGTCGGTTATTTCTTTGGGACTTGTTAAGGATTATATCCTATTTTCCGCTCATTCCTAGCAAATTAGCTGTTTTGAAAAAAAAATCATCATAGAAGAATGCTCTGAGACTAAGCCGGCAGAAGGAAACCTTAAAACGGATACTTCCTCACGTACATAACTCGAACAAGTTAAAGACGGAGGCAGTAAAGGTCGACCATAACTACATTTAGTGAAAACCAATTATGAATGAATGAAATATTAAAGGAAATATTATGTCGAAATTAACGACATCTCTGTTCATCGGAATATTTTATTTACCAGTGTGGTCATTTAAGGTGAACTACTCTCATTGATTGTTTGTTGTTTTTGTTTCATTTAAGAGTCTCGGATGCCGTGGCCACTTAGCCCCAAGTACTCGGGTGTGTTTAAAATTAAGTTGATAACCTGTGTCATTGTGGTGTCCATATGTACTTGTAACTCATGTGAGGATTGGGACGGAGGCGGCCGTGGCCTTAAGTTAGGGACCAACCCGACATTTGTCTCAAGAAGGAGTGGGAAGCCGCGGAAAACCACTTCCAGGAAAGCTGAGTTGGAAGTCCAACCCACCTCTTCTCAGTTCTTACCTCACGAGGTTGAGTTCTCTCCGATCCAACCTTCATACTAGAGTTAAATTCCTTGGCAGAGCCGGGAAACAAACCCAGACCTTCGGGGCGACAGCCGCTACATCACAAGGTGGTCTTAGCCATTAATGGTTCTACGTACCCAACATCCTGTATTAGGCTATACAGAGTTACCATGTTTACGTCTCGCACCACGGCTGCGAGGGCAACCAGCACATCCGGACATCGCAGGTTCAAATCTTTGCGCCGAGAACAGCTATCTTGAGTGTGTTTTTTTCGTTTTTTTCCACACTCCCTCCAGGCAAATGCCGGGAATGTACCTTACTTTAAGTCCCGAGGCACCTACCCCATCCCTGTCCCTAATACTGTTACACACACTACTACAGTCATCACAGACATGCATGTTCTCAGACAAGTTCAACACACACCCAACTACTGGGGGTTTATGCCCAAAATGTCCCAAGCCCCAAATTAACAGCAACAACATATTTTACGTCTTGTAAGACAAGTTAAATGTACTGAACTTGGCGGCCGAATTTGGATAATCCTGTGAGAAGAAATTACCAGGACTGTATACGTTAATTTTGTGAAGAACAGAAACCAATCTGTGAAAATTATATATTTACAAACAAAATGAGGGGCATCACCATCACATAGGATAGCACGCACACATACGGCAAGAATGATACAGGCCATATGGTAGTGGAATTACAATGAAATGCAATACTATGGCGAACTACAAGCATAGAGTACAGTCATAAGGCATTATACAAGTTTCTAGCGTTGCAGGTGAGATCGTCGAAGCATTCATGCAGAAATCTGCTGGTTCTGGATATTATCTCTGGATTCCGAGGAACGCCTTCAGCTGATCAGTCTACCGCAATTTCTGCTCAGTGGAATATGTCCCGAGGAAGCGTAATGGGAAGCTCAGCACATGCTCCTGTCAACCTGGGGCTGAGCAAAGTTCCTGGCACCTGCTATAACAATATACTGTACCTACGTTCAAGTCAAAGGACGGGAAAGTAGTCCATTCGTTGTAGTGTAAGTGCCACTCCGCAAATTTTCTTTGAATATAGAACACAAGGAACATAAAAGTCATCCACAATGAAGCTTATAATGTGGGGTTCGAGAACAATAGTCACTCCAGCCACACCACATATGGATAAAATCTGAGACAAAAGCCCTTGTACCGTACTAAAATTTCATCAGATTTTATCCCAGTTTCTTTGGGACGGATGACTGTGGCTGCCCTGAAATATTGTAATTGGCCGAGTCTTCTTGATCTAACGGCCACTGTTTCCATCTCCCGTGATTAACACGTCTCTGACTGCATCTTCCTTAACATACTAATAATAATTGGTCATATATCATATGATTTGAAGAGTGCATGCAGCACATGGGTAATAATGTCAAACATTCTGGGAACTCAAATTAAAGACCTAATGCAAAAAATGCTCATGTGTAGATCACATTTTTAGTAGAAAGAAGGACAGTTACAAGTACGTCAACAGTATTAACAAGTAGTTCCAAGAGGAACTAAGTAGCCTATTTTCATATATCTACTATGTTAATTGCCTCTATCAACATGCACAATTTCGGTTTGGTTGATGTACTGGCAATAAATTCGTAGATATTGAGAACCGACTAAATATTTCGGATGGTTGCCATTTTGGATTTTTATATATATAGTCTGTAGAGTTATGTACTATTAGATGACGATTATTGCGTAGGTTTATTATTCAAACTTCAATCGCATGTTTAGGACACAATAAATGAAAACAAGATTTAAAAATTTCGCACAGCCGCCATCTTCAGGTTACGTAAACAATTGAACTAAATTAGATATCAGTGCATTACAATGTGTATAACCATTTACTGTACCATGCTTCACTTGGCTCGGATGGTTAAGTCGCGGGAAAAGTCTATTTACATGTTTCAAATTTGCTTGGCCGCCATGTTCGTTTTGTACTTAACAGTTTTTTGTAAGTTACATGGGTAAACTTCTAGTAGTTCTTTTTAATACCGTACAAAATTTCAGGGTGATATCAGTAATATTTTCAAGGAAATGGAATGTCGGTGAAATATTTCGCACAGCAACCATGTTAAATTTGTGGGACGTAATAGAATTTGAAGGGCAAGTTCTGGGTCGGACAAAATAGTACTATGTCCTTACCGAGTTTTATTGAGATCGCTTATGCCGTTTAGATTGTATTAGGGTGGAGGCACATACACACACACACACACACACACGGACAAAAGGTGATCTCATAAGCCTCTTTCTTCATAAATGAAAATATGCTAAAAATGGAGGCTATGAACATGCAAGGTGTAGTGGAGAAGCCTGGAGGATGTTCAACACATGCACTGCTCACATGAAGAAAAACACAATGTATCACAAATTTGGGACGGTATATTCGACGCACGTTTTGTTTGTCTACAAATTTTTGTTGATTATTTGTCTACCTGCATTGGATCATTCAAGGCAAACACAGAACACTCGAATGAAGACAGTGAAACTTGTCAAGATATCAACAACCATAGGGGGAAATAGTGCTCAGGCTGTTGTAGCATCACCATGTTACTTGTTGTATCGAAGGCAACGTATAGCAGGAATCATGAACAAGTACTATTTGATCTGCCCTTCCCGCAGCAGGGCTTGTGTTGCAATGTGGCCTGGTGTGCGTCAACTGGTGAACTGTCAGCTGTGGTGTGGACGGCTAGACACCAACAATCGTCGTCCTGGATTTGGTGCTGCAGAACCGACGCACAGAAACATGGATATATTTCGGTTAGTCTATTCGTACTAAGAGTACCACCATTGATTTCTGTATGATGATTGCGCATCCCTCCACGAGTGGGAACTAAACGTGCTTTCACTTGTTACCATTGTAACTAGCTGTCGAATATTTTTCGAGGAAAACTGTCAACGGTAATTCCACACATATACCCCCGAATCATATCCATGTTAATACGAGAGCTGATGATTGATTTCTTCACCTGCAGGCCATCCAAATCATCGTCGCACAGCTCGTGAGTGACCAGCATGGTGGATTTACGGTGAAGGGGAGTGCCACCGTTTTATGCGCCGCAGTTGAGGCTACATCGTCGCCGAGAGCGTTTGCGGCTTGCAGAAATACAAGTCATTTGGCAGCTGCGACAATGGACTCCCGTACTATTCACAGATGAAGCGAATTTCAAGCTGTCATGGACAGAAGGTCGTGTCAGAGTGTGACACAGACAAGGAGATAGAAATCTGCATCCGAATATACAGGAGGCTGTTGCTTTCGGTGGATAATCTGTAATGCCTTGAGGGATGGGGGTGCTTCCTTGCATATGAAATCCAAAATCATCGTCATCTGGGGTCCCTTGACTGCCAATCATTTCATACAAGAGGTGTTTAGAACCACATCCTACTCATTGCACGGATATCGGACCAGATTTTAAGTTATTGCATGATAGAAACCCTAACACACTTCATTACGGCCACCAAGCGCTTTCCCCAAGATGTTAAATCCAGGTCCTGGTTTGGCCCCTACGCAGTCTCGACCTGAATTGCATCGAATGTGTGTGCGATCTGACTGACAGGCGTTGTTAGAAGAAACTTAACCATCTCCACAAATTTTATGCACTGGAAACTTCATTGTTGGACGAATGGTATTCCACACACATGGATAAAATGAAGAAGCTTGCAGAAGCATGCTACGACATTATGCAACTGTGATTTAACCCACAAATGTCAAGTTCAGTAACTTTTTCTTGGCTCCACATGGATCTCAGAACGTTTCCATGTGCTCCTGATGAACAAATAAGACAACAAACATTGTATTTTTAATGTATTGTTAGGAAATATTTGGTGTGCAGGTAATTTAATAATCACATGTCTTGTAGGTATATGTATGTTTACACAATAAACGCTCAGCACTTTTGATGCAGTTTTCTTCTCTTTTCTTGTTGGTAGTGTAATAGGGTAATAAGTGAGATTTAATTCATATAAGCAAGATATTGAAGCCATTCGCTGGATCCAAAATTTCTCCTCAGTTTTTCAAATACTCGAATAACTTAAGGGAATATTTGTATTGACAAATGAAGAATGAACGTCCTGCCTTCTAATCCGGTGAAACAACATCACTTCAAGCCCACTCATGAGAGGAGTGACAATATACAGGCACATATAATCCATTCGGCGAATGTATCATATTTGTCTTTACTCTTTTACATCCTGACAGTGTATTAATATGTACAGTATATTGGGATGATTGTTCCCGGTATTTGAGCTCAAAGGTACGTTGTGCGTATAGAAATCTAATAAAAATTTACTTCTTTATTTGTATACGGACTAGCGGGAATATGAACATCCTGCTATACTCGATCTATACAGGTATACGCCCATATTACTTCACCGTGTATCTCATGTCACACACCAAAGCGATGGGCGAGACGGAGAGGCATTACAAATTTAGCCAAGCATAATTTGCTTCTGGATGACAAAATAAAACCAGACTAGTAAATAAATGAAAAGAATGTATGATGTCACTTCTACAGTAATTAATACTTTTTATGTGTACACCTAGGTAATATGTAAAAAATTAGTGTTTTATTCAAACCATATGCCACATCAGTCCGAAATACAGGCATCAAATCAAGTTTTGCATGCAAGAACTTCAGTTGGTTGATGGTTGATGTGTAGATACCTCAAGTATGTACCTAGCCTATACCGTAGTGATGCTTATCAGATACTAAGTTCTATATTTTGTCCACAGGGCGCATTCGCCTTGACTATAAGTAAAACAGCATAGTTTGTGTTGTGTTATTGGTAACCTACAGCAGAGACGCCCAAACTACTGCCAGCGGGTCATTTACAGCCCACCATGACATTCCATTCTGCAGGGGGTTTGAACCCACCCAAGCCGCCTTCTGTGTTCTTGGGGTTCATATTGAGACTCCAGATCTATTGTTCTTGGATTCGATTCCCATTTCAGTCGTCCTAGAAGTGGTTTTCCATGGTTACCTACTTCTACTCCGGGAAAATGCGGGGATGGATCATAAATTAGGTCTTGCAACCTTCTTCCATATCCTGTACAAATTCACACACTTCTACTGCCATCACATTCACACAGGTTGTCAGACAAATTCCACACACGCACACACACAAGTACACGGAGCTACATGATCACTATGTCGCAAAGCCCGTAAATTAATCAAAAGCAACAACAACAATCCACCTGATCAGCTATTGTGAGATTTCCGTTATGGAAAGTCACGCCGGTGTAGTTCAGATTCCATCTAATTCTGTACATCTGGACCCATGGCGAATGATCACAAGGGCACACCTAGGTAACATAAGCTTGCTTTTGCTTGCATTCAAATAGCAAGTATCTACTCAATTCATTGAAGAGCAATTTAAGTTTTCGCAATAGTAGTCGCCATGATTTGGGAGAGTATGTCAACGTTAACCTCTTCAAGAATATAGTCTATATAAAAAGTGCTTATGTTCAGTGAAGATAACTTTTGTAGTTAGAGAGTCAAATAAGCCTTGAGTGTTCGGTACCATCAGTTTAACATATGCAATAGGTCATAATAGACTAATAATAATTATAACTGATATCAGCAGGTATGCTCACTAACACGCAGCGCTAGGCCACGTAGCCAAGCTATCTGAGGACTCGGTAGACTTGGGTTCAAACTCCACTGCCGGCCGTCCTTAACGTGGTTTGCCATAGTTTCCCATTTTCAACCCCAGGAAAATGCAGGGATGGTACCTTGTAATAGGCCATCGCCACTTCCTTCCATCTCCTTGCCCAATTTCATTCATCTTCATTCATTTCGTCTCTCATTAACTCCTCTCATGAGGTTGGCGTCAGGAAGTCATCCGGTCGTAAAAACACCCACCACATAGACTTTCATTGCATTTCATCCCCGACCCCGTTAAAACGGGAATAATAACTGTTAGACAAGCACAATAATAATAATAATAATAATAATAATAATAATAATATGATTATAGATATCATGCAAATTGCACCCCCTTGTAGTTTCTTCTATTTGGATGGTAATCTTGCCAGTCACCACGGAGGCCTGGGTTCGCTGTGGCAAAAAAGATAATTCTGTTCTGAGGGCTGGAACTGGGTACACACAGCCAGGCTTGTAAGTCAAAACTGAGAAGAGGTGGGTTCAATTCCTACCTCAGCCATCCAGGAAGTGGTTTTCTGTGGTTTCCCACTTCTACTCAGACAATTGCCGGGATGGTACTGAACCCATAATTTAAAGGACTAAGGACATGTTATGTAACGGGAGTTGAACCGCTAGATCTAGAGAACACAAGCGCCGATGTTATGAAACTAGTTAGGCAACCTGCAGCATTGTATGAAGTATCATTACTGTAGCTAACTCTAGAGTTGAATGCTTTTCGTATACCTTTAGCACGGCGAAAATAAGAAATGCGAAATGATATTTTATTAACACGGTGATAAATGAGAATCATTCTAGTCAGGAAATTGGCGAGTTAGCGAGATTGTCAGTGTTGGCTCATGGGGAAAACCAGTTAGGTTGAGCCTCGAGCCAAGGTGACATTGGCACGCGAGAGAAAATAAATACATGCCGCGAATAGGAAGGATTTTCATCACGTGACCGGATCGGAACCTATCGGAATATTATATATTGGCGGACTCTAATATTTTAATAATTATTAAAAATCATAGCTAGAAGAAATTAAATGGCAGAAATATGAAGGAAATAAGAAATGAAAGCCAATGATATAAAATTTATTAAAGGGTGAATGCAGATAAGAAAGATATTTACAGGTGAAGATTATTACAAGATCAAATGCCATGAACACCATTTTTTTAGCTACCAGAGAGGGGAGACAGCGTCAGGGATATCATTCCATATCTGACTTCGAAAATTGACAGACGTGCTAGTCGAATAAGTGAAAATATCGACCGAGGAATCTAAAGAAGACTTGGCGGAGAGAACGGCATCGCCACTGGCCAAGCTGAGTACGAGCATCGCCGAGAGATGTTACAGCCGAAAGTTAAAGCTTTAGTTCAACGCAAACAAGCTTTATAAATAGAATAAATACAACGAGAATTCATCGCAGTATCCACAAAAAATAAACCTACACTTTCGAGCTACTAATGACAAGCGAGAGCAACATTTTTCCAAAAATACAAGAGTTATTGGAAAACTAAGCAGATTATACAAATCTTTACTCAACGACGTATTTCCGATTGCTATTTCGAAATACAAACATGATTATTAAACTGGAGTCAACGAGGAAGTTATACATGACTTACAACTCGGATATCATCAAGTCGTACTAAGCTACGGAGGGGAAATAACCATTTTCGACATGTGGCTTCCATCAGTGACTTAGCCGCATATCATCGCCTAGTCAATGTGGGTGTAAGCCTACCATCTTGCTTCATCAAAAGCTACAACTGCACCTACAGAAACGAGGTATTTCTATGACAACTTAAGAAATACTAGATAACTGCAACATTAACAAATATTCGACGTAGAACTTCTAGTCTGGTGTTCGTTTGAAGATGTTCGTCAGAAACGCTCTTAGTTTCCGAAACGTACGAGTGTGTTCGAGTCCAGGATTGGCGAGGGAGAGGCCTGCTGGCTGGCGCGCGCCCAACTCCAGTCCCGTTAACCAGCTGTGCTGCACGCCTCAATCTCTGCGGACAATGGCACATATTTTTCAGGTTCATCTTTTTATTAGAAGAAATATTCGAGCATAAGGTAATGAAAACTCATCGAATATTATAGTAGTTAGTTGTACAGTAATGTAGATACTCTTGACATGACCACATTTTGTGTGGCAAATTTGATATTTCTATTGTTTAATTGTATTAATAACGATCATAGCATCGTATATTTTGTTTTAACGTTCATGTAATTGCATTCGAGACGTCGTCACTTTGATTTTGACGTGTTGTAAATTCTTAGTCGCCGATTTTTGATATTGCGAGATTTTATTTGAATTTATTGATATTATGCTAGATTAATAATGGGATATTTTAAAATGCGTTAGCTTGTATTCATTGGTGAAGAAGTATGTTGTATGTATACTTCAGAGAATGATAATTCTTGACTGATAAATTATTTCAAAGTTTTGAATAGACCAATAAGTTATTGTTCAGTTGTGATGAGAACGACGATAAACGTATTCCCTCAAAACAGCGTATAATTGAAGCTTGATGCTTTACTTAAATATCTGATGTAGTAACACATATTATAAAATGCTTTATTGCGGTACGACAGATATGAAATGTATAGAACAATAACAAATGAAACTAAACATGTTATAAGAAACTTAGGAAAGATATAAGTTGAATAAATAACCACGAAATACAAGAAGGGGAGGACATGCAATGTATTTATGTTTTACTAAGACGAGAATATACCGACAGTTATCTTAATATTTGAAGTTCAATGAACTATGGTTCCATAAAATAGTTAAGAAGTAGATAATATCGCAATTGAATCGCTCGAGAGGAGTGTATGACATAAAATGTATAAGTATAATAACGGTTTAACAATTCATAAATATCTAAGTACGAGAAAGAAAGGATGTATAATAGATGGATGAATTGTAATTTGAACTATATGAGTAGGATTACTGATTTTCATGGACACCTAGAGTGTGCATAGAAATGGGATTATTTATTATTATTGCGTGTGAAGAGAAGGGATGTATAATTGACAGAGGAATTGTAATTTGAACTATATGAATATCATTACTGATTTTCATGGACACCTAGAGTGTGCATAGAAATGGGATTATTTATTATAATTGTGTGTAAAGAGAAAGGATTTATTAGTGTATGTGTTAACGCTGACTTGTGATTAAGGTAAAGATAATGTTCCTATGGATTTAAAGAAATCAGAGCTATATAAATAATGAAGTTCCGACCGTGTTGTCGATGTATTGTATGTGTGAATTTGCGATGAAGGTATTTTTGAAACAGAATGAAGTAATGAAATACACAACGTATTTGGAATGAACCATAAATGATAGTCTGATATATATCCGTCTTGTTTATTAATTTTATCAAGGATATGTCTATGCCGAGCAGTTCTAAGCTTCATCGCTCGCAACATTATGCTCATTTATTATGACAATTTAAACCCAAATATATGACACTGAAGTAGGCGATTTCATTGAATGTAGACGAAAGGAGTAAACAGGGAGAATGATCAGTGTATCATAATATTATCGCTTAGCTAATGATAATATTGTAAATATGTAAATACATTATCTTTGAGAGTATTTAACGATTATTATACGTAAAATTTAGGATTGTGTAAATGGAATTAAGTATGTATCACGCAGGGGAAGAATTGTAAAACGTTTAGCGTGTGGAAAGTTTAACATTTAAAAAGTACAGTATGATTAACAAGTGTGTGTACAGTTTATAAATATTTCTAGACGAGGTGTCTAGGGCGTAACTTTATTTTTATTAGTTAACAAGGACCTGTAAATTTGTGAAGTGGAGTTCATTATTATAATTTGCATATAGAAATGCTAAACTTTATTATAAAGTTTCTTGAAAGTTTTATGTAACGTGTGAAAGTAGGAGTTGTTTGGACATTTAATGTCAATGATATTTTTGAATAAATATTAGCTGGCACGTGTTCGTTTGCCTGTCCGATTTTTATAGAACATCACGATCTCCTTATTTAACGATCTGATTACGATGGTACTACTGGATAGGTACTGGCGCTCGTTGCATTTTAAAAACCGTTCGCCCATGAGATTCCAAGAATCTCGTCCTACCATACTTTATTGTAGGATGTTATTTACGTAACTAAGTAGGAGTACTATCGTAGATTTTAATATATACCTGCATCGAGAGATTACTAGCCTTTCACCTAGCGAGGTACAGTTGGTTTACTAGTTGGGTATCAACGTCCTTAGCGATCCCTTCCATTCTTACGATAATAGGTGAGGGCTACGTCAATTTCGGGTGTAGTACCTAACTTAAAATCACGAACGCTTCCTACCCAAATCCTAAGTCAATTCCAAATACACACAGTAGTACAGACATCACATTGACACAGGCTAGCATACAAATTCTACACATAGGCCTACCCAAGTGCACGGGGCTACATGACCACTATGTCGCAACACCCCATAAGAAATTAACAACAACTTTCTTCATTTTGGCATTTAATACCAAAAGGTTGATCATCCCTGCTCTAGAGACAAACAAGTGTCCGATCAAGGTGAACATGACATGAGTCCCATATCGACTACGAAACACATTTGAATTACAACGCTCCGTCAAGCGGATGTGTTAGTGATGCCTGGAGGGTGTAGAAATAAATGAGAGAGACACAAACAGTTGTTGATGCATAATCCTCGTGACTCCCAAGCAAAATAACATGTAGGGAATTCCGGTATTTGTTTAATTCTGGAGTTCATAATCTCACCACTCAGGCTTATCATGTTCAGTATCCTCTTTTCATTGGTACACAATGTTTCCGAGGCTATTGTAATTCTATATATATATATATATATAGAAGACTATAAAGTAAGTTCACATGTGCAAGATAAGCAAAAGAGCAACATAGTGGTTACGCGAATTTCAAATACTTAAATTAGCTTCTCTGGCGAATTAATCATCTTTGCCTAGTGAAACTTGACATAGTAAATGCTTATTTAAAGCCAAATATACTACTTTCTAATACAATGTAGCTGTTTTGAAAAATTCTCTTTGTGAATCTTCTAAGATATGATTTTATTTCGTTTATCGTAAACAAGCGATTGAAGTGAAACTAAGGATAATGAACTACTGTACTGCAACAATATTTGGGTATGGTACATAAATGTACGTTTTATATGTTATAAATAACAGATGGCACTCGTGTTAATTTCTGAGATTTGCATATCACTAAATCCTCAAAATATGATTCGATATCTGTGAAACTTAGTATAATGTGTCACTACTATTTTCTAAACTCATAGGTATGAAAAGTGAATCTAAATCCAACCTTTCAATTTTTTTAAATTGCACACACATCAATTCCTAACCAATTACTTCACCTAACTCATCATTTAAAGATCCAGTCAGTCTAAAATTGAATTGATCTGGTAGGCTATCTGTGAAATCTAGTACCGTGATACAATGCTATAATCTAAAGTAACAGTTGAAAATTACTAGAGGTTTGGCTTTGTAAATAACAGGTAGTGCGAATGTCGATTCATCAATGAAAATCCCTCTAATTTGTCATTGAATGGATCGATCAATTCGTTGAAATAAAATGTACAACAAAAACAACTAAAAATTCTGGTAATTATTTTTTGTGTTTAATACGTTGTGTTTTGGGTAGTACCGCATCATATCGCTTCAAACACATGTTTCGCAGAGCTAGAGATATGTTGACGAGTGGTATTTTGAACAACAGTTGAAGATTTGTCTTAAAAGAGAGCTAGCCCAAGTATTCTAATGACATAATTTGCCATCTTAGAATTGTATCTCTACAGTACTTAGTATAAAACAAAGTCCCCGAATCTTGGATGTCACGTGTAATCTCGAGAACCTCTGGATGGATTTTGATGCGGCTTTCACTATTCTGTAAAGGATATCTCGAGGATGATTTCTGTAGAAAATAATTTATTTATGATCAAAGGAAGCCGAGCAGTAACGATTTCAGTGAAAAAGTCAAAAAAACCTGGCGTCCGAGCGTTTTGTAAGCTTGCGCTGGGCAAACCGTTAAACATATCTAAATACTATGAGTGTATGAATTATTGTTCAGTATGAACATTTCTACAAAAACGTCCGGAAGAGCATATCTATACCTTCAATACATCGCCCACTATAAGTGTTTTTACGTTTTCATTTCTTCCAACCATGGCCATTCAACTACAGAGGTGACAGATTACGAGCTAGCTTTTGGCGAGTCTATCACCCCCGTTACAGCATAACTAGCGGGCGAACTTATTACCCCAGATACAGCCAGCAACAAACCATCGAGTCGTGTTGAGTTAAGACTTCAGAGAAGGGTGCTTGTGTTTCGAGTTTCCCTGGAAGTGCAACTCGGCTTTTCTTAATTTCGCCTGTGAACTTTTCGTTCCGCAAAATACACAGTCAATTTAAGATTGGACGGAAGGGAGATTTGTGTTTCATGCACCTCGCCATTCTTAAATTACGTCTGACTAGAATTCGTTATAATAGTCCAGTCAGTGATTTTAAGCCATCGTGCTGAGATGTGAAACGGATATAGGTCATAGTTCATTGACATCGAAAAAAAAGCGCTTATCACGTAACAATGAAACAGAGAAACAAATAATTTCTCGATTGTCACAAGAGAAAGAAAGACTTCGTCGTCGGCTCCTTCAAACCGTTGCTCAAGAGGAATACCGTCTGAACCTGATTAGCAACAAGCTTAAGACACAATCATATCTAGCATCACTAAGAAGGAAGGTAAGATATTTTTCTCGATGCCCCTGGAGGCACAGTAAAAACGTTCTTGATTAATTTGTTGCTCGCCAAAGTGAGACCTGATGGTAATATTGCTCTTGCCGTCGCATCATCTGGAATTGCAGCCACTCTTTTGGTAGGGGGAAGTACAGCATATGCAACATTTAAACTTCCTTTGAAAGTCAGCAGTAATGATGGAAGCGTATGCAATATTTCAAAACAAAGTAACACTGCCAGTTTAATCAAAAATTGTTCTTTAGTAGTATGGGATGACGCTACAATGTTGCACAAAACTTCCGTTGAAGCTGTAGACAGGACCTTGCGTGATCTAAGGAATCGGAACACACCTATTTGTGGCTGCACAGTTTTGTTCGCCGGAGATTTTCGTCAAATCTTACTAGTTGTTGCCAAAGAACGCGAGCCGACGAAGTGAACGCTTCATTTATAAGACCTTACATCTGGCCGGATATAACAAAATTGGCATTCAAAACTAACATGAGCGTACTCTTATCTTCAGAAGATAATAGTCTGTTTGCTAATTTGTTACTAAGAGTCGGAAATGGAGATTTACCGGTCATTGACGGGAAAATTACCCCTAGTCACGATTTCTGTGTTTTAGTAAGCAGCATTCAAGAATTGATTGATAGCGTTTATCCTCAAATCCTTGACCTATCTAACAAACCTCATTCATGGTTTAAAGTAAGAGCAATCTTATCGCCGACAAACGAACAAGTTGTGAAAATTAATGACTTGGTGCTCTCCAAATTCACTGCCCAGGCACAAGTATATTACTCAGAAGACGCAGTAGTCGATTGTGAAGAAGCTGTTCATTACCCTCCAGAATTCCTTAATGTTTACTTCCTTCTGGCTTGCCACCACACAAGCTTATTTTAAAAGTGGGAGTGCCTATTATATTGCTACGTAATTTACACCCACCAAAGTTATGCAATGGGACGCGATTGGTAGTGAAAACTTTGAAAAACTGTTTCATTGAAGCAACTATCGTAACTAGCTGTGGTACAGGAGAAACGGTCTTAGTACCCAGAATCCCTATGCTACCTTGAGATTTGCCTTATCGCTTCAAACGAGTACAATTCCCAGTATGAGTCTGCTCTAACACGACTATAAACAAAGCACAGGGTCAGACACATAGCGTGACTGGAGTTCATCTCAGTGGAGAATGTTTTTCTCGTCGACAGCTCTATGTGGCTCTATCGCGTGTTACATCAAACCGAAATCTTTTCGTGTTCACTGCTGGAGAGAAAACGACTAATGACGTATACAAGGAAATCTAATAAGACCTTGGTTAAAAAGTAGCCTATCACCTTGCATTCATAACTGTTCCCGGGCGAAGCCGGGTCAGGTTGCTAGTTATTACTATAATTTCTTTCTTGCGTATTTCATAAAATGATTACAAGGTTTGGATACAGAGTTACAAGTTGAAAAGTGATTGTTTTTATTCTATCATATTGTAGGTGATAATCCAAAAGCTATTTAATCGATCATATGAATATTCTGAATAACTGACAGGGCAGTATTGTGATGCGAACGACTGGTAGATTGTACGTAAATTAGACTATGTTAGTTCTCACGGAACTACTTGTCAGGTAATGAAAATAATAACAGAGCGGATTTCATATTCGGAGTGAAAATTATCAACAAAAATTAATAAAAATTATGAAAATAGTCGTTGCAGCTACAGTATACGCAGCATGTCATGTTAGTTTGTGTGCACATATGATCGCAAAATTCTATACTCAAACACCGTCGATGCTCGATAAAAATATAAATCTGCAGTGTACAAAATCCATCTGTATTTCGCTTGCCATTATCATCCCATGCGTGTATTTACAGTTATTTCAACATGATAACGTGTTACTTTCAGGTCCAGAATCAATAGTAGAGAGAACACATTTCAAAGTAGTTCAAATAAAGTGTAAACGTACATGCTGATGTAGAAGTATACGAAATTCCTTCTTCTACCACGCCGTTCGTGAGCTCACATAAGGCAGCCAACATAAAAACATACATTGTGCAGGGCAGTTATAATATCTCTAGAAACGAATAATGCTCTTTCCTTTCATGGTTACACATCCTAATATTTAAACACTATTGAAATGTTAGGTAACATTCCTTCATATACACCGAAGTAACTCCTATTTTCTCCAATGCAGCCCGACTGATGCCTCTGGAGCACGGACGTTGGGGTAGTGATGTCAACGAATCAATGTATAGGCAGTGTGTCGAGATTAACTTGTTTTCAAAAATCGTATTTCACCATTTAAAGAGTTTATGTGGAATTTCCTAATTTTAGATTGTTATTAAGGAACGTCAAATGGCGTCCATTCTAAGAATTGTACACATGATCTCTGAGGCCACAAATATCCCAAAGTGCAGCTGGCATTGAAGCTGATGTTCCAAGCGTTTGCTCTCCCCCGAGGGGAAGTTTCCAACCACTGCACACCCTCGCTTTCAAACACGAGCTGGGGATGGGAAACCTCCCACGTTACAAACCTGCATTGAGAATTTCTCTGACAGCTACGCGATTGTGCTGATACAACGAAAATATTACCTCGATTTCAAAACTGCTTACCCATGCAAGAAAAAAATCGAAACGATTTCCCCTTTTCAAAAAGAATGCTTAGATTTAAGGTATTCGTGCCACTATGGTGGTCCAGGGGTATTTATGGAGATTTGTAACCCCAAGTCCCTGGTCATGATTCCAGACAATGATAGAAATACAAATTAATAAAAACTCAACTTCGCGAGGAAGTCTGAAAAGAGTTTGGTTCTATATCTCCCTCAGCCCCTCCTCTTTTACTCCAATCAAATCTTCGGATGGTACCCAAAATAAAACCACGGGCACCTACTACCAGATCTTAGACTAGATTGCAAGTACTGGCACTATTTCAGACACCTCAGTTAGCACAGGATATCAGGCAGATTCACCATGTCCAAGTAGACGGTGTTAATGGCCACGGTATCACAAGCCCTAAATTCTTCGAGCATGCTCTGGGGAAAAGCACGTCACAAAGTGGTAATCATCTGAATGATGAATCTTGGTGATTGTATGCATATGTAGATTTGTTAGTTTGCGTCCTTGTAAATAAAACAAGATGTTCAGTAAATAACATATAGCCTACTTTCTCTTAAATGCATGGGTATAGTAATAACGCTTTTTCCTTCTCAAGGAGTAGGCTATAATTGAATGTTGGTTGTAGTAGCTTGTAAAATACAACGTGCTATACCAATATTAAACGTTGATTGATTGAATCCTAACCTGAATTATCTATACACACACTAATACAGCCATCACAATAACACAGGTTATAAGAAAAAATGCAACACTCACCCATGTACACGGGGCTAAATTCCCATGATGTCCATGCATCTCATATGAAACAACAACAACAACAGCTCGTATAAAAGTACACACTGTAGTAAGCCTACAGACATCACAGTGACACAGGTTATCAGACAACTTCTATACACACCCAAGAGAACGGGGCTACAAGACCATGATGCCGCAAAACCCCTAAAGGATCAACAACAAAAACAACAACAATAGTCTGTACCGCGGATCAAGGTCAACGAATATTAATAGCGTTATTCGAGTGTTGAAATATGTGGTGTTATAAGTATATATATATAGCCTATAATATTTTCGATTGAAAATACACACTACAGTTCATTATAACGTGTGAGTAGTTATATATCAATAAACACCAAAAAGAACAAAGTAAGGAAATTTAAACCTGCAGTGATTTGATCCACGAACCCCCATACTAAGAGCCCAAGTCGGTACCATTACGCCACGGATGCCCTACGATAATACTTGATAAACAACTGGTTTAGTATAACTGTATCATATTTTGTGTTGAAATCAACGATTTCATTAGCGTTTTCTGGCGTTTCTATAAATCATTTGATACTAAATATGTATTATTTTGTTCAGTACATTCCTAAAAGGATATCAACTTAGCAAGTTCCGGAAATATATGTATTTACGAGCAAAAATAGCGGCCATGTTGACAACGGGACGGCACGCGCCCACGACGATATGGCACGGTAAGCCTGACCTGTTAGTCACTTCTACGGTTTCATATTTTATCATAAGATGTTAATATCTTACCGGACACCTCTTTGAGGACAGATTAAACCTCCTGAATTGTTGAGGTCAGGCCTTGTTTAATCGTAAGTTACGGTTTGGCTATAATACTTGCATGATTCATACATCCACCAACTTGAAACTATTTGGCTGATGACCTTGTAGTTAAAAAAGACGCTCCCCACATTAAGGTATATTGTTGCAAAATTTGGTAGAGATTGGACGATTAGGTTAGTCGTAATTTGATTTAATCTCAGAATATTTGGGTGGGCGCCATTCCTTTTTTGTTATAATGGCGGCGATATACAACATGACACTGAGTTGCCCATTCCTAGTGCTCCCTCTGTACCAAAGGTGGTTCGATTTTGGTTCAGATGTGTTTTAATTGATAGGGGGAATCGATTTTCACACTTACATGGCCGCCATCTGCAAACTATTGGGCTGATGACCTTGTAGTTTGGTCAAAATATGCCTCCCACAAATGATATGCTGTTGCAAAATTTAGCAGAGATCAGATGATTAGGTTGGTCTGAATTTGCTTTAAGCTTTTAACATTGAGGTGGCCGCCATTACGTTTCCGTGAAGATGGCGGCAATATAAATCATGATAATGAGGTCCAACTTGCTAGTGCTACCTCTGTACCAAATGTCGCTCAATTCGGTTTTACCGTGTTTGAATTGATGGGGAAAACGATTTGCACACATACATGGCCGCCATCTGAAAACTATTGGGCTCATGACCATGCAGTTTGGTCAAAATATGCTTCCCATATAAAGGTATGTTGTTAAAGAATTTGGTAGAGATCATATGATTAGTTGGGTCGTAATTTGCTCTAAGCTTTTAACATTTGGGTAGCCACCATTACGTGTCCGTCAAGATGGCGGCGATAAAAACATGACACTGAGGTGCCCTTTGCTAGTGCTACCTCTGTACCAAATTTCGTTCAATTCGGTTTCACGGTGTTTGAATTGATAGGGGGAATCGATTTGCACACATAAATGGCCACCATCTGCAAACTATAGGACTGATGACCTTCTAGCTTGGTCAAAGGACGCTTCTCACTAAAAGATATGTTGTTGCGAAATTTGGTAGAGCTCAAATGATTAGGTTGGTGGTGATTTGATTTAAGCGTTTAATATTTTGGTGGCCGCCATTACGTTTCCGTCAAGATGGCGGCAATATAAACATGACACTGAGGTGCCCTTGGCTAGTGCTACCTCTGTACCAAATTTCGTTTAATTTGGTTTCACCTTGTTCGAATTGATAGGAGGGACAGACATGCAGAGTACACACACACACACACACAGCCAGACACACAAGTTTTGGCCCTGTAGTGATCTCATAAGTCTACTTTCATTTTTTGCAAAAATCGAAAAATAACTGTCATGCACATTCCGAATGCTGTGTCGTCCATCCAAGTTCAAATACCATTCTGACAGACTCACATCCGCATGAAACCGACGTTACATTTACATACGAGTACATGAAAAATCCACAGCCTGCTTCCAGTCTCCGAACGGGTCAGGAATGGAATGAATGAAGCCCCGATCTAGCGGCGAGGATATGAACTGTGCCGGCTGCCGAGGCCTGACGCACTTCTCTGGGGCAATGATTAAATGAATGACAGATGAAATGAAATGATAGTGGAGAGTGTTGCTGGAATGAAATTTGATTCTAATTGCGATGCCTTGCCTTATCCTGCAGGTGTAAAGTGATCCCGCGGGAGCGTGTGGTGCTTCGGTCTAGCTGCTTTCCTCCGCATGTGGGATTTTCGAAGCCTAATATCACATCCAGTGGTTCGGGCAAAAGGAAGTCGTCACCAGCAATCTAGTTTGGTATTAAATATATTATATTTCTTCTGAAACGACACGAGTTGGATTCGCGACTCTGCGAAGGATGACGTAAACCCTGTGTTGAAGATTGAAATTGGAAATTGGGTGCATGTAACTTCGTAAGGACAACTAAGGGGACGGACATATTTAAATCCTACTTTCGGTCATTCCATAAGAAATGTATCATACGAACTAACAATGCCTCATATTAATGTAGTTGATTTTCAGTTTTGAACTGTCTTAAGGTGGTACCGAGACATTCAAACACGAGTGGACATGAAGCTCCCACCGTTCGGTAATTGACGTAACCAATGTTTTATATTGGATTGACAGTCTTTTCTTTAATGACAGCATACTCGTAGTTGGCCACAGTGAGGAAAATTATATAGTTTCTTTGTAGCGGAACACATAATAATTAACTCATGCTAGGCATTATTAGCTGAATATTAACTGCATAGGTTTGTGTCTATTCCAAGAGCAACCACAATGAGTAATTTTTAGCTGATGGATGCTGATACAGTGTAGCCTCTTCTCCAAACGTGTGGAATTCACAGTGAAAATGGTGATTAGACTGAAAGTAGAAGATTGAAAATATTTGCTTTTTAAAGCTGTTTATTTGTTAGCAAGCCTTTGAAGGGTTCACTGTTGATAAAGTGAATAAGTAGAAATTTACTCTGGCATTGATAAAATGGCTCTCTAGTCAGTTGCAAGGGATTTGAAATAAGTTGTTGAATCATTCGATGTTATTTCATCTGAGGGGCTTGGACATCGTGGTCAATTAGCCCCGTGTACTTCAGTGTGTATATGAATAGTTTGTCTTATAACCTGCCTTATTATGCTGTCTTTAGTAGTGGGTATTTGTAATTTAATTGAGGATTAGGATAGACATGGCGTGTCCTTAAGTAGGGAACCATCTCGTCATTTGATTGGAGTAGAAGTGGTAAACCATGAAAAACCACATCCAGGATGGTTAGGGTGGCAATCAAACCCACCTCTGTTCATTTTTGCCTCACGAGGCTGAGCTTTCCCCGTTCCAGCACTCAGACCAGAATTATATTTCTTGGTGGAGCTGGGAATCGAACCCGGACGGAGAGTTTAATGTGACTACTCCCGTAGAAATTGCAATTTTCTCTAACGAATGGTGCAATTCACTTTAGGAAAAATCAAATTCACGGCGTCTGTAATAATTTATAAAAACTTACCGGGAGAATTGGGTACCAGCATATTAACATTATAGATGCATTTATTATTGATTACACACACTTTGCAGCGATCGGTTCAATAATGCACGAGAGGTAAAAGTATGCTTTTAGAAACACGCAAGTACACTACTTATAGTTCATGAATAGAACATGTCAAATAATTATATCATCATATAATTTTATCGAACTGGTTTAGTTAGTCATCTCTCATTCACGTTGTAACAGGTGCTTATTTTAGATTTATAAACGACCGCCTTCTTTCATCGAGCAGTGCACTAGAATGTTTCACTCACAACCGCCTCCTGTGGTCTCGGGGAACGCATTGAGACTCCCATCTCGGGCCCAGTTCCCGGCCCGGCTAAAAGAATTAAGTCTGGTCTAAAGGTTGGAACAAGGTACTTTACTTGATCTGACTTGGATCAATCGGCTACGAGAGTAAATCAGCTGTTCATCGTGGAATGTCATGGAGCTTGACGTCACTCAGGCGCTGGTTAGCGAAACAATCGAGAGGGAGAAGCGTGACGTTCCATCACAGCAGGGGTAGGCGGTTACACTTCCACGGCGGAAGTAGGAACTAAAGGAGTCACGTGGTGAGAAATTTCTCGAAAGAATGAGGAACTCTTATCATGACGCATGGAAATATTTAGGAGACATCTGAAATTCACTTTAACATCGTGTGAGAAATGTCACGTTATATTTCTTTCGCGACCCGGAGATACCATCAATCATATATATACTGTATATATATAAGAGGGGGGCACTCAACCGTTACCTCGTCCTTCCAACAGTGTGGGAAGCATAAGGAAACAGTCGAGCAGAGAGAAACTATTGGTCCTGATTTCGAAAAGAAGACGAGGAGTACTGTTATCGAGCTCTTGGAAGAATTTACACCGTGAACACAGGCAACTCTACGTTGAGAACATATGAGAACAGCCCGGTACGCGTAGTGCGACTACGCGTCAATGTCTTTCAACTTGTGTGGACAATGAAACAGTATGATTCTTTCACGCCGATCTATATTTATTTCGTTTTACTACAAAGTACAACGTTGACTATTGTCAGGCTGATACAGAGAGGAGGCTGGCGACAAGTTAACTGGTGTACGGCGATAGCTCTACTGAGATAAGAAACCATATACATTCCAGTGCATGCTCAAATTTTATTTTGTTGTATTTTTTTATTTTATTGTGTTGTTCTAAGTTGTATACACGTGCATAATACCATAACTCATACGTAATTCACACATCCTTAAAACATATCAAACCAACATTATAACGACATTCAGATTGTGAATCGTAATATGAACACCAAAACGCACTACAACTTTGTAGTTAGATAATATATTAGTCTATACATTTAAACCTCAACACAGCGATAACCGCTTGAAGGGCGAAGCGCGTAGTCCTATAAATTGCCCATTATAGTATTGATCATAAACTAATACTTGTAATTTTTCCCGGAGTGTTATTTAGATATTATGTACATTGTACCCCGCCTAGTCATTGGGCAAGTTCGTGATGACCGACTGAAGAGTTACAAATAACAGTTTGTAAAGGCAACACTGAAAGAATGGCTTCATAACTTTACATGATACAATTCACCCGCAGAAGTGAAATCGTGAAAGTTTATTTGCTACAACAAACATTCTTAATACAGGTAAGAATTGGCACTTACGATTTTGTTATAACATTTTACATTATAAAGCAGCAGCTTTCGTGAAGAAAGAACAGTGGTAGGCAATCTATATATATAAAGCACAAAGTTTGTCTGTCTGTCTGTCTGTCTGTTTGTCTGTTATGTATACAATTCTACACCGTTTCACCGATCTGAACCAAAATTTGTATACTTACCCTTTGGAACCCTGCGGGTAACCCTGTCAACTTTAAATTTCGGACAGACCACCCCATTCCCTGCATTTAGGCCCTTTTGCACAAATCAACACCGTTTCACCGATCTGCACCAAAATTTGTATACCTACCCTTTGGAACACTGCGAGTAACACTGTCTACTTAAAATTTCGGGCAGACCACCCCATTCCGTGCATTTAGGCCCTTTGGTCCAAATCTACACCGTTTCACCGATTTGAACCAAAATTTGTATACTTACCCTTTGGAACCCTGCGAGTAACACTGTCTGCTTGAAATTGCGGACAGACCATTCAATTCCCTGCATTTAGGCCCTTTGTCCCAAATCTAAACCGTTTCACCGATCTCAACAAAAATTTGTATATTTACCCTTTGGAACACTGCGACTAACACTGTCTGCTGTAAATTGCGGAGAGGCTACTCCATCCCCTGCATTTAGGCCCTTTGGCACAAATCTACACCGTTTCATCGATCTGAACCAAAATTTGTATACTTACCCTTTGGAACCCTGCGAGTAACACTGTCCACTTAAAATTTCGGACATGCCACCCCATTTCCTGCATTCAGGCCCTTTGGTCCAAATCTACACCGTTTCACCGATGAGAACCAAAATTCGTATTCTTACCCTTTGGTACCCTGCGAGAAACACTGTCTGCTTGGAATTGCGGACAGACCACTCCATTCCCTGCATTTAGGCCCTTTGGAACAAATCTACACCGTTTCACCGATCTGAACCAAAATTTGTTTACTTACCCTTTGGAACCCTGCGAGTAACACTGTCCACTTAAAATTTCGGACAGGCCACCCCATTTCCTGCATTCAGGCCCTTTGGTCCAAATCTACACCGTTTCACCGATGAGAACCAAAATTCGTATTCTTACCCTTTGGTACCCTGCGAGAAACACTGTCTGCTTGGAATTGCGGACAGACCACTCCATTCCCTGCATTTAGGCCCTTTGGAACAAATCTACACCGTTTCACCGATCTGAACCAAAATTTGTTTACTTACCCTTTGGAACCCTGCGAGTAACACTGTCCACTTAAAATTTCGGACAGACCACTCCATTCCCTGCATTTAGGTCCTTTGGCACAAATCTACACCGGTTCACCGATCAGAACCAACATTCGGATACTTATCCTTTGGTACCCTGCGAGTAATACTGTCTGCTTGAAATTGCGGACAAACCACTCCATTCCCTGCATTTAGGCCCTTTGGCACAAATCTACACCGTTTCACCGATCAGAACCAAAATCTGTATACTTACCCTTTGGAACCCTGCGTGTAACACTGTCTGCTTGAAATTGCAGACAGACCACTCCATTCCCTGCATTTAGGCCGTTTGGCCCAAATCTACACCGTTTCACCAATCTCAACCAAAATTTGTATATTTACCCTTTGGAACACTGCGACTAACACAGTCTGCTTGAAATTGCGGAGAGGCCACTCCAACCCCTGCATTTAGACCGTTTGGCACAAATCTACACCGTTTCACCGATCTGACCCAAATTTTACATACTTACCCTTTGGAACCCGACAAGTAACACTGTTCACTTTAAATTTCGGACAGACCACACTATTCCCTGCTTTTTGGCCCTTTGGCACAAAACTACACCGTTTCACCGATCTCAAATAATTACCCTTTGCAACTCGACGAGTAACACCTTCCACTCGAAATTTCGGACAGACAACTCCATTCCTCGCATTTAGGCCCTTTGGCACAAATCTACATCGTTCACCGATCGAAAACAAAACGTGTAAACTTACCCTTTGGAACCCGATGAGTAACACTGTCCACTTGGAATTTCGGACAGACCACTCCATTCCCTGCATTTAGGCCCTTTTGCACATATCTACATCGTTTCACCGATCTGAACCTAAATTTGTATACTTACCCTTTGGAACCCGACGAGTAACACTGTCCACTTAAAACTTTGGACAGACAACTCCATTTCCTGCATTTAGGCCCTTTGGCAAAATCTACCCTGTTTCACCGATCTGAGCCAAATTTTACATACTCACCCTTTGGAACCCGACGTGTAACACTTTCTACATGACATTTCGGATAGACCATTCCATTTACCGCATTTAGGCTCTTTGGCAAAAATCTACTAAGTTTCACCCATCTCAACCAATCTTTATGTAAGTTACTTACCCTTTGGAACCCGACGAGTAACACTGTCTGCTTGAACTTTCGAACAGAGCACTCCATTCCCTGTATTTAGACCCTTTGTCACAAATCTACATCGTTTCACCAATCTGGATCAAAATTTTTATACTTACTCTTTGGAACCCAACGAGTATCACTGTCCACTTTAAATTTCTGACATACCTCTCCATTCCCTGCATTTAGCTCAGGAATCACTCGGGGTTGCCAGCTTCCTAACTCACCCGCCATGAGCCCTTGAGGGTGTACCAGAAATGGTGGGGCTACACACACCCTGCCTCTTTGAGGGCCTTGAGCAGAAGACAGGAGATATAATGAAACGGAATAGAAGGCAGACCCCTCGAAGAATGAGGGCACCAGGAAAGATGAGACAACGGCCAATTAAGCGGGAAATTGAAAGACTCCCTAGCCCTCGGATGCCCTAACACAGTCGGGGTCGGAAGAGAACAAGAGTTGTCCAAGGGAGGCCGACAGGAAAGAGAACTGAAAGGAGCCTGGCACCAGGAAGTAGAAGCGATGTCAGTCTCAGCTGGGGTCCGGTGGTCGCCAACCCACGTCCCACAAGTTGTGAGACTCTGGGGAGGGGGGGGGGGCAGTTGTGAGAATAGCTTGCTGATTCATCGCGAGGTGACATGAGATGACTTTCCAGAGCTGTCTATACTGATGCCAGCACAGGGCCGTTGCTCAAGCCACTGTTGTGTTGCGAAAGAGTGAGTGATACCCCGGCCAATCTAAATACGACGGGGAACCCCGAACGTGTGTCATCATATTTCGTCATCATCTACGATCATCTCAGGTTCGTGCAGCTTGGACCCATTTTCTCTGCCGAGCAGTACGCCATAAGCTCTTTCACTAGACGCATCGAGTACAGGCCTAAGCCAGAAAATAAGGTTGAGACTTTGGAAGACATCGATGTTACGCCCATTACACCATTAATCACCACACACAATAAGACTTCCTCGCCTGTGAATTTTGAAATATGTATTTCTATTAGGGTAGTTTGTAAGTTTGACGTGTCAATTCAACAGTAGTTTTCATTATCATCCTTATCAAAAGGGCAAATGACCTAGATATTACGTCCTCATTGTCTTTGGGGGGGGGGGGCAAATGACCTAGATTTTATGTCCATTATATTTCTAAGGAGACTTTGATACATTATCATCATTCCACCGGGCGAAGCCGGGTACTACTGCTAGTAGTAAATAATTGAGGATCGCGACTGTAATCAGTTATCAGACAACGTTAGCGCATATGGTGCACGCCTGTTTGAGAGGCGAGATGAACTTTACATTTCGAGATCGCACTAACAGAAGACGAGAGAACTTGTGAAGATTTTTAATACTACTGCCGTTTCATACGAAACGTCATAGTTGTGCAAAAATAAGCCACGAGATTAGTGGCAATAAGCAGTTTTATATTCTGAGTTTAAAGCTGAATTATTACGTCAGTTTTAGTGCAATAATGCATGATAACAAAGAATAGCGTATCCCAGTAGTAATTTGAGGACCGCTATGGACAATATGAATGTATTAAAATCAAGTCGCTGGAGATACTACGGACAATGTATATCATTCTAATGTATTTGAAGTGACATTCAATCCATTCGTGAGGTGACTGTAAGCCATTTTTAATCTTCGACATCTGAACTCATATAAAACCTGAACTCATAAGATCTGAAATTATACAATAATTTGAACTCATAATTCGATGATGCGATATATTTATCATTCGACACAATTGTTGGTATATATTAGTCAATATTTGATATTTTTAAAAATCATTGAATTTAAGGGACTATTTGGAGAAATGGATATGTTGACATAGTATGGTGATGATTTCACTAGAAACATGAATAGGATTTTAACCATATTTGGAAATGAGAAGTTGAGATGTATACATTTTGTGCTGATAAATGAAATTATATGGGGTGCTGATGTAGTGAATAATATTATGATTGAGGATGATAAATTTGAGGTGTTTAGAGTTTAATTTCAGGGATTTAGAAACATATAGATGCACGGTAGAAGAATTGACTGAGGTGAATATTGAGATATTTTATGATCCACATTCCGAAGATAATTATTGTTACTGACATAGCAATACCGGCACGATATTGGTATATACGATAGGACAGCAGTAGCTGATATCTGTTTGAGAATTGTATTTGGGAAATTAGAGTTGTAATTTGTACCATGATGTTCAAGGAGTTTTAGAGACCAACATGATACAATGAGAATCTGATATAAGGGAGGCTATATTGTTTATGATACATGAGTGATTACATCCAGTATACATTTTGCATAGAATGTGAATAGAGAATTAATAATTCAGTTGGCATTGGATTCAGACCGTCAGTTAGACTGGCGAGTCCAGAACAGTATTTATGATGTGTAACATCTTTCCACTCGGTTTCTGGATATTTTTGTGGGAGTGATTTTGAAAAATGGGACGGAAGTGGATCGGAACGATCGAGGTGGCACCAGCTGGCCCACTTCTGTTCGATCGAATGGAAGTGTGCTTGAACGGAAGTGTGCTAGCTGGCAGTGGTGGATTGAACGGAAGTGTAAGACGCACTGCCAACTCGATCGATCGATCCAGCTGGCAGTGGTAAGATCCAGCTGGCGGTGGTAAAAGGAACAATGAGCGCGCGGTGTCGGAAATTGATACCATGACGTACTCTCGGCCATGTGGAATGTATATGACATACTGAACGGTAAACGATCATGCGAACTCTGGTGTCAAGTGATTGAAACAAAGCACATGTTACATGTTCGAAGTCTTCGTATCAGTATTTAAATGGTAAAATGCCTTAATATCAAACATTGTAAATAGTCGGCATTGCCGGTATTATGTTTCTGCACAATGGCTATTCAAATATTAACCCACATAACGGTAATGCAGTCATCAATATAATATAATCGTTGTGGTAATACGAGTATTCAGCAAGCCTTCATGAACTATTGCTGAATACATTCTCTTTACTCACAAGAGGGCCTATTACTAAGGCATTTTAAACTCAATTTCACGCAGGAACATTATCGAAACAAGCAAAATATAAATGAAACTTCATTCCGTAATGCAGTATTATTTGAACGTGAAAATAAGTCACTATCTTGTGCACAATATTTGCGTAGTCGAAATAGCCGTGGGGTTATCGCCTATGACTGTGAATCTAGAGATCTCAGGTTCGAATCCTGGACGGGATAGATATTTTTGCTCCCAGATTATCATTTTAAACGATATGTATCATATCAATATGACTCATGATAACAGAATCCATACGAAATTACGTGTTGGTCTGTGAATCAAGAGGACCTGTTGTAATGTCCCCGGCTACTACACAGGGGTGCGTGGGGGTTAAACACCTGTACGATTATAACAACAGCAATAGACATTCACACCTAACTATACCTAAGTGACCTAATAAATAAAACACTTCAGCTTCTGGTAAAATTGATAATATATCGTCATACCAGACATAAGACACACATTTCGCAGGATCCTCCTCGTACCGAATAATAACACTCCCTATCGTATTTCCACAGATACAGTACACATATGACATGATATAGATGACCCTCAGGAATAAAGTTGATCGGTACTTACAGATGTTGGCTCCAGCAGTGGTGACCTAACTCTACTAATTCTGGGGTTATTTGCTCCCAAAAGAATTAGGCCTATACTCGCAGCACAATTGATTTGATTCACACGCCATTCCTACTTTTATGATTACTTATTACGTTTGTTACTTTTGCACCCAGCATCCAACGATTTACTTTGCGTCGTGGATCTAGTATCAGATCAATGTTTGGAATCGGTTCGTGAATTTACTAATGCGGAGCATATTTGACTCGCATCCTTGGACGAATAAATTGCCGCTATAATTGCAATATAGATGTACAGATATTAGACTACAATACTTCATGCTGTTCGAAATGAGTAACCTTGGCGATATACTCAAGACTAGGCTCATCATTCAATTAAGAACATATAGCCAGCAACTTCGTTATTGTATCCAAAACCACAATTAGTGTAATACTGTAATGTATTATCCTCCACACACAAGACCAAAAAGACAAGTCCACTCCCGCCCGGAGTTCTAAATAGAGACCCGCTTCACAAGCGGTCCAAAATAAGAGTCTACACCGCCCCGCGTTCTGAATAAGAGTGTCTCCCAATGCCTTCCACAAAATCCCAAGTACCGTCATCAACCCCCCCCCCCCCCCTCTACAATCACAGGTTACCTGGGTTGATCCACGGATCCACCCAATCCCAACGCTTGATTCTCAACATGACCATATATGGAACACAGCCCATCGTCACCGCTCGTACATGGATGCCAAGTCTCACCTCTGACTCACGCTTACTGGCGCTCGGGCTTTACCCCGTGTCTGAACACCTACTCGTATTTCATCGCCTGTGTGCACTTTTCTGTTACAAAACTTTCAGATTACTCCAATGTTAAATATTTCAACTTCCCTTGATTTGGATCCTGCTCAAATTATAATACTTATACGCTAAATAAATTACTTTTAAATTAAGCACGTCATAATATACACTCTAATAAATAATTATAAAACATAAAAAGACCTAAAATAAAAATATACACACGATTAATAAAATCCGTAACTCCCCGGAACCCGGGTTCAGTTCCTTTGTAACTTGGAAGGTTACAAATTCCCCTCCATGGAGTTCCCACGAAGATATGAATGGGGACTCCATCACCAAACACAAAAATACACAAATGATCCAAAAAAATATACAATGAACAACATACACAAATGACCCTTCAAATATAAAAAATAACCCTCAATACAATCATTTTCTTGACGTCTGAATCTACACAATCTTTCTTCCAAAAGTCTTTGTATTGTCCTAAAACTAACTCACACCGATCTCTCAAGTGTCCTAAAAACTAACTCACACAGAATTTGCCATGTCAAACATGACCGATATGGCACAGAACCATGTTACACACGCTGAAATACATGCTACAATGCATTTACTTAATTTGCTCTGCTTTGTTTCACTTGGCTAATGGTGGTCTCTTCGTCATTACTTGAAGTGTACCTGTGTAATACACTACAATGTCGGCTAAATCTGCCTCAGAAGATCTGCCCTACCATTACATGCTAATATACTTCTTAAGGTTATAGACATTGTATGACCCTACAATGGTACCTTGGTGGTCTGTTAAGCTATACGCACACTCGCCAATACGCTTATTAACTATGAAGGTTCCCTTATACAATTCAAAAAACTTGGACATTTCCTTGTCAACAGCGGAAGACGGACATGGCACTTGGAGCAAGACCTGGTCACCAACATAAAAAAATAATCAAACTTCACTCTCTTTTGCTGGCACCTACGTTTATTTCCTGCTTTCTCTAATTTAAACCTAGCCAGCCGGATGCAGATATCCCTGTCTATCTCCTCTCCCGTTTCCAATCCTAACATTCTTGCGATTACATTGGTGGGCTTCCTACCAATTTGCAGCTCATTAGGGGTGCATTTCGTGCTCTCATGCAGCGTATTATTGAACCATTCTTCAATATCTCCTAGTTTGGAGAACCATGCATTATGGCGAGCGCTTACATAAGTACGGAATACCCTCCCAAGATATTTCATAATTCTTTCGGACATATTTCCTTGCGGGTATCTTATAGAAGAGAAAATATGCCCGACACCCACTTCACCTAACTTGGTCTTCCAGATTTTCGAGGTGAACTGGCTGCCGTGGTCAGTCAATACTCTGATGGGCTTCCCGAACTCAGGTATGTATTTGTCGGCCAATTGTAGGGCGCAACCTTTCCCAGTCGCTTTCCTCAGGGGATACAGTTTGACAAACTTACTAAAAGAGTCAACAATCACGAAGATATACTGATATCCGTACCGAGATTTGACTAATGGCCCATACAAATCACAACATAGTAAATCCCGCGGTTTTTCAGTGATTACCGCCTGACGAGGTCCCTGCAAATATCTCGTCGGGGCTTTACAACGTTGACAAGAATCACAAATCGCAAGAACTTTCCTGATATTCCTTCCCATGTTACGCCAAATAAAATGCTGCTCAACAGCGAAAAGAACTTTAGCTGCTCCAAAGTCCCCCAAAGCTTTATGGTGATACCAGATCATAGCCTCCTGCAAAGACTTAGGTACGCATACCTTCCACTCACCTAGGTGACATATCCTCGCCAATAAGCCGCACTCCAGCTTATATGTGAACTTACCCACCTGAAGTCTAGCTCCAGCCTCCTTCTCTCTCAACTCCCCCAAGATCTGAGCCATGCTCTCGTCTTTTTCTTGCTCTGCCAACATATTCCGGGGCTCACCAATCTCCTACACACAATCTGCCGTCTTTGTGACACATGAAACAACACCGTGTTGAATGTTCACCACCCGGTGATCATCATCACCTATGTTCCTGCTTAGGAATTCAGCCACGATATTTTCCTTACCCTTGATGTGTGTAACCTCTAGATCGTACTTACTGATCGCCAAGATCCATCTCGACATCCTGTTTGAGGTCAACTTACACGATCCCATAAATACCAAAGCATTATGGTCCGTGAGCACCTCTAGCTTGCTCCCCAAGACATAGCTTCGAAACATAACAAGCGAGTACACAATAGCTAACAAATCTATCTCCGTGATAGTATAACGCTTCTCAGCCGTACTCAAACCCCTACTAGCTAATGAGACTATTCCTAGATTTCCTTCTTCATCATACTGGCACAGCACCCCTGAAATCCCTAACATCCTGGCATCAGTCATAAGGACGTAAGGACAATCTAATCTAGGGTATTTCAGTATAACTGAATCCACGAAACCTCTCTTCAACTCAGCGAAAGCTGCCTCGTGCTCATGGTTCCACAGCCATCTTGCACCCTGCTTCAACAGTTCCCTAAAAGGTTCAACCAGATTGGAATACCTAACGATAAATCTCCTAAAATAGTTGAAAACCCCCAATATGCTTCTAAGTTGCTTGGTGTTACGTGGTGTAGCGGTGTTGTTTATTTTCTCTAAACGCGATTGTTCCGGAAAAATCCCTTGGGTAGTGATTGTGTGCCCCAGAAAAGTAATCTGTTGTGGTGCAAATGAAGACTTACTAAGTTTCACAGTAAACCCCCCCCCCCCTTAACTTTCTCAAAACTATGTCCACGTGTCTTATGTGATCTTCTTTAGTGTGAGATGCAATAATAAGATCGTCAATGTACATTGTAACAAAATCGTGTGTGTCCCTCCCTAATATTAAATTTAAAGCCTTGATCAACGCTGAACTACCAGTTTTGCATCCAAATGGCACCACACAATGCTGAAAACGACCACTCAGATAGCTGAAAGCCGTTAACTTCCTATCTTCGATTCGTAAAGGGACCTGCCAAAAGCTAGCGCTCAGATCCATGGTTGAAAACCACTTCCTACCAGTAAATTTCTGAACTAAGTCTTCAATGCACTCAGGCCTCTGGGTGTCTCCTGCCAATCTCAAATTTAATTAACGAGCGTCAATACATAATCTAACTGAACCATCATTCTTACAAACAACAACAAGGGGGTTAGAATACATACTAGTGGAAGGCTCTATAATACCCTGGTCTAATATACGGTTAAGCTCGTCCTCCACAGCGACAGCATACCTGAAAGGAATGGCATATCTGGGTCCTGAAAAAGGTGAACTATCCACTAGTTCGAATTGATGGGTGTACACGTGCGTTAATCCAGGCTTATCACTAAATACCTCTTTGTTGCCCCGCAACACTTCCAATAAAACTTCTTTACTCTCATCACACAACTTTCTTTTGTCCACCGCTTCCCAAAGTGGATCATCTCCATGTTCCTCTACCGAAATATGGCACACAGCCTCCAGCTGTATCTGCTCATCAGATACTCCTACTGACATCCCCTCTAACCCCTTAGTGATACCCGCATAATTCATCTCCTCAACTAACTCACACCTCATCTTAATTCCCTGACCACTAATGCCTTTCTCCAGACATAAAACTCCGCTATCGAAATCCATAACAACCTTATGCTTATTTAACCAGTCATTACCAAGCACCACTTCATAAAGTAAATTTGGTATGACCAAACAACACTGATGACTGACTTTACCTTCTAACTTCATAGGCAACAATACCTGCTTACTGACCTTCTGGCTTTTACTTCCTACAGCAGTGATAATATGTAAGGTCTTAATAGGTATCTCTTCCAACTCATGACCATCTCTAATAATTTCTTCATAAGCCACCTTGCTTATGCATGACCTTTCACTTCCAGAGTCTACCAGAGTCCTCATTTCTCTCCCTAAAATATCTACTTCAATGACCGAAGAAAATCCCTCGCTCTTACCTTCTACTTTTAACTCCTCTTGGTCAGACAATAAATCCTCCTTCGTCATAGGCGTGAAACTAATCTTCTCCACCTGAATCACACACTGCCTAACATATCAACCTTCGGGCTGTCTACCTGACCTACTTACACAACCCGCTACTAGTTTAAATTACTCGTGCCCGCTACCTGAGATGGTTCCTGTCCCCTCCTAGATTCATTCACTCCCTGAACTGTCCCCTCCTGTTGGCCCCTCTGAACATTTTCCCGCCTTTGGAAATTATCTCTCCTTTGATAGTTATCCCCTTGTCTATTATTTTCTGCCCTCCAGTTATTGTTCTCCTCCCTCCTTCTATTTAAATTGTCACCTCGCCAGCCTGATTTAACCTATTCCTATTTTGATTAGGTTGATGCTCATTCTGCCTATTCTCGGTCTTCACTTCCGTCCTGTTCATTTGCTGAAGGCCTAAATTGTCGAAACTAGTTAATAGCTCTTCAAACTCCTCGATAATTTTCACCTTCTGCATGCAGCTAGCCTGCTGTATTCTAATGGGAAAATGTTTCAGCATCAACCTAACAATATCTATGTCTGAGGTGACCCCATCTAAGTTTTTCCATACCAATACATGAGCTAGAAAATACTCTGTGAGGGATACCCCGTCGCGCTCCCTAAATTTTCCAAACATATGGTTTTCTCCCTGGCTTGAATTGCTTCTCCCCAAAATATGGCCTTAAATTTCCCTTTGAAATCTTCTAAATTCCTCATATTTGGCCTATAGATCTCGAACCAAGATTTTACATCCCCCTTGAACGAGTTTGACAGGATGTCCATTACCGTTTCCCAATCTATTAATTCATCGTCTAAATCTTTTTTAAACTTCTTTTCTACGGACTTTAAATATTCCATTGGATTAAATTGCCGCGAATTAAATTGTGGCAGACCCAGATCCCTATTGGAACAACCAAGTGGCATTGCTCCTCTGTGACTCAGCGGTCGGTCTCTCACCTCTCTTCTTACTTTTATTAACTCTTCCTTAAGTTTTTCATTATTTTCCGCCAATGTCACCTGTCCTCCCTTAAGTCTCTCGATCTCCCCCAATTTATTTTCTACGGCTCCTACTCTATGTAAATATTCCTTAGACTCATCCCTTACGGTATTGCAAACCTCTGCACACGCTCCGCTCACTCGCTTTTCTATAAGTTCCCCGTTAACAACAATTTCTTTCCTGACTTCCCCCAGTTCCCGCTTCTGCTTTTCCTGATGGCCTTCCATCCCCGCTAGCCTACATTCCACGCTATCCTGTTTTCTGTCTATTTCCTTCCTAAGAACATCTTCTCTCTCCTCTATTTTACTACTAAGATCCTTCTCTAAGTTCTCTAATCTACTGCTCATGATTGATTTATGCTCCTGTACTTCCTTACTTAATTCTTCTATCTTAGTATTAGTTGCCTCTGCCAGTTTCTTCACTGCCTCATCTACATACACTTTCACCGATTCCACCTGTTTACCTACAGACTCTTTCACATCTCCTATTTCCTTACTTAAAGATTCCCCTTGCTTCTTAACCACTCCTATTTCCTCACTCATAGACTCTTTTATTGACTCTACCTGCTGTTTCATAGACTCACTCATAGATTTACTTACACTTCCCATTTTCTGATTTACTGACTCTTTTACACCTCCTATTTCTTTCTTAATAGTCTCATTCATAGCCGCAAGCATTTGGAGCATCCTATCGTTCACATCCCCTCCATTATCATTACATTTAGTGCCCTCCTGTATAGCGACCTGGCTTTGCTCGGAATTAATAGATTCCCCGGATGGTGATTCTATTAAGCCTTCACCCTCCCCGTTCTTGTCCACGTCCATACCCAAGTTCTTTCCTGCCAACTTTACTAATAGCTCTATTTTTTATTCCAAACTCTCCTCTGATGACATCTAATCTGTATGAAAATTTATCTAAGTTTATTGGCGTAAGCGTATACGTGAATGTTATTGTTGTCGCTATATCGTACTTCGAGCTCCACAGTTGGGCGTCAATTGTAATGACCCCGGCTACTACACAGGGGTGCATGGGGGTTAAACACTTGTACGATTATAACAACAGCAATAGACATTCACACCTAACTATACCTAAGTGACCTAATAAATAAAACCCTTCAGCTTCTGGTAAAATTGATAATATATCGTCATACCAGACATAAGACACACATTTCGCAGGATCCTCCTCGTACAGAATAATAACACTCCCTATCGTATTTCCACAGATACACATATGACATGATATAGATGACCCTCAGGAATAAAGTTGATCGGTACTTACAGATGTTGGCTCCAGCAGTGGTGACCTAACTCTACTAATTCTGGGGTTAATTGCTCCCAAAAGAATTAGGCCTATACTCGCAGCACAATTGATTTGATTCACACGCCATTCCTACTTTTATGATTACTTATTACGTTTGTTACTTTTGTACCCAGCATCCAACGATTTACTTTGCGTCGTGGATCTAGTATCAGACAAGAAGCCTCCGTGGCTTAGGCGGCAGCACGCCGGCCTCTCACCGCTGGGTCCGTGGTTCAAATCCCGGTCACTCCACTCCAAGTGAGATCTGTGCTGGACAAAACGGAGGCAGACAGGTTTTTCTCCGAGTACTCCGGTTTTCCCTGTCAAAATTTCATTCCAGCAACACTCTCCACTATCATTTCGTTTCATCTGTCATTCATTTAATCATTGCCCCAGATGAGTGCGTCAGGCCTCGGCAGCCGGCACAGTTCATATCCTCGCCGCTAGATGGTCGGAGACTGGAAGCAGGCTGTGGATTTTCATTTTTCATCTAGTATCAGACCAATGTTTGGAATCGGTTCGTGAATTTACTAATGCGGAGCATATTTGACTCGCATCCTTGGACGAATAAATTGCCGCTATAATTGCAATATAGATGTACAGATATTAGACTACAATACGTCATGCTGTTCGAAATGAGTAACCTTGGCGATATACTCAAGACTAAGCTCATCATTCAATTAAGAACATATAGCCAGCAACTCCGTTATTGTATCCAAAACCACAATTAGTGTAATAATGTAATGTCTTATCCTCCACACACAAGACCAAAAAGACAAGTCCACTCCCGCCCGGAGTTCTAAATAGAGACCCGCTCCACACGCGGTCCAAAATAAGAGTCTACACCGCCCCGCGTTCTGAATAAGAGTGTCTCCCAATGCCTTCCACAAAATCCCAAGTACCGTCATCACCCCCCCCCCCCCCCTCTACAATCACAGGTTACCTGGGTTGATCCACGGATCCACCCAATCCCAACGCTTGATTCTCAACATGACCATATATGGAACACAGCCCATCGTCACCGCTCGTGCATGGATGTCAAGTCTCACCTCTGACTCACGCTTACTGGCGCTCGGATTTTACCCCGTGTCTGAACACCAACTCGTATTTCATCGCCTGTGTGCACTTTTCTGTTACAAAACTTTCAGATTACTCCAATGTTAAATATTTCAACTTCCCTTGATTTGGATCCTGCTCAAATTATAACACTTATACGCTAAATAAATTACTTTTAAATTAAGCACGTCATAATATACACTCTAATAAATAATTATAAAACATAAAAAGACGTAAAATAAAAATATACACACGATTAATAAAATCCGTAACTCCCCAGAACCCGGGTTCAGTTCCTTTGTAACTTGGAAGGTTACACTGTTTATAAGGAATTTAAGGTTATGAGCGGTGTCGCGTCTATTAATCTAGTTGATCCATATCGTATTCTTTATATAGGCTAGTGCTGGTGGAAGCTACAAATCATCTAATAAAATGAGTTCCGTATTATAAACTACAATATCTGTAAAACATTCCGTTTTACAATAGATTAATATTTGTGCCAGTAATAGTATAAAATACCGGTGTATCAACAATTTCACGTGAGGTTTCTTCTATGTCAGATGTTATACATCATATGCGACTACTGTAAGGCTCGTAATTTTTTTAATATGTTTAACGAATGACGAATATAATTATTGACTTAATGGAGCTAAATTTTGACTTCATTTTCATAAATTGTTTGAGTATGAATCAGATGATGTGATAATATTATATGCAACACTTTTGACTGAACTAGTGATATTCAGAGAGATCATTACAACACAATGAAACGACGTAAGTAATATTTGGACTTTCTAGCAAAGATGTGATATAGCATGGAGAAGTCGTAGATAATTTTACTTTTGATGTGTCAAATGTGAAGTGAATAAATAAGAGTAGAAAATAATTAGTTGGAAAGGAGATATTTTTATACATTTAGAGTTAAATTTATTGGTTTGTATTTAAGTGATTATTAGGGGAGGCACCAAGGAGATTTAATCTCCTGGAATAAAAGACACAACTGCACAGGATTTATGTTGCACTTGGATATTTGTATTGGATAATCATGAACTTGACTGATTAATTTAGCTATGGAAGAGTTACACCCAACCAAATATGTTGCACGTCTAACAAGAATCCGGATAGGATAGTGTAGTCTATGATTAGAGATGTGAATAAATGAAGGTGGATTATTTTTTAAATTTGGATGTTTATTCATATAACTTACTGTATAGTATTATCCTGATAGCAGATTTTCCCCTGATTTCTTGTGTGTCCCAGAACGGCCGCGGCGCACTATATTATAAAAGTATCACTTAGGTTGCTTATGCCTCTTATATAATACTCCTCTCCTAACAAGTTTCATCCTAATTATGCAATTATATCATGAGATACTGATTTAAATTTTACGCCTAGCCACCATCTTGAATAGACGAAGTCACTGATCTTTTGCTGTGGGCATACAAAGCGACTTATAAGGTTCCATCATATTATTAGATTTCGTTATTATAGCTCTATGAAACTGTGAATTATTAAATTAGATTGACATTTCTAGATAGCTACAATGCGCTATATTCAGTGTGATAATTTATTCAGTGACGCAAGCAAGACCGCTCATAAATGATACTCATCTCCTTCCAAGATTCATCTTAATTACGCACTAACATTCAGAGTTGTGGATATTTAAGTTTTAATAGTTCGCAGAGCCGCCACATTGATTGATGGAGTTTCACTATTTGCTTTGGCCATACCAGGCTAGTTAGAAGTTAATTTTCTCTGTTGTAGCTCTCATGCCTTGATAGTTATATATTTTATATTTAATAATTTCAAGATGGTGGTTGCGAGTATTATTCAATCTCATATAGTCAACACGTTGGTAACGGTCCTTATATAAAACCCCTCGAATGCCAAATGATGTGCGTGTTGATTTATTAAAGCATAAGTTATGGTTAATAATACTTGCATTATTTACACTTAAACATTATTTAGCTTATGATCTTGTAGTTTAAGATACTGACGCTTCAAATATGAAGGAATTTCTTTATTTGGTAGAGATTCGAAAAATAGTTCAGTCGTAATTCAATGCAAGCTTTAAACATTACGGTGGCTGCCATTTTGTCTTCAACAACATGGCGGTGATATAGAACATGATACTGAGGTGCCCTTTACTATGTACAAAACGAAATTTAATTCAGTTTCGTCGTTTGGGCATTGATAGTGGGGGGGGGGGGGACAGGACATATATATACACACACAAACACACACAGATACACGCACATTTTGTCCGTGTGGATCCCATAAAACTTTTTTTAAAAATTCCAAGTAGGGCAGTAGGCTAATACATAAGTTTATAGTCTAACGACTATTTGCCAAAATAATCCTCCAATAATTCCTACTCGAACACCCTAATGTATATTCAAGGGTATGCCAGTCTGAATATTGGATCCGAACTTTCTTGTAATTTTGAACTTTTTGTCATTCAGCCCGATGTTGACTACTCATACCTTTTTTGACACTTTGCATTATAGACGTTGCAATGGCGTAATTTTGTATTCTACTTGCTGTTTGGTATCACGATAATTGATGATCGCTGCTTGCAGCCCATTATTACTACTAATGAAGGCAATTAGAGTTTCCGCTGGTGGACGCTTTAATTGACGAGGGGTTTACTAGTCATTCCCCCGCTAATTCTGAAATGCTCACTGGTATTTTGCTGACGCAAGAGAAGTACTAAACGCCAGGAAGAAGGAGAACCATAACACTTTGGCTCCTGATATTAACTCCAGAAAAGCCCGGCATGATATTATGTGCAAAATAAATGGCTTGTTAGTACGCTACCTTATCAGCAGATTCCTTAACTTAGTAGAAAAGGAGGCAAAATATCTTTCGGTCTCAATAGCATTGCTCAAGAGAGAATAATTTCATTAACAGGATAGACATTTCAGTACACGCCGAAAATATCAGAATCTCTGTCACTTTTACCACAAACAAAGACTAGAATCAATAACATATATTGGCAAAAGAGAGGTCCTGAATACATTGTACAGACTGCAATATTCAAAATACGGAAACGAAATAAGGGATGGTTTGCTCATATTCTATGCATCAGCTGAAGTCATTCCAATTAGTGAAACCCAAGGACTATCAGAAGCTACCAATAGACAAACACTGTAAACAAGTCAAGTGCAATTTCTATTGATATTTTCTTCTCATGTCATAGCGCCATTCCATACTCATGCTGTGTAAAACCTAAATATATTACGTAATTTCTTAAAAAACTATGTAATCAGCATCTCCCGTTTGTAAGAACACGGACTCCTTGGAAACGAACACTCAATCGAAATGGTATTCAACGGAGTGTTTTTAATATTGGAGGGGGGTTTAATGGAAGAATATAGAACTAGGTGAGTAAGCTCGTAGGATGGGATAGATAATTCTAGGGATTAGTGAAGTTGATATAAAGAGAGATGGGCAGAGGGAATTAGGATATTACATGGTGAACCTTTCGATGAAAAACGAGGCATGGAAAACTGGAGAGTAGGACTGTATGTCAAGGGAACTTAGAACGTAACATCGTTTCTGTAAGGTATGTAATGGAACGAATAATCTGTATATATTTGTAAACAACAAGAAATCAGGCCAGGATTGTTTCAGCGTACGCTCCATGTGAAGGGGCGTAGTAAACAGATTTTATGAGGCACTGAGTTATGTCGTAGTGAGGGTTAATAATAATGATTTCAATATTAGGATAGGAAATAGGACTTGGGGTCATGCGAGGGTAATAGGTAAGTGGAGTACGGAAAGCGAGGTGAACGCCTATGGGAAATGTTCATTTGATTTCTGTGCTAGTATGATGTTATCTGTTTCAACCTTAATTTTGATCCGGAAGGGTATTCACAGAAACACAGGGTAGGGTAAATAAACAGGTCACTAAAATACTGCATGATTATTGACTTTCAATTTAGGAAATTGATAAGAAGTCGCAGGGTAATCAGGGGCTCTATTAATGAAACAGACCACGGAGAGACTTCCCGTGAATTGAGCATAGTTAGACCTAAAGTACAGAAAGTTAGGGCAGTTTGCAGACGGATTTGGGTTCAAAATCTATAGGATAAGGAATTAGGAGGGAATACATGGAATTGATTGATGAGATATTCCAAAGGTGAGATAATAAAGAAACACATGACATTGAAACGAAGTACTCAGGATTCAGGGAGGCAGTACTAACAATAGCAAGGGCTAGTCTTAGGACAACAGTGTGTAATTACAGGAAAAAGCGCACATCCTGGTGGAATGACATAGTGAAGTTGGCTCATAAACGTAAAAGGAAGGCTTACCAAAATTTGCTCCAAACCAGAAATCCAGCAGACAGATACTTTTATGTAGTGGAAAGGAACAGAACTAAACAAATAATACTGGAGTTCAAAAGGATTATTGGGAGTAATTTAGAGATAAAGCAGAAGCGTTAGGTCAAATTGGCATGAAAGCCGTTTTGAAGTGTAAATAAGAATCATGAAAATTGAGGACAAAGATGTATGAGTAGTGTTTTGAATTGTAGATACCAAGGAAGCTCTGTGAAGATGGAAAGAATACATCAAAAACCTGTTAAATGATAATGGAGACTTATCTGGCAATGCGACAGATTTTGATTTTATTTAGGAGGACCATGAGCACAGTAACAGGTTCACGGTTGAGGAACTAGAGAGGGTGGTAAATAAATTACGATGTCACAAAGCGACAGGGGTAAATGATATTTGGCCAGAAATCGTAGAGTGGGAAAGCAAGGAATAAAATAGTTGCATAGGATCATAGAATTGGCAAGGGTGTTAGGAGAGCTGCCCTGTGACTGGACAAAAGGAATTATCGATCCAGTTTATAAAGAAATATTGCATCAATTGTTGAGGCATTTTTTATAAGTTTAAGTTAGTTATTGTTGTTTTAAGGGGTGAAAACAGCGAGGGAAAAGTGTACAGTTCTCAAGAATTGTAGAAAGGAAAGTTCTATTAATAGCCGAGAGTAACAGGGATGGGAACTATAGTGGCATTATTCCACAAGGATGTCAGGATCAAATTTTTAGTATGGGACAAGATATTGAGAAATGCTACGGACTAGTAGACGTTTGTGTTGGTGTTTTGTAGATCTAGAACATGCGTACGATAGAGTTCCAATAGAAAAGACGCCGAGAACCCTGAGGGACAATGACGGAAAAGAGCAGAGAGATTGTAGACATATTGCAGAGAAGGAAGGTAAACATAATGTGCATACAAGAGATTAGGTGGAAATGTGACAAATTGAAAGTATAAGCAGAAGGATATAAGTACGTTGTTCTATAGCAGTGCGGACAAGTAGTCAATTAATGGAATGAGGATTATCATAAATAAAGATCAGAATCAGTGACAGGATTATGAGCGTGAAGCTGGATTTTGGAGGAGACTTCACCACAGGTTTGAGTGTATAACTGTATATGCACCAAATACGAGATATTCTGAGGAAGAGATGGAAAAAATTTGGTAGATACTAGATGGAGTAACACTGAAAATACCCGACAGTGAAAGGGTGGTTAGTGGTGGAGATTTGAATGCACATGTTGGTGAGAGGAATATTGGGGGAGAAAGATTTCATGGTGGATGGCGTTACAGAGACAGGAATGCAGGAAGGGTCTGGATTGTGGAATATGCAGTTTCCTTTGACCTAAAGATTACCAAAACCAACTTTAATTGTAGACCAGAATATTTTGTTACGTATAAGAGTGGAGGGAAACAAAGTCAGATAGAATACTTGTTTTATAGAAGGAAACATATAAAGAATATTAAGAACACCAAGGTCATACACAGTGAAAGTGTGACAGCACAACAGAAACTAGAAGCGGCTGATTATGAGGTAGTGGTGGGAATAAGACATACAGGTATCTGGCTAGGCGATTGAAGGTAACAATGGTGGAAACTGAAAGAGGGCACAGAAAGAAGTCAAAGCGAAGAAGCATGCTAAATAACAATGGGATTTAATAGGAAGACAGGAAGAAAAGGAAGTCTACAAGATTGCAAGGAAGGAAGCATAAAAAGCTTTGGCATACGCGAACGCTGAGGCAGTGGAGGAGGCGTATGAAGAGCTGGAAGTAAGCCAGGATGGCAGACAACTAATCAGGATTTCTAAAACAACAGATAAGATGTGAAAGGATATAACATCAATGAAGCAGATGAAGGATGAGTCAGGTATACTATACACGATCAGGGGAAATGCTGAAAAGATGGCTGGAGTAATTTGAAAGACTATTAATTCAAGAAAATGTGCGAGGAAAAGACGGGGATGGTGAAGTAAATGAAGCAGTGACCCAAGCTATAAGTAAGGAAAAAGTGGAATACGCGGTAAGGAAACTGAACAATTTGAAGACTGGAAGGTATAGACCGAAGCTCGTTGGAAGCATGGAAAAGCCTGGGTGAACGGTACCTTGATGTACTCCAGGATTTCATGGAGAAGATTTAGAAAGAAGAAAGAATGCCACGTGCGTGGAAAATTAGTATACTTGCCCCCATAGTTAAGGAGAAAGGGACTATACAAAACTATGGTAATTATAGAGTGATAAAGCTTATGTCCCACACAATGAAGATGTGGGATAGGATCATTGAGGCAAGGTTACGTTTATAAACCGAAGTATGCGATGAACAGTATGAATTTATTCCAGGAAGAGGAACAACCGACGCAGTATTTACACTAATACAACTGATGCAGAGACATAGAGAGGTACCGGCTGATTTATATATGGCCTTCATTTAGCTGCGATGGTCTATAGTGCAGAAACTTGGCCGATTACAAAATCCCAAGAGAGAACGATGGAGGTGGCAGAAATGAGAATGTTAAGGTTGTTGTGTGGAGTGACAAGAGAGGATAGAATAAGGAATGATTACGTCACAGGAGCAGTGGAAGTTGGACCTATAGGAAAGAAGATCCAAGGGAGTAGGCGCCGATGGTATGGGCATGTGCTGATAAGAGAGGTGGACTACGTGGGGAAAAGAGTTGTAAATATGGAAATTGAGGGGTCAAGGAGGAGAGGAAAACCAAAAGTGAGATGAAAGGACAAGGTTGCAGGGGACCTCAGAGAAAAGGATGGAAGAGAGAGAGGAAGCATGGGATAGTCATTATGGAAGAGAAGAATCCAGAAAAGTACTGCTGACCCTACGTGACGTGAGAAAAGTCTAAGATAATGAAGTTTATTTTATGTATGGACCATTTGCTGAAGGGCATGAACTGGCTAGGTAGGATTCAATTAGATGGAAAACAGAGAAGTAGTTTGACTTATGATGAAATCTTGGCTATTATGGCAGACTTTGTCGAAGCCTTACAAGCCAAGATGTTAGCGCTTGAACAGAAATGTAGGAATTATTGTATGAAAATGAGCATTTCAAAAACAAAGGTTATGTTGATATGGAAGGAACACGAGAAAATGAAATGCCTTGTATAAGGCATAAATTGAAGCAGGTGGAGCATTCTAAGTACTTAGGTTGTGTATTATACTTTGATGACAGCATGGGGAAAGAAATAGAGTTGAGGTGCAGGAAAGCCAATGCAGTGTGTTATCATTTGCGATCTACTGTATTCTGCGTGAAAAAATTGTAGTGCCGAAACTCTCCCCGCGTCACTCAGTATTTATATCGACACTGCTGTGTGGAAGTGAGATCTGGGAAGATTCAGGATATCTGATGCATAAGCTAGAGGCAACTAATATGAGGGTAGCACGAATGATTTCTGGGACAAATAGATGGGAGCAACGACAAGATGGTACTCGTAATACCCGGATACAGAGATAAAGTTAGAAATAGACACGCTAGATGAAGCTGATCGTATGAGCCAACTTAGATGGTGGGGTCGTTTGAAGGGAATGAAGGGGGGGGGGGAGATACCGAGGAGGTTAATTACTTCTGATGTAATTGGTAAGAGAAGCAAAGGATTTCATATGAGGCGATGGCTAGATTCAGTGTTGAACGATTTCAATGTGCGAGATATAGAAGTAGAGGAGGCCACACTGCCAACTGCTAATAGGGGAATATGGAGGTGACGTGTTCGCAATCAGAGTCTTAACGACTGGACGCTGAGAGGCAAAACAGTCTCAAATGAAAATGTATTTATGTAATCAGCTCACTACAACAAAGCGTAAAGTTAATGGTATGATGATTTGAGGTGTAGCATGCAACAGGGTGCTCAAGCCGAAGGAGCTTGAAACTGAGACATTTAACAGTTTGTGTTTGCACTCGATGCTGAACATTCAACAGACTCACATATAAATTTCGTTATGTTATCCTAAATATTTGTCAACATTCATGAATATATACAAATTTAAAATCTATCAAAGGTTATGGCTGTTTAAAGAATGTAGTCATTAAACAAGTTAATCAAATAAACCTATTTTAAATTCAATAGGATATTTAGATAGGTCATTTTAGAAGAATTTCTCCTTGTAGCAAACAAATTTCATTTGCATTCATACAATTATTATTATGGTGATTGAAGCCGTTATTATCAGTTAGAAAATTTTACATGACAGTAACTTGAGCAATGCAATTTGATTGAATCCTTATAAATCAATTTTGAGATTGTTTCCAAAAAAACTATTCCTGAATTTATCTAAGCAATATTTAGTGTAATGCGCAGTTGTAAGCTTGGAATGTTTGTCATTCTGTTTGTGTTGAGCAACCTGAGCCGCTTTCTGTACCTAGAATCATCTGGCCAAAGAACAAGTACGTGTTGATTTTCATGGATGCAGGCAGCAGATGATATTAGACCCTTATGTCTTGAAATCGCAATCTTTATGCAAGTAGGATTTAGGTATTCAATGCTTCTCACGTGGAATTGCATTGTTATATTCATCATAACCATCCAACCCTCTTGAAACTCTAGTTCCAAATATCGACGTGTGATTAGTTGATCTCCAATATATGTGCGTATGTTTTAATACATTAATGTGGGGAACAGTCTCAACCCAACATCTTCAATTCATTCCAAAATGTACTCACACGCAGATTACAATATATTAATGTTCTAGAATGATATAAAAATGGTGATTTCTTTCCATGAAACATCCATATACATATGTATCGCAGAATATAATCATTTATTTCGCAACGGTTTTAGGAAGGAAAGTACGAATATCAAATTTTATTTTCTGTAATTACTGCACACGGCAACCATCTGTGTTGCTGAGCGTTAGGTGGTCGCCTGAGTTGACGCCACCATGCCCATGAGCAAGGGTTGGCTGAAGAGAGAAATTCTTCACTTACAGCGGCCTATGATGCTGCCAGACATGGCCAAGATTGGAAGACTTGCGTGTCGTGATGAGGGTAAATTGTATGACGACGTCGTTTATCACACAGTCCCTTAGCAAATGGAATAAATAGCACGAAGTTAAAATCCGATGACCTTACTGGGAAACCGATCTGGAACATTTCAGAAAAAAGGCAACCGTTTTATCCATTTAACCAAGTATCTGGACAGCAGAAGGAAATAAAGTGGCATCAGACGTTTCCTCGTAAATCACCTCACTGACCGATAATATATCCCTGCGCTAATCATCATAGCTACTTAATCGTTCGTTATGTGAGAAAAGACCAGCTAAAGTAAGAATAAAAATTAAATGTTTTCAGTCGGTCAACACGATTTTACCCAATTGTAATAGGTGGTTCCCTAATCATAAAAAAATGACATGAGATTAATGAACACACTTGGATGACTAGTTTCAATCGTCAAGCTATCACATCAGATCCATTACACCCATACTTATAAACACAGATTCAATAACCTACGTGTTATTGATCTGATAATGATCGTTAGACGATCGAAACTGGTCATCCAAATGTATTTATTAATCTAATTTAAATTTACTCAGGATTAGGAAACTATCCATTACAATTGGGTACAATCGTGCTGACCGTCTGACAAACTTTACATTTCGATTACTATGGCAACACTGAAAAATGACTTCAAACACCAGAAGTTAAAATGTTTAGCATTTCGATTCTAGCTTCATTCGTTGCGTCGAATTTCTTCAAATAACCAACCGTTAAAAGTGAAGTCGAGAATCCAAAGTGAATGCCTTCTAAACATCCCTTCTCTTCCGTCTAACAAAATTAAGCTCATAACCTCATTTTAAACATGACCTGGGAATTCAACGTCGTTGTTGTACAGCAGTGTGCAAACGCATTCATATTATGGATACTATGTATACCACAATATGGCCACATAGTTCCTATGTTGGAAACCAAAGAAGAACGGATTGTTGTTTTTATGGTGTAGGAAGAACAATTTGCTGCGCTCCACTACTCACTCAGCCTTGTGAGTTACTCTTCCGCGTAAATCGCCGCATATGTCTACAATGGCATTGAGTTTAGTTGCCGCTAAATGTTCTAAAGTGGGCATCAGGAACCAATAAGTATCCAGGACTCCTAGACTGCTCATCTACCCACCAACTTCTCTCATCTTCCATTGATGCAGAAATAATGGTCAAGAGACAAAGAAGGTGTGTGAAATATAATCTCATCCTTCAGTCAACTTGCTTCATTGACTAGCATTTGCTAGAACAATCTCACTGTTTACAACAGTTGGAGCTGTCAAAGAGATAGAGTGGACGGAGCAGACTACAGTGCTGGTCAAAACAATAAGGATACTTCCCATAAACTCCCATAAACGGGAGAATTTGTATTCATAAGTCATTTATTCCATTTCAAAATTTACAAGTGATCAATTCACATACATTACAATGTTAGTACATAATGTGGCCAGCTTTGGCTTTCCTGCATGCTGAAATACGCGGCTCCATAGAGTCCATAAGGCTGAGGCACTCTTCCTTAGTCACCTTCCTCCAGAGATCGAGCAGATTGAGACGCATCTCTTCCTTATTCTCGGTTTCTTATTGTCCAGCTGTAGCCCAATCTTGTTCCAAAGGTTCTCAATATTATTGAGATCAGGGTTACGAGCTGGCCATGGCAGCAGTTCCAAGCCATTGGTCTCCATCCAGGCCTTCGTGGCGCGGGATGTAAGGCATGGTGCATTGTGTTGTTAGAAGATGAAGTTCTCTCCCTACAGCTGTTTGACAGATGGTAATATGACTTCCTCCATGGTTGTGCAGTAACGTTCTGAATTAATAGAACCAACTAACACATCACATTCCCCAGGTCTCACTGGTGATGTATACCAAGATCATAATTGCATCACCAACCTGCTGAATCGCCAGGGCCAGGCATTGAGACAAGAGTTTCTCTGTTACTGTGTGCCTAACACGAACCTTTTTGCGTGGGAATAAGTCAAATCGACTCTCATCCGAGAAAACTACACGCGTCCAAGCTTCTGAAAGCCAACCTATTTTCTCACGTAACCACTGTCGTCTTTTGAGTCGATGCTGTTCAATAAGCAGAGGTTTTTCTCAAAGCACATCGAGAGTGAGGACCAACCTCACGCAACCGTCGGCTAACTGTTGACTTACTGACTAGGATATTGAATTCTAGGTTTAAAGCAGTTCTTAGATCACCCTGAACAGCCCTCCTATTCACTTTAGACAATTGAATAAGCTTTTTGTCCTGTCTAGGAGAGGATTTCCTTGGCCTACCACCATGGGTTTCACTCTTGATGTTGCCAGTCTCTGCAAAAATCTTCAATGTCTGCTCTACACATGTTTCTCTAACGTACAAATTATTCCCAGTTTGTATATATCTCATACAACCCTTATGCATACATACAATTGGCACATTATTTCATGTGGAACACTTCGACGACCCATTTTGTTTCAACAAATTCCCGAACTCAACGATGTACGCACTTAACCTAAAAAATATCACAAAGTGCTCAGAGAACAAAGCAATCACATGTTCCCAAACATCATTTCCCTCCTAAACAGACGTGTATCAAGTAGGCTGCGACAGCATTCAAGCGCTGGGGCCAAACATAACATTTTAAAAAGACCATAACAATTGGGACTTTTTCTGAAAATTTCAAAGAATTTCAAAGAAATCTATCACTCTCTCACTCATCCTCACATTTTTCCTCAATATTTTTGCACTATACGTTTGATATGTCTTTATGAGGTTTATTGATACGCCAAGTTTCAAATGTGTAAGTGCTATAGTTTTCTCTTAGGATGGGATTTCCGTGCGTAAGAGGGTTAATTGTTGAGCCATACAATGCCAATAACTTTCGTATTTTTCAACCAAAATGCATGTTTTTACTAAACGCCTGCTCATTCTCTGTAGGTTGAATTAATAATTAAGAAAATAGCGCATTTCCAAAATATTGATGACAAGAGGCAAACGTTACGTTATGTTTGGTGTCCTTATTGTTTTGAACAGCACTTTATTCTTCAGAGAGGGCTCATTCCACAGCCTTCTTAAAACTTGAGGAATATTCGGGAGTATTTTCAAAGTGCATTAACGCGATAATCTTGCTGTCGCATGCTGAGATTCTTATCCTTTTCGTATTTGTATTCAGATGCTGTACATCAGGTCAACACTTGAAGAATCTGTTCAGTGTTAGCTCTCATCAAACCTCAGTTACGCTCTATCATGCATGAAACATTTGTCATTCTTTGAATTAAACATCAAACCTGCGTATATAAAGTGATACTGAGTATGTATTTCAGTATGATTATATAACCTATAACAGAGGAAGACAGCTTTAAGCGGTGTGAAGTGTCGAAACGAAGGGCAAGCCTATCAGTTCTAGTGACGGCAGGTGAGAGCCGTGTATACCATGTGGCCTAGATCAACGGCGCTGTGCGTATGCACCTGGAAGGATTAGTTCGCTGTTGAACTCTCGATGTGAACAGATCGTATGTACTTGCTGCACGGATATTATGTTAGTTCGGTTCGACATACTATGTGTGCGAACAATTCAAATCTAGAAGTACCTTGCAAGATCACAACGTAACATGCAGCCTTCGATTACAACTCTCCCAGACACTACGTCCTAGCATTGATTAACTAGTACAAGAAAAACGAAGCAGAAAATGTCGGAAAATGCCCCTGTGATAGTATTGTTCTGTATGGCTCCCTTTTAATGTGCAGTGAAAATGACACTATGCCCAGTTCTATTTACGTTATAGCATGACTGTCCTTCACATTAACTACTTTGGTTACATATTTCTTGATAGGAGACAGCCGAAATGTCATTGGTTATAATCTGTGATCAATTGTGTAATTGCAACAAGGACATCCAAGACGGTTAGTCCGTTGTGTTATTAACACCAGATATGTTTCCTGTATTTCCTACATTGCTGCATCCCTCATGCCTTAATTTCCTCGTACTCTGCGGCAGTCGTACAAAGCGCGTTGACGTCACACGCTACACTCGTCTTCCGTGCGAGTATGTACAGCAGTGTGAACTGACGACATACCAGCACCACTTGTCCCCCCCCCCCCCCCGGCCTATAACATACTAGCACTTAAAGAGATCGATTATCCAGCTGACATAGGCAAATCAGTGCATGCCCGTGCCGAAGTTGCAGGGTGCTAATGAGCGAACAAACTAATTCCTGTTTGCAAAACATTACATTAACACATTTATAAAGAAATTGGTTAAAAATTCAAGCCAGTTTGTAATAACAATCTTATTTGTTTTACGTCCCTTTTAAATACTGCGGCTTTTAGAGACGCCGGGGTGCCGGAATTTTTCCCCCGAAGAGGATCTTTAACGTGCAAGTAAATCTACTGACACAGCTCCCTCGCATTTGCGCACCCTCAAATGCCAGCTGACTGCGCCAGGATTCAATCCTGCAACCTTCAGCACAGCAAGCGAGAACGTCGCCGCTGAGCCACGCAGCCAGCCAAGTCACCTCGTGGTGGACAAGATATGTCTAAAGCACTTGGAGTGCTGGCAAACCCCTCCATGGACTATATTCGCGCAAAGAGTTTTTTAGCTGAGCAAACACCCGCAGAAATGGACCAACTTAACATGGTGAAATCAGTATATAGGCTGCATATTATATTACACAGGTCAGAATAAATTTAAAATTCAGCCAAATGGTTTCCAGAGTTCTACATGGTTAAATTTTGGATTAAGATTACATAATCTCGGGTAAGTGTGTCTCACCCAAAGAAGAACTTACATGTGCAATGCTGGATATACTAGGTATTGGAATGAGATTGGACCAACTGCAGATCGACTGCAGAGAAATGAGGGTGTAATTTGAAGTATTAAGGGGCATACTACGAACATTTTAATATGGCATCAATTTGATTATATTGTTAATGTAGGTGACAATTGCAGAATTATCCAAAAAATGTTCGGTGTCAAGTTAACCAACGGTGGTCAATTCATAAATGAATCTCAATTGATCAGTGTTACAACCTCCCACACATTTGAAAGCGAACGATTTTTGTCACGTTCCATTCGATGCAGTGGATGCGTAGTAATTGAGGTATTTCTTTGGAGCAGCTGGCGTCACAAGAACCAAGGCGGAGTCAGCTATCGATGTTTCGACCTTTCCGGATATGTATGTCTTCTTTGTACTCCTGTTACGTTAGTAAGATGGAAGTTTGCAGCTGCTGACACAGTTGTTATCTTTTATTATAGCTTCTAGATACAAACTAGGAGTATATCAATCCGTGCCCATTACAAGTGAAAAACCACTCCTCGGAATCGGAGTGGAAGAACGTCTTAGAATGATGTGAGTGTGAATTATGTATTAGTTTGTCTACCGTTAATTCACGTGTGTGCTCCCATGAACGTGAAGTGATAAGGTTAGGTGAGGTGCGGACTGTATTAAGCTGCATGATAGTTTAGTCACAAGAGCAGTTAAAGACAAAATGTTCATAAGACAGCATTTTGCCCACTCTCTCTTAAATTTATGGGCATAGTTGTCATTCTTTGATCTTATCAAGGAACATAATTCATTGTTCTTGTGATGAACGTTATGAATTGTACCCCATATATGACTCCTCGTTCACAAAGTTTCTTTGTAACTCCACTGAATTGATTGGAACATTAGACTGCGTCCATACTGCACTGATCCGGTGCGACTCCTTGACGACGCCCCGAAGGGGCGGCGTCTAGGGCGAGCACTGGGACCTCCAGCCTGGTATGGCCCTATGTCCCTATTCAACTCTTGGTAATAAGTGGTTTCAACTTTTGGTGCTGTTCTATATGTGTCTTGGTTTTTTAGGGTGGTAACAAACCCTCGGTTTGCTAGGGTTGATCCGATATTTTCGGATGTGTCTAATGGGCTTTCATGGTGCGACTTGAAAATTTGACGAGTCCACTGACCGCTGGGCACCATCCCAGGCAGACTGGCCTAGACCAGTCCCCCGAGCAGGCACACAGCGGCTTCACGGGGCATGGGTGGCGGCAGAGGGATACATTTAGTGAGCGGTGGTGACTAGTTGTTGTAGTAGTTTAAGTATGTTTGTGAGGACTGCGTGTTGGGGCTGAGAGAAGCTTGGAGGGGAGACGGGTAGTGATAGTAGTGAGGGAATGTTTTGCTGGTGTTGTGGCGGTCGCTGCCACTGCCTGTGATGTTGTTTTAGGGCAGCTTTTATATGTCTGCACCCCGGGTACGAGGCCGCGTGCCCCCCCCCCCCCCTCCACAGTTTACACACGTGGGGGTTTCTCTGGGCACGGTACAATCTTTGTGGTAGTGAGGCCCGCCACACCGATTGCACCTGGCCTCGTACCTGCATTCATATGCAGCATGCCCTAGGCGCTGGCAGTGGTAGCACTGTGTGATTAGTGTGGAGCGTTGTTTGGGAGGTGGACGCCTGGGCGTCTGTGTTTTTGTAGCTGTGGATGGGGAGGGGGTCATTGGTGTAACAAGTGTAACAGTGCTCTCTGATGGAGAAGCAGCTGCTGTAGTGTCCAGTGTGTGTGGGATGGGAGGAGGTTGAGGGATGACGTCATCCGCCGTTGGTGGGTTGACTGGGTCTGCAGGTTTGTTCTTACGGGCAGTTTTGCTGTCGTTTTTGGGAGATTTTGCTTTGTGTTTGGCTGAGGTTGGGGCTGTGACTGTGCTTTTTGACGTTTGTGTCCAGTAGTTTCTTGTGTCAGGTGTTGTTTGGGAGCGCTCGTGTCTGATGTCCTGGGTGTCTGTTTGCATCTGTGTTGAGGTGGTGTCATCAGGGGGGGGGGGGAGTTTGTGTGCTGGATTCGTGTTCATATGTAGGGAGAGGTGAGAGAGTGTGTGTTGAGGAATACCAGGATGGCTCCGAAGGGCTCTCCTAATATTCTCCAGGTGCTTGTTTTTGTTGGGAGTGATGAGTATGTAATTGCTTTGGTTTCTTCTACCTGGTATATGGTGGGCCACATCGGGATCACCATCTGCGCCACCGCCTGTCGGACAGACACTGGATCCGTGACCCGGGACGGCTTTACCACGATGACAGTACACCATGGCGTGACCTTGCTATCGGGATTTCCAAACTGAAGGGGGACAGTGTAGTCGTAGGGCATGTTGTGAAATGTGAGAGTGTGTAAAATGTGAGGTGTGAATGGAGGTCAAATGCTGTATGCAGACCTTTAGTGGACTCGGCGAGGAAGGCTTTCGAAGTAACAGCTGCGGATCCCAGTCGCCTGTGGTTAACAGTTTTGATCGGCGTGTGGGCCGTGACAACAGGCGAGCTGGGTCTTGGCTGAGCTTGGGTGGTGGGTAGAGATGAGTTTAGTATTATTAAACTCGGAGTAAAAGGATTTGCTTGAGTGGGATGGAGAAATTAGGCAGGGGTTGGGTGATCTTACTCGGCTGGCGATGGCTGTACTCGGCGTTGGCAGGGTGGCTTGGCAGCGCTCGGTGCGGACGTTATGGTCGGACGCGGAGTGCGACTGCGTCCATAGTGCACCGCTTCCCGCTTCCTGCTTTATCGCTTACCACGACAGTTGCAACCAGCGCAGCGAGGCAAACCCACGCGATTCTGGCTGGTGGTGGGTATAAAAAACCGCTCGCGGGAGCGTTCGTCAGGTGGCTTCATGGAGATATCCTGCGAGGACATGGTGCGTGCTTTGTTGACAACGGATAATATATACATACATGCATACATACATTTTTATTGGAGACTGTTTTGCCTGTCAGCGTCCAATGTAATCTGCAAGCCTCTGTTAAAAACAAGTCGCCTCCATGATACCCTATTAACAGTTAGCACTGTGGCCATCCCTGCTTCTACAACCCTCACTTTGGAATCATTCAACATTGATACTAACCATCGCCTCCTAGATCTACCTTTGCTTCTCTTACCCTGTACAACCAAACTCAGTAATCTATCCTTACCCATTCTCTTCCCCTGACCGCACCTTCTGAGGTGGTTCACACGAACAAATTCATCTAGCGTGTTCGTTTCCAACCTAGATTTTATCTCTTTCTGCCATTGCTCCCATCTATTTGTCCCAGCAATCATTCGTGCCACCCTCATGTGACTTACCTATAACTCAAGTATCAGATTTCCTGAATCTATCCAACTCTCACTTCCCCACTGCGTTGGCTTTTCAGCACCTTGACCCTATTTCTTACCCCATACTACCATCCTGAGTGAATACACAGTCTATGTACTTAAAATGGTCCTCCGGCCTCAATTAAGTTCTTCCTATCTGGCAATAAATTTCCTTGTGTTTCTTCCCTATTGACATAACCTTGGCTTTTGAAATGCTAATTTTCATACTATATTCCATACACTCTGTTCAAATTCTAACAAGTTGATTTGTAAGCTTTCGACGGAGTCCGTCATTACAACGAGGTTATTAGCATAAGCTAGTCTGCTGATCTGGTTTCCACCTAATTGAATCTCACCCAGCCAGTTTGTGTCCTTTAGCGAATGGTCCCTATGTAAAATAAACACTAATGGTGAAAGATTACAGCTTTGTCTCACTTGTGTTATAACCTTGAACCAAGATCCAATCCTGCCATCACCTCTCACTTCTGCCTGATTATTAACATTAATACTCTTGTTTGCCTATAGCAGCCTTCCCTTGAAACCATAATCCCTCAGGATGCTGAGAATTTTCTCCCTAGGTACTCAATCGCACACTTCCTCTAGATCTACAAAACATAAACACAACTAGCCATTCCCCTCTTAGCATTTCTCAATAACTTGGCGCATACTAACAATTTGATCATGGCATCCTCGTTGTGATCTAAGCCAAGTTACAACTGAACTGGTTTCATCCATCTTACTCTTGGCCAATGATCAAACTCCCTTTCTACGATGCCTAAGTATACTTTGCCAGGGACATATATCAAAGAAATGTATCTATAATTAATTTAATAATATATGATACCTCGCTTATGCCTACGGCCAGGCCACCTTGAAACACCGGATCCCCTGAGCTCTCCGCTGATAAGCAGCGTTGGGCGTGCTTGGACCTTGGATGGAATGTCGGTTCAGTGGGACCACGCGCTGTAGCCGAAAGAAAGGAGGAGCGGAAAGACCATTGCCACCCTACCGCAGGTATACTCTGGCTGAGGATAGCCTCTTCGGAGTCACAGACCTGACTTCGGGCAGAATACCAATAATAATAACCGTGCTTATAATTGGGGCGATTACTCCTTTTATCCAGTCACAGGACTCAACCTGATCAGGCATAGGTCGTTTCACTGCGCTAGTGCGATGTCAGTATCAAGCAGGGATCACGGTGGTTTATGAAGCGACAGAGCTAATTTACGAACAACTGGTTACGTGGATGAGGAAGCGAATCGTTCAATGCATTATGAAATGTGGTGGGAATGCAATTACATTAACAGCCATCTTGAGTAGCAAAAGAATAGAAACATCTGTAGTCATGACGTACAAGAATATTTCACCAATCTGACTGTGGTGGCTAGTGAAAACTGAGATAGTTCCTAGTTACAACTGAACCTGACTGTGGTGGCCAGTGCAAACTGAGTTAGTACCTACTTACAACTGAACCTGACTGTGGTGGCCAGTGAAAACTGAGGTAGTTGCTAGTTACAACTGAACCTTACTGTGGTGGCCAGTGAAAACTCAGATAGTTCCTAGTTACAACTGAACCTTACTGTGGTGGCCAGTGAAAACTGAGGTAGTTCCTAGTTACAACTGAACCTTACTGTGGTGGCCAGTGAAAACTGAGGTAGTTCCTAGTTACAACTGAACCTGACTGTGGTAGCCAGTGAAAACTGGGGTAAGGCCTAGTTACAACTGAACCTGACTGTGGCGGCCAATGAAAACTGGGGTAAGGCCTAGTTACAATTCAACCTGACTGTGGTAGCCAGTGAAAACTGAGGTAGTGCCTAGTTACAATTCAACCTGACTGTGGTGGCCAGTGAAAACAGAGGTAGTGCCTAGTTACAATTCAACCTGACTGTGGTGGCCAGTGAAAACTGAGGTAGTTCCTAGTTACAATAGAACCTGACTGAGGTGGCCAGTGAAAACTGAGGTAGTGCCTAGTTACAACTGAACCTTACTGTGGTAGCCAGTGAAAACTGAGGTAGTTCCTAGTTACAACTGAACCTGACTGTGGTGGCCAGTGAAAACTGAGGTAGTTCCTAGTTACAACTGAACCTGACTGTGGTAGCCAGTGAAAACTGAGGTAGTTCCTAGTTACAATTCAACCTGACTGTGGTAGCCAGTGAAAACAGAGGTAGTGCCTAGTTACAATTCAACCTGACAGTGGTGGCCAGTGAAAACTGAGGTAGTGCCTAGTTACAATTCAACCTGACTGTGGTAGCCAGTGAAAACTGAGGTAGTTCCTAGTTACAATAGAACCTGACTGTGGTGGCCAGTGAAAACTGAGGTAGTTCCTAGTTACAACAGAACCTGACTGTGGTAGCCAGTGAAAACTGAGGTAGTGCCTAGTTAAAACAGAACCTGACTGTGGTAGCCAGTGAAAACTGAGGTAGTGCCTAGTTACAACAGAACCTGACTGTGGTAGCCAGTGAAAACTAAGGTAGTGCCTAGTTAAAATTCAACCTGACTGTGGTGGCCAGTGAAAACTGAGGTAGTGCCTAGTTACAATTCAACCTGACTGTGGTGGCCAGTGAAAACTGAGGTAGTTCCTAGTTACAATAGAACCTGACTGTGGTGGCCAATGAAAACTGAGGTAGTTCCTAGTTACAACTGAACCTGACTGTGGTGGCCAATGAAACTGAGGTAGTGCCTAGTTACAACTGAACCTGACTGTGGTGGCCAATGAAAACTGGGGTAAGGCCTAGTTACAATTCAACCTGACTGTGGTAGCCAGTGAAAACTGAGGTAGTTCTTAGTTACAACTGAACCTGACTGTGGTAGCCAGTGAAAACTGAGGTAGTGCCTAGTTACAACTGAACCCGACTGTGGTAGCCAGTGAAAACTGAGGTAGTTGCTAGTTACAATTCAACCTGACTGTGGTGGCCAGTGAAAACTGAGGTAGTTCCTAGTTACAACTGAACCTGACTGTGGTGGCCAGTGAAAACTGAGGTAGTGCCTAGTTACAACTGAACCTGACTGTGGTGGCCAGTGAAAACTGAGGTAGTTCCTAGTTACAACTGAACCTGACTGTGGTGGCCAGTGAAAACTGAGGTAGTGCCTAGTTACAACTGAACCTGACTGTGTTGAATAGTGAAAACTGAGGTAGTTCCTAGTTACAACTAAACCTGACTGTGGTGGCCAGTGAAAACTGAGGTAGTGCCTAGTTACAATTCAACCTGACTGTGGTAATCAGTGAAAACTGAGGTAGTGCCTAGTTACAACTGAACCTGACTGTGGTGGCCAGTGAAAACTGAGGTAGTTCCTAGGTACAACTGAACCTGACTGTGGTGGCCAGTGAAAACTGAGGTAGTTCCTAGTTACAACTGAACCTGATTGTGGTGGCCAGTGAAAACTGAGGTAGTGCCTAGTTACAACTGAACCTTACTGTGGTGGCCAGTGAAAACTGAGGTAGTGCCTAGTTACAACTGAACCTGACTGTGGTGGCCAGTGAAAACTGAGGTAGTGCCTAGTTACAACTGAACCTGACTGTGGTGGCCAGTGAAAACTGAGGTAGTGCCTGGTTACAACTGAACCTTACTGTGGTAGCCAGTGAAAAGTGAGGTAGTGCCTAGTTACAACTGAACCTGACTGTGGTGGCCAGTGAAAACTGAGGTAGTGCCTAATTACAACTGAACCTGACTGTGGTGGCCAGTGAAAACTGAGGTAGTTCCTAGTTACAACTGAACCTTACTGTGGTGGCCAATGAAAACTGAGGTAGTGCCTAGTTACAACTGAACATTACTGTGGTGGCCAATGAAAACTGAGGTAGTGCCTAGTTACAACTGAACCTGACTGTGGTGCCAGTGAAAACTGAGGTAGTTCCTAGTTACAACTGAACCTTACTGTGGTGGCCAATGAAAACTGAGGTAGTGCCTAGTTACAACTGAACCTTACTGTGGTGGCCAATGAAAACTGAGGTAGTGCCTAGATACAACTGAACCTGACTGTGGTGGCCAATGAAAACTGAGGTAAGGCCTAGTTACAATTCAACCTGACTGTGGTGGCCAGTGAAAACTGAGGTAATTCCTAGTTACAACTGAACCTTACTGTGGTGGCCAATGAAAACTGAGGTAGTGCCTAGTTACAACTGAACCTGACTGTGGTAGCCAATGAAAACTGAGGTAGTGCCTAGTTACAACTGAACCTGACTGTGGTGGCCAATGAAAACTGAGGTAGTTGCTAGTTACAATTCAACCTGACTGTGGTGGCCAGTGAAAACTGAGGTAGTTCCTAGTTACAATAGAACCTGACTGTGGTGGCCAGTGAAAACTGAGGTAGTTCCTAGTTACAACTGAAACTTACTGTGGTAGCCAGTGAAAACTGGGGTAAGGCCTAGTTACAATTCAACCTGACTGTGGTGGCCAGTGAAAACTGAGGTAGTTCCTAGTTACAATTCAACCTGACTGTGGTGGCCAGTGAAAACTGAGGTAGTTCCTAGTTATAACTGAACCTGATTGTGGTGGCCAATGAAAACTGAGGTAGTTGCTAGTTACAATTCAACCTGACTGTGGTGGCCAGTGAAAACTGAGGTAGTTCCTAGTTACAACTGAACCTGACTGTGGTAGCCAGTGAAAACTGAGGTAGTGCCTAGTTACAACTGAACCTGACTGTGGTGGCCAATCAAAACTGAGGTACTTCCTAGTTACAACTGAACCTGACTGTGGTGGCCAGTGAAAACTGAGGTAGTTCCTGGTTACAACTGAACCTGACTGTGGTGGCCAGTGAAAACTGGGGTAAGGCCTAGTTACAATTCAACTTGACTGTGGTGGCCAGTGAAAACTGAGGTAGTTCTTAGTTACAACTGAACCTGACTGTGGTGGCCAGTGAAAACTGAGGTAGTTCCTATTTACAACTGAACCTTACTGTGGTGGCCAGTGAAAACTGAGGTAGTGCCTAGTTACAACTGAACCTGACTGTGGTGGCCAGTGAAAACTGAGGTAGTGCCTAGTTACAAATGAACCTGACTGTGGTGGCCGGTGAAAACTGAGGTAGTGCCTAGTTACAACTGAACCTGACTGTGGTGGCCAATGAAAACTGAGGTAAGGCCTAGTTACAATTCAACCTGACTGTGGTGGCCAGTGAAAACTGAGGTAGTTCCTAGTTACAACTGAACCTGACTGTGGTGGCCAGTGAAAACTGAGGTAGTGCCTAGTTACAACTGAACCTGACTGTGGTGGCCAATGAAAACTGAGCTAAGGCCTAGTTACAATTCAACCTGACTGTGGTGGCCAGTGAAAACTGAGGTAGTGCCTAGTTACAACTAACCTGACTGTGGTGGCCAATGAAAACTGAGGTAGTGCCTAGTTACAACTGAACCTGACTGTGGTGTTCAGTGAAAACTGAGGTAGTGCCTAGTTACAACTGAACCTGACTGTGGTGGCCAGTGAAAACTGAGGTAGTTCCTAGTTACAACTGAACCTGACTGTGGTGGCCAATGAAAACTGAGGTAAGGCCTTGTTTCAATTCAACCTGACTGTGGTAGCCAGTTAAAACTGAGGTAGTTCCTAGTTACAACTGAACCTGACTGTGGTGGCCAGTGAAAACTGAGGTAGTGCCTAGTTACAACTAACCTGACTGTGGTAGCCAGTGAAAACTGAGGTAGTGCCTAGTTACAACTAACCTGACCGTGGTAGCCAGTGAAAACTGAGGTAGTGCCTAGTTACAACTGAACCTGACTGTGGTGGCCAATGAAAACTGAGGTAAGGCCTAGTTACAATTCAACCTTACTGTGGTGGCCAGTGAAAACTGAGGTAGTTCTTAGTTACAACTGAACCTGACTGTGGTGGCCAGTGAAAACTGAGGTAGTTCCTAGTTACAACTGAACCTTACTGTGGTAGCCAGTGAAAACTGAGGTAGTTCCTAGTTACAACTGAACCTGATTGTGGTGGCCAGTGAAAACTGAGGTAGTGCCTAGTTACAACTAACCTGACTGTGGTAGCCAGTGAAAACTGAGGTAGTGCCTAGTTACAACTAACCTGACTGTGGTAGCCAGTGAAAACTGAGGTAGTGCCTAGTTACAACTGAACCTGACTGTGGTGGCCAATGAAAACTGAGGTAAGGCCTAGTTACAATTCAACCTGACTGTGGTGGCCAGTGAAAACTGAGGTAGTTCCTAGTTACAACTGAACCTTACTGTGGTGGCCAGTGAAAACTGAGGTAGTGCCTAGTTACAACTGAACCTGACTGTGGTGGCCAGTGAAAACTGAGGTAGTGCCTAGTTACAACTGAACCTGACTGTGGTGGCCAGTGAAAACTGAGGTAGTGCCTGGTTACAACTGAACCTTACTGTGGTGGCCAGTGAAAACTGAGGTAGTGCCTAGTTAAAACTGAACCTGACTGTGGTGGCCAGTGAAAACTGAGGTTGTTCCTGGTTACAACTGAACCTGACTGTGGTGGCCAGTGAAAACTGTGGTAAGGCCTAGTTACAATTCAACCTGACTGTGGTAGCCAGTGAAAACTGAGGTAGTGCCTAGTTACAACTGAACCTGACTGTGGTGGCCAGTGAAAACTGAGGTAGTTCCTAGTTACAATTCAACCTGACTGTGGTGGCCAGTGAAAACTGAGGTAGTTCCTAGTTACAATTCAACCTGACTGTGGTGGCCAGTGAAAACTGAGGTAGTTCCTAGTTACAACTGAACCTGACTGTGGTGGCCAATGAAAACTGAGGTAGTTGCTAGTTACAATTCAACCTGACTGTGGTGGCCAGTGAAAACTGAGGTAGTTCCTAGTTACAACTGAACCTGACTGTGGTAGCCAGTGAAAACTGAGGTAGTGCCTAGTTACAACTGAACCTGACTGTGGTGGCCAATGAAAACTGAGGTACTTCCTAGTTACAACTGAACCTGACTGTGGTGGCCAGTGAAAACTGAGGTAGTTCCTGGTTACAACTGAACCTGACTGTGGTGGCCAGTGAAAACTGGGGTAAGGCCTAGTTACAATTCAACCTGACTGTGGTGGCCAGTGAAAAATGAGGTAGTTCTTAGTTACAACCGAACCTGACTGTGGTGGCCAGTGAAAACTGAGGTAGTTCCTAGTTACAACTGAACCTTACTGTGGTGGCCAGTGAAAACTGAGGTAGTGCCTAGTTACAACTGAACCTGACTGTGGTGGCCAGTGAAAACTGAGGTAGTGCCTAGTTACAACTGAACCTGACTGTGGTGGCCAGTGAAAACTGAGGTAGTGCCTAGTTACAACTGAACCTGACTGTGGTGGCCAATGAAAACTGAGGTAAGGCCTAGTTACAATTCAACCTGACTGTGGTGGCCAGTGAAAACTGAGGTAGTTCCTAGTTACAACTGAACCTGACTGTGGTGGCCAGTGAAAACTGAGGTAGTGCCTAGTTACAACTGAACCTGACTGTGGTGGCCAATGAAAACTGAGGTAAGGCCTAGTTACAATTCAACCTGACTGTGGTGGCCAATGAAAACTGAGGTAGTGCCTAGTTACAACTAACCTGACTGTGGTGGCCAATGAAAACTGAGGTAGTGCCTAGTTACAACTGAACCTGACTGTAGTGTTCAGTGAAAACTGAGGTAGTGCCTAGTTACAACTGAACCTGACTGTGGTGGCCAGTGAAAACTGAGGTAGTTCCTAGTTACAACTGAACCTGACTGTGGTGGCCAATGAAAACTGAGGTAAGGCCTAGTTACAATTCAACCTGACTGTGGTAGCCAGTGAAAACTGAGGTAGTTCCTAGTTACAACTGAACCTGACTGTGGTGGCCAGTGAAAACTGAGGTAGTGCCTAGTTACAACTAACCTGACTGTGGTAGCCAGTGAAAACTGAGGTAGTGCCTAGTTACAACTAACCTGACTGTGGTAGCCAGTGAAAACTGAGGTAGTGCCTAGTTACAACTGAACCTGACTGTGGTGGCCAATGAAAACTGAGGTAAGGCCTAGTTACAATTCAACCTTACTGTGGTGGCCAGTGAAAACTGAGGTAGTTCTTAGTTACAACTGAACCTGACTGTGGTGGCCAGTGAAAACTGAGGTAGTTCCTAGTTACAACTGAACCTTACTGTGGTAGCCAGTGAAAACTGAGGTAGTTCCTAGTTACAACTGAACCTGACTGTGGTGGCCAGTGAAAACTGAGGTAGTGCCTAGTTACAACTAACCTGACTGTGGTAGCCAGTGAAAACTGAGGTAGTGCCTAGTTACAACTAACCTGACTGTGGTAGCCAGTGAAAACTGAGGTAGTGCCTAGTTACATCTGAACCTGACTGTGGTGGCCAATGGAAACTGAGGTAAGGCCTAGTTACAATTCAACCTGACTGTGGTGGCCAGTGAAAACTGATGTAGTTCCTAGTTACAACTGAACCTTACTGTGGTGGCCAGTGAAAACTTAGGTAGTGCCTAGTTACAACTGAACCTGTCTGTGGTGGCCAGTGAAAACTGAGGTAGTGCCTAGTTACAACTGAACCTGACTGTGGTGGCCAGTGAAAACTGAGGTAGTGCCTGGTTACAACTGAACCTTACTGTGGTGGCCAGTGAAAACTGAGGTAGTGCCTAGTTACAACTGAACCTGGCTGTGGTGGCCAGTGAAAACTGAGGTTGTTCCTGGTTACAACTGAACCTGACTGTGGTGGCCAGTGAAAACTGTGGTAAGGCCTAGTTACAATTCAACCTGACTGTGGTAGCCAGTGAAAACTGAGGTAGTGCCTAGTTACAACTGAACCTGACTGTGGTGGCCAGTGAAAACTGAGGTAGTTCCTAGTTACAATTCAACCTGACTGTGGTGGCCAGTGAAAACTGAGGTAGTGCCTAGTTACAACTGAACCTGACTGTGGTGGCCAGTGAAAACTGAGGTAGTTCCTAGTTACAACTGAACCTGACTGTGGTGGCCAATGAAAACTGAGGTAGTTCCTAGTTACAACTGAACCTGACTGTGGTGGCCAATGAAAACTCTGGTAGTGACTAGTTTACAACAGAACCTGACAGTGGTGGCCAGTGAAAACTGAGGTAGTGCCTAGTTACAACAGAACCTGACTGTGGTGGCCAGTGAAAACTGAGGTAGTGACTAGTTTACAACAGAACCTGACAGTGGTGGCCAGTGAAAACTGAGGTAGTGCCTAGTTACAACTGAACCTGACTGTGGTGGCCAGTGAAAACTGAGGTAGTGACTAGTTTACAACAGAACCTGACAGTGGTGGCCAGTGAAAACTGAGGTAGTGCCTAGTTACAACTGAACCTGACTGTGGTGGCCAGTGAAAACTGAGGTAGTTCCTAGTTACAACTGAACCTGACTGTGGTGGCCAATGAAAACTGAGGTAGTTCCTAGTTACAACTGAACCTGACTGTGGTGGCCAGTGAAAACTGAGGTAGTTCCTAGTTACAACTGTACCTGACTGTGGTGGCCAGTGAAAGCTGAGGTAGTTCCTAGTTACAACTGAACCTGACTGTGGTGGCCAGTGAAAACTGAGGTAGTTCCTAGTTACAACTGAACCTTACTGTGGTGGCCAGTGAAAACTGAGGTAGTGCCTAGTTACAACTGAACCTGACTGTGGTGGCCAGTGAAAACTGAGGTAGTTCCTAGTTACAACTGAACCTGACTGTGGTGGCCAGTGAAAACTGAGGTAGTGCCTAGTTACAACTGAACCTGACTGTGGTGGCCAGTGAAAACTGAGGTAGTTCCTAGTTACAACTGAACCTTACTGTGGTGGCCAGTGAAAACTGAGGTAGTGCCTAGTTACAACTGAACCTGACTGTGGTGGCCAGTGAAAACTGAGGTAGTGCCTAGTTAAAACTGAACCTGACTGTGGTGGCCAGTGAAAACTGAGGTAGTTCCTCGTTCGTTAGCTGCATAATTCGTTAACTTGAAAATTTGCACAGCCAGGCAACCTGTGTGTAATACATATTATATAAACTGTAACTTCAACCCTGGTAATCAGAATCTGTTGGTGACCGCGTGATGGTCGAAGCAGTATAGAGGAGGGAATGATATTTAACTGTTTAAAGTTGTGGACGAGGAGAAATTTCCTCTATCACAAAAATTTGGAGATTTGTTTCGTGCAAGGTCGTGAGGGTGAGAAGGATCTGTGTCTACTTTTAGCTGAACGTGTGATAAGGGCTGGACTAGGTTTCTTCGTGCTCGTAGCTTAGAGCCCCATCCGGACATTTGCCTTATCAAATACAGTATACATTTTTGATGATGGCTGAGAGGGTGAAAGTTAGGGATATTGGGAGGATTTAATTCCTTCGCTGAAGAACTGAGTTTTGAATCCAAATCGTTTGTATGGACAACAACTGCGCATTGTTTCCCTTCCAAACCTACATTGAGCGTAAGATGCAAAGTATTTGTGTCACGCCAAATACTGCTTCACAACACGTCATAAATAATCTGTTCGGATTCTGAGAATTTGAGCTCATGAAAACTCATATTCAGTGATCCGGAGTATGAAGTATCATGCCTGCCAATCATGAAACCGGGCGTGGGTGAGAGCATCGACATCCTTCCAAAATTTCCCTTCACAGGCAGGGGACAAGGATATAACTTTATGCGTGAATGCGATGAACCACGATCGAAGCAGGAAATCTGTCGGATAGTTGAGGGTAAAATGGGGTTCTTTACACTATTGTTCGAAACAAATTAGAATCATAGACTATTAATCACAAATCCATAATATTGTTCTTTCAACACCACTATTCATTATGAAAAGTTCCTTGCCTGCTCATGAGAAAATTTTCCAACTCCTATTATAAGACAACGAACGTGGAACAGAAAACATTCTACGCAAAACAATGCGTTCCCACTGAGTCTCAAACTTAACATAGCCTACTATATACAACAAAAATCATTAAATAAAGAAATTAGAATTTTATCGAAGAGCAACAAAAAAGGAAATTTTCTGAAAGTTACATGTAGTAGTAATGATGATCTCTTTTACATGCCACTTGGGTAACTTCGCTAACCATCATCTCAGATATATACAGTACATAGATTTCATTTTATGTAACACTGTCTTTCCCCCCATATTTCTATCTAACAATCTAGGCATGTTGAATAAATAGGAACAAAATGTAATACTTCGGTAAATAATCACCTTAAATATTGATATGCCAATGTAATCTACAAGTCGTCAATTGTTTTCATTATACGGTATTTACATCACACTACATTGTGTGGTATAAATTTAATCAACCATTATCTCATTATCCAGACGTGTTTGGAGCCGTAATATTGATTTTCTATTATTATTATTATCATAGTTAACACATATGATGTTCATGATCTCGAGATTAACGGTCACGTAAAACTGCAATCTTCCTTTTCCTTAGCACATATGAACAACATCATCATTGACTTGTTGTTGTTGTTGTTGTTGTTGTTTGAGTCTTCAGTATTTTGACTGGTTTGATGCAGCGCTCCATGTCTGCCTGTCCTGAGCTAATCGTTTCATCTCTACATAGCTACCACACCCTACATCCGAGGCAATCTGTTTAACATATCCTAACCTTAGTCTACCCCTACAGTTCTTGTCCTCGACCATTCCTTCCATAACTAAGCTTGCTATTCCTGGGTGTCTTAATACGTGTCCTACCAACCGATCTCTTCTATTCATTAGCAGTCGCCAGAAACATCTCTCCTCTCCCACTTGTCTTAATACCCCTTCATTTGTTACCCTATCTACCCTTCTGATCTTCATCATTCTCCTGTAACACCACACTTCAAAATCTTCAATTCTCATCTTTCCTGCTGCACCAATAGTCAAAGTCTCACTTCCATATAGTGCCACACTCCAGACAAAGGCTTTCAAAAATGACTTCATAATGCCGTAATCTATATTCGATGTCAACAGAGTCCTTTTTGTAGAAATTCTTTCCTCGCCTGAGCCAACCTACTGTTTGTATCCTCTTTGCTTCGTGCATCACTGGTTATTTTGCTTCCTATGTAAGACAAGTCCCCTTCTTCCTTTAGCTTTTCACCTGCCAATTTGATGTCTATAGAGGAGTCTGATTTATTTCGGCTGCATTCCAATATTTTTGTTTTACATTTATTAATTTTCATTGGTCGCCTCCGTAGCGTAGCGGTCAGCATGGTTAGCTGCCGCCCCGGAGGTCCTGGGTTCGATTCCCAGCTCTGCCACGAAATTTGAAAAGTGGTACGAGGACTGGAACGGGGTCTACTCAGCCTCAGGTGGCCCAAATGAGTAGAGGGGGTTCGATTCCCCCTCAGCCATCCTCGAAGTGGTTTTCCGTGGTTTCCCACTTCGTCTTCGGGCAAATGCCGGGATGGTACTGCCCCCGTAATTGAATTATATAGAGACCACGGTGGCTATATTGAAAATTATAAAGAAAGTTATGACTGTCATAGTTATGACGTGGGTAGTCATGACGTAAGCACGGATGACGCAGATGTTATGCCAGCAGGCTACTTGAGCTGAGATTCTCAGTGACGTCAGCATTTATTCGAGAAAGATCCGAGATCTACGACGCAGTCGCAGGAAACGTGGAATTCTGCTGAGGAAGAAAGTATGCTATTGGAGGGGAGGCTCAAACCAATGAACGATAGTCTGAAGGAAGACGGAGATTGCTGAAACTATGGTATTTTTATTACTGTTTGGAATGCAGAATTGTGGAAATCCATTTGCAGTAGAGGCATTGTTCTGGAATTTTGGTGAAATTTATTTTCAGTTTTTGAATTTTGAAAATCCGTCATGTATTGACGAAGTTGGAACTTCTAGCGATGACGCAGTAACACGCGATGGAAGGGATAGATACGCCCCTCATGAAGTTCATAAAAGGCCTTGCGCAGAAGAGAGGAGTCTCATTCCTCATTCCTCATTCTCAGATCATAAATCGTTATTTCAGTGAAACGTCGAGTGAGATTAGTAGTGAAAAAGTCGTCTTTATAACGCGTGGTGAATCCACTGCATTAAACGAGAGTCGAACATACGAGCAGTGCAGGTTTACTGTGTGTAAATCTAGGTGAAGTTGAAACGCACATTATAACGCGTCTACGAGATTAGCTGTGAACAGTTAGCGGTCGCCTATAAGCTAATTCTCTTGTGCATTGCTACAGTTAGGAGTGTAGAAAAGTTGAACAATTTCGAGTAATTATTTTGGAAGTTATTGACAATTTTAGACGACTGACAAAAGTGATTTTCTCGCCACAGGAGAAACACTTTGTATAGCCAGAATCTACGCTACGGCTGACACGGCTAGTGAAATAGGGAGACTTCAGATTGCTCTTGTGACACAACGCTACAGTATTATGGAGCAGTTTAATATGGCAGTTTGTTCTTCTAATACCATAACCGAAGAGAAGATGGAAGGCTAAAGGACTTTAATGCAATTGGGACATATTTCAACGGAGTAAGATAGCAGCATGGAACTTCGCTAATCGCTATTCCATACAAGCGGACATGTGGTGAATAAACATCTACACCCATGTTTCGTGATTAATGGCTGAATACTATCAAACAGCAATAGAAATGATTTCATACTTTCTGAATATGAATATTTCTTCGGAAATTTCTACAAAAACTTCATGGCGATTTTCAACTGGAACTTCAGGGATTTTTTCAAGAGAGGTCAGGGTTGTCCCGACTCACAAAGAAGATTATTGCCGGAAGGATGTCGTTCGTCTTCACGAAGCAGTGCAATTTCCGGAGAAGGAAGCAGTTCGATTCTCCGATGGTGCTGTTTCTTGTTTCGAGGATGGAGCTCAGCTTTAACTTGGTGAAATGGATCCATCAACAGTCTTCTTTGGGGAATTTTCCTCTGGAACGTCAATCGGCAGATAAGGTAGTCGTGAACGTTTATTGTATTTGAGTTTCTTAGCAATATTTGAGCAACCATTTTTCCCATATTTTTGTCCTCATGTATTTTGCCCTATATTCTTGTTTGAGATTCTTATTCTCAGTACACGTTGTTGTGTTATGCCTTTTTCGAAGTTTTATTAAGACATTGTTATGTCATGGGCATAGTTAAATGATTTTGGATCAGTTGAGACTGATATTTAGATTTTTCAGTAATTTGCTTATTTATTTTTGTAGTCTCGATTTGACTGTAAGTTAATGATTTTTATGGCAGATTTAAATTCAGACAGCGTGTCACTTTATTAAAGTAATTCTACCCCAGTTTGATTACTTTGACCAATTTTCTGTCATCATCAAGAAGGAAGAACATTTAAATGATTTTAGAGCGTTAAAATCCATTACGTTGTCGACGATCTTGGAAATACTAGTCGTTATTTGAATTGATTGCAACACAGACATTTATCGTCAGTTATGAACGATCATTGCATCATAGACAATTTTGTGAAAGATGAACTTTAATTATGAATTATTGAATGCATTAAATTCGTGAACTTTTGTTAGGAATTTTTTCTCAATTAGAGATTTATATAATGATGTTTGCATTCCCCAGTCTAATTGGATTCTATTCGACTATTTTGCAGCTTAGTCGCACTTTGTTTGATGATAGTATTTTTATACTACAATTCTTTGAAGATGTTAATCTTAAATTTTGATAGACCAGACAGGCGTATATAAGCGTATTCACTATTAAATTTGTTTGTGATTGGCAAATTTTTACTTCATATCGATTCATGAATGAAATCCACGAAGGTTAAATGACAACAGTTTTGAAACAATTAATGATTATAAGAATTTTTAAGTGGAACTATGAATGTATAATCGATAGTGCAGCGGACATGTTGAAAGTCGCTGATGTATAATGCCCTTAAATAAATGAAGGAGATTCCCACAGTAATTAATGATGATAAAGATTGTGTTAGTGGAGGTTTTTGTAAATTATGTGGAAGATTTTGATGCCGTATATTTTAATATATGATGAATTTTGGGCCTAATTTTTAATGCAGTTTGTGCATTATTTTGTAAGCGAAGTATTTTCCGCTAGAGTGTATTGTCATAGTTCGTTGAAAATTAATCAAGTGAATTTGCTGTTATAATTAACAAGAGTTTTGAAAGAATTTGAGATAAGATTTTGAATGAAGATTACCGTCACAAATAATAATAATTATTACAACCTTTATTAAACCAGATTGTGACATTTACATGTATAACTAACCTTCATTGGTCGATTATATGGAAACGATTATGAATTTACCAACCGGATAAACATGTGGTTCAATGTATTTCTTAAATTAATAATTTAAATAATTTAAATGTTGATATTGTAAATAATAAATGTAAATATCTTTGACAATAATGGGGAACGAAAGTAATGTTAAAGGCGTGTTTAAAATTTTTGTAATTATCTTCGACAATATTATAAACAATTTCTAATTGTTATAAATAATTTATGTGATTTTGTTATAAACATTTAAGAGTGTGTTTTATACTCTAAACTATACTGATTAAACATTTGGATGATAACTTAACAAGTTTAGGGATTGTCAGAATAATCCGGTGGTATGTGAGTTAAGCATTTGAAAGATTTGCGTCAATATATATGAATTGTCTTGTAGACATTTAAAGCTTTGAAAGGAGCTGAATTCTTACGTAGTGTGGCGTGACGAGTGACCCCCATTTGACAGGCATGCGCCAGATTGAAGAGTAGACCAGCTGGCTCGACATCTGGTTATCAGCGGGCGAGGTCGATACTCTGGCCTTGCGCCTATTAATACAAGTGTGATGTTTATTAAAAGAAACCAAATGCTCTATATGTGTCGCATCCTGACTTCCTCATCCAATCCAAACGTGTTTTGAATGTTACGTTATTTTGAGCTCATGAGAGCTAACATGTTGTATGCTAACTTTGCAAGTCCTTTAAGTGGACGTAGTCAGATTGACTTGGGCTACTGATAGCCACATTTATTTTGTTGAGTTGTTAAAATCATACTCTTTATTTGAAATAAAAGCTTTTGTACAGTTCAAAGTTCTCGTCTTCGGTCTGGTTCATTTTTAAATGTCATGGTCAAGATTATTGTGGGAGCATACTTTAAAGATCCTGTTGTCAACCCAATCCCCGAGATATTTTTAAGAGGTAAGTAAAAGTAAGTATGAAACCCCGTCTATTTTGGTGTGTTCCACAATAATTTTCTTGGTAACTTCTGTGTTCAAACCTCGGTAGTATCTGTCAGTGCCATTTTCATTGATGTAGCTGAGCCGGTGCGATTGATTGTTGGCAATCCGATTGAGGGGGCGGATATCTGACAGCCTACTATCCGGGTAAACGGGGACAGAAGGATTGGCACACCTAGAACGTGAGGATGAGTCAACAGTAGGATTGGCAAACCTAAAACGTGTGGTTCGATTAGACTCAAATAAAGAGGTTGATTCTTTGTTAGATGTCTAGGCCAATTGTAGAATTTAAGAGTGTGATTATATAGGAATTAAATGTTGTATTGTATTAGGAATATTACACTCAGAAAAGATCAGATCTTATACAACTTGAGAAAGGTTAAATGGGCTGGAAACTTAGAAAAATCGCCTATGATCTGGAATCTTATTTTATTTGACCGGCTTATGACATTTTAGTCATATTAAAGATAAAATTAAATTATTTGGATTGTAAATGTAAATTATTTGTGTTAGGATATTTTAAAATGGGCCAGTGAAATTTGAACATGTGCTTGAGTTTGTTTCAACATGAAGGGTCTTCGAAAGTTAATTATAAGGTAGTTATAAGTTAGATTTAAGACAGAAAATTGATCAAATTTATATATGGTGAAAAGTGTTGCTCAAATGTTGTTATTTTGCTCTTTTGATGTATGTCCCTACAGCAGTCTAATTTTGAATAATATTGTAATGGCAGATGAAAGTTTGAAGATGATGTTAGCGGAGATGTCTGCTAACTTGAATAGTAATATGAAGCAGATGATGGAGGAGAATGCTAATAATTTGAAAGCAAGAATGGAGGAGAATGCTAGTAATTTGTCTGCTAACTTGAAAGCAAGCATGAATAGTAGTATGAAGGAGATGGAAGCTAGGAATACTAGTCGAATGGGGGAGAATGCTAGTCGAATGGAGGAGAATGCTGGTAATTTGTCTGCCAATATGAAAGCTCTTCAGACCAGTTCTGCTAACTTAGAGGATAATATGTCGCGTTTACAGATTAATACCCAAGGAATTGAGAATGCTGTAACTGACATGCGCTCAGACATGTCCAATGTTAAAATTGATGTTGCTAATGTGCATAAAGATCTTACAATGTTGAATCTAGATGTAGCTAATGTCCGAAGTGATATTTCTTGTGCTAGGGCTGAGGTAGTTGTTGTTAAAAATGACGTTGCGACTGTCCAAGACAAGGTTGAGGAAGTCCAAAGAGGAATCCAAAATGTTAGAACTGATGTGTCCAATGTTCAGGTTGATATTAATAACATTCATTCGGATGTAAACGAGATGCAAAGTGACATAAATAAAATTCAAGTAGAGGTCAACACAGTTTTCGTAGATGTTGCTAAAGTCCAAACTGATGTAAATAAAGTCAGGGAAGAGATAGAAAATTCGAAAACCCTTTGTACACGTAATATAAGTGCATTAACGACTAGGCTAGTTGATGAGTCAGTTAGAACAACAGCGTCTTTAGCAGGTTTAAAGTTTGATGTAGAGGTCATGAGAACCCAAGTATTAGACCATAATAAAGTATTGAAAGAGGATATCGAAATAGACATAGCAGAAATGTTAACGGCAAATGTAGCAATATGGAAAGACGAGTGGAATAGGTCAAGTGGGGAACATGTAACCCAAATTCAGGATCGTATTGAAAGGAAACTTGCCAGTACTCAAATTGATATTAACAATGAAGTAGTACAGATTAGGAAAGATTTAAGCGTCAGGATGGATTCGCTATCCGAAAGACAAGTTGAAGATAGAACACAATTAGATCGGGATGTGCAAACATTAAAATCTGCATTAGAGGAACAGATTCATAAAGTTGTCTCTGATGTGAATGAAACGTCGAGCAAACTGCAGAATTTGAAGCTAGGAGAAGCTAATTTAATGGAGACCTACAAAGAAGAGTTAATCAAGAAAGTCTTAACGGAAATCACTGACAAGGATACAGTAGGCTTGGCTTGCGAAACCAATAGGAATTATGCCAGAAGATATAACCTAGATCCAGAAGAGAGAGACGTGACTCCTGAAGAACGTATATCCAGATTCAGGGAGGAAGATGACGAGAGGAATATGGAACCTGAGTGGAACTATCGAGATAGTGGGAAAAACTACCCGGATTCATATCCGAGGAACGTGACGGTCATCAGGAATTTTGAAGATAAACCGCAAAAATTCAGCAACACTGATAGTTTGACGCCTATCGAATATGTAAGGAACCTCAAAGATTATTTCATCGAAGCTCACATTCCCAGAGAGAGAGAGATGAAGATAGTGGAGAGATATTTGATTGGAGGACCCCTCGAATGGTTTCTCGCATTTAGATACACATTCAGTAACTTTGACGAGTTTGCAGAGGCATTAATCAAACGATTTTGGTCCATAGAAGCGCAGAATTCGTTAAGAGCGGAGGTGTATTCAAGAAAATACTCCGGTACTCTTCCAACGCGGTACGCTGATTTCTTTACGAGTCAATTATCCCGCTTGAGATTTTTGCAACCCCCATTGTCAACGGAGCAACTTATTGATGCGATTTCTCGTATGCTACCTGTGGAGGTGAGGAGACTAATAATTTCGTCAAACATCAGGGATTTAACCAGCATGGATGAATTACTGAGGAGGTTAGACTACACAAGTCCAATGCCTAACGTGGTACAGAAAGGTCAAAGGCATGACTTTAAAGAAATAAATACTGTATATATGGACCAAGTCCAACAAACTGACAAGCCAGATGAGGAGAAAACTGACAATGTAGGTCCTCACAGGAATAATCAGTTTCGAAATAACAGGTCGCCAGGTTACCGACCGTATCAACAGAGAAGAGGCTGGAACTATAGTCGAGGAAATTACAATGGAAGAGGCAGATATTACAACAATAATGGTTATAACAGGAATTATAATAGGAATAACCAGAGCCAAAACAGAAGTCAGAATCCTCAAGGTCAGGTTATGACACCCGATCAGTATCAGGAAAGAGAGAAGGAAAGCCAGCAATACCTAAAAGAATTACGGGAAAAAGAAGCCAACAACCAAAAGAAAAGGCAGGATGTTGTAATCGATCCTGGGCCTTCTACGAGCCAGCAGAATTTTGAGGTCGGTAACACAAAAAAAAACAAACGCCGATTTCTCAACGTCAGTGAGAACTTGTAAATACATTGCCACACCACACCTGATTACGATTAATGAGATATATGAAGTGACTGATGAAGATTTGCTAGAAGAGAGGGGTATCGTTAAAGAGGAAAGACCATGTGCCTTACCCATTATTTCTGTACGGATAGATGGCCAACAGTACAAAGCCCTGATGGATACTGGTGCAATTATCTCCATCATTTCAGAGGAATGTTATCAAAGTCTGCTAAGAGGAGAGAACATGACAGTTCTACCTGTTTCTACCGTCAAAGTGAGAGGGATATTCCAAGATAAGGCAGTAAAGTGCAAGATTCAAGTGTTATTGAACTTTGAGATCAATGGAAGGAATTATGAACAGATCTTCATTGTGGTGAGCAAGATCAATTTTGATATGGTGCTTGGAATCGATTTTATATCGAAGGTCGGAGCTATTATTGACATGAAGAACAGAAGTATTAGCTTTAATGATGGGTACATAATCACAGAAGAGATAGAAAAACAGGACGTGAAAAACAGTCTGGAAATAGACCTTAGGGAAGAAATTTTGAATACCATAATTAATGAAGTGGAAAATTTAGCAGAAATACCCAGTAGAAAATCTGAAGGATTTGAAGAAATTCAGGGGGAATTTGAGGATCTGATAAAGGAATTCCAAGATATTTTTGATGAAAAGCCTGGATTGATTAAGGATTATAAATACAAGATAAGGCTGACAGATGAAACCCCTTACCAGAAGAGAATATACCCCATTCCTGAGAAATACTATCAAGAAGTACGAGGGTTAATCAGAAAAATGGAGGTAGACGGGATTATTAAAAAACAGGCGTCGTCTTATATAAACCCCATCACAGTAGTGAAGAAAAGTAATGGTCAGATACGTCTTTGTCTCGATGCCAGGACCATCAACTTGAAGATTCTTCCAGAAAATGACAGACCACCCAAGATTAGAGATCTGCTTCGAAAATTCAAAGGGAGAGCATGTTTCAGCGTTCTTGACTTGACGTCTTCATTTTATCAAGTTCAACTAGAAGAAGATAGTATGCAGTACACTGGATTCCTATTTGACCAGACGTCATGGGTCTTTGTCCGAATGCCTTTTGGTATGGTTAACAGTGGACCAGCACTTATTCGAGCACTTGATAGTAAGCTCACTGACGAAGTGAAAGAAAATGTAATCTGCTACATTGACGATTTAATCGTATCTTCACCCAGCGCCGCAGAACATTTAGTGCACTTGAGAAAGTTGTTCGAGAATTTAAGGGAGGCCAATATCAAGGTCAATTTTGGAAAATGTCAATTCTTGAAGCAGGAGATAAATTACTTGGGGCATACTATTGATAAAGATGGATATCATCCAAACATGAAAAAAGTAGATGCGATCACGAGATTCCCAAAGCCAACTAAGGTGAAACAAGTCAGAGAATTTGTAGGCGCATGCCAATTTATTAGCAGCCACTGTCCAAGATACTCTGAAATTATGGCTCCTCTGTATGACTTACTCAAGAAGAACAACAGATGGAAATGGAGTACCGCTGCAGACGAGGCTTTTGAGAAAGCAAAAGAGATGCTCAGAAATAATGTGAAACTGGAGTACCCAGACTTTGAGAAGGTGTTCTATATTGAGTCTGATGCATCAAGAGTAGGCATTAGTGCAGTCTTATACCAGAAAGACGAGGCAGGCAACAAGCACTACATTGCGTTCACTAGTCGGAAGTTGAAGAAACACGAGGAAAACTACTTCACGACGGAACTTGAAGCGTTAGCTTTTGTGACAGCATTGCAAGCCTGGAAGAAAATACTGCTGGGACATAAGGTCATCATTATTACTGACCATAAAGCACTACAGTTTATGCTGCAAACTGACATGTCGAGTGATAGATTGACACGTTGGGCTTTGTTCACCCAACAGTTTAACGCCACTATCGTCCACCAGCCTGGGAAAGATAACTTACTGGCTGATGCTCTATCACGTAACCCTATTAAAAATGTGCAGATACACCATGTACAATTGGAGCAAGAAGATCAAGAAACCGTTAGGAGGTTAGCCCGAATCGGTGTGTCACAGAAGAGACACGCTCCAATAAGGAAAATGTACAGGTTCCTCAAGGGTTACATGGACAATACGGATGTTGACTATGCAGCTACACGGAGAAATTCACGACACTTTGTCTTGAGTGGAGACATTGTATGCAAGTATGCTGACTCTGCGCATACAAAACTCCGAATAGTCGTGCCACCTAAACTTGTTGTCAATTTAGTGTGGGTAGCTCATCACGCAACTGGACATGCCGGTTTAGATGAAACTCTTAATACTCTTAAAGAGAGATTTATCTGGACTAACATGCGTTCCAGCATTGCCAAGGTCATTCGATCATGTGACAAATGTCAAAGAGCAAAGTATGCTTCTGCTTTATTAAAAGGAAAACCGAAGGCTATGATTCCTTCTAAGCCAAACGAACTAATGGCGACGGATATATTTGGCCCCTGTCCGAAGGGATATCAGGGTAACCAGTACCTGTTGGTTACCGTGGATGTTTTCTCAAAATTTGTTACAATGAGTCCCATGCAGAAAGCTAACACGAGGAACGTTGTAAGCAGACTGGAAAATGCTGTATTTCCTAAAGCTGGTATACCGGAATATCTACTGTCAGATCATGGAACGCAGTTTACATCCGTGGAATTTGCAGCGGATATGGAGAGGCTTGGCATTAAGCACTTATTTTCAAGCGTGCGTTACCCAGAATCGAATTCCTCAGAAAGATATATGGCTGAATTTTCGAAATTCTGTCGAATTTTCTGTCCAAATGATCATTCTGGTTGGGTGAGATTTGTACCCCTTATAGAGGAATGTCTGAACTCTACAGTGCAGGAGAGCACAGGAGAAGTGCCAATGCGACTTCATCTAGGAAGAAACCCAGAAAGGCCGTGGGATAATCTTTTCAACCACATTCCTAGAGATCCCGACCTAGGAAGGCAGCAGAGGATTGACAAGGCGAAGGAACAACTCCAGAAAGCAGCAGAGAAACGATTGAAAAGAGTAGCTGGAAAACGTTTTGGTGCACCCTTACAAGTTGGAAATCTTGTATTATTACGCAGACCTGTCAAGGCTGATATGAGCAAGAAAATATACCCCAAATTTGGAAATGTATTCATGGGGCCGTTTAGGATTACGAACGCCTATGGAAACAACTGCTATGAACTCTACGATGATGAGAATAACGTCATTTACGGCAAGTTCAATGCTGGAAACTTGAAAAGATACTATCCTAGAGTAAGCCAGTAATAATTCAATTTCGTGTTCAAGAGAGTTGAGGTACTTGTAACATTGAGTTTAAAAACAATTTGCAACTGTTTTTAAAACGTGGTGAGAGGAGAATGCCCCCGTAATTGAATTATATAGAGACCACGGTGGCTATATTGAAAATTATAAAGAAAGTTATGACTAGTTATGACGTGGGTAGTCATGACGTAAGCACGGATGACGCAGATGTTATGCCAGCAGGCTACTTGAGCTGAGATTCTCAGTGACGTCAGCATTTATTCGAGAAAGATCCGAGATCTACGACGCAGTCGCAGGAAACGTGGAATTCTGCTGAGGAAGAAAGTATGCTATTGGAGGGGAGGCTCAAACCAATGAACGATAGTCTGAAGGAAGACGGAGATTGCTGAAACTATGGTATTTTTATTACTGTTTGGAATGCAGAATTGTGGAAATCCATTTGCAGTAGAGGCATTGTTCTGGAATTTTGGTGAAATTTATTTTCAGTTTTTGAATTTTGAAAATCCGTCATGTATTGACGAAGTTGGAACTTCTAGCGATGACGCAGTAACACGCGATGGAAGGGATAGATACGCCCCTCATGAAGTTCATAAAAGGCCTTGCGCAGAAGAGAGGAGTCTCATTCCTCATTCCTCATTCTCAGATCATAAATCGTTATTTCAGTGAAACGTCGAGTGAGATTAGTAGTGAAAAAGTCGTCTTTATAACGCGTGGTGAATCCACTGCATTAAACGAGAGTCGAACATACGAGCAGTGCAGGTTTACTGTGTGTAAATCTAGGTGAAGTTGAAACGCACATTATAACGCGTCTACGAGATTAGCTGTGAACAGTTAGCGGTCGCCTATAAGCTAATTCTCTTGTGCATTGCTACAGTTAGGAGTGTAGAAAAGTTGAACAATTTCGAGTAATTATTTTGGAAGTTATTGACAATTTTAGACGACTGACAAAAGTGATTTTCTCGCCACAGGAGAAACACTTTGTATAGCCAGAATCTACGCTACGGCTGACACGGCTAGTGAAATAGGGAGACTTCAGATTGCTCTTGTGACACAACGCTACAGTATTATGGAGCAGTTTAATATGGCAGTTTGTTCTTCTAATACCATAACCGAAGAGAAGATGGAAGGCTAAAGGACTTTAATGCAATTGGGACATATTTCAACGGAGTAAGATAGCAGCATGGAACTTCGCTAATCGCTATTCCATACAAGCGGACATGTGGTGAATAAACATCTACACCCATGTTTCGTGATTAATGGCTGAATACTATCAAACAGCAATAGAAATGATTTCATACTTTCTGAATATGAATATTTCTTCGGAAATTTCTACAAAAACTTCATGGCGATTTTCAACTGGAACTTCAGGGATTTTTTCAAGAGAGGTCAGGGTTGTCCCGACTCACAAAGAAGATTATTGCCGGAAGGATGTCGTTCGTCTTCACGAAGCAGTGCAATTTCCGGAGAAGGAAGCAGTTCGATTCTCCGATGGTGCTGTTTCTTGTTTCGAGGATGGAGCTCAGCTTTAACTTGGTGAAATGGATCCATCAACAGTCTTCTTTGGGGAATTTTCCTCTGGAACGTCAATCGGCAGATAAGGTAGTCGTGAACGTTTATTGTATTTGAGTTTCTTAGCAATATTTGAGCAACCATTTTTCCCATATTTTTGTCCTCATGTATTTTGCCCTATATTCTTGTTTGAGATTCTTATTCTCAGTACACGTTGTTGAGTTATGCCTTTTTCGAAGTTTTATTAAGACATTGTTATGTCATGGGCATAGTTAAATGATTTTGGATCAGTTGAGACTGATATTTAGATTTTTCAGTAATTTGCTTATTTATTTTTGTAGTCTCGATTTGACTGTAAGTTAATGATTTTTATGGCAGATTTGAATTCAGACAGCGTGTCACTTTATTAAAGTAATTCTACCCCAGTTTGATTACTTTGACCAATTTTCTGTCATCATCAAGAAGGAAGAACATTTAAATGATTTTAGAGCGTTAAAATCCATTACGTTGTCGACGATCTTGGAAATACTAGTCGTTATTTGAATTGATTGCAACACAGACATTTATCGTCAGTTATGAACGATCATTGCATCATAGACAATTTTGTGAAAGATGAACTTTAATTATGAATTATTGAATGCATTAAATTCGTGAACTTTTGTTAGGAATTTTTTCTCAATTAGAGATTTATATAATGATGTTTGCATTCCCCAGTCTAATTGGATTCTATTCGACTATTTTGCAGCTTAGTCGCACTTTGTTTGATGATAGTATTTTTATACTACAATTCTTTGAAGATGTTAATCTTAAATTTTGATAGACCAGACAGGCGTATATAAGCGTATTCACTATTAAATTTGTTTGTGATTGGCAAATTTTTACTTCATATCGATTCATGAATGAAATCCACGAAGGTTAAATGACAACAGTTTTGAAACAATTAATGATTATAAGAATTTTTAAGTGGAACTATGAATGTATAATCGATAGTGCAGCGGACATGTTGAAAGTCGCTGATGTATAATGCCCTTAAATAAATGAAGGAGATTCCCACAGTAATTAATGATGATAAAGATTGTGTTAGTGGAGGTTTTTGTAAATTATGTGGAAGATTTTGATGCCGTATATTTTAATATATGATGAATTTTGGGCCTAATTTTTAATGCAGTTTGTGCATTATTTTGTAAGCGAAGTATTTTCCGCTAGAGTGTATTGTCATAGTTCGTTGAAAATTAATCAAGTGAATTTGCTTTTATAATTAACAAGAGTTTTGAAAGAATTTGAGATAAGATTTTGAATGAAGATTACCATCACAAATAATAATAATTATTACAACCTTTATTAAACCAGATTGTGACATTTACATGTATAACTAACCTTCATTGGTCGATTATATGGAAACGATTATGAATTTACCAACCGGATAAACATGTGGTTCAATGTATTTCTTAAATTAATAATTTAAATAATTTAAATGTTGATATTGTAAATAATAAATGTAAATATCTTTGACAATAATGGGGAACGAAAGTAATGTTAAAGGCGTGTTTAAAATTTTTGTAATTATCTTCGACAATATTATAAACAATTTCTAATTGTTATAAATAATTTATGTGATTTTGTTATAAACATTTAAGAGTGTGTTTTATACTCTAAACTATACTGATTAAACATTTGGATGATAACTTAACAAGTTTAGGGATTGTCAGAATAATCCAGTGGTATGTGAGTTAAGCATTTGAAAGATTTGCGTCAATATATATGAATTGTCTTGTAGACATTTAAAGCTTTGAAAGGAGCTGAATTCTTACGTAGTGTGGCGTGACGAGTGACCCCCATTTGACAGGCATGCGCCAGATTGAAGAGTAGACCAGCTGGCTCGACATCTGGTTATCAGCGGGCGAGGTCGATACTCTGGCCTTGCGCCTATTAATACAAGTGTGATGTTTATTAAAAGAAACCAAATGCTCTATATGTGTCGCATCCTGACTTCCTCATCCAATCCAAACGTGTTTTGAATGTTACGTTATTTTGAGCTCATGAGAGCTAACATGTTGTATGCTAACTTTGCAAGTCCTTTAAGTGGACGTAGTCAGATTGACATGGGCTACTGATAGCCACATTTATTTTGTTGAGTTGTTAAAATCATACTCTTTATTTGAAATAAAAGCTTTTGTACAGTTCAAAGTTCTCGTCTTCGGTCTGGTTCATTTTTAAATGTCATGGTCAAGATTATTGTGGGAGCATACTTTAAAGATCCTGTTGTCAACCCAATCCCCGAGATATTTTTAAGAGGTAAGTAAAAGTAAGTATGAAACCCCGTCTATTTTGGTGTGTTCCACAATAATTTTCTTGGTAACTTCTGTGTTCAAACCTCGGTAGTATCTGTCAGTGCCATTTTCATTGATGTAGCTGAGCCGGTGCGATTGATTGTTGGCAATCCGATTGAGGGGGCGGATATCTGACAGCCTACTATCCGGGTAAACGGGGACAATACCTTCTTCAAGGCCACGGCCGCCTCCTTCCCTCTTCCTTGCCTATCCATCCTAACCATCCCTTACCTTCCCTCATGAGGCCCCTGTTCGCTTTGCAGGTGAGGCCGCCTGGGCGAGGTGCCAATCCCACCTCACCAGTTGTATTCCTTCCGATTCGATGTTCCCCGGTCTAGGACACTTCCCGTAGAGGCGGGAGTGGTGAGTTCCATCGCTGAGTCCATGGTTTCCACCAACCTGGAGGGTAAACGACTAAAAAAAAAATCATTGACTTACAACTCGCTATTCTCGTACAATGAAATTACTTCACAAGCATATAACATGTAGTGTAACATGTCACCCTCGTCGCGCTTTGAATCTCACAACCAACTGCGGCTTCAACATTACAAATATTTAGAAATAATTACAACATAATATCTACTATACTCTCTCCAGAAACGATTCAGCTGATTTGAAGCCACTTATTTAAACTTCTTATTCCTTCATTTGAAATCACAAGGTTGCATATCTCTCATTTCAAACTATGAGTTTCCATAAGTCACATCATCAGCAATAACGGAGTCACCATTCAAGCCTTCTAAACTAGCAAACATCTCCTTTAAATGAAAATTCAACTCATAGTAATAACTCACACTATATTATCGTGAATTATGGTCATGCCACTAGTCAAAATATCATGTCAAAGTATTATCATTGTCTATCACATTATACCGCATAACACCAAATATAACGTCTTGTAGTGCCAGAAGAATCCATCCAATACGTGATAATAAATTGACGTTGAACTTCGGTCTAGGAAATCCAAATAAATCTATGAGAGACTGTAAGAAGACTGTAAAAGGAATTGTAAGAAATTTTAACTTAGACATTATTAACCTACTGCTCTAAATACAGTATTTACGTACAAAAGCGTATTTTTTCGTTCACCTTACCAAGGTTGTGCTGCCTCGAGTAAGTTGCTCTAAGTTTCAAATAAGCCTCGGCCGCCTTCTCTCACGTGCACCGTGGCACTGTGTCTTCATTATATTGCTTAACTACGGCCGCTGGATATTCCTGTTGACAATGGGTTTAAGGGTACATCATATCGTTCCAGATGACCTAGTAGTGACATTGATTCCCCGAAATCTTATATGCCATCGTACAAGTAACACTTTCCAGTGACACTATAAGGGAGAACACACTTCCCAGTCCCATACAGCTGCTCGTGTTTGGATACGATATTACTTCTAATATTCAATGTGACTTCATATCTCAGGAGGTCATCTAGCGCAGATTTCACCTGTCATATTCCATTCGTTCTGAATGAGTTTTTGTCACATTAAACTTAATAGCTATATCGACACCCAGAGTTTACTGGTACATAACACGCGCATTCTTACGACGTCCCACTGCTTTAATCATTATAATGACAATAACAATAACTTGCACTGTAATGCACAATTGTGTCCATTGCGCTATATAACTGCGCTGTCATTCGAACAAACTTGATTGTTCCAGTCGCGTCCAATACTCAAACTTTACTGAAAATAACTAAGTATTACGGTACAAAAACTGATAAGTTCAGCAAAGAATTTATTAGAATATTTAATAAATACTGATAACATAACGCCATTTAAATTTTTTTAAGGTAGATTGTGCGGCTTTTGATAGAAGATGTTTGCCGCATCTTATTTAAAATCACATTTCACTCAACACTCCCTCCATTATCACAAAGCCACGAATGCATCAAGAATGAATTTATCGGGTTTTGTTCTGACGTTCCTCCCTAACCTCAGCATGTGATGAGATATTTTAAGAAATTGTAGTTATGACTATCCCACAGCTGTAAGTAGTTACGTTGAAAAGTGTCACATTGACAGTTTAGGCTATGTAGCATTAGGCTACACCTCTCAGGTAAACCTTAAAGATTGATTTTTGTTCATTGCAACACTCGGCTCGGGCTATGATTATTGCAGTTATGGCGCGAACGAGCCATGTGACGCATTACCCTGCCCGCCCGACGAGAACCGACCATTGCCGAGAAATGACGAACAGTGTAAGCTTCCATGCCGCTAGGCTCAGTCCCAGTCGCTTTGATGGCTCGCTACCTTACAGACGTGACTCATACGGAGTTTCTTTGACGTTATCCAACTTACTTGAGTACGTACTTAACAAGTATGTAATTTAAAAATAGAGTGATCGTTTTCAACGGTTCATTAGTAAATAACCGTAATACCTCATTATTTTCTTTTTGTTGGTTAGTACTAAGTAGGTTATTATATTTCTTAAATTTGTAGGTGAGTTGATTGTTAGGTTCAGTTTATTTACTTTCATGGTTTAGTCGATTTGCTTTTGTTTATTTACCTTCGTTGTATACTTTCTAGGTATCTGTTTCGATGCCTCGAAGAAAATCTCACCTTTCTCAGCTTTCTGCTACAGCAAAGCGTCTGAGACTTATGCGTGACACCGAGACAGAAGATGAGCGTATTAATAGGTTGGACAATCAACGTAACATTTCCAGACAAAATCGGCTTAGCGTTTGACTGACAAGAATGCACAAACTGCTGCTAGCCGTGCTTGAGATTCAAACAATGAACGTTCTCAGCGTTTGATGGACCAGCGTACACGAACGGTTGCTACCCGAGCTCGAGAATCTAGCGCTGCAAGTTCTCAACATTTGATAGACCAGAATGCATGATCTTCAGCAAACCATACTCAACAGTAGTAAAACGTTCACGCCGTTTAACATTACAAATAGTAACATCAAATATCAATAGAGCACGTAGGCAAATCAACCTACTAAATTCAGCCTTTGCATATGACTTTAATGTAGAGGGGAATTTTATGCCTACTTTCAAAATACATGAATATGTTTACCACTTGATAGGCAATTTACTTCCTGCTCAAGGTACGCAGCCTGAGTTTTTGCAAATATATTTCGTGTCCCAAGCTGATCAGTTATCTCTGAGCACAAATATAAATCCCAATCTGCGAACTGAGCTCATCGGTCCTTTGCAAATAGAGCTTCAAGATTATAATAGTCATATTCAAAGTTTCAAATATAATCTTGAAAACAGACCAGAGCACAATTTCAAATTAATTATTCACGCTGGTCAAAACTTCCCAACGAGCACGGTGGTCGCTAAAATGCGCCAACTGTAGACGAAGTCGCTGTTCTTCTAGTAGATGAGGACAAAGGTCCGAGAGATATTGTGATAAATACTAGAGATGGTCATATTAAAAGAGTTTGTGAGTTGCACTGATCGTATGACCCGCTGCAGTATCCTCTACTCTACCCACGTGGAGATGATGGGTACTGTATCAACCTTCAACAACAAAACGGTGTTGCACGACCTAAGGCAGTATCATGTATGCAATTTTATGCTTACAGGCTTATGGTGAGAACAAATGGTATGAACAGTTTGCATTATATCAGAGGATTATTAAATCAATATTTTGTTGACATGTCCGCAAAAATGATATTGGAAAGACTTGATTTTATCAGATGGAATCAAAAGAATTTGAGGGCCGATGAATATATACACCTAATAGATGCAGTTGCCAGTGATAGAAGTGTTAATGCGTCTAATATTGCCGTCTTCAATTACTGGATCTCCACGATATGCGGATGAAAAGACCTAAGACGCCATGACATTTGTTAGGAACTTTGGGAGACCAGATCTTTTTGTCACCATCACCTGCAATCCAGAATGGAAAGAAACACGAATTCACTTATTCCCTAATCAAAAATCGCAAGATAGACATGATTTGCTTTCAAGAGTTTTTCATTTGAAAGTCAAGAAAATGATGGAACTATTAACAAAATATTTTTGGCCCAACTAAGGCTTTCGTTTATAGCGTAGAAGAAAAAAATGCGAATACCACATGCGCATATTTTGTTATGGCTTACAAACAAAGTGCAACCCGATTCTATAGATGATATAATACGGGCTGAAATACCCAACAAAGAAGAAGATCCTGAACTTTATAACATTGTGATAAAGAACATGATCCACGGCCCTTGTGGACCAAATAACCCCACGGCACCGTGCGTGAATGAACACATGTGTTCCAAAAAATACCCAAGGAGCTTCACTTCTCAGACACAAACTGGTGATGATGGTTACCCAACCTATATTCCGGCGGAAATACAGGTGTCCTATGTGAGACGGACTGAAATGAACATAGACAATGGATGGTTTGTTCCATATAATCCAGTCCTATTACGAATTTTCAACGCACATATTAATGTTGAATTTTGCGAGTCAGTCAAAGCAATAAAATATATTTGCAAGTACATTCATAAAGGTTCTGATCAAGCAACATTCACTGTGCAAAATAACAACGATGAGGTCGAAAATATCTTAATGGTCGTTATATTAACACCTCTAAAGTTGTTTGTAGAATATTTCAGTTCCCTATACCAGTCATCCATTTAGCAGTCCATTTGCAAAATGGACAAAGAGTATACTTCAATGATGAAGACATACAAGATCGCGTTAATAATCCCCCTGCATCGACTCTCAATGGCTTTTTCAAACTCTGCACAAATTTCGATTTTGCAAAAACTTTGCTGTACCATGAAGTGCCTCAATATTACATCTGGGAAATAAATACATTTTCTAGAATGAAACGTGGGCATGATGTTGACGTTGTAAAAAAAGGCGCAGCTTTATGTCGTGTTTATAATGTTCATCCAACTAAAACGGAATGGTTTTATTTAAGAATATTATAGATGAATGTACGCGAACCAACTTCCTTCGAATATCTTAGAACAGTTCATAGCATTACTTTAGCCACGTATCAAGGCGCTTGGAGGAACTAGGATTATTAAAAGGAGATGAACATTGGGAAAGTACTCTTTCAGATGTGGTTATTTCTAAGTAACCAGAAAAATTGAGAGAATTATTTGCCATCATCCTGATATTTTGCCAGCCATCAGAGCCAATAGAATTAAGGAGAACATTTTCAGAAAATTGTGTGAAGATATATTACATAGAGTTCGCAATTTTTTATTTTTTTGTCGTGTGGCCTCCTCAGAGGCCGAGTGCAGGTCTTTCTATTCGACGCCCGTGAGCGACCTGCGCGTCGGGATGAGAGATGGAACGGATGAAGGTGAATGAAACTGGGCAAGGATGTGGAAGGAATCGGCCGTGGCCTATCAGAAGGTACCGTCCCAGCATTTGCCTGGTGTTGAAAATGGGAAGCCACGGAAAACCATTTCAAGGACGGCCAACAGTGGGGTTCGAACCCACGCGTCTACCGAGTCAAGAGAGCTTGGTCCCATGACCTAACGCTGCGCTTTAGCCAGCTGAGCCACTACTGTCGGTAGAGTTCGCAATGAAAATCAGGACCTGCTAATGCCATACAATGATGACATATACAATGAAGGTCTTGCATTGATTGAAGACAGAATTCAGGAAATGTCCGAAAAATTTCTTACATATTTCGGACTTCCGGCCCCGATTCGCAATAATCACAATAATATGGAGCCTCTAGAAGAACCTTTGCGGAGACCATATGATGTAAAACAATTAAATAGTTATATTTCAGAACATGAACACAAGTTAGTGCGTGATCAAGTATTCGCTTATAATTCTGTTTTAAAAAGCGGAAAACCCTTCTTCTTGGATGCTCGATGTGGAACTGGCAAGACTTTCGTGACCAATTCAATATTAGCGAAAGTTAGGTCACTGGGAAAAATAGCCGTTGCCGTCGTATCCTCAGGTATTGCTGCTACACTATTGACAGGTGCAAGAACGGCTCATTCCGCTTTTAAACTGCCCCTTACTGTGTCACTTGAGAGAAACAGTGTGTGCTCTATCCGTAAAAATGGCTCGTTGGGCAAAATCTTGAGATGCAAGTCTAATAATATGGGATGAGTTCACCATGACTCATAGAGCTCACATAGAGGCATTAGATAGAACACTCAGAGACGTAAGGAGCTCAAATAAAGTGATGGGTGGAATTACTTTCATTTTTTCTGGTGATTTCAGACAAACATTGCCTGTAATAGTTAATAGAACTAGAGCAGATATTATTAAATCTTGCTTAAAATCTTCCCCACATTGGAAATCTGTTCAATTCTTGAATCTGTATACCAACATAAGGAGTCACTTCGCTACAGGAAGCTCAGCTTTCCCAAAAAAGATACTAATGATTGTTGACGGGAAAGTACCTGAGTCCCACGAGAAAAAGAATTACCATTGATAAAGACCTTGGTGAAATCGTGACCAACATTGAAGGCCTGATCTGGAGAGTGTACCTGGATGTGGCCAATATTGGCCAAAACATCATCAATGGATGTGTCAGAGGGCAATTTTAGCTGCAAAAAATACAACCGTTGACAACATCAAAGATAAAATAATGGCAAAATTACCAGGCGACAACATAAACTACCTTGCCATTGATACCGTCATGGATCAAGAGGACGCAGTACATTACCCTCAAGAATTTTTAGTTCTTTGAATCCTTGTGGGCTACCACCATATTCATTGAACTTAAAAACTGGCACTTCAATTATTTTATTGCGAAACCTGCGACCACCAAGTTTATGTAACGGAACTAGGCTTCAAGTTAAATTTCTTTGAAACAATATCATAATTGCTATAGGTTTGACTGGACCAGCAATTGGGCGAACGGTACTAATACCTCGAATTCCCATGATACCAACAGATTTACCATTTAGCATCAAAAGAATATAATTTCCCATAAAGGTATCGTCCTCAGACACTATAAATAAAGCACAGGGACAGACCTTTAACCACGTGGGGATAGATTTAAGGGAATGCTGATTTGCCCATGTTGCCTCATCTAGAACAGGATGTGGTGAAAACCAATATATACTAATACCACAAGGAAATGTTACTTAAAATGTTGTCTGTACTGAAGTATTATGATTCATCAACCTGTGATTTCTTACATTACATTGTACGCGAGTGAAACCACGGGGCACAGTTATCATCCATAAAACAAAGAAATAAATCCACTGGGCGAAGCCGGGCACTACTGCTAGTAGCTTATAAATATTCATTCTTTCATAATTTTCTTCACTTTTAGATAATGCCAGCCCCTGGATGAATACTATACAGTGATGCAATGTATTCGCCTTGTCACTGGATAGTTCATTTTCACGTGTGGTCAACCGTTACACAAAAGGTAGGCCTACCCACTCTCACACACCTCACACTCGTCCCTGACGGGTACAGTATCTCCACAGATAGTGAGGTGATAAATGAAACAATGGAAATGATAAACAGCAAAAGCACTACTGCTTCCTATTAATCCTGTCTATGGCTTGTCGGCAGGGCGCTGTGTTTGCACAGCAAATAATTTCACTTGGACAGCTGTGTGTATCCCAAGGTATCATATCTCGAGTATCGTATAGCTCCTCACATGGTAGAGTCAATAGCGTTTTAAATCTTTATTCGTTGGCAGAATCAGAAAAGTAACCCATGAGCACTAATAGATACGGCGTGAGGCAGCCTCTGTATGGGAAAGCTATGTTATATCAAGTTGAATGCTACTGTAAATGTTGGGCTCAATTTAGTGAGGTACTGCGTGGTTGTGGACCACTCACAATCCCAATGTAAGTGGAAAACATTTTTATACGAACAATGGCTCTGAGGCAAGAAAAGCATTCTTCAAAGGAATCCATTCCTAAGAATGCTGTGCACATCTCTCGTGTTATGAGTACAACAGGTGCTTGTGGTGTTCAATTGAGCGTCCATCGTGATGTATCTAATCCGATATCGGCAGGCGTGAGTTGACGAGAAAGAGTAACACAGTGACCGGAGATCCTAGTGGTAGTTGTTCGCTGTTCTATTGTAATTGAGCGCGCAATTCCAAATGATACGTAACTTTAACGAGCAAACATCTGCAAATTTTCATTATACCCAGAAACACAATTATTAGCTCACTGAGAGACTAGGCGAAACAGTGTCTTCTAATGACATCTCTAAAATATAACAAAGGAAAGAAATGGATGATGATGATGATGATGATGACAATTGTTGTTTTAAGGTGAAAACATCTAGATCATCGGACCCGAAACAGAAAGAAAGAAAGAAAGAAAGAAAGAAAGAAAGGAAGACAGAAACGGAACTCCGGACACAGGAAATATTGGAAGTTAGGTAATACGAAGCAAAGTGGATGTAAAAAGTAGTTTGGCTCAAGCACGGAAAGCATTTCTAAAGTCAATAGATCTGTTGACATCAAATATAGATTATGTATTGCCTTTGTCTAGTGTGGCACGCTATGAAAGTGAAACTTGGACTGTTGGCGCAGCAGAAAGAGGAGAATGGAAGCATCTGAAATGTAGTGTTGCAGGAGAATGATGACGATCAAATGGGTAGATAAAGTAGGAAATGAAGAGATATTATGGAGAGTGGGATAGAAGAGATGTTTCTGTAAGCTGACATTGAAGAGAAGTGATAGGTTGGTAGGACACATATTGACACCCAGGAATAGCAAACTTAGTTGTGGAAGGAAGGTCGAGGATAAGAGGTTAGAATATGTTAGACAGGTTGCCTCGGATGTAAGATGTGATAGCTATATAGATATGAAACGATTAGCTCAGGACAGGGAGGCATGGAAATCTGCATCAACCCAGTCAAAAACTGAAGACTCAAACAACAACAAAAGCAATACTGAACGAGATCAGTACTTAGAATGGTGTCTGATACAGGAGTTAGCAAACTGTTGGCTGAGGAAAGAACAGTACGAATGAAGATGAACCAACGCTCTCTTGTAGGTTAATTCTAATTCAAGGGAGCAACTTCAATGATTGAAACCTGCCTGCACGAGAATGTGCAATTTTCCTTCTTTCCCATCCTCCAGCTCCTCGTTATCGAATGAATAGGCCGAGAAAGTTTCTATTCGAAGTAATTTGGATAATGGCATGTTTTCAAGACAATGAAATTACGTGATGTTGATACGTCATTGTTGGCAACACATAGAAACGGCTAAAGTGACATTTTTATTGCGTGCTTAGTGCTGTTGTGAAAACGGTTTTGTGACAATTATAATAATTATAATTTCGTCAAGATAACATTCATGTGCAAAATAATATTCAGTTCAGCATGTCATAAGGTTTCACTACTAGCTTCGCTCCCATTAGTAGCTTCGTCAGATGAACGGTTACCACTGGGATCCACGGTTCTCTCTCCTCGGCATGGTTAGGTAGTCGTGGTTCAATCCCAGTCAAGGTATTTGTTGGTGCATTAGGGCTGCGTGATTATGTTTTTTAGGTCTCTCGTAAGTCACAAAATGTCACTCAATTGATATACTAAGCCCATATGGCTCAGGTCTGATTTTAGTTTAGGTCAAGTTGGCATTATTTCCAACTCCAGTCGAAATGTGCCGTAACAACTTTCAGGTGGCTACAATCACTTATTTTGACTTTAGGGGTGCATATTTCTACTCCCGGATCACGTGGAGATATCTCTGATGATGTATTTCAATTAATGAATACTTATTAAACGAACTGAATATTTTGGCACTCGTTTAAGACTATTTTTGGATTTTTGGCAGTCAAAATGGAAATTTAACCTCGCGGATATGCGAAGGATGATGATTAGTCACTACACGACTACGTTTCCTTACCTAGACTGGAACTTTAGGATGGAAGAAGACAGTCCATTTTATGATCATGCGATTGTATGCACGCATCTTTCTGCACGGGTGAGCGTCATTTGAATACTGTGCGAAACTAAGTTACAGAGTCGAGTATAAGTCTTGCGTTAACATTTAAACACGCTGTGAAATATTTGTGAGTGCAAAAGTGCACAAATTTGTGTTAACGAGCGATATTTCGCATTTTCTGTAACATTGAATGCAACTGGACCGACCACATTCTCATCATTTTCTCAAAGTCACGAGGAACTTCCAAAATTAAAAAGACAGTGAGAACTTTCTGTCTGTGCCTAAAATATTCATCGAACTAATTCTCAAACTGAAAATCTGCTAAATTATTGTTCTACAATCGACGATTGCGACGATTGTGTGCGATACTTGATAGTATTAACTTCTGTGTCCAACACCACACCAGAGTGTTTTAAAGCACGTGGTGGATGTAATGGCCTTCTTTGTATTGTCCGCGCATGTGTAAGTAAACTTTGTTTTTGTATTTTCCAAGTACAAACTAGAATAGAATCCGTGTTTTAAATCAGCGAAATCATCATGGAGAAAATGACAGACCACGAGGAAGGTTTCACCCATCTTGAGATGATGGCTATCATGGCCTAAACCACTAACTATGAGGGAGACACTGAGATCGAGGCCCACACAATGAAGAAGAGACGACGGTTATGAATGAGTCGAGGATTGAGCACAGGTCTTGTTAATGGCCGTGGCCGGATGGCCAAATTCTTCCAGCAGGACAATATGCTGGCGACTGCACTGTGAAAACTGCGACTATTGCCAGCTTAATAATGAAACATTATCACTTAGTTAAATTCTGTAGACTGGGATAAATGACCGCACCGATAGTAACAACCACTAGGTAGGCAATTTTCTACTATTAAGGCCTTTATCATATTTTTCTCTACAGTTTTGACTAGTTTCGGTGAAGTTCTGACTAATCAAACGCTCAGTGGCGCTATAGCATGCGCCACGTGTGACCAGTGACATGACGAGTCATAGGAGGACTTGAAAATGGACCCCTACATATACATTTGTAGATATTTTTATTATTTGTAATGATGGTGCCAACATAGTTCCTTTAAAATGCTTTGAAACATGTTGTTGTTTGAGTCTACAGTCTTTTGACTAGCTTGTTGCAGCCCTCCATGCCTCCCTGTCCTGTGATTTGAAACAGACGTTTAGGTAGAGTTAACACGAATTTGAGACGGCGGAGTTGCTTTGCCATGGTATTCTGTAAACATGGACAAGCAGTGACCACATGGCAATAGTCGCAGTTTTCACAGTGCAGTCGCCAGCTTAATTACTGTACATGCACTTAGGTGACGATAAGCCGCAAACAGCGTCTTATTTGTGCAAGCAGGATTGTACAAATTGTACAGACAGTAGGAGTGTTTAATTTAAGTGTGTTATTTGTTCATTGTACGCATGTGTGTAAGAGATATTTTTGATTGTTAGGATCTGGTTGTTACTTAGCTTTAGATTTTATTTTGCTGCAGACGCATCTCGTCTCTAATGTTGACGTCAATTAGGGTTTAGCCAACAATTTAATATAGAAATAAATGTTGGAAGTTACGCCATCGTATTTTTAGATATTTCTTATTGGAGCTTGTAAATGTAAATTATACTCTAGTTTCTGAGGACGATAAATAATCTTACTCTGCCGTGTGATTATTCGTATTCTTCAAAAATGAATGTACTTGCTTAGGGAACAATTAACGTGTACATTCATAGCTTGCTTAGCATTAATTATTTTGTGAGCATAACTTTGCGAGGGCTTACTTGAATTCTGTTTAGGAGATCATTATTTATTTTTATTTATTTTTAGCTTTGCAGACTAGCCGAGATTTTCACCCTCCGTAGTAGCCTGGACTATTTATTGTAAGATTTGCTTTTTTTGGGGGAGAGTTCCTTGGACTGGTTTATAACAATTTACCTCTTACCATTCCCGATACCACATAGCTAACAATCTCGTGCCTATCCTCTCAGCGTGTGGGTTTAAAGAATGGGGGTCTCGGGAAGATTATCGGCGTTCAATGGTCCCCCAACTGCCTTGTCGGACGGACACAGTACATCATCCCTGATTATATTAGCTGGATGTCATTAAAAGATTTCAACTCAGTCGCGAGGTGTAGTATATTACTAGATTAGATTTTCTGAATTTCGCAGCGTCAAAATTGACGTTATATACCGTAGAGATGATTGACCCTGCTAAGCCCCGCTGCGACTTCTCATCCCTTATGCACTAAGGATGCTCATTGAACCTCTTTTTTACAGTCGTCCCCGTGTGTCCTATGTATACTAACTAGTTCACATTCGATGCACGGAATGCTGCAGACTCCAGTATTCTCGTTGGTTGTAGCCAGGTCTTCACACACTGTTCATCAAATGTCCACGTTTCTTTGGAGGTTGGAAACGGCAGGAATGTTCCTTTAATTTTTAGTAACACCGTGAGTATACAGCAACATCGCAGTAGCAGTGGCTCGCTCTTACTCTTCAAAGTTGCAACGAATTCTAGAGTGAAATTTCTAGGGTACACGACATATCCATATCTCGTCTGAGGATGTCATTTTCTCCTCATGGATATTAAGGATCAATTACTCTTTCTGCTCGTTTGATTAGCGTGAGCAGAATACCGTGTAATTTTTATGGAGCGGGCATTCAGGTACATATAAGTGCGCGTAGGTCGCAAATCAACGGTACCTACGATCCCCCCCATCCCCCAACCCTCGCAAGTGCTCAAGATTATCGGATCATGGGTAGGTGATCCCGAGTTTCCTGAGTCTGACATTGCTTCCACTTACTCGTGTGGGGATCCTTTCTTTCATCATTTCTGTTGAACTCCCTTTGTCATTGCGTATTCTTTCTCGACCCTGACAGTGTTAAATTATCCGGGACCCACGGTGCCTCTCATTTTCCTGCATTAATTGGCCCCCGTCTCTTCCTTCCAGACACCTTTCATTTCCGAAAGGTTAAACCTCTTCATGGTATTCCCTGCATTCTGCGAAAGTCCCTTTGAGACCCAGGATAATACTACAACCACAAGTACTCACGGCTAGTCAGTTCAGGAGTTGGTGATCCTGATGATTCCCTGAGTTTGACTCGAAATTTCCCCTTTTTCCATTGGCTACTGTACATAAAATTCATGTATGCGTCACTTCAACAAATTCAGAACAAAACTGAGAATGTGTCAGCAGTACTTGCTGGGGGAACGTCAGATAGCACAGCCTGACAACCTAAAGAGTCTTTCTCTAGATTCTTCACCCAGTCGTGAAAGCCGACTCCAGAATTGGAGCCTCTTGCTCTTTGGTGACGAGACAACCTTCAAAACTTATACGGCATTGCATAAAACGTGAGGACAAAAGATCGTTTTTAATAATTGAGAGATAAACGCAAGGAAGGATTGTATAGAATTAATAAGAATGGAATTTTGTTGTCATAGGCCAGAATTAACAAATTTTGAAACAGAATTTTGTTAGGAGTCTGAATCTATGACTATGAGTGATAATTTTTATACCTTCATGGATAATATGAATGAAAGGTAGGTGAAGACTTAGAAAATGTATGACTAGAATTAGGAGCTACATGAGTAATGAAATCAATGTATGTATTGTGCAAGTCAGGCAAGGCCATCGAGAGACCATCGACCGCAGATAATCTTCGTGACGCTCTCATCCTTCGAACCCACACGCTGAGAGGATCAAATATGTTCACAGATTAGCTCCGGCACGAGACTGATAACTCAGGGAGTATCAGGTGTGGTGAGAGACTAATGGTTAAAAAGCCAACCCCAGGAACACACCCTGATAATATCAGATATATAAAGAAATAGTCCAGGCTGAGGTAAAATTCTCCAGAGATTTATTCAAAAATGACAAATACCTAATCTACTTCGGAGGGTAAAAATTTCGGCTAATCCGCAAAGCTAAAACGTTATAAAAAATAATGATTCCCTTAACTGAATTCATGTTCAGCCCTCGCGAAGTCCGATTACAGGATAATTAATTGGCAAGCTAAGAATGTAACACGTGAATTATTCCCTAAGCAAATACAATTGGTCTTTAATAATGCGAATAATCACACAACCAATTTACAGCAAAGCAAGAATACTAATCGTCCGCACCTAAATGGATATAATTTACATTTAATTGCCGCAATAATGAATAATCCATGATACTGTAACCGAAGGGCAAAATTTGAATGTAATTTTGAAGCATTTAAGACAGAAAGTTATCAATATATTCTTTCGCTACTGGTAGAACATTGCCAGCTCAGGGCACAGTGTAGAGATGGGAAGGCCAACCCACCCCAGGACAATAGAGCCCAGGTACGGACAAGCCCTTTTCCTAGAAGACTTGGCCAGCTCCATGTCATTGTTTGTGCTGGAGACTTATTGTATGCTAGTCACTGAAAATTTATGATACCAGTGCTGCAGGATGGGCCAGCGTGGGTTGTAAAACCAAGGTACATGACCCAGGACACTAGGAAGCTGCGCGAATAAATGTAATCGGAAAACTAGATGATGAAAATTTATAAGGAAAGAAGAGCTGTGTTCAGAAAAAGAAACTGTTTTTTTTGGTGCAAGAAAAAATCATAACTTTGGTAAGACACCGGAGATAGCACTCGGTATTGGTGGATTTTTAAGTTTGCAGGCGCAGTGATCTACGATACGGCGCGAAACTCAGCCTGGTGGGGGTGTAGATGACGCTACCTGGGACTATTTGCTAGCGTCATGATGCAATGGCATATGAAGAGTCTCCCCACGATCGAATCCTAATCAGAACTGGATATTCGGTACCTGCCCATTTAAAGTGACAATATGAGATATCGCTCGTGAATCTGCGACCATTTCCTGAGGAGCGGATTCTTTGGCGGTAATATGTCCATTGTGTACCAACGGCCTGCCGATATAAGCCCAGAGCACGAGGAGCGGGGGTTCAGTTTCATGTATAGACTTCATGCGACGGACTGTTGAGGTCGGGTCGGTCATGTATACCAGCCGCGAGCTGGAGCCGCGAAGTACTTGTGTTTGAAATATCATGCATTAAGTGATACTGGTTTGAATCAAGAACCGAAAGGGAAATAGGGTGTTGGACATTGCACCCAGTGCTATACTTGCTGTCGCGATAGCGACAAGTTCACGGGGAACTGGAGGATCCCCGCTGATTGCCGAAGTACGGGACTGAGCGTTCGAAGCGTGACGTCACTTGTGTTGCCAGACGGACTCTCTAAGTTAACGCCTACGAAACTGTGGTTCGGTCCAGGTTAATTTTGTTTTAAATCCTGAGGGAGTGCCGAACAAAACGGTACGGGTCCACCAACGCGAGACCAAGTGAACGAGGTTCGGAGCCCGTTAGGTCAAGTTCCACCAGCAAGAAGTGATAGGGAAGAACATTTTACTAGTGACTTCCGAGGTGTAAAAATATGTGTTATAAAATTCAGTGTAATTTCAGTGCATTTTCAGTGTAATTCCAGTGTATGTGGAAAATACCAGTGCTGCCTGTGTTGGAGGCAGATATCTGTGTGTGTGAATCCCAGCGCGTAACAATGGGCAGGATTATGGAGTCCCATTGGCGACTCCGCACCATGGGCTAAGGTAGCACTTTGTGGGTCTGAGCGAACCCAGGACACCATGCAGACCACCTCACCTGGACGGCAGAAATGATGAGTATTGACTTTCAAATTATGGGTATATAACTTACGAAAGGGGGCGGACAGTAATGTAGATTCAGTAGCTTGCGTGACGATGTTAGTCACAGTCATTATAGATACGGGAGGCAAGTCATTTAACGGTCAGCATGTTCTAGTTAGGAGTTGTGTGTGTACTCACCATTATTAGTTTAATGCATGTCTTTGGGCTCAAATGGTACGAGTATGTCCATGTAGGTAAGAATGATTTGTGAGCCAGGGCATGTAAGATAAATTCACGTGAAGTTTTGATGTTTGTTCGTGTGGCATTTAATGTAATGGTGTTAATGACTTTGACCTTAGTTGGTTTATATTTGTTTATCGTGAGATTAATAAATTCCAGTAAGGATAGTTTTTCGCCACATAATGAGGTATATTGAGTGACCCTTTGCCCCTTTTACTTTCCGTGAGACCGGTGGGGTCGAACCAGTGTCCGGCGAGAGGTTACGTGTGTGTTATGGTGAGTTGTTCCCACAGGAGCGTGTGTGATATTTATGTGTGATGGGGATTGAGATTGTCGGCGAGGTTAGCCGAGGTTCGTACCACGTGCGATAGCCGTATGTTGATACGAGAGGCGTCGTGATGCATGTGATTGTACATTTCTTGTTGTTGTTTCTGTATGAGAGGGTCCATGCCTCATAACAGGGAAAATTCAGTCACACACGCATGGGAAAATATATATGTGTTTTTCAGGAGCACCATGAAGAAACACTGGTTCAATCCTCCCGCCGATGTACACCAGCATATTATAAATTTACCATTTATATATTCGCATAATGTAGGCACAGTAGAGGTTTGTTTGTTTTGTCAGCTGTTCAGGTAGGGAGCTATTTATAGTTCGGCCGGCCCGCGCGAGCCATTGTGTAAGCAGGGAGAGTCCTTCTGTCTCGTTTGGTCAAAGCTGTAATTACCGCATACCGTTGTTAGCTAATTAATTTAAGGGGGCATGTCGTTTTGCCATGCTGATTCGTATTTCTTTGCTTGTACTACTGTTCGTGAATAGTAGTTTTCTTTTGATCATCCGAGTTCAGCCCGTGTTTATTTTCTAATAATTTTGTCTTGTGCCTAGCCCCGTATACTTGGATATGATCCGCCCGCCCTAAATATCGTAGTTATATTAGCCCGACGTAGGTTGGGCCCCATTTGGTCCGAAGCCCGTCTATGAAAGGTACTCGTCATTATCTGTGTAAAAATTGTCCTTGTTTCCTGCTAGAGTGTATATTTGTGTGACATAAAAATCAGAATAACACTATTTGTTTATAATATAATCAGTAAGCGCAACTGCAGTTTGTTTTTGACCCAAATTCGTGTTAGAGGCAGTTGACAGTCCATTTAAAGTAGTTTTTGACCACCTCGCACAGCTGAGTAACGTGATGTAATGATTTAATGTAAATTCTGGTTGAACTCAGCTGTTATTAAGGTTTCATCCTGTGGGATGAGGTTTGTTCTAGTTTTTTTTAAGAGGGGCGCACTGGGATATCACATATTCTTTGTTTTTTATATTTAATTTTGAAGGTGTTGGTTTTTCTTTGTTGATGTCAGTTGGGTTTTTATTTGTTGTTTTTGTTCTGTAATTTCTTTCTGCAAGTTTTTTTTTGTTGGAAATAAATTACGGACTCAGTAAGATGTGAGTGTACGCCATTTCTGTAATTGCTAGTCACCTGTTTCCTTCACTTTAGACCTTTAAGTCAGTTACTATAACGAACGCACCACCCCCGGGATCAATTTATTTTATCCAGGCCTAAAGGATTGCCCTATCGGGTACAATACGGTGGTATCACTTCCAACATTTATTTTACGTTACATTGTTAGCTAAACCCTACTTGACGTTTATATTACAGACAAGATGCGTCTGCAGCAAAAGAAAACACAAACATAGGTAGCAACCAGACCTCACACAACAAAAATAACAAACAAGTTACACACAAGAATATAAGAAATAAATAGTACACTTAATCCACACACTCTTATTATTTGTTGAGACGGTAAACTCCTGCCTATGCTAATTAGACGCTGTTTGCACCTAAGCGCATGTAATTAGGCAGGCGACTGAACAGTCACAACTGAGTCTAACGTCACAGGGTTTCTTCAAGTCCATGCTTACGAATTTGCATGGCTCAGCAACTGCGTCGCCTCAAGATAGTGTCAGCTCGTTCTAAAGGTATGTTTCTAATCAAACAGCTGATTCAGCTGTGTCGGTCATTCAATAAAGAGTATTTAAAATTTAAACGATCCACTTCGTATTTAGTCGCTCGATTTTAGAAGAATTATGTCTCATGATTTAGTTTTCAGGTTTAATTTGCGTGTAATACCTTCCAGTGTAATTTAGTTGCCTAATGACCATTATATCACTCGATGATGACAGCAAAAACGCTGCTCCAATGATGCCTGTTCAAAAAATATTAGAAAACCCTCATGACAGTCAGCACAATAACACTCGCCAAGAATTGCGGTAATACGCGGCTCAACGGCTCGCTACAACACTTCGGCTGATGAGGAAAACGTCTCCATCACCGGAAACACTCTTATAAGACCAATGCGGACGATCAATGTCAATCCCAGCATTCACATGTCTTCTACAGATACTATAATAGCACTGCCTTAAAATTATAATTACTTGATGAAGTACATTTGGCAAAGGGATACCTTCAATGAGCGTTAATTTCAAGAACACACTCTTTCGATAAACAGCACAAGCAAGAACGAAGTCTAAATGAAACGTGAAAGTTTACTAATACAACAATAATAATAATTGTATTATATTAGGCTATGAGCATAAATACGTAACATCAATTAGGTCTGTGACTTTGAGTAGATCGAAACATGTAAATTTCTGATAAAAAGTTGTCTCACAATAGTTGCTAAGCATTCTGGGACAAGCATTCGCCAGGTGGGACAGCACAAGCATCCCTCTCGAAAACGTTCAGCGTTGCACGCTGTTAGTGATTCGAAGTTCACATTTAAAAACTCCATGGAATAAAAGGGGAAGTCACATTCTGTAAATTTTTCAGGGGAGTGAATTTAAACTTTCAACACTAAAAATAAATACTTAAAATACCCCTTATCGAGGGTAAGCAATATAGTTTTGTTGCCAAATTTATTTCTTATAAAGGAAGTGCATGTTAAACAAATTACACCTAAAGTTAAATTATGAAAAAAAGTGAGAGGTTACGAAACGTTCTAACACCACAGTGGTTTGATCAACGGCCGTTTGTTAGCAGTATTGGAATAGAAAGGAATACCAGATATCACGGTGGACTGTTGACAGACCCTTCTCTCCTCACCTGGCCCTTCCCTACCCCTCCCTCATACCGCAAATTCACTGAGCTTGGATCCGAGAAGAACAGCCAGCAGCAAACCGTCGAGTCGTGTTGAGTTAAGACTTCAGAGAAGGGTGGTTGTGTTTGGATTTTCCCTGGAAGTGGAACTGTACTTTTCTTCATTTCGCCTGTGAACTTTCCGTTCCGCAAACTACACAGTCAAGTTAAGACTGGACGGAAGGTGGATTTGTGTTTCATGCACCTCGCCATTCCCTGGAAGTGCAACTCTACATTTGGCCTGTGTACTTTCCGTTCTGCAAAATAAAATGTTAAGTTCAGATTGGACGGAAGAGGGATTTGTGTTGAATGCACCTCGCTATTCCCCTGAAAGTGCAACTCGGCTTTTCTTCATTTCGCCTGTAAACTTTTCGTTCCGCAAAATACACAGTCAATTTAAGATTGGACGGAAGGGGGATTTGTGTTTCATGCACCTCGCGTTATTAAATTACTTCTGACAAGAATTCCCTATAATTAATAGACCAGTCAGTGATTTTAAGCCATCATGCCAAGATGTAAAACGGATAGAGGTCATAGATCATTGATATAAAAAAGTGCTTATCACGTAACAATGAAATAGAGCAACAAATAATTTCTCCATTGTCACAAGAGAAAGGAAGACTTCGTATTTAGCTCCTTCGAACCGTTGCTCAAGAAGAACACCGTCTGAACCACGATCATTTTTCTCGATGCCCCTGGAAGCACAGGCAAAACGTTCATGATTAATTTGTTGCTTGCCAAAGTGAGGTCTAGTGGTAATTTTGCTCTTGCCGTCACATCATTTGGAATTGCAGCCACTCTTTTGGAAGGGGGAAGAACAGCACATGCAACATTTAAACTTCCTTTGAAAGTCAGCAGTTATGATGGAAGCGTATGTAATATTTCAAAACAAAGTGACACAGCCAGTTTAATCCAAAATTGTTCTTTAGTTGTATGGGATGAGGCTACAATGTCGCACAAAACTTCCGTTGAAGCTATAGACAGGACCTTGCGTGATCTAAGAAATCGGAACACACCTATGGGTGGCTGCACAGTTTTGTCCGACGGAGATTTTTATCAAATCTTACCAGTTATTACCAGAGGAACGAGAGCCGACGAAGTGAACGCTTCATTAATATGTTTTACATCTGGCCGGATAAAACAAAATTGGCACTCAAAACTAACATGAGAGTACTCTTATCTTCAGAAGATAATAGTCTGTTTGCTAATTTGCTACTTAGAGTCGGAAATGGAGATTTACCGGTCATTGACGGGAAAATTACCCTCAGTCACGATTTCTGTGTTTTAGTAAGCAGCATTCAAGAATTGATTGATAGCGTTTATCCTTAAATCCATGACCTATCTAACAAGTCTCATTCATGGTTTATAGAAAGAGGAATATTATCACCGACAAACGAACAAGTTGTGATAATTAATGAATTGGTGTTCTCCAAATTCACTGCCCAGGCTCAAGTATATTTCTCAGTAGACGCAGTATTCGATAGTGAAGTAGCTGTTCATTACCCTACAGAATTCCTAAATTATTTACCTTCTTCTGGCTTGCCACCACATAAGCTTATTTTAAAAGTGGGAGTGCCTATTATATTGCTACGTAATTTACACCCACCATAGTTATGCAATGGGACGCGATTGGTAGTGCAAACTTTGAAAAATTGTTCCTTTGAAGCAACTATCTTAACTAGCTGTGGTACAGGAGTAACGGTCTTAGTACCCAGAATTCTATGATTCCTTCAGATTTGCCTTATCATTACAAACGAGTACAATTCCCGGTAAGAGTCTGCTTTGGCATGACTATAAACAAAGCACAGGGTCAGACACTTAGCGTGACTGGAGTTGATCTCAGTGGAGAATGTTTTTCTCATGGACAGATTTACATGGCTCTATCGCGTGTTACGTCAAACCGAAATCATTTCGTGTTCACTGCTGGAGGGAAAACGACTAATGTCGTATACAAGGAAATCTTATAAGACCTCGGTTAAAAGTAGCCCATCACCTTGCATTCATAACTGTTCCCGGGCGAAGTCGGGATGGGTTTGCTAGCAATAGATATACCAACAACAAGCTTTACGTGTTGCCAAACGCTACGATGATATTACAGTTCCATTCTTGGCTTCTGAAGCCTCTGTCTGCTTCCTACCAATTCCAAAGCTCTTGGAAAAAATCGTTTTGGCTACTGAGCCCACAAAACGAAAGAGAGAAACAACAGCGTATAACCTCCACAGCTGTCAAACGATTCGATCAGGTCATTTCTATTCTCATAATACTACACACGGCTTACATGTTGTTTAGGCAAGCCTTAACCAAAATCTTGTGCTTTCAAAGCAACCTAAACGACAGATATTCCTACTGCTTAATTCCAGTGTCAAAATATTTACAAAGATGAATGTAGAAATCCATATAAGCTCTTCAAAAGCTCACACAATAATGATTGCGCACACGTGGTGTTATCCAGAATGCCTCTATGCATTTACGTAGTCATGGGTTGACAATAAATGTGTCAAATATGCAATGACAGTCAAAAGATAAGGGCTTAAGAATAAGGATTATTGTATAAATTGGTTGGTATGATTTCGTGCAGACATTTATCAACTAGATCAACAGCTTTTAAGGTGGTGAAATTATTCTAAAAACTCACATGTCGGCGTTCACGAAGAATTTTGGCCACTGAAGCATGGCCATCAGGAAGACCCGTGTTCGAGTCTCGGCCCGTTCATACCCATCGCCTCTTCTTCTTCTTCTTCTTCTTCTTCTTCTTCTTCATGTTTGTATGGCCGTGGACTTTGGCGTCTCCATCATGATTTTGGTGGTCCTACTGTTACCGTCCGAAAGTCACAGGGGATTGAACCCTCACTTTCGAGACCGACGATTCTGATGAATCGAGCATATAATTTTATGTGATGCTTTTATGTGTTATATAATAATTTATAAGAGTTGTTGTTGTTTGAGTCTTCAGTCTTTTGACTGGTTTGATGCAGCTCTCAATGCCTCCCTATCCTGTGCTAATCGTTTCATCTCTACATAGCTACCACACCCTACATCCGAGGCAATCTGTTTATCATATTCTAACCTTGGTCTACCCCTACAGTTCTTGTCCTCAACACTTCCTCCCATCACTAAGCTTGCTATTCCTGGGTGTCTTAGTATGTGTCCTACTAACCTATCCCTTTTTTTCATTAACAGTCGCCAGAAACATCTCTCCTCTCCCACTCGTCCTAATACCTCTTCGTTTTTAACCCTATCTACCCATCTGATCTTCATCATTCTCCTGTAACACCACATTTCAAATGCTTCAATTCTCCTCTTTTCTGCTGCACCATTATTCCAAGTTTCACTTCCATAGAGCGCCACGCTCCAGACAAAGGCTTTCAAAAATGACTTCCTAATACCTAAATCTATATTCGATGTCAACAGATTCCTTTTTTGTAGAAATGCTTTCCTTGCCTGAGCCAACCTATTTTTATATCCTCTTTGCTTCGTCCTTCACTGGTTATTTTGCTTCCTAAGTAACAGAAGTGTCCTACTTCCTTCAGCTTTTCACCTGCCAATTTGATGTCCATAGAGGTTTCTGATTTATTTCGGCTGCATTCCAGTATTTTTGTTTTACATTTAATAATTTTCATCATGTATTCTTTCCGTAAGACGCAGTCCGTACCAATCAAAAACTCATTCAAATCCTCAGGCGTGTCGGCCAATATGACGATGTCATCAGCAAATCTCAGAGTTGAAATTATTTCTCCTTGAATCTTCACTCCCACTTTAAATTTTTCTACAATTTCCTTCATTGCTTGTTCAATGTAAAGATTGAAAAGTTTGGGTGATAAGTTGCAGCCTTGCCTTACACCTTTATGAATACCAGCTTCTCTCTCATGTCCTTCAGCTCGAATGACTGCTGTCTGGTTTCTGTATAGATTGTATTTCACCATCCTATCCCTGTACTTTATTCCAATAGATTTCAAAATGTCAAACAATTTAGTCCAATCAACGTTATCAAAAGCCTTTTCTAAATCTACAAATGCCATGAAAGTTCTCTTATCTTTCCTTATTCTACCGTCCAAAATCAGCCTAAGACTTAGTACAGCTTCCCTTGTTCATACATTTCTCCTGAAACCAAACTGGTCTTCACCCAACTCCGTTTCTATCTGGCTTTCCATCCTCTTGTAAATTATTATAGACAGGATCTTTGAAGCATTAGTAATCAAGCTGATTGTACGGTAATCTTCACATCTGTCAGCTACCACTTTCTTTGGTATAGGGATAATAACATTCTTCTTAAAATCAGGGGGTACCTCACCTTACATCCTTCACTTTCAGTCTGTCTATCGCCCACCTTTTTGGCTTTTGACTTTTCTTCAGTTTCTTCAACTTTAATCTGCATTTCATCACAACCAGATTGTGGTCAGAGTTTATGTCAGCACCAGGATATGTTTTACAATCCAAAATCTGGTTTCGAAACCTCTGCTTGGCCATAATGAAGTCGTTTTGGTAATGCCCTGTATTTATCAGAGTGTATTAGCCAATATGATTGATTCCAATATAATTTGTTTAGCTTTAAGATGTTGATTTATAGCAGGATCCAAGTCAGGGTTTAATGTAGCATTGTAATGATATTTAGGCCTATTTGGCTTCCTGGAATTGTGCACCGTTGAAGAAGTATATCTTGTGATGACAAGCATATTGGCCACGTTTTGCGGGTAGGAGGTATTCTGGGCGGCGGGTTTATCCAACGGCCGTGGCAGAGGTGACTTAGTGGTCGAAGCGGCAGATTACATATGGCATCTATGTACTGGAGGTGTGTTTATGAATGTATATTGCTCTAATTGGCTGGTATCTCACCATCCGTGATTCTGGTCGTGTGGACCAGACCTGGGGAGGGGATGACGTGATTGATATTACGGTCGACGGTGGCTGAGAGGAGGATTACTCTTCCGATAGATTTTGTCTGGTGAGGATCGGTCTGGGACCGCGCTCAATCATTTTGCTAGGACGTTTGTACTTAGAAGTTGGAGGAGATCAAGTCTGGTTTTGCTTGGTTATCCTTGGGAGTAGAGGGAGATCTGGAACTTCACGACAGCGTGTTAAGAATTTGATACTGAGCCGCAGGTCGGGATACTCTTCAACTGTGGATATTCTGCCTAGTTTCCGGAATGTCAGCAATGACTTACTGTCTCAAAAAGCGTAAGGTACTGGAAGTTCGAGTCTGATTACCAATATTCGAGGGCCATCACAATGGTTTTATAATCGGCGAATATTGGTCAAATATGCCAAGTGTTAGTAAATTCAGGTGCGGAATAGGTTCTGGAATTCACCAAACCGATTCAGAGCTCTATAATAAATTCAAATCAACGAGAAACAAATTAACTCGTATGATTGTGAAAGTAGGCAAGCTGTAGCCACCAATAAAATTCAACAGTATTATGCGTGTGAAACAATTTAGCTACTTTAATATCAAAGTAATTAGGACTGACTCTATGCGAGAATATATCCCCAGAATCAGTAGATATAGCCTTCAAGCCAGCAGCCATCATCAGTAAGTACAAGTCAATGCCATCTTCCACGGTCCATGAGTTTTTTTCATAAAATGTGTACCATTCTATATATGATAGGGAACCTTAGGTCAGTCTGAAATCGGCGAGGATCCTGCAGAGTGAGTTTCATGCGTTATTCCAGAATACAAGTTAATGTTTACCAGATATCAGGTTTTGTTATTTGTGCGGTCACCGGTGTAGTTGGGTGTGAATGAGTATGGCTTTTATTATAATCGTACAGGTGTTTAACCCCCACGAACGCCGATTATTTATTTATATGTTAGTGAGAGGATAGGTGGATTATTATAATTATTATCATTCAGGGAATGGAGGTACAGAGACAGTTGTGCGGCCAACAAGGTATAGGAAGGTTACACTACATCACGACCATTGCCTCGAGTTGAATATAGTACTCCACGTGGTCAGTTAATGTTGCCATGATGATTCGATGATTTTCACTGATCCTACAGTAGTACATGAACAGATATAAAACTGATTTTAAACTTGAGCAGACAATGCAGGAATGGCCATGAAGTCTGACACAGGTTTTAAAACACACTGGTGGTGTTTGCACACAGAGTCAAATACTGGCAACTATCGCGCACAATCATCGCAATCGTCGATTTAAACAACGTTTTCAACATGTAACTTTTCAATTCGTAGACTTGTTAAATCGGGTTTAACACACAGATATGAGATCGTGGCCGATGAAAATTTCAATGTCTGCTTCGTGGCTTTATAAAGTAGAACGCTAACCATGTGGTCGGCGCCATTATACGTTTTTAGACACACACACTTGGCGAAACGTCGCCGATTGAACCAATTTATGTACTAGATTGTTATTGTTCTAGCGCCTTTTCTTCCACTAATTGACAGTGCAATTTCACTCGGTAGTATTATAAATTAGCCAGTACGGCGAAAGGCGTGCTTCCAAACGCATGTTCACTAAAGAAGTGGTAATGGCTTCCATCTTGAGAATCAGGTTCGAGCAGATAGACGTAGTCGTGTAATGACTGAAAATCCATCCTTCGCATATCTGCAAGGTAAAATATACATTTATGACATCCAAAAATCCGAAAATAGGCGTAGACAAGTGCCAAGACACTCAATCTATTTATTCAGTATTCATGAATAGTATCACCAAAAATATCTACTTGTGCTCCAGGAGTATAAATCTACACCACGGAAGTCAAAATAGATGACAATGACCAGCTCAAAGCATTCACGGTGCGTTTCGGCCGTCGTCAGACGTAATACCAACTTATCATAAACTGTAGTGTCATCAGCCATGAACTTTTCGGGTTCTGTATATACAACATTATATAATTAGGAATACTGGAGAGAGATTGAGTGAGAGACAAGTATTACCGATTTATGGCGTAACTACTCACTCCAAGTTGGGCGACCAATTTTAACTTTTCAAGCTCAATGGACTCTATTGCATTTATATTTAAATAGGGGAGGTGGGGGTTAAACACATTAAGGAAGCTAATAGCAAGGATATACATTCACACCTAAATATACTATGGAACTCCTTAAAATAAATGATGATATATCTGGTAAAAACATAAGTGTATTCTATAGTTATGGCAATGGTAAGGATTCTCATCAGGTACGGACTACCTAACCCTTTCCCAATCATATGTACATGGCAAAATATAGTGACACACTCCTTGGAACTTGGCGATGATGGAGATTTAAGTACTCAAAGTTTGATGATCTCTGGAACTGATGACTATTCTACTAGTTTTGGGGTAGACTCCCAAAGACCTAGTCCTATTCAAAATTGGAACTGAAAATCTGGCCACGTTCACACGCCTCCTATCTTGATAGTTCATGAATTGGCTCTGCCTACCTGTTTGCGGTACCGCCCAAGTACATGTCTTATCTTGTGGAACTGTAGATATCTGAATACTGTAAAGACCTTGGCCTCCGTTATATAGAATTCGCTTCGCACCTCATTGACTTGTACATTAAAGTACAAACTAGCTGGTACTCAAACAGAACTGTATATAGCTCATAGTTCCCTGAGCATCGTGACCAGTAGCGTAGCCAGGATTTTAGTGTGGGCCAATTAGGTCCTCATCTATTACTGCAGGAGTTCATATATTTTAGCCTCTATTCATTTATGAAGAAATAGGCTTATGACATCACCCTTTCTCCATGTGTGTGCCTGCGTGTGTGTAACCCCCCCCCCCCCCTCATAATAAAATATAACGGCCAGAGCGATTTCAATGATTTCACCAATTCAACATGCGGGCCACGCGAATTATTTCACTGGCATTCTATATCTCCGCAACGGTAACAGTATCACCCTGAAATTTTGAACAGTGATAAGGGTACTACTACACGTTAACCTATGCGACTTTATAAAATCTGTTAAGTACATAACGAACATGGCGGCCGAGCGAAGCTGAAACATTTTAAAGGATATTTCACGCGATTTAACTATCCGAGCGCATTGAAACTTGAAACGGTAAATTATATAAAAATTCTAATCTACTGACATCTAATTTAGTTCAATTGTTTCAATAACCTCAAGATGGCGGCTGTGCGAAATTTTAAAATTAAGTTTTTATTTCTTGTGTCCTAATCATGTGATTGAAGTGAAAGTTTGAATAATGAACCTACGCAATAATTTTCATAAAATGGTACACTACTGTATGGCCTACACATATAACAATCCAACATGGCAACCATCCGAAATATATAGACGGTTCTCAATATCTACGAATCTATTGCAGCAATCAAACTGACATTTTGTATGCTGATAGAGGCTATTAATATAAGTTCACCTATTGGACTTTCAATAACCGGGTGAGTACATTGCCAACATGGCATTGACTTGCGATTTAATTATCCGAGCGCAATGAAACTTGCTACGGTAAATGTTCATACAAAATCTACTGTCATCTAATTAAATTATATTGTTTCATAACCCCAAGATGGCGGCCGTGCGAAATTTTAAAATTGAAGTTCTATTTCTTGTGTCCTAATCATGAGATCGAAGTGAACATTTGAATAATGAATTTACGAAATAATATTCATCTATTGGTGCATAACTATATGGCCTACGTACAGAATAATCCAACATGGCGTTCCTTTTCATAGGCGGGAGAATTTTTTTAATAAAGAGATGATGATGATGATAATTGTTGTTTTAAGGGGCCTAACATCGAGGTTATCGGCCCCTATTGAATAAAGAAGACCAATAGGATATATGAAGATAGGCTATATAGTTCTTCACGGAACTACTTGTTCTGTACTTCAGGGTTCATATTTAGCTTAGGTCAAAAAACGTTCAGTCTGTTAATTTCTGTCTGAATACCGCCCTTCGATGCTTTGTTTTGAGGCAGCTCACAGCTGTATCAGTGTCCATATTTGTCTCTGTCGCTCAGATTTTCAATGATCAGTTATCAGAATACTATTATTATGGCATATCCACACGATTCATTTCAGATGTTTTTTTACATGAATCTCGCACTATGTCTTGGTGTTTTTTAAATAGTTTAATTACCAGAAATGTTTTAGTCAATTGAAAGAATATGTCCAAAAAAACACAAACATCAGGAGTAGATAACAGGAAGAAGGGACACTCATAAAGGCATCAAACAAAGAAGGTACGTTGCAAAACATTTAGGTCTTTTATTGTACATCTAATTTATACAGCGCTGGTTTAAGGTGAGCCTAACGGTCGCCGTGGACCTCATTCTTGTTTGTATTTTTTTATTATTAAGAGGAAACCTGTAAATAATAATAATAATAATAATTGTATGTCTACCCCTTATTATTCCCGTTTTTCCAACGGGGTCGGGGATGAGATGCGATGGAAGTCTTTGTGGCGATGGTTTTTACGGCCGGATGCCCTTCCTGACGCCAACCTCATGAGAGGAGTTAATGAGAGATGAAATGAATGATGGTGAATGAAACTGGGCAAAGACGTGGAAGGAAGCGGCCGTGGCCTGTCAGAAGGTACCGTCCCAGCATTTGCCTGGTGTTGAAAATGGGAAACCACGGAAAACCATTTCAAGGACGGCCGACGGTGGGGCTCGAACCCACGCGTCTACCGAGTCAGCAGAGAGCTTGGCCCCATGACCTAATGCTGCGCGTTAGCCAGCGTAGCCACTACTTTCGGTAATAATAATAATAATAATAATAAATACGAATATGTAGATTAAGGCTTTCACGGCCCGGAATACTATCAAATTATTCATACTTTTGGGATATAGCCGTGTGAAAATAATATTTAAAATTTTAAACGTTTCGAAAGGAACCTTGCCTCCGTTTACAATAGAATTCAAACAATGTGTGTCAATGAGCTTAGAGAAACTAGAGAAATTCCCCTGTTCGTCACCAGAGAGCAGGCAGAAACTACAGCATGGACCTTGGAAAAAACGCGCCAATCCATTAGAACGATGGCCAGAATCGTAAGGAAGGAGAAGGAAAAGGGGGCGGGGGGAAAGTTGACACTCCTCGAAGAATGAGGATGTCTAAATAAGCATAAAGGGCGGAAGGGGCGGGGATGGACGGATGGATATAAAGAAACCGAAACAAAAGGGAAGTGTATCTGTACGGTTCCCAACGTCATACAGACCTCGGCGAAAAAGCAGATGGAAACTCCTCCATTGACGAACAAAGGAGATCAATTCATGGCCTTGTAGCCATAGAGGAAACGATACAATTTGAAATAAATGAAGAAATAGAGAAACTGAGAGGAACTATCTTCCCAGATCTTTAATAACTGGCAGCCAAGTGTCACTTAGCTGATATCCGGTGTCTCTGTTTAAGTTATATAGCTGATTTGTCAGGTTGGTTTAGACGGATGTTCCTTTGATGCTCCTTGATGAGAGTTGCAATGGGCCGTTTTTTTTTGTTCAATGTATACTTTTCCGCAAGTACAAGGTACTTCATACACCGAAGGCTTTAGTATGGGGGACAATTTATCTTTGTGTAATCGTAAACTTTGACCAATTTTCGTCATACTGCCAAAAACTGTTATTATCTTGTGCTTGCGGAGATTCTTAGCAACGCGGTCAGTGGTGTTGTGAATGTAATGGAGGTAAGCAGTTCCCCTCACGTCGGAGCTGTGAGAAGGTTGTCTTTCCCTTCTTCTGGGATGCAGGGACCAATATATAGTGGATTCATTATTGCCATTACCCTTAAACATGGTTTGTAACGCATGTAACTCTTCCTGAAGAGTTGATGCCTCACAAATACGTTCCGCTCTTTTGGCTAGAGTTGTAATAATTCCTTGTTTCTGGGCTGGGTGGTGGTGGGAGTCTGCATGTAAATAACGGTTTGTGTGAGTTGGCTTACGGTAGACGCTGTGCTCCATGGAGCCATCTGCATTTCTCCTCACAAGAACATCTAAAAATGGTAAGCATCCTACCCGAATCTAGCACCATTGTGAAGTGGATTGAAGGATGCAGCTGATTTAGGTGGTTCAGAAAGTGGTTCAGTTTCTCATAACCCTCCTCCTACACCACGAAAGTATCACCCACATACCTCCACCAAATCGCTGGTTTGAAAGGCGCGTTTTTTCTACCAAGGTTCATACAGTAGTTTCTGGCTGCTCTCTGGTGACGAACAGGAGAATTCCTCTAGTTTTTGTAAGCTTATTGACACACATTCCTTGGCCACATTGTTTTATTCTATTGAAAACGGAGGCAAGGTTCATTTCGAAAAGTTTCGATTTTTGAATGTTTTCACAAGGCAATATCCCAAAAGCATGAATAATTTTAATAATAAATACGAACCTTTAAAAATATCGAATAACTTTACATTCTATCATTCTTTCTCGTGCAGAGAAAATTATTTGTACAAGCTGTGACAATATAATCAAATGGGGGCCTCAATTTTCTACACCTACAATAAAAACTTTTCATAACTTACCGAAGATGCATCCAGTTTTGCCTTCTTTAAGACAAAGTGGTCGAACTTCTAAACACTCGCTAATGTGACAAAAAGAAGAAAGAAAAGAGCCACTATCAAACAACTCTCGACTCTTCCTGTATCTCTCCTCTTGCACACACACACACACACCACCGTAAATCCCGACAGTGGCGACAATCAACCACTCTGCGCCAGTATTGTAGCCTGGGACATATTAACACTGCAATTTCCATGAAATGGAAATTAAAAGCTGACAAGAGAGTGTAAGATGACAAGTTATAACTCGCCCCCTCCAAAGAGGTCTCTTGCTAATTGGCAATCTCCTAATTTCTTGGTAGACCTTTGTCATCATCACCTGGTTGTATCCCCAGTACTGAGGCACCTACTGTTCTTGGAAAATTCCCCCACGTGACAATCCTAATTGCTACCCTGATATTTCAGCTCCTCCAAGCAGTGCAGACACGGAAATGATGACTGGCCGTGCAGAGATTGTTATTACATTCTTTGTCAACGCATTTACTGTATTTAACGTTTCGTTGTAGGTTCTAAATTTGTTCGATCCGTAAGAAGATATGAAGGCTTATGCCCACCCCAATTTCTGAATCTATTTTGGGGAGGGAGGGAGGCTGCCCCTCTGCCCCCCCCCCCCCCCCCCTCTGGCTACGCTACTCATCGTGACTATACACGATTCCAGAATACAGCCAAGCACTTAGGAATCAAAGACCAACTCATTAACCTACTCAAGTGAGAATCTCAAGTGTATACTTCAAAAATTAGAAATTGATTGTCTAGATCTCAACCACCAGCCAGCAATAGTATCTTCCTCCCCTCCACAGTCCAACAACTCGTTACCAAGGATACCTTCCCGGCAATAGCACTAGCCGGTACCGCTCGGTTAGCAACCACTATACCAAACGTCAGGTCAAGACCTGAGGAAAATATCCCTCCGCTCATCTTCTCTCTCTGTCCCTCCGCGCATCTTCTCTCTCTGTCCCGTCTTGTATTTCCAGCATGGCGCGTATCTGATCGAGTATTTGAAACTACCTTAACCACAAACGACTTTATTGCGTTCGGACATTTGATTCACTTCAATTACGAATTTATCTACGGTATATTCACTTAACCAAATAAGGTTATCGTGTTGGATCACCCCAGTCGAAACCCGAGGCTCTGTGATTATTAAAAAAAAAGGATGCTTGTAGTTTTACGTGACCGTTGATCGTGCATATTGAAAACATTATAATATTATTTGTCTTAGGCGAGGTATAGCATATAAACGATGAGTAATATACGAAGACGAAATGGCGTGTCTCCTTGAACCCTTTGAACCAACCAATTGCTTACGGTATGTGTCATCCGTCAGCATCTTATCTTGGAAAAGATCGAAAGTAGACGGGGAGAAACAGGCTGCTTCCTTGAAGGGTTACGACACGTAGGTCTACTCTTGAGAATCAGAAGGCAGAATGATCTGCTGTTACTACAAAGACTTAGCTGTAACGTGAGGAGGAGGGTAATTATAAAACAAAACAAAATATTATACCTCGCATAGGAAGATAATACTGTCAGGTGTATAGGCGTATTAGCCTTCATCAAAATGTTATTACAAACCATGGCGAGTAGGCTATATATTTTCGGTTGAGCTGACATAGGCTACTAAGAAGTAAACAATCTCCTATAAATAAGATTAAATGTTAGGCTACAACATTTGTATATAACTTACAGATATTGTCGCTAATCTTCCTCCATTGCTTCTATTCCACTGAGACCGCCGTCAGATGATTCACTGTCTCTATCACCAATAACTTTCACTGTCACTTTCTTCACAGTTGGAATTCCATTCTTGAGAAAAAATACTGCACTTTCCTACGAATTCCACACAGTACAAAATTCTGAATACTGTGACACTTGAACCCTCTTTCCTTGTGACGTCGGTCGACTTTTCGCTGCATACTTGCCTTCGCCATGAGCTTTGAATTCAGCACACCGAGTAAACACTGTATGTCGAAACGCCAGTCAAGTATGCAGTTTTCTTCACCAGCTCTTCTACTGTCCACTCTGGATTGTCATCCGTCAACCTACTACAGTATATACATTTAAAATAATGTGTTTGCACCTTTTACTCAACTTCTCTCCACTTATATTACTTTTGATGATGATGATGATGATGATGATGATGATAATTGTTTTAAGGGGGCTAACATCGAGGTTATCGGCCCCTAATGAAATGAAATGGCGTGAAATGAAAGGATGTAGATAAAAACAACTCACTGCCATGGATGAAACGAAAATGGTGTTTATAAAACAGACAGTGAGACCCAAAAATTATGCCTTATTTGAATAAAAAGAATAAAAGGCGGATGGTAAAAAGGATAAAACAAATAAGGCATAGTGAACAATAAAATAGATGAACGCAATAAAAAACATAAAACAGATTTAACCTGAATTAAAAGTCGTAACTACACATTAAAACTTAAAAAAGTAACCACATATTATTTTTGAAGTATTTTATTGTTGATTCAAGCTTTACAGCTGCAGTTTGAACACGTTGTGTACTTGAGGATGCCATCTTGAACTCCGTGCAATAGTAACAGTATAGCCAACCTTTGAACCTGATTCGCTATAACATCGAATGAGTCGGTTACTCTTTTGCCGCTCAAACAAGGTTTATACAGAACGAAATATAATATAATATCAAATTCGCACTGAATTACTCTGCCTATCGTATAAAATACCACTACAAGCTATATTCACGCACACAGTTAATCACATGAAAAGCAAAGTTGGTGCAGCACCCAATTAACGAGAAAATGATTAATTTATTGATAGATTTATACAAGGAATTTCTTAAAAGTAATCTAGCCAGTTTATCGAAACATAGCAACATGCGCTGAAACATCTTGTACTGCAAAAACAAGCAGATAAATTGGGAACTATTTCCTTTCGCGTTAGCCTTTTCACAGACCAGATCATCAAAGGGACCGCTTAGGTCTTGACCTGACATTGGGTATAGATACCTCTCATACATAGATGCCAGATCTATCTGCCTCACACTGACGTGGCCTTGAACGGTCAACTCATCCCCGGCGCAAGGGATATTCCACGCGCTAAACATAGCCGGGATTCTCAAACTTGAGTGCACACCTGCTCCGACTTGCCTCACTCACAAAAACTAGCTTATTACACAATGAAAATACAAAACCCTTGTACAGTAAATGTTAATACTAAATACTTAAATTAAACTATATAGTACTGAATAATATCATGCGAGATGCTTTAATAAAATAAAAATACTAATTCAATACATCAGATAAAAATATATACTCGATTATAAAACATCACATGTCTGACATGTGAGGGTTCGATTCCTTGTGACTTGGGAACGTCAAAATAGACAATGTGAACTAGATTACCGATCATTGCATTCATTATTTAAGGTGAAGATATATAGTTAGATAATATTTCACATCCATGGAGATTATGTGTATAAATATTTTAAAATGTGATAAAACTTGTTTCATATTAGGTATCACCAAGTTGAAGGACAATGAAATGAAGGGTGCGGAAGAACATTTTAGTTTGTGATTGTGACAATTTATTTTCATTTGAACAATCAATTAATTAATTTGATAGGGCGCTCCTGACGAGTTTATCTCGAAGCTTAAAAATGTTGGATTTTTAAAAATTTGTTGGTTAGTTCCTCAGTTTAGGGCCTACGTCAACGCGGTCATGTAGCCCCGTGTATTTCGGGTATGTGTAGAATCTGTCTGATAACCTGTGTTAATTGTGATGGCTGTATTAGTGTGTGTTATCTGTAATTCAGGTAAAAACTGCAGACGATCAATTTTAAGTAGTTCATACTTGTGCTACCATATGCTATCGTCAAAGACACCTAGTTGAGAACTTGGTTACTAGATGCCATCGCAACCAGCTCCTGGCCACTACCGTTGGAACTTATTAGAGCGTTAATCAAATATCGCCTACAAATTGTGCTTCACACAATTATAGTTAGTGGAAGGTCCTTTTACATGCCATAAATCTATGACATGGGCCCGCCAGCATACTGAGGTATTTTTAACGCTCTTAAAATCCGACGAGTTCGGCCGCGTTTGAACCAGTGATATTGGGCATATAATCTCAGCATGCTACCAACTATACCGCCGAGTATAATTTTTTTTTACATCAAGATTTATTCTCTGCAGATCCTCACCAATTCAGAAGAGTAGGTATTTTTATTTCGTTTACAGGAATGCATAAACATTTGGTGTTGTGTTTTTAAGAATCTTTGATTTGTCATTTCCATAAATTCCTTGAAAAAATCCAACTGAGGATTTAGTTTGAGAGATTCCCACCAATCCCAATCTTAGTCGCACCCTTCTGATATTACTAGAATCTCGTCCGCACGGAACTAGTTGTTTTTGTTGGACTTTTTTGCTAATCTACATACAATATAAAATCTTTATTCGGTTGTGTTCGCGTCTCAATGGAGATTGTGGTGTTTTCAGCCGGGCCGTTCAATCTCATGTTTAGATTGCCATGGGCTACCTGATGTGGTTTGTGATACAGAGCCGAGCGTTTACACAGTAGCCACGTCTCTTTGTATTGTCAGAGATGGATATCAACTGAGAGGGCTGAAGAGATTCATGTGATAGACAGTCACCTTACAGTGGCAGCAATATTTATATACCTCGATGACAAGATTGGTTCCAAATATGACAGTGTTATATGGAATATGTCGTCGAGTACCAGCAACAGAACTCGCATATCGATACTAGTGGTAAGGCATAGGCCTGGTTTCGTGGAAATATTCGAATAGTATGATTATGCCAACCGGTCATGGTGGCCGAGAGCGCCAACGCGTCGGATCTTGTGTTGCTGGCATCGGGAGAGTATAGGTTTGAATCCCACCACAGCCTTCCTCAAAATGGTATCCGTGGTTTCCCATTTTCACCACCAGGCAAATGCCGGGACAGATCCTTTCAACATGTCTCTAACCCTTCCTTAGAATCAAGTTAGCCAGTCACTATCCCCAGTATCATCTGTTGACAAAGACACTGTCCTTGTGACGATAGAGGAATGATCCATCACAGAGTCAGTGGGCGAACCTGAACTGGGAGGATACGCGCTTAAAAATATGGTTATGCCAATCGAGCTCAATCGTTTAACTTCATAGAAAATAAATGGGTGAGTTGGTCGCCACATGAAGGACAGAAGGCTTCACCCACTTTGATAATTGCACGATTCCTTAGCAGGTAATATAGGCCGGAGCTGGGCCAGGGGCTAATGCGCAAGATGGCGGCCGCGTGAGTCCAACCCCAAGCTGGTATTATAGAGGGACAGTTATAACTGGGCCAGGGGCTAATGCGCAAGATGGCCGCCACGCGCAAATGCACTCATAAAAGGAGGGCTTTTCAAATCATTATTTATTTGTTATTAACTATGCATTGTTTATTATTTATTTAGTTTTTATTTATTATTTAATTTTCTATTTAATTTATTATTTATATAATTTTAATGATTTATTTTTATCTTTATTTATTATTATTATTTCTTTTTAAATATTTAATTATTTTTATTATTTTTTATTGTGTCAAAGCACTAAACTGCAAGGTCATTAAACCAACCATTATCTAACCCATAATTGCACAAACCTGATTTCAAAATTTAAATTACGGCATGCCACATTTTTTAATTTTATATTTTTTACATTTTACATTTTCCAAAAACAGTAACTTAAACTACAAGGACACATACCTAACCTAACCTAACCGAACTTTATGTAACCTAACTTTAACTAAGCTAACCTAACCTTAGTTCACCTAACCAAACATATCCTCACGTAACCTAACCTAACCTTACTTTACCTAACCTAACTTAACCTATCCTTAATTCACCTAACTAAACATGTCCTCACCTATCCTAACCTAACATAACTTTACCTAACCTAACGTAACTCACACAAACCTCATTAAAAAAAAAAATTAATACATGTAAGATTTTCTATTTTTTACATTTTATATTTACATTCTTTATTTTTTATATTTTACATTTTAACATTTCACATTTTAACATTTTAGATTTTAGATTTTTCATTTTACATTTGACGTTTGAGACTTTAGTTTTTTCATTTTACATATTACATTTTAGATTTTCCAAAATCAGTAAACTACAAGGTCACATACCTCACCTAACCTAACCTAGCTTAACCTAACCTTTTAAGCTAAGTCAAAGGCTAATTAACACACCCAAAGTAGATAAGGGCACACGCAAATATCTCTATGCTAGTCTTCTAGAGAGTAAGGTAAAGCTAACAACTGCACCGTGGCTATTGTGCAACATGTTCGCTACGCACAACAAGCTTAGAATTACAAAGTCAGTTAACCTTTAAAAAGTAAAAGTTTTCTTTTTTTTCTTTTCAGTTTCATATTTTACCCATTGCCATTTGCCAATTTCCCATTTACAGTTTTAAAAATTTCAGTTTAACGTTTTTGAATTTTGTCAGTATGAAAACATGGATTTTCCAATTTTGTTCTTTGCATGTGTTTGATTGAGCCCATGGCCAAAGTTCATATTTGTGAAACACGATTTTTCATTACATATAACAAGGCTGTATACCTTATTACAAAGCCTATAGGTAATACATGGGTTATACCATATTTTTGACACCTAGTTTCGGCTACCTAAGGGCAATTTCTCAAGATTACTAGAGGTGAACAGTTGAATTAGGAGTAGGAGGTGGGTAGTAGTTAAAATGTACAAGCAGTATCCGTACAATATTTTTGTTACTAATTTAAATACACTTAAATTATTTACACATAATACATTTTTTGTTATAAATTGTACAGTTAGTTTTATTTGGTTTCTATTTCTTTCTTTATTTATTGCTTGATTGGTGATGTTTTCTTTTTTTAATTCTATTGTTTTATTTTCTTAATAGTTTTGTTTTATGTATTTGTTAGATGCAGGTAGAAGATTTTTGATATTCATAACTTATCTCTTTAAGCATGGTCAACGGTTGAGTAATGACCATAGGCATGTGTACCTATACCATACGAATCAATCACTCTATCATCACCAGGACACGAAGCAATTTTGTTTAGTCTCATAGATGATATGTCATGTTGTTTAGAAGCGATAATATTCAGTGGTATACTTTTGCCTCGTTTTTCATCACACAATCCTTATAATCTTGAAAGCTTATACAATTTTTGACAACACCTCTGCTAATACCTTTAATCTTTTTGATTTCTTTGCCATTTTTGTCTAAAGCATACATTTTAGCTCTTACATTTTAGCTCTAAGTCCAACAAATGTTTAATAATTTGTTCACAAGCCTCGTCTTTGAATTTTCCCAACGATTTCTTGTTTGACGAAGAGCATCACACATGATTAGTAGGATAATCTGATGTGTCCAGGTGTTCTAGGAAATCCAACTTGCCTTGATAAACATCTTGGGTGTTAACCAAATAAATGAACGACTCCGTAAACATACGTTTAAGATTGTCCATGCCATAATAAGGTAGCAGGACATCATGGTGGTGGGAATACATTAGAGTTTTTGATATAACCAGTATGCACATTCCAATATATAGGTTTATTGAATACAATGTTACGTTTAGCCATGTGGAAAGCAGCTAGGTTAGGACCATAAATTGTTCTGTCGATAAATGTTGGCTTAGTTATTAGCTTTTCAGTCTTTTGCTGTCAGTCACAAGCCGTATGTCTATTCTTTTAAGAATATTTTCCATTGTTTTTCCAAAAATGGCATTGTAGAATAATTTGTACGAATTTTTCTCAAAATAATTTTTAGCTTGTTTTCGAAGGTTGGTATTAAAATCAACGTATGCCTTTAGCCAAGGTCTTTGATTAAACTTTAACAGACGATGAATTTTAATCAAATTTTGTCCATGTTCTAAAGCCTGTTTAAGTGCCATGTAATGAACAACATATCGCCTTCGATTTCCAAGATGAGGAATTAGTTTTTGAGAGGCGAATCCTTAGGTTGTGTACACTCTGGTAGGGAAGGTAAATCGTTGTGTAGATCATGAAGGTCAAATGGGTAATCAACATCAACGTCTAGAATGTATCCCACAGGGTCATCTTCCTTTAGCGTTTCTAGATCAACAGTATCTGGAGAAACCCACTGAAATCCACCGTAAGGAAGGGAGTGGCACATAGGCCAACCGTATTGGTTGTTGGCATCATCATAGGTAATAAACTGCGATGGTTTCTCAGAATCATAGGCTTCCATGTATTTATTGATAGCTTCAGCATACCGATGAGACACCTGGCATATGCCTCCACGCATTCCAATCTCTATTAAAAGAATCTGATCGTAATCCTGCAGCATTTCCAGTTCAATTCCAATGGAAAGGAGCATTGCCTCGAAACTTAAACCAGGCGAAGTAGAGAAGCGTGCAGCATCCTCTCGGTGTGTTTCTAGTGTTTTGTTTCGAAATGTTTCAAAGCTGTCTGCAAGAAGGAGTACATCTGAAGTACATCTATATTCCCCTAGAGTTTTAATTTTGAACAGATTCCACACATTTTCAGCATGATCATAGACTTCTTTGCTAACATCTCCTTGACTTACAGTAATTTGTTAATGAATGCCTCTTTTGGTGGTAAACACGTTTCACTTCACTTTTCCCATGAATCAATGTAATCATAAGGAATTAGGTACCCTTTTACGAGTCATGAGCGTTGCATTTTCTTTTCCGAAGTACTTGTCTGTTTCAGGGTATGATGTTAAGTTGGTAACCAAGTTTTCCAAACTACTAGGCGTTAACCGAAACGTATCCACAAATCGAAGCTTAATATTTCCTACATGTTTGGTGAAGGAAATATACTTTTCTTTAGAGTTAGGAATAACATCCACTCTCTCAGCAGTGCATGCCAATTGCTTTACAATAAAATTGGCATCGTAGCCACTCATATTATGTAGAAATAGGGAACGGGGTTACGTGTTTTACACCTCAAATTACAGTTATTATGTGCACTTCCACGGTAATCCCCTGTTATATGACAATGGTCTCGAACTTTCCAGTCCTCCTTGGTAAATGGTTTTTGACACAAATAATAGGTTTCAGAAAATTGGAACTCTGCTTCTTGATCCTGAGTTAAGGCCTTTGGATCATTTAAGCTGTAAAGACGATCAATTTCATTAGCTATTGAGATCAAACAGTCCATAAACTTGTCTGCAGCGTCAGGACCACGATAAGTAACAGGTTGGCTCGGAAGGTTTGTCTTTATGTGTTCCACAGCTGGTGAGGGTTTAACATATAAACCAAAGCTCATAGGAACATGACTCTGGTATGGCACTGTATAACTTGCCTCAGGATTAGGTAGACATGTTTGATATGTTAAGAGTATACTTTCGAAATCTGCATATATAACATAAGGTATTCTCAACATTTTTTCCACATTTATGAATTTCAGAATGGGGTTTTTAATAGGCATTTCAACCCTAGCACTGTCATGCAGGACACACAAAGCTCTATGTTCTTTCAATTTATCAATCCCTTGTTGACCATATCAATTATCGAAGTGAGTAAAACACCGTTTACACGTATATATTTTATGTTCACGGTGGGTAATCTGATGTCCTACTAGTTTATCAAAATCTTTGATAAAGACGTAGTGGCTCTGGCCAGATGAAGAACTTAGTATAAGAAAGTCGCGATGGTCTTGTAGCTATTGATCCACAACCTTTAGAGGAAACAGTTTGTTGTCTCCTTCCAGTCCAAATACATTGATGGATATGTTGGTGGCTTTCTCAAATTTGGGAATATTTTTGACTCTGAGAGTCGCACATTTTTCCGTATCGAATGAATTATATTAAGAACAAAGTTCCAAATGGTTCCGCCTCGTCAATACTGTTTATTAAAATGTCGTGATACAATCACCTGTCTTCTAACACATGGTACATGTTTCGACCTCTGACACTTATTGACGTCTTCATCAGCCTAAATATTTGGGCAGCACTTAAAACATTCCCTTTATATACTGGGTGTAGTTAAAAATTGTACATAAAACACACATAGATCACTGTAACACATTAAAAAGTTGTTAAAACATTTTCTTATGTTAAAAGCTCAATAAAATCCTCAGCCGGGCTTGGCAGTCTTTCTTGGTTTATTTCTAATGTTAGCTTCAAAAGCCCAAGCAAGGGGTGACCATTCCCAACTGGAAAGAAATGAAACTATGTATGAGAGAAAGAAGTGGTAGATAAAATAATACTTTAAAAACCCTAAATGTTATATAAAGACTTACGATGTAATGTGGCAATGAGCTAACAGAGCCGTGCTGAGTCAGACGGAGACTGTGCTGTACTAAAACGGTGTGTCAACATGGAAGCAACAAGCAAGACAATAGGGACGGAAGAGGAGAGGGGTGAGAGTTCGGGAATGTTTTGGTGAGGAGTGGGGAAGGGGGAAGGGGTATGGAGTAAGTTTAGGGGAAGGTAACATGGATCAACGGTTGTGGATTTATTTCTATGGTGGTTTATATTTTGTTTTGTAATGGATTAACGTTTCATAGAGAACGTTGTTTTCGAAATGAATCTCATTAAGATTCGTTAGGGGGGCGGTCTTTTGGGCTAAATCGATTTCAATTTCTTCTAAGATGTTCATTGTAATTCCTTTATTTGCTCGATGTCAGATTCTCATATCGTTGTTAATGTCTGTGAACTCATGTTTGGTATCTTTCATATGATTTGCCATGGCGGAAAATTTATTGTATTTAATGGCATTAAAATGCTCACCATATCTTGTTATAAATGCTCTACCTGTTTGTACACAATAATTAGCGTCGCATTTAGCACATTTCAACATATACACACCTGATTTACTGAATTTGTTCGTATGGTTCAATTTATTAGTATTGAATAAAATATTATTGTTTGTGTTGGAAGTTCTATATGCTATTCTTAGGCCACACTTTTAGAAAATATTTGAAATACTATCAGTTTTGGTGCTGAAATACGTGAAAGTCGCGTATTTGGGCTGCTCTTTTTGTTCCGGCGTTAGGCGGGTGACCGGTTTGTTTTTAAGCTTGCTGATAATATTGTTGACAAACAGCGATGTGAATCCGTTTACCTTGGCAATCTGTTTAATGATTTTTATTTCTTCATTTAGATCTGTTTTGCTTAAAGGAAGGGAAAAGGCTCTGTTGATCATACTATAAAAGGCGGCTTTCTTTTGATTGCCCGGGTGGTTCGAGTCTTTTCTTATTGTCGTGCGGGTCTGGGTTGGCTTTCTAAAAACTTTATAGGTTAACCTGTTATTATTCAAACAAACTGTAGTGTCAAGGAAGTTGATTTTACTGTTTACGGATGATTCAGAGGTGAATTGTATGCTTTTATCCAAACCGTTTAATTTTTGCAAGAGTCCTTCTATGTTTAAAATAGTATCATCGATTATTACAAACACGTCATCCACGTATCTTCGCCAATAATGTATACCGTCAATTTTGCCTACAATTTCTTCGTGTTCCAGATGGTCAAGATATATGTTAGCTACTAAACCAGATAGCGGAGATCCCATTGAGAGTCCTTCTTTTTGTTTATAGATCCTATTGTTAAAAGTGAAAAAATTATTTGTGAGTGTGAATTCTAATAGCGTAATGAATTCGTTAATTTCTACTTTTGACAATATACTGTTGTTAGACAAATTTAGTTTAATGACCTTGAGCTATGGTGCAATTGGGATGTTTGTGTACATATCTTTCACGTCTACGCTATGCATGGAGTGTTTGCTCATTAAGGTAAGTTTCATGGTTTCTTCGCAGAAATTGAGTGTGTTTTTCAGGGATTTATTTGCTTTAAAAATGTAATGTCTTTCAAGGAACTGCTGACAAAATTTGGCGGTTCTGTAAAGGGGACTGTTACCTTAATGAGCAAACACTCCATGCATAGCGTAGACGTGAAAGATATGTACACAAACATCCCAATTGCACCATCGCTCAAGGACATTAAACAAAATTTGTCTAACAACAGTATATTGTCAAAAGTAGAAATTAACGAATTCATGACGCTATTAGAATTCACACTCACAAATAATTTTTTCACTTTTAACAATAGGATCTATAAACAAAAAGAAGGACTCTCAATGGGATCTCCGCTATCTGGTTTAGTAGCTAACATATATCTTGATCATCTGGAACACGAAGAAATTGTAGGCAAAATTGATGGTATACATTATTGGGGAAGATACGTGGATGACGTGTTTGTAATAATCGATGATACTATTTTAAACATAGAAGGACTCCTGCAAAAATTAAACGGTTTGGATAAATGCATACAATTCACCTCTGAATCAGCCGTAAACAGTAAAATCAACTTCCTTGACTCTACAGTTTGTTTGAATAATAACACGTTAACCTATAAAGTTTTTAGAAAGCCCACCCAGACCCACACGACAATAAGAAAAGACTCGAACCACCCGGGCAATCAAAAGAAAGCCGCCTTTTATAGTATGATCAACAGAGCCTTTTCCCTTCCTTTAAGCAAAACAGATCTAAATGAAGAAATAAAAATCATTAAACAGATTGCCAAGGTAAACGGATTCACATCGCTGTTTGTCAACAATATTATCAGCAAGCTTAAAAACAAACCGGTCACCCGCCTAACGCCGGAACAAAAAGAGCAGCCCAAATACGCGACTTTCACGTATTTCAGCACCAAAACTTATAGTATTTCAAATATTTTCAAAAAGTGTGGACTAAGAATAGCATATAGAACTTCCAACACAAACAATAATATTTTATTCAATACTAATAAATTGAACCATACGAACAAATTCAGTAAATCAGGTGTGTATATGTTGAAATGTGCTAACTGCGACGCTAATTATTGTGGACAAACAGGTAGGGCATTTATAACAAGATATGGTGAGCATTTTAATGCCATTAAATACAATAAATTTTCCTCCATGGCAAATCATATGAAAGATACCAAAGATGAGTTCACAGACATTAACAACGATATGAGAATCTGACATCGAGCAAATAAAGGAATTACAATGAACATCTTAGAAGAAATTGAAATCGATTTAGCCCAAAAGACCGCCCCCCTAACGAATCTTAATGAGATTCATTTCGAAAACAACGTACTCTATGAAACGTTAATCCATTACAAAACAAAATATAAACCACCATAGAAATAAATCCACAACCGTTGATCCATGTTACCTTCCCCTAAACTTACTCCATACCCCTTCCCCCTTCCCCACTCCTCACCAAAACACTCCCGAACTCTCACCCCTCTCCTCTTCCGCCCCTATTGTCTTGCTTGTTGCTTCCATGTTGACACACCGTTTCAGTACAGCACAGTCTCCGTCCGACTCAGCTCGGCTCTGTTAGCTCATTGCCGCATTACATCGTAAGTCTTTATATAACATTTAAGGTTTTTAAAGTATTATTTTATCTACCACTTCTTTCTCTCATACATAGTTTCATTTCTTTCCAGTTGGGAATGGTCACCCCTTGCTTGGGCTTTTGAAGCTAACATTAGAAATAAACCAAGAAAGACTGCCAAGCCCGGCTGAGGATTTTATTGAGCTTTCAACATAAGAAAATGTTTTAACAACTTTTTAATGTGTTACAGTGATGAATGTGTGTTTTTATGTACAATTTTTAACTACACCCAGTATATAAAGGGAATGTTTTAAGTGCTGCCCAAATATTTAGGCTGATGAAGACGTCAATAAGTGTCAGACGTCGAAACATGTACCATGTGTTAAAAGACAGGTGATTGTATCACGACATTTTAATAAACAGTATTGACGAGGCGGAACCATTTGGAACTTTGTTCTTAATACAAATTTGGGAATGCCAGCTAGCGATGTAGGAAACGATATTACCGAAAAATCATACTTGTTTTCCAGGTCCTTGTTTTTACTAATGCGTTGGGCTTTTGTTTTAACCAGTTTTGCTGAAATGGCATATATAAAACACCTTACATTCATAAAGTTTTGAGGATTAATGCAGGCTTTTTTGCTTTTACAGCTGCTGGTAATGGAATATATGTGCTTCCACGCAAGGGATTATACTTATTTATTTTTAGTCGAATTCCTTCCACTGCTAACAAGCCCAATCGCTACCTTTTAGCTCAGATTCTTCCATTTCAGTAGTGAAATTTTTAAATTGTGTTTCCAGCAAACTAGTTAAGTCTGTTTCCAAAAATATGGCCTGAATATTTGTTTTGTAAGCACGATCTGTAATTTCATAGGTAGACGTATGAATGAATCTACATTCAGCCACAAGATTAACATTTAATGACTTATGCATTGCTTGTCCTTTCTGTATAGCATGGATTATTTGCTGTTTGGACTGATTATGGTATGAATTTAAATCCTTACACGTATCACAACGTATAAAATAGGATTTAAGACGACCATCAAAAGACGTTTCATATTCACTAAGTCTATTTTTGTCAGTAACCATTGACAGCAGGTAATGTTTTGTTGGCTCAGTATTTTGTCTTTTAGCTGCAGACACAACATAACAACATTCTTCATGGCGACGTCCGTTGTAGGCATTGTTGAATTTACTGCCACACGTTTTGCACTCATGATATTCACCACACGATACTTCGTGACGCTTCCTAGGATAGTATCGAAGAAAAGTTTTTCCACACTCTTTACACATATAGCTAGGAATGGTTTCTTCCATCATGGATGTTGATTTTTGCCAATAGTTGCTTACTGCGTATCACAAGGCTAGAGGCTGATCAGTGAGACGGTCTTTCACGATGTGAACACTGCAAAATGTTGTAATCAACTAATTGTATTCTTGCTAAGAGACCTCTTATATACCTTAATTAAGACCAACAGTTACTTACAACGTAGTACAAGTCTGTACAATGGTCAGTGAGACGGCCTTTCACGATGTGAACACTGTCAAACTGAAAATATTCTTATACCCTGCTCAATTTTATCAGGTACTTATTGCATATTAAAAGGCTGTACAGTGTACACTCGTGGGTTAGACGCTCTTTCTTGATAAGGATCCTCTATATACCCCTAGACAAGGCTATACATGTTACTTCTGAACACTTAGTGGTTAATTGCATATTCAATTTATATATAAAGCTTATACAAGCACGCTTTTCACGCATCAAACTTTGTCAGATAGTAACATACAACACGCAAAGTATGTTTCCGCTATGTAGCGGTGAATATGAGCACTACCTGAACTACCAGCATGGTACAGAGCACTCCATATGAACACTCGCTGAACTACCAGCATGCTTCCCAATAATCAGCACATTTGTTCATATCACTAACAATACACACAGCTGGTTTGCTTTATTGTTTAATACAAATATATCTTGTTTAATTAATGTATAAAAAATTAAATTGTATGGGAATGTTGCATTACCTAAAATGTAATACTCTGCAAGTGTTTAACATTCTACAATTGCATTAGCAAACAGGTTGTAACTTGTAAAATTATATAATAATTACAAGCCCAAACCAAAACAATCCGAACAAAACCGAACTGAGCCTAACTTAACCAAACTAAACCAAACCAAACCCAAACCAACCCAATTGCATACACATTTTACCACTTGGCTACCACTTTTTACCACGTTTCCTACTTTTCACCACTTTTTACTACTTTTACTACTTTTCACAACTCTTTTACCACTTGTCAGTCATGTTTACTACTTTTTACTAATTTTTACCACTATTGCTCTCATATTTACACTCACATGTAACTGAACCTACTTGTAACTAAACCTACTTGTCACTGTGACCACTTGTAACTGCACCCACTTTGCTCCCACATTTGCTCTCACATGTGCTCAAACCTTATGCTCCCACTTTTTTGCTCTCACATTTGCTCCCAAATTTGCTCCCACATTTTGATCCCACATTTGCTCCCACTTTTGCTCCCAATTGTGGGTCTTGGAAAGTATCTGAGCCTTTTAATGACAGCATAATGCTTACCGCCATGTTTGTAAGCAACAACAACAACACACTAAAGTTCCAAAAATCCAAAGTACTCTAAAGTTAATAATTAACTCTCAACTCTTACTCTTACCTCTATTACACGCCTAGTCAAAAACACTGTATTTTTCAAATTATTCAAAAGTTCAATTGGGAAAGTAGGCTATATGTTTAAACTAAAACTCATAAAAAGTCATATGGTAACTCCTACACATAGCTCTATTCCACTCTCAGTCCACAAATAGTGCAATTTTTCATTTTTTTTCCAAAAGTTCAATTCGGAAAGTAGGCTATATGTTTAAACTAAAAATCCTAAAAAGTAATATGTGTACTCGTACACCTACCTCTATACCACTATCATTCCAAAAATTGTGTATTTTTCAAATTTTTCCAAAAAAAAATATTGGGAAAGTAAAACTCATAAAAAGTCATATGTTAACTTCTACACATACCTCTATTCCACTCTCAGTCCACAAATAGTGTATTTTTCACATATTTCAAAGTTCAATTGGTAGGCTATATTTCCAAAATTAGATATTTTACAAAAAAAATGTAATTAACATATATAATAGGTCTCTACCCCCTCTACCTGTAAACCAAGTCCCTGGTCTTAAGGACAAAAACAAAAAAAAATCAATTGGGAAAGTAGGCTATATGTTTAAACTAAAAAAGTCATATGTTAACTCTTACACCTACCTCTTCCCCACTTTCTGTCTAAAAATAGCATATTTTTCAATTTTTTTGCAAAAAATATTAGGAAAGTAGGCTTTCTCTCCAAAATTAACAAGTTTACAAAAACATTTATTTAACATTAATTGTTGGTCCTTACAGCCTCTACCGGCAAAAATCAAAAAAGCTCAATTTTGAAAGTAGGCGATATTTTTTAAACTAATGATCACAGAACGTTGTGCAATAGCTTAAAAGAAAGGTCCTTATGTCGTTCATTTTTAGAACAAAACTTCTTTTTCTTTATTTTTTTCACATACGTTGATTTTTTTAAATTCCCTCTATTTTGGAAACGACGAATTTTACAGAAATGTTAATTTAACTTAAATGAATGGTCTTTACCCCCTCTACCACCAACTCCCTAGGTCAAGAATGAAAAAAGTTCAATGTTGAAAGTAGTAGGTGTTTTAGTAGTGTGGTAGTAACTGAGCTGCTTCCCCTCCTACTTTCATATGAACTTTGGCGATATCTCGCGAAAGCATGATCGGATTATAACGAATGAGGTGTTCATGGCGTTGGGGTGACGTCCTCTTTGCTATGAATGCGTGTTGGTATTTTTTTTGTTTGAAATTTTTTGGTTTTTGAAATGGTGTGTATTTAGGAAATGGTGAATTTTAGAAAAAAGTTTGTTCGACATAAATGAAAGGTCCCTAAGCCCTCTAGGCAGAAAGCAAGATTCAAGTGTGTAGGACAAATGAAAAAATTAGCCTACTTTCCTGCGAACTTTGGCGATATCTGGTGAACGCATGGTTGGATTTTAACGAATGAGGTGTTGAAGGAGACGGCGTGACGTGCTCTTTGCTATGAACGAGTGGTACTATTTAAAAAAAATGAAATGTTTGTTTTTGAAATGGGGTGTATTTTGGAAACGATGAAGTTGACAAAGAAGTTTGTTTGACGTAAATGACAGGTGATGACCCCATTTACCCCCCGTACCAAGTGCCAAGTGTCTAGGACAAACCAAAATTAATATTGAAACCATTTTGAAAATTGAGCTTTGGTATATATGTTAAACCCTCACCAGCTGTGGAACACATAAAGACAAACCTTCCGAGCCAACCTGTTATTTATCGTGGTCCTGATACTGCAGAAAAGTTTATGGACTGATTGATCTCAATAGCTAATGATATTGATCGTCTTTACAGCTTAAGTGTTCCAAAGGCCTTAACTCGGGATCAAGAAGCAGAGTTCCAATCTTCTGAAATCTGTTATTTGTGTCAAAAACCATTTACCAAAGAGGACTGGAAATTTCGAGACCATTGTCATATTACAGGGGAATACCGTGGAAAAGCACATAATAACTGTAATTCGAGGTGTAAAATACGTAACCCGGTTCCAGTATTTCTACATAATATGAGTGGCTGCGACGTCAATTTTATTGTAAGGCAATTGGGATGTACTTCTGAGAGAGTGGATGTTATTCCTAACTCTAAAGAAAAGTACATTTCCTTCCCCAAACATGTAGGAAACATTAAGCTTCGATTTGTGGATACGTTTCGGTTAACGCCTAGTAGTTTGAAAAACTTCGTTACCAACTTAACATCATACCCTGAAACAGACAAGTACTTTGGAAAAGAAAATGCAACGCTCATGACTCGTAAAGGGGTACCTATTTTCTTCTGATTATATTGATTCATGGGAAAAGTGAAGTGAAGTGAAACCAAATGAAGCATTATTTAACAAATTAAGTCAAGAAGATGTTAGCAAAGAAGACTATGAACATGCTGAAAATGTGTGGAATCAGTTCAAAATTAAAACTCTAGGGGAATATAGTGACCTCTACCTAATTTAGATGTACTCCTTCTTGCAGACAGCTTTGAATTCGCCTGGTTTAAGTTTCGAGGCAATGCTCCTTTACACTGGAATTGAACTGGAATTGCTGCAGGATTATGATAAGATTCTTTTAATAGAGTCTGGAATACGTGGAGGCATATGCCAGGAGTCTCATCTGTATGCTGAAGCTAACAATAAATTCATGGAAACCTATGATTCTGAGAAACCATCGCAGTTTAATACTTATGATGATACCAACAACCAATACGAGTGGGCTATGCGCCACTCCCTTCCTTACGGTGGATTGCAGTGGGTTTCTCCAGATACTGTTGATCTATAAACGCTAAAGGAAGATGACCCTGTGGGATACATTATAAACGTTGATGTTGATTACCCATTTGACCTTCATGATCTACACAACGATTTACCTTTCCTACTAGAGTGTAGACAACCTAAGGATTCGCCTCTCAAAAAACTAATTCCTCATCTTGGAAATCGAAGGCGGTATGTTGTTCATTACATGGCACTTAAACAGGTTATAGAACATGGTCTAAAATTGATTAAAATTCATCGTCTGTTAAAGTTTAAACAAAGACCTTAGCTAAAGGCATATGTTGATTTTAATACCAACCTTCGAAAACAAGCTAAAAATGATTTTGAAAAAAAAAATGTACAAATTATTCAACAATGCCATTTTTGGAAAAACAATGGAAAATATTCTTAAAAGAATAGACATACGTCTTGTGACTGACAGCAAAAAGGCTGAAAAGCTAATAGCTAAACCAACATTCATCGACTGAAAAATGTCTGTTCCTAACCTAGCTGCTTTCCACATGGATAAACGTAACATTGTGTTCAATAAGCCTCTATATATTGGAATTTGTATACTGGATATTTCAAAAACTCTCATGTATTCCCACCACTATGATGACCTGTTGCCCTATTATGGTATGGAAAATCTTAAACTCATGTAGAGTATATGGATACCGACTCGTTTATTTATTTGGTTAACACCCAAGATGTATATCAAGACAGGTTGGATTTCCTAGAACCCCTGGACACATCAGAGTATCCTAGTAATCATGTGTGTTACTCTACAACAAACATGAAAGCGTTGGGAAAATACAAAGACGAGGCTTGTGGACAAATTATTAAAGCATTTGCCGTACTTAGAGCTAAAATGTATGCTTTAGACATTATGGTAAAGAAGTAAAAAAGATTAAAGGTATTAGCAGAGGTGTTGTCAAAAACTGTGTAAGCTTTCAAGATTACAAGGATTGTGTAATGAAAAACGATGTAAAAAGAATACCTATGAACATTATCGCTTCTAAGCAACATGACATCATCTACAAGACTAAACAAAATTGATTTGTGTCCTGTTGATGATAAAAGAGTAATTGATGCTGATGGTATAGGTAAGGGTTAAGTTATGGATATGAAAATCCTAAAACAAGAAATATATTATTGTAAAACAATAGCACTAAAAATAGAAAACATCACCAATCAAGCAACAAAAGAAAAATGGTATTCATACTTAAGAATAAAAAATAAAATTAGAAAAATAGAAAACAAATTAAACGAACTGTACAATTTATAGCAAAAAAAATGTATTATGTGTTAATATTGTAAATGTATTTAAAATGAATAAAAATATTTTATGGACACTGCTTGTACTTATCTAATTACTACCCACCTCCCACTCCCAATCCTTCTGTTAACCTCGAGTAATGTTGAGAAATTACACTTAGGTAGTTAAAACTGGGTAACCAAAAGTATAGTATAACCCATGTATTACCTATATGCTTTGGGATAAGGTATACAGCCTTGTTATATGTAATGAAAAATCGTGTTTCGCAAATATGAACTTTCGACATAGACTAAATCAAAAACATGTAAACAACAAAATTGAAAAATCCATGTTTCCACCGTGACACAATTCAAAAACTTAAAACTGAAATTTTAAAAACTGTAAATTGGAAATTGGCAAATTGCAATGTGTGAAATATGAAAATGAAAAGAAAAAAATGAATAACACCTTTTACTTTTTAAAACTTAACTGACTTTGTAATCCTAAGCTGGTTGTGCGTAGCGAACATCTTGCACAGTAGCCACAGTGCAAGAGTTAGCTTTACCTTACTCTCTATATGACTAGCATAAAGATAGTTGCATGTGCCCTCATATACTTTGGGTGTGTTGATTAGCCTTTGGCTTAGCTTTAAAGGTTAGGTTAGGTAAAGTTAGATTAGGTAGAGTTAGGAGAGGACATGTTTGGTTAGGTACTGAAGTTAGGTTAGGTTAGGTATGTGACCTTGTAGTTTACTCTTTTCAGAAAATCTAAAATGTAAAATCTAAAATCAAAAAATCTAAAATCTAAAATCTTAAAATCTGAAATCTAAAAATGTAAAATGTAAAATGTAAAATGTAAAATGTAAAATGTAAAATGTAAAATGTAAAATGTAAAATGTAAAATGCAAAATGCAAAATGCAAAATGTAAAATGTAAAATGTAAAATGTAAAATGTAAAATGTAAAAATGTAAAATCAAAATCTATAAATCTAAAATCTAAAATGAAAATCTAAAATTGTAAAATTAAAAAATAAATAAAAAATAGAAAATCTTACATGTATTAATTTAAATCTTAAAAAGATAATTCTGTGGGTTATGTTAGGTTAGGTTAGGTAAAGTTAGGTTAGGTTAGGTTAGGTTAGGTAGAGTTAGGTTAGGTTAGGTTAGGTTAGGTCAGGTTAGGTAAAGTTAGGTTAGGTTAGGTTAGGTATGTGACCTTGTAGTTTACTCTTTACGGAAAATCTAAAATGAAAAATGTAAAACAAAAAAAACTAAAATCTAAAATGTAGAATCTGAAAATGTAAAATGAAAACAAAATGTAAAATCTAAAATCTTGAAATCTAAAATCTTAAAATAAAATTCTAAAATATAAAAATAGAAAATCTTACATGCTTTAAATAAAATATTTAAATGAGGTTTCTGTGGGTTAGATAATGTTGTTTGGTTAATGACCATGCAGTTTAGTGCTTTGACACAACAAATAAAAGTAATAAATAATAAATTAAATATTAAAATAATGAAATAAAATTTATTAAAAATTATATAAATAATAAATTAATAAAAAATAATAAATAATTAATAAATAATAAATAATTTATATTTAATAAGAAATAAATAATGATTTGAAAAGCCCGCTATTACAGAGAGTGGTTGCGCGTAGCGGCCATTTTGCCCATTAGCCCTGCGCCAGCTATGACTGACCCCTCCATAAGAATAACATAGGGTTGGACTCACGCGGCGGCTATCTTGCCCATTAGCCCCTGCGCCAGAACTGCCCTTTATATCCTACTTTGCTTGGGAGGTTGTCAGTCTTTACTGAGTTTGTTTCTGAAAGCTCCTTGATTCAATGCTACGAAGGATAGGGACGGTTTGGACGCCAATACTTCAGGATTGAACCATCACTAACACAGGCCTTGTTGGGGCACAAGAAAAACACTCAAAGTGGTAAATCGTGATACCGATATAATTAATTTTCAATATTAGAAGTACGTAAGAACAGAACATGAGAAATACTTGTTGTCAGGTAGACAAGCTGGTACGCTTTATTTGTGCTATTTGGCATCATTTGGGTAAAACGCGCATTGACTACAGGTGTTTTTCCATCGCATATTAATTATTTATTTCCACCCTATGCCTACATTCAACGATAGCGATTTTCTGTATTCTTGTTAATATTGAGAATGCCACATTAAACCGGCAATAAACTTCCCTTGGAATAGTAGTTCAAAAGAGCTCGTGTTTCATGGGTTTCTGAAGCAGCTCTGTGTCCAGACCATATCGCTTACTAATGGGCACTATGCATGAAGTAATAACTGGATTTTATGTGGAAGTTTGTGAACTGTGTGCGATAATGAGCGGTGGTTTACAACATTTCAAAATATTGCTTTATCGAACTCTGTCCACGCCTGTTACGTTCATTAAATTCTGCCATAAATCAACCACCGAGACTTAGCCGCAGATATGGGATCGAGAAGGGGATGCCTGGTGGGATAATCCTACTTATTGTAATGAAATTAAACTTTTAGCGCCATCGAATGTTCATCGCTCTTTGATATCATGGAGGGATTTTCTACTGGAATGGCCACCTTCATTCATTACATAACAGCCAGAGCTGTCAGATACGCAGTAATCTGCCAAGGGTCACAGTGTCACGGGTTCGTGAGGCATTGAAGGCTGAAATTGTGTCCTGTTTGATAAAGTGACAGCATCACGCAACTGTGCAATTTTAGCGAAAGTTATTCTTTTCCTTTATATTGTACTACTTATATCAGTGTTTGTCTAAAACACCAACATTTTCATATTTAGTCTGTCTCACTGTTACTTAAATTTGGATTGCATGTTCGTCGGCCAGCTTGATAATAGGAGCCCTATTTACAGGGTGGATTATATAAATTTAACACGAAAGCACTTGAGGAACTAATTTGCCTAGTTTCATACTTCAAAGAGGTGTGTTCTGTCTTATGTTGTTGTTGTTAATTCATTTGAGGGGTTTGGGACATCTTGACCATCAAACCCATATAGTTGGGTGTGCGTAGAACTTGTCTGATAACCTGTATTTACAAAATGTGATGACTGTAGTAGTGTGTGTAACTGTATTAGGGACAGGTATGTCTGGCTGTGTGGCTCAGGGGTAACGTTCTCGCTTACTGAGCCCAAGGTTGCAGGTTCGAAACCTGGCGCAGTCAGCTGGCATTTGAGGGTGCGCAAATGCGAGGGAGCCGTGTCAGTACACTTACTGGCACGTTAAAGATCCCCTTCGGGGCAAAATTCCGGCACCCCGGCGTCTCTAAAAGCCAGTGTAGTTAAAAGGGACGTAAAACCAATAACATTATTATTATTATAGGGACAGGTATGGGGTAGGTGCCCCGGGAAATGAAATAAAGTACAGAGTAAGGAATTATCCTGGCATTTGCTTGGAAGGAGTGCTGAATAACCCGAGAAAAACCACACTCAGGCTAGCCACTGTCAACACCCGGGTTCGAGTCTGTAACCTCTGGACATGCTGCAGCTGGCCTCGCGGCCCTGGTGCATGATCTTATGAGCACAGCTACGCCACGGATCTTACTTTTTGTCTTCCCATTGAATTAATCATAAATGTGAGTGATCATGAATTAGACTCATGGGAATTCAGAAATACCCAAGGTCATGATATTTGATTTTTAATACCACCAAAAGAACTAAGGAATCCGCATGCAGATTATCTGTAATTTACGAAATATTATCTTCAGATCTATGTTAAGTAGAATGATTAGAATGTAGTATGTAGTATGTGGCTCACGATGCTAATTCCCTTAGATCAGTTCTTAAATACCTCGACGCGTTAGGGCAATTTGTATCTCAGAAAGTGTGATATCTATAATTTATGAATAACTAGCAACCCACCTCGGCTTCGCCCGGGAATAGTTATGAATGATAAGCGCTTATTGATGTGTAACATCGTTCCGCTCGGTTGCTGGATAGTTTTGTGGGAGTGATTTTGAAAATTGGGGACGGAAGTGAATCGGGCGGAAGTGGATCGAACGGAAGTGGATCGGACGGAAGTGAAGACGCACTGCCAGAAAAATGGGACGGAAGTGAATCGGGCGGAAGTGGATCGAACTGAAGTAGATCGGACGGAAGTGAAGACGCACTGCCAGCTGGTTGTAGAATTGAAAATGTGTGTATTGGAAAGAAGGCAGTGTGTGCTCTGTAGCGCGAGAATGTTATGGCAATACAGTAGGCAGTGCATTTAGCAGGCACTGGTCTGACGAGCACAGTGGCAAATGTTTCACCGACTTTCATTTGTCATTGAGCAGTTTATGAAGCTTCACGTTCAAGGTTGAATATCACATGGGGTAGGACAAAGACGACAAATGACATTTAAGTAAGCGGCATTATTGTCAAGTTGTGGGTGAGTAGTCAAATATTAAATGCATAACAGAATGTTGTTATATGAGAGGAATAAATGCTGCATTTTCATCATATGTGAGACTAGGTCATTTCATGATTGTAGGAAGCCATGTTTCGATTGTTTACGACGAACTGTACGAGAGCCTTGAGAAAAATGAATGTTATAGTTACTGAGGAATGTGCTCACAGTATTTGAGAGTACAGTCGACGTTGTGTGACACTTTGTTATATTGAATTATTAATGTAAAAGGAAGGAAGGAAGCTTGTAGTTTTGCGTGTCCGTTAATCTCACGATCATGATCCACGGTACCTCCCTTTTACGTGGAATGCGAACCACAGGACTTGGCATTTCAATTCGAAAATCTCACATGTATTGACCAGGAATCAAACCCGGTCTACCTTGGTGAGAGACTAACAGCTTGACCGCTGCGCCACAAATGTGACAGTAGCATATCTCCAATTCAATCTATTCATTCATCATAGTACCAGTATGAAAATGGAGTGCAAATAAACATTTTAAGAATGTTCAAGCTGTGTAGTATACGAGTAAGATAACATGTCAGATATTACACATCATATGCGACTACTGTAAGGCTCGTATCCTTTTTTTTTATATCAATGAACTGCGACCTGTACCCTTATTACGTCTCGGCATGATGGGTTAAAATCACTGACTGGACTATTATTTATACTGTATTATGATGGAGATGCATGTGCAACGAATTCCTGTCAGACGTAATTTAAGAATAGCGAGGTGCATGAAACACAAATCCCCCTTCAGTCCAATCTTGATTTGACTGTGTACTTTTCGGAACGAAAAGTTCACAAGCGGAATGATAAACATCCGAGTTGCACTCCCAGGGAAACTCCAAACACAACCACGCTTCTCTGAAGTCTTAACTCAACACGACTCGACAATTTTATGCTGGCTGTATCTGGGGTAATAGGCTCGCCCGCTAGCTAGGCTGTAACTGGGTTGATAGGCTCGCCCCAACCTAGCTCGTAAACTGTCGCCTGAGTAATTGAATGGAAATTGTTGGAAGAAATGGAAACGTAGAGTAATTTATAGTGGGCGATGTATTGAAGATAGAGGTATGTTCTCCTGGACTTTTTACTAGAACTTTTCATGCTGAACAATTCTCGCACTTATAGTATAATGATTTTTTTTTAACGGTTTACCCAGCGTAAGCTTAAAAAACGCACGGACGCCAGGTTTTTTCGACGTTTTCACTGAAATCGTTACTGCTTGGCTTCCTTTCATCAGAAATATTTCTTTTGTGCAGACACCTTTCTCGAGATATCCTTTCCAGAATCGTGGAAACCGCATCAAAATCCATCTAGTGGTTCTCGAGATTACCCGTGACATCAAAAAATTGGGGACTTTGTTGTATACTAAGTAGACATATATTGATGTAGGCCTACGTTTATATTGTAGCAATGGTTTATAACACCAGAAGTCACAGAGATCGGATCAAACAGTGTTCAGTTGCATGAATGAATTACATAAACGCCTTTAATTTATGGAAAGTGTGATGCTAATGTTTGCATTAGTTGGTTTAGGCTTTAGTACTGGTCAACTGTACCTACTTGCAAACAAATCAGATCATCCCGCAACGAGTTAGAGGCATTTATCTTTGGAAAATTGTAACGCGCACCATATATAATGGAAGCAATGATCGATTGTGCCCGTAGGGCTAGATTATAGCAGTGGTTCACTATTCCAGACTTCACAGTGATCAAATCACACAATGACATGTTACGTGAATTCGTGTAGGCCTATGTGTAATTAACTTGCACGCCGTCTATAATTTACGATATGCACTTATAGGATTTAACTATAGTAGTACTCAACTATTCCATGTGTTACCGAGATTGAAGAGTTATTGTGATTCATCTCTCAAGATATTTACTTGCGTGCTATTTATAATTTATTAAATTTAAACCGTACATTAGAGCACATTATACAATGTTTGATTTCGAGGATTCAAGAAATAAAATCATGTGTTTAATACGTCACTCAGCCACCATCATGAATTTTTCAGACAATTTATTTACATCAGACGTATGTGCACTCAGCCTCATGACGACAATTGAGTAACTGTCTGACAATGAGGCAGTGCCCCAGTCACGGAGACCAAGATTAACGGCTGAGGGGACCCACCGCGCTAACCACGCATCACCCCATGTTCTACAGGCTAAATGTCTGGGAAACGGTTGCTTGGTAGGCCTAGGCTCCTCATGGGCTAAAGCACCATGTTTTTAAGTATGTTTAGCTCTAAATAACGATTCACAATGGAGTGTTTCATTGCGCGCGTATAACTACTGTAGGTAATCAGAAATGTAAATTTAAATACAATGATTGAATGGTATAATTTATTAGTGCATTGTTAGCCAATTTTTATAACAAAGGTTTATAGGATCATCGTTTGTCCTTATGTGTGTGCATGTGTCTGTTCTTCCGGGTTTCGTGGTGGTAGCGGATTGTACTGAGGATCTTTGAGGAACTGCTTGGGCAGTCATTATGTGTCAAGAGACACCAAGGACAGTTGGCTAATCTGAGGTGGCAAAATTATCCTTGCGATCATTTAGCAGTAAGGATTTTTCTGGGGAATACTTCAAAATCCACGCAATAACCACTGTCTCAACTCATTTGATATTCATAATTTTGAAGATCTGAAAAAATACACTGTTGTCTGAAAAACTTTTCAAACAATGTCCGGGGAATAAATTAAATATCATGATGTTAGGAAACTACATATTATCATAAGAAATACGTGAAGGTTTTCACGGGATTGGACATTTCAGTGTTTTATTACAAAACTCTTTTACAGGTCCTCTTCCCAATCCTGGCCATAATTCCAATTAGACGCATTAAAAACACCAAAATATCAAAATTCTCGGAAGCCCTCATTACATTGGAAAGTTCGGAGTTGGTAACCCCACTTCCGCGTACTTCGATGAGTGCATACATGACGCAAGAGAGATCGAGAGGAGACATTACACATGTGTCTTCGTGGTGTGCGATTTGAACTTGGATACGTCACAGTTATTGCAAAACAGGAACTACAGGCCATTCGAAATGATCAGTTGCAGATGTGCTCTCACAATCGGAAACAACAGTGGAGGAAGTGTGTATGTGTGCAGGAGGGTGACTAGGTGAGATGGACAATCCATAGGTAGGCACAAGAGGAATGGAATCTAATTAAATGTTCTTTTACTTATATAAATAATGTATTTCCATAAAGAATATGAAGCACAATTTACGGGAAGCTTTGGATATTTCCCGGTACATTTGTAGCTATACATTCACAACGGACAAGATCGTATGTCACTGAATGTATCAGTGGCAAATAAATAATGAGCAAGGAGATTGTACTTCCTGTCTGCCAGTGGAACGATACCATTCAATGTAAAGGAGATTAATTATCAGGTAATAAATGTTCAATAACACTTTAATATTACTCTCAGTTATATTAAATACTAGCAGTAGTGCCCGGCTTCGCCCGGTGGATTTATTTGTTTTATGGATGATAATGAGTACTACTACAGAACTGGAGCGCTCAAGGATAAGGATCGAAAAGCACCAACACTTATTGCAGCTGATAACCTCAGTATACTGCACCAACACCATCGCCCTTATACACAGGCATACTATTGTGTTGATGATAACTGTTTTAAAGGGCCTAAGAAATCTTTTTGCACGAATTACTCCCCGTGACTGCAATTTATAAGCAGCGCGAATTCTGCACCAGAACACTGGTAGGGGCAACGTGATGCAGCCCGCATTACCAGGCAACAATATACTTAGGTATTATTGGAGCAATCCGGGAGCGCTTGTTCTTCCTACTTACTGAACAAAAATCAATCTTTATGGTTACCTGAGAGGTGTAGCATAATGCTACATAACCTAAACTATTCCTCTCAAAACTGGCCATCATATACAAAAAGAATTTTTCGAATCCGACTGGTAGTTCCAGAGATTTGCGCATTTAAACACATAAACAAACACACAAACTCTACAGCTTTATTATATTAGTATAGTATAGTATATATTGCCACATTCAACACAACTTTTGTAGTCTACTCTTATGGTAATAGAATAGGGAACGCAAATGAAAGCGTAGCCTATATCTTCAATAAGTACAGAAAACAAGACAGCTTTACTAGACAAAGTATAACTGCTTTTCTCACCTTGGTTAAGAGTCCCGCGTTGTGGCACCAAATGTAACTGTTTTCCTGACGGGAGTGAGGAAAAACCACAACAAATCCTATTCTGGTGTGACAAATGAGATGTAAGTTTTATAAGAGAAGTTGATAACTGATAAGATTGACTTAAACATATTTATATTAATTATGTGTTGGGCACCATCGTCATGATATGCAACAGATGACCGAAATTTGTCACTTACACTTCTAGTAGAACACCTGAGACCTCCACTTCTCAAGTCGTGGTAAGACGTTGTCTTGAACCTGGATGGCACTTGCTTTACGAATTAGGGATGACTTAAAGCTATCTCTAACTACAAACAATGAGATGGACTGCATCGAATAAATATAGAATTTAATTATGATAAAACCCAAGAAAATTACGATAAGTGATAATAATAATAAGATAACAAATTTACTGACTTTACTATGGCTCGGCGAAGATACTAAGTTGGAGATGATTCTAAATAGTCAGTTAAAGGAAAAGCTTGAATTTACGTGCCATTAAGTTAGTTGAAAATAGATATCATGGGTAAGTCAAACAGTTGGCTCACCGTAGTCGAACTCAGCATCCTCTGTTAGTCGTGGCGATGTGCCGCTGGATCCCTTTGTATACGAACATCTTCCCTCGTGGTTGCGATGAAGTAAATTTTAGCGTAGATAATTAATTAAACAGTGACGAGATGTGTCCACTGTTTGTATTGGCAGCGATGGAAACTAATTCCTTAAATCACAGTTTATGGTAAATTGCCAGATCAAGCTATAACCAGAGAGGAATCAGACACGAATGCGTCTATCATCCTTTCCCAATATGAAACTGCACTTGGCCTCATGGATGAGCGCCGTGCCGAAGTCTTTGAAATCAAAAATCTCTGTAAAAGAATGGGGACTGAATTACCTCAGTTCGAGTTTTTATAGACTTTTCCTATTTCCCTCCAAATGATACTCGATGTAGTGTCTGGGCAATCAGGGGCAGCTTCCTCCAAACTGCCTGTCTCTCGTGATATTTCTTCCTTTTTGGTTGGTCCACCTTCCCCACGCGGGCTCTTGACAATTCCCGCTCTGAGCTCGACGTCATAAGATTTGAAATGGCTTCATGATGCTACAGACGTCACTGTTTGTGTAATCTCGTTTGGGTCGGGTGGCCGTTGTCCTGGCTTCGTGCCGTTCTTCCTGGTCCGATTCCTGGAAGTGGAGCAGACGTCGCTGTCTCAGTGCTATATTTCCAGTGACTCCCCGATGTAATACCTCGTTAAGGCCCCTTTGCAGTCGCCGAGTCAAATTTCCTTATTACGAAATTACATTTTACAAATCTCACGTATTTTCCTCGAGCCATATGAAACGTTAATATCTGATTGAGAACAAAATATAATGTGTTATAGAAAACCGATAACCATAATAATAATAATAATAATAATAATAATAATAATAATGACAATCAAATGAGGGAAAATATTAATTAACATAATTTTTGAGTTATCAATAAATTGGTGGAACAACTGTTAAATTGGAAATAGCACAATTCGTGCTTTCAGACATAGGTGCCTGTATAAATGGTTACATTACGCTTTGGAAGATTGCGTGACATATAGAATCTCTATATTCACCGCGATTTTCCATAGACACGTAAATAAATCCCTAAAAATATATACACATCACAGAACATCACATTTATCACAATATACCTTTTGATATGTACATTAGGATCTTTCTTGACGTATTCATCGTCATTGTCATTGTTTTCAAAATAGCGCGATTTGCGCTTTGATTGGTTTTCAATGTCTTGCGGTTTTTCCGCTCAGTTCACTTTCATTACCTATGTGTTTGGAAAGAGGAATATTTATTTGTTACCCTGTGTATCCATCTCTTTACTTTTCTCCACATTCATTCCTTCTCGTGACCCAATTGTTCTGTCATGCCTCACACGTGGCCGCTACAGGTATTGACCTTGTAGACCGTGCACAATACACTTGTTATGTTGGGATGTATTTCTCCAACCTTTCATAATGCACGCTCACGGTTCACTCGTCAGAAGAAATGCCTCCTAACTGAGCTACACAAAATCTCTGTGATTTTCACATTTTTACCCTACTAAAACAAAACATGAACATAGAAATATCATTAAGCCAAAATATTTCTGTGCAATGTTGCCCCAATTAAATCACTTTAAGTCTGTCTGCATAGCAGACTCTGACGAGCTGCCCGACACTGCTACGTTTATCTCATCTTACCATCTTTAGTCAGCTCCGCTAGAGCTATCACTCCCTCTCTGCCCTTTAAATTACATAAGAAAGCAGTTCACCAGACCAGTAGACCTTAGTGACAATGACCTGACTACCGAGTATCCGTTTAAATACTTCTCACTCTACGGTACACACAAGGCATGGGCTAAACAGCCATATAAGCGCCGCTCAGTCTTTGAGGATGCCCCGGCAACTTCAAAACTGCCCTGAAAAGGCCTAGGTTAATTACGATTTAGGCACAACGTGCATTCTTCACTCTTAACATTCTTTCCTCTCCCCCCATTCATCTCTGGCCCCTCACGAAACATATTTCCTCAAGCTCTGAATATTATACGTCCCGTGAAGTTGCTCCCCTTACTCATCCTCTGGAATATGTAAGGTGTTTCCTATCCGCCTGGACACTATGCATGGTCCCGTAAACAAAATAAATATTTTTCTTCATTTTTTCTGAAGCATTCGACTGCTTCGGGACTCTTAATAAGACGCGATTCCCCTGATTGAAAGAGTCGAGTTTTGTTTGATATTGTGGGCAAATTCCTTTTGCTGCTGACTTCTTTAAATTATGTTTCGCCAACTGGACATAATAATCCATCCATGGTTGTTTCACTCATTTAAACCAGTACTCTCGCTAGTTCATTTTGGGGTCTCCTTCCAAAATGAATTTCGTAGGGTGTTAACTACGTACTATCATGCTGGACAGAATTCAGCCAGGTATCAACTTTGGAAAGTCGTGCGACCCACGCCGAATGCTTATCGTGCACGACAGCTCGGATTAGACAAGCCACCTCACGTATCGGACGTTCTCAAGGATTTCCTTGTGGGAACCTTACTGATGAGTGAACGTGTGTGATACCGACTTTCTGCATGTTGATTTTCCAATGTTTTGCAGTGAACTCTAGCCCGCTGTCAGATAAAATCCTGAGAGGAGTGCCAAACTCACGTATGTCGGCTACATGCGAGACCCGTGGCTCTCCTTAGCACATAAAGTTTGATGTATTTACTGAATGCATCAATCACAACAAAGATGTATTCGTAGCCGAACTGACCCTTAACTACAGGTCCAAATAGGTCCACATACAGTATTTCGCCGGGTCTACTGGTGAGAATCGCCTGCAGTTCACCCTTTAAATGCTTAACTGGAAATTTAGTCTTCTGACAGAAGTCACACTTAGCGTGTTTTCCTAACTTCCCTTCCCCTCTTTTCCCATACAAAGTCATGTGAAAGTTCATAGATCACCTTGCTCGTGCCAAAATGCCCTAACTCCTTGTGTAGGAACCATATTAGTTCCTCCCTCAAAATGGCCGGTACGCATATTGCCCAGTGGTCATTCTTACACTTCCGTGCGAGATGCCCGTCCTGGATTCATTATGCGAACTGCCCGAACTTCACTACCTGTGAGTCACAAGCTTCCAACCTTGCCAGAGCGTCACCCAACGTTGCGTCATCACTCTGCTCCACCAGCATATTTCTTAAGATATCGAGAGATCTCCTGATTCTCGGATCTACACAAGCGCAGGACAACATTCCCTCCTCTGCCTTGATAAATGGTTTGCTCTTGCATAAACTGGAATCTCGGGATAGCTTAAGCGCTAGGATATTGTCTTTCCCTATGATATGTTTCACATCGAAATCATATTCTTGGTGAGCTAGAATCCATCTGCTTACACGTTTTGAACATAATTTACAGATTTGCATGAAAAGTTGAGCATAATGGTATGTGTATATCTGAAATATACTCCCTAGCTCATACATTCTAAATTTGCTTAAGCTGAAAACTATTCCGATCAGCTCCAGTTCCGTTATTGTATACTTCTTCTCGGCGGCTGAAAGTCCACGCGAGGCCAAAGATACAATTCTTAAATTCCCCTCCGTGAACCTCTGACACAATACCCCCACTACACCAATGTGTGACGCATCCATCATTAACACATACTCTTGGTCCCTGGGTAGATACCTTAACACGACAGCTTGTTCGAAACCCCGATTCAAAGCACCGAACGCCTCATCATGAGTTGCGTCCCATCTCCACCTGTTTCCTTATTTTAGGAGCTCCTTAAATGGTTCCATCAGTTCTGAATACCTTAACACGAATCAAACAAAGAAATTGCAGACCCCCCAAATAACCTTTAAGCTCTTTTACGTTCTTAGGTACACTTGCGTCGAGAATTTTGCTCACTCGACTTGCTTCAAGCGTAACTCCTAATCGGGACAACCTATAACGCAGAAACGTGACTTCCTTTCGGCAGAATGACGATTTTGATAATTTTATTGTGAAGCCAGCATTATCTAACTTCTGGAAAACGCCATTTAAATGCTCCAAATGCTCCTCAAATGCTCTTGAACTTATTACGAGATCGTCTAAGTAGATGGTGACGTAATCTCCAGTGTCATCACCTAACGCAATGTTTAGTGCTCGTATAAGTGCGGCTGAGATACTTTTAAGAATCTACGGGACACGTCGAAACTGAAATAAATTATACTGATGGTTAAACGCGGTAAATGGCCTGTTTTCTTCCCTTAGAGGAACCAGCCAGAAACTGGATCTTAGGTCCACGCATGTGAAATATTCCTTACCTTCAAAACTCTGCATAAGCTCCTCTATTTATTATTAAAAGAAAAGCGCACATTGTGCAAATACATATTTTGTACATAAATGATCAATTATGCTAATGCCAGTCTTATTATTGAGGTTGTCCTCATTTTGCAGTTTTGTGCGTGGTACCTTTCACAATGATCGTTGCACAGGTCACACACACAGTCTTCATTCGGTTGGTGGAAATTCTTGGTTTTGCAAAATCTATAGTGAAATCCATAGACTTTGATTTTAACTGATCGAAAGAAATGTGTGCGTTAACCCGGCGTACGTCTCAACAAATTCTAACTTTACCGTCCACTTTTGGAACTGTAATTTAAGGGTTGACGTAGGGACTACTAGAGTATTCTATGATGCCATCCTCGAGCGTCTGCTTAATTTGAGCTTCTACTGCTTTTTGATATTTAAACAGTATTGGGTACCTGTGGCCAGTAAGGACGGAATAATCATGGCCATTCAAAAAGTGTACACAGTAATTGGCCTTGCCAATCCTATCCTCGAAAACATGCCGATTCCTCAATAAAACCCCGTAGAGAAGATTACACTCATCTTCCTCTATATTGCCTAAATTCGCAGCATGACGTAGCGAGTCTTTTAGAACTCCTTTCGCCATGACGCTGCCTACAAAAATTAATGACCCAGGCTTTATACTCTCAGATCCCTGTTCAGTTACTGCCCCCATAAAATGAATTATAAGGGATGAAAATGGGAATAATACATTTTTTTTCGAAGCCCATGATAAAATTTAACCAAGGAATATGATGGCTGGAACTTGGCAGAAACCAGTCGTGAGGCGACGTCGAGCTAGGAGGGAAATTCCGTCACGTGATAGTATTGCGCAATGGAAGTTTCGAGAAGCTTGGAATCGACCTACTGTAGTAACAGTGAATATTCCCAGGATTTGTTTAGATATTGTTATAAATTATCCCATTGGATATGAGCTTACAGCCAATAGGAAGAAGTTTTAGAGAAGACGGGAGTTCCAGCAACCAAATTTTTATGGATATTTAATTCATTAAGCCTTTAAAGAATGAATTTACATATTGGAAAAGAGAAGAATATGATACTAAATTTGGCAAATATTTTATAAGTCAATAGCAGGTCGCTATTGGAAGAAATAAGCGATTTGCTAGAGCCCGCGCGAATTCAAGAGGGAACTCGAAAAGGCGGCTAAAATCGGTAGACTTGGAGGGGAGACGCCAAGCACCGAGGCTCTTGTGTATCTGAACGTCGAAGAGATCAGACGTGTGAAATTGGAGTAGAAAGGAGTTCCGAGTGTTTCACCGGTCTAGTAGAAGGTGACCCGTGGAGACAAGGCTTGAGCGAGAGAGGAATCAGGAGACGACCGCGCCTTGAATCTAGGTGAAGTTGCGAGGTTTACATTTACCGCATTAACTTCGGTCTGATCGACTTCAGAGAATTCATTTCAACTACGTATTGTAGCTGACTAGCAGATACTGAATATTGCAAACTTACAGAAGTTAGGAAGAATTATTTCGGCAATTATAAGCAGTTTTGTGAAGCGCGAGAAAAGTGTTTTTCTCCAGCGCGATACGACACTTTCTCCGAGCGACTGCAGCTCAGGCAACAGCCACCCGTGAGTACGAGTGTGTATTATTATTGCTTGTGTGGAACTGTATTACAATTCTTAGGATGGAGATGTATTCCATAGTGAAGAACAATATTCAGTCTAGCATTATGAAGATTATTATGGACTAGATTATTATGTGCGCCAGGAGTATAGGCAGATAGAAGCAGTATGGGCAGCGATGGAGCTTCGTTAGAGGAGACTGTTCGTGAAAGTCTTCTTAGTGAGCAATCATGAGACTCAATGCACAACTCCATTCTAGTGCATTCTCGTCAAACATGAGCACAACATTAACATCACAGACTACAGAACGATGTTCAGATTCCATCTACATGAATGTTCGCTATTCGAGTGAGGTCCAAGACTTTCTCTTCAAATGCATTTTGAAGTGGAAAGCAGAACTTTCGACGCTACTCACTGTTATAATGAGACTGTGCTGTGACGGAGATAGAAGAAGCATCAAGATTTTCAAGAGGTCCAGGGTTATCACGGTCAAAATGAAGATGATGATTGGAGGCCCGCAGTTCGATTCCGGTCGGAGCTTGCTGTTTCCAGTGGGGGAATTCGTTCCTTTCCTGAGGTCACGAGTTCGTGGAGACGAACTAGGATCCAGCCCAGATCTTTGGGAGATGTAACATCAGAGTATTTTGTTATACTCTATCTTGATCTTCTAGACTTCGAGACCAGGTAGCAGTGTTCACTAACCTTGTAGTTAGAGCGTGCAGTGACATTTACTGAGCAAATCCTTTATCCATTTATCGATACAGTATTTATGTACTCCATGTATAGCATTTTTATTCTTAGAAATTTATTATAGTGATCGTCTAGCGATGCTATTATATTCGTTTGTTAGGAATCCAGTTTCTGAAATGAGATTATTTACTTGTTCGAGGAACAAGATTTTGTCATTTCCTTTAAGGAACAGTAATTTATTTTCGACGTTTTTGTATTCATTTTGAATACAGGTGATAGACATTTCCGTCTATGTTACCCATTAAATTAATTTTTATTAGTTTAATTTGGGCATTTTATCCGTCGAGAAGAAACGTCAAGAAAGAAGATCTTGGTAGTGATATATTGTGAAATATCATGTCTCATTGTGGAAAAGAAACATTTAACGTGGACACGATTATTATCGTCAGAACTCATAGACATTCGTTCTGAACGAAAAGAATACGAATATGACTAACTGTATGTTTTTATTGAAGAACGCTTTGAACTTTCAGTCATATAATTTATCTGAAGCAAGAATCTTCTTGGAAGGTTATTTATCATCCGACGTTAGGGTAGTTATCGTTTGATATCCTCGTCGTGATAGATTCTTGTTGGACACAAACACATAGATATGATGTTGTGATTAATTACTTACGAGGAGTAATATCATGTCACGTTGTAGACATAATATTCCTTCTTCGATTAAAGTCGAACCCAGATGTGTGAAGATGAGATGTAGTATTTTTATTAAATGTATGCACGACAGTTTATACTTATCAGAGTATCGTTTCAAGAGTATTAAGTGAGGATCTTCAATATCGTGAATTCCAGAGGTCGTTAAGATGTATAAATTATTAATTTAACAATTATTGTTCTTGTTCATCAGACCAGCGATTGTGGTGACAACGCTGTGAAATTATGCCCTTTTGATGGAATGCCAGGTTGATGGAAGTGGAGTTGATAACCCTTTGATAGTGTTTTTTGTGTATTTCCGTATGTAGTTGGCATACGAGGTTATTGCGAAGGTGTGTTCCGCATTTTATAGTACAGTCATTGCGTGGGCATGACTAGTGTTGGCAAAGGCATTTAGACTGTGAGCAGAGAGTACTCCTTATTTTGTTATACACAACATGGAAATTAGATGGGACAGGAAGGTTCACGGTTGAAATTGGAACAGGAAATTGATGATGACAGCTGTTATGCTATACTTTTATCGAGATTATTAAACCAGACTTGTATCAGCATATGTTTCACCTTCAGTGGTTGAATGTATTAAACTTATTTTGACACCAGATCAGATAGGAGAGATTAGTGGTGGTTATTTCTGGTGATGTAGATGATATTAAAGATCACGGTTCATTGTATTTGACATAACTTCTAGATCAGAGCGCAGGCTCGACTGTATTTAGACGCTATTACTTTGGAAGGACTATAGCTGGTGCTATAAGCGTCATTATAAATTCTTTTAGTGTTAATCTTTATTATTTATCAATCGAGTGTATATCGTGTTAAGAATAGGAAGTTTTCGTTTGTTTAACGTAAAGATTAGAGTGTGAATGAGTATGTGATTGCATGTGGTTTGTTTCTTGTTCAGTGCGAATGAAATGAACTCCATTGGGACGTCACAATGCGAGAGTGTGAATGTTAGTGTGTACAGAAGTATTATGCCAGTAGCATGTAGGATTTGAGTGCAGTTCACGTATTTGTCTGACGTGAATCTGCCCTCATTTAACACAGTTTTCATTGTTTTGAAGAGCTCGTTTGTGAACCAGGCTGGAATGGCGGGGACTTCTTTAAAACTCGTTTCCAACCAAGGCCATAGCACGGCCAGGCCAAGCAAATGGAGAGAGATGTGGCGAACCGCCCGGCTCGCTCTTTTTTTTAAACAGTCAGACTGGTAATGTAGCGGTGAATGTTATGTCATCGGACACGTGGCAATGATCGCGTGCACCGAGCGCCCATATGTGCTTGAGAGCGTGCCAGAAGAATGTTAATACACCGAGGTGTGTAATTGTTGTACAGCTTGTTGAATGGACCCAAGCTACACCAAATTTTGTCATTATGTTTATAGAACGCTGTTCTGTCAGTGGCGTGAGAGTGGAGATGAACGAATGGGTGTGTGTATTTTATTTTGTAGAGTGAATGTTTAGCTTTAGTTTACATTTGTTATTAAATTGTTTAGTTTTATTAGATGCCGTGTTGTCGTGAATTATTTTAGATATAAGGAGATGCAACTGTGAAACCCTTTTTAGGTCCAGAGAAGCTGACCACGAGATTCCCGAGATCAAGGTAGGTGTTTTATCGCGAGCTAAGTGTATTTTTCATGTAATTCACAGTTGTATTGTAATTTCCGCCACGTATATTCGCGAGGGTCTAGTTGGAGGTAGATCCTTGACTTGTATTTTGCGCCGGAGCAGTCGGGTTCTACGAATCCAGCCGTTGCTTCGGATATCCAACAGACCGCCTCTACAATATACGGGAACAGTGGAAAGATGGCACCCTAGACTTTGGGGCCACGAAAATAGCTTCGTGAGGATATTTAGAAGCTATCCAGATGACAGCTTAATTTTTAAGTTTATGGGATTAATTAACCATATCATCTGCGATGAGCTAGAGTGTAATTATATAGGTTATATCTGCTTTGTGTTTAATAGAATTGCACTCAACGAGAGATCAGATCTTATGTATAGCCTGAGAAAGGAGTAATAGGTTATATTTTTCGGAATGACCTATGATCTGAATCTATTTTCATTTTACCGGCTCTTGGTTATTGATGGCCATGCTAATGTAAAGCTAACTTGTTTAATGGTGATAAATGTAAATATTCTTTATGGTAGTATATCTAAAATAAATCACACGCGAACGTTTAGGTACTGGTATTTTAGAATAAGATGTAGGGTGATTTAGCATTACGTTAATGTTAAGGCGAGACGATAAGATGCCCAAATACATGGATTGAAAGGATCCTCTAACGTGTTGCTATATTGCTCAATTTGTTTGTACTCCTATAGCACTTTTATTATTGATATTGTTGCAATGGCAATGATGGCGGCAGAGGATGTCCGTAAGATGATGGGAGAGATGATGGAGAACATGAATAAGAAATTGGACAGTGTGGAAAATCAGTTTAAAGAGAATCTGAAAGTAAATGTTATTGATTTACAGAGGAAATTGTACGAGGCAAAGAAGGACAGAGAGCAGCTAAAGAAAGATCGACAGGTAGATCTTGACACTATTGTTGTCAAGGTGGGTGAAAGTTTTAAGGGAGATATTCAGGGTATGCAAAATTCTTTACAGGGATTGCAGACCAGCTCCGCTGAATTGAAAGAGGATGTTTCTCTGGTGAAAAATAATGTTGCCAGTGTACAAGATAAAGTAGAGGGTGTACATTCTGATGTTGCCCTAGTCAAAGATGATGTGACTTTAGTCAAAGATGATGTGTCTCTTGTGAAATAAAATGTTGATAATGTTCAAACTGACGTTGTGCTTGTAAAAACAGAAGTTGCCAGTGTAAGGTCAGATGTGTCCCATATTCAAACAAAAGTAGATAAGGTACAGGAGAATGTAAACACTATGCAAATCGATGTTAATATTGTCCAGACAGAGATAACTAGTGTACAAAATGATATCGGTAAAGTACAGTCTGAGGTTCATTCGATGTTTGTTATGTGAATAAGGTCCAAGGGGACATTAATAAGATCAGGAAGGAAGTGGAAGAGTCTAAAACTCAATGTTCAGAAGGTATAGGTGCTTTGAGATCGCAATTTGTTGACGATTCTCTAAAGACCGTTGTTTCTTTAGCCGAATTGAATACAAATGTTGATACTCTGCGTAGTCGGGTGATAGACCACAATAAAATTTTGAAGGAGGACATTGAACTAGATATAGCTGAAATGTTGAAGGCTAATGTTGTCATTTGGAAAGACGAATGGGATAAGTCGAGCGCAGAACATATTAAGCTAATTCAGGGTAAAGTTGAAAGTAAGCTTGCCAATACGCAATTACAGATCAACCGTGATGTAATATCTGTTAGGTCGGATCTAGGGAAGCGTATTGATCAACTATTACAGAGACAGGTTGACGACAAGAATCAATCGGTCGAGGAGAATCAAGCGTTAAAAGAGACGTTAGAAAGTCGTAGTAAACGATTAGATGAAAGGATAGACACAGTAGTCACCGTCGTAAATGAGATTAAGGAAGGAAAATCCACTAACATTGAGGAATACATTAGTGGGAAATTGAAAAATCTGAGCTTAGGAGACGTGGCAGATCTTGAAGTCTATAAGGAGGATATGAAGAAAGAAATAGAGAAGCAAGTGAAAGAGTTGATTGCAGAGATAGAAGAGAGGGAGAAGATAGAAACGGAGGACTATGGAGATTATCGTAGAAAACTCAGTACGCAAACAGGAGATAGAGAAGTGAGACCAGAAGAAAGGATTTAAGACACCATGAAGGACTCGAGGATAGGAATAGAGAACCCGAAAGAGAAAGGAAGGGATATCGTCCCAGTTTCCAAGATTCTCAACAGAGAAACGTGACGATAATCCGTTATTTTGAGGACAAACCGCGTAAATTTACCAACCTTGATTCTAACACCCCAATTGAGTATATCAGGAATATCCGTGACTATTTTGCGGAGGCTCACATTCCGAGAGAAGGAGAGATGAAGATAGTGGAACGCTATATGGGAGAAGGCCCCCTTGAATGGTTTCTCGCCTTCAGGTACACATTTGTGGCACATTGAGGAGTTCGCAGAAGCCCTCATGAAACGTTATTGGTCCGTGGAAGCGCAGAACAGTTTACGCGCAGAAGTATACTCGAGGAAGTATACGGGTACATTACCGACGCATTACGCCGATTTCTTCACAACGCAACTTGCCCGGCTACGTTTTTTGCAACCCCCTCTGTCTACGGCCCAATTAATAGATGCCATTGCCCGAATGTTGCCAGTTGAAGTGAGAAGACTGATAATTTCGTCAGGAATCAGCGATTTGGCCGGCATGGACGAACTTCTTCGGAAATTGGATTATACTAGTCCAACGCCCAATATCGTAGCTAGAAACCAACGTCAGGACAACATAGATATTAATACTGTGTATATTGATCAGACACAGCAAACAGAAAGCCCTACAGAACAGGAGAAAGGAAATGTAGGTCCAGAAAGAAATACCTATTTTAGAGATAGTCGACCTGAACCAAGGTATAGGAGATTTCGTAGTGGCCGTCCCTATCAACAACAGCAAGGACGAGGAAACTACCAGAAAAATCGAAGAAGCGGTTTCTTCCACAATAATAATAATTAACGCAATAACAATAATTATAATGGTCGAAACAACCGCAATTACCAGAATCAGAACAGCGATAGACCACAAAGAAATGAGGTTATGACCAAAGAGAACTACGATGAACGCCATCAAGAAGGAAAACGAAACTTGAAGGAATTAAGAGAAAAAGAAGGCGGAAACGGAAATAATTCGAACTTGAAAGAAGATCCGATTCCCAGTACGAGTAAAGAGAAACACAATGAGAAAGAATGTTTGAACTCCACAGTTCAAGAGAGCACGGCAGAAGTTCCAATGGTCTTACATTTAGGAAGGAAACCAGAAAGACCTTGGGACAACGCATTTAACTTTATTCCTCAAGACCCAGATGTAGGAAGACAAGAGAGAATAGACAGAGCGAAGGAAAAGCTACAGAAGGCGGCCGATAAACGCATGAAAAGAGTAGAAGGGAAAAGATTTAGCAAGCCCTTAGAAGTAGGAGACATGGTGTTATTGCGCCGACCTGTCAAAGCGGACGTAACCAAGAAAATATACCCGAAGTTCGGGGATATATTCATTGGACCGTTCCAAATTGAGACTGTCTATGGGAATAATTGTTATGAGCTGTATGATGAAGAGAACAATGTCATTTTGGGAAAATACAATGCGAAGAACTCGAAGAAATATTTTAAGAAATAGTCTGAAAATTATAATTCATTTTCGAGTTCAGTGACATGTCTAAGGTCCTGATTCGATGTGGTTAAAACAATCTTGCAACTGTTTTTAAACTGAGATGGGAGGGGAATGCCCCCGTAAAATGAATTATAAGGGATGAAAATGGGAATAATACATTTTTTTTCGAAACCCATGATAAAATTTTACCAAGGAATATGAAGGCTGGAACTTGGCAGAAACCAGTCGTGAGGCGACGTCGAGCTAGGAGGGAAATTCCGTCACGTGATAGTATTGCGCAATGGAAGTTTCGAGAAGCTTGGAATCGACCTAGCAACAGTGAATAATCCCAGGATTTGTTTAGATATTGTTATAAATTATCCCATTGGATATGAGCTTACAGCCAATAGGAAGAAGTTTTAGAGAAGACGGGAGTTCAAGCAACTAAATTTTTATGGATATTTAATTCATTTAAGCCTTTAAAGAATGAATTTACATATTGGAAAAGAGAAGAATATGATAATAAAAGTCAATAGCAGGTCGCAATTGGAAGAAATAAGCGATTTGCTAGAGCCCGTGCGAATTCGAGACGGAACTCGAAAAGGTGGCTAAAATCGGTAGACTTGGAGGGGAGACGCCAACCACCGAGGATCTTGTGTATCTGAACGTCGAAGAGGTCAGACGTGTGAAATTGGAGTAGAAAGGAGTTCCGAGTGTTTCACCGGTCTAGTAGAAGGTGACCCGTGGAGACAAGGCTTGAGCGAGAGAGGAATCAGGAGACGACCGCACCTTGAATCTAGGTGAAGTTGCGAGGTTTACATTTACCGCATTAACTTCGGTCTGATCGACTTCAGAGAATTCATTTCAACTACGTATTGTAGTTGACTAGCAGACACTGTATATTGCAAACTTACAGAAGTTTGGAAGAATTATTTCGGCAATTATAAGCAGTTTTGTGAAGCGCGAGAAAAGTGTTTTTCTCCAGCGCGATACAACACTTTGTCCGAGCGACTGCAGCTCAGGCAACAGCCACCCGTGAGTACGAGTGTGTATTACTATTGCTTGTGTGGAACTGCATTACAACACTTAGGATGGAGATGTATTCCATAGTGAAGAACAATATTCAGTTTAGCATTATGAAGATTATTATGGACTAGATTATTATGTGCGCCAGGAGTATAGGCAGATAGAAGCAGTATGGGCAGCGATGGAGCATCGTTAGAGGAGACTGTTCGTGAATGTCTTCTTAGTGAGCAATCATGAGACTCAATGCACAACTCCATTCTAGTGCATTCTCGTCAAACATGAGCTCAACATTAACATCATAGACTACAGAACGATGTTCAGATTCCATCTACATGAATGTTCGTTATACGAGTGAGGTCCAAGACTTTCTCTTCAAATGCATTTTGAAGTGGAAAGCAGAACTTTCGACGCTACTCACTGTTATAATGAGACTGTGCTGTGACGGAGATAGAAGAAGCATCAAGATTTTCAAGAGGTCCAGGGTTATCCCGGTCAAAATGAAGATGATGATTGGAGGCCCGCAGTTCGATTCCGGTCGGAGCTTGCTGTTTCCAGTGGGGGAATTCGTTCCTTTCCTGAGGTCACGAGTTCGTGGAGACGAACTAGGATCCAGCCCAGATCTTTGGGAGATGTAACATCAGAGTATTTTGTTTTACTCTATCTTGATCTTCTAGATTTCGAGACCAGGTAGCAGTGTTCACTAACCTTGTAGTTAGAGCTTGTAGTGACATTTACTGAGCAAATCCTTTATCCATTTTTCGATACAGTATTTATGTACTCCATGTATAGCATTTTTATTCTTCGAAATTTATTATAGTGATCGTCTAGCGATGCTATTATCTTCGTTTGTTAGGAATCCAGTTTCTGAACTGAGATTATTTACTTGTTCGAGGAACAAGATTTTGTCATTTCTTTAAGGAACAGTAATTTATTTTCGACGTTTTTGTATTCAGTTTGAATACAGGTGATAGACATTTTCGTCTATGTTACCCATTAAATTAATTTTTATTAGTTTAATTTGGGCATTTTATCCGTCGAGAAGAAACGTCAAGAAAGAAGATCTTGGTAGTGATATATTGTGAAATATCATGTCTCATTGTGGAAAAGAAACATTTAACGTGGACACGATTATTATCGTTAGAACTCATAGACATTCGTTCTGAATGAAGAGAATACGTTTAAGGCTAACTGTATGTTTTTATTGAAGAAAGCTTTGAACTTTCAGTCATTTAATTTATCTGAAGCTAGAATCTTCTTGGAAGATTATTTATCATCCGACGTTAGGGTAGTTATCGTGTGATATCCTCGTCGTGATAGATTCTTGTTGGACACAAACACATAGATATGATGTTGTGATTAATTCCTTACGAGGAGTAATATCATGTCACGTTGTAGACATAATATTCCTTCTTCGATTAAAGTCGAACCCAGATGTGTGAAGATGAGATGTAGTATTTTTATTAAATGTATGCACGACAGTTTATACTTATCAGAGTATCGTTTCAAGAGTATTAAGTGAGGAGGTTCAATATCGTGAATTCCAGAGGTCGTTAAGATGTATAAATTATTAATTTAACAATTGTTGTTATTGTTCATCAGACCAGCGATTGTGGTGAAAACGCTGTGAAATTATGCCCTTTTGAAGGAATGCCAGGTTGATAGAAGTGGAGTTGATAACCCTTCGATAGTGGTTTCTTGTGTATTTCCGTATGTAGTTGGCATACGAGGTTATTGCGAAAGTGTGCTCCGCATTTTATAGTACAGTCATTGCGTGGGCATGACTAGTGTTGGCAAAGGCATTTAGACTGTGAGCAGAGAGTACTCCTTATTTTGTTATACACGACATGGAATTTAGATAGGACAGGAAGGTTCACGGTTGAAATTGGAACAGGAAATTGATGATGACAGCTGTTATGCTATACTTTTATCGAGATTATTAAACCAGACTTGTATCAGCATACGTTTCACCTTCAGTGGTTGAATGTATTAAACTTATTTGGACACCAGATCAGATAGGAGAGACTAGTGGTGGTTATTTCTGGTGATGTAGAAGATATTAAAAATCACGGTGCACTGTATTTGACATAACTGCTAGATCAGAGCGCAGGCTCGACTGTATTTAGACGCTATTACTTTGGAAGGACTGTAGCTGGTGCTATAAGCGTCATTATAAATTATTTTAGTGTTAATCTTTATTATTTATCAATCGAGTGTATAATGTGTTAAGAATAGGAAGTTTTCGTTTGTTTAACGTAAAGATTAGAGTGTGAATGAGTATGTGATTGCATGTGGTTTGTTTCATGTTCAGTGCGAATGAAATGAACTCCATTGGGACGTCACAATGCGAGAGTGTGAATGTTAGTGTGTACAGAAGTTTTATGCCAGTAGCATGTAGGATTTGAGTGCAGTTCACGTATTTGTCTGACGTGAATCTGCCCTCATTTAACACAGTTTTCATTGTTTTGAAGAGCTCGTTTGTGGACCAGGCTGGAATGGCGGGGACTTCTTTAAAACTCGTTTCCAACTAAGGCCATAGCACGGCCAGGCCAAGCAAATGGAGAGAGATGTGGCGAACCACCCGGCTCGCTCTGGGAATGTAGCGGTGAATGTTATGTCATCGGACACGTGGCAATGATCGCGTGCGCCGAGCGCCCATATGTGCTTGAGAGCGTGCCAGAAGAATGTTAATACACCGAGGTGTGTAATTGTTGTACAGCTTGTTGAATGGACCCAAGCTACACCATATTTTGTCATTATGTTGATAGAACGCTGTTCTGTCAGTGGCGTGAGAGTGGAGATGAACGAATGGGAGTGTGTATTTTATTTTGAGGTGTGAATGTTTAGCTTTAGTTTACATTTGTTATTAAATTGTTTAGTTTTATTAGAAGCCGTGTTGTCGTGAATTATTTTAGATATAAGGAGATGCAACTGTGAAACCCATTTTAGGTCCAGAGAAGCTGACCACGAGATTCCCGAGATTAAGGTAGGTGTTTTACCGCGAGCTAAGTGTATTTTTCATGTAATTCACAGTTGTATTGAAATTTCCGCCCCGTATATTCACGAGGGTCTAGTTGGAGGTAGATCCTTGACTTGTATTTTGCGCCGGAGCAGTCGGGGTCTATGAATCCTGCCGTTGCTTCGGATATCCAACAGACCGCCTCTAGAATATACGGGGACATTACCTCTACTTCTCTTACCATCAACACCTCAGTCAACGTACATACACCACTTGAAACATTACTCCTCTTACTTTGATTTATTAAACTACATGATTATTTCCCCCTCACTCCACTTGAATTTAATACATCATACGTCATAACACAATTACCTTGAACATTGGTCAGCCAATCTGACCCTAGAATTACCTCGTACACTAAACTTCGGAAAAAGAGACACACCTGGTTTTGTCTGTGATTTTTAATGCGGATAGCCACCAGAACCTGCTTTATAATTACTTGGGACTTCTTCCCCATGGCTGTAGCATTAATTGTCTTTTATTCAAACTCTACTCTTGCCCCCTTCATTCGATTATAAAAACATAGACAGGAAAACAATTTTACAAACCGGTGTCGATTAAAACATCGGGTTGCGCCACAACACGTGTAATTTCCCGAAAGGGCTTATATCTACTATTTTAGCAACTGTTTTTCCTTCTACGAATTCATTTAATATGTCATCCTTAATGTTTAGGTCATAGGGTTCCTGTACTACTGTCATAACAGGGATCGGCGCATACTGAGATTCTGACCTCACATCGCAGCTTGGCACTCGTTTAAATAATGGCTGCCTTCACTTCCCCTCCCAGTGTTCACCCACTGGTCTGGTTACTGTTGTTCGGCATTCTCTCTTCCCTTTCGTTACTGTTATTCCCTACCGGGTTTCCTCTCCCAATACCTCGCTTCTTTGATTGTAATAGGAGTTCTGGCACCCACCTGTCCTCTGACCGCCCTGTGGATCATTACTCTGACCTGGATTGTGTCTTCTGCTATAGTTAGAACATTATTGTTCCTATTGTATTCTGGATTCGACATATTTCCACGATTTTGGAAGTTAGAATTTCCACCTCCCCTATTTTGAAAATTCTGGCTGCCGCCTCTGCCTCTACCTTGTGAACCCTGGTCCCTATCATCTTGTTTGCTGGTATAATTTGGTTGTTGTTCTTCCCCGTTATCCCTACTCGAAGTGTCAAATGTCCCTAATGAGTTTTCTAGCTCTTGTACGCTGCTGACTATTAGGATGCAAGCCACCTCCTTCACTCTATATAGAAAATGTCGCTGTAGCAACCTGACCACGTTCCCTTCCCTTGAAAAACCATCTAAATGATTGCACACCCGAACCTGGCTCAGAAAATATACAGTCATATATATACAGCCCCTCGCGTTGTATTTACCGCTTCATTCCAAAAATTTTAATGGAATTTAGACCTAAAGTCGTCTTAACTCTCTAGGGTATCCTTATAAACCACATACTAGCTTTTGGTTTCTCCTACAAAGACCTACTCTAGAATTTCTAGCACCTGTCCCTATTCAATACTGCCTTTCTCCAATCTATCATTAAATTTGTTTTCAACAGCTCCCAGAAATTCAATCGGGCATCCTTGTCGGTTACTGAACTTGGCCAGCTCTGTTTTAATGTAGTTCCAGCTGCCTAGAAAACCTGTTCTCCCCCTTCCCGTTTCTTGTCTAAGTTTGGCCCTCATTCTTGCTTCCGCCTCAGCTATCTCCTCAGCTAATTTTTTTATCTGCCTCTCTCTTTATATCCTCAATTTTCTCTTTCATATTTCCCTCTCTTTCTTCTACCATATCCGTCAGCACACCCTGCTTTGCCCTGTTCTCCTGAAAGCTCTCTTGATGCTTCTGATTCCACTCCTCTACTTTCTTATTTAAATCTTTTTGAAATCTAATAATTTCACCCCTCCCCCCAGCTTTTCCTTCACCTGCTTTGTCTCTACCTGCACTGCCTCTTTGAAATTTTATTCCTGAGTGCTAATCCTCTCCTGAATTTCCTCTTTCGCCTCAACCAATTCCTGCTCTACTACTTCCATAATCATTCTGGCATTTTCTTCCACCACCCCTTTAATTTCACCCCTAATATCTTGTTCCACCCCCTTAATACTCTCCTGCAGTATTACATATTACCCATTCAACTCCACATTCACCTTGACCACGCTGTCTAACTTCTTATTCATTTCCCTGCTATTCCTATCTTTATTTCTCAGCCATCTCCTGTTTGTTTGAATCCATTTTACTGTTTAAATCCTGATTGCTTGTCTTAAGTTCATTCACTAACTCCTGATTGTTTGAGTCTATTTTGATGCTTAATTCCTGATTCATCTCCTGATTCTCTCTCTCTTACTCACAACAAATTTCTCATTTGACTCCCTACTCATCTCCTTAATCATCTCCTGATTCTCTTTCTTATTATAATCCACCTTTCTACAGTACTATCCTCCTGCAATATCTTCATGATTAGACTTAAATCATCCCCCAGATTCTCCTTCTCCTTACTAGTACTAGGGTTAAATCCGCCACCTCTGTACTATTCTGAAACTCCTCTGCCAACCGACTACGCACATCATCTACCTTCTCCTCCACCAAAACACTGCCTAACTGTTGACCACTCCTCAACAGCATACTATATCGTTCTCATCACCCATGCTGACACAATAGCACACAAGATAAAACGCCCAAAAACACTTGCACAGATATATCACTTCTTCTGTCCACAAACGCCATCCATTTTTCAGCCAAACGTTGTGGCGCCAAATGTAACTGCTTTTATCGCTGTAGTTAAGAGTCCCACGTTGTGTAAACAAACGTAACTGTTTTCCTGACGGGAGTGAGGAAATACCACAACAAGTCCTACTCTGGTGAGACAAATGAGTTGTACGTTTTATAAGAGAGGTTGATAACTGATTAGATTGACTTAAACATGCTTATAGTAATTATGTGTTGGGCACCATGGTCATGATATGCATCCGATGGTCAAAATTTGTCACTTACCTTTCTGTTGGAACACCTGAGACTTCTACTTCTCAAATCATGGGAAGACTTCGTGTTAAGCCGGGATGGTACTTGCTGGAGGAATTAGGGATGAATTAAAGCTATCTCTAACTACAAAGAATGAAATGGACTGCATAGAATTAACATAGAATTTAATTACGATAAATAATAATAATAAGATAATGAATTTTCTGACTTTTACTATGTCTCGGCGAAGGTACTAAGGTGGAGATGAATGTAAATATTAAGTTAAGAAAATTTTCGAAATTTTTCTTCTTTTCTCATTCGAAAGTGTGTATTCTCTAGTTTTCAGAAATATATAGTTTATACAAGTTTTATTGTGGTGTATCTCATTTATACTCAATTTATTGACCGGTGTGTACGCTTTTTAGCAGCTGTCACTTTGGCGTCTCTCTTTCATGTTTCAATATTTTCATCCAAAGCGCGGGAACATTTGAAGACCTAATTTCTCGTTCTAGGATATTTTTAATACCAGATGATAGCACTAGGCTATTTTTACTCATTGACTGAAGAGGAATTCTTTATTCGTTTGTTGTGAGGCAATGTGAGAGATAGATTTTTATTTTGTGTATTCGATCTTCTACGTTGTGATATGAAATATAGGCAGACCGCTTAAGATTCCCGATGAATGCCTGTGAGATTAGTACGCGAAAAGAATAAAATTGCGTGTTTCTAGAGAATCAACACGTTAATACTAAGGAAAGAAGCTTGTAGTTTTACGTGAACATTAATCTCGAGATCATAAGCCACGGGACCTCCTTTTTACGTGGAATCCGAACCACAGGACATGGCATTTCAGTTTGAAAATCTCGCATGCATTCATCGGGAATCGAAACCGGTCTGCCGTGGTGAGAGGCCAACAGCTTGACGGCTACGCTACCACGCCCCTACGTTAATAGTCAGAAGCAAACTTAAAATAATCATCTTACTTCAATTGATATGCATGTCAACAATAATTGTGTGAAAAACAGGATGTGCACAGGTTAGGTTCAGACAGTGTAAATAATGACGAACTCAGTGCTTTCAATTTTTCTTCTGAAAATGTTCTCTTTGATTTAGTTTTCGTTTTTATTTAGTCAATTTACCCTCTAGGTTGGTGGTTCCCACGGACTCAGGGAGGGAACTCACCACTACCGCCTCTATGGGAAGTGTCCTGGATCTTGGAACATCTGGTCGCGATGGATACAACTGGGGAAGTGTGATCAGCACTTCGCCCAGGCGGCCTCACCTGCAAAGCGAACAGGGGCCTCATGAGGGATGGGAAGGGATGGAAGATTGGGATGGATAGGCTAGGAAGAGGGAAGGAGGCGGCCGTGGCCTTACAGTAGGTACCATCCCGGCATTTGCCCGAAGACGAAGTGGGAAACCAAGGAAAACCACTTCGAGGATGGCTGAGGTGGGAATCGAACCCCCTCTACTCATTTGGACCACCCGAGGCTGAGTAGACCCCGTTCCAGTCCTCATACCACTTTTCAAATTTCGTGGCAGAGCCGGGAATCGAACCCAGGACCTCCGGGACGGCAGCAAACCATGCTGACCGCTACGCTATGGAGGCGACTTTGATTTAGATTATATACAGATTATGATTTCATCAGTAGTAGCCTATGTCCTGATTGTTTAACATGTAGTAAGTTAGTTTAGTTATAAAGGAAGTACGTAACAAACGATTTAGCTGGGCCATTTCAATATTATTAGCTTGTACGTGGGTCACAAGAACCTGCAGCTTGTAGTAAAATGCAGTATTTGCCACTTTAATGATGGCAGTACGTCAGAGCTGGACACCCTAAAGAAGGCCAGTACCAATACTGGCAAAAACACAGTGTCTGGCGTAGGTGCAGAAGATAAAGCACTTATTAAACTGGTTTAGAAACATTCTACTCCAGATCTAAAACAACGTAGGAGATACTCACGGTTCAGGGAATGCACAAGATTAGCCTACAATCCCAAGACGAAAGCACCACCTATACTGCATGAAGTTTATAGGTGTAGAAAGATAAGACTCTTTACTTTAAATGTATACCTCAACTATAAGGTGCGTTTTCTCACACTTAATTCTTTTCAATAATTGTATTGATTTGGGCAGTTAAAATGTCCACTTAGAATGCATATATTAGTTTCACTTAAAAACTAAAATATTGACATACAATGCAGCTATGTAGTATAGCAGAATATTGCTCTCAAATTGAAATAAGCCCCCTCCCCACCCCCCCCCCCCCCCCCGCCCCGCACAGTTCAATTTTGTATTCAATCAGAATACTGTAAATCGTAAAGCAAAGCTTAATATATTTGCCTCAATCAAAGATAAATAAAAAGAGCGAAGGTATCGAGTCTTAAAAATTAATGTTATTTTTTTGATTAATCTTTGAAAACTAGACTATCCCCTCAAATTATTTTTTATTTCATTTTTGGCAAAAATCCACTAGTTGGAATCCTTGGAATCAGTGATATCAATTTCAAAAAATAAGATAACCGATAATGTAATGTTATGAGCAGTGTCGATGAGTACCTTAATGGAAAAGCTTGAATTTACATGCCGAGGGGAGACGGTAGTCCGCATGTCGACAATGTAAAATATGGTAGATTGTAGACAATTCTTCTCAGGAACTATTTACAATAAACACATGAAACGTTTATGGAATGTATGTAAGACCTTCTGGTACATACCGACTTTTGTTAGAGTGAGGAATGTTATAGGATATATATTATGAATAATTGCATTATGTTGTAAATTTTATACATTTTTACATGTGTCTAGGTTAACAAATACATTGTAATCCAATCTATTGCCATGAAAAAATGTCCATAGATGGTCTGGTATTAGTACAATATGTTGTGAAACTCTCAAGGCACTGCCTTTATCACATCCTGAGAAAAATGTACACATATCTCAAAAATTAATGTATTGGAGAAAATGGCCATTGAAGTTTTACTTGAAGTTGTACTGATCTCAAAACATTCCTGCTCCATATACTGGATCAGAATCATTTTCTACATCTTCCCTAGCCTTTTTCAACTGCCTGACATGATGTCTAGAATTTCTTCAACAATTCCAAATCCTTTCCAGTCTTCTGTATGAGAATGTTGTTCATTATTACCATCAGTTGTTGGAGAAATATTGTCAGCTAACCTGAAATTATTTACATTCCTTCACATTCATCATACACAGCAACTGGAGTTTTTACAGCATTATTTACTCCTTCCACATTGTCCTCTGAAGAAATGTTCTTACTTCCAGGCCCTCTATTACGTTTCTTGAATAATCTCTGTGATCAACCCGTTATAAACGAATGTTGTGACCATGTGCTAACCATATGCTGTACCAAACACAACCAGCATGGAGAAAATACATGAAAAGCATAGAACAGGAATGTGCTGCCAACATAAGAATAAGAATATTCCCATCAAGCAATATTATTTGATAAAATTTGGAAAACATTGTAGGGAAACATAAAAGGTGGGTGTGGCACAAAGTGCAATGGACATTCAAATGCAGATTTAAACTACTTAGAGATGTGTTTGAAGTAAAACAAAGCTATCTACTTGTAAAGGAAGGTCCAATCCTACAAATCTACCAATAAAAAATGTATTTTTTTTAAACCAAAATTGACTACAGTCTCCCCTTATGTTAGTTGAAAATAGAGACCTTGGGTAAGTCAATTAGTTGGCTCACGGTAGACGAACTCAGGACCCTCTGGTTAGTCGTGGCGATGTGGTGGTGGATCCCTTTGTAGACGAACATCTTCCCTCGTGGTTGTGATGAAGTAAATTTTAGCGTAGATAATTAATTATACAGTGATGAGATGTGTCCGCTAATTATATTGGCTGCGATTGAAACTAATTCCTTAAATCACAGTTTACGGTAAATTGCCAGATCAAGAAATAACCATAGAGGAATCAGATACGAATGCGTCTATCAACCTTTCCCAGTTTGAAACTGCACTCGGCCTCATGGATGAGCGCCGTGCCGAAGTCTTTGACATCAAAAATCTCTGTAAAAGAATGATGACTGAATTGCCTCAGTTCGACATTTTATAGACTTTTTGTATGTCCCTCCAAGTGATACTCGATCTAGTGACCAGGCACCAATCAGGGACAGCTCTCCCCAAACTGCCTGTCACTCGTGATATTTCTTCCTTTTTTGTTGGCACATCCTACCCACGCGGGCTCTTGTAAATTCCCGCTCCGGGCCTGACTTTATATGATTTCAAATGGTTTCACGATGCTACAGAATTCACTGTCATTGCATTCTCGGTTGAGCCCCGTGGCCGTTGACCTGGTTTCGTGCCGTCCATCCTGGTCCGATTCCAAGAAGTGGAGCATCCGTTGCTGTCTCGGTGCTATATTTCCAGTGGCTTTCCGCTGTGATACCTCGTTAAGGCCGACTTGCAGTCACCAAGTCAATTTTCCTTCTTACGAATTGGCATCTCACAAAGCCCACGTATTTTCCTCGAGCCATATGAAAGGCTAATAAAATGTAATATGTTATAGAAAACCAATAACTATAATAATGATAATAATAATAATTTCATCCGTGTAAAATGTATCGCTTGATACAAACGTCAATATGTTACAGTTATAATAATAATAATGATATCAAAATCTATTAAGATAAATACAGGTGTACGGCAGGGTGATGGTTTATCACCCCTTCTGTTCAACTGTGTTTTAGAGAAAATTGTAAGAATTTGGAATTTAAAGCTAAAAGAACATAACATTTCGCCAGTAACTTTGGGGAGAAGAAACAAAGGCATTGAAATAAGTTGCCTAGCATTTGCAGACGATTTTGCTATATTGTCAGAAAACCTAACAAGTGCAACAACACAAATCAATCTCTTGGAAGAAATAGCCAACAAAACAGGTTTGAGAATCTCCGTAGAAAAAACTAAATTTATTACAAACATCAAGAACGCTTCAAAATATTTGGCAACAGATATTGGCCCAGTGGAAAAAGTAAAGAAATTCAAATATCTGGGAGAAATAGTTCAAGAAAATGGTTTAGAAAAATCTTCGGTATAAGAAAGGGTACACAAGATGGAAACAGCATATGGTATCACTAAGAATTTTTATAACAAAAAGTGCTTATCTAAAAGTCTTAAAATAAGGCACTACACTACAGTGGTGAAACCGGAATGCCTATACGCTAGTGAATGTCTGGTACTAAACTATAGATTAGATACACTTGAAGTACTAGAAAGGAGAATCATGAGGAAAATTTTAGGCCCAGTGAAGACAGCAGAAGTATGGAAATTAAGATCTAATGATGAAATATACAGGAACATAGAAAATATAACAGAAACGATAAGAAAAAGGAGATTGCAATTTTTTGGACATATTTACAGAATGGATGATTCCAGATTAACAAAAAGGATATTCAAGTACCTTTGGGAGAAAAGGGCAACAACTAGCTGGATTCAAGAAGTAAAGAAAGATTTAGAAAGAAATAATATAAGTGAAGAAGAAACGGTGAACAGAGAGATCTTTAGAAAACGGGTATTAAGTATGAAAGGATTCCAAGGAAGATTGCCAAAGAAACCTGGTGCGAAGTGGTCCGAGGACAGAAAGAAGCAGCATAGTGAACGGATGAAGGAGTACTGGAGGGAACGGAAGAGAAAACAACAAAGTGTGAAGAATTGAAATTGGCACGTGGTCCCTAGCAGGCCTCATCGGAAAGAAGAAGAAGAATAATGATAATCAAATGAGAGATAATAATAATAAACATGAAGGTTGACTTATCATTAAATTGGTGGAAGACTTGTTAAATTGGATATCGCACAATTCGTGCTTTCTGACATAGGTGCCTGTATAAACGGCTACAATACGACAATCCTGACGATAAAAGTTCTTTCAAATAAGAATTGTGGGTATGGCGTGGAGTTGACTATAATTCAAAGCTGGTCAGCAACATTTTATGCCTATTCCGTTTCCAAATAACTGCCTAGTAGAGAATTTCCAAACCAAACAGAAATTTCCTCTACGTGAGGGGTTTTGGGATGTATACAGATAATACAGGGCTGTGCTATGCAGCACAACGCAACACGTGACGTATGACTACTTTTATTTCATTCAGGGCTAATAAAGCTTCATTCTCGCATATTTCCATTCCATTCCTTTGATTAAACCCCACTTATGTAGGAAATTACTGCCACGATCCCTCGTAACGAGGACTAAATTTCTTCCTTAAGATTTTGGAAAGTGCATAAAACAATAGGAAGGATTTATTACACAAACTCTTCCCAGAATATCTGCTCTGTCCACACGGAGTAAGACGTAACATATTAGCTCCATTAAGTCCAATGCGTGTAAAAAATGTTAACACAAGCGGCTGTAAAAAAGACATTAATGAAACAAAATGGTAGCACAATTTACACTGTTATTACTTAATCGTTGGGCTACGATCCCGGGTGCGTTGTTAAAGTTAAGCAAAGGACTCGTCGCAGTGAAAAGAAGAGCCATAAATATTTGAAGTACAGTATTTACCACGATTCTCTCACACTGCGTTGTTTCGCCTGTGCTCTATGCTCAATGCACTGGAGTTCTCTCTTCTCAGGGGATTAATAGCTAAGGGAGATCTCATAATGATCTGACCGTTAAAAGGCGATTATACTGCACACGGGGGGGGGGGGGGGGGGGGGAGGTGTGACCTTCCAGATCCATCATTGATCGCACCTAAGTCAGTACAAAAGTGCGTTCAGAAACTCTAGGCTATCTGGGCGATCTCCACTAAACCTGCTTCTCTGAGGATAAATATTGCTTAATTTATTTGAGATTTCTTGCAGACCAATATCACCCTGAGTTTTTAGAGTTCGCACCCCTGCACCTAAGCATGCTCCATGATAAGTATTGGTACACTCTTCCCTTCTGGGATCCAAGGTTCGAATATCGGCACTGATAGTGAGCATACTGAATTTGACATTCCCCAGATATTCAGTACGTAATTTTGGCATTCATGACACTCTACTGTTTACAACACTTATTATCCAGGGGATACTAAACACTCCCAATTTCACAGGATTATCGATCAAAATGTTCCTAAACCGTTGAAGAAGATACAACAATGGATATCAAATTAGAATCACGCGTGCATTTCCCCTACTGACTATTCTCGTGTTTAGACCATAGAGTGATTAAACACATTCAGTATCTACACTCCAGATAGCCATAAGTCATACATGTTTATTATTGCATAAGAAAGCAGTGAATTATGTAACCGAGAAATATAGCTGAACATTATCTTAGTTAAAGAAAGCCAAAAGTTTTCAAATGATTTTCTGTTCCTCATTAACCGAGGATTAAAAATAATCTGGGTTAATTTATAAGTGGCATCTAATTTTTAACCTACTTGCGATTTTTGCAAAAAAATGAAAGTCGACTTATGAGATCACTACAGGGCCATAAATTGTGTGTCTGTCTGTGTGTGAGTGTGTGTGTGTAATCTGCATGTCTGTCCCCCCTACACGGTGAAACCGAATTGAACGAACTTTGGTACAGAGGTAGCACTAGCAAGAGTCACCTCAGCGTCATGTTTTATATCGCCGCCATCTTGACGGACACGTAATGGCGGCAGCAAAAATGTTAAAAGCTTAGAGAAAATTACGACCAAACTAATCATCTGATCTATACCAGATTTTGTAACAACATACAGTACCTTTATGTGGGAAGCATATATTGAGCAAACTTCTATGTCATCAGCTCAATAGTTTGCAGATGGCAGCCATGTATGTGTGCAAATAGATTCCCCCTATCAATTCAAACACGGTGAAACCGAATTGAACGAAATTTGGTGCAGAGGTAGCACTAAGAATGGGCACCTCAGTGTCATGTTTTATATCGCCGCCATCTGGACGGAAACGTAATGATGGCCACCCAAATGTTAATAGCTTAGAGAAAATTACAACCAACCTGATCATCTGATCTCAATCAAAATTTTCAGCAGCATACCTTTATGTGAGAAGTGCTCTTTGACAAAGCTACAAGGTTATCTGTCCAATAGTTTGCAGATGGCGACCATGTATGTGTGCAAATCGAGCCCCCTATTAATTCAAACATGGTGAAACCGAATTGAACGAAATTTGGTACAGAGGTAGCACTAGCAAAGGGCACTTCAATATCATGTTTTATTTCGCCACCATCTTGACGGAAACGTAATGGCGGCCACCCAAATGTTAAAGGCTTAAAGCAAATTACGACCAACCTAATAATCTGATCTCTACTAAATTTTGCCACAGCATACCGTTTTGTGGAAAGCATATTTTGACCAAACTACAAGGTCATCAGCTCAATAGTTTGCAGATGGCTGCCATGTATGTGTGCAAATCGATTCCCCTTATCAATACCAACACAACTGAACCCAAATTGAACCACCATTGGTACAGATGTAGCACTAGGAAGGGGCAACTCAGTGTCATGTTGTATATCGCCGCCATCATAACAAAAAAGGAATGGCGCCCACCCAAATGTTCTGGGCTTAAATCAAATTACGACTAACCTAATCATCCAATCTCTACCAAATTTTGCTACAATATACCTTTATGTGCGAAGCGTCTTTTTTCAAATTACAAGGTCATCAGCCAAATAGTTTCAAGATGGTGGATGTATGCATCATGCAAGTATTATAGCCTAACCGTAACTTATGATTAAACAAGGCCTGGCCTCAACAATTCAGTTATCGTACATAGAGAGATTTAATCTGCCCTCAAAGAGGTGACCGGTAAAATATTAGCATCTTATGATAGAATATGAAACTGTAGAAGTGACTAACAAATCAGGATTACCGTGCCATATCGTTGTGGGCTCGTGCCGTCCCGTTGTCAACATGGCCGCAATATTTGCTCGTAAATACATATTTTTCCGTGACTTCCTAAGTTTATATCCTTTTAGGAATGTACTGAACAAAATACGGTAATACCTATTTAGTGTCAAATTGTTTATAGAAACGCCAGAAAACGCTAATGAAATCGTTTATTTTAACACAAAATATGATACAGTTATACTAAACCGGTTGTTTATCAAATATTATATTAGGGCATCCGTGGCGTAATGGTAGGGACTTGGGCTTTTAGTCTGGAGGTTCGTGGATCAAATCACTGCAGGTTCGAATGTATTTACTTCGTTCTTTTTGGTATTTATTGATTTCTAACCACTCACACGTTATAATGTTAAGCATATATACTGTAGTGTGTATTTGAAATCGAAAATGTTATATATATATACTTATAACACCACATAATTCAACACTCGAATACCGCGATTAATATTCGTTGAACTTGTTCCGCGGTAGAGACTTTTGTTGTTGTTTTTGTTGTTGATTATTTAGGGGTTTTGCGGGATCATGGTCTTGTAGCCCCGTTCACTTGGGTGTCTATAAAAGTTGTCTGATAACCTGTGTCACTGTGATGTCTGAAAGGCTTATTAGTGTGTGTACTTTTATACGAGGAAGGATTTGGGTAGGAAGCTGTTGTTGTTGTTTCATATGAGGTGCATGGACATCATGGTCATTTAGCCCCGTGTACATGGGTGAGTGTTGAATTTTGTCTTATAACCTGTGTTACTGTGATGGCTGTATTAGTGTGTGTATATATAATTCAGGTGAGGATTCAATCAATCAACGTTTAATATTGATATAGCACGTTGCATTTCAACAAGCTACTACAACCAACAATCAATTAAAGGACAAAGAGTTATTACTATACCCATGCATTTAGGAGAAAGTAGGCTATATGTTCTTTACTGAACATCTTGTTTATACCTTCGAATAAATATACCAGGTGAGTCAGCCGACCCTTATATTATTGAATTTATGCAGCCCAACTAACGTGTAATATCATGAAAGTCGAATATTCTATGCTTGCATCCCGTATGGTACTAATTCACTGTGAGCATGTCCCACAAACGAGACCACTTTTATTCCCCCACCCGATGTGACTACAGACCGTTCGAATTATAGGATGTACCTGCAGTCAATTTTTGCAGTGCAACATCTCATCTGCGTAAAGATGTCGTGCCAAGTGGCTGGGTATCGCAAATCATGAAATTGACGTTTTAACTATGATATAATGACGTGGAGAGCGTATAAAACAGTGAACTGGAGGAGTAACGTACTCTAAGAGGCTCTTAATACAAGTTTCTTTCAAAGCTGAGGCGTAGCTCAAGTTGAAAATCACTGGATTTCCAATTGATGGACCGGAGTAGCGAAGGTTCGAATCCCCCATGGGAAGAATATTTATGCAACGTTATGAAGCTTCAATGCTACAATCACATGTCATTGTGTGCCACATCATGCAGTCTAATGCCGTTATTGCAGTGTTTGTGTGCTACCCACTCTGCGCAGCTACACAGTGGGATTGAAGTCACTTCATTCAATCGTCATGTGCTCCACGGACGGATACGTTGACATGTTTCTTGTTTACGGGAAAGCAGAAGGAATTCCTTGCAGGCACTACGTCTGTATCAGAAAAGATACCCACCCAGTTGACATCCGCGTGGAAATACTATACGCAATATTGAAAGACGTTTACGATCAACAGGGGAATTTGTGGCGATAACACCATAACATCTGGTGAGAATGAGGAGGCAGTTATGGCCGCAACTCGCAAAGACCCTCACACTAGTACAAGAGCAATTGCACAACAGGTAAACATTAGCCAGTCGTCTGTATGCAGTAAATTGCATGCGCATAAGTATCATCCCTACCGTCAACAACTAAACCAGAAGCTCCATCGGAGAGATTTCGTAGTTCGGATGAATTTCTGTCAGCGGCTGTTATGAAATGTAGAAGTTGATGTAGGATTCTTATCAAAAATCCTATTCTCGGTCGAATTGAGATTTCACAATAATGGAGTTATGTATCCCGTCCAGGGTCGAACCCCAGACTCCATTCTAAACTAAGGTTATGGTCATTCTTCCTATAGAAGGAACACCATTACCCAATGTATTTCTCAATATGCTATTATCAACGTGTTAACTGGAACAATGCTCATTCTAGGAAACAAGGAAATGCTTCCTTCACAAACATGTTATCTTCAACACATGTGGTTTACTATCTGTAGATTATTATTTATCAAATAACTTCCTAGAAGGACTAAGGAAATGGCCCTGTACATTTCCTCATATGATTACTTAATCTGTTATTTCCAGATGTATTAACAGCAACAGCTATGAGTGATCAAATTCACGGAACTGTTATCAAAGACATGAGTCCATATCCTGTAAGATATATATTTCCACATACATGTTATCTAGTACGCCCCTCCACTGTGACGCACTTTGTTATGAAGGGATTTTGTATAAAAGACCTGGGCTGAGAAGCAAAGGTCCTCTTCCAACAGCAGCAACTAAACAGGTTGTCTGACTGGTGTTAACTTGTATATATTGGATCGTCAAAGATTAATAAATACTTCTACAAACTAACCAACGAGTTCTCATTCATAGAAAGCAGATACTACTCATCAGAAGTAAGAACCACGAGACCTACTGACTTAGCAGTAGCAACGACTTCTTAGTACATCACTAAAGAAGACTGTTAAGCGACAAACTTAACTATGGTACCGTCAACCGCCATAACAAGTACTACTGGAGTGCTGACAATCCCCACAGGGTTCGACTGAACGCCCTTGATGTGCAATGTATGGTGTGGAATTTTGGGCGATCGCCTTATTGGACCGTATTTGTTGATGGCCATTTGACAGGCATACGCTATGTACACTTTCTACGCCATGAGCTCTCACTTCTGCTGGAGAATGTACCACCTGGGGAACGTTTAACGATGTGGTTTCAACACGACGGAGCTCCACCACAGGTACGTTAGCTGTCCACAACCATCTCAATAACACACATCCAGGAAAATGGTTAGGAAGAGGAGGACCTGTCCTTTGGCCCGCCAGGTCACCTGATTTAACGCCATTACACTTGTCCCTGTGGGGGTATTTGAAACAAGCAGTCTATACCCAGCAGCCAGAGTTCCAGAGTGCCTTCGACAACTCATCGTCGAAACTTGTAATTCAATAACACCGGCCATGCTGCCGTACTCTAGAATGTCAATTCAGCGGCCGGCGCAGATGTGCATAAACCAAGAAGGTCATCGCTTTGAGCATTTGCTACCGTAAAATACCATTGTTAGTGCAGTTTGGTCCCCCTGCCCCCTCCCCCTTCCCCACCTATCTATCTTTTCATAGTCTGACTTAGATGACAAATAGGTCCTTCGTAGGGCCACATACACTTTCATTCGCTAACAATTTGCATACAAGGGGACATTTCGTGATCATTACGAGATGGTAACAAACTAAATAAATCTTCAATAAGGAATAAAAGAATGGCCTCGCCCGCACTCGAACTTCTCACATGTACGACTGGCTCTTCGCCATGATAACCACGTGCTTACCACATGAGCTATACTGCACCATGACAAGCTGCTTGTAGATTACAGCTCATGAGAGAGTTTAAAAATGGTTGCAATGCCATTCCATGTTCTACAGAGGTTTAATTAACCTCTTACAGTAGATATTATTGTGTAGGCCGTGAATGCAAATATATCCGTTGTACTCTGTTGACTATGCGTACCGGAAGAGCAATTGTTATCAGCACGAATATAAAACTTGAGTGTCTGCGTCATAACGTTGCAAAAATACTGTATTATTCCAAAGGGGAATTCAAACCTTCGCTCTTCTGGATATGCTGTTTACTGATCAGATCACAGGGAAGGTATTTGAAATCGTATCTTATCCCCAAATTCACTAGTGGCATCCATCTAGAGAGCAAATTTGTACGCGTCTACATACGGAAGCGAGACTTGGAGTGGTTCAGGTGTCTCATACCCGAGCAATCACCTAATACAGCCATTTCTCCAGCAGATTTTCAATTATGAGAGGGCCTTCGGTACATGCTGAGGTAAGTAGTTGCATCAGTGTGACTGGTCGGAGTGTATATTATGTGAACTCTGCACGCACACCTACCGTGTCTCACATCCATATTCAGACGTGTGTAATTTCACCCTCTTTAGGGATGGGTAAAATGAATTAATTATCTTGAAAGATGCCTTCCTTGCAAATCTTACAAACACGTATCCGAAGTTTCAGTTGGATCACATGATTCGCGTTTGGATTATTTCCTTGTCCACTCAGCCTCGTGAAGACAACTGAGAAGCTGGGTTCAAATTCCACCTCGCCTACTATCAAAGTTATGTCCGTCTACAATTCTGCGTGAATTCTGGAATGATTGAGTTTTTAACTCTAAGCAACGGCCACCTCATTCTCAATCGTAGTGCTCGCCACGAAGTGCATCCTTCATTGGAAGTCAGAAGGCGTGATTTCAGTATATACACGTACTTGTAATTATAATGTCATATTCCAGCCTACCACCATTGTTCTACCGAATATACTAACAGTTCCACTGCGAGCAGGGGACACTTTAATGCAGTAACCTTATGGTATGCATGGAGTGATTGGTTGACAAAGGCACATCCTGTATTTCTGTAATATAAATCTAATTAAGCGACAGCAGCACGCTGATTCAGTGAATTAATTGAGACTGATAATAGTTCAATTCATTTCATTCAAATTTAATATTAAACTAGATGGACATATGAAGCTGTGAACAGCAAAACACTGATACTGTATGTAAAGCAGATAAGGGTTCATGGTGAAACAATTGAACTAACGTGATAGCAGTTTGCTCCGTGTTCAGTGCTCACAACATTACACCATCACAATTCACTTAATGGCAGAAACATTGATTGTAATACCATGGAAGAGCAAGTAAAGTCATTTATCAGGTGAATCAGCTGCCCCTAATGGTATTGTTTTATGCGCCCCAACTAGCATTGTTATCAGGAAGGTCGATAATTGTCTGCTTGCATCCTGTATGGTGTAATGCACTGCAAGCATATCCTGCAAACGATACTGAATCCTATCATTTCTCCCTCGACGTGACTACAGACTAATACGGGGGGAAAATAATAGTAGTATATTGGCTCTCACGGCCAAGGTGCTTGCCACGGTGGGTGAGTGGTTATAGTGTTGGACTACCAACCCCAAGATTGCAGGTTCGCCCCTGGCCATGGTAAGTGATTTTTGAAGGCGACAAAAATCACGATACTCATGTCATACGTTATTGGCATGTTAAAGAACCCATTTGAATTCAGTAGGCCGTGTTCAATGGCAAAATTAATCTCGGGATTTTCCGCCAACACAATGTTCCTCCATTCTCTACTTGAAAGCGCTGTAGTGTCAAGGAGTTTAGATATCTAACCTCCTTGACTTTCATAGCGTTCAAAGGAACGGCGAAATTCGACATGCAAGCTAACCTCTGGGTGTCAATTAACAAAGCTTGCACCAGGCACCCGAGGCCATACGATATTATTATTATTACGGCCAAGGAATTCAAACTCAGCAATTTTCTAGGTTGATGCCGTGTCTTAAGTGGGGTTTCACCTAATAACACCAAGCTGGCTCATCAGCGGGCCCTTGGTGTCCGTGCCTGGACCCTCACATTAGTAGTGAGCTGTGCACTACCTCCCTTCTTATGAAGCACCCCTGCGCTTCTATACTGCGAGAGCTACAGGCTCAAGCAGCCCTTTACCTCTCTATCAAGGCTTCTAAAAAGATGGCATATTGGCTTTCACGGCCAAGGAATTAAAACTCAGCAATTATCCTAGGTGTGTGCCGTGTCTTCTGTGGGGTTTGAACTAGTAACACCAAGCAGGCTCATCAGCGGGCTCTTGGTGTCCGTCCCCGGACCCCCACAGGAGTAGCGAACTGTGCACTGCGCTTCTTTACTGCGAGAGCTTTAAGCTCAAGCGACCTTTTATCTCCCTATAAAGGCTTCCAAAAAGCTGATATATTGACTTTCACGGCCAAGTAATTAAAATTCAGAAATTTTTAATTTCAATTGCAGAGTTTTAATTCCTTGGCCGTGAAAACCAATATACCATCAATTTGGAAGACTTTATAGCGAAGTGAGAGGCTGCTTGTGCCTTGAGCTCTTGCAGTAGAGAAGTGCAAGGACACTTCATAAGAAGGGAGGTAGTGCAAAGTTCGCTACTCCTGTGGGGTTCTGGTAACGAAACCAAGAGCCCACTGACGATCCAGCTTGGTGTTCCTAGGCGAAACCCCTCACAAGACACGACATAGACCTAGAAAAATTGGTGAGTTTTAAAAATAATAGTGTTTAGTATCGTTTGCAGGATATGCTAGCAGTGCATTAGTACCATACGGGATGCAAACAGAGAAATATCGACCTTCCTGACAACATGCGTGAGTCGGGCTGCAAAAATCACTTTTATTAGGGGGCAGCTGATTCACATGGTATATTTACAACGATAAGGTGTATGTTTCACAAAACTCAAGCTCTGAAACCAAACGAGAACAGAGATGAATAGAGAGGGCAAAGGCGACACGTGGCTGAAGCAGACTACCCTCACTCCTACGTTATCACCAAGCAAATTCTGGCCATTACCCGAAGTGTTAACTCACTGTGTATTCTGCAATTCGCAGTGGTGATTAAATAATTCCAGTGTGGCCTATGCTGAGTGGTGTATGTTAACGTGCCACTTATGCATAGGCAAAAGGCTGTTCAATCTGGGGAAGCACTTAGATTAATAACTAAACCGAACGGAAAGCCAATACTGGTGAACGAAGCAATCAACTCGTGTGTGGCCCGGAGAAATCTCTTCAACACGGATCATTTTCCTATTTGTTTCCTTTTTATTGATTAAAACCATTTTAATTGGTTAATCAGTGCTGCGGCCGAGAAATATCTCGACATTAGATTACATCATAATTCGAGATGCGTCGAAAATATGTTCGTCAGCTGTATAACAAATTCGTACTCTTAACGGCAAGTAAACGATCAGAAGGGACAGTTCGTTCATCTTCACGTGTGATGAATGTAAACTGTCGATGATTTTAAGATGACTTACATGTAGTATGAAGGAATGCCATTCAAAATATGTTTAAAATGCAATTTCTGTGTGTCACAAATATTAATTATCATTATGACGACTTTGTCAAGTGTTTTGGATATTAGGGTAATTTGCCAAATTTAATATAATTCATGGACACGAGGACAAATACGAAAGCTACATCAAATATAGGCTGAGGGTTTGTAAGAAATGTACAAAACCTTCAAGGTAATTCGGTTTAACTATAGAACTTTTTAAAGGCAATTGCCTGAGAAAAAATCGATCGTTGTTTAAAGCAGTATCACTATTCTTGTAAGGCGAAAGCATGTAGATAGTGGCATAATTTATATTAATTACATTTCATTTCACGGAAATGTGCCCGTTTATACCGAAGTCGAACGATCACATCTGCAAATAATCGAAGTCAGTTCAGCACGAGATCAAACACCTCAGGGTCTATCTGGGCGTAAACTAGAGAGAAAGCTGGCTTCACTGATCTCGATTATATGCAAGTAAGGATGAGAGAAGGAGAAATGAAAATAGCACAATTTCATAAAAGAGTATCTCATCTAATTTTAAGTATAAGTTAAAGTTGACGTTAAATATAAATCAAAAATCAATTAACTCCCCCCCCCCAAAAAAAAAATATACCAACACTTGGGAATAATAATGTTCTCAAAACAAATTTAGATTATAATATTTAACTCATCGATATCCAGAAAATATAGTAGTCCATTCTGGTATCAATTATCACACTATTTAAACATTTACTAAACATCAGGTGTTTCATAATAAATAATCAGTTCGTATGACACCTGTGTTATAATATTTGCATGTTATCACTGAGTTCGAACAATCACTTAAAATACGAAAATCAACATCACTTTTCAAAATATCATTCAATGCCGAATTTTCATAGGTTATCTGGTCTTTACTTCGATCGTATCTCAGAAGTTACTTTTATTCATCCTAACCAGATAAATATATTCTAGTTTTTAAAAATACCAAATTTCGTAATATTATAAATCGCCATCATTTCTAATTCCATATGTTTGTCATTCAAAAAGAATAAAAACCTTGATGGTCTGTTGAATTATTCCTGTCTGTAATTTTTCTCAAATTCCGATTCATCTACTGTATTTCCAATATCAAAATTTGAATAACATCAAGTTCAAATATTAATATTGTTCCAACTAGAACTCAGATTTCACATAATTTATCACAAATTAATTTTTTATACTTTTCCTATTAGCATTCCCGATGTAATTTCATATAAATTCAAGTTACTCATATTTTTCACAAATATATTCAACATAGGCTAAACAAATATTTTTAATTACATATTCTCATTATTTATTTTGAATTATCCCAACCTAAGGATTGTTATTATTATTATTGCATCAAAATAATCAATTTATTAACATATTTAATGTATTTAAATTTTCATAAATAGTTTAATTAGTTAATTTTCGAACGTAAAATTTCAATCTCCAATATTAATTAACTTATTTATCTTTCCCAGCAATATATAGATTCATAATTTTTCTTCCACTGCAGATCACCAAGATCTCAGGTCTTTCATTACACATAAACATTATTCATGGCACTATCGTCTCAAATTGATGCACTCAAATACATTAATCATCATGAATTAATATTTCAAGATAACTTCTTTTAATTTCATTATTTCTATTTTTTCAAGGCATTCGGAAAGGTTTCGATAAAATCTTTTTTTTTCACTATCGTTTTACCCTCCAGGGTTGGCTTTTCTCACGGACTAAGGGAGGGATCCTACCTCTACCGCTACTGAGGGCAGTGTCCTGGAGCTTGAGACTCTGAGTCGGGGATACAACAGGGGTGTGTGACCAGCACTACGCAGAGGTGGCCTCACATGCAAAGCGAACAGGGGCCTGATGAAGGGATGGGAAGAGTGAGAGGATTAGGCAAGGAAGTGGGAAGGAAGCGGCCATTGGGTACTGTACCCGAATTGGTAGTATGAGCCATGTCAGACTCGCCCACAAAATATAGCCATGAAGTTTTCTAAATTTATCGAGGCTGGAAAGTGGACTCTAGACCTGTTCTGTCGACAGAAAGCGCAGTGAGAAGGTGTTGTCCAATCAGTAATTAGATGGTTGAAAATAATGATAAAGATGGAAGATCAAGTTTTATTGGGAACCCTAGGAGGTGGACAACCCGCTCAACGAATATAGGTGAGTGAAGGCGTTTGCTTGTTGCTAAGCAGATATCACGTGAAGACAGGAACCAATGAACGAATTTCTTGAAGTAATTACTAGCCCAAGCAATTATGCTATTTTGACTATTTATAATAAGTTTAAGGCTTGGAATAATTAGCAACATTTATTTTAGGAATTATCACGAAGAGATTTCCGGAGATATTTGCCTCAGATCGACGGGAATTAAATATATACAGATTCGAGCCAGATTCACGCGCGAAACGATGGGTGTTGTGCAATATTTGGAAGGGAGGTTGGAGCGATTGGCAGCCATTACGGGGAGATTATTACGGCAACCTTCGAAGGGGAAAGACGTGTCGGTCTGTTGCTCCACAGTGCATTAGTTACATTGCCTGATTGTAAAGTGATTAATAAAAGGCTTCGATTCAGTGATAAATGATTACTGTAGATATTCACGTGCAAGTGCTGTGATAAATGCACAGGTATTTTGGCAAAGTTTTGAGAGTATTTTATGAAGTATTTCGTGTGAGAACGATTGTCGCTATAAGATAAAGAAATTCACCAGGAGTTGTTAAGTACTGTCGAGTATGGTGAACGTTTGAAAGATTGAACTAAAGCGAGTGCGCTGTAAACGAAATTGTTAGCTTATAGTGGAGAGACATTGTATTCAAGTGAAACGTCGTATGAAGCTGAAAGCTTTGTTATATACAGGGTGAACGTAAAATGCCGCACTTGGAGGTCGGCATGCGGTTCCTTGTCGAAATTCACGACAAAAGTTTATCTTGCAAAACCTAGTCCTGCCAATGGGTTTAACAGAAATGCGTGTTAAGAAACGAGGCTCTGGCAACGCTGTAACTGCATGCAGCGTGGCCAAAAACTGATCGCAGGAACTTGGCACTCTGCTGGATCTGTCTCATTAGCTCAGTGAGAAGAGGTAATGCCATAAATGCCGGTTGTGCGGACGCGCCGATGTTCGAGTCGCGTTCGTTCCTTTTTTTACAGGTAATGTATCAAATTGCATCCAATGTACACCTCCACTATGCAATACACTATGTCTTACCGTTACAGTTACCTGTATTTAATCATTCAAGCGTAACATGAACTTCTTACAGAGTTAAACGACCCCTTGTTTCGTCCATGGCACAAAAAAGCCAATAGAACATAATATTGGATACAGTAACATCGTGTCTATCCAATGTGGTACAAAGAAACACAATACTGTAGGTAGCCTACACTAGATTGCCCATTATGCTACGCACCATAATTCCATAGTGTACGTTTGACGTCCAGTCTTATCTTCACAGAGCCAGTACGTACACTTACGAGAAACGCCTTCACTTCACAGCAGATGTTCAAAGCGACCTCCTTGCATTTGCAAACACTTCGCCACTCGTTGGAGAATACTTTGCCGGGACCTATGCAACACACCTGCATTCACCATTATCAATGCAGCATGCAGGCGAGCTATTAGGTCTTGTAAATCCATGGGTGGAGTACTATAAACTTGTTCCTTTAAGTGTCCCCACAAATAAAAATCTAATGGATTAAGGTCCGTGGAACGTGGCGGCCAGAACATTGGACCTCCACGACCAATCCATTTCACTGAACACGCTTCATTTAAACAGTTACGCACAGTCATTCCAAAGTGTGGCGGTGCAACATCAAGCTGAAACCATAGCTGTCGCCGAACACCAAGTGGAACGTACGATAGAGGGGGGGTAATAAACTTGTCTGGCAATAGGTAAGGGCCTAAAAGCATTTCTCCCACGATTCCAACCCACAGGCTTATGCCAAAGCGTGCCTGAAAGCCACGTTCACGGGTGACATGTGGGTTGTGGTCAGACCAAAAATGACTGTTGTGATGGCTGAAAATACCTTCCCGAGTGAAGCTACATTCGTCACTCCATAGCACATTCTTGATAAAATATTCGTTATCTTTAACTTATTGCAAATGCAATTCACAGAACTGTACTCGTTGAATGTGGTCTTCTGGCCGCTGGTGTTGAGTTAACGTGTAAAGATATGGATTCAGTTCCTCGTCGTGCAACACGTCAACAACCAGTCTTGGAGATACCTGGAACTGCCTTGCAATATCACGGGTACTTCGCCGAGCTGACTGGTGCACGGTTTCAAGAATTGCATTCTCCGTTTGTGGAGTAGGCTACGTCTAGTCCTTGGATGACCTCTGTCCACTCCTTGTGGGCGAAGATTACCGGTTTCCATCAGGCGTTACTCAAGGCGACGAAAAACATTCTTATCGGGTTGGCGCCTCTGAGGGTACCGTGCCGCATACTCACGAGCAGCACCCAACACTAAAAGCATATCGACGTATTCACCATTTGTGAACTCCATCATGAAGCCACCCTACATGAACTTGACAGCACCAGTTATGGTTGTGCAATGCGTGGTTAGTCGACTCATGCATGCCGCTTAATGGACCACACTGTTCGTTCTTTTTTCCGTTAACGTTTTACGGACTAAGCGAGAATCCCACCATTACCGCCACTGAGAGCAATGTCCTGGAGCTTGGGATTATAAGTTGGGGATACAACTAGGGAGTGTGACTAGCACTTTGCCCTGGCGGCCTCACCTGCAAAGCGAACGGGGGCCTGATGAAGGGATAGGAACAGTGGGAGGGTTAGGCAAGGAAAGGGGAAGGAGGCGGCCGTGGCTTTACGGTAGGTACTGTACCCTTTTATAACTTACCAAGACCTGTTGAATCCCTCGAGGAACACTGGATCGTAGGATCTGAAACTGCCCGGCTGAAAACACCGCCCAGATCCCACCAACAGGAGAAGGAAGTACAAAGGAGCATATCAACAAACCTAAATTGTGCAAAGACAAACCAAAATGCAAACAAGGAAAACTAGCTCAGGTCAAAACGTGACACGAGACGCAAATGAGATACAACTAATCTCAGAGAGTAGTGAGAAAATTTAAGAAAAGAAAAGGAAACACATTGATCTTCCCGGCACAATTTATGTAGTTATTATGAATTATGACTCTCGGATTGAACTGCTGTAAAATAAAATATTTATTCAGTAAAAATGTTACTGAAAGAACCCTCATCTGAATATAATACAATAATGTACACGTATATACATATATAATGTTTCTTAATGAAACAAGTTCCAATGGCAACATTCACCATCACTACACCATCTTATTTGGTTAAATTGTACAAAAAGGAATCGCCACTGAGGACGCAGTTGAGCCAAGAGAAGGAGCTCAGTTAAGTATAAATATGTCCATACCGTGTCAAACGAAAATGCAAAATTTTAAAAAGATTACCGAGAAATGGCTGTATTTAAAAAGATCTCTCGAAAATCGCCACAGGTCTAATTAAATTTCATAGATATGAAATTAGAAGTAGACCTAAAGTTAAATCACAGTAAATATCCTAGAGATACTATCTTCAGTTGATTTGAAAACAAAATGTCACAGACGTCACTTGATGACGTATTCTAACAAGACGAAAATTAAGTACAACAAGAACCACCATTAAAATCCAACCAATCATTTTTATAGGATAAAACAACATGACGAAACATTTCACAAACTTTAGTTACACATCAACCACCACTTGTCAGTCACACAGTATTTCTATCGACTTCATTTTATAAGTTTCACAATCATAATCACTCACAGTGATCCAAAAAACCTTCTCCAGCTTAACAATATATCACGTGGTTCCAATAGTCCACGAGCTCAATTTCACAATCAATTTTACTTCACTAATAACATTAATATTACAGTTGATTAACGAGGGAAATCTTTTATATCAGTATTTTTCAAGGATCAAAGTCCTTAATGGCTTAGCAAAAATTCAATTTCGAAAAACACCAAGGTTTAAACATACATCCTTGAGTTCGGAATCAAATAATCTTTTAGAGTAAATGTCAATCAAAAACCCATCACGAAACCATGATGCTGAAGTATATTATAACGTCAAACGATTTAAATGTGAAGGAAAAATTTACTTGCAGGGAATTACAGTAACACGACCATACCGGTGCAAAAATTTGATAAAATAATAATAATACTAAAACGCAAATCTTCTTCCTATATGGTGGTATTCCCAACGATTGAAAATTTCAGAAAATTACGACGAACGGAAAAACTGACGCAGAAGCAAGAAAGAAATACTAAATCCCAGCAAGACATGGATAAACTAGTTCGTCAAACGAACTCAAAAAGAAAATCTGGGGTCAAGAAAGACAATGAATTATCTGACTTAAACCCCCGTCATCAAATAAACTAATTACACAAACTAATCGGCAACTGGATACAACAAATGAAAATGCTCGACTACTACCAAAGATTGTTAGATTTATACCTGAATTTCAGATGATGGAGGGGCGTCATTCGGAACAAAATATCCCGAGTCCGTCTTCCAGAAGAATCCTGGCCTTTAGTGTAGTGACTCAACATCCTGGCATCAAACCCAGATTCACGTCTCCCTATGACCACACCCCCGGTGGAACTAAGCATCAGATCCGGTATATTCTAGCAGTTCCCACACGAATGTAGTAGATATCATTCTTCATTGATAATCTTGATAATATGATAGCATAGAAGTAACTTCAAATTGCTTCCGCGGTTTACGCTCGTCTCATTCATGACTCTGAGTGAGTTACAGTTCATGGTGAAGGTATTCAGAAAATGCTCTAAAGACATATCTGGCTAGATGTACTCCACAATTTATTCACTATGTCAGAACTCCACTAGATTATACTGTGCTCCTGTATAACATTTTAAGCGTTCATTGTCGTGGAGCGCGAGCACCAAAGTCTTGTTCCTATCGTCGACCGCTTAGAATGCATGTTAGACTGTGGATAAAGATCAAGCAGCGTTTAATTCCCACAATTCACTTCAGTCCTGTTTTTCATGGCGAGATGCCTGAATAGGATATCAGTAGATCCAAATCGAAACATGAATAAAGTTTAAACAAACTTAAAAGAAGGTTTGAACCATACAGAGACCCACTCGAGTGCGTATAACGAACTTCACGTACTGTGCTATAATGTGGTCACGCCAATCCACGCGAAGCAAATTCCGCCTGCATCAACTTACGAATCACACTCAGCGAGCATCGCACACACTGCGGTCCCGCTCTGGTAAGCAAGCCAGCAAGAACAAGAATGTATCTCACAGACCTCCCCAGACAACTCACCCCTCCGCCAGCTACTGACGTCACTCGATCTCGAGTCTACCCACAGTCATATGGTCCAATCAGGGCAAGAGAGGGCGATGGCCCCTGAATTACGTCACATCAGATGTTGTAAACACAGCCCGCTCTGGTACACAAAATAACACCGCGCCATGTAGCGCTCTCTCAGACATCCATAATCGGAAATACAAAAACGGTCACAGTACCATCCCGGCATTTGCCAGAAGATGAAGTGGGAAACCACGGAAAACAACTTCGAGGATGGCTGAGGTGGGAATCAAGCCCCCTCTACCCTTTGGACTACCCGAGGCTGAGTAGAACTCGTACCAGTCCTCAGACCACTTTTCGAATTTCGTAGCAGGGTCAGGAATCGAACCGCGGACCTCCGGGGTGGGAGCTAATCACGCTGACCACTACGCAACGGAGGTGACTCACACTGTCATGTGGCAAAATGATGTGATGTCATGCTTACAAACGCAGGTAAACGAAGGGAACTGACTTATCATGCAAAAAAAAAACCAACCTGACGTAGATTCGAACCGTAGCTCGATGGTGCATGTGGGATTGATAACTCAACAGTCTACTCAGTGAGCTGCGACGAATAGTACGGGATTGCGGGCTGATACACATTTCTCTGTACATTCCGATGCGCTTCAGTATGTGACAGTGTTGCCAGCTCATCGCTTTCATACTTGTGGTTTTAAACAGCACCCGATCCGATTTTGCTATAGAAACTTTTGTCTTCCAATTGGATGAGGAATCGCATGCCGACCTCCAAGTGCGGCATTTTACGTTCACCCTGGTTATTGCACAATATGAATATGGAAAATATTATCGAGATTTGGTTGAGAGGGACATGTGATTCTTCGGTGGAGATGATTAATATGTGCTGAATATGCAGTGGGAAATGTCGCCTACATCATGGTCTCGGGGATACTTATGAGTGACGTGACCTACGTTGTCGAGTTGTAGACATATCTACACAGCAACTTCGTGAGCGCAGAGCTACATTACATCATGAACTGAACATTTAAATTACGAGTATAGAGTGCAACTACAAGATCTTCAAGATGCCAAGAGAAGAAGAAATGAACCTGAAGAAGCACAAGAGCGAAGCAGTTGCCGGGAGTCGAACTAGGAGGGAGTCCGAGGACGAACGAGAGGTTTCGACTGAACGAGCGGTCCTGCCGGGCATATCGACTTGGACCTGTGCTGGGGTATCTTCCGAGTGCGAGCGAGGTGTGTCATCATGGAGCTGTGGGGTGTTCAGAGGTGTTGGAGTCGTACCCAGGAATATGTTTGAAGCTCGAATTGCAGCGCGTATAATAATATGCACCTTTCATCGCTTGAACAACTATAGCCTACTCAAAGTTAGACAAGGTGTACATTATGTAGTTTCAGTTCTGTTGTTATGTGATATAGAAGCATGCTTTGGAGTGACCATTTCAAATATTATAATATCTGATTTTGTTAGCAAGTTACATCGTTGACTTTCGAAATTTATTTTATCGTCTTTGTCGGATGTTTATTGAAGTCAGTTTTATGGTCCGGAGATCTTCGTTTTCGTCATGATAACTGATGAGTTAATTTATAGGAGGGCTATTCGAGTCCTTGGTTCGATAGTTGTGGAGATTGAACTTTCATTACTTTTGAGTGATGATATATGGAAGGAGGATTTTCACATTATGGATGGAGGATTTAACATACTGTATATGGATGGAGGATTTTCACATTATGGATGGAGGATTTTCACATTGAGGATTTTAAGCTTTTCGATTGAAGATCGAAATTATTTCTGAACTTTAATTACATTTGGATTTTTACAATTTTTAAAAGTTTTGGATTTGGAAAAATCCTTAGGGACTTTGGATTTAGACATTATCTGATTGGATTATTCTTAGATATTTCAATAATTTTTAATGAGCTTAGAATTTAAGCATTTTAAATATGATCGAAGTCAGATCCTAAGTTGAAAGGCTGTTGTTACGACAAGTCAGTGGATGATTTTCTCTAAAACAACGTGAGGTAGTTTTAATGATATGGAGACTTATGAAATAAACACGATCATTGTATTATCGTGATAAGAAGGTTGTATTAAATAATTATTCTAGTTAATGTTGGAAATATTTTACGCAACGAAAGTTAAAGTTTTTGAAACGGATTTATTTAATGAATGCCACATCTGTTGTGATGGATTACTAGAAGGAAACTTTGAAGCTTTGTTGAATGCTATTGATATTAGAAACTTACAATGATACCAGAGAATTGAAAGAAACTTTTAGGTAATATCGAAGTGTACTGAAACCAGCTGTTAATTATTTTGAGGAACAACGCTTGGTTTATTAAGGTGTGCAATGTTTTCAACCGAGGTTGTACACTGAAGGTGAACACAGGTTGGAGTATGTAATATTCCGTGTTACCTTGCCTGGTATTTGTATTATGGGGGGAATTCGTAAGTGAGGTATACGCTCATATTTGAAGGTGTGTCAATTTACGAAGTAAGTAAATTTGGCGACATGGGCATGTGTGAAGTGAATGTTACGTCGAAGGTGTTGTAAGTTGAATATTCCGTCTGTTGAAACGACATAGGCCCAATAATGTGTTGTGGATTATTTAAGAAGGCCTGAGAGGTATTTTGTTGTATATGAAGGCAGCGTTGTGTGTTCGTAAGTGTATCTAAGTTACTGTCGGAGAGGAGGCAGTGTCCCAGCGCCGTTTCGTATGCATGGAGCGGTCAGCTGTGGATAGCAATGTTGGAAGTACAGTGGATCATAATTGATGCCAGCGTGTAGATTTCCTGGTATTTTAGCGAAAGATCTTATTTGCTATTATTATATTTATTAATGAGGAAGGACTAGAAGGAAGTTTATTATACAATAGTCTGAGCTTAATTGATTGGATTAATTAGCCTAATTAATGACGAGTAACCCAGAATTGGAAAGATAGTGGAAAACTTAAGTTATGTTTAGAAAACTTTTGACAAATATTAATGGTAGATAATGTGGTCAATAATGCAAATAATGAAAATAATTCTTGTTTATTCAGTGTTAATATTTTATTAATAATTAATTATTTAATTAAGAAGTAGAATTCAGGATTCGATGTATAGAGCTATACGTTGTTATTGTAATAGCGAAAGGCCATCGCTATTTTAGCTTCATTTTATCGTCATTTAAAATATTTAACGCAATTTTTATTGATAATCCTGAAACTTAGGTCACAGCAGGAAGGTGCCAGATTTTGAGTTTGTAACGGATAAAATGTGACACTTGCGGTGTTACTTGAAACATAATTGATGATGTAAAAGTGCTGTAAATATTCGTGTTGTCAAAGTTTATTATGATTCAGAGGCTGTTGTTTTCTGAATAAATTAGCAGGCACGTTTTTACGATAAATGCTATGGTCATTATACAGAGGCTCGAACTTATTTTCCTATTTCCTATTTCCCTTTACGCCCTGAGATAGAAGAGTTTTTAAGCTCTTGTTGTTGCTTTTGTTGTTTGATTCTGTTGAGGATGTACCATAGTATTTATTTGTAGGTTTACTATATTCCTTATTTCCGGTATGTGATGTGCCAGCTGATTTTAGTAAGTATTTTAGCCGGATAATGCTGATTGCTGCGATCCATTCCATCCTGGGATTCTGGCTTTCATATCACTGGGAAATAAGGGTGCAGTACCATCCCGGCATTTGCCCGAAGAAGAAGTGAGAAACCACGGAAAAACACTTCGAGGATGGCTGAGGTGGGAATCGAAACCCTCTACTCATTTAGACCACCTGAGGCTGAGTAGACCCCATTCCAGTCCTCATACCACTTTTCAAATTTCGTGTCAGAGACAGGAATCGAACCGCGGACCTCCGTATTGGCAGCAAAGCACTTTAACCACTACGCAACGGAGGCGACATTTCGAACAAATCTAAGGTATTTTAATGGGTTTGCTCAACAGGTGACTTCGAATTGTCCGTAGGTAAAATAGATCAAATATCATAAAGAGAATTCTCATGATGACGTTTGAATAAGACAACAAGTAGTTCCGTGAAGAAAAATACAGCCTATTTTTGTATATCCTACTCATTTTAACTGCCTCTATCAACATTTAAAAAAATCAGTTTAAATGTTGTAATGGATTCGTCGATATTGAGAACCGTCTAAATATTTCAGATGGTCGCCTTGTTGGATTTTTATTTATGTACTACAAGCTGTACCCGGCATGCGTTGCAATGCCAATCAAAGAAAGTGTTGGCGTTGAAATTCTGTTTCTTGAAGTGCTTTTGGATACACAACATGTTAACTGCCTCTAAGCTCTCATAAAATGGATTTTCTAGTTTAGAACCATTCGTGGGAGCGTGCATAACAACTTTCAAAAGTTTCATCGCTGTCACTCATTTGTTGAATCTACTCGTACGATACCTATTGTGAAATGGATTTACTAAGTCGAAACCCTTCCCTGGCGTGTACACAATAACTCATCAATGATTCATCGTAATCGGATGAATGGTATATGCACGTATACGGGGTTTTGTTTAAACGATTTGTGCGCTGTCACTCATTTGTTGAATCTACTCGTGCGCTACCTATTGAGAAATGTATTACTAAGTCGAAGCCCTTCCCTGGCGTGTACACAATAACTCATCAAGGTTTCATCGTAATCGAAGAATGTTATATGAACGCAATAGGGGATTTTGTTGAAACGCTTCGCGCGTCGTCACCCATTTGTTGCATCTACTCTTGCACTACTTATTGTGAAATGGATTTACTAAGTCCCCTTCCCTGGCGGGTACACAACAACTGATCAATGTTTCATCGCAATCGGATGAATAGTATATGAACGCATACCTGATTTTGTTTAAACGATTCGCGCTCCGTCACTCATTTGTTGAATCTACTCGTGCGCTACCTACTGTTAAATGTATTTACTAAGTTAGAAACCGTCACGTAAGTGTCCACAACATCTCACCCAAGTTTCATCGCTATCGGACTAATGGGATATGAAGACATAGGGGACTGTATTGAAACGCTCCGCGTGTCGTCGTTCATTTGTCGAATCTACTCGTGTGCTACCAACTGTGATATGTATTTACTAAGCCAGAAACCTTCCTTGGAGTGTCCACCATATTTCACCCAAGTTTCACCGCTAACGGCAGAATGGTATATGACCTTATACGGGACTTTGTTGAAACGCTTTGCGCGTCGTCCCTCATTTGTTGAATCAACTTGTGCGCTGCATATTGTATAGTGGATTTACTAAGCCAGAACTTTTCCATGACGTGTACACAACATCTCACCTAAGTTTCATAGCTACGGACGTATGGTACATTAATGCATACGGGACTTGGTTGAAACGCTTCGCGTGTCGTCGCTCATTTGTTGATTCTACCCTTGCGCTACATATTGTAATATGGATGTACTCAGCCAGAAACCTTCCCTGGAGTGTACACAACATCTCACCCAAGTTTCATCGCAATCGGATGAATGGTATGTGAACGTATACGGGACGTTGTCGAAACGCTTCGCGCGTAGTCACTCATTTGTTGAATATAAACGTGCGCTTCGTATTGTAAAATGGATTTACTTAGCCAGAAACCTTTCCTGGAGTGTACACAACAATTCACCAAACATTTATCACTATCAGACGAATGGTATATGACTTTATACGGGACATTGTTGAAACGCTTCGCGTGTCATCGCTCATTTGTTGAATCTACTGGTGCGCTACCTATTGTAAAATGTATGTACTAAGCCAGAAACCTTCCCTGGAGTGTACACAACATCTCACCCAAGTTTCATCGCTATCGGATGAATGGTATATGAAATTATATGGGACTTTGTTGAAACGCTTCGCTTGTCGTCGCTCATTTGTTGATTCTACTCGTGCTCTACCTATTTTTAAAGGGATTTACTAAGCTAGAAACCTTCCCTGGAGTGCACACAAAATCTCAGCCTCCTTTCATCGCTATCGGACGAATGGTATATGAACGCAAACGTGACTTTGTTGAAATGTTTCGCGCGTCGTAGCTCATTTGTTGAATCTACTCATGCGCTGCCTATTGTAAAGTGGATGTACTAAGCCAGAAAATTTCCCTGCAGTGGACACAACATTTTACGCAAGTTTCATAGCCATCGGACGAATGGTATATGAATGCATACGGGACTTTGTTGAAACGCTTTGCGTGTCGTCGCTCATTTGTTGAATCTACTCGTGCGCTATCTACTGTGAAATGTATTCACTAATTTTGAAACCTTCACGTAAGTGTACACAACATCTCACCCAAGTTTCATCGCTATCGGACGAATGGTATATGGACACATACGGGACTTTGTTGAAATGCTTCGCGCATCGTCGCTCATTTGTTGAATCTGCGCGTGCGCTACCTATTGTAATATGGATTTTCTAAGTCAGAAACCTTCCTTGGAGTGTACTCAACATCTCACCCAAGTTTCATCGCAATCGGACGAATGGTATATGAACGCATAGGAGACATACCCACAGACAGACAAACTATCACGAAACATTGATTTTTATATACAGTACAAGCTGTACCCGGCATGCGTTGCAATGCCAATCAAAGAAAGTGTTGGCGTTGAAATTCTGTTTCTTGAAGTGCTTTTGGATACACAACATGTTGACTGCCTCTAAGGTATCGTAAAATGGATTTTCTAATTTAGAACCATTCGTGGAAGCGTGCACAACAACTTTCAAAAGTTTCATCGCTGTCACTCATTTGTTGAATCTACTCGTACGCTACCTGTTGTGAAATGGATTTACTAAGTCGAAACCCTTCCCTGGCGTGTACACAATAACTCATCAATGATTCATCGCAATCGGATGAATTGTATATGCACGTATACGGGGTTTTGTTTAAACGATTCGTGCGCTGTCACTCATTTGTTGAATCTACTCGTGCGCTACCTAGTGAGAAATGTATTACTAAGCCGAAGCCCTTCCCTGGCGTGTACACAATAATTATCAAGCTTTCATCGCAATCGAAGAATGTTATATGAACGCAATAGGGGATTTTGTTGAAACGCTTCGCGCGTCGTCACCCATTTGTTGCATCTACTCTTGCGCTACTTATTGTGAAATGGATTTACTAAGTCCCCTTCCCTGGCGGGTACACAATAACTAATCAATGTTTAATCGTAATCGGATGAATAGTATATGAACGCATACCTGATTTTGTTTAAACGATTCGCGCTCTGTCACTCATTTGTTGAATCTACTCGTGCGCTACCTACTGTAAAATGTATTTACTAAGTTAGAAACCGTCACGTAAGTGTCCACAACATCACACCCAAGTTTCATCGCTATCGGACTAATGGGATATGAAGACATAGGGGACTGTATTGAAACGCTCCGCATGTCGTCGTTCATTTGTCGAATCTACTCATGTGCTACCTACTGTGAAATGTATTTACTAAGCCAGAAACCTTCCTTGGAGTGTCCACCATATTTCACCCAAGTTTCACCTCTAACGGCAGAATGGTATATGACCTTATACGGGACTTTGTTGAAACGCTTCGCGCGTCGTCCCTCATTTGTTGAATCAACTTGTGCGCTGCATATTGTATAGTGGATTTACTAAGCCAGAAATTTTCCATGACGTATACACAACATCTCACCCAAGTTTCATAGCTACGGACGAATGGTACATGAATGCATACGGGACTTGGTTGAAACGCTTCGCGTGTCGTCGCTCATTTGTTGATTCTACTCTTGCGCTACATATTGTAATATGGATGTACTCAGCCAGAAACCTTCCCTGGAGTGTACACAACATCTCACCCAAGTTTCATCGCAATCGGATGAATGGTATGTGAACGTATACGGGACGTTGTCGAAACGCTTCGCGCGTAGTCACTCATTTGTTGAATATAAACGTGCGCTTCGTATTGTAAAATGGATTTACTTAGCCAGAAACCTTTCCTGGAGTGTACACAACAATTCACCAAACATTTATCACTATCAGACGACTGGTATATGACTTTATACGGGACTTTGTTGAAACGCTTCGCGTGTCATCGCTCATTTGTTGAATCTACTGGTGCGATACCTATTGTAAAATGTATGTACTAGGCCAGAAACCTTCCCTGGAGTGTACACAACATCTCACCCAAGTTTCATCGCTATCGGATGAATGGTATATGAAATTATATGGGACTTTGTTGAAACGCTTCGCGCGCCGTTGCTCATTTGTTGATTCTACTCGTGCTCTACCTATTTTTAAAGGGATTTACTAAGCTAGAAACCTTCCCTGGAGTGCACAAAAAATCTCAGCCTAGTTTCATCCTTATCGGACGAATGGTATATGAACGCAAACGTGACTTTGTTGAAATGCTTCGCGCGTCGTAGCTCATTTGTTGAATCTACTCGTACGCTGCCTATTGTAAAGTGGATGTACTAAGCCAGAAAATTTCCCTGCAGTGTACACAACATTTTACGCAAGTTTCATAGCTATCGGACGAATGGTATATGAATGCATACGGGACTTTGTTGAAACGCATTGCGTGTCGTCGCTCATTTGTTGAATCTACTTGTGCGCTATCTACTGTGAAATGTATTCACTAATTTTGAAACCTTCACGTAAGTGTACACAACATCTCACCCAAGTTTCATCGCTATCGGACGAATGGTATATGAACACATACGGGACTTTGTTGAAATGCTTCGCGCATCGTCGCTCATTTGTTGAATCTACGCGTGCGCTACCTATTGTAAAATGGATTTACTAAATCAGAAACCTTCCTTGGAGTGTACTCAACATCTCACCCAAGTTTCATCGCAATCGGACGAATGGTATATGAACGCATAGGAGACATACACACCCACAGACAAACTATCACGTTACATTGATTTTTATATATATAGATTATATGAAGATTGTTGAGTACGGGTGATATTCAAACTTCCATCGCATGATTAGGACACAAGAAGTAATAAGAACGAGATTTTCAAATTTCGCACAGCTGCCTTCTTGAGGTTATGAAAACAATGGAAATAAATTAGATGCCAGTGGATTAACACTTGTATAAGCAGTTGACGTACAAAGTTTCACTGCACTCAGATGGTTAAATCGCGAGAAACGTCCATTTAAATATTTATATTTCGCGTCGCCGCCATGTTGGATTTGTGCACACCGGGTTACTGAAAGTCCTATAAGTGAACTTATGTTCATAGCCTCTATGAACATAAAAAATTCAGTTTGATTGCTCTAAAAGATTCGTAGATATTGAGAACTGTCTAAATATTTCGGATGGTCGCCATTTAAGATTGTTATATGTATAGGCCATAGAGTTATGTACCGACAAAGGCAAATTATTGCGTAGCTTCATTATTCATTCTTTCACTTGGATCTCATGATTACGACACAAGACACAAACAAATAATTTTAAAATTTCGCACAGCTCCCATCTTGAGGTTATGAAAACAATTGAACTAAATTAGATGCCAGTGCATTACGCTATGTATAATCATTTACTGTACCAGATTTCACTGCGCTCAGATGGTTAAATCGCGAGAAAAGTCTATGAAAATATTTCAAATTCGCTTGGCTGCCATGTTCGTTTTATACTTTACAGGTTTTTGAAAGTTACATAGATAAACCTGTAGCAGTGCTCTTTATCGCCGTACAAAATTTCAGATTGATATCAGTAATAGTTTCGGAGATATATAATGCTAGTGAAATATTTTGCACAGCCGCCATCTTAAGGTTATGTAAACAATTGAACTAAATTAGACGCCAGTGTATTGCAATGTGTATACGCATTTGCTGTACCAAATTTCATTACGTTTGGATGGTTAAATCGCGAGAAAAGTCTATTTAAAAGTCTCAACTTCGCTTGGCCGCCATGTTGGTTTTGTAGTTACCAGATTTTTGAAAGTCTCATTGATGAACTTCTAGTAGTGCCATTTATCACCGTACAAAATTTCAGGGTGATATCTGTGATGATATAGAATGCTGGTGAAATATTTCGCACAGCCACCATGTTGGATTCGTGAGATGTAATAAAATTTCAAGGGCATGGTCGGGGTCAGCCAAAATAGTTCTATGACTTCACCGAGTTTCATAAAAAGCACTCCAGCCGTTTAGAAGTTATTAGGGGGACACACAGACACTCTGACACACATACGCACACACACACACACACGGACAAAAGGTGATCTCATAAGCCTATTTTTTCATAAAATGAAAATAGGCTAAAAATATGGGGCGACTCCATGGTCTTACCCTACATTTCACTATTTGCAACATTATATTCACTTTTATTCCTCACAACAACATTATTTATTCTAATTGGGATACTTATCTCAATACGGCCGACGCATCGTGTCCATACAACTCATTATTTTATTCATATTTCATATGCATATACTGCATACCATTCAAATACAACTTATACGCTTGTTATTTTTGTCACTTTGACAACCTCCTATAAATTTATTCAAGCATCACATAGCTGTTAGTGATAAATATCACCATCATTCTCATCATCATCATTCTATACGGCTTATCCCAATTAATTGGGGTCGCCGGAGCCAACCCGGCTCATTTGGGTTTTGACCGGGGATTTAAGACCGGATGGCCTTCTTGTCGCCCCGTGATTTTTCAGGTGAAAATTTCGCCCAGCTGTCACCGGGATTCGATCCCCGGCCGTCAGGGTGAAAGACGAGCAGCTAAGCCACTACGCCATCACGCTCTGATAAACAATTTCTTCTAATAAATGATTATGAATATTCAGTTGATTAACCCCTCTTATTCTACTAGTTAACAATATGTTCCTTATTTTATACACGTAATTTTATTTCGAATACCTAAATTCCTAAATGTGCGACATCTCAAATATGTCTAATGGATAACTCCCATCCGATTTTCCTTGCCAATTTAATATCAGATTCTTTTAATATTTTCCCATTTCTCAAAATTGACTGTTTTATAGTGAAAAAATATGTCAAGTTTATATATTGAAATAAAAAGATTTTTTCATAATTATTTCAACAATTGTTTATAATATTTAACTAATTATTATTATCATTATTATTATTATGCTGTAATTTAGTTTTAATACTACCTGACCTATGGTAAATTACTTGAAATGTCTAGGAATTCATTTAAATGCAATAGCATATCTATCTAACGCGAATTCAAAAATAATACTATTAGGACATCTGCTTTCACTCAACAAAAACATCGTTTACCTAATACTCCCGTCATACTCCTGTCCATTATAAATCAAACAAATTTTCCTAACCATTCGAGAACTTGTGAAGAGACTCACAACTATGTCGAATGACTAATAGTGTTGATATTTTAACCTTTTAAGTGCTGAGTTAGCTGTTTGCAACATCAGTTCTGAAATCCTTTTCATTCACATATTAAAAAAATTGCTGAAGCCGTCTTATCAGCGGGGTCTTAAAATGGCACTAGGTTTTGGGAACATGTACGCGAATTTTTGGAAAAAAATCAAAATTTTTTTTTGCTCTTATAACATTCCCCAGTCTTTCCTGAATCTAACCATGTACAATAAGTGCATATTATTAATGTTTTTGGACCTTTAAGAGCCATAATCTTGAACATCTCCATAACTCTGCCACGCCCCTTTGCCTGTCAAATATATTTTAACTTCATATTATATGCTAAGCAAGTCACTTTGGACAGCAAATGTAATTTCCATTTAAATATTGTAAATTTAACATTCGAAGTTGGCTAACCTGCACGATGTTCATCTTTCTTCAAATCAGTAAGAAATAAACAACAGTATTGATTACGTTTTTCTTGAGAAATAAATAGTAAGCGTTTCCATGGATATGCCCAGGATTAGTAAATTTGGTACTGGAAGGCGGAAGTTCTACGGAAATAGATTTTCACCAAAGGAGCAAGATACACAGATAAATACCAGTAATGGTTCTGGTGAGATAGGTGAGATTGAGGTTAAGGTGCGATCAAGTGCTTCAAAAAGGAAACTGCTATTGACAGAAGAAGAGTTGCCGGGGCAGTCAGAATGTTCAACGAGACTTTCAAGGCGGCAAGAACGAGAAAAAGAAATATTAAGAGGAAGAAAGACGATGAGGAACATCAGAACCAAGATGTTTATGGGGCTGGAATACATTAAACACAACAGATTAGGCCACAACTTACATTAAAAGCAAAGTTGAACTTTAAGTCTAGTTTCCCGAAAGTTTTTTTCTGATATATTTAATTTAATAGACCAAAAACTATTAAAGTTAGAGGGCTGAAACTTTGTACATAGAATCAGTATGATAATTGAAGAAAAGTAGACTACAATCATGGGCCTACCTAAAAAAATAAGGACTTGACATCAGCTACACCCAACAAAAAATGCTGCATTTTTATGTACCAAGTTTTAATTAATGCTATTAATTCATTTTTTCTAAATGTTCTCCAGAATAGTCTACTTTGTGCACACACACATTCTCTGTATTCAGTAAAAAAAAATGGTGGATTTTATTGATAAGTTTCGAAGATATGGGTACCTAAAAAATTGTCTACACTCCCAGAAAGTTAATTACTTATGACGGAGAAAATAGGCTAATTTTCAAAATACTTGACACACTAAATTTTATTTGCTACATTATTGTTCTAAAAGGTTATTTACACTTGTACAGTGAATTTCATGTGTATATGAACCATACTTGTTGTGATATCTTGCGTGTAATTTGTAGTTAAAATTATGGTCGTTCACAGACATGTTCCATTAATCAAAATGCAAATACAAAATGTTATGTTTATATTAATTCGTATTTTGAGACTCAAATTTTTGTGCCCACGCTTGCATCATCTTCATAACAGGTAAATGACCCTAAATTAAATTACTTCCTAACTAATACAATGCTCCTTACCTTGAATTATTTATATAATCCGGGCCGTGAAAGCCTTAATTCATATTATTCTTTGATCCAAATTTACAACATCTGAAAACAATTGCGTGTTGTTCTTCCATGCTTGTTTACATCACAGATGAACTCCAGCTGTAGAGGACAGACTTGACTAATACAATGAGATCTGTTAGTCACTTCTGGAAGAAAAAATCCAAACTCAAGTAGTACTACATAATGCCCAGCTGGTGACGGAACATACCAGGGAAGACTCGGCACTTAAGATCGAACAAGGAATATGAAAAAATACAAGTTCTCGTGCACCGTCTATACACGGGCTTAGCAATCATAGGGTTAACTATAATAAAAGTTCGAAATGCATTTCACTAGCTACTAGAATACATGGTTCAGATTTAGCTCATATTTCTCCGATTCTTACGACGTGATGAATACTCTGTCTCTTGACATGCCACTTGGCAGGCAATGACCTCGCTCGTCCCTCAATCACGATCATAGTCATCTTCTTCAGTACTCGGATCCGCATCCATTCTATCCGATCGACATTTAACAGTTCATACTCACGTTCGCGTTCAAACACTGATAAAGTCCACGGTTACTTCAGCAACTATCCGACATGGTAGTTTGTGCTATGAAAATAGGGTTACCAACCGTCCGGCTTTTGCCGGACATGTCCTGCTTTTCATTCATTTTGGTTATGCCCGGCCGGCATTTCTAAATTATCGAAAATGTCCGGCATTTTTCGTTACAAGAGAGCTGATTTTGGGTTTAGGATAAAGACAGCATATTATTGTATTGTATATCAACTCCTTGTGATCAGGGCGCTACTTTCGAGGGTGGAAATAAGTACCGTATTGGGCCAAAAATAAGCCGCCCCCGCATATTAGCCGCACCCTTAATATTCGACGAGTTAAAAGGGAAAATGTCTATGCCCGAAAATAAGCCACATCCGGATTAAGGGAAAACACATTATATTTATTCTCTTGTACTTACCAACATGCAAACATTATTTTCTGACATCCGTATTTTATTCCAGGCTCTCTGTTGGTTGTGCTTTTGGCATAACGCACAACTTCAAGATTGAAGGCTTCATCATAAGCACGCCGAATTTCTTTGCTTGATGATGTTTCTCGCTCTACCGGTAAATGGTCGCTCATTTTTGCGGGAAATAGGCTTTCCTACAGATCTTACTGGGACTGAGATACTGTAGATTATTCAAGCTTACGAAACAATACCGTGTTGCCGAATAACAATGTCACCGCCAAAACAAAAGTTCGCATTGTTGTCATCAAATGCCGCTAGTTTCTCTTACAGACTGTGTTGTTGCTTTGTTGCTGTGTTCTAGCTAATGTAATGAGCATTCCTTTTTAAACAGTAGGGCCTACATGGCATATAAAAGTGAAGATAGCGAATATAAGTCGCACCCAGATTTTTTACCCAAATAATTTTAATAAGAAGTGCGGCTTATTTTCGGGCCAATACGGTAATACTAACATTCGATAGATTGTATCAGGATCAAAATTATTCGACGAGTTCTGCAACGTAAGGGCTTATTCTAAAAGTTCAACTTTGGATAAATACGGTACACAACACTAGACCAACAATGGTCTATTTTCTTTAATAAGTGCCAGAACATTGAGGTACGGTATTTTCTGAACTTTTGAACATTTAGGCTACCAGTTTTTCTTTGCCATACCAGACAGCAATGCCTCCGCTGAACGTGTGTTTCCATTAATAAATGTTGAAAGGACAAAAGAAAAAAGCCGTTTGTTGGTAGAATGTTACTTGTTAAGTTCAAATTCAAAGATATGTCCTGTAAAGAATTTTATAAATATGTGCTTCAAAAAATAATTTGCGTCTTATTTCAAAAGTAGGTTCTGTTGAAAAATACAGCTTCAAGGAAAATAACTGCAGCGAGGACTTATCATTACCGTAAGTAAGACATTTCCTTTTGTAAAACGTTATGTGTAATATACCGTACGGTAGCGTATGGATAATGTTGTTAGGCATATCGAATGAACTTGTCAGGCATTTTTCTTAAATGTCCTGCCTTTTGCTGAGCAATGTCCTGCATTTGGAAATTTTAAGTTGGTAACCCTATACGAAAAGCACTTCAGTTGTTTCACCCCACTCACTCAGAATTTTCGAACTTATTAGTTTTCACAGTTGATTTCAGTCTTTTGCCATTTATCACAGCTTTGACAGAGCAACTTGGCTTCATAGGCAATACGCTTACGATCTGTAAGTGTCCAAGTGCGTAGACTCCTATAACTAAAAGCTCATCTACCATGGGTAAGGAATATTATTCCACGCAACATGGGAGGCAATGTTAGTCCCATATCGTCGTCTAGCCTGTGCTTGGGTGATAGAGAATGCTCTAACCGAAACCGCAAAGCAGATTGGACCCACTAACTTCTCCTAACTGGGTAAGAAGTATTCCCTTACACAATCTGTATAAAACAAATGGCCCCAGGTCGTAAACTAAATATTTGAGACAAATTACAGATTGGTGTTAAAAAGAATTTCAAGTGTCGTCTGCTGAATATTCGTAGTAGGTTATATTTTTGCGATACTGTTATAAGACTGAAGACAGCTTACGCAGGTCCTGCCTGCCGAGGACCATCTGAACGCAGCGCCTGCATTAAATACTCTTCGGCGCCGATGTTGGAGACCACTGACTCCGCTGTTTAATTCACCCCGTGGCTCTTCCTTCGATTGCGACTCACTCAAAATTTACGTGTTCGCTCTCTGCGCTGAGTGTAGATCCACAAAAAATCTCATAACTCCGTTGTATCTCGTCCGATTTCCATGAAATTTCTTCTAGTGGCGTCATAAACACCTATTCAGTAATCCTCTATCAATTTCACCTGTCAAAAAATGTAAAATTGCAAATTTCATCTCTGAGTTTCTCAAATTTCGCCACCAGCGCCACGGGTCTTTCCCTCGTGCGATCTATACGCTCTCCAGCGAACTACTGACCAGCGCGCTCTTCAAATCTAGCGTCTCGCTGTCGTCCGTAAAAAATAATCCCAAATGACCATCCTGAATTAGGGTACAATATACTGTGTATAGAGTAAATACAGCTTGTCACAAAAATGTACGGCACAAATTGCAGTACACATTCCTCACACGTAGACGAAGAAATTATGTTATATGGACTTGGGTCCGGAAATGCTTTGTTTCAGTGTTATACCTCATTGTCTTCAACTCATTAATCATGGGAAATACACAAGAACTGAAAGTTCGAATCATGGGGAATTTGCACTGTTGGTTACGTCTGGTTACGTTGTCATGAACGTAGGTGCACCACCAGTGTTTTGCTTTACAAGATCCTGTTGCCATGCGACTTACGGTAACATCAACTGTTTCAGTGATCAGTACGACCTTGGCAAGCACACGGGTTACTACGTCGAGTTCACCTCAGACTTGGCTCGTGGAATGGCAGTATACACAAATGCAGAGATGGCAGATGACCATTTGATATGTGGATTAGCAGATGGAAATGATGCTTGCGCTCAACGTTTGTACCGGGAGAGATTTCCAGGACGAAGGTGCCCAGGCAGCAAAAGGTTTGAAGACATTTATCGTCGTCTGAGTGAACATGGCGCATTTTAGCCTGACACTCACGAGCGGTCGAGGCCTAGAAGGACGAGGACACCGCAACGGGAGGCGGCAATTCTTCATGCATTTGACGACGACCCGAGTGCCAGTACAAAACAAGTAGCTGTAACATAGAATGTTGACCACATGACTGACAGGCGAGTGTTACACGAGGACCAGCTGTATCCGTACCATTTACAGCGTGTGCAGGCACTATTAGCTGCTGATTTACCAGCACGGGTACACTTCTGCGAATGGTTTATTCAAGTGTCAACCCTAATTTTAGTGCAACGGTGCTGTTCTCGGATGAGGCGTCGTTTCAACGAGATCAGATTGTAAATCTTCACAATCGGCATGTATGGGTTGACGTCAATCCTCACGCAACTGTTGAAGCAAGTCATCAACGAAGATTTTCTGTCAATGTTTGGGCCGGCATTGTTGGTGACTGATTGGTAGGGCCTCACGTTCTTCCACCCAGGCTCAACGGACAAGTTACCATAAGTTAGTGGAGAATGTTTTGCCTTATCTGATAGGAGATGTGCCTCTAGCTGTGCGACAAAACATGCACTTCATGGTCGACGGAGCACCACCTCATTTTAGTGTTAATGTCCGTCGGCTTCTATAACAGATTTGGTGACAGTTGGATAGGGGGAGGTGGACCAATTGCCTGGCCTCCACGCTCTCCGGACCTAAACCAACTGAACATTTAATTATGGGGAAAGCTCTTTTGTTTCGAACCCATGTATCAGATGCCCGTATTACGGTAGGCAGCGAAACAATACGCAATACCCCAGGGATACATCAGCACAACCAAGATTCACTACAATGGCGGGTTGATGCATGCATTAATGCGCACGGAGGGCATATTGAACATCCACTGTGAGAAAGAGTTGCTTGTGGTATGTTGGTACTTTCCGTTCTTGTTTGTTCCCATGATTAATAAGTTCTAGACAATGAGGTGCTAATGGAAACGAAGCGTTTCCTAACCCATGTTCATATAACATAATTTCTTCGTCTAAGTGTGAGGCTTGTGTCCTGCATTTTGTGCCGTATATATTTGTGACACCCGTTGTATGTGCATTACTCTACTCCCTAATACCCATGGAATGTAAGTCAGAGATTGCTCAATGGAATATAGTCCTACATCACTTAGAGCTTAATGTTTTGTTTATTTTAATGTACTGATCTCTTTTTATTCAAACCCAATGGCTTGAGCCTTACATATGAAGTAGTTATTAGTGGCAATACAGTGTTAATTTATAACAGGAATATTAGCAGTAATACAGCATAAACTTGATTGCGGACTATGTAGAATGTGGCTAGAACTTCGCTGCTTGGTCGTATAGTGGTGGGGGAAGCAGTCTACTCGCTGTTTCACGTAACACACAGGAACTCGCTACACCTTGTCCTCTCTATTCTTCTCTGTTCTCATTGCTTTAACCAGAAGGTGTGGTTTGTGCCAAAATCATACAAATCGCCTCAATAGTACAGGAAAACTCTTGCATTTCTTGAAATGTCGAGGGTAATAATAGTTATTTGTTTATGAAGTACGTTTAAACAAATGTGCAAGACGATTGACCCTGTCAGAGCTGAGTCACCTCGAGCCCGCATAACAGTAAAGCTGGGCTGGTGGTCTATACACATGGGGTGCTCACATGTAACCATTTGTAACATATTATACCAAACACAAAACCACTCTGAACATGTGGGAGGAGCCAGATTCAATCGCACTTCCGCGCCAGCCAATAGCATAGAGCGGCGTTTCCTTGTTAACTCAACTCCCTAGGCTCGCTGTGCCGTACGAAATCGTTATTTCAGGAAAATAATTAATTCTTCAATTATTTTGAAACCTCTATGTTACAGAGCTGAAAATTTTGAAGCTGACTGTTCAAACCCTGAGGCGCTACAACCAGCCGTTCGGGAGACAACATCTGCCCTTGAACTGAAGGGATAATTAAAGAGAATGATCTAGGTGTCGATATACTGTATTTAGGTTTGCCAGGGAAGGAAAGCAAGAGTGGCAATATTGATGTATCAATTCAGTGTACAGTGTTGAAGCTTTAAGAAGTGCTGTGAGCTGAAGTTTGGAATTCATAACAATGTTCCTTATCAAGCCGAGTGGCAAGCGAACAGTATTGCACAGCCAGGCAAGAAATATAATTTTCAGGGAATATGGCCTTTAAAAGAAGCTTTCGAATGTAGAAGTACGTGAAAACACAAAATCCGATAACCTGTGTTATTGTGGTGTCGGCGATTATGTTTTATTTTTTGGAATTGAATCGAATAAAACTCACTTATTCACAGTTTTACCTCACGAGGCTTAGCGTACCCAGTTCCAATCCTGAGACCAGAAATAAATGTCTTGATTGAGCCGTGAATCAAATCCGGACCTCATGGGCGACAGCAAGAGTTGTTATTTTTGTTGTTGATGATGATTGTTTTAGGGGCTTTGCGATATCGTGGTTATGTATCCCCGTGTATTTGGGTGTGGGTAGAATTTTTCTGATAACCTGTGTCAATGTGATGTCTGCATTAGTGTGTGTATTTGTAATTCAAGAAGGATTTGGGTAGGAAGCGGCCGTGTCCTTACGTTCGGTACCAACCCGGCACTTGCCTGGAGTAGAAGTGCGAATCCACAGAAAACTACTTCCAGGCTGGCTGAGGTAGGAATTTAACTCACATCTTCCCAGTTTTGCATCACGAGGCTGAGTGTACCCCGTCCCATTCCTCAGACCAGAATTACATTTCTTGGGAATCGGACCCGGGCTTCCACGGTGACAGCCAAGAATGGACAGCAAATGTGCTAGCCAGTACACCGCAATGTGGTCCCCAATAAACAAAAACTGAACCCAATAAATTGTTTTCTGTATCTCTATTACCTTATAAAGCGTCCTCAAGCAATGTTACTCAGAATGACATGGGGTGTAGATTACGTCATTTGAAATAATAACGTTGATATTGTTGTTGTTGTTGTTGTTGTTTCACTTGAGGGGCTATGACATCTTGGTACTTTAGCCCCGTGTACTTGTCTGAAAATCTGGGTTACTGTGGTATCTGTATTAGAGTGTGTGTATTTGTATTCAGGTGAGGATTGGGAAGGAGGCGGCCGTGGCCTTAAGTTAGGAACCATCCCGGCATTTGCCTGGAGTAGAAATGAGAAACTACTTCCAGGATGGCTGAGGTAGGAATCCAACCCACAATTTCCCAGTATTACCTCACGAGGCTGAGCGTACTCTGTTGCAGCCCTCAGACTAAAATTAAATTGCTTGGCAGAGTCGGGAAGTGAACCCGGACTTCCTGGGCCACAGCCGAGAATGCTTGTTGCTACAACAGGAGGTATCACGTGCACGAATAACGTTTGTGTGACATCTTATATCTGTCTCATATCACATAAAATTGTGTGCACTCCGTTGTGAGCATAGATATTCGTAGGATTAGTAGGCCCTCCATCTCGTGCATGCACTTACATTCAGAGCACCCTGTGTTCACGGAGAAGGTCGTGCGTATACTGAGAGTGTAGAGCTGTGTCATCTCCTGCCAGTCTCACTGTGGCAACAGTGCTCATCAGGACGCGCGCTAATAGGCCAGCTCATTTTCACAGTTGTTTTGCGTTTGGTATAGCATTATATAGGGAATTACCCGTAGTAGCGACGAATTGCAATTTGTTTTAATAAATATAGAAAATTTGTTTAAAAAGTGCGATTCAACAAATAAAGAACACCATAGCCCCTGCGAGTCTGTATCGGGTCGAGCGCGTATAGCAGAGAATCTGGGCGGGTGTTTTAACACATGTGAGATCTCTTGCACAGGCCCTCTAGTATATTCAATGTGGTAAGTGTATCGTTTCGTAAAACATTGTCTTTTCTATATTGACGAAGAAACGCTATGTAGGCCTATTCAAGCACGTTTCGATTAAATAACGGGAAACAATTCTGTTGGTAATGGACCAAGACTGTCTAATGTATAGCTCGGAGGCAAAATTAGGACTGATTTGAAACGTATTTCATGAATTGTCTTTTAATATCTTCAGTAATATATTAATTCAAAGGTACGAATATTGAATATTCGTGCAAACTAAGTTCACCACCTACTGTGGTATCGTTATTGTTGATTCATTTAGGGGCTGTGCGACATCGTGGTCATGTATCCCCGTGTACTTGGGTGTGTGTGTAATTTTTCTGATTACCTTAAATCAGGTAAATCAATTAGGATTGCGAAGGAGGTGGCCGTGGCTTTCAACCCAACATTCACCTGGAATAGAAGTGGGAAGCCATGGAAAACCACTTCCAGGATGACTGAGGTGGGAATCGAACCGACTTCTTTTCTGTGTTGCATCATGAGGCTGAGTGGGCCTCGTTCCAGCCCTCAGACCAGAATTAAATTTCTTGGCAGAGGCATGAATCGAATCCGGGCCTCCACGGTGACAGCCAAGAATGCTAGCCACTGCGCAATCGAGGCGGACTACATTGGTATCGAAGCAATCAATGGTGCTCTAATTACAAAGGCACTGGGAAAAAAGTAATAAAAATCCAACATGTTCACTTAAGAACTACTTTAAGTATGCACGTTAACCACGAGTCCTAGCATAATCTAGATGAGGTTGAATAAATATGCCTTTTGTAATCACCAACAGCATGTAGTAACATCATTTACTTGAGAAATTAATGAGCATCACAATTAGTAAACTCACTGGAGTGTACACTTGCATTTGACGTAATGTTTCATCCATTAGAGAATGTTGTAGAAATTGATCGTGACTGTGAAGTGAGTGTCAGCTGCACCACTCTTAAGTGCTCTATTGTGTGCTTGTGGTGTCTGGTACTGGGTCTCTCATCCAATTGTATTCTTGATTCACCCAGTAGAGATATGGTTTCACAAAGGGCGGTGCCTAATACCTTCAGCTCCCTTCATCAAAGTCCGCTAAATCACGTCATTTAGCCATGATCTGTAGATTTCCTACTTTCCCACACCTCCCGTGTCAATAAGCACTTCCTCCTGGCACGATAAGCTTTCACTCTCACATGGAGGCTCAAGCTAAAACATTAACGATATACAGCCTGTTCTGGATGGAGAATAATTCCGATAATGGTAGCTCTCGTAGTTCAGGTTGCGAATTTGTAGAGTCTACTTATCAATCATGATGTTTGTAAATATAAATAATTGGAATTAAAATGATTTAAACAAATTTAATTTTAAATTTAAAATTGAAATTTGATGTTTTTCAGTCGGTTAACATGATTGCACCCGATTGTGATTGGTTATTCCTTAATACATGTGTATACGCTTGTGTATTTATTAATCTCAATTAATATTCTATTCAGGTTTAAAGAATAACCCATCACAATTGGGTACAATAGTGTTGACCGACTGAAAAATATCAAATTTAGATTACTATGGCAACACTGAAAGTGGCATGAAACACCATAATGCTTAAATATAACAAAATTATTTAAATAAACCACTATTAAGGGATGTGCATTAAGCATGTATATTCTATGGTTAGCACCACAAGCGATTATGAAAAACTCCTAGACCTCTTCCATTTCCTTAAATTCCATTCCTATTTGTTCCAAATAAGTGAGCTGAGAAGGGGATGTCATGGGATCGACATTTTAGTTCCTAATAGAGCACACATTAGAGGAAACTACGTTAAAAATACGAACACAGGTTTCCCTGCTTTCTTCCATAGAGGCCTAGGCTCTAGGTCACTCACAAAAATGTAGCCTATTGTTTTAGCGTTTAATCAGAATTGTGAAGTAGCGTATTGGTCAATCGGTGAAATGTCTTATTTACTCACGGAAAATGAAGATTGTATTCCTCGACTATCTTTTAAATGACAAGTAATAAACAACCATTGCTCTTTAATCACGGCTTGTGCTACAGTTCTTTACTGACAGTGCCCGCAGTGCGAACGTCGGCTTTGGTTGTATCTTTCGTATTTTATGTGGGTTTGTTCAGTTAATTTCAAGCACATGTCAGCATGTCTAAAAAGGAATTCGAAAAATACACGCGAAGCTGGCCTACGAAGTACTCGTACTGTCTGCGTGGAAATACAGCACAAGTCGAAGAGCGGGTCTTGATGGACAATGCTTAGCTATTTTACATTGAAAGAAACGTCAAGGGATAGTCATCAGATGCCGAGTTTAGGAGCGATGTCACTAAAGATTATATTTTTATTTACATTTGTACTGCCTGGCGATTTACTTACATACCATTATCCCAGTATTATTTCATCACGTTGAGGACATTTTCAGGGGATGATAGGTAAATTAAAGTAGGATGGTATTTATTTTGCAGGTGGGTATTTATTGGTTAGCTAGATCCACAGCATAGACATTTGAGGGATCTTTGACACAAATAAATGTCGAGAAAGCATTTTATCTTAACCTGTGTTATTCTTTTGGAGATTTTTTTTTCTTTTCATTTTCTTTTGCAAGTGCATTTTGTGCTAGTCTCGCACCACCTCCTTACCCAAACCTGATAGTACCTGAGGTTATCACTCTTGTGCTGGAACTAGTTCGAATGAATGACTGGTATCACTGTGCTGTTTGTTTCCATTGGGACTACAAGATGTTCCATTTCGGCATTCGACCCAACGGTATCTCGGAGCTAACATGCTCGATGGTGACCAAAATTCTCTGAGTTATGTTTTACCTGTTTGTCTGTCTGTCGCTTGCTGTGGGTTGGCGCCAAAACTAATAGAATAAATGGCATGATAATTCGTGTTTACGTACAAAACATACCTACAATAAAACTAGATTATGATTGTAAATATATATATTCTTAAAGAAGAAGATCTTAACTGTATAAAACCGAAGAAATAGTGATTTAAATCATGATAATTTGAAGAGAAATATCATTTTAATCGAAAAACCTCTTGTTGAGATAGTACTAAACACAAGGGAGAGAATTGCTGAAGCTGATTTAATGACATGCGCTCGAACATGGCTGAAAATTACGCACCACACCTGCGATTAGGTGAGAAGTACACCTTTCAGACTAGCATGTGTTTCAACCAGACATGTAAGAAGCGCCAATATATCATTTTCTTGGTTACGTATTCAGAATTAGTGCGCTAACTGGATGTATATTTATCCTAACAATGAACGGCCCCACAGTTTAGAATTGGCTGCGCAGAGGGTTGTTGGATTATTCACATGGGTAGACAAATATCTAGTGGTTTCGTTGATTATTGAAATTGTAATAGGCCTACGGGCTTTGCTTATCATCCCCATGTATAAAATTCTGGGTCCGCGGCTTGGTAAGTGGTCGGGTGGGTGGCGTGGTACCAGGCACTCAACAAATGTTTTGCGTTAATTGTTTTCACTCTAACCCCAATTCTTAACCAGCACTTAATTCTAATCAAGCATACCTACGTATGTGATAGAAATGGTCAAATCCCACGGGTGCTGATCAAACAAGATCTGACAAGTCTGACAAACTACCCCCGGCTTCACACTTCCTGCTATAATTGGGAGTGTTGGTGTTATATGACTACACAGTTCAGTTGCTTGTTATTGTAGTATGAAGCAGTCAATGACGGGTACGAAGGGCTAGTTCTTTTTGATTTCTGCAACTGGTTTGATAGTCCACATATCCGCTTCTCTAAATGCCAGAAATCTATGCACACGTGTCATCAGAAGTGTAATTTTCCCTTAGATACTAACTCTTCACAAAGTTTCAATATTTTAAGCTTATTTGGTGGCGAGTAATCGATTTTACAATGGTATACATTCAAGTTGGAAACTGAGCATAATAATCAATGTGGTAGCCATATAACTGACGTTTCCCATTTCAGAGAATCTTTTGTTTCTAACGAAGATTCGTGGTTATTTCAAATTACATTCTAATTTATCGATTTTTATGCTTTAATATTGCGCACGGCCGCCATCTTCAACGTGTGATATATACACACTTGTGCCTACATCAGAGTAAATTTCCTATAGAGTAAAGTACTAACTTTATGCGAAGTATCAGGGACCTAAATATAGTAGATAGTGAATGATCAATATTACTAGCTTCCTGATTACCAATATTAGTAAGCATTGATATACTGGAACATAGTCTACCTCCAAATTACTTGGGCCTGTATATTGAAATTCATTAATCAAACAATATTGATACTCAGGAGTCCGACTCCCCCTACAGGATGGCACGCGAGAAGACGATAGGTTCAGCCAGTGGCCGAGATAAGGAATGAAACTTCAGGTGAGATGGTGGTAATATATAATGTTAGTGGTTAAGGTCCATGGGTGGAGATTAATTCAATTCGATTCAGGCGTTTAGAAATGTATAGGCGTGACAGACACCAAACTGACACACACATAACCACAATTCAGCTTCCGTCGTGCTTGTTATCAAATATTATACTGTGGAAAAATGTTCCTATAGAACTTTGGAAATGTAGTCCCCTGGTACCAAATCAGGCGGCATTGAAGAGTTATCTTAAAACTTTATGGAGGGCAATATAAATTATTCTCAGCTAAAATAGATCACACTCTTTTAAGCCTATTTCATTTTTATGAAAGTAGGCTAAAATTATCCAAATTTCAAAATTCACAATCATACATTGCATGTAATATCGTAGGCGATGAGGTGTTCTGCAGTCTTGAAAACTGTGGACCTCTCTGAGCAGGAAAATAAAACGTCAATATTGTCTAATTTTCTCCGTCACAAGGTAAAAACGGTTAGCCTATATTTGGGAAGGATGCGGCAGTGGACATAAATAATAGACGATCCTGGTATTTATCTGGTGTAGCAGTTACATTTTAAGGATGAGCAAGACAGAAACTCGGTTTCACCTACCTTCTGAGATGTCCTGAAAATGCTTAGAGTACCTTGACCCTACCCTAAACAATTACCATCCATGTCAGGCCCTAAAAATGAACCCGGAACGTCCGGCTGGAAAGTTGCTATTGACTAAGGAGATAGCATTTGGAGTCAATTGGTCTTGTGCCGTGATTGGGTGACTCAAAGAAAATAATCCTGCAGCATTTTAAGACTGCAGTCCCCTGGCACCATAATGATAGAGAACATTTAAAAGTTCACTTTAAACTTCCTGCATGGCAATTCAAATTATTATTAGCCACAAGGGACTTTACTCATAACTCTGCCAATTTAAGGGAATATTTCTTTTAGAATGGAGCTAATTGTGTAGAGAACTTTAAGAAAAGGTGGTTGCAGCAACTCTCGAACAGCATAAGAGAACAAAGGGATCTATTCCCTGGCAAGTTAGTTCAAACTATTGAAAGTAAGTTTGTGGTCAGAGCAGTTCATTATGTGTGTAAGTGGTGGACTGTGAAATTGAGTTAATTTATATTTCTGTTATAAAGTGCATCAGACAACGCTCAGACTAATCAGACAGCGAGAGCGCGTCACTACGGGTTACAAGAGTAACTCATGAGAGAGATATATTAGTCTGGTATCGCTGACGGCTTTCACGCGGTCTTTGTCATAATGGATGAGCTAAAAGGGCTCAGAATGAATAGCCGTACGATGTATGAAGCTGCAAGATACATTAACCACTCATGATCAATATCCAAGTGGCATGGTCTTATTGTTGGCTTATCAGATAATACATTACAGTTTTCCCCCTGCAACTAAAATATGTAATATCTATGATACAAACTATTAGATGTAGACTATAAGTAGTGCAGCTTTCCGATCTGAAAATCGCTAGCCTACTGTATGAGGAATTAAAACAAATCTCTATTGCTTGTTGTTTGACTCTAGTGCTGGGAACATGTGAAATCCATCCGTCTTATAGCTAATCTCATTCATTTTGAATGAATGCATGAATGAATGAAAGCATACGAATGCGAGAAGAGAGAAGGTATGTTTCCCGTCATCTTAGAATGTGTGTATACCACTTAAAACGTGGTCATATTATAGGTCATGTGGTTCTGTGTGTTATGATTATTAACGGGACTAGGCAAGAGAGGCTCAGCTTATGACAGGAAATAAATGGTACAATGCAATTGTGACTGTTAAAGTAAATCCTGTAAAACCATGATGAGAAAGGCAGATATGATTGCCGCCAAATAACCGTTTGTTTCTATAATGCACTGTGATTTATTTCTACACTCGTCCATTTGTCCGAGAAACTAGATTTCAGCTTGAAGATTGTAGTTGATTCTTGTAGGGGCTTTGCGACATCGTGGTCATGTAGCTCCGTGTACATGGGTGTGGGTGGAATTTGTCCGATAACTTGTGTTCTGCTGATGGCTGTATTTGTGTGTGTATTTGTAATTCAGGTGAGGATTGGGAAGGAGGTGGCCGTGGCCTTAAGTTAGGAACCATCTCGGTATTTGCCAGAAGCAGAAGTGGGAAACCAATGAAAACCACTTCCAGAATGGCTGAGGTGGGAATCAGATCCACCTCTACTCAGTTATACCTCACGGGGCTGATTTTACCCCGCTTCAGCCCTCAGACCATAATTAAATTTCTTGGCAGAGCTGGGAATCGAACCAGGGACTCCACGGTGACAGCCAAGAGTGCTAGCCACTATGCAATGAGGCGTAGGTCTCTTCTTGTATTTCCTAAGAAATTCCCACGCATTAAAGTATGGACCTGTAATGTATAGATCATCAAACACAACTGACCGGTCACACTCTATAAATATTTCTGAATGACTCACTTGATAACCAAGACCTACTGTACTTTGAGGACTGAGTAGGCGCACTGTCTGAATATCCGGGATTCAAAACTAGGCCCTGATTATTATTTCCGTTGTTCTCTTTCATGAACTCAACAATAAAATTGTAGGTGGTGCCGTAGTTGAATTCCTGTGTCACCTAGTTCAAATCTAGAACCAAACAATTGTAGTTTAACGTTGTATTAAACTACCAAACTATTTAAGGTTATCTGATGGATTCCACACATGGTCAAATACTGTACACGGAGTTAATGAACAGGATATCCCAAGTTCCAAGTTGGTGAGAACACATTGCAGCAAGAATAGCAACCACAACAACTCGAAATTAACCAGAAATGCATAGCGTAATGCAAGGGCACCGTGAGGCTCTGTATTTGGACTAATGCCCTGCCCATCTCTACCTTTCATACATGATATTTTACCAAACCTGGCACATAGAGTATATACAGAAGCTACAGTGTATACAGTATACTTGAAATAAATGATTTCCGCATCAGATACTGATAAAATACCAACATTTAAGTTCATTTTGCAGGGTTCTCTAAATGTGATCTGGAAGACATGTAAATAAATTACAGCCTTTAAATTCTTACAGATCAGTTTTTAACTGATATTCGTCACCAATGGTCCATACCGCACAATGTATTTTAGATCAGCATTAGAACTACTACTTATTTATGCGAAGCCAACGCCCATTTCGAGCAGCAAGGAACCATTTGCTTGTGAATCTAAAAACATTTGACACGACACGTCAAAAATACTTTTTCTCGAAAAACTATACTTATACTCCTTAAAAATTAACAATTCTACGTGCTCAGAGATGACATGAATATCTACAAGGCAAATGGGAAAATCGCACCAACGGCTGGATACCCTTCCTGACGCCAACTTCATCACAGGGGTTAGAGAGATGAATTGAACGAATATAAACTACATTTGGCAAGGTGTTGAAGGGAAGCACCCGTAGTCTTTTAGATGGAAGAATGTTCGAGGATGGATGACGCAGAGTTCGAACACACACATCTCCCGAGTCCACAGAAAGGCTGTTCCCAAAGCCCTGCGTGTTAATGCTTTGAGGTATGTGCTTGGTGTTTACATAGTTACTCTATACTCGTTCTATTATTTTGCATACACTGTATGGATTTAATGCCCATTTTACTGCTATACCTTTACAGACATTCCAGCAGAGCATCTTAACTGGGGTGGTATATCTACTAACGCGATGCTGTAATATTTAAATGCCCTCAAATAACGTTCATCTCAACCACGCTTGAATATGAAATCCACGATTTGAAGGCCAGTACTTATACCAATTTGCCTCTGAGTTTAACTCTCCTCAAATTATATACATATACCTAAGTGTCCTACAGTTTTATGATTACTGCACAAACAAACATTCCTGCTACACGTTCTGAGTTATCAATTTGTGCTCAAGCTCCAAACTCACAGACATGTCATTTATCGTTCCTATTCCTTCCTACAGCACTGTCAGATATGCATAAACATCATTACATAAATTTTGTATATTACGATTACATGCCACGGATTTCCGGACATTACACTAACTCTGTTGAACCTTCAAGGAGAGTGGAGAAATAGCCTGGATTCTCTGGTACTTGGCGATGTGCGCTGTGTTCAAGCTTGCTTAAGGGTGTGAGGGGACTACAAGCTATCGGAATACCACACAATGAATGCTCACGTTTTGTTCAAACACCCTCATTAGCAATAATATGCTTCCGTTTGCTTTGAGTGACATGATGCAATTTGTTTCATCTCGTATGTACCCTCTCTACTCTATACTGCGATTAGATACAGACAATAAAATAAAACCTTGATGAATCAAGTATATTGAATGTTTAAAAACCTCTACTACAATGCTTTTTTCAAACTCGCTTCTTTATTCCTCGTCCACACAATTGTGATAGTGCTTTCACAATTTTCTGAGTCGTTCATTATAATATTTCACCTCAAAAAAACCTACTTTCTCCTTATGAACGCTTTGAACAGAGTCTCAATAGGAGTTCCATTATTGACCAAAAACGATGTTTCTTGCGAACCCATTCACACTTAGGTAGTGATAAAATTCACAAATCCGAAACTGTATTTCATATTCAAAATTCTTGATTTGAGTTGATAAGGTAAGTTTAAATGGGTGTTTAAGTATTAACTGTAAAATAATAATAGTAGGCCTACATAACGAAAAAACATCCGGCTTTCTTTCCATGAGTCTGGCTTAAACATTGATTAACTAATTTAGTGAAGTGTGCTTCAAACCGACAGTAGTGGCTACGCTGGCTAAAGCCCAGCATTAGGTCATGGGGCCGAGCTCTCTGCTGACTCCGTAGACGCGTGGGTTCGAGCCCCACCGCCGGCCGTCCTTGAAATGGTTTTCCTTGGTTTCCCCATTTTCAACACCAGGCAAATGCTGGGACGGTACCTTCTGACAGGCCACGGCCGCTTCCTTCCACATCCTTGCCCAGTTTCATTCACCATCATTCATTTCATCTCTCATTAACTCCTCTCATGAGGTTGGCGTCAGGAAGGGCATCCGGCCGTAAAAACCATCGCCACAAAGACTTCCATCGCATCTCATCCCCGACCCCGTTGGAAAAACGGGAATAATAAGGGGTAGACATACATACAGTGAAGTGTGCTTCAAGATTCTGTTTAATAAATTACGGAAATAATATGTGTGGGACAAATCATGAATTACAAGACTTCTTGGAAATTAACTGGAGATAGAAGTAATAACATGTAAAGCAGAGTTCTGGAAATCATATTTACGATATTTATTCTGTATCGTCGTGGATGGAATAATACCTGGGTCGAGTGAGTACATGCCTCTCTTCATTCTATGGTTATATATAGGCCCAGCTTTTAACAGCAAAATGGATTTTCTATAATTCTTCAATGACGATAAACCATCCTCAAAATACTTGGAAAAATTTTAACTGTACGTAACATGATTGCATTAGGTTTTGCACCCCGATGAACTTAAATACGGTATGTTCAGCAACTATATTCACAATTATAACTACAATACTCGTATATCCATGTTCTGTGTATGCCCTGGACAATATTGTTTTCGTGTAGCTTATATACCAGCCCATAAATCCCTGCTAATGGAGTATACGTCTCATTAACCATCTATGTGATTCAGTTCCCCTACTGTAATGAAGTTCGAAGGATCGAATCAGAGCATAGTTAGTTGTCATTTAAGAATGCTGAAGAGTGGTAATAGAATGATGTGCTATAAATGCTTCCAAGATATAAACTCTAGGTTTCTCTATAACTAGATAAGTTATAGCAATATACTTTATTTAGTACATCTCGTCCTATATTTAGGTAGTCCCCCCTCCCCCTACTCTAAAACACGCCAAATTGTTTAGAAGAAGATGTAGCAAAATTATACACCACTAGCATATGAGAAATCAAATTATATATGTATTACTCATTTATTACAGCGAATATGCACACTTCAGGTAGTGAGTACAACCCTAGAGAGCTAATGTGGGATACAAGGGACGTAAAAGCTAACGCGTAGTCATTTTGACGAACACATTTATTGCATTGTGAATATGAAGGTTTGCTATATATTTACACATTACAAATGATAAATTACTTCCATAGAGTCTTCTGAACACACATACATACTTTATCCAAATTTATCGTCCATTGTTGCATTCAAAACAGCATTTTGATTGATATTCCCCGCATACAGCCCTGGTACAATGGCATCCAAACTCCTTGGTAATCCTCCGTTTCTTGCTTGGGCAAAAGGCACATATCTTGCGTTTCCTTGATTCGGAAACTTCTGCATTATCCACCGGCATTTTCAATTGAAGTATTTCTGCCATAGACACACGCTGGATGAACGGCAAATTTGGTATTCCAAGGCGGTGTGTCACCCATGGCTTCATGAGTTCATACTGCAGTTATTTTGCAAACTGCCTCCTGTTTTGTGGTTTCTCTTTCTTGTTGAACTTATTGTGAACATAGATAACTTAATCGTTCTATAAAATAACATTCAGTACACCAAAGAAGACACAGAGTGGCCACCTTCTTGCCTTTCTGCTACAATTGATATGCTTGTTTATCTTATCTAGCGTGTCCACACCGCCCTTTGTGGCGTTATAGTCTTCAATCATAACAGGTTTGTTTTTGACGTAGGATTGATCTCTGGTATTCATGAGTGGTCGAGAGTACCAACACCGCGTAGTTTGGTTTGGTTTTGTCGGACACAAGTGTTTTTTCTTGGTCAAAACAGAACGTAGATGTGCCTACTTTCCTTTTCGCATGATTCAGTAACGAGGCCGAAATTTCTCATTCATTCTTACGAAGAGTACCTACTAAAGTCAAGTTAAATGGTGGTTTCAAAACTTCAGTTGCCGAGGAACGGACGTGAACCAGTTGCCCATTGTTATATTGCGGTTGCTACCATGAACACTCTTTTTTTAAGGTCTTCACAAAGAAATCGGCTAATAATTGTTGACTAGTTGGTGCAGTGATCTTACCTAGATATGGCATTGCATCTATCATGTACTTTTATTACCACATACCATAACAATTTTTATGCCATACTTCGATGGATTGCTAGGGATATACATTTTAAAAGGGCAGCGTCCTCTGAAAGCAAGAAGTTGCTCATCAATCGCAAGGAATGATCCAGGCTCATTTGATTCCTTACATGCAGATATAAACTGTTCCCAGGTTTCTCTTATTGGGGCAAATTCGACGTTTTCTCCCCTCTCAGGCCTTGTTGTCTGGTAATCAAAACGTAAACATTCGCAAAGAAAGTCAAAACTGTCACAACTCATTGTGGCTTTATATCTCATCCCTTACTCTGAGTCAAACAACTCCTATGTTGGTATGTGATTATTCTTCTGAACAGCTTAAAATGCATCAAATTCTTCCTCAGACAAATCAGACACTGTCGCACTTTTGGTACTATAATTTGCCCGTTTTGACGCAATTTTTTCATTAGTGTGCTGGATAATTTTATCACGCACAGTTTGAGTAAAAAATAACGTAAATGTTTCCTTTGGTGAGTTCACATTTTTGGCATTACCTTTCGGTCCCTGCGTATAATGGATAATATTCCTAGCTGCTGAGTGGGTATTTGGCGGTCTTGAAGGGACTGCAGACCAACGTTGCCCATCCTTTCCTACCAGACGACTTTTACTGCTTACTATTATATGTGGATCTGTCTTACCAGTATTTGAGTGATCTCGTCCTTCTACAGAGCATTCGTCTTCCTCGGAGTTCGAATTTGTCAAATTGTGAGATTTAGTCTCTAAGTTTGGAGGATCATCATCGCAATTGCCGTCTGATAACACGATGTCAGCTTTTTCTACATTTCCTTCAGTCTCACTGCCAAAATCTTTACTGTGATACACATCTTCTGTTTCCACAAGCCACTTGGCGATCTTCTCCATTTCAGTAGGTTCCATTTTAGGTGAAATAGTGAAAGAGGTGTTTCGTTCAATACCTAGACAGAGAGCAGAAAGCATCATTACGGCAAAGCTAAGGCTTCGTAAAATCGACTATGCACTACCAATAACTCATCAACAAGACAGGTTTACAACACGACCGATGTAACACCATTCACAGCTCAAGGAAAAACGAAGGCACTGAACGCACCAAGCGGCTGACGTTGAAAAATCAGGAGGGGGAAAGAGATTATATCATGCGCGTCGTCACTTCAACTACGCGTTAGCATTCTAGGGTTAAAACATCCAATTGCGTGCTTTCCAAAATCCCACGCTAGATTGCACCATCCAACGCATAATTTTATCCACTATTTCTGCAACACTAAAGCTGTAGCGTAAGGGAATGTCTAAACAAGATGTTCAGTAAAGAACATATAGCCTACTTTCTCGTAAATGCGTGGGTATAGTTATAACTCTTTGTCCTTTTCAAGGTGTTTAATTGAATACTGGTAAAATACAACGTGCTACACGGATATTCAAAGTTGATTGATTGAATCCCCACCTGAATAATATGTATACACACACTAATACAGCCATCACAATAACCTAGGTTATCAGACAAAATACAACACTAACCCAAGTACATGGGGCTAAATGACCAAAATGCCCATGCATCTAAAATGAAACAAAAACAACAGCTTCCTACCTAAATCCTTTATCGTATAAAAGTACATATACTATTAAGCCTACAGACATCACAGTGACACAGGTTATCAGACAAAGACCACGATGCCGAAAAAGCCCAAAAGAATCAACAACAAATACAACAACAATAAACTCTAACGCGGATCATGGTCAACCAATATTAATCGCAGTATTCGAGTATTGAAATATGCGATGTTATAAGTATATATGTCGCCTCCGTTGCTTAGGGGTCAGAGTGATTAGCTGTCACCCCGGAGGACCGCGGTTCGATTCCCGGCTCGGCCACGAATTTTGAAAAGTGGTATGAGGACTAGTACGGGGTCTACTCAGCCTCGGGTGGTCCAAATAAGTAAAGGGTGTTCGATTCCCTCCTTAGCCATCCTCGAAGTGGTTTTCAGTGGTTTCCCACTTCGTCTTCGGGCAAAGGCCGGGATGGTACTGCACCCGAAATTTGGATGAGTTAGGATGAAAATGATGTTATTATCCGAGCCTATGATAAAATTTAAAATTAGAATATAAATCTTGGAAGTTGGCTCAAGACGAGTTTTGTTAGCGAACGCAAGCAATGGGAGAAACCCATCACGTGATCAGAGACGCCCAGAATATTCTAGACCATTGGAAAGTGCATAGCAACAAGGAAATTGCGCGAAATATTACCAGTTAATTGTTATAAAATATATCATTGGATATTTGCTATCAGCCAATGAGAGGAGGATTTACGTTGGAGACATGGATTTTTTACCTAGTTAATGTGATTAACTATGCCATTTAAGAAGATATTATTACTACTTTGAATGACGCTAATCGGAAGAATTTCACTGTGATAAGGTATATTACAAGTGCGCGCCACTAACTGCGCGACATTGACAATGGCGCAATTTTCAGACGAGTTGAAAGGGGGACGACAGCTCAGAGCGTTCTTCTCTCGACAGACTTCATAGCGATAAGACGTATCATCCGGAGGAAATTCATTCCCGTTGACTAGATACAGTGCGAGATCCTACGAGACACTATAGGCAGCGGTGTTACCGGCCAACATATTTCGAGAGCCCCGTTTCAAATTAGGTGAAGTTGAACGGCGGACAATTTATTTAATAGCGGTCAAGTATTCGACTTTGTCGAAATAGAAGTGTTTCCATTTTACTTATCCAGTGATAAAGTATAACTATAGAAAGATTCATTAAAATCGAGCGAGTATTTTCCGTGATATTTGAGACTTTGAGGTGTCAGACTAAGTTGCTCAACTCCAAGCAGGAAAATCATTTTAGTGTGGTGTGACTTCAACCAAGCAAGTTCACATAGCAGCTCAAAGTAAGTACAAGTGATATTACATAAACATTGTGACATTGTGTATGAACATTATAATGGCTACAGACAATTATGAAGAGGAAATAGTTTATGACTTTTTAAGTATGTTTGTGATAATGTACTTAACTATTACACGTCTGGGATATATCAAAACAGAGTTGTGAATGCAACAATGGAACAACGTTAGAGAAACAATGTGAAGATCTATAACATCTTGATAAACAGAATGCCGAGACAACAGGATGCATTAAGTACACTTCCATCCAGTACATTTAATGTATTTCCATGTATATTCATTCTCGACCATGAGCATATATAATCTTTCATTGACCAACCAAATGAACTTTACCATTTACGATAGTGAATCGACAGTCGAATTACGAATTTATTTTGTAACGATGATGCTATCCAGAATATATTGCTCAATGATAATGGAATAACTTCTAGAGATGTCGGCGATTGAAGAAGCATCAACGGAAGACAGAAGATATCAGATGATGATAGTTCGAGACGGAACTCAAGTACGAGGGACGCAGTTCGATACCAGGAGGAGACGGGGATGCCGAGAAGGAATCCTTTCCATTCTCGAGGAAGCAACTCGTATCCGATGAAGGCGACTGGGTTTGATTTGAACAAATCATACCTGGATGATGATCCAGTAGGGTATTTTCTGATACCCGAAAATGAACTTCAATTTTCTACAAGACCCAGGTAGATGTTTTCCATAATTATTCTTGTTTGAGTGTGTCAAGGTAATTTCGGAACAACAATTTTCCATATTTGTTATATATGTATTTTCACTTCGATGTTTAGTAAATTTTATTCTTCGAATTTGTATAAGACGAAAGTCAGTTTATCATCTATATTTATTAAATATTTCAAGATTCAGTTTCTGAACTGAAGTCAGTTGTTTGAGAAATTTATTTTCCTTTGGGAAAATGTTTAAGGAAGTCATTATTCTACGATTTAGATTCTTATTCAAGACTTCGGACTTTCAGTCTAGAACATTCATTAAATTCATTTTATTTAAATGAACTGGGGTGTTCTTTTTGTAAGAAGAAATATATATCTAGGTGAAGAAATAGACGAGTGATATAATGTGAAATATCACTATAATTAGGAACAGTTCGACGATCTAAGCAAGCTATATTCGTCATGTATACAATGTGAAAGTGAATAGTTATGAACATTCTTTTTGTAGGATGAAGCTACATTCAGTTAACGACGAACTTATATTGAATTGGAGGAATACTTAGTTCTTCATTAAACATAAATGATTAGAGACAAATTGTTTGAAAGATAACTTAGTCGATCTTAGGAAAGTATAGTTAAAACTTTTTCCAGTCATGATCGATCCTTATTGAGTGATAAGATAACATGAAATGTTATCAAGGCACACGTGTAACACTGCGTTATGTGTCAATGCAGTTCTACAACAGTGCACTTTAGAAATGACCAGTACGAAGAAACATGTATATTTTTATTAAATATTTAGAGACATGGTGTTTATGTCGGAGTAATTTTGTTTTAGTAAACCATTGAAAGATCTATTAATACCATCGTTTGAAGATGATCAATGTAATTGTAGAACAGACATCGCTGTTCATTGATATGTTGTATTGTTGTGGCAACAATTAAGATCGAAGCTAAGAGAAAGCTATACCAGTACTGTAGAACCATTGTTGAAAACAAGAGTGTTAGTGACTTGTAATTTTTATAGAGGAGTTATGGAGGTTTTTGCCATAAATTGTTGTTTGTTATACGAAGGGGATTTCCGTATTTATTGTCATGATGTACTGAGGATTGTATAAAAGTAGCGCTGTTGTATTTTAAAGAAAGTCAGTGAAGAATTTTCATGTAATTAGATCTACGGCTCGAATGTCGTTTATTGGCGGAACTCCATTAAGAAAAGATATAACGTCCCTGTTCTCTGAATTAATATTAACTTTATTAAACTGAATTACAAACAACAATGTACTCATCTTAAATGATCGGTCATTGAGATTCCGATTTTGTCTTTTAACTTGATATTGACAAGCATGTGGTCAAGCATTGTGAAGAGAAAGCTATAGTAATTTTACTATGAGAGAGTAGCGTTAAGAATGAAGCTAACGCGGTCGTATCGCTCAAGAATTATTCTTAGAGGCGATAGACATCTGTATATAGTGTACAAATATTTTATTTGTATTAACATGAAGAGTTTATAATATTTGATAATAATTATAATAGTTAAATGTGTTTAGTTTAGCTTATAGTTAGAAGGAGCGAATATTTTTTGAACGAGTGTTTGATTTTTTATTGTTAACAAGCTGTACCCGGCATGCGTTGCAATGCCAATCAAAGAAAGTGTTGGCGTTGAAATTCTGTTTCTTGAAGTGATTTTGGATACACAACATGTTAACTGCCTCTAAGCTATCATAAAATGGATTTTCTAATTTAGAACCATTCGAGGGAGCGTGCACAACAACTTTCAAAAAGTTTCGTCGCTGTCACTCATTTGTTGAATCTAATCGTACGCTACCTATTGTGAAATGGATTTACTAAGTCGAAACCCTTCCCTGGCGTGTACACAATGACTCATCAATGATTCATCGCAATCGGATGAATGGTATATGCACGTATAGGGGTTTTTGTTTAAACGATTCGTGCGCTGTCACTCATTTGTTGAATCTACTCGTGCGCTACCTATTGAGGAATGTATTACTAAGTCGAAGCCCTTCCCTGGCGTGTACACAATAACTCATCAAGGTTTCATCGCAATCGAAGAATGTTATATGAACGCAATAGGGAATTTTGTTGAAACGCTTCGCGCGTCGTCACCCATTTGTTGCATCTACTCTTGCGCTACTTATTGTGAAATGGATTTACTAAGTCCCCTTCCCTGGCGGGTACAAAATAACTGATCAATGTTTCATCGCAATCGGATGAATAGTATATGAACGCATACCTGATTTTGTTTAAACGATTCGCACTCCGTCACTCATTTGTTGAATCTACTCGTGCGCTACCTACTGTAAAATGTATTTACTAAGTTAGAAACCGTCACGTAAGTGTACACAACATCTCACCCAAGTTTCATCGCTATCGTCGTTCATTTGTCGAATCTACTCGTGTGCTACCTACTGTGAAATGTATTTACTAACCCAGAATCCTTCCTTGGAGTGTCAACCATATTTCACCCAAGTTTCACCGCTAACGGCAGAATGGTATATGACCTTATACGGGACTTTGTTGAAACGCTTCGCGCGTCGTCCCTCATTTGTTGAATCAAATTGTGCGCTGCATATTGTATAGGGGATTTACTAAGCCAGAAATTTTCCATGACGTGTACACAACATCTCACCCAAGTTTCATAGGTACGGACGAATGGTACATGTATGCATACGGGACTTGGTTGAAACGTTTCGCGTGTCGTCGCTCATTTGTTGATTCTACTCTTGCGCTACATATTGTAATATGGATGTACTCAGCCAGAAACCTTCCCTGGAGTGTACACAACATCTCACCCAAGTTTCATCGCAATCGGATGAATGGTATGTGAACGTATACGGGACGTTGTCGAAACGCTTCGCGCGTAGTCACTCATTTGTTGAACATAAACGTGCGCTTCGTATTGTAAAATGGATTTACTTAGCCAGAAACCTTTCCTGGAGTGTACACAACAATTCACCAAACATTTATCACTATCAGACGAATGGTATATGACTTTATACGGGACTTTGTTGAAACGCTTCGCGTGTCATCGCTCATTTGTTGAATCTACTGGTGCGCTACCTATTGTAAAATGTATGTACTAAGCCAGAAACCTTCCCTGGAGTGTACACAGCATCTCACCCAAGTTTCATCGCTATCGGATGAATGGTATATGAAATTAAATGGGACTTTGTTGAAACGCTTCGCGCGCCGTTGCTCATTTGTTGATTCTACTCGTGCTCTACCTATTTTTAAAGGGATTTACTAAGCTAGAAACCTTCCCTGGAGTGCACAAAAAATCTCAGCCTAGTTTCATCGCTATCGGACGAATGGTATATGAACGCAAACGTGACTTTGTTGAAATGCTTCGCGCGTCGTAGCTCATTTGTTGAATCTAATCGTGCGCTGCCTATTGTAAAGTGGATGTACTAAGCCAGAAAATTTCCCTGCAGTGTACACAACATTTTACGCAAGTTTCATAGCTATCGGACGAATGGTATATGAATGCATTCGGGACTTTGTTGAAATGCTTCGCGCATCGTCGCTCATTTGTTGAATCTACGCGTGCGCTACCTATTGTAAAATGGATTTACTAAGTCAGAAACCTTCATTGGAGTGTACTCAACATCTCACCCATGTTTCATCGCTATCGAACGAATGGTATATGAATGCATACGGGACTTTGTTGAAATGCTTCGCGCATCGTCGCTCATTTGTTGAATCTACGCGTGCGCTACCTATTGTAAAATGGATTTACTAAGTCAGAAACCTTCCTTGGAGTGTACTCAACATCTCACCCAAGTTTCATCGCAATCGGACGAATGGTATATGAACACATACGGGACTTTGTTGAAATGCTTCGCGCATCGTCGCTCATTTGTTGAATCTACGCGTGCGCTACCTATTGTAAAATGGATTTACTAAGTCAGAAACCTTCCTTGGAGTGTACTCAACATCTCACCCAAGTTTCATCGCTATCGGACGAATGGTATATGAACACATACGGGACTTTGTTGAAATGCTTCGCGCATCGTCGCTCATTTGTTGAATCTACGCGTGCGCTACCTATTGTAAAATGGATTTACTAAGTCAGAAACCATCCTTGGAGTGTACTCAACATCTCACCCAAGTTTCATCGCTATCGGACGAATGGTATATGAACACATACGGGACTTTGTTGAAATGCATCGCGCATCGTCGCTCATTTGTTGAATCTACGCGTGCGCTACCTATTGTAAAATGGATTTACTAAGTCAGAAACCTTCCTTGGAGTGTACTCAACATCTCACCCAAGTTTCATCGCTATCGGACGAATGGTATATGAACACATACGGGACTTTGTTGAAATGCTTCGCGCATCGTCGCTCATTTGTTGAATCTACGCGTGCGCTACCTATTGTAAAATGGATTTACTAAGTCAGAAACCATCCTTGGAGTGTACTCAACATCTCACCCAAGTTTCATCGCAATCGGACGAATGGTATATGAACACATACGGGACTTTGTTGAAATGCTTCGCGCATCGTAGCTCATTTGTTGAATCTACGCGTGCGCTACCTATTGTAAAATGGATTTACTAAGTCAGAAACCTTCCTTGGAGTGTACTCAACATCTCACCCAAGTTTCATCGCAATCGGACGAATGGTATATGAACGCATAGGAGACATACACACCCACAGACAAACTATCACGTTACATTGATTTATATATATATATAGATATAGCGTGAATGTTAGCGTCGGTGGTCATGAACACTGATCGCAGTTGTAAGAATGATTGTTTAATGTATGAATGAGTTTCAGATAGAATTAGTCAAGTTATGACAGTTTTTATAAAGCCTGATTTTGTCAAACGCAGGGGCTGCGTTTTACGTGTTCATTAGCCAGCGTAGTGAGTCCACTGTAGGCTACAACAGCTGTGAGAGCAAGCACGCCCTCTTGTGTGTTGGGGTCGTGCGGGAAATAAATGAACGGAATTCACACCTGTGATGTGAATGACAGCATAGCAGGCTATGATATAACAAGTCCAGTTATTCGCAGACACGCGACAGAAATATGTTTGTAATTTTATTGGAATTCACGTTTCAAGGTGCAGTGGTATTACATGTTTTGATTTATTTTTAACACTTGTAGACGGCGGAGCGTCTCGTAAATTCAACAGTTGAAACCTGTATAAATGTAGGGAGTTTTTATGTGTGTGTAAGTGGCGTAAATGTAGATTTAAATTTAGGGTGTTATGTAGATTGGGAAATGTTATTTAGTTTTATTAATAAATTTATATTTCTTACACGTTTGTTTGATGTTCCCTTATTTCTATAAATGAGATATGTTATAGAACAGCATAAATTAGATAGGATGTCTTTTTCCCATCCGACATAGCCCCGAGAAAAGCAGGTAAGTTTGCACACTTGCGTATAAAAGATAGTTATTTATATCCATAACATATTTACAGCTTGCTGTGTATAATCTTGGAGAACTCACTGGCGGGAATGTTATATGATCTTTAGCCGGGATGTTCACATTTCAAAAATCCAGCTTCACTTTGGAGGACCAGCGAGCACCTCCTTGATTTTACGGGTACAGTACTGTACCCGTTTATTCATGAGAATGCACTTGTCGTTATCCGAAAATCGATTGGATCGTTGAATCTTGAAGGGATCCGGCCAGAAAAACCTGCAAATCCTACCGACAACCAATACTAGATACAGCAGTCCTGCGATTGTGTTATGAACTACTCTACTGTGGGAAGAACTCTAGCTACATTGGGAGAGTGGGAAACGTACCAATTTTCGGGACGGAATGGGTTAAGGAGCCATATACCTGATCCATTTCCATAACACAATCCCTCTATAATTAAAATAAGTCACGTAACTCGATTAATAAAAAAGAACGAAAGAAAATGTATCAATAAAAATATCACAATTAATTGAAAATAAATCCTCCTATCAATAAAATAATAATAATAAATTATGACTCGCCTGTCATAAATTAAAATAATGCTCAATTCTCACACGACTTTCTATCAACAATTTTACTATACATATCCTTGCCTGATCAGCATTTCCAGAGTTCTCAAAATAAAATTGTTCAGTTTAATAAAAATAAACTGATCATGTAATCAATACGTAAAATTATCGTAATAACATTAATATGTTTTAACTGATGCATCACTAACTCCGTTCTTGAGTCTAAAGAACCATTTATGACAGCTCTACACTTCCAAGCTCTCAATCAGCTGTTCCGGAAGCTATCCTTCATCAAACGCTGACCTTCACATTCTGCACGTATTTACATTAAAAACAGTTCTAATAACATTCTTCCTTCTCATACACGTTGGAATATTCATAATTCCATATCAAATACTAAACTTCCTATAAACACATTCTTATCCACTACACTTCGGTATTACGATAACTGTAAATGCTATTTATTGAACATAATGTGTTGCATAACACTCCCATACTCTTCTTCTTCTCCTCCAAACTTTCTCTAATACACCTATATTTAATAGTTTATGTACATATGTACAAACTTTCTAATGAAAATGAAAATCCACAGCCTGCTTCCAGTCTCCGACCGGGTCAGGAATGGAATGAATGAAGCCCCCATCTAGCGGCGAGGATATGGACTGTGCCGGCTGCCGAGGCCTGACGCACCCCTCCGGGGGCAATGATTAAATGAATGACAGATGAAATGAAATGATAGTGGAGAGTGTTGCTGGAATTAAATTTTTGACAGGGAAAACCGGAGTACCCGGAGAAAAACCTGTCTGCCTCCGTTTTGTCCAGCACAGATCTCACATCGAGTGACCGGGATTTGAACCACGAACCCAGCGGTGAGAGGCCGGCGTGCTGCCGCCTAAGCCACGGAGGCTTCTACAACCTTTCTAATAATATTCATTATTATTAATAATTATTTAAATAGCATTTAAATAATGATTTAAACTGCTTGAATATTTATTATAATATGTATTCGTATTTATCAACACGCGTTCAAATGTTTATTCTCATCCATTAATGTTCATTATTAATAACATTTTTAATATTAATTTATTTTATGTTTCCGTCGTCTTATTGTTAAATTTGGTTTATATGGCCATGCAATTAAGCCAAGATCATATTTAATTATAGTGAAATCCTTGATAATTAGGTTAATATAATTATCAGTTAATAGTTAATAAACATATCATTCGAAAATATTTAATAAGACTGAGTTACAATAAATAACTCATTTTCACATATCACGTTGCTTCAACTAGCATTAACCTCTTTCTTTACCCAATAATACAATTATCCATAATACGTAAACAATCTCGTATTAGAGCTCAAATATTTCATCGCAGATCCTTCTTCAATAATACTGATATGCGGCATTCCAATTCCTCGTACATCCAACAATAAATTCACGTGATGTATTCACTTCCATTACCACATATTTCTTCACATAAACATTGCATTATTCTTTCCTACCAAAATATTACGTTGTTACTTCAATACTCCTTCCAATAGTGATACTTTTACTTAAATGTAAGATCTCCGATGGTTTACTTAGATAGCTAATATGCTCATAACAATTGCTATTAATATTTAATAAATATACTTAAATTCGACACTCCATACTAATCGTTCTTCAGAAATTGCTACATTGCAATTTTAAGTCAACAAAAATGCATAATGTTGCAATAAGATTTAATAACAATAATGTTATTCAGTGTCCAATATATCAGAATTCTCACTGGATTTAGAAATTCCCTAAATCTCAAATATAAATTGTTAATATCTTTCCAAGAATAAATATTATTGGAGATTAATTAAATTTACGAAAGATGAAATCTTTCAATTTAATAATCATCATCATCATCTTCCTTCCAAGTATTGGGCCAAATGTCCCGTTACGGTCTTGCACTTTCCCTCCATCTCTTCATCGGACGTCCTATCGATCTATTTCCCCGTGGCTGGTAGCGAAGGATCTCCTTTGGAAATCTTCCAGGTTCCATCCTTTGGACATGATGCTTCCAGTTCTCTTGGTAGTCACAAATGTATGCAGTTATTGGTTTCACTTTTAGTTCCTTCAGCACATCCTCGTTTCTCTTATGATCCCATTTAGTATAGCCTGCTGTTCGGCGCATAAAGGTCATTTCGCGTGCTGTGAGTCTGGAGATGTCCTGACATATTATTGTCCATGCCTCGCTGCCATAGCATAGAGTTGGTCTGGCTAATGTGTTATACAAACGCAAGCGTGTATGCCTTTGGACAAGAGATGGCTTCATGACGTGATTGATGATTCCTGTTGTTCTGGTATAATTAGTTATTTTTGCAGTTATGTCTCGTTCTTCTTGAAATGATAAATGATATCCTAAATACTTGAATTCGTTAACTCTTTCTAAAATTTTACCATCCAGACAAATTTTACTGGGGATAGGGTCCTTACCCTTAAAGGCCATTACTTTAGTCTTTTCAGTAGAAATGCACATGCTGAATTTTGATGCCACTTTCTGGAGGTTGAAAACTGACCACTGCAGATCATCTTCAGAAGCTGCTACCAATGCAACATCATCAGCAAATAGTATAGCATCTAAATTTTTTAGATGCCTGCTGATAGGTATTGAACCATGTCTTTCACACCTCCATTCCTTTATTATAGCATTCATGTAGATTATGAATAGCAATGGAGAGAGGCCACAGCCTTGTCTTACCCCTCTGCTGATTGGCTTCCACTCGGATTTATGATTACTTAACCTTACTCTTAACCTTAATCTCATAAAATATGAATACCATTTCAGTGTAAAATCTTCATTTCAATAGTATATAGTGGTATTAATATGACGTAAGTATTCTGGCAAAGATCGTCGTAATTGCGTCCATTAAACATCACAATTATTTTTTATTCCAATTTAATCGTGGCCATCTTTTTCCTCTCTAGATCTTCTTACAACTAAGATTCCCAAATTCATTATTCCAAACGAAGGTTGAAATTCAAGTCTACGAAAGCAATCTGAAGTTTGAATTCAGAAATATTAATCAAAATGGAGAAAAACGATTTGAGAAAAATTTTTAAATCACGAATTCGTAAATCCAAAATTCCAAAATTCATGAATTCCACTTCAGATACTGTTACGTTGAAGTCGTAGTTACAAATGGCGAAAATCATCTATAAAAATATCTACGCAGATGAACATCAGAATCTAATTCACTTTCAAAAATTCATTAATTCATAGAAACACGGAGAAATGGTTTGCTCAAAGGGTATCAAACTACTTGAAATACTACAGGTTATAAATCTCGTTGGTTCTACCTTTCGTTTCATCTTGAAGTTCAGCGGTATAAGGAAATACCGCAATGATCCATGTTCACCCTGCTGGTGAACCGTGATCTCCACTCCACTCCATTTGTGCATACAGCTTCCTCGGGATTCAATCAGCGTTCCCCCAGTCCTCGGATTCGAATATACCAATATTCATACTTTAGACTGATATAGCCCGAGTCTGATCTTTTTCAGCTCTTCTTAGCGCAGATCTTCGAAGGCGTCTCCTCTTAAAATCGACGATTATTACCGAGCATTTTCGTTTATTAGCAATTATCGTTTCGAATTATTAATAATTTTGTAGCTGGTGATATTGCTGCAGTTGCTCAAAGTGTTCATCTCCCTCTCTCAAATGTGTCCCAAGCGCATAATTATCTACTCCATACTATCCACTTCCATAATGCAGTTGTTCAACATTCCTCTCGAACTCGAATTGTTAATCATATTGTAAATCAAAGAATGCAAGATTCCCTTATTCTTTAATATAACACCAATGTTCACGTAATCACGTAGCTGTAGAAGTATTACTTGCGTGATGTCGTTGCTATGCAGTCGAGTCGTAACTCGTAGTTTTGTTAAAATCAAAGCAAAGCACAATGTTCGTAAGACACTCCTGAATATGTTCACTTTCTTAATAATGGCACAGAATTGTGATATTAACTGCTTCAAATGTTCGTAATATATACTGACGAAAGTCTGTTGCAATATTATAATTCATGCTTCTAATACGTTGCACTTGTAATATAATTCTTAATTGAGAAATGCGAGTACACTCGCGAATCGACACTGTAATATCACGCTAGTAGTTCGGCTCGACATGAGTCCGGTCGTACATCAATTCAGCCCACGGTGGAGCCTCGCTCACGGTCAAGTTTCCCCGCACTCACAAATGATCCACTCTGGGGTCGAATAGTCACGCGACACGTCAGCTCTCCCCAAGCGTTCAAACAGAAGAAACCTCGATCTTGGGATGACCTCCCCCTCCTAAATCTCAATTCACTGCCATTTTCTAAAATCAGCGGGAACATTACGTGGCTACTTGCTAGAAGCAAATATACATCGTACAGCGTATTTCTCCACAAAGCCTTAGTTTTGACAATTTTCCTCCATCCATAAAGTATCTTTCTATGTTGAATAATATCGTTTACAATTACTTAGAGCAATTATATTGTGAAACAATCAACTCATGAGAAGCTTTTCCTTTCAATGGACCTCTTCTGATTGGTCAATTGGCAGTATCCAATCAAAATATTCCTTCCTTTGTGTTGCTCTGAATTCGCGGCAATCTTGTCTCCATGCGTCAAGGTTACCTCGTCTGACTTCCCATCATGCAAGATTATCACGTGATTTGACCTGGCTTCACAGTAGAGACTCGTTCTTGTCACAAATGCTGGGTTCATATTTTAATGCTATTAACTTATCATGGGGACCAAAATTATGTCAATTTTCTCCAATAAAAAATTCAAAATTGGGTTCAGTACCTACCGAAAGGCCACGGCCTCCTCCTTCCCACTTCCTAGCCTAACCCTCCCACTCTTCCTATCTCTTCATCAGGCCCCCTTTCGCTTTGCAGGTGAGGCCACCTGGGTAAAGTTCTCAGTGGCGGTAGAGGTGGGATCCCTCACTTACTCCGTGGGAAAAGCCACGAAAAAAAAAGTGTACATATAATATTTACGATTGCAAATACACACTGCATATGCTTAACATTATAACGTGTGAGTAGTTATAAATCAACAAATACCATATAACGTGCAGGCATTTGATCCACGAACCTTTAGATTATGAGCCCAGGTCGATACCATTACGCCACGGATGCGCTACAATAACACTCGGCTAACAAGTGGTTTCGTATAACTGTATCTTATTGAAATGAACGATTTCATTAGCGTTTTCTGCCGTTTCTATAAACCATTTGATACTAAATATGTATTATTTTGTTCAGTACTTTCCTAGAAGGATATAAACTTACCAAGTTACGGAAATATATGGAAAACTAGCGGCCATTTTTACAACGGGACGGCACGGTCCCACAATGATATGGCACGTTAAGCCTGACCTGTTAGTCACTTCTACGGTTACATATTCTAATAGGCTATATAATGCTAATACCCGACCGGTCACCTTCTTGAGGACAATTTAAACCTCCCTATGTACGATAAGCTGAATTGTTCAGGCCATGTCTTGTTGAATCGTAATTTAGGGTTAGACTATAATATTTGCATTATTCATACATCCGCCATCTTGAAACTATTTAGCTGATGAACTTGTAATTTGGGCTAAAGACGCTTCCCACAAAAATGTATGATGTTGAAAAATTTAGGAGAGATCAGATGATTAGGTTAGTCGTAATTTGATGTAAGCTCAGAACATTTGGGTGGGCATCATTTCCTGTTTGTTAATGAAGGCAGCAATATACTACATGACACTGAGCTGTCCCTTGCTAGTGCTACCTCTGTACCAACGGTGGCTCGATGTCGGTTTCGTTCTGTTTGAATTGATAGGGGAATCAATTTGCACACATACATGGCCGCCATCTGCAAACTATTGGGTTGATGACCATGTAATTTGGTCAAAAGACGCTTCCCATATGAAAGTATGTTTTTTGTGAGCAAAATTTGGTAGAGATCAGATGATTAGGTGAGTCGTTATTTGATTTAAGCTTTGAACATTTGGGTGGCCGCCATTATTTTTCAGTCAAGATGGTGGTGATATAAATCATGACACTGGGGTGCCCTTTGCTAGTGCTACCTCTGTATCAAATTTCGTTCAATTCGGTTTCACCGTGTTTGAATTGATAGGGGGGGGGGGGTGAGGGGGCAGACATGCAGAGTACAGTACACACACATACACACTCACACACAGACACAAAATGTTTGACCCTGTGCTGATCTCATAAGTCTACATTCATTTTTTTTGCAGAAAACGAAAGTAGGCTAAACATAAATGCGAACTGATTCATGGTATCCATCGGAACTGGACTCTGTTCGTGGTTTAAATGAGGGCGTTAAAATCGCTAACCGGAAGGGACAACGTTAGAATTTAAATTTGTGCCCGAAACAATGTGTATGAAATCTTGTGATGACAACTGAGATAAGGTTGATTTGCTAATCACTCCAACTGTCCTGGATGCGAGATTGCTTTTTTCCCCGCATTTGCGTCACCTAACTTAAGACCTAAGCAAGTTGCTTGTCATTCGTAGCCCCAATTAAGAGTACACAGAGCAATTCGGTCACCACAGTAACACGGGCTATCATACAAAGCCTAGGTTCAACCTAATGTATTGGCCGATAACAGCGTCTCCTAATGCTCTTATTTAAGCAAGAACAGCAGCAAAAATTGCCTGGAGAAGTTAGTCCTTTAGTGTTCTCCTAGCTTAGCAGCACAGTCAGTCAGGCACTTCCATCCTATGCTGTGGCTTAAAGAATTTACTTTTTGTACAGAGGTACGTGACACATGATTTTCTGGAACTCCAATAAACTTTCCAGGTGGAAATAGCACAATATGTCTCTAAAATAACAGGATTTAAAATGATTGTTTAACGATTATATTCAATATGTATTATTATTTCGGCAACTAACATCATTTCATACGTGACGTTCAGGTGACATGCATAATACGATATAGTCGAGTATGCTCTGGCACCTTTCAGCAGAGTTGAATGCATCGATCTGTGTTCAGAGCGTTTTCTTTCATCTCAATATGCTACATTACCCAGCTTTGTGCATTATGGAATTATAATAAAAGCTTGAGTTTATGGCTATCCCTCGAGAATGATATCACAACCCATCCATGGAGGGAAGAATTGCAGTGAAGTGCGAATATGTGTGTGTATATAAAATGGCAATAACCACTTGTGAATCCCTAGTTCTCACATTCGCTAAGTGTAAGAAAAAGTGTCTTCAGCCCGTAGACTGACTTGCACCTCCGAAAGGCCGAATCTGAGTAGGAGTTGCCGGTAGGCTGGCTTGCAAAACCAAAGAGGCGAATCTGAGCTGGAGTCACCGGTATGCTGGCTTGCACCTCTAAAGGAGCGAATTTCAGCCGAAGTCTGGTAGGCTGGCTTGCAACTCCGAAGGGGCGAATTTGAGCCGGAATCACTGGCCGTCTGGCTTGCACCTCCGAAGGGGTGAAACTCAGGTGGAGGTGCCGGTAAGATGGCTTGCACTTCAAAAAGGGTGAACCTGAGCTGGAGTTGCCGGTTGGCTGGTTTGCACCTCCGAAGGGGAGAATCTGAGCTCGAGTTGCCAGTAGGCAGGCTTGCACCACCAAAGGAGAAAATCTGAATTGGAGTTACTGGTATGCTGGCTTGCACCTCTAATGGGGAGAATTTGAGCCTGAGTCCGGCAGGCTGGCTTGCACCTCCGTATATGTAGTGTAGTAACCTTGCGTTAGTTTAGTGTACAGTAGGTAGATGTGGCATCTGCGTGTAGTCTTGCTGGTACGTTTTTTCTTTTCGCCGAGTAGGCTTATCCGTCGTCAGTATCGACGGCGACAAAGACAGACAAGTATTAGCTGAGCCACGTATGTCAGCTAGTCACTGGCTTCACACCAGTTTTCCGACACCAAATGTGATATAATGACAGAATGAAGTAGGGAAACACATACATTAGGCCTACATATTATCGTAGTATTGTTTTTCAATACGCCATCATTTGTTCAGAGATTACATTGTCCATGCCCGTGCTAGGATTCAAAAGACCCTAGCACAAAGAGGCTGTACGAGTTCAGTCTTCCACATATTTGCGCATACGCTATATCTTGAGGCAAAAGGTTACGGTACTACACTACTCTAATTAGTGCTATCTTTCAGTCAGCGTCGGAACCTCGTATATTTAGAAACGACTTACTAGATTAATGCAGCACTCACGCCACACATTACTGCCAGAGGATCGAGACGGAAGTGATTACAGAGACTGCAGTGCTCAGGCCACAGATTACCCTGCTAGGCCCCCTAGAGCCGTGAACACCTACTGCATTCTGTACGCAGGTCGACGAACCAGTAGACCCATTAACTACTACACCCTACACGGAGCTCAGAGGACCACGCCCAGAATATTACAACCATAATTATGTCTACAAGCGAAGGTCCTACTAACCTACTATACAACCTGAAAAGAAAGCGCCAAGCGCCAAAGAGAGCGATCCAATATCCCACGATTCCTAAATATGATTAATGACTTTACTAAGGACACGGCCATCGATGAATTTGAGTGCTACCGTGACCACCTTCAGAACACATTAATGAGACTCATACAGCTAGACAACAATATTCACGACTTTCTCACTGACGTAAAATATATCTCCGATACGGCCACTTGCGAAGAGTATATTGACAACGCAACGCGGGGTATACAGCAAGCCACATGAGGGGTGGGCCAGAAACGTTCCCTTGCCACCTCCGCCTTGCCCATAAATGAAACTCCGGCAACTCAGAGCACAGCTTTCACTCGCTCCATCAAATTGCCGCCAGTAAAACTCGAACCATTCTCCGGCGATATTGAGACATGGGTGAGATTCCGGGAGCAATTCGAAACCTCTATCGATAAGGACCAGTCACTATCAACCGTTAACAAACACGTCTTCTTACGCGGTTACCTTGAAGGAGAACCGAAATATCTCGTTGATAGAATTGCCGTGACGGCGCCTACTTACGAGGATACTAAAAGAATTCGCAAAGGCCGAGTGGAGATGGTGAATCTGACTATCTGACACGTCATGCCGTAAAGAAGACGAAACAGAACGTCACTGAGTGGCGAAATGTGTTCGACGCTTCGTCTCATGAACATGGTTCTCCATCATTGAATAACGTGTTAGAAATATGGCCTAATTTACTCCCTGACGTAATGAGTATCCTGCTTCGGTTCTGACTGTACCAATTTGCTATTATTGGAGACATAACCCAAGCTTTTCTACAGCTCTCACTTGACCACAACGATAGAGATCTGACACTATTCATTTGGTTTCGAGCCACCCAAGATGAAAACACTGAATACCATTTCACCGATGAAGTTGTCACCTACTGCTTCACGAGACTCCTTTTCGGACTTACGTGCAGCCCTGTCCTCCTGCCGGTCAACCTCCGAGAATTGGCTTCAAAGCACACTGAACACTTTCCATTAGCATCGAGACTGGTGAACCGCCCCATATATATGGACGATTTCGCAGTTTCTACTAGTGACGAGACTGAGCTAGAGGTAATATACTCCCAGTTCACGGATTTGCTGCTCATCGCCAACATGCCTATGTCGGAATGGGCAACAAATCCACTCACACTGCAAAAGGAGTGGCAGCATCAAAATCTATCCTGTGAAGAAGTGGTTCATATCTTGGGAATCACCTGGGACACGGTCCACGACACTCTATATCTTTCAACTATTGGTGTACGCCAGATACCTGTAGATGACCCCACTACAAAACGTCATGTTCTACGGATTACGCCTCTGCTATACGATCCTCTCGGGCTATTTTCACCGGTGTCAATGATTGGAAAAATATTGTTTCAGGGAACATGGACTAGAGTCACTGAGTAGCACGAAACTTTGCCCTCAGACCTAGGAAGGGAGAGGTTAGTTTGGAGTTCGAATTTTCAACACGTGTTGGATATTCACTGACCAAGTTGGATAGGCAATTTCGAAAAAGATTTCGACAACTGCACCCTACACGTATTCTGAGAAGCTTCGGAACGGGCTTACGGTGCTGCTCTTTATCTCCGGTCTGAAGCTCTTGATACCTTGTTCGTTCGGTTAGTATGCAGCAGAGCAAGACTCGCTCCATCAAGAAGGTCACGCACCCACGTTTGGAACTACTTACAGCACTCGTGGGCACAAGACTCCTTCGTTACTTCTGGCATGCTACAAACAGTGCCATTCGAAAAGGCAGTTCTATGGACATATTTATCTATCACTTTAGGCTGGATACAAAACGATCCGAACCGTTGGAAATCCTTCATATGCAACCGACTGCCAGAAATCATTGACTGCGCTTCACCATCTCAATGGTTCCATTGTCCAGAAACTAATAATCCCGCTGATCTGCTATCACGAGGACTGCATGCACAGAATCTAAAATAAGCAGAGATTTGGTGGCATGGACCCACCTGGTTGAGTGATCCTGCACGATTCTGCCAGCGCCGAATATCTGACTCTTCCCGAGGATAAAGAGAGCCGTTGTCAAGTCCATGTGGTCACCACCCATGAGGCTCTCGTTAACGTCACAATATTCAGCAAATACATAAATCTTTTTTGCACTACAGCTTGGATTCTCCAGTTCATTAATAATCATCGGTCAACTGAGAAACAAACTGGCGACTTGACAATACCGGACCTTGAAGTAACTCGACGAAGCCTGATAGCTTCCGCACAACGGGAGGGCATTGGGGCGGAATATGAAGCCTTATTACACAATATACCTACCACAAAGGCATCAAAGATCGCATCATTTCAACCGTTCATGCAAGACAACTTGATCCGTCTTGGTGACCGTCTTCACTTCACAACGGTGCCATATGAAGAAATGCACCCAATCCTTCTAGACGGTGGACATCACTTTACTCGTTTATTTATCTGTGTTACCCATATCAGAATGCATCATATGGGACTAAGGATTGTACCTTCTGAACTCCGAAGTCAATTTTGGATTCATCGAGCAAGGCAAAGTATTCTGAAGGTATTAAACTTATGCCTGCCTTCCAAGTTATCTCGGAATCTTCCTGGACTGGAGAACGAAACCCACTTAATGGCCGATTTTGTGCGATGTTGCACACCATTCACCGTAACAGGACTAGATTTCGTAGGACCACTCTACGGCCGCCACGACAATACCCTCTGTAAAAGATACATTCCATTCCATGTGCCACTACAAGAGCTGTACACCTGGAGTTATCATTAGATCATCATAATCGGCTTTAACTCGAATCCGAGTATAAATCTTCTTCCTTCAGTCCAGTTTTTGGATGTGTTTACGGTGACTGAAGAGTCCAAACCTGGCATGGAACAAACGTCCACACAAGTCACATAGTATTGCTGGAGGAGGACGTGGTTGGGCTGCTCGAAGTTTCCTGGCTTGACGCTTATTCTGATGGCAAACCTGACCTGTCATGCCATCATGGAGAGCCTTCGTATAGTCGCCATGATGTATATTTATATATTTGGGCCCTAGAGTGTTGTACTATTACATCAAGACTCATGCGTAGGTGCATTATTCAAACTTAAATCGCATGATTAGACACAAAAAATAAAAACATGATTTTAAAATTTCGCAAAGCCGCCAGCTTGTGCATATACGAACAATTGAAATAAATTAGAGTCAGTGGATTAAAACTTGTGTAAGCATTTACCATACAAAGTTTCACTGCCCTCGGATGGTTAAATCACGAGAAACGTCTATTTAAATATTTGAATTTCGCTTCACCACCAAGTTGGATTTTTGCTGACGGTTTATTGAATTTTCCGTACGTGAACCTATGTTCACGTCCTTTATTAATTTACAAAATTTTGGTTTGATTGCTTTCATTGATTAGTAGGTATTGAGAACCAACTAAATATTTCGGATGGTCGCCATGTTGGAATTGTTATATGTGGGCCATAGACATAAATGTAGTATTAGATGACAATTTATGCATAGGTTCATTATTCTCGTGTTGACTTCGATCGCATGATTAGGACACAATAAATAAAAACTTAATATTAAAATTTTACACAGCCACCAGCTTAAGGTTATGTAAACAATTCAACAGCATCTGCATACAACATATTAGTAACAATAGTAACCTGAGTTTTCCTCAAGGAGGGGAGACGAGTTAGGTTGAAAAGCCCTCCATCAAAACGATACTTGTCCTACACCTGGGATATTTGTAGAAGAATCATAAAGCATTGCAGGCAAGAACAGCGCAAAAAGCGTTGGAGCCAGTACACATCCTTGGTTCAGTCCATGGGTAATAGGAAATTCAACCAAATTAGACGTCAGTAGATTACAACTTGTATAAACATTTGCTGTGCCTAGTTGCACTGCGATCGGATGGTTAATTCACGAGAAAAATATATTTAAATGTTTCAAATTCACTTGGCCGCCATGCTCGATTTGTAGTTAACAGGTCTTAGAGGTCACATAGGTGAACTTGTAGAAGTACCTTTTATCAGCGTACTAAATTTCAGGGTGATATCGGTAATAGTTTCGGAGATATAGAATGCCGATGAAATACTTTGCACAGCTGCCACGTTGGATTGGAGGGACGTTAGAAAATGCGAAGGGCACGGTAGGGGTTGGAGGATATCGTACTATGACGTATCCGAGTTTCATTTAAATCGATCCAGCCGTTTAGTTTTCATTATGGGACACACACTCACCCGTACACACACAACACACACACACGAACAAAAATGATCTCTAAAGCCTATTTTTTCATAAATTAAAATAGGCTAGAAATAGACTGAACAGATCACCTTTTGCCCGTGTGTATGTGTCCCCTTAATCAAATTTGTGCCGGTAGAGAAATACAACATCACCTATCGACGAAGACGTAAGCGAGATAGATAAAAAAATCGACGCATCCATCCCGATCAATGGAGACGACGCTGCAACCCACATCATAGAACCCTTGCACAAGAAGGAAGGATACGTTAGCTCAAAAGGGAGGACTCAGAACGGAAGTCAACCCCGTCGGACCCACGTACGACGAGTATAGAAACCACGACCTCGGATCGTCAGAGCCGACCGCCCATTCAACTTACACAGTCAGCTTCCCTATCCGAAGGTGGGACAAGAAAGCCGGGTAAGGACCCTTCCAGGACAGAGGCGTTCCCAAAACAAGAGTCCAGACAGGCACACAGAGATCCAAGGATGAAATATAATTAACGAGTCTATAGGTTTAAGTGTATAACAAGTTGGAAATTGTCTGTGGAATGACAACACGATGTATAAGAGGCCGTAAACCGAAACATGAATATTTATTCATAAATCAATCAAAAATAACTAAAATGTGCCCACACTGTACTGAGGGATCCAAACTCATAGTTTGGTAAGCCTATTCAACAGTCATAAAGGTGAACAAATGATAACGCATAATAATGGAATATGAAGGCGAAACACGCTAACGGGGGAGGACAGATTTCAATATAATTGTGATCGCTTGGATCCGTATGGACGCTGAAAAATATCTTAATACAAATTACACTTCTACAAATCACAATAACTAAGTGTGCAAAAATAAATAACAACAATTTCTAAGGCCTTAAGATATACAATAGGATGCCCTGAACTGATTTGGTTAGGGAGAGATCATATTTTTGAAAGTTAAATCAGAAATCTACCTGAATGACAAAATTAATAATAACAAATAGTCGAATACGGTTATCCACACCATAGTCTGACACAGTAGAGTTTGTCTGAAGAAATCCTTTTACAGCTTTCGATATGTAGAAAGTCGCACCACGGAACTCCTTCCAAATTAACCCCACCCTTAGTTTGAACGGTGTGACACACTAACAGTAAAAAAAAAACCCACGACAAATGGAATCCCATAATAACGAAATCAAGCAGCATAAGGCCCATACAGTTCACGATAAACAAGGCTAGTTACATGTCATACCAACCCTTTAAATAAAGAACTAATCCAAGCGATGAGTTCCAGTTCCGATTTAAGATAACAAACATCAAATAACATACAATACGATAACCAAAGCAAAATACCTGAAAATAAAACCTCAAGCCTTCATAAATGGACGACTTCTGTTTGGATTATATAGTAGGATCATGCAACATCTGTGCCAGACATAGTATGATATGGTGATTCCCCCATTTAAAACACGATCCAACAGAACCCGGAGCAAACACCACTAAAACAAGACCAAAATAAATGACTTATCTCGAGGAAGGCAGCGTGAAGTCCAAAAACGCTGCTCCCACTTACAGGTCAAACTATCAAACCTGAAGTGAAACGCAGTGAATCCTTCATCCAACCGCAGTCACTCAAGATCTTCAAATCTTTAGACGAGTACAACATTCTACGCCACCTTGCGAGGGTATGGCACAATATGATATGTCAGGTTTCATTTCAATTTACACAGTTAAGATAACAAACATCAAATAACATACAATACGTTAACCAAAGCAAGACAATACATTAAAATTCCCGGAATGACTCAATATAAACACAGTATACAACCACAGAACAAGACATGGATCGGTTCGCTATCTATTCGAGACGATAGGGAATATCGATTTCGTACTCGACTTCAGGTTAAAACAGGAACAAAAAGACGAAAAACATCAAAGAACGAGACAGACGTAATACTCCAACCTTCTTGCAGGCAACCCCATTCACCAAAATATATTTTACCCAATCTCAATAATAACAACTACAGCTTGGAAACCGAATTAGAGTGAAAGCGCATTCTGGCACAAGATAGACACTAAGATGCACGTTGTTCCTTTCCCAAAGGATCGTTAGGCTTAGCAGAGGCCAACCAGAGGGAAACCATGGACACAGACGGCTACAGGAATGACGACCCGACACTAAAACTAAATACCAAACATAACCCTAACCATAACATGGATACACTATCCATCCATAAGAAATGAAAATATTTAAAAGAATTTACTGATCTCGTAGCATCCCATAACTGCGGCTAGGGTAAAATCAAGGTAGAAATACCATCCCAATACTAATTCGGTTCCACTGCTCTCCCAAAACATAACCTTCAAGAATAAATATACCAATCGCATTTACCTAATTTGAACAGAACCCCTTAAGGAAAAACAAACATAAACAAAATACGAAGTCTCATTCCCCTAGCGAAGATAATTAAATAAGGTGGACTCTTTACAATACGAAATGACGTTACTCGTAATGAAAACAATATGCACCGAAACAACTATTGTTATCAGTAGCAAGCGGCAATACAATTAAAAAACGATCTCTACCACCTAATGATAGAACTTCTAAGCAACGAAAATCATCCTAGGATTTCCGGGTCATTACAGCATCATCGCCACTGTTGCATCTTCATTAGGGACATTTTGATATTTTCTTCGTTCTGTAGTTGACTGGTATTACGTGGGCATAAGACATCGAACGTTGACATGTTCGGTACTCAATTTGATTCAATCGGACAACACTTATCTTGAGGACTACACGTCATAGGTATGGAAGAATGTTTCCTTGAGTCATTGAAACTTGTCAGTCGAAGTGGAGGTCTAGTGTAGATGACAGTGTGAATACGCCATCCATGTTGATGTCCAGTTTTAATCAGAATTACATTACGGTACGGTATTAAAACATTTGAGAAAGATAACGATGGCATCTTGCCAGGAACAAAATACGTACTGAAACACGGCTCGAGATGAGCAGTTAACACAGGTTATTATGAATTACATGTAGAATATTTCCTTGGACCGGTGGAATATGTTCATATCCGATGGTGACCTTCAGGAAATGGTAATACGGCAGGTCATCAGTCACGCATTGTTAGCGCTTTTCTGTGTTCAGTAATTATCCATAATGTTTAGTTGATATCCCGTTTAGTTTTAGGTTACCATATTGTGATGCAATTGTATGAGTCTCAAATTGTGGTCAATAGATGTCAGGTTTTCGTAATCTCGTATTTCCGTACTGAAGTTGAAATTGTCATGTAACAGGCTCGCCCACCCAAACTCGGACAGAGCTTTGTGAATTCCGACGTAAATAGTCAATGCCAGTCATATCACGAAATAGTGCTGACGTCACAACAGCTGTTGAGTCAGATGTCTTGGCCAGAAAGTACATCTAATCGTCTTTTGTCTGTGACACGTGATGTCTTGGGCCCTGACAGAACACGCTGCAAACGGCAATGTTGGTAAGATTGTCAGAGTATAACAGACCATTGGATATTACAGCTGTTTAACAATATGATTCTAGATAGAAGCATTTTAACTAGGGTTGCTTTACATTTCAATTGATTCCAAAAGAATGATAATCTTGTTCTACATTACGAAACCCACCTTATACTCGATGCCGAACAGATAATGACCGCTAATGCCAGCTTACAGGTTATGTTGTCATGTACACTTTTTAGATAGGTTAGGTTCTCCCTTCACATGCTATCCGATCACGTCTTAATTTACCTAACCAAATACCCAAAGAACCCACACAAATAAAACTAACGGATTGCTGAATGTAAATAGGGCATCTCCTCATTGTAAGCTATAATTACAAGTTAGGTTAAATTACAATGATGACCCGGCATGTAAATAGTGCACTCATTACCCAGCCAACCTCCCAATATCCAAGAATTTAATGTAACTCGAGCCCGCTATGCTACCATTAATGTACCGGTAGAGAACTACATCACCTCCTATCTGCCGAAGACGTACGCGAGATCGATCAAACAAACGATTCACCCATCCCGGTCGACGAAGACGACGCTGAAATCCCCATCAGAGAACCCTTGCACGAGATGGTAAGATATGCACGTCCAAAAGGGAGGACTCAGAACGGCAGTCAACCCCGTTGGACCCACGTACGTCGCGAACAGAACAAACGACCTCGAATCGTCAGAGCCGACCGCCCAATCCACTAACACAGTCAGATTCCCTATCCGAGGTTGGGACAAGACGGCCGGGTAAGGACCATTGCAGGACAGAGGCGTTCACAAAACAGGAGTCCAGAGAGGCACACAAGGATCAAATATAATTAACCAGTCTATAAGTTTAAGTGTTAAACAAGTTGGAAATTAACTATGGAATGACAACACGATGTATAAGAGTCCGTAAACCGAAACATGAACATTTATTTCATGAATCAATCAAAAGGACTGAAAATTGCACATACTGAGGGATATAATCTCACAGTTTGGCATACCTTTTCAACATTCACAAAGGGGAACAAATGATAACGCATGATAATGGAATATAAAGATGACGAACACTAACGGGAGAGGACAGATTTCAATATAATTGGGATCCCTTGGATCCTTACCTACGCTAACAAATATCTGAAAACAAATTACATTTCTACAAATTACAATTACTAAGTAATTTTGCACAAAAAAATCCTAGGCAATAAGATATATGATAGGATGCCCTTAACTGATATGGGTAGGAAGAGATCATATTTTTGAATGTTAAATCATACATCTACCTGAACGGCAATATTAAGAATAATAAATAATCGAAAACGATTACCCACACCAAAGTGTGACACAGTGGGGTTGTCAGAAAAAATCCTTTTACTGCTCTCGATTTTTCAAAAGTCAAACACACCCCTAGTATATTGGACTGATAACCAATATTTTTTTAAGCAATCAAAAGCTACTATCTAGATCAAAAGCGACTAAAAGTGATGAAATAAGACTCTATCAATGGTTGAGTTGTCTAGTAAGTAAACCTGACAGATAGAGTATCTAATCTATGGAATATAAGTGACCATCTTGGATATATGCAGAGTCTTGGTTATCCTTGTGCACTAGCTAGTAAAGTCATCTACTTGTCAAAAATGGTACTCTCTAGAAGTCTGTGTATATATGAGCTAACAACCTTTTAAACCTGCTAGCAATGTTTTGAAGAAGTCTCCGTCTTTTTTGTGTTAAATATTCTATACATCTTAAGGGTTTGCCCCGTGTAGTTAAATATTTCACGACAAAGACATATCAATCATCAACACCGTGAAGTAAAAAAGTTGAGTTATCTTAGAGCATTTAGGTAAATGTAATTACATTTTAAAATATCATGTTAGGGCAAGATGATCTTACACAAACAAGAGTGAGTCGGAAAAGTTCTGGATGTGGTTGTGGTATTGACACCCTAGAGCTCAAATAGCTTAATACCGTCGGTTTCATAAAAGAAATAAGTGTTACCCAAGAAATATGAACAAACGGAATGCCTATCTAAGGTAAATTAAAGCATATTTGAACTTTTTCCTAAACATCGTTTTAAAATTTAAAAATGGACCATTCGGGTAGGCTAGCTAGAGTTGCTAGGTGTCTTAACACCCATCTGCCCTTGGGAAAAGCATTTTATCTATGTAGTTAAACGTACAGCAACACCCATTGTTTATAAAAAGCTAAGAGTGGTTGCAAATTGTATCTCTTAAGGGACATTATGAAATTTTGTTTAGATTCACTAGATTCTTTGAAATTTGGGGATTTCTTAGAGAAATTGTTAATTTCAGATAAATCTTGTTATTTTTTGTGTCAAATATCTGAGTTTTTAACTTAAGCCCAAGCTGTAAACTAAGATAATAACAAGTGTATAAAAGAGAGAAAAGAACCACATTATTTACGACTAAGTAAATCCATAACTAATATTGAAGTTCAAATAAAACAATTAAATAACCTGATCGTTAGTGTACCCAACAGGAAATAATAATAATAATTAAATTAAATAAATATTAAATAATTAATAATTAAGGAATAACTAAATACTAAGTAACTTATAAATAAAAACAACTGTCTCATAGATATGATACTTGGCTACCCTAATCGTCTCTGGTATAATGTCTCGTTTTCGTAAAGAACCAACATGGTCGCTCGGTTTCTACATAGGCCTGAGCATCTATTGTACATGAACCAAAATGGAAAAACCGCTCTCTAGAACTCTACCCAGTGGCCAAAAACAGGCATAGTCGCCGAAGTGTTACCTCACAGCTAACTCGTGTCTGGTCAGCAAATTCTTATCGCAAGGCCGCTCAGGGTCTAGAAAAACAAAAATTTAGTCTTAAACTGCAGTATAGTCTAATCATCTTTTCTACATGCTTTGTCATGCGTAATAAATAGTCAATATTCCATTCTCTCATGTGGTATGGCGCGCCTCTAGAGCTCAACTCTTACGTCAAGCAACAAGATTTTTCATGTTCAAACGGTAATGCAAACCCCTTGCCTCTATGACCATGGGCGTTAAGCGTATTGTAATAAGTTCAAAAGACGTATTATTATTATTATTAATCGATGGGCATAAGGCTGGGGAACAATATAGCCACCCACATAATTTTTCATTTTATAGTTGTAATTATATAATTCACATCAGATTGATTCGGAAGGAGAAGGTTTTGTCAGAGCATATATTTAATTTAATTAGTCGTGATTTAATGGAAGGTTTTATTTGAGTATTCAATATTTTAACGTAAGGGTTGGGGCGAGCACTTACGAAGTCATTTCAGTCAGTTAGGAGGAAGCAGAGACGTGTTGCAATATGAGGTTAAACTTGGCTGGCCACACTGCAGGGGGGCTTCTTGGAAATGAACACAACGACTGACGCTCTGGAGTTGGCAGTTCTCGGAAGATGCTTCATAGGAGGTCATATCCACTAGCCTCTGGCTGGGACCAGGATAACCTTATTTGGCTACAAGACCTTGATTCCCAGAATTTCACACCACGCGATGGGATACCGAATCAGAGCTCGATGCCTACATCTGTTTTAGGAATAACGTTAGCTACGTTGAAACCTAGGATATGATTGGTCAGCGCTCAGGGGAAGAAGACCACTGGAGAAGGGTTGAAGAAATTTATAAACGGCATTACTCGAGAGGCTATTCTCTTCTCTTCCATTATCCATTTTTCGATTCATCAGAGAAGACGACAGTATGTACAAGTTAAATAATAATAGTAATAATTTTGGTTAATCCACTAAAGATCCTTCGACAAATTCTAGAAATAAAATGTAAAATAAAAATTATAGCTCAGGTACCCTCCTGGGCTATATACAGATCAATCAATATTTACCTAGTAATAATCACCTACTCGTTTTTGGGTTGTTTAGCTAAATTTGGGGAAAGGGTGATGTCACATCATTTAATAAGACACTTGGCATGACTTCCTCCAATCATTATTTCGCGAGATTTCAACAAAATTCAAACAGTAAGGTATAGTCCGACACAAATAAAGCACTGTCTTCTCATCTAGTTAGACCCTTAGGCCAAATCTAAAACTAAAAATTAAATGAAAAATAATTATTATATACATAATAAATTAAAACATTAAATCAAATTTTAAGAAGGCCCTTTGGTAAAAATTGTCAATGATAAATAATCAATGGTAAAGAGGGCTTCATCCTGAATATTTCATTAACTTACATGACCCCCTCCGATTACGGGTTTGAGGGATATAAATAAAAGTCAGGCATGATTACCGTGGCCGGTGTCATGCTCTTTGATTAATCAAAATTGAATAATAATAATAATAATAATAATAATATATAATAATTAAATAAATAAATAAATAATTTATAGTCAATAATCCATAAATAATCATTTTAAATGCCCGACAGTCTCTCACCATTATACACGTGCCCGGAGCAAGGTACAGTCACGTATAAATGAAATGGGTCCCCTTCCATGTAGTTAGGTCCTTTGGGCAAAATTTGTCTAAATTAATGGTCTATAGTAAGTAAAGGGGGTAAAATGCCAATTCATTCAACGCCTTGTACACGTCTGTGCGTCTACAGGTTCACGAAATTTAACGGGCCGATGACCTACTCTTTTTTTTTTTTTGTTAAATCAAGAGTAAATAATCCATCAATAATCATTTAAAAAACCACCATCTTACACAAGCCTTGAGTGCGCAAGCGTATTAAAAAAACACTAGTTCACCTCCGGGTAATGTAAGTTTTTACCTTGGGGGGAGATATGTAGTCCATAGTAAAGGGGCTTCATCCCGAGTAATCTGACACCTGACACGTTCCACTCCGATCATTGGTTCGCGAGATATCGGAAATATTACATACGTGAGGACATGTACAGTCGGGTTCTAAAAGAAATGGTTTTGTTGACCCGCTCGTGGCTATCTACTATTTTAATCTCCGATGGCGACTTTCAGGAAATGACAATACGGCAGGTCAACAGGCTCGCATTGTTATTGCTCTTTTGCGTTCAGTAATCCTCCATAATGTTTTGTTGATATCCCGTTTAGTTTTAGGTTACCATGTTGTGATTCAATTGAATGACTTTCCAATCGTGGTCAATAGATGTCAGGTTTTCGTAATCTAGTATTTCCGTACTGAAGTTGAAATTGTCATGCAACAAAATCTAAACAGCCAAAGTAATTTCAATGAAACACGGTTAGAACATACTACTACCTCGTCCGACCTTGACCGTGCCTTTCAAATGTTAATGTTTTTCACCAATCCAACATGGCGACTGTGCGAAATATTTACTAGCATTCTATATCTCCGAAACACTTACAGATATTATCCTCAAATTGTGTACGGAAATAGAGGGCATTACTATAAGTTCATCTATATGACTTTCAAAAACCTGTTAAGTTCAAACCCTACTGTACAAGGTGGCAAAGCGAAGCAGAAACATATAAATGGACTTTTCTTACGATTTAACCATCAGAGCACAGTGAAACTTGGTATGATAAATGTTTATACAAATTCAAATTTACTGACATCTAATTTACTTCAATTGTTTTTATAATCTCAAGACGGCGGCTGTGCGAAATTTCAAAATAAAGTTTTTCTTTCTTGTGTTCTTATTATGTGAGCGAAGTGAACGTTTGAATGATGGGCCAGCGCAACAGTCTTCATTCAATAGTACACACATCAAAAAAAGTTTTGCATCACCTCGGTTCCAAGAGTTCCGGAACCGTTAAATACAAAGGGAATAGAGATCAACACAAACAACATTTCAGCTCGTTTTATTGCTCATGAGACCCACACATTGCATGTTGTACCATCATACAGCTAGACTTTCAGCATTTGTGGTCCAGATTGCAGTACACACCACTACCTCTAATACCCAGTAGCACGTCCTCTTGCATTGATGCATGCCTGTATTCGCCGTGGCATACTATCCACAAGTTCATCAAGACACTGTTGGTCCAAATTGTCCCACTCCTCAACGACAATTCGGCGTAAATCTCTCAGAGTGGTTGGTGGGTCAAGACGTCCATAAACAGCCCTTTTCAACATATCCCAGGCATGTTCGATAGGGTTCATGTCTGGCGAACATGCTGGCCACTGTAGTCGAGCGATGTCGTTATCTTGAAGGAACGCATTCACAAGATGTGCACGATGAGGTCGAGAATTGTCGTCCATGAAGACAAATGCCTCTCCAATATTCTGCCGATATGGTTGCACTATGGGTCGGAGGATGTCATTCAGGTATCGTAAAGCCGTTTCGGAGCCTTCCATGACCACCAGTGGCGTACGTCGGCCCCACATAATGCCACCCCAAAACATCAGGGAACCACCACCTTGCTGCACTCGCTGGACAGTGTGTCTAAGACGTTCAGCCTGACCAGGGTGCCTCCAAACACGTCTCCGACGATTGTCTGGTTGAAGGCATATGCGACACTCATCGGTGAAGAGAACGTGATGCCAATTCCGTGGGGTCCATTCAGCATGTTGTTGGGCCCATCTGTACCGCGCTGCATGGTGTCGGGGTTGCAAAGCTGGACCTCGCCATGGACGTCGGGAGTGAAGTTGCGCATCATGCAGCCTATTGCGCACAGTTTGAGTTGAAACACGACGTCCTGTGGCTGAACGAAACGCATTATTCAACATGGTGGCATTGCTGTCAGGGTTCCTCCGAGCGGCAATCCGTAAGTAGCGGTCATCCACTACAGTAGTAGCCCTTGGGCGGCCTGAGCGAGGCCTGTCATCGACAGTTCCTGTATCTCTGTACCTCCTCCATGTCCGAACAACATCGCTTTGGTTCACTCTGAGACGCCTGGAAACTTCCCTTGTTGAGAGCCCTTCTTGACACAAAGTAACAATGCGGACGCGATCGAACTGCGGTATTGACCTTCTAGGCATGGTAGAACTACAGACTACATGAGCAGCGTACCTTCTTCCTGGTGGAATGACTGGAACTGATCGGCTGTCGTACCCCCTCCGTCTAATAGGCCCTGCTCATGCATGGTTGTTTACATCTTTGAACAGTTTTAGTGACATCTATGAACAGTCAAAGGGACTGTATCTTGGATACAATATACACAGTCAACGTCTATATGCCGGAGATCTGGGAACCGAGGTGATGCAAAACTTTTTTTGATGTGTGTATATAACGCTATGGCGTACATTTATAGGAATCCAACATGGCGGCCACGCGAAATATTTCTCCGGTATTCAATATCTCCGAAACTATTACTGATATCGCCCCAATATTTTGTATGGTGATAGAGAACATTACTATACGTTCACATATACTACATTAAAGATTCTGTTATCTTGAGAACCAACGTGGCGGTCAAGCGAAGTTAAAATATTTTAGTGTTTTTTTTTTTTTTTTTTTGCGATTTAATAATTCGAGCACAGTAAAACTTGTGCCGGCACATAATTATTCATTATTTGAGCTACTGGTATCTTTTTTTCAATTCTATATTAACCTCGATATGGCGGCTGCACAAAATTTTATATAATTCTTTAAACTTTTGTTTCCTTATCAAGTGATCAAATTGAACGTTGTATTAATGAACCTATGCAATAATCTCCGTCCAATGATACGTAACGCTATGACATACATATAGAACAATCCAATATGGCGATCGTCCAAATAATCTACATGGTTCTCAATATTTGCGAATCTATTACAGCAATCAAACTGAAATTTTGTATTTTGATAGAGGCTATTAACATAAGTTCACATATGGGCCTTTAAATAACCCGATGAACTCATATCTAACATAGCGCCAACGTGAAATTTAAATAGTTATATGTATTCTAGTCGCAAACTGAACTTGTTTTGGTGTTTGAGGACTGTTAATTAAGGACAAATATGTGGCTTTCCAAACCGCGAGAAACACAAAATCATCATGGTGAAAAAGTGATTTTCTAATATTCAAAATATTTCTAGCGATCTAATCACCCCAGTGCTTTGAAACTTTACACAGCAAATCTTTATTCAGAGCTTAGTGTAGAGTAATCTAATAATGATGAATTGTTCTCAAAAATTCCAGATGGTGTCTGTTTCAAATTTTAAAACATATCTCATTATTTCTCGTATCATATGCAGGTGATTGAAACGATGATTCGTATGGTGTGCTATGATAATATTCATTATAAGGGCACTAAATTACGTAGCTTACTTTTCGTTACTCATAGAAGTAGTGCATTTGCATTTTCTAAAAATGTATATCATTGGTTCGTCACAGCAAAATGCCACCTAGTGGGAGGAGTCTTATTCTAGCACATAACTTCTCATTGTGATGGTGTTGGTGAAGTGATATATTAAGAACCATAAGCTGTTTAGTATTGGCCTATCACATGGCCCGTTTTAATAGGCAGGAGAGTTTAAATGTAAAAGACCAGTGGGATTATGAAAATAGGCTATTTAGTTCTTTACTGAATTACTGGTTTATTCCGTTTTTAAAAATTCAGAGAACTGGAAACAGAAAAACAAAGTTACTGATACAAAACAATTTATGATTGGGTTTCATATGTGATATGGTAAACGTTTCAGAAGAATCGGTTCAAAAATGCGGATTTTCTTCCTAAACGTATATACATAGGCCTACCTTGACCACATCCCAGTAAGATGAATCGAACCGTTTATTTGGAGGAGAATATATTGCATTAAGTGTGGTACATGTATTCACCTCAATGAAATAAGACATTAAACAGCGTGAAACCTGCTGATAGAAGGTAAACGAGGTTTAGAGTAGTGTGGTGGAAGATTTTCTTTTAGCCGTGGTTTGTGCAAGATACCTTAATACTCACGGGGAGCAGATAATATTGCCCTTCATGTTCTCCGTCGATATGTTTATTTATTCGTGGAGTGAGGACTTACACGCTTAATAATTAATAAATTTATTGGATCGCCGGTTGGATGATTAACAGAAAGGGAGGACGCCAGTGAATTGAAATGAATGGAAAGGCATGTTACCTGTCGATCCAGGTAATTTCTACGCTCGCGTTTGGGACTCATATCACATGAGTAACGAGCTTCAAAGCGGAAAGAACACTCGTACAGTCTGATGCAGTGAAGTACAGTCACTCACACCATGTCACACCCATCGTTGATGGATCATTCATAAAGCTTCTGTAATTATTTAGTTGCAATAGTCCATTGTATGGTATGAGTGATCGTTGGGAAGTGAGGAGAGGCTTATTGCAGCCAGCAGGATATAGAGATTTGTTAAATAAAATTATTCTGCGGGCGGTTCGTGCAGATAAACAACAAGATGTTCAGTAAAGAACATATAGCCTACTTTCTCCTAAATGCATGGGTATAGTAATAACTCTTTGTCCTTCTCAAAGAGTATAATTGAATGTTGGTTGTAGTAGCTTGTTGAAATACAACGAGCTATACGGATATTAAACGTTGATTGGTTGAATCCTCACCTGAATTATATATACACACACTATAACAGCCATCACAATGACACAGGATATCAGACAAAATTCAACACTCACCCAAGTACACCGGGCTAAATGACCATGATGTCCATGCTTCTCAAATGAAACAACAACAACCGCTTCCTAACCAAATCCTTCGTCGTATAAAAGTACACACACTAGTAAGCCTACAGATATCTTGACACAGGTTTTCAGACAACTTCTATACACACCCAAGTAAACGAGGATACAAGACAATGATGCCGCAAAATCCCTAAAGAATGAACAACAAAGACAACAACAATAGTCTCTACCGCGGGTCAAGGTCATCGACTATTAATCGCGGTATTCGAGTGTGGGAATATGTGGTGTTATTAGTATATATCCGGTGCTTCAACCTGGACTAGGGTTGTTCACCCAGCTTCCACAGACAGCAGCACGCAGGAGAGTCAGGCAGTCCTGAGATGGGGTCCTCTCTCCTCATTCACGTGAGGTCTCACGGAGAGTAATGGCGTAGGTCTTAAGATGTTATGCTTAGTTGTAGAATCTAGTTAATAAATTATTATAAGTGAGTATTCGAGGTGCTTCGTTTTAACTGCAACCAGAGAGATGTTTAAGCAACAACAGTATATATATATATATATATATATATATATATATATATATATATATATATATATATATATATATAATATTTTTGATTGCATATACACACTACAGTATATATGTTTAACATTATAACGTGTGAATACCGGTAGTTATAAATCAATACATACCAAAAAGAACGAAGTAAAGAAATTTGAACCTGCAGTGATTTGATCCACGAACCCCCAGACTAAGAGCCCAAGTCGCTACCATTACGCCACGGATGCCCTACGTTAATACTTGATAAAAAAAACTGGTCTAGTATAACTGTATCATATTTTGTGTTGAAATCAACTATTCCATTAGCGTTTTCTGGCGTTTCTATAAACAATTTGACACTAAATATGTATTACCGTATTTTGTTCAGTACATTCCTAAAAGGATATAAACTTAGGAAGTCACGGAAATATATGTATTTACGAGCAAAAATTGCGGCCATGTTGACAACGGGACGGCACGCGCCCTCAACGACATGGCACGGTAAGCCTGACATGTTAGTCACTTCTACAGTTTCATAATCTATCATAAGATGCAAATATCTTACCGGTCACCTCTTTGAGGGTAGATTAAACCTCTCTATGTACGATAACTGAATTGTTGAGGCCAGGCCTTGTTTAATCATAAGTTACGGTTAGGCTATAATACTTGCATGATTCATAAATCCACCATCTTGAAACTATTTGGCTGATGACCTTGTAGTTTCAGAAAATGACGCTTCCCATATAAAGGTATACTGTTGCAAAATTTGGTAGAGATTGGATGATTAGGTTAGTCGTAATTTGATTTCAGCCCAGAACATTTGGGTGGGCGCCATTCCTTTTTTATGATGGCGGCGATATACAACATGACACTGAGTTGCCCCTTCCTAGTGCTACCTCTGTACCAAAGGTGGTTCGATTTGTGTTCAGTTGTGTTGATGTTGATAAGGGGAACCGATTTGCATACATACACGGCAGCCATCTGCAAACTATTCGGCTGATGACCTTGTAGTTTGGTCAAAATATGCTTCCCACAAAACGGTATGCTGTTGCAAAATTTAGTAGAGATCAGATTATTAGGTTGGTCGTAATTTGCTTTAAGCCTTAAACATTTGGGTGGCTGCCATTACGTTTCCTTCAAGATGGCGGCGATATAAAACATCATATTGAAGTGCTCTTTGCTAGTGCTATCTCTGTACCAAATTTCGTTCAATTCGGTTTCACCATGATTGAATTGATAGGGGGGGGACTCGATTTGCACACATACATGGCCGCAATCTGCAAACTATTGGACTGATGACCTTGTAACGTGGTCAAAAGACGCTTTTCACATAAATGTATGTTGCTGCAAAATTTGGTAGAGATCAGATTATTAGTTTGGTCGTAATTTGCTCTAAGCTTTTAATATTTTTGTGGCCGCCATTGCGTGTCCGTCAAGATGGCGGCGATTTAAAACATGACTCTGAGGTGCCCCTTGCTAGTGCTACCTCTGTACCAAATTTCGTTCAATTTGGTTTCACCGTGTTTGAATTGATAGGGGGGACAGACATGCAGAGTACACACACACACACTCACACACACACACACACTGCCAGACACACAATTTTTGGCCCTGTTGTGGTCTTATAAGTCTACTTTCATTTTTTGCAAAAATCGAAAGTTGGCTATAAATGAGAAATGTCAAGAATATCTCCATTATTAGTGTCATTATTATTAATAATAATGTTATTATTAGAATCACTATGACAAAATATGACATGCCTTTAACTTCAAAATTTCTCAAAATTAAACAATTTCAACAGCTGGAGCGGTTACAATGAAACTCGGTAAGGACATACTACCAGGGTAATCCCAAATATATGGTTTCCTAATTTTTGCCTATTTTCCTTTATGAAACAAGATGTTCAATAAAGAACATATAGCCTACTTTCTCCTAAATGCATGGGTATAGTTATAACTCTTTGTCCATTTCAAGGAGTATAATTGAATGCTGGTTGTACTAGATAGTTGAAATACAACGTGGTATACGGATTTTATACGTTGATTGATTGAATCATCACCTGAATTATATATACACGCACTAATACAGCCATCACAATGACACAGGTTATCAGGCACGATTCAACACTCACCAAAGTACACGGGCCTAAATGACCATGATGTCCATGCATATCAAATGAAACAACAACAACAGCTTCCTCCCCAAATCCTTCCTCGTATAAAAGTACACAAACTAATAAGCCTACAGACATCACAGTAACACAGTTTACCAGACTACTTCTGCACACACCCAAGTAAACGGGGCTACAACACCATGATGCCGCATAACCCCTAAAGAATCAACAATATAAAACAACAAGAACAATAGACTCTACCACGGATCAAGGTCAACGAATATTAATCGCTGTATTCGAATGTTGAAATATGTGGTGTTATTTTTGATTGCAAATACACACTATAAATTCTTAACTTTATAATATGTGAGTAGTTATAAATCAACAAATACTCAAAAAAAGAAGTAAGGAAATTTGAACCTGCAGGGATTTGATCCACGAACTTCTAGACTATGAGCCCAGGTCGATACAATTACGCCACGGATGCACTACGATAATACTTGGTTAACGAGTGGTTTAGTGTGACTGTATCATATTTTGTGTTGAAATCAACGATTTCATTAGCGTTTTCTACCGTTTCTATAAAACATTTGATACTAAATATGTAGGCCTATTATTTTGTTCAGTACATTCCTAAAAGGATATAAACTTACCAAATTACGGAAATATATGGAAAATAGCGGCCATATTGACAACGGAACGGCTCGGTCCCACAACGATATGGACTGTTAGTCACTTCAACGGTTACATATTCTATTATAATATGTTAATATTCTACCTGTCACCTCCTTGAGGACAGTTTCAACCTCCCTATGTACAATAAGCTGAATTATTGAAGCCTTGCCTTGTTGAAACGTAAGTTACGTTTAGGCAATAATACTTGCATTTTTCAAACATCCGCTATCTTGAAGCTATTTGGCTGATGACCTTGTAGTTTGGACAAAAGACGTTTCCACATAACGGTATGTTGTTACAAAGTTTGGTAGAGATCAGATGATTAGGTTAGTCGTAATTTGATTTAAACTTTGAACATTTGGGTGGCCGCCATTACGTTTCCGTCAAGATGGCGGAGATATAGAACGTGACACTGAAGTGCCCTTTGCTAGTGCTACCTTTGTACCAAATTTTGTTCAATTCGGTTTCACCGTGTTTGAATTGATAGGGGGGGGGGGGGGGGCAGACAGACAAGCAGAGTACATACACACACACTCACACACAGCCAGACTCACATTTTTTTGGCCATGTGTTGATCTCATATGTCTACTTTCATTTTTTGCAAACATTGAAAGTAGGCTAAAATAGGCTTATGAGATCACCTTTCGCCCGTGTATGAGTAAGTCTGTGTGCGTGTGTGTGTCCCCCTAATAAAATCTAAATGGCCAAAGCTATTTGAATGAAACTCGGTAAGTACATACTACTACGTAGTCCTACCTCGACTGTGTTTTCATATTATAATTTGTTTCAATAATCCAACATGGTGGCCGTGCAAAATATTTCACTGGCATGCTATATCTCTGCACCGGTCAACCCTCAAATTTCGCACGGTGATAAAGGTTACTACTATAATTTAATATACCTGTCTTTAAAAATCCTCTGAAGTACAAAATCAACATGGTGGCCAAGCAAAGATATGAAATATTTAAATTGATTTTTTTCGCGATTGAACCATCCGAGCGCAAGAAAACTTGGTATGATAAGTGTTTATGCAAATTTTAAATTATTAGCATTTCATTTAGTTCATTTTTAAAATAGCTGCAAGGTGGCGGCTGTGCGTAAGTGTATTTTTTATTTCTTGTGTCCTAATTACGATCGAAGTGAACGTTTGAGTAATAAACCTACCCAATAATTCATGCAGTAGATAGCCTATATAAAAATCCAACATGGCAGTTGCGTGAAATATTTCTTCGGCATTCTATGTCTCCGACACTATTACTGATATAACCCGGAAACTTCGTATGGTGATAGAGAATATTACTCTAACTTCACCTACGGGACATTGAAAAATGTTATCCACAAAATCACCTACAGTAGTGGCTACGCGGGCTAAAGCGCTGCGTTTGGTCAAGGGGCCAAGCTCTCTGCTGACTCGGTAGACGCGTGGGTTCGAGCCCCACCGTCGGCTGTCCTTGAAATGGTTTTCCGTGGTTTCCCATTTTCAACACCAGGCAAATGCTGGGACAGTACCTTCTGACAGGCCACGGCAGCTTCCTTCCACATCCTTGCCCAGTTTCATTCATCTTCATCCATTCTATCTCTCATCGCTCATCCCGACGCGCAGGTCGCCCACGGGCGTCGACTAGAAAGACCTGCACTCGGCCTCTCAGGAGGCTACACGACAAAAAGAAACACAAAACCAACATGGCGGCCAAGCAAACTTAATATATTTAAATGATTTAATCATACAAGAAGAGGGAAATATGGTACGGCACATAATTATACATTATTTAAGCTACTGGCATCTAATTTTATTGAATTGCTTTAATAACTTCAAGATGGCAGCTGGGTAAAAAAATAAAAATATTTTATATTTTGTGTCTTAATCAAGTGATCGCAGTGAACGTTTGAAAAATGAACCTAAGCAATAATCTTCATCAAATGATACATAACTCTATGTCCTACATAAAAAATCTACCATGGCGACCATCCGTAATATTTAGAGGGATCTCAATATCTGCGAAGCAATTACAGCAATCAATCTGAAATTTTGTATGTTGATGGAGGCTATTAACATAAGTTCATTTATGGGCCTTTCAATATCCTAATGAGCACAAATCCAGCATAGCGGCGACGCGAAATTTAAGTAGCTATATGGATTCTTCTCGCGACCTAATTATCCAAGTGCAGTGAAACTTAGGATGAGAAAATCTTCATAAATGTACAAGTAATAGGATTCAATTAATATGTTATTCCACGTGATCTCCAATGATTGTCAGTTCAATGCACACTGTGCAACATGATTGAAGACTTTGACATGGATATTAACGTTCCAAGAGAATGGCCCTCGTTAAGTAGTAAACGTCTAGCGCGTTTTATGTATGTTGTCTTTGTGGCTGAGTCGGATAAGGGACGGTCAGACGTGCTGCACGGGAATGGGTACAATACCGTAGTTCATCAAATCCAGCTTTCGTATTTTTTTGAACGACAGCCCGAGCTACATTTAACTGAAGACATGCCTACCGGGTCACATCATCACATTTATTCATTCATTCACGATGTATTCCTGTGATGAATCCGTTGAATTGTGGCTAATTTATGGAGAGAATATGATGAAATTAGTGGGTTATGCAACATGATCTGTAATGGTACGATAGAAAGTTATTTGAACACCGTAAACCATGATATAAAACTCTGACACGGATATTAACTCTCAAGGTGGAAGATTCGTAGTAATGTATTACATTTCTAGCCAGCACCACGTATGTTGGGTTACTGGTGGAGACGGTTAAAGGCCGGCGACCCAAGATGTCTCTGAGTGCTGCTAGTGTAGTTGTTCGATCACAACAAGGAACATGATTTCTCGATTTAATGGTCTTTGTTATCAGTGATCCAAAAATACCACCTCGGGTGTAATGACTAGTATTCTCGGCTGTCGTCCCAGATAACCGGTTTTAATTCCCAGCTCTACCAAGAATTTAAATTCGTGTTTGAGGGCTTAAACCGGGTTGACTCAGCCTTGTGAGGCAAAACTGAGATCAGGTGGTGTCTATTCCCACCTCAACCATCCTGGAAATGGTTTTCCGTGGCATCCCACTTCTAATCAAGGCAAACACAGGAATGGTCTCTAACCAAAGGCCACGGCCGCCTCTTTTCCTATCCGTACCTGAATTGCAACCACTTACACTGTTACAATCACCACAATAACATAGGCTTTACCAGACAAAGTCTACACACAAGACAATACATCGGGTCAAATATCTATGAAGTCCAAGCCACTTAAGTGAAGCAGGAACTAATTATAGCTTACCAGTTCTTAGAGTAATATCTAAGGGTGGAATCTTGGGGGAAAATTATATTGGTTAATTTGCAAATAATCTAGCAATTGGTAAATATAGGTTTCTTCAGAATATCCTGTCTTGTACAAAAAGTAGAGTTTTCTCTAAGATAGCCTATGCATTTTCAGTAACATTGTTGCTGCAAGATTGGTCATTGTAGCTTTATGGACCGAATTGTTGGAATCTACAAATTTAAAAGAGCGTTGTCTCTTAACATGAAAATATCCTGTGCTTATGAATAATGTTTTGAACTGTGTTTACTTTCACGGCAGTAACGATCGATTACTCCTGTGAAAGGTTGCAAATTAAAGTATTAAATTACAGCGTGGTAGGACAAGAATTTGAGGTCAATCGGCGTATCAATGAACAAAGAGTTTGATCCGATTTCCGCTGCGAATTAAACTGTGGGTCACCTGACGGCTCGTTCACTTCTAATTACTACCCTCAGTCATAATATGGATAAACGCAATCAAGTAAAAACAGCACAAACGAAGTAACAGTGTTCATCTCTCAGCGCAAGCTACCAGAGAAGGAATAAACATAGGATATGACTAGAGACTAATACGAGGGAAATATAATAGTGTTTAGAATCGTTTGTGGGATATGCTTGCTGAGCATTACTACCATACGAGATGCAAGCAGAGAAATATCGACCTTCCTGAAAACGTACGTTAGTTGGGGTGCATATAAAAATAGTATTAGGAGCAGCTGATTCACCCGGTATATAACCTCTCTTGTACCCTACAGTATAAATAATATACCCATTTCAAATGTTTATTATGATCTGAGAATCCGTTTAAACGCCAAACTTGGTGAGACAGTTCTGAACACCGTAAGTTGCTAAATATCCATCTCAATTACGAATCTGGTTAGTGTTCTGAATGGATGTTGAGTTCCCATAACATTCTTAGAACACCGGGCAACAACCGGGTAGGATTATGTGTAAATGGTACGTAACAAGTGGTTCTGTGAAGAACAAAATAGCCAATTTACATATTCTAGTGGTCACACCTAGGACACTAGAAATGAAAACGAGATTTTAAATACTTGCCCAGTCGCCACTTTTAAGTTCTCATAAAATTGCAATCAATTATATATCAGCATATTAAGGCTTGTATGAAGATATACTGTGCCAAGTTTCACAGCGCTCGGATGAAAAGTCGCGAGGAAAATCTATTTTAAATATTCAAATTTTAGGTCGCCGCCATATTGGTTTTGTGCTTCCTAGGTTATTGATTGATCCATAGGTGACTTTATGTTAACAGCCTTAATCAACATACACAATTTCAGTGAGATTGCTGTAATAGATTCGTAGATATTGAGATCCGTCTAAATATTTCGGATGGTTGGCATGTTGGATGATATACAGTATATCCAGGCCATAGAGTTATGTACCATTAGATGAAGATAAATGCAGCGGTTCATTATTAAAGCGTACATATGGATCCCAAGATAAGGACACATGAAATTTACAAAAATCAAATTTCGCACAGCCGCCATCATGAAGTTATGCACACAATTGAGCTAAATTAGATGTCAGTTCATTACAATGAGTATAAACATTTTCTGTGCCGCGTGGACGGTTAAATCGCGAGAAATATCCATTTAAATATTTCAAATTTGCATGGTCGCCAAGTTCGTTCTGTACTTAACAGGTTTATGAAATTCACATAGGTAAACTTTTAGTAGTAGGCCTACCCTGTATCAACGTACAAAATGTCATGGTGATATCTGTCAGTATTGCGTACATATAGAATATCAGTGCAATATTTCGCGCAGCCACCATGTTGCACTGCTGAAACGTATTAACATTTAAAAGCCACGGTCAAGGTCACACGAGGTATTAGTATGCACTTGCCGAGTTTTATTGAAATCGCTTCGGCCGTTTAGATTTTATTATGGGACACCCACACACACACATTAGGTGCACACACCGACAAAAGGTGATTTCGTAAGCCTATATTTTCGTAAATGAAAATAGGCTAAAAACGGATACTTGTCACGTCTGTCTCCCCCTTCCCCAGCCCCAGTTAAAACTACCACGAAAACGTCATTTGAACATCTACCCATGTGAAATTCGTACAGTTCTTCAAGCAGCATATCATTTGCCATAGATCCACAATTTTTAACGTAAAGAATATTAAGCAATAGCCTATAAATCAGCTTATTAAATTGTCATTATGATCGGTTCAGACGTTTAGACAGGAATCTCGGTCAGATAGCTATTATTTCCCAAGCCCCCTCCCGCTCAAATTTTGGGCACAACGTAGAAGCTAGTGTGTACTTGGGTGCATGTTGTGTTATACCAAAATGTCAAGAAGAACCAGGAACCATATTGTGTAAATTTATCAGGTTGAATGATTCCGGAATAAAACAGTGTTTCGCTCTAGTGTGTCCCCATATGAATTCTTTTTAATGTAGAACTCGTTTAGGCCTTTGAAGTTACAAAATATCAGTTAATTTTGTGTTCAAAATAATTAAGTAAATGATGAAAGTGCCGCTGGTGCCCCGTTCTTCAATATGTTAGGAAATAATGTATGCCTATCCTGTATCCTGCAAAATTATGTAAATTTCCGAAATTTCATTGTATTCAATTTGCACAGGAATCCCCTTTAAACAACTGTCAATCGCCCTACAAAGCCCTTCCCACACTAACATTCAATTTTGGGACATGGAAGGTAGTTCTATTTTGTGTCTTGTGTACATGCTGAGTTCCTATATAAACATTCAAAACTATTGATGAAGCCTACTGTGTTAATTTATCAGTTATATGATTAGGGAATTGAAATATTGTTGAAATATCAAAGGTCATGTCCTAAGTGAATTTAGTGTACAAAATACAGTAGTCGCCTCCATGGTGTAGTGGTCAGCACGATAGATGCCTCCCCGGAGGTCCGAGGTTCGATTCCTGGCTCTGCCACAAACTTTGAAAAGTGGTATGAGGACTGGAACGGGGTCTACCCAGCCTCGGGTGGTCAAATGAGTGGGAGGGTTCAATTCCCACCTCAGCCATCCTCGAAGTGGTTTTCTGTGGATTCCCACTTCGTCTTCGGGCAAATGACGGGATGGTAGCTAACGTAAGGCTACGGCCGCCTCCTTCCCTCTTCCTTCCCTATTCCTCCCACTTTTCCCATCCCTTCATAAGACCCCTGTTCGCCTTGCAGGAGAGACCGCCTGGGCGAAGTGCTAGTCACACTCCACAGTGGTATCCCCTGACTCAGAGTATCAAGCTCCAGGACACTGCCCTCAGTGGTGGTAGAGGTGGGATCCCTCGATTCGTCCGTGGGAAGAGCAACCCTGGAGGGTAACACGATAACGGAAAAAACTGAAAATAAAGTAAGTAGAAGCCCCTCCACCAGTGCCTCCAAACAGGCAGTCCTACCACACACCCTAGTCCTATTGCACGGGGCAGATGACCAAGATTTCCCAATCCCTTAAAATAAATCAACAACTGCATCACTCCGTATGAAACTTGAATACTCAGCCAAGTACTGACCTTGATTACCATCGCTGAACACATAAAATCTAGTACTGAAGTATCAGGGTAACATCTCCTGCAAAGAATCTGTGCCAGTGGGAGCTAAACAGCACGCAGGGAATGAAGTAATTACAGAGATGTGATACACCCCAACAGCATGTGTCATTTAGGTGCTTTATTTATTGCTTATTAGAATAAAATGAGTGATATTTGGGATATTTAGTGATGAATGATACAGGCTCATGACGTACACTGCGTTATTAGAGTAATTAATTTGTTGGCAAATTATTATTCAACGTCATTAATGGAAGAGTATACATTACATTGCGCCGCACCGCACCGGGCCAAACTGCCCTGTAGACCATAAATTCACTGCGCTGTACTGTTCCATGGCGCTCTCGCGTGCCCCTGCTCCCGCGCGTGACTCTTGGCGGGACCACATGATTGTCTTTCTATTAAATCCAGGCAAAGTGCAAGGTATATTTACCAACGTTGGGCGTGAATAAATAACAATCATGTGTTTACATTCAAGCTGTCTCGCTTATCAGCCTCCTCTTCATCCAATCAATGGAAATACAATGTCACTACGCTATGTTTAGAGCCAGGACGTTATTATCCTCATCATCATTATCATGATTATTATTATTATTATCATTATTATTATTTCACACCCTAATTAACTGCTTTAATTTTAGGCCCGCAGTGGTACCGGAATCATTCACAAGCGTCGTCTCATGTGCCATAATATTTTCAGACACGATATCACCACATTTGAGAGCCGCAATTGCCAAACAATGGGGTTTGAATATGAAGCGAGCGCCTCAGAGAAATTCATGTACACAACATATGAAATATCATTACACCAGCTATGTGTATCCGTATATCTTTTGACTGAAAGAACGGTATCGAAAATGACTTAGTAACTCAGGTTAGCACATTTCGTACCGTGATGTTAAGAGAAGTGGAACTTGGTTTGCCGCAATTTGTTCCGCACTATTATCTCCATATACCATGGAGTCTAGTTCGTTCAATACGCCTCGTAGGGAACTCCTGAAGTAGCAAAACTTTGCAAGTCATGCATTTTGCAGAAGTGTCTAACTTTACCTGAGCTTATTGCTGCCACCGTCATGATCTACGGGTACGATTTAAGAAACTCGTAAAACAAAGTCTCGCAAACTGATATCTAAATCAGTCTACAATTTCAATTGTGGTCCAGGAGATGGAACTGCGTACATAGAGCCATATCACAACAATCCTACAAATGCTTGTTCATTTGAAGTTCAGGGAAATATCCATCTGATACCAAACTTAAGGCACATAGTTCAAGTCACAGATTTGGATTGCGAAATACACTATCAGAAAACTAAATTTGTTTGAGAAACCCGTACGTTTGAGGTAGAATATCTATTCTCATTATCCTTTCGTCCGTTAGCAGTTGCATCTATTGTCAACGGGTTAAATGGAATATTTATAATTGCTTATTTGTAAATGTTCATAATCTCCCACGAATTGGTGTTAAAGGGAGGATTGGAGGGGGCGGAATCTGCTACCACATATCCCTGGCAATGTTTCATAGCCAAAGGTCTTGCTGCACCACTCGATTACTACCAGTCTCACGCAGTAAATTTGCAAGCGATACGTTTTAAAAACGAAGGATTGTCGATAACGAACAATACTTTTCATAGGCAAAGATTCTCACGTTTACTTGTTGGTATTCTTTATTCTTAGACACTGTTAATCCACATGTGACAATATAATAAATATTAGAATTATGTCAATTCAAATTATATAACGAACGAGATGCTCAGTAAAGAGCATATAGCCTACTTTCTCCTAAATGTATGTTGTTGATTTATTGTTGTTTTAAGCGGCAGAACAGTGAAGTCATCTTCCTCAGTGTTAGGCCTATAGCCTATATTATACTATGCTAATGTTTTTCCTTATTTCCAATCATTACGAAAGTACCGGAACCTATTATAGACTTCTTAACTCAATGTGGTACTTATGTCGAGTGGTTTTCATTTGTGTAGCCCGGGTACGAACATGTAAAACTTTGTTTTCTTATTTAAGTTTTATTTTATTAGCGTAATTTAAATTTTCACAAAAAATGAAAGTTGACTTATGAAATCTACACGAACCAAAAGTTCGTGTGTCTGTCGGTGTGTATGTGTGAGTGAATGTGTGTATGAGTGTATGTCTGTCCACCAATATCAATTCAAGCATGAGGAAAGCAAATCGAACAAAATTTGGTACAGAGCTAGCAACAGCAAGGGATATCCCAGTGCCATGTCTAATATCGCTGCCATCTTAACCAAAATAAAATGGTGGCCTCCCAAATGTTGAATGCTTAAATTAAATGACGACTAAACTTATCATCCGATGTCTACCAAATTTTGGTAATATATACTTTTATGAGGGAAGCGTCTGTTGCCTAAACTACAAGGTCATCAGCCAAACAATTTTAAGATGGCGTCCGTGTGAATCATGTTATCCTATTGGGTAATCCGTATTTCTGGATCGAAATATGGCCCGGCTTTACAAGTTCCGTTAATTGAACACAGGGTGACTTGTTGGATATTAATAATTTCATATTAGAATGTTACACTGTATAACAGTGACTAAAACGCTCAGGTAGAGCGACCATACCATGCCGTGATTTGCACCGAGCTTACACGTCAAGATGGCGTTTATTGTTTTCCTGCTTGGTCCATATTTAAGTAGATTGAAATTACATTACGGAAAGCATTGAACGAAATAATATAAATTTAGTAAGAAATGGTTTACATTTAAGGCATAATACACTGAATAAATCGTCCATTCCAAGACAATATATGCTAGGCAGTTATAGTAAGGCTATTGATAACATTCATCATGAAGCTGTCCGAGTTAGCCAAGGAGACAGCGTGCTAGGCTATCAATAAAATCCAAGTGAGGTTGGTTATTTTACTAGATTTTTTGAAATTCATTGTTCTGTAGTTACTCAGACGTCATAATATTAAGCATATACTATGTGTATTTTGCAGTAGAAAACTATTATACAGGGTGTATTTGATATGATGGAAGTCCTTTACACTGGTGATAGAAGATGGTATTCTAAGCAAATATCTTCATGAAATTAAGTCGGATCTTAATTAGTGTAGGTGGAATTAAATCACAAAAATCGTCGGTCAATATCTTGGAAACGGGCTTTCACTTCGTTCCCCTCAGCAGCAGAGCTGACTTCTCCCCGTCTCCCTCCCCTCCTACGCTGAGGAATGTTGACCAGAGTCTGCAGTTGAGTGACCTCCTCGCCTTGTCTGCCAATGACATTTAAATACACAAACCGAGCCTATGAACAGCTGATTCACACCTTCATGGGGAGTGGCTACATGACTAGTGATGGTGGATCTGTCTAGGATTTTTCCAGCTTCATGAACTATGCATAGAAAATAGAAATCCTAAAGATTTAGTAAATTAATTTAAGGAACTGTTGGTCTATCTTTGTGTGAAGATAGTGCAACAACTGTAATAAACTTATTAATAATACTAATAATAGTAATAGTAGGCTTTTAGACACACTAACTTCTTTTATGTTTCTTTTTGGTATGTCGAGTTGCCAGACTTTAATGTACGTAGGATTTCTTGTATGTGCCATGAAATCCATGGAGATGATCTTATTAGATCCCATTCATTTACTACATGACTGAACGTAGATCGCACCCTCGGGATGGTTAGCACTCTACCACCAGAACTACACATGCTGACTCTTATTATTATTATTATTATTATTATAACACTGTATTATAACAATGTATTTGTATTTTATTTTCATTTCCGTGTATTTTCATATGTATTTACATTGTTGATGGACCAATAAATCACTCCTCTCCCCCCCCCCCCCCCCCCTCTCCAGTTAATGGCCACCCGAGGGCTGGAGATGGGATGGGACAATTCACAATATGAACATGTGGTACCATACTAGTATTAAATCTTGGAAGTAGGTTTCCATGGGTTCCCACTTCTACCCCAGGCAAATGTCGGGATTGTTCCTAACTTAAGGCCACGGCCGCCTTCTTCTCAATAATCATAACCGCTGGCAGTGCAGCCCATGAAGGGCCTAGGCCTACCAAGCGACCGCTGTCCAGCCATTTGGCCTGCAGATATTAGGGTGACGCGTGGTCAGTGCATCGGGTCCCCTTGGCCATTAATCTTGATTTTCCTGACTCGGGCACTGCCTCACTGTCAGACAGCTACTTAATTGCCCTCACGAGGCTTAGTGCACTGCGTTACAGCCCTCACGTCAGTTTCTAATATCCCTGATGGAGCCAGGAATCGAACCCAGGGCCTCCAGGTGAGAGGCAGTTGCACTGCCCCAACACCACAGGGCCGGCGCCTTCTTCCGAATCCTCACCTGAATTACAAATACCCACATTACTACAGAAACCACAAAACACAGGTTATCACACAAATTCTACCCACACCCAGCTACATGGGGCTAAATGACCAAAATCGCCAAGCCTCTCAAACAAAACATCAAGTTTTTTACTACCGTCCTAAATGCCTAGTTCTGAACAGACTGCGGGATGTCGGAATTTTGTCACACTGCATTTCATTAAGAGAATGTTTTTAGTATTTTCAGAAACTAGTCAACAGAAGGTCCGACACGGACGCCAATGATACATCAGGGCTGAGTATCGAAATTATTTTATACATGAACATCAATCAATGAATTCCACACTTACAAAGTAGGCTACACAATACTACCGGTCCTGACGTCCCAAGCCATTGCGTGCGTTGTCAACAACAACAACAAGAACAACGGCAATGCACATTTTCTTACGAGACGGTAGAGCTCATCCTCATAACAGCTGATAGCCTACCACCCCTCAAGTCAACCGGTAAGGTCAATACTCCGATTACGTAACAACTTCCCCTTCGCGCGTCGTCTCTCCTGGCTCCGCCTCGTTTACCCCAGCCTGCCGCACCACTTTCTGCCTGATTAGTTTCTGAAATAACTAAAAACATTGACTTTTTAATGATTAATTATCAATTTCAAGATAGGTGACAAATTTTTTACCTAGGAAGCTTAGAATAGTCTCTTCTATCACCAGTGTAACGGACTTCCATCATATCAAATACACCCTGTATATGTCTATACTTATAACACCACATATTGTTGCGTAGTAAATTCTATTTGGGCCTACATATATTCTGACACGTTAACCAAATAGTATTTTTTATATACTAGTAGGTAATTTATTTCTTGACAAAGGGATGGTTGTATGCATCCTTATTCAATCAACTGACCTCTTTGTTGTATGTACATGCAATGAAACTTGCTGTGTAATTGATATTTGTTTCCCATTAGAAAATACGTACTATATGAGTAATTATAAAACAACAAATAAAATATAATTTCAAAAAACTTTCGTTTTACATATTCGTATCCCGACTTTACGGATGTTAGCCAAGCATCTAGGACACTCGACCAAAGTACCATATTGAGTTAAGAAGTCGATAATGGGTTCAGAAAATGCCGTAATGATTGGAAATTAGGAAAATATTTAGTGTAGTAGCCTATAACAAACATGCATAACATTACAGATGTCCTCACTGATACACCCCTTAAAACAACAATCAATCAACGTACAATACACCACGTTGTATTTCAACAAACTACTACAACCAACATTCAATGATACCCCTTGATAAAGACAATGAGTGTTAACTATACCCAAACATTTAGGAGAAAGAATGCTATATGTTCTTTACTGAACATCTTGTATGTTGTTTTATAACTATCCGTATAATTAAATAATGGGAAATAAATAATAATTACACAGCACGTTCTATTGCAAGCTTCCAAATCAAAGAGGATAGTTCATTGGCTAAGGATTAATACACCCGTCCCTTGGCCAAAAAATACATTACCAACTAGTAATAGGCCTATAAAGAATACTGTTTGGTTTACGTGTCAGAATACGTTTGCTGTAGTAGACACAACCGTGGATCAAAAATAACGAATATAAATTGCTGTGGTAGCGTGTTGTAATAATGTGGTGCTATTTATATACTTTATATATATTTTCATTGAAAAATACACACGATATATATAGGCCTATATATATACACCGCGGACAGGCCAACAAGGACCACGCAAATATCACTTCTTTATAGGTCTAGTTTCCTTCTTTCTCTTCCAGAAGTCTTTCATCCTGGTCGACTGTGCAGCTCTTCTTTCAGCAGTCCATTCTCCTCTGTTGAGATTTTTCTTCTCCCCGACAAGAATTTTGAGACCAAAATTTTTTTTTCTGTACTCTATTCGATTTAGACAATCTTCTTCAGTAATTTTGAATTTTTGAAGTTCTTCTTTCATTTGTTTTACATAGCCTCCTTGTCCTTTATAGTTCCAGATTTTATCAAAAATTTGTTTGTTTAACCTTGAGCAATCCATGCGGACCATATGTCCGTAGAACTGAAGTCGCCGTTTTCTGATCATCACTTCAAGGTTGTCGATTTTACTATAAATTTCTGCATTCGATCTCAGTCTATAACCTTCCTGTGTTTTCCTAGGACCATAAATCCTTCTTAAAATTCTTCTTTCTATCTTGAGCAAATTCTCCATTCCGGTTATATTTGTAGTTTCCATGCCTATATATATATTAAAAATCGATTTTACCCTCCAGGGTGATGGCTCCCACGGACTCAGCGAGGGAAGTCACCCCTACCGCCGTTATCAGGCTGTGTCCTAGAGCTGGGAACATCTAATCGGAGGGGATACAACTGGTGAGGTGTGATTAGCACCTCGCCCAGGCGACCTCGCCTGCAAAGCGAACAGGGGCCTCATGAGGGAAGGGATTAGAAGGTTTGGATGGATAGGCAAGGAAGAGGGAAGGAGGCGGCCGTGGCCTTACAGTAGGGACCATCCCGGCATTTGCCCGAAGACGAAGTGGGAAACCACGGAAAACCACTTCGAGGATGGCTGAGGTGGGAATCGAACCCCTTCTACTCATTTGGACCACCCGAGGCTGAGTAGACCCCGTTCCAGTCCTCATACCACTTTTCAAATTTCGTGGCAGTGCCGGAAATCCAACCCTGGACCACTGGGGCGGCAGCTAACCACGCTGACCGCTACGCTACGGAGGCGACCACACTATAGGCCTATATGCTAAATTTAATAACGTCTGTGTAATTATTCAAAAAATTATTAAAAAAGTAAAAAGAAAGTCCACTTGGAGCCTAACACCGTTCCTATGGGTGAGAGATTGGCACGCCAGCCGCTTGGCTAAATATGACCATTGCTATTAGCAATTTGCTAACCGCATGTTATCAATAGCCTTCGTATAACTGCCTAGCAGATAATGTCTTGAAATGAACGATTTCTTCAGTGGATTATGCCTTTATTATAAATCATTTCATACTAAATTTATATTATATCGTTCAGTACGTTCCATAACAGATTTTAAAGCTAATAAAATATGGACCAGGCAGCAAACAATAGCCGCCATTTTGACGAGTGAGATTGCTCGTTGCACGGCACGGCACGGCACGGCACGGCACGGCACGGCACGGTCGCTTGGCCTGAGCACTCTTTACACTGTTACAGTATAATACTGTAATACAAAATTATAATAACCAACGGGTCACCTCCTGGAGGACAGTTTAAACCACCCCCTGTACGGTAAGCTCAACTGGTGTAACCGGGGCTTGTTGGATCAAAAGTTACGTATTTATATGTAATGCTTGCACAATTAACATGGCCACTATCTTGACACTATTTGATGGCCTTGTAGCTTGGGCAACAGACGCTACCCACATCAAGGTATATTTCTCGCCAGAGATCTGACGTAGCCGGAAGCATGCTGAACTGCTGTGCCCAAGATAGCGGGTTCATACCCGGCCGAAGTCGTCGTATTTTTTAAGAGCGTTAACAATCCTTCAGTATGCCTTCCTTCGGAGGGGAAGTAAAGCCGACGGTCCCATGTCATAGATTTATGGCATGTAAAAGATTCTTCTACAGACTAAACTTGTGTGAAGTTAAATTGTTAGGTTAGATTTCGTCGGAAAGCTGTATCAAAGTTCCAACGTTCACCACTAGGTATCATTGATATCTGGTAGCGAAAGTTGGTACTACTTGAAATTGAACGGAACTTGTAGCTCACATTAAGGGTGTTCGCTAGAAGCAGCAGCCGTACATGTCATCGGACACTCCCGGCACTTAAAGCCATACGATAAATAAATATATGACGATTAGTTCAGTCGTAATTTGATTTAAGCCTGGAACATTTAGGTGACTCCCATTTCGTTTTCGTTAAGATGGTGGCGATAGAAAGCATGAGACTGAGGTGTCCTTTGCAATTGCTACCTCCGTACCAATATTCATCAATTTGGTTTCGTTGCGATTGAAATGAGAGGGGGGATCGACATACACACATACACGGCCACATCATTAAGTGATTTGGCTGATGACCTATAAGATATCCCGACAGACACTTCCCACAATAATGTATATTTTTAAAACAAGTACTTCCGTGAAGAACTTTATAGCCTATTCTCATATATCCTACTTATGTTTATAGCCTCTATCAGCATATAAATTTATATTTTTATTGCTGTAAAAGATTCCTATATATTTGGTCATCATGTTAGATTTTTATATATAGGTCTTAGAATTTTGTACTATTACATGAGGATTGTTGTGTAGGTTTTTAATCAAACTTCAATCGCATGATCAGGACACAAGAAATAAAAACGAGATTTTAAAATTTCACACAGCCGCCATGTTGTGATTATGACAATTATTGAAATAAATTAGATGCCAGATAACCAGACATTATCAATTGAGCTACTGTTGCAAAGGTTAGGGGCTTGTCATTCCTTCATAAGTTTATCAGAGCAAAGTTAGTTTTCAGGGAATATCACAGACACTGTTAATTTAAGGGCCTAAAATGTGGTTTTCGGAAATCCTTTATAGACTCCGGAATTTTTTGACTCACATTGAGAAGCGCAACATATGTTTTTACACACATACCGAATTTATTCCATTCATAGCATACTGTTTAGTGTACATAATCCAAATCAAGTCACTTATGTAGGCCTACGTGTGCCTTTTTCCCTCTCAACTTCGTCCTGAATCCTTGTGGAAATATCTGAAAACACCTCAATGAGGAGGATAGATAAAGTACCGAATTTCTTAGTGCTGGGGGACCTGCGACAATGACTTAATGCACATAATTATTAAGATCAGAAATTTAACAAAACTCGCCCATTTAGTTCATTCCGAACCTTTCGTCTACGGTTAATTATTACGAGTAGGATTAATCAGCAAACATTTTGAAAATGTACACATTACAGTATGCATAGAATTGAATAAATTCGGTATGTGTGTTTGTCAACAAGGAGTGGGTCACGCAAGAAAATCACGCACTCCACATTCCAGTGGCTGGTGCATCGCTTTCTGTCTAATGCCGACACCTATGGAAACCTTAAATATCTCAAAAAGTACTCATCGGATTTGCAAAATACGCACATCACTGAACTTGTCACTTGATTCGTAGTTGTTCCAGTGGGTGAAATCAGTATAGACCCATTAAAAAAAAACAAGTTCCTACCGGTTTCTCGGTAAATACGTACGTGCTGGGGGCAAAATGGACCGTGTTGTATGAGCCCCTTAATACGATTTAAGAATTTGAAGACAGAATGACGATATCTTAAACGTTTCCGTAGATCTTTGAGGTGGCCCTCTTAGCTGAATCACCCTGTATATATAGAGGGTGTCATTTATGTACTTGAGTAACCTCAAAGGGCGTGTAGGTTATGGATATAGGATCAATTTGAGATAGGGAACCTGGGGTCGTAACGGCCTCCTAACCCCAGAAAACAGGTTAGTTTCAGGCCTTCCGCCCCTGTTAAGTAGGCAAGCGCGCCATGTGTTACTCTGAGGTCAGACACTCTTTCGCTGTCAACGGTCTTGGCGTGACCACCGCTCAACGCTGCGTTAGCCGATATGGCTCAATATCCTATACCATTTATCTATGGAGGCTATGCCATTGCTTACTCATTCCTTCTTTCTTCCTTTCTTGACAAACCTTGATAAAGGGACAAGCAGTAGTCTCGAAACGTCGTTTTTGATGTGTAACATCTTTCCGCTCGGTTGCTGGATAGTTTTGTGGGAGTGATTTTGAAAATTGGGGACGGAAGTGAATCGGGCGGAAGTGGATCGAACGGAAGTGGATCGGACGGAAGTGAAGACGCACTGCCAGAAAAATGGGACGGAAGTGGATCGAACGGAAGTGGATCGGACGGAAGTGAAGACGCACTGCCAGCTGGATGTACAATTGAAAATGTGTGTATTGGAAACAAGGCAGTGTGTGCTCTGTAGTGCGAGAATGTTATGGCAATACAGTAGGCAGTGCATTTAGCAGGCACTGGTTTGACGAGCACAGTGGCAAATGTTCCACTGACTTTCATTTGTCATTGAGCAGTTTATGAAGCTTCACGTTCAAGGTTGAATGTCACATGGGGTAGGACAAAGACGACAAATGACATTTAAGTAAGCGGCATTATTGTCAAGCTGTGGGTGAGTAGTCAAATATTAAATGCATAACAGAATGTTGTTATATTAATGGAATAAAAGCTGTATTTTCATCATATGTGAGACTAGGTCATTTCATGATTGTAGGAAGCCATGTTTTGATTGTTTACGACGAACTGTATGAGAGCCTTGAGAATAATGAATGTTATAGTTACTGAGGAATGTGCTAACAGTATTTGAGAGTACTGTCGACGTTGTGAGTCACTTTGTTATTATGAATTATTAATGTAAAAGGAAGGAAGGAAGCTTGTAGTTTTGCGTGTCCGTTAATCTCACGATCATGATCCACGGTACCTCCCTTTTACGTGGAATGTGAACCACAGAACATGGCATTTCAATTCGAAAATCTCACATGTATTGACCGGGAATCAAACCCGGTCTACCTTGGTGAGAGCCTAACAGCGTGACCGCTGCGCCTCAAATGTGACAGTAGCATATCTCCAATTCAATCTATACATTCATCATAGTACCAGTATGAAAATGGAGTGTAAATTAACATTTTAAGAATATCCAAGCTGTGTAGTATACGAGTAGGATAACATGTCAGATGTTACACATCATATGCGACTACTGTGAGGCTCGTATCTTTTTTTTTTTTTTTTAGTTTCTGTATCATGTGACCTAATCATGTGACTAAGCCCCCTCCTTCCCATCTTAAAAATAAATAAAAAGAAAAACATGAGTCATGGCACCCCAGGAGAAACAACCCGGGACCACCGGGGCACCGCACCTTACGCTATCCTCTCGGCTAACGCAGCGTTGAGCGGGGGTCGTGCCAAGACCGTTGACAGCGAAAGAGTGCCTGACCTCAGAGTAACACATGGCGAGCTTGCATGCTTTACAGGGGCGGAGGGCCTGAAACAAACATCTTTTCTGGGGTTAGGAGGCCGTTTCGACCTCGGGTTCCCTATCTCAAATTGATCCTATACCCATCCCCTACACGCCCGTTAAGGGTACTCAAGTACATAAATGACACTCTGTATATATATGTATATGCAAGAGCAAATGCATCTGGTGGCAACGAGGCAAACTAACTCTGTTGGATACAACATATCACCCAGATGTCCAAATGTGGATATATCAACCACACAATATCAAATAACATCAAGGGGTAGATTACCTCGTAGTTCCGCCCTTTAAAACAACAACAACTGTGTTGTTTGAGTCTTCAGTCTATCGACTGGTTTAATGCAGCGCTCCATGCTTCCCTATCCTGAGCTAATCATTTCATCTCTAGATAGCAACCACACCCTACATCCGAGGCAATCGGCTCAACATATTCTAGCCTTGGTCTATCCCTACTGTTCTCATCCTCGACAGTTCCCTCCATAACTTAACTTGCTATTCCTGGGTGTCTTAGTATGTGTCCTACCAGCCTATCTCTTCTCTTCATCAGCAGTTGCCAGAAACATCTCTCCTCTCCCACTCGTCTTAATACCTCTTCATTCGTAACCTTATCTACCCATCTGATCTTCATCATTCTCCTGTAACACCACATTTCAAACGCTTCAATTCTCTTCTTTTCTGCTGCACCAATAGTCCAAGTTTCACTTCCATAGAGCGACACGCTCCAGACAATGGCTTTCCAATAGGACTTCCTAATTTCTAAATCTATATTCGATGTCAACAGATTCCTTTTCTGTAGAAATGCTCTCCTTGCCTGTGCTAATCTACTTTTTATATCTTCTTTGCGTCGTCCATCACTGGTTATGTTGCTTCTCAAGTAACAGAAGTCACCTATTTCCTTTAGCTGTTTACTTGCCATTCGACATCCATAGGGGTTTCTGATTTCTTTCGACTGCATTCCAATATTCTTGTTTTACATTTATTAATTCTCATCATGAATTCTTTCCTCAAGACAGAATCCATACCATTTTAAAACTCATTCAACTCCTCTGGTGTGTCGGCTAAGATGACGATGTCATCAGCAAATCTCAGAGTTGAAATTATTTATCCTTGAATCTTTACTCCTACTTTGAATTTTTCTCCAATTTCTTTCATTGCTTGTTGAATGTATAGACTGGAAAGTATTGGTGATAAGTTGCTGCCTTGCCTTACACCTTTCTGAATACCAGCTTCTCTCTCATGTCCTTCGGCTCGAATAACTGCTGTTTGGGTTCTGTATAGATTGTAGAGCACCCTCCTATCCCTGTACTTCATTCCAATCGTCTTCAAAATGTCAAACAACTTACTCCAATCAACGTTATCACAAGCCTTTTCTAAGTCTACAAATGCCATGAACGTTCTCTTATCATTCCATATTCTAGCTTCCAAAATCAGCCTAAGACATAGTATAGATTCCCTTGTTCCTACGTTTCTCCTGAAGCCAAACTGGTCTTCACCCAACTCTCTTTCAATCTGTCTTTCCATCCTCTTGTAAATTATTCTAGTCAGGATCTTTGATGCATGAGTGATCGAGCTGATGGTACGGTAATCTTCACATCTGTCAGCTCCTGTTTTCTTATGTACAGGGATGATAACATTCTTCTTGAAATCAGAGGGTACCTCACCTTGTGCCCAATTCTAGGAATGGGTATTCCAAGATTCAGACACCTAGGTATCAAGGAAAAGGCTACAGCCGCTTTTGAAAGTTGAGATATTTGAATATCGCGCTCCTTTCCTTCTAGATTGAAATGGAAACTTTATGCAGCCAAGAAGATGTTAAGTGACGTGGCAAATAGTAGCAGAGGTCGAGACTATTTGGTGATTAAATACTTAGCCATTGAGTAGAGACTTGATACTTGGATCAGATTACTGGCACGGCCAGTCTACAAATGCCATGAACGTTCTCTTATCATACCAGAGACACCGGAGATATGAGGATTTACAGATTTCAGCGTGATCCAGCGTGGAGCCGACCGTTTTGTATAAAAGCCGCTCGGCCCAAGCATAAAGGGCTCACTTCAAACCAAGCTCTTGTAGGACAAGGTGCTGCTGCTACGTCGAGCCAAGGCACATGGTTGCCGAATCTACGCAGAAGATATCTTTGAATTGTGATAGTCACAAAAGTGCTACGATACGTGGGGAACGTAGTAAGTTTCCGGTAGAGGGAATCACTAAGGTGATTGTTATTTTCTACGGACATTGGTGAAACACTTTGTTTCTATATGGACATATGCTAGACTTTGTCTAGATATTATTCTGTCACAGTCCAGTAACAATAATTCAATACTTGGATATTTTAATCCAACTTGTCAGTTTCACAAATTGTAACTAAATAACCACTCAGATCTTTCAGTATATTGAAGGCCAGTCTATCACGGTGTTGTTCATTAGCCGACAAAGGGAAACTATATGCTGCTTCGCGCATGATAGATGGTGTGAAGCCATGCCCAGGGAACGATCTTCAGAACAGCCGTTGATTGTTTTAGACTATCAGTGTTTTCCTGTACTGAAAAGATTACCGTGAGTTATGTTACAACTGACGCTTTTGAGAAGAGATCATTTGGATCTGACCCCATTTAAGCGAACTGCTATGGATTTAATTGAAGTCAATATTAAAATGGATCAGCAGTTACTTCAAACTTCAAGAAATATTTCCACTACGTCGTGCTAGACAGATTGTGGGTATATAATGGCGGCCGATACAAGGATTAGACGGGCGTGTCCAATAGGGCATGTATCTGGATAAATCTGGTACAGACCAGGTTCACTACGCTTCAAGACCAACGAGAAATGTAAGCCAAATTTGACTTTTATATTATGCCTAGCTAATTGGAACAAACTCATTTTCTGCAGATGACCAACACATTTATTTTCTTCGTATTTAAATCTTGCATTGATTTACGCAAGACACATTAGGGTTATTCTGAGTATTTTCAGCAATCAGAACAGTTTAGGATCGATGACCGAGCATACCGAGCATTTATTTGAATGTTCATTTTGTTTGAGAATCACGGTAATCAGCCGATATAACTGTAGAAGTTAATATTTATTTTTGTTGAGGAATGGATATTTTGTCCATATTCGAAGAGTCGAACATGTGGTTTTTTCACATAAGGAAATAATAATTAAACATATTTAAGGAAATAATAACAATAATAATCCAATAATAATAATAATAATTTTCATAATTTTTCTAAATAATTATTGGATCTTACATTTTTTTAATAATCACATTCGTTGAGAGAGAGCTTAAGGATTAGTTTAGTCATTCCTAGTTTGGAACAGGTGATTTTCCGAAAGCTAGTGGATAGCGCAAGCCCGTATTCCACCAACATTATAGTTCTGGTTGAACAGTTAATATTTGCATTGAGCAAAGTATAACATGGAAAGGCATGAAACAGGAAGCCAATGATATTTGTATTAATTAGGATTTTTTTTGTGTTTATATAAAATCATGACGTAGGCACACATTCGAAAGTGAAATAGAGAATATCACAAGTGTGGTAACTTCACGGTTTGAACTGAATGGTAAAATAAAATAAACTTGTAAGTTTATAGATCTTCCAGTTTTGATAACAAGCAGAGGCTTGATTTATTGTATAAATTTTGGGAAGAAAATTTATGTGTGTGGAGTAGTTGAAATGCCATTCCCAGGTGCGCATGTTTAAGTCGCAGGAATGAGGAGTTTTTTTTAGCATCAATCAAATAGCAGGTTCGATGGCTCAGGTTTATAGGAGGAGTATTGGAACCACATATTTCGTCGAATGAATGACCAAACCATCAGTAATTATTTCAAACTTGCTTACGTATTCCATTAATACTTTGGATTTTCTAGAACCCGGTTTTGTCATGATAAAATTTTATTCTTCTTCAGAGGAAGACCTTTGCCGTTATTGTTGGGATATTGTGTTCTTACACAAATAATTGAATGGGCCACTGCCAATTAAAAAAAATATTCTGTATCCACGAATTACTTAAAGGATGTTTTCAATCCTATTGTCATGAACTAAATGAATTTATTATAAAGCTACAATTCTTATTTCCGCATTCTGTTCAAGAATTGCAAGTTGTGAAAGTTACTAAAATAGCAACAAATATAAATATTTTTCTTAATAATAATTCCAAGTGGAAAATCGAATAGTTGAATGGTTCAACAATTTTTTATGATCAAGCTGATGATTCAGAAATCATATTTCTTTGGAATTTGAAGTTCATAATCGAGTCACTTCTCGAAATGTTTAATTTTGGAAGAATAATAAATTTTGTTGTGCTTCGCACAGTTCTTCGATGCTATGCTCAAGGGTCAAATACTTTTCAGATGTTGTTATTAATATGTGTACATAATTAGTGTTGGGTCAAAGATAATATTTTTGACAATATTTTTGAAACTGGAAAATTAAGTGGAAGTTAAAAAATTCTATAAACAATATTATAAACAGTGAGAATTTCTACGAGTGTTAATATCATGTTAGAAATTCAACCAGTGAACTACAATATTTCCAGTAAAGACAATTAAATTTGAACTGGATTTCATCGTAAATAATTGATATAATTTTGGAACACAGTCTACAGGACTGATAATCAGACTTGTGTCTCCAAGGACAATTGTTCAATATGCTGGAAAATTTCTGTACATTGTGTAAATAGTAGTGTGTGCCGTCGCACTGGAATGATGTTACCTTGAGCATCATTTTGCAGTCAATTTTAAAATTTAGAATAAAATGAGATAATTGTACATGTTGTGTTATGCCCAGTTGAATCTCCTTCTATCCTTATTGTTGCATTGAGCCAAAATTCAGTAAAGCATTTTTTTATTTTGATGTCGTTTTTTTGCGATTAGCTTTAACCCATCTGGCGCCCCGGGATATTTTGACTCTCGTGCTGACTGATTCTTGGTAAAATGCATATGTGGTCGTGCGGACTCCGGTCTAAACGGGCACAACCTGTCTCATAAATCCTACACACAAAGAGAAATAATCTTGTCAGACCATCATCACCTGTGCAGCTTAGCAACTTAATCGGTATACCATCTATGCCTGGTGCTTTGTTCCTGCTTGAATCTTCCAATGCTCTGTCAAATTCTGATCTAAATATTATATCTCCTTTCTCATCCTCATCAATTTAGTCTCCCTTTCCATTACATGATTCTCAATATCCGTTCCCTTATACAAACACTCTACGTAAGCTTTCCATCTCTCCACCTTTTCTTCCCTATCTGTTAGAGGTTTTCCAACTGAGTCCTTAATATTACAGCACTTAGACTTCTACCTTTCCTAATTTCAGACAATTTTCTATACCTGCACATTTCTCTTTCTACCATTCTTCTATTGCTTCCTTGCACTTCTTGTTAACCTCATTTCTCAGACGTCTGTATTCTGCTATTCCTCTTTCATCTCTTTCATTCTTGTGCTTCCGCCGTTCATCCATTAATTCTAGTATATCCTGCGTGATCCACGATTTCCTACCTATCCTTTCTTTCCTACCAATGTTTTCTTCTGCGGATTTCGTTATTTCATTCCCATTCCTCAACAATTGTAGCTTGTTCAGGGGTTTTCATGAGTCCTTCCTCTATATTCGCCTTGAATCGTTTGTACACGTCCTTTTCTTTCAGTCTCTCTATTGCCCACCTTCTTGGCTTTTGACTTTTCTTCAATTTATTCAACTTAAGTCAGCATTTCATAACAACCAGATTGTGGTCAGAGTTTATGTCGGCACCAGGATACGTTTTGCAATCCAAAATCTTGTTTCGAAATATCTTCTCACCATAATGAAGTCGATTTGGTAACGCCCTGTATCTCCTGGTCTCATCCAGTGTATATTCTCCTATTGTGGTTTTTGAATAAGGGGTTAGCTATGACCAACTCATGCTCGGTACAGAATTCCATCAGCCTGCTTCCTCGATCATTCCTTTCACCTAATCCGAATTCTCCTACTATTTTCCCTTCTCTTCTTTTTCCTACCACAGCATTCCAATCTCCCATTACTATAACATTTTCATCACCCTTGACATACCTCAAAACTTCACTTATTTCTTCGTAGACATTTTCAACATCTTCATCATCAGCTTGACTGTTAGGCATATTGGCTTGTAGGCCTACCACTGTGGTGCACTTAAATTTTGTGTTGATTTTTGCTACAATAATCCGTTCACTATATTGCTCATAGTATTCCACCCGCTACCCCAGTTTCCTAGTCAATATGAGACCAACTCCTACCATGCCTTTATTTGATTAGTGCTAATGATCCTATAGTCTCCTGACCAAAAGTCCTGATCTTCCTGCCAGCGCATTTCACTAATCCCCACCAAATCCAACTTCAACCAATCCATTTCTCTTTTTAAGTTTTCTAACCTTCCACGGCCAAACAGACTTCTAACATTCCACGCTCCGATTCGTAAAATGTCAGATTTCCTCTTTGTCACTTCTGTGATGTTAAACCCCTCTCAAGTAGTCTCCACCCGAAGATCCGAACGGGGGACGATTTTACCTCCAGATTGAAATTTTACAAGACAGGAGGCCATCATCACATGTAATTATGCTTAGAGAGGTGCATTACGGCTGTAGTTTCCCGTTGCTTTCAGCCGTGCAGCAGAACTCAGTGTAGCCATTGGTAGGCTGATATTATCAATAAATTTACCGTCTATAAGACAAGTAAAGAATTGATTTACTCTGAAAGGCTGCTACTCCCCTTCAGAATAAAGTAATATAGCAATTCTACAAACTAAATAATAACATTCTACTAGCAAAATTCTAATAACCATAAAATACCAAAAGTTTAGTAACAACAAAATATTAATATTCAACTAACGATGAAATTGTAAACTCACCACCGACAATAACTAACTCAAGCAAAATCTTCCTCACGATGAACCCGTTTGTCGACCAAAAAGAAAAGTTAAAATGTGCTCTCAAACTAAATTCACCTAAAGTGTTGCCTACTTCCTGACGTTAAAATTAAATTAAAAACGTCATAGACGTAACGCAATACACGTCACATAAAAACTGACCCTCACCGTTCTGTAAAGTCCACAGGGAGACCCCTTTAATACATTTATAAAAGCTTGTGGTACACGACAATTCAGTTTTTTAGCCTCCAATGGCCCAAGTTCGTAAAAGCTGAAAAAATACTGTTTCAATTCAGGAATGTTTGAAAATAATGTTGCTGTTTGGAGATATGATAGACCTTCTGTACGAAATATCGCACGTGTAAATCGTGTGAAAAACTTCTGGGGTACCCCTTGACCCCCTTAAGAACATTAATGAATTTTGCAGTCTTAGTGGGTTCCTTGATAACCTTATAGCCATTTTCAAACTTTCACAGAAATGTAATAAATTGAGTGGCATTGCTTCTTACAGAAAGATATGGAAAGTTGGATGACACCTCTTGAGATACTCTTGTCATTCCTTGATTAGTTATTATTAAATATAATTAGTTTTCTGGGATTATCTCAGAAACTGTCGGTTTTAGTGCCTCAAAATGTAGTTTTCGAAGACCTTTAGGGCCCCCAAGTGTTGTTTCCGACACCGAGGGTCTGAAAATGAGCTTTGTCTCGTCCTTGTACGCCTTGATAATAATAATAATAATAATTATTATTATTATATAATAATATAGGGATAGGGATTTAATAGACTCTCTGAACCACACACGCACATGCAAATCGAGTGAAAAAATTCTAGAGTACCCCTTGACCCCCTTAAGCCCATTATGACTACAAGATGGTGGTGCGTTCCTGCATGAAGGGAAGTGTGCTCTCTGTAATTTTAGTATTTTTATTGGTTAAATGTGTAGTGACTGTGGCAGGATGTGTTCATTCTGTGACCGTTAATGGTGAACAGGATCTGAAGAATCAACCCCTTCTGGAAAAGCTTCTGGTGAGTGACAAATGTACAATTCATTCATGGACATGGTGTGTGGCAGCGAAGGCCTGGAGCTGGCCACCATTAGCCGGCCACGCCGAACTGGAGGGAGAAGTGTCGCAAGGCTACCTGCTGCCGGGTCCTCGCTCTGTGCCTAGCGCTAGCTCTAAGCGGCGACATAGAACTCAACCTTTGACCTTTGCAATGCGCAATATGTGAAAAAATCGGCCGAAAAAATCAGCTATATATTCAGTGCAGTAATTGTAACACATCGAGTCACAGGACGTGTGCTAAAATCAGTACCTCTGAGTTCCGGTGCATTAAAAAAGGCACGCGAACGTGGACATGTTGGCAATGTGCCATGCCGCCGTTTACCGACTCATTGTGCAACAATACCAGTGATATTCCGAGCGACTCTGTAAATAGTATAAATAACCTGAATAGTTCACTTGTAAATAAACACTTATCACTATTCGCCTTCAATGCCCGCAGCATCACGCGGCCGGGACGGAAACAAAACATTCATGCTACAGTGACCACTCTAGATCCAAGTATCGTGTGTTGCAGTGAAACGTGGCTCTCTGGGGTGTTTTTTTTAGCGTATGGCTTTTAGTGCCAGGAGTGTCCGAGGACATGTTCGGCTCGCCAGTTTTGTAGCTGCTTCGAGACGGACACCCAATGGGTGAGCTACAAGTACCGTTGGGGAGGAAAGTTGGAAGGTAAGGACGAGGAGTTGGAAAGTAGCGGCTGTGGCCTATAGTTAGGGTCCAACCCCGGCATTTGCCTGGAATGAAGATGGGAAACCACAGAAGACCATCTTCAAGGTTGCCGGCGGGGGACTCCTCGCCTCCCGGATTTGAGCGACTGCCAGCAGTCATGCCGTAACGACCACGGCTAACTCACCCGGTTCTGGGGTGGTAAGAGATCGGGAGGCGTTACCAGACACATACCAGCTGTTCCGGAAAGACCGACTACAGACTTCAGGGGGCGGTGTCCTTATTGCTGTGAAGCCTGAGTACAATGCAACTCGCGTCCATCAGCTGGAAACTGACGCTGAATCCGTGTGGGTGGAGGTTCAATGCAGTAACGGCAAATATCTGATCGGTTCAGCCTATCGCGCTCCGAAATCGTCCCAGCTGATGAATGATGAGCTGATTCTCTCCCTCAAATGGGTGCAAAACGTTCAACAAAACTAAGACGCTGTCTACATTGTTGGTGATTTCAACCTACAAATCACATGGAATAGAAATGCCGCTCCTATCCCAAATAATCCTATATCGAACAACTTCCAAACAGCATTCTATGATCTTTTCCTCCATCAATTCATATTTGAAGTTACCCGTATCAATGAGACCTTCCGTTCGACCCTCGATCTCTTTCTAACAAACTCTCCGTCCTCAATTCAGTCTCTAGAAGTCATCCCTGGGTTCTGTGATCACCAAGCCCTCCTAGCTATATTTACCCACAAAAAAAAAACAGTCCAAAATTACAAACCAGAACAGTTAACAATTACTCCCGTACCAACTGGAAACTTCTTTCTGATATCTTACTGGACAGATTACCGGTCATTACATCTTCACTCAACAACAGTGTACATATAGATGGTACCTGGAAGGAAATCTTTTTCAGTGCGTCGATGAAGTATTCCCGAAGATTACAATTAAAAATAAGAAAAAACACATTGGATCTCAAAGGACATAATAACCCAAATAAGCAAGAGAAATCAGTTCTAAAACAAGTGGAAACAGTGCCCAAGTGACAGCAAGTGGGAAAAGTATAGGCTGGCTAGAAATAGTACCAAATCTGCAATTCGTGAAGCCCACAAGGCGTACATGGACAAATTAAGCTTTAATCCCAAGCAATGTGGACATTTATTCAGAGCAAAAGTGGCAATACCGCACCACAGAGCTTTAAACATAACGGACTTTCTCTTTCCAACCCGCTAGACATAGCCAACTCGTTCAACTGTGAATTCCAAAATAAATTCTCTCCACCTGACACCTGTGAAGGAATGTTCCTACCAAGGACATCATCCCCTCTCTTTCCCCTAGCCAGTCTATATTTCTCACAACAGGAAGTTCGAGACAGCCTACGGAGAACTCGCCCCTATGCAGCGACAGGTCTAGACTTAATCCCTGTTCGGATCCGCCAACACTGTGCAGATGCCCTGGCGTCCTCATTGTGTGCTCTCTTCAACCAGTACATTAACACCAGGACTCTACCACAAGAGTGGAAACATGCTAACGTGGTCCCTGTGTTTAAAGATGGTGACGAGGAAGACATGAACAACTACCGCTCTATTTCTCTAACGTCTGGTATCTGTAGATGTTTGGAGCACCTGGTTGCTAAGAACATACTGGAATTGCTGAGCGAACGAGGCCTGATAAATCCAAGCCAACATGGCTTCGTTCCGGGGAAACCTTGTACAACTCTTTTGACAAAAGTGATTGATGACTGGCAGAAGTCCTTGGATCAGACTAACGTCTCCCAAGTAGACTGTGTGGCCCTGGACTTAAGCAAAGCTTTTGAACATGTGCCTCCTCAAAGACTCTTGTTATAGCTTAGCAAATATGGCATCGGAGGCAAACTGATTACATGGTTGACGTCATTCCTGGTAGGTCGAACGCAGTGTGTCGTGTTTGGCGTGGCCAAGTCGCCGAACTTAGGGATTATCACAGGGGTCGGTGATTGGGCCTTTGTTGTGCATGTCTTTTACCCTCGACCTTTTAAGCTTTGTGACGTCTACGATGGCGCAGTATGCAGACGACTCAATAATTTACAGAGCCATAAAAATAATGATGTCATCAAAGCACTACATGAAGATCTGGACAGGGTGGCACTGTGGTGTGATGTAAATAAGATGACCCTGAATGTAAACAAGTGTAAATATATTCGAATAAGTAGGGCCAGACATCCTTTTGCACATAGCCTTTCACTGAGCGGCAAAATTCTTCCCATGTGCAATTCACTGCGAAAGCTGGGAATACACATTTCCAATAATTTGAAGTGGAATGTACACGTTGAGGAATCTAGGTGTAAGGCGTTTAGAATTCTAGGATTTGCAAGACGCAATCTTCTGGGATTCAGAAGCCGTGCACTCCAAGCGGTGTATCTCTCCACTATACGGCCCATTGTTCTGTATGGACTTCCTGCCTGGTATCCCTCTACCGAGGAAAACATGATGAAGTTAAGTGGAGTCCAACGTCGAGCAGAGCGACTCATTTACAAACAGGGTAACAAAGTTTTGACAAAACCACTAACATCAATAAATGACATATGTAGCCCAATAGATCTCACTTCTCCGAAAATCTCTAGCTGGCACCATTAAACTGCCCCATTTCTCCGCCTTCAGCTGTCATATCGCTCTGTCCGTAGAGCAAAGGGTGTCACCCTCGTTTCTCCGTTCGCTAGGACAACAGATTATCAATCTGGGTTCTACAATCGCTCTGCTCGACTTTGGAATGACCTGCCTCATGCAATAAAAGACCTTCCTCCACGACATTTTTGCCGCAAAGTGAAGGCTCTAAAGGGACTAAAACCCCATGTAAATTGAATTTATATATAATGTAACTTTGTGAGTGAGTGGGAGTGTGTGCGTGCGTGTAGGTATGTAGGCTATGCATGTGTGCGTGCGTGAGCGTGTATATATGTGTGTGCGTGCCTGTATCTTCCCTTTTATTTACTAATTGTATGATATAGACGTCGTGCTCAGCAGATTATGTGTATATAGCAATGTAAAGTTGTAAATTGTATATATGTACTGTGCCCAATTACAATGGATTGGTTGGGCGTGATTTTGAAGCGAGCGCGCTGTGACGTCAGCGAGGCTGCGACAAGCTGTCGACTCACCATAGTTTGAAAGAGCCGCGTGTCCCACGTGCAGCCAGGGAATATTGGAGCGCAATATGCTTACTAGGTTTTGGTTAAGGAAGAGGATGGCATCAGCACTTCAGAATTATATTTGGAATAATTCCTCTGTTTATTACTGATGTCTCTATTGAAATTAATGACATTCTAGAGTTTTCTACGGTGAGGACTAATAGAATAGGAGACCTCGCATTACGTAATGCGATATCAGCCATCGATATGTGACCTTGGGGCTGTATAAAAGCTGGCTCTTTTGGAGGTCAAGTTACAGTTACCTGTCTACCTGTCTACGTGTGTACTTTCATCCGTCTATACGGTGAGGCAGGTCGCTACGTTATTCTACTACGCCGTCATACTGCGCAACTGCTCCGAGAAGATAGGCAATCACTACAACGTTGTCATGTCACTCTGACATTATGTCCAGGGACATAGTCTTATTTTGCACTGGTGGTGAAAATTTAAAGTGTTATCGAGTGCTCCGAAACTTATTATTATTATCATGGTGATTGTGATAATTCATCAGGTTGAGAATACTTCAGAAAATTACAGGTATGTGAGTGTGAACTTGTTCTACACAAGTGATTGACTTTTGTACTGTGTGTAACTCCTACCAATTGCGCACCACTTATGAACTGGGATCGTGTCCAAGCTAGCCATATAACGTTATGCAAAGTGCTAGTGAGCTTCCCCGATGGTCTATATTTTATATGGGGTATTTCATGCCAGAATTAGACCGTGTTTAGTGGAGACATTCCTACCAGGAATTATTATTATCATCCTGCCCTATAATATCAACTTGAACATGTAAGTGGACATTCTTATAGACTGTGGGCTACATTAGCAGAATGCCGTGTGTGCATTTGAAACAACCCCATAATATGGTAACGTCACTGCCCCACTGTTCGAGTATGACTAGTGGCTATGTGAGGGGAATAATGCCAGGATGACCGGATGGGGAACAAGAACCATGCCATTATCGGCATATTTCTGTGGACGAGGACGACGAGTGAGGCGATCGCTAGGACATGTCCATTTCTTAGCGTGCATTCTTCACGGGTCCGTGGTGCCAGGGTTCGATCCGCACCGAGGGATGTCCAACTGCCACAGAACACATGAGGTAGAAGTCTTCCCAATAACGTAGACACTTTTCAGAGCCATGCATTTTCATTATTTCCGATAAACCGATTCACTTTCTTGATAGTTAGGTAACGTCGTTATAATTATAGATGGTTGCATACTTCTAGGCGTATTTTTCTGGTAGTTGCTTAAGACTTGTAGATGAGGTGGATCCTCAATATTTTTCACTAGTAATTGTTATAAATAATATGGGATGTCCTACACCATTCATATAATGCAGCAGATTTTTGACACATTAAATGCATTGACATTTTTCTTCTGTATAACAGAAAATATTTTCTAACGGATAATAATAATAAATATCTCTATAAGTTAATAACTGGTGAACACTGAATTTTGATGAATAACAGTGGAAGTAATATTCCTTGAGGATCATAAATATAAAATAATATGGTAAATATGTTGAATTGTGGTTATAAACAATTAGTTGATTATGTAAAATCTGGGAACTTACGATCTGTAATATTATTGGATATTGTGAAATGAAGCTTAATGATGTTGATTTTGTGTCAATGAACTTTTATGAAGTTAGTTAAATGAGGTGTTGATCCTCGTATGAGTGGATGTTTGCGGGAGTGATATCCTAATCCACCGAAGGCTGTTTGCTTTAGAAAATAAAATGGGAGCTGCGGGAGTGATATCCTGTCCCATAGTAATGATAGTGCATCATATGTTCTTCCAATTCCTAAAGAATTCCCATGAAATACAATAATCTTAAATCACTGATTTATTATAATGTAATGACGTCACGTCTAACCTCATGCCAATTTTTATTGTGGCTAGTTAAATTCATGCTCAGTGAAGTAGATCCTCTCATTTAATAATTTTCTTTTCTTTCTTCGGCTTTTTCCCAATTAATTGGGGTCGCCGGAGCCAAACAGGCTCATTTTGGTTTTGGCCAGGGATTTAAGGCCTGATGCCCTTCCTGACGGCACGTGATTTTTCAGGTGAAAAATCCACCCTGCTGTCACCGGGAATCAAACCCCGGTCGTCTGGGTGAAAGACGAGCAGCTAAGCCAATGCGCCATCATGCTCCCCCTCTCATTTAATAATATGATCCTGAAATTAGAAAGAGATATCCGAGTCTACCTTTGATGAAGCCGATAATGGTCATTATTATTATTATTGTTGCTATTTTTGCCTTAAGAATTATAACTGCTGTGACCAAATTAATATTCAATGTGATGCAATTGGACAAGCCGCGTTAGGGAGTGTCATTAGAAATTGTGTGTTTTCATAGTAGTAATGAAAATTGGATGTAAATATGTGAATAGGACTAATTTAAACGGCAAACTAATATGGCATTTTTCTTAAATGTCGTATGCCATCTCTCATGTATAGAGTAAAAGAATAACGTGTGGTTTCAAACATAGTCAAACCAACGGACATTCATGAAGAGACTACGATTTGTTTTGTTTGAGATGCATATTCAGGATAGGAAGTGCGTATTGCTATTATTTTTGCTATTGCCAACATGCAGTATTTCATGAATAAATAATTGGTGAATCGGTTTTATCTCAATATATGTCTTTACTTTCTGTTATGTGTTGTGACGTCTTTCCTTTTCCTTTACGGGGAGCATGGATGCAGTGTGCAGTAAATATTGCCCAACCCAGAACGCCCTGAGATAGATCTCGTGCTGACACTGTGTTCATGCTGCCTCGCATGTGGTCATCTGTCCATCCCAGGTGGACAGACGGGCACAGTTCTATATCAGATTTGTATAGATTTAATGAACGGAGATGGAGACACTCCTGTGCATGTGGGGCTTGCCTTCTCTATCTGCCATCCATAAATTGTAGACACAATTTTTGGTAAATAAATAATAATAATACTAATAATAATAATAATAATAATAATAATAATAATAATAATAATAATAAGGTATTGATGAATTTTACAGCTAATGTGGCTTCGTGATAACCTTATAGCCGTTTGCAAACGTTCACAGTAATTTAATAATTGCAATTGCATTGCGTCTTACAGAAATAGATGGACCTGTGAGATTCTGTTGCCATGGTTACCGGTTTGCATTCTTTCATTATTTTATTAAATGAAATTAGTTTTCTGGGAATATCTCATAACCTGTTGGTTTTAGGGCCTTAAAACGTGGTTTTCGAGGATCCTCTGGGGACCCCGAGTTTTGTTTCTCACGTTGTGGGGCTGAAAATGAGTTTTGTCCCGCCCTTCTACGGCTATTTCAGCATGTATTTTAAGGAGGTAGGTCCCATTTTATGAGAAGTATGGAGAAGAGTTACATCAATGATTGGTGTCCTGCCTCTGATGGATATCTGTACCAAATTTTGCCTTGATCCACCCTGCCGTTCTTGAGTTAAAAGATGTCCACAAACAGACAGACAAACATTTTATTTTCGCGCGCATCCGTTATAAAGGAGTCTGAAACGCGTTAATAACGCAAATTTCCGTAGAAATTCAGAAAAATCAGACAAACTTTCATTTTTATATATATACCTTACCAAGTTTCACTGCGCACGGATGGTTAAATCGCGAGAAATGTCCATTTGATTATTTAAATTTTGCGTCGCCGCCAAGCTGGATTTTGCTCAACAGGTTATTGAATGTCCCATAGGTGAACTTATGTTTATAGTATCTATCAACATACAAAATTTCAGTTTGATCGCTGTCAAATATTAATAGATATAGAGAACCATCTAAATATTTAGGATTGTCGCAATGTTCGATTTTATTATATGTAGGCCATAGAGTTATGTGCTATTAGATGAGGATTATTGTGTAGGTTCATTATTCAAACGTTGACTTCGATCGCATGATAAGGTCACAAGAAATAAAAAACTTAATTTTTAAATTTCGCATAGCCGCCATCTTGAAGTTATGCAGACAATTGACCTAAACTAGACATCAGTGCATTGCAATTTCTATGGACATTTGCTGTACCAAGTTTCACTGCGTTCAGATGATTAAATCGCGAGAAAAGTTCATTGAAATGTTTCAAATTCGCTTGACCGCCATGTTCTTTTTGTAGTTAACAGGTTTTTAAGAGTCACATAGTCTGGTAGTGCCTTTTATCAACATACGACATTTCAGGGTGTTATGAGTATTAGATTCGGAGATATAGAATGCCGTTGAAATATTTCACACAGCCGCCAGCATGGATTGGTGAGACGTCATAAAATTTGAAGGGAACGGTCGGAGCTGGCTGAAATTGTACTATGACCTGACCTTAGTGAGTTTCCTTGAAATCACTCCAGCCGTTCGGACGTTATTAGGGGCGGGGAGTTCACACACACACGCACACGCGGACAAAAGGTGATCTCATGAGTTTATTTTTTCATAAATGAAAGTAGGCTAAAAATTGCTAGAGATCGGATGGTTAAGTTAGTCATAATTTTATTCAAGCTTTGGATGGCCACCATTTGGATTTTTAAGTTTGTAGCAATATCACTGAGTGCTTTGTCACCGAGCACTGGTTGCGATGGCATCTAGCAGTAGGCAAGTTCACAGCTAGGTGTCCTTTGCTAGTGCTACCTCTGTTCCAAATTTGGTTCAATTCGGTTCTTTCGTGTGGCAGACATACACACACGGACAGACACACGAACTTTAGTCCCGTGTGGGTGTCATAAGTCTTCTTCCATTTTTTTGTTGTTGCAAAAATCTGCTACTGAGTCTGAAGCTGTAATTACCAGCATAATCTATGAAAAAGGGTATAATACCGAACCAATTGATTCGATCAGTGTCGAATCATGTTGAGAGCGACTTTGGAATGAATCATATTAATGAATATAGTCTATATTTAGCAGTCGTGTAGTGAATAAACAGTCATCAGAATATAACCAGCAATTCGGAGATTGAAAATAAACAATGCCTATGAATCCACGTAACGAATTGTGACGAAGATAATTGAACTCGTATGTGGAGAATGGAATTATTTCTCGCAGCCGTCTTGTTGGTTTGGTGACTATTCGGGAAATATAAGTGAGCATGAAGAAAGAAAGAAAGAAAGAAAGAAAGAAAGAAAGACAAAAGCAGACCAAAAAGAGGAAGAGAATGGCCAGATCCAACATGGTAAAATCTGCACTGATATATTTCTCACTGCATGAGCTGGTTGGTTGGTTCCTTAGATTTGGGGTGGCGACAACGCGGTCATGTAGCCCCGTGTACTTTGGGTGTGTGTAGAATCTGCCTGATAACAGGTGTTAATTGTTATGACTGTATTAGAGTGAGTTATCTGTTTTTAATTCAAGTAAGGACTGCAGACGATAATTTCAAGTAGTTCCAACTTCCGCTACCAAATGCTACCGTCAACGACACCTAGCTGTGATCTTGCCTACTACTAGATGCCATCGCAACCAGTGCTCGGTGACAAACGGTGGAACTTAAAAGCATTAATCAAAGCTAACCTACAAATTTTGGCTTCACACAAGTGTAGTTAGTAGAATGTTCTTTTTCATGCCATAAATCTATGACATTGGGCCGCCGGCTTTACTTTCCCTCCGAAGGAAGGCATACTGAGGGATTTTTAACGCTCTTAAAAAATCCTACGACTTCGGCCAGGTTTGAACCCGCAACTTTGGACATAGAAGCTAAGCATGCTACCTACTACGCCATCGAAGACGCCCCCTGCAAGAGTACTTCAAACAAAATGCAATGTCAAATTTTCAACTATGAAAACTTATTCCAAATACATTTTAAACTTTGCTGAAAATAGCCATTATTCTGGGCTTCCGGGCCATAGAAGATATGCCTACTCAGCGGAGCAGATTTCTCAAGACCTTGGCTTGCGGCGCATCACTACACAGATAACACCACAGAAACCCACCGTAGCCTCACCCATACTCTTCAGTTATTTAGCCTATATAGACAGTTTTCTTATGGAACTATTCAATAGTGGTCTAACCTACAATTCAATACACTGACTAGTAAACGCGCCTCAGGAAGTCTGCCATAGCGAAGCACTCTGGTCGGGTCGTGAGGATATGGCACTTTAATTATGTATTAGTCTATTTCTTACAATGTAATAAGTCGTATACATTCGGTCCTGAGTACATTTCTTAAGAATGACAGCAATGCATTTCCTATCACATTACCGACACTTAAGTGGGAAGGGATAACGGCCATGAAGTCCCACGATCTCTATATGAGTTAGCAATAACAATCACAGGAGATGCGTAGGCATGCTACCGTACTGCAATAACGAACACCAATGGAAATATGCAACAAAGGGAAAATACCTGGCAATGATTTGAACCTGGCATGCGACGAGCAGACCTCTCTGACAGTGTATACTGTGTCCATTCCACCTTGGCTATAGTGAGGCTTGGAATCAACTGGCTGTCCACGGCATGTGTGTTACCTTTTCTTTAAGCCTACGTTCTGCATTTCGGATCGTAACGTACGTGTTTCTCCATGTGTATGGGCTTTCCGCACTGTTTAGCTTTTTCAACTCCCTTCACCATATCGGTGCATCACATATATAATACAGGCTGGGAACCGATGTCTGAGGGTCGCCTTGTTGTTGTCAATTCATTTTTAGGGGCTTGGGTCGTCCTGGTATACGCCCCATGAATTAGGGTGAGTGATGAACTTGTCTGATAGCCTGAATTTCAGTGATGACTGTAGTAGTGTGTGTAGCTGTATTAGGGACAGGGATGGGGTAGGCACCCCGGGACTTAAAATAAGGTACTGTTCTGGCATTTGATTGGAGGGAGTGTATAAAACACGGGGAAAACCTACACCCAAGATGGCTGCTGTCAGCACCGTTTTTTGAACCTCCGATCTCCGGACTTGCTGCAGTGCCCAACGTGGTCGTGGAAAGTGATAAATGCGCACGGCTACGCCGTGGGGGTACAAGTTGTCTCTACATTGCGGTTTGCATACGCTGACATTTTAATGGACTTGTGGAGCACTCTAAATATGTATTTTTTCTTGACTCGCTCCACGGGGAATATCTATAAGCTGAATTCGCAATTAGTTCTCCACTGACTGACGTAGTCGTAACTAAGCCTATTTGGTTAGAAGCCGTCTGAGGCAGGCCCCAACATTTATTACATCCAAACAAGTAAAGACGCAAGCAATAAAATTATTCATCAATCACATACATCAGTTTGCACAAAGATGCAATCATTTGAATATATTTCCCTTTTCCCACGAGATTTATGCAGCACGTCCATGTTGTAGTTAACTTTCCACCCCGAAAGGGAGGTGAGGTGTTGAAGAAGAGACGCTATATAATATTTATAGAATCTATTCTTCTCAGGAGAATGTCTCACGCAGTGCTTAGTTATTCTCTGTGTTTTCTTCATAATGAACCCTCTTTGAAAGTTATTTGAGACAATTAAGGTACGTGAAAGATTTCTTAGTTCATTAGCTGTCCACTCTACACGCTAGTACAAAAGTGCACAACTCACGCTAGTTTTCCAGATTAAATATTCACCCTGCATCAGACACGACAGGAAAACCCTCAAGGGATTGCCGGAATGTAATTAATGGCCGTGGAAGGCAATATGTCACGTTTCATAAAATAAAAGGTTTATTTCATAGCGCAAAGTTCATTCAGCTGTATGCTGGTTACGACAATGTGTAGTGAAGATATAATGTGCATATAATTGAGTCGAAGGGACGGTAAGAAAAGCGGTACTAGTGTCACGAGTTGAAATAAGTAGGAACGTCTAATCAGCGAGCACAGTCATACTACGAGTCTGTCAAATAAGACCGCAAATAGTCAAAAACTTGAGACCAGACCGGACATATTGCATGGCACAAACTAACAAGGAAACCAGCCGGAGCACGCACTCATACGGAGGTAGCATTCAGGAACGAGAAAGCTCCCCAGTATGCAGAGTGCAAAGGAGTTTAGCAGTGAGCAAGACACACAGGAACGAGTAAGTATCCCTGTAAGCAAAGTGAGAAGGAGTTTCCGACGCTGATCCCTACATTGAAGTAGGAGCTCAGCGGTAAATGATATACACACAAACGAGTAAGTGTCCCTGTGGGCAGAGTGCGAAGGTGTTTGCAACGCTGAACGCTACATTCAGGAGGGAAAAAGTATCCCAGTCAACAAGGGAGAAAAAAACAGGGCCATGATGCAGGCCCTGATTGTACCCTGGAGCGACAAAAAGGAATACTGCCCGACATATCAGAGGCAATGCACAATAGAATGCGATATGTGCAAAGAAAAGACACACGTGAACTGCACAGGTCTCATCGGACAGGAAGTCAGAGACCTGCTAAGAAAGAACAGATAACTGATATGGTTGTACGAGATGTGCAAACCTGAAGCGTTGGGTATGAATAAATCATGCAGTGCGGTAATAGCCAGGCTGGCAGGAAAGGTGGAGGACCAAACACACTATATTAAAATCCACCTATAGGAAAACATTTGGAATCATATCAAGGAAGCAGAAGGCAAGGCAATACGGACTACCCACAGCGATCAAATTAAACAAACTGAAAATATCGAGGAAAACGGCAAAGCAAACAGCACGGAGGACGAGACTATTCAAAGCAAAGAAATCTCGGAGATGGGCATAGAAAGGGGAAGCTCAAGAAACAACTAACATGAAGAGAACCATGTACAGAGAAAAAAAGAAGGCCCAGCAGCGAAGACACGAGTGATGGAAGACGCATCAACACTAGGTACAAAAGAAAACACACCAGCTGCTAACGAAAGCGAGAGAAACCACGATGGGAAACCCCTCAAAGCCCACAAGACAAGGAGCAAAACGAAGTGAGGAGGGATAAAGAAGATAGACCCGAGGCAAACCAAACTAAATGGACAGAACTAGTTCTAAAGCGTTGGAGGTAAAGGGACCGCCACACCCCAACCCAGGCAGAAAATGTACCCAGAAAGGAATATGTGCAAGGCACCAGACAAGGAGACACACGGCTGAAAACCGCAGAAAAGAACACATGGCTATATGTTGCAGAACTGAGACAGGACATTTCTCCGGAGGATGTCACTGCATACCTAAAGGAAAACGGAGAGGAGGGAATGATCCAATGTGGCCTAGTGAATGAATAAATTGTTAGCCGGGCTTTTAAACTCGGCTTACCCATGGATAAGCGTGAAAAAGTCTACAACTGCAACTACTGGCCCAAGGACGTTTACTGTCGGCCCTTTCGGCAGCCGTGGAAATACAGAGGCCCGCAACACTAGGACAACGAGGATACTAACATGGAATGTGGAAGGACTGCCAGGTGCCATGAGCCTTCTATCACGAGAATTTCTGAACGAATATGACATCTGCGTTCCCACGGAGACCATGGCCAAGGAAGAATGAAGATTTGATGTCCCCAATTTTTACAACTTCCATGCATACGCAAGACAGTGCAAGGACAGGGGATGACAATCGGGAGGTGTTGCCTGTATAATTAAGCCCATCCTGGCCCTGATTAAACTACTGTGGATGGAAGAAGACATATTAGTCGTGGAAACGAAAATTGGTGTAATTGTAGCGGCCTATTTCAACCACAGACAAACCGCCATGGACATAATGGACCACATTGGCGTGGCTATGAATACATTACAATGAAGAAGAAAGGCGGTCCTCGCTGGGGATCTAAACTGCAGAATAGATCTACAATACGCATAAAGCGAAGAAGTTTTCCACTACCTAAAACTAGAAGGTTTTATAGTGTGGAATAAAACTCACGACTGGACGTACAAGGCCCCACTGGGAATAGCACAATAGACTAGATATGCACTAGAGGAATGCGCGAAAGAAGGAATGCAAACACAATTAAGACAGAGGGAGCTATTATACGCAAACACATACCAGTAAGCATAGATATAGATGACGTGAACAATGATTAGGAACTTTTAAATGGAACCAAGGGAGCAGGAATAATAGGCTAGATAGAGAAAAAGACAAAGAACAGTTGGAAAACACAGACAAGGTTATGAAAAACATCCAAGGGTGTAGGCTCGATCAGGAGGCAGCATGGAAACAAGACTGCATCACAGGCGCAGCAACCACACCTACGCATGGAAGAAAGGCAAACCATGTTTTGACGAATCGTTCTTTAGACAAAGAATGGAAGCACTAAGTAAACTGCAGAACGGAAGGACTACAACGGACAATACAACGCTAGAATAATACCGACAAGAAAAGGAAATCTACAAAGATCTGGTTAAAAGAAAGAAGAGAGACGTTATAGAAAAGACACAAAGTGCAATCGTTGCAGAAGAAGAAAGAGATCCATACCAGGCCTTAAAGCCAAAGAGCCGAAACTTACAAACAAATATACCATTGGAAACATGGCAGGAACATGTCAATAAAGTCACCTGCGCAAAGGAGTCTAGACCTGAAACCAGGCCCCCAGAGGACCTTGATGCCGACAATAGAACTGTATAAAAGGACAGAGACGATTACAAACAACATATTGAATAGAAGGGCAAAATGTTACGGACATATACATGGGATGACCGAACAAAGACTGACCAAGATTTTTTTTTAGTATAGTTGCGAGTAGCACACTAAAAACCAATTGGATAAAGGAACCCGTGGAAAACCTCAAGAAACTTAACATCTCTACAGAAGACATGGCAGACAGGAGCACATAGAGAGAAAAACGTAGACAACAGAAGTTCGAGCAAACTCCCAAAGAGAGGCAACCAGGAAAGAAGTGGGCAGAAGAGAGAAAGAGGAAGCATATAGTATATACGAGAGGTTTTTGGGAAAAGTAGATAGGGCCAGAATAATACATGAATATTTGATTGAGTTGTAACGCTCTCCTTATGGGGAATTAACGAATAAATAAATAAGTAATATGTTGTTAGACACACTATTTTGTATTTTTTTTCCGGGGATGTCGAGATTCCGGAATGTTGTGTTCCCAGAATTTAATGTACGTGCCATTACATCCATCTGCATAAGACTGTCGTATTTGTTCACCTTCATTAATTTCATGACTGAGCCTAGATCGAACCATCGAGAAGGATAGCACTCTACAACCTGAGCTACACAGCCTCGATATAATTTAATTATTATTGTTTTATACAGTACATATAACACATTGCTGGTACATCACAACATAACTATACGGGCTTCAGGTGACCAAAGTATAGTTACTGAAACAGCCACTTCTAATCTGGAAAGTCGAAATCGCTACCCATGAACTTCCAGACGATTCGGGCTGCTGAGAGAACTACTGCCTTCTGCATTAGTTTGTACAGTTGAGTATCCAGATCCAGTTCTTTAAGGCCTTGGAGCAAGGTACTTGGGATCACGGCCGTACTTGAGACAATGATAGGTATGGTTTTTACCCGTTCTACATGCCATTGCCTTTTGATAGGGCTGACCAACTCACAATATTAGTTTATTGTTATTATTATTATTATTATAATTATTATTATTATTATGCATATTTGGTACCGTACTAGTATTATATCTTCGAAATAAATGTCCATGGTTTCCCACCTCTACCCCAGGCAAATGCCGGGATGGTTTCTAACTTAAGGCCACGGCCACCTTCTTCCCAATCCTCACCTAAATTTCAAATACCCACATTACTACAGTAACCACAAAAACACAGGTTATCAGACAAATTCTACGCACACCCAACTACATGGGGCTAATCGACAAATACCGCCAAGCCTCTCAAACAAAATATCAAGTATTTTACTTCCGTCTTAATTAATGCTAGTTCTGAACGGACTATGGGATGTCGGAATTTTGTCCCACTGTATTTCATTAACGTGCCGGACGCCAATGACACACCAGGGCGGATTATCGAAATCATTTTATGCTTTATATGAACATCAATCAATGAGTTCCACACTTACAAAACAGGCTACTCAATACTACCGGTCCTAATGTCCCAATCCATTGCGTGCGAGTTGAACAACAACAACGACAAGAACAACATCAATACAAATTATCTTAAGAGACGGGTGCCACTATCCTCATAACAGCTGATACTACCCCTCAACCGGTAAGGTCAATGCTCCGATTACGTAACAAATTCCCCTCCGCGCGACGTCCCACCTCATCCCGCCTCCCTTTCCCCAGACTTCCGCACCACCTTCTGCTTGAAGACTTTATGAAAACCTAAAAACATTAACTTTTTAATGATAAATTTTCAATTAAAAGACAGGTGACAATATTTTTTACATAGGAAGCTTAGAATAGTCTCTTCTATCACCAGTCTAACGGACTTCTATTATTTGTAAAAGCAAATAGGCTGTATTCCCCACGCAACACAGTCATAAAACATGAAAACTATTTTTTTTCTCGCGAACAGGAGACAACACGGGGAATCTACGATATGCATTTGTAAATATAGGGCATGTACAGCGTGTTCCGATTCAACACGTAACTGTAAAATGGGTTGCCTACCCACCCGGAATCGGCTTGAAATCTGCTCGCAGCGCGCTAGCGACGGGGCTGATTTCGATTTCACTGATTGCCGCCTTCATATGCAGCATTGCAATGTATTATGCTCTTTCAAAATTTATTTACACAGGCTTTACAATAAGTTTGAACGATTTCTGTTTCGGAACTTGTTATTTTACGCTTCTGTTAATGGCTTTTGCAGAGCATTTCTATGAAATAACATTTTACTTTACAACATAGTTTATTGCTACACATTGTATTTTGTGTTGTATTTTATTTACAACACAATTTATTGATTTTTAACCCAATGCCACAAAACGAGGTACAATTTGGAAATGATTTGTTACGAAAGTGTATCAGTCTTCGATACGACTAAAAGAGCTAATTTATCACAAAATTTACATCTACTGCAAATGGACATTTACATAAGGTGTTCGAAGTGGCGTCCATCATTTTCCAAGCAGAGGGCCACTCGTCGCATGAAGTTCTCTCTTGCGTTCGGCAACATCCGAGGAATAATTTCTGCAAAGGCTTCGGTAATGACGAGCTCCATTTCATCGGGTGTTTGTGGTGATCTTAAAAATACTCTCGACCTGACGTAGCCCCAAATGAAGAAATCCATGACGGTCAGATCAGGTGAACGTGGTGGGAATTCTATAAAGCCGCCAATTGCTATCCACCGGCCAGGAAACAAACGGTTTAAAACTTCTCTCGCCAGTCTGGAGGAGTGTGCTGGATGACCATCTTGTTGAAAAAGCATGCTGTTCAACTCCGCCAATGTAGAATCATCCAAGATGTCCTGGAGTATGAAATAAGGCTAAACTGCCTGTGTTCGTCGTTCTATCAGTTTACATTGTTATAGGTAAATAGTTCTGAAATAGAAATCGTTGAAACTCATTCTTAATTAAACTCAATTTTGTAACAAATAATTTCGAAATTGTATCTCGTTTTGTGGTATTGGGTTAAAAAGCAATATATTGTGTTGTAAATAAAATACAACACAAAAATACATTGTGTTATAATAAACTAAGTTGTAAAATAAAATTTTATTTCATAGAAATGCTCTGCAAAAGCCATTAACAGAAGCGTAAAATAACAAGTTCTGAAACAGAAATCATTGAAACTTATTTTGAATTCTGTGTAAATATATTTTGAAATAACAAAATACTTTGCAATGCAGCATAAGAAGGCGGCAATCAGTGAAATCGATATCAGCCCCATTTCAAGCCTCCTGTGGGTGGGTAGGCAACCCATTTTACAGGTCCGAGTTGAATCGGAACAGGCTGTACGTATGCATAGTGCCTGAGGATAAGTTCTGACGACACGATCGCAGCAAGTTCGGTGATTGGAGGTCCGAACTCAGCACCTACAGTGGCCATCCTGTTTTTGGATTTCCCAGGATTCTTCCACGCGCTTTCCAAGCACATGCCGGGATAGTATGGTACTTGGAGTCCCGGGGCACCAAACTCAATCACGACCCTAACAACTACAGCTACACACACTACTACAGTCACCACGGAAACACAGTTTATCAGACAAATCCAACACTCACCCAACTACACGGGCTGATAAACAAATGTCCCAAGCCCCTAAAATGAATTAACAACAACCATCAGAACAAGTTGCAAGTCTCTTCCATCATCATTGCTACCAAAAATGTTTATTTACTGAACGTCCTAAACAATTGGAACCCTACTTGAAAATAAATAACATTCCGTAAATATATAATCTCTTATTATTTGTTTAATAGTTTAATAATAATAATAATAATAATAATAATAATAATAATAATAATAATAATAATAATAATATGTTGTTAGACGCACTATTTTTATTTTATTCGGGGATGTCGAGATTCCGGAATGTTGTGTTCACAGAATTTACCATGTACATGCCATTATATCTAACGGCATAAGGCTGTCGTATTGGTTCACCTTTATTAATTATTACATGACTGAGCCTAGATCAAACCCTCGAGAAGGATAGCACTCAACTACCTGAGCTACACAGCCTCGCTATCATTTAATTATTATTATTATTGTTTTATACAGTACATACTGTATAACACATTGTTGGTACATCACAACATAACTATACGGGCTACAGGGAACCAAAGTATAGGCTAGTTACTGAAATAGCCACTTCTAAGCTGGAAAGTCGAAATTGCTACCTATGAACTTCCAGACGATTCGGGTTGTTGAGAGAACTACTGCCTTCTGCATTTGTTTGTACAGTTGAGTATCCAGATCCAGTTCTTTAAGGCCTAGGAGCAAGGTACTAGGGATCACGCCCGTATCTGAGACAATGATTATATGGTCTTTACCAGTTCTACGTGCCATTGCCTATTGATAAGGCCAACCAACTCGCTATATTTTCTTAGTTGTTATTATAATTTTTATTATTATTATTATTTATTATTAAACCTTGGAAGTAGTTTTCCATGGTTTCCCACTTCTACTCCAGGCAAATGCTGGGATGGTTCCTTACTTAGGGCCACGGCCATCTTCTTCCTAACCCTCACCTGAATTACAAATACCCACATTACTACAAAAATACAGAAACACAAGTTATCAAACAAATTTTACCCACACCCAACTACATGGGACTAAATGACCAAAATCGCCAAGCCTCTCAAACAAAACATCAAGTATTTAACTTTCGTCTTAAATGATAGTTCTGAACAGACTACGGGATGTCGGAATTTTGTCCTACTCTATTTCATTAACGTGCCGGACCGGATGCCAATGACACACCAGGGCTGATTATCGAAATTATTTTTACTTCACTGTACATGAACATCAATCAATGAGTTCCACACTTACAAAGTAGGCTACACAATACTACCGGTCCTAACATCCCAAGCCTTTGCGGGAAATTTCAATAACAATAACAAAAACAAAAACAACAACACCAGAAATATGAATTTTCTTAGGAGACGGGTATCGCTATCCTCATAACAGCTGATACCACCCCTCAACCGGTAAGGTCAATGCTTCGATTACGTAACAACTTCCCCTCCACGCCTCGTTTCCCCCAGACTGCCTTCTGCTTGAAGAGCTTCTGAAATACATTGACTTTTAATGACTAATTTTCAATTTAAATATAGGAGACAAATGTTTTACCTAGGAAGCTTAGAATAGTCCCGTCTATCACCAGTGTAACGGACTTCCATTATATCAATTACCCCTGTATATATATCGAGAGAGAGAGAAATAAATCAAGATTGTCTCTAGATTTTTGTCTGAAGCTCTTCGAGGACAAGGTGACTCCCTGCAGGGACGTCACAAAAATTTGATGAGTTTCCAGGCATAAGGAGGCACAGAAATGTGTGTGCGAGGAAGAGGTTGGAGTCTCACGTTATTAATAAGGGAGAACGTGCATGAGAATTGGATGGATTGAAGAGGCGAGGAACCAAATGATATGGCTGATTTATTTCCGTTTACCACCCTTCTTGTTGACAACACAGTGTATACGGCTCTAAAACGTAAAAGCCCAGATTGAAGGTTCCCTTCAGATGAAATGATATCCATACTTGCAATGCTATTTCTAAGCTCATACAGAAAGATGAGACATACTGTAGATGCATATACTATGCCAGTTAGACGAGGATTTAGGGGAGCCATAGGTTCCAAATGGTTCTTCCAAGACCCTCCTCCGATCAACACACAACTCGGGGGGACGACGCATTCTTGGACTAGTTCAGCACGAAAAACTGCACTCGGTGGAGTCGGGAATAGGAGAGGTACTATTTTAACCAGCCAAGAGAAATACATCAACGACAAAAAAACAACCATGGAAGAAAGAGGCCAGGATTACGTTAAAATCCTTCCAAATTTATTGATGAAAGGAACTGATTCCTAGCCTACTACAGAGAGATAAATATCGGCTATTACGAACAGATCTGCTCTGAAAAGGAATAGTAATCCTAGCTAAAATTCTACACTTAGTCTCTCGAAGTTCTATCCACAAAAATTGATAGCAAACTCACCAAGAGAGTGACACGTAAATAGTTCCTGCGCAATACATCGGAAATTATTATTATTATTATTATTATTATTATTATTAATAATAATAATAACATCCATGAATTTACGGCAAAACAAAACATTTAACTTGTTCACAAGGCTAGGTTCGTATACATTTACGAGCAAAATATCAATAGCTACGTTATGATGATGTCACCTCCAGCATTTAATTTTACATTATTCTTCTAAGCGAACCCTGATTGATGTTAAATGGAAATAAACGATAAGTGTTTATTGCAAAATAAACATAAAAACTAAGCACAATCTGATCCTATCATAGAAAGAGCTACTACAACACAAATGAATAACAATATATATTGACCCCCCTAATTTTTGCACAATAGGCGCCTCTGCTTGCACACATTTCACGCTCATTGCGGTAAATGGTCATACGTGTAGAATGAGGAAAAAATACGTTAGCAACTGCTATGACGGGTTGCCACGACTCACGTTGCGTTATCAATGTAATGGGTGCTTTCACATTATCACAACATCAATTGATCGTCGTCTCAAAATTGGGATAGAGTCAGAATGTATCAAACAAGTTATAATGTGTTGGTCAAGAAAAGAAAATTTAAGTTTAGCATTAAACTCGTATTTAGATTCCAAAAATTATTTAAGTAATTTTATATTTCCAAAAATCCTATCACTTGATTGTTAAATTCAGGTTTAATACAATTTTATACCTAAAAGTATGATTGTAAGTTTTATTGACCATGAACTTCGTTTGGTGTAACTATGTGAAGGGAAGGAACCATCTAATAATCGTAGAATACTAGTGAAAACACTGTCACGTTAAATGCATATCACCTTAAGTGCATGTCACCTCAATAACACAATGACTCGTAAGTCTCCATCATCAGTCGACAAGACAGAAACGTACAATGTCGCTGGCAGAAATATCAGCTCCAATTTGAGCAATAACCGTAAACTCCCCTTTTAATGTCTGCTACAAGACAACACATTAGCAAGGTTCGCTATTTTATACATTTAGTCTCATTCACGGACTCAAATATGCTTATACGCTGGTAATCAGCGGTTCTCCAATGAACATGAAGTTAAATTCAATAACCAACAAATGCTTTTAATAAAAGCGTATCTAAAACACGATTTAAATGCTTTACTTTAGAATCATAGGCTTGCAATCATTTAATTCAGTCGAAGTCGTCGGGTCGTTCCAATCTCAGCATAAAATAAAATAATCCTTCTACACAAGCACCTGGTTATGCGTGCTATGAAACAGGATACATTTAGTTTCGTCTACTGCAGCCAGATTCAACACCACTGCCTTGGCGATTATACAAATAAAGGATATTATGAGATTCATAGCGCAGTGCAGTATTATAAAAAAAAACTCCACACACAGGTACACTGCCTGTAACCTTGACAACCACATGTCAACTAGCCTTATATGTCACAAAGTTTAAACTTTACAAAACATAGACAGCTACCTGCGTGCTTGCTAAAATGATACAATGTCCCTTGAAAAATGTCCCTGCTCTTGGTATTATGCCCGAGAGCCACATTTGGCCTGTGATTATTTTTAAGAATACTTTTTGGTTGATGGAACATGATAGAACATATTGGAAGGCTATGGAAACATCGTACGTTGATATGTTTATTTCTGCTAAAGGAATTGAAATATTTTACTTTCAAGAAAGTCAGACTATTTTAAGGCGCATAATGGACCATTATTTTGAGTTTCATGAAGATCGGATGAGCCCTTTAGGCGCTATAAACATTATTGTTCGTACCCCTACACGGACGTGTGTGAACCCCGTGACGTAAGCCCAGCGCCAAGATATATAAGGCGAGATCTGGCTACAGGTATTCACTTCTTCATTCAACGTGAACCTTCACAGTCGCTCGAAAAGCTAGTATCCGAGGTTATTATGTGTGTGAGTCAGCAGATCTCGACGCGTTAGCGTGGCCGCTACGCTGTCTGTACAGTTCTTATAAACAGCTCAGTCGAAAAGTACAAGTTACCCGAGGTGACAACTTCGGGCACTCAGAATCTATCTAACTAGTCGTTGCAGGCAAATCATTTAAAATGTATCATTATCTACAAGTCTGAATGCACAACACATCACGACTTCACAAGTTTACAAATTCAACAAATTCCAAGTGCATCACTTCGTAAATCGAGCTGCAAGTTCAAATAGGTTCTATATAATCGAAGCAATCACTAGTAACTAGGCTGATATGCTTGTAAACCACCACAGCCTAATGGAAAGTTACATAGCAACGATCTTGACAACTCTACTGCACACCAATATGTCTGCATCAAGTAACATGAGCTTCGCTATGGAGGGCTAGACGGACGTGGGCAGGTGAACAAAAGGATGGATGATGCTGACGAAGAGACCTGGTTTATAACCAGAGGGGAACGCTAGCCCACCAGTGGAACGGAAGACTGATGACACGCTGACCAGGAAGATGGAACTATCCAGGAGGATGGAGCCCAAGTTGGAGGCTGTGTGGAACCAGCCATGCCAGATCAAATGGAAGAAACAATGTAGGGACGTGGTTCAACGTCATGGTTCACATCGAAACCATAAGCCGCAGACGCCCCCTGCCAAAGCTGAGATTACTATGGTCTGACAAAAACCAACCAAATATCCTGCAGTTATAGTCATTTGGGAATAAATCATGTAGTTGATTCAAAATAATTCTACCCCATATTTATTTATTTTGAAATTCTACGACGGAGTATTACGTTCCATTTTGCGCTTCGAGAAGAAAGTTATTTTTTTGCCATGTATTTTACAGAGTTTGCTGCGGAGGTAAGACTCTAAGATTACTGCAGGTTAGTTGTCAGAGTTTAGGAAATAAATTAATTGAATTTTGGAATCTTGTAGAGACGTATTCTCCAGACATTGTCATTGCTTCTGAATCTTGGTTATATGAGGATGTAGGGGGCCGATAACCTAGATGTTAGGCCCCTTAAAACAACAATTATCATCATCATCATATATGAGGATGTAAATAGTAATGAAATAATTCAAGGGACCTACGAAATGTACAGAAGGGATCGGGGGAAGCGAGGTGGTGGGCTATTTATTTGTGTGCGCAAAAATATAGCTAGTTTCTTAAAGTGGGCTGATACGGATCATGGAATGTTATGTGTACAAATTTCGGATAAAGGGAATAAATTCACTCTTCAGGTGATAGGGGCGTATAGAGCACCGAAAGATAACTTTTCGCTTCTCGACACACTGTATGATAAAACTTGTACGGGTAATGCTATGAAAAAGAGCATAATAATTGCCGGAGATTTAAACCTCCCCAAAGTAGACTGGTCTGGTGAGTCAACTAGCTGTGGTCAAGCTCAGAGCGCTACAAACAAATTCTTAAGGGAGGGGGGATTTTCCCAAGTAGTTGACTTCCCAACTAGAGGCAATAATACCTTAGATGTTTATCTCGTAAGGCCTGTAGAGCTGTATATTAACTGTCTGAAAGTACCAGGAATTAGTGACCATTCTGGGGTTGAATTAAATATTAGATACGGTGACATTACAAAATTAGACTCTGATGTAGCAAATAAGATCATATTCCAGTATCGCAGGGCGGATCAGGGCAAATTTCAGGGGTATTTGAATGAGCTATTTGTAGGATGGGCATCGGAAGGAAATCACATTAACATCCTGTGGATTAACTTTTTGAAAATTTTAAATACCGCTATGGATAAATTTGTTCCATTTAAATTACTGAAACAAAACCCAGAACCTGAGTATTACACACGGGAAATCAGGAGTCTTAAACGGAAAATTAGGAAATTATACAATAAAAGACATGATAGTGACAAGTATATGTTGAAATTTAAGTCTTTATCAAGAGAGCTCGTCTCAAAAAAGAGGGCTGCTCATGACAATTATATGCAAGGTTTACTTGGTTCGGGAGGCGATGGGTGGAAAAAAATTTACAGTTATGTTAGGAGAAGAAAGGGAAATTCAAATAATTTGTCGATGATAATGTCCGGTGACGGTAAATTAATTATTGAGAAGCAAGCCATTGCTAATGAATTAAATGTATTTTATGGTAGTATGTTCAATAAATCCAATAGCTGTGTGTTGGACCTTAACGGTGAATCAGGGGCTCCACTTCTCCAAATAAACCAGTCAGCAATTGTAAAGCTAATACAAAAATTACCTTACAATATATCGAAGGGTCCTGATAATATTGTTAGTGAAGTACTTAAACTAGGAGGTAGGGCCGTGGCACGATACTTAGAGGTGTTGTTTAATGTGTCCATAAACAATGCGCAAATCCCGGATGACTGGAAAAGAGCTACGGTAGTCCCAATATTTAAGGGAGGGAGCAGACTTGAATTGGGCAACTACAGGCCGGTTAGTCTTACGTCCATCGTTTGTAAACAGATGGAGCATCTCATTTGCGACTACTTGAGGGAACAGTGGGAAACATTATCATGGTTTAATGATAGGCAACATGGATTTCGAAAAGGTTACTCATGCGAGAGTCAGATGCTATCATTTTTTCAAGATATTAGCGAATCGTTAGACGATGGAGTTTCAGTCGACGCCGTAGTTATAGATTTTGCGAAGGCATTTGATGTCGTGCCGCATGACATGCTACTCCATAAATTAGCTTCGACGAAGATTGATAGAAGAGTAATTTTATGGATCCAAGAATTTTTGACGGGTCGTTCCCAGAAAGTGAAAGTTGAAGGCCGATTCTCGGATGAAATTACCGTAACGTCGGGTATCCCTCAGGGCAGCGTAATCGGAACTTTGTTATTTTTGGCGTTTATAAATGACTTACCAAATGGGATTCGCAGTGACTGTCGATTGTTTGCGGATGATTGTGTAATATATCGAATGATACATGACTCACAAGACAATGCAGTACTTCAAGATGACCTGAACCTGGTCCATAAGTGGGCGATTGAAAATAAAATGAAAATAAACACAAGAAAATGTAGTCTAATAAAAATAGGGAAAGTGCGAAGGCATGATTTTCAATACAACATTGGCTCGGAAATACTTGTAGAAGAAGATTCTTGCAAATATTTGGGCGTTCACGTAAGAAATGATATGAAATGTAGTAGTCATATAGGATGTGTAGTTTCTAAAGCTTACAAATCCCTGCACTTTTTAATGAGGGTATTAAAAGGAAGTAGTACCTCTGCTAAAGAATTAGGGTATTTGTCACTTGTAAGACCTATTCTGGAATACGCCTCGGTGGTTTGGGATCCATATCAAGTAGGGTACAAAAATGAGTTGGAAATGGTACAAAGAAAGGCCGCTAGATTTGTGCTCAGTGACTTTAATCCCAGGAGCAGTGTGAGCAGTATGTTAAAGAAACTTGGATGGGAATCACTTGAGGCTAGGAGGATGAAATCTAGATTCTTCGCTATGTACAACGCGTATACAAATCAACCAGCATGGGGTGAGCTTAGCAAACGTATGGAAAAGCCTACTTACATGGGGAGGAGCGATCACCCTTTCAAAGTTAAGGGCCGACCACAGCGAACAAATTAAGGTAAATATTCTTTTGTAAACCGTGTCGTTGATAATTGAAACTCTCTACCTGCCGCAGTCTTAGAGCCTTTTCCCAAACATATAGGTGTGTTTAAGAAAAGACTGACTATTTGTGTAAATACTTCAGTTTAATTGTTAGTGAATTGGTATGTACAATTATTTATTTGTTATATATATATAATTTGCCACCAGGGGACACACCCCCAATTGCAAATAAACGAATGAATGAATGAACGTGCATTGGCAATCTGATGATTTGATGTCATGTAGCGTGATTGTTTCCGCCTACCACCGACGATCAGAGCCTATGTTCCATTAGATTAGCTCGTTGAGTTATTTGTTTACTTCCAATAGACTGCCTTATTTATGCCTAATGATGATATAGTAGATTCATTTCTTTAACGACCGATTGTCGTCAATTTTAGGTTGCTAAATCAGACAGCGTTCTTCACATATTTACACCGCAGGAGTTAGACAAGTCTGCAATTGTTTATAACAAATTAATGATGTGATAATGAAATGAAAATCCACAGCCTGCTTCCAGTCTCCAACCGGGTCAGGAATGGAATGAACGAAGCCCTCATCTAGCGGTGAGGATATGAAATGTGCTGGCTGCCGAGGCCTGACGCACTCCTCTGGGGCAATGATTAAATGAATGACAGATGAAAGGAAATGATAGTGGAGAGTGTTGCTGGAATGAAATTTTGACAGGGAAAACCGGGGTACCCGGAGAAAAACCTGTCTGCCTCCGTTTTGTCCAGCACAGATCTCACATGGAGTGACCGGGATTTGAACCACGGACCCAGCGGTGAGAGGCCGGCGTGCTGCCGCCTAAGCCACGGAGGCTTTGATGTGATAATAATCATTGTAATTTAAATGATAAACTATATATTTGTAAAGGAGGTATTGTTACTAATAACAGAGAAAGCAGATCAGGCACTACTACAACTAATAATAATAATAATCTGTTGACGAATGTAATTTGTTGTTGAAGCTCGCGTATGATAAAAATTGTTCTTGGAATTAAATGTTGTTAAATGGACAGGGTGAGATTGTACCTGGTCCCTTAGTGAAATATTGATTATTTGGACAGAGCAGTGTAGACTCAGGTCCCTGAGTAATATGAGGATGACGATGTAATAAAATGGGAACAGTAATGGGGTTTCCCAATGTATACAAGTTGTGAAAGTTATTATGTACAAGAATATAGTGTATTTTCCCGCAGATGTGTGCGATGGTTGCTGCGAGCATTAATTAATTGATTGATGGGGAGATAATAATATAATAATAATAATAATCGTCAACATGTGTCTTAAGCACAATTCCGTCCTAATTAGTTAATAATTTGTTTTTTGGATTCTAATGTAAAGCATGGAAACAGATTTGAATTTATTAGTATAAATCATGATAATGAATCGTTTATGAAGGCAGGTTTTTGAACAGCCAAGTTGATATTTAAAATATTGCCATCTCTTTTGGAGCTAATGTATTTGACACTCACGCACGTTTAAGTTTATTGGAGCAGTATGAGTGATAATAATAATAGATAGTTGGATCACCTATGAGTCAGGTGGATTGCCAACCTTCGTTGGTGAAAGTCCGTGTGGACAATGTAAATATTCCACATAATGTTTGGAATTTCGATTATTTATAATGTAGGTCTTTAGCATTTCTGCCTTGAGCGCACGTCTATAGCGCATTGTTGATTGTTTATTATAGCGCATTTGTGGTGAAGCACAGTTTAGTAGATTTTTCATGTTTTTTTTTAGCATTCCACATGGTGTAGTGGATACGTCTGATGTGTCAAGTCATTTTGAATCGTGTTGTGTTCATATTCGACGTGACTTGGGCATGTTCAGAACTTCGATAATAATAATAATAATAATAATAATAGTAATAATAATTGGTAATAATTAATCCTTTTCGGAGTAGACCGATCCTAGGGGTAGAAAGGATGTCTTCTTTCCACAGGAGTGTTTGTTTTTAGATAGATATTTTACCCTTCAGATCGTAGGAGGGTCCTTTGTTTGTTTTTGTTCCACTACAATCCAAGAAAAATAAATGCTCGCTACTGTTTTTATCTTAACTATTTATGCTTTTGATGTGATGATTCCCTATCTTCCCACCTCCTCGTGTGGAATTTGAGGGCAATGTTGCATTTGTCTCGAATACACGCCCAGGACGACCCCGAGGTCCTTCTCATGCTCTCATTTGTACATGGTGACCCATCGGTGCCCAGTGGCTTGCCATCGTGTACCGGTGGTGAACGGGCACAGTATGTGTAATGGATCTGATGATGATCGCTTGACGATCGAAACTGGTCATCCTAGTGTTTTATTAATCTCATGTAATTTATTTCAGGATTAGGGCATAACCCATCTCTTTTGGGTACATTCGTGTTGACCGACTGAAAAGCACTAAACTCTTGTCATGTGTAACTGATATGTAAATCTATGATCACTTTGCTAAATATACAATAAGTTGCCTACCTACAGATTGTGCATGTGAAGCCATTTATTCTAATCCATGATTTCCCCCTTACAAACATGTGTTTAATGCATGTTGTATCACTGACATTTCTGCTTGCAGTGCATGATTCAAGCCTCGCTTGGGTTGCATAAGCGAGCTCTGGCTTCAAGTCCAGCCATCGCCTGCTAAGTCTGAACACAATTTAACATCCTCCACTCTCCCAATGGATTTAGGGCTTATTCCATCTCAACTGGTGGTACATTGAAGCCGGAAAGTTTCAGGTGGGCTCGATTTCCGTGCTTGGTAGCTCCCATGATATAGAAGTTTAGTATTTCACAGTATCGAATTTTACTGGCTTGGATTCTAATGTGATGTCACTGAAGTTTCACAGTGCGGATATACAAAATTGCTCTTCTCACTCCGCCACCGGCTTTAAATATCAGTTGAATGATATCCTCACACTCAAAACTTAGTTTTTATAATGTCCAACCACGTGATCGTAATCGTAGTTTTAAATAATATAAATATTACATTTTATAATTTTTCACTTGATTCACAATTATTCTGTCTCAATTTATGCTTAGATGCGTAGTAGTCAATTATTTCCACAATATTGGACCTGCGGCCATGTTCTCGACCAACAGTACTTATTTCAACCACGTTGTTGCACAAAAATGCAAGAAAATGACAAATAATATCACACAGTCCTATTTCGACTCACAATAAACGTCCTCTGTAATACTAAATCTAGGGATGCAATAATCTCTACCAATAAAATTTGGGTACAGGTACAGTATGAAATGTAGCACGTTTTCTTTCTCAGGATCCCAAAATCAAACTGTCTCCACGATACACTAAGTACTAGTAGTAATTGTGGGTTGCAGGCGGTAATCATGCTGCCACTACTTACATAAAGCGCTCAAATAAAAATCCAAACTCGCATTTCTGCGATGCTATAAATATTCCAAACACTGTCAAAAAGCCCAACATTCCACAATATAATTTCCAAAATTTTCCAAACACAGTTCATAAATATCAATTTCCAGCTAGATACAAAGGGATTATAGTCCATTTCTATGAAAATCAGCGCTGTTTCAATGCATCTAACAACTTGTCGAACACACAGGCAGTCGATTGTCGAATCAAACACTCGCTGTCGGGCACAATACGGAGAAATGCAACTGATGCTCACAATCAAGGCGGTTGAAGAAACAACAAACAGTTCCATAAAAATATATACCATCTAACTTAGAACTTAAATCATGTATGAATTTCACTACAATCGCTTCAACAGGGTGCGACCAATAAAATAATATATTTTTAGAAACTAGAATGACCACCATCTTGCGTTTCTGGAAAATATTGAATCACAAAATACATCGTATTGGTTAGCTCAAAATATATATTTACTATGCCATGTTTGACTATACAAGGATGATGGTCACCAGAAAAGGCAGTTATTCGCCTTGCCTTCATCATGTTTGTGTTTGGTTGTCAAGATTTTGAATGTAATATCACCCAATTTCGTTGGTAGGCCGCTATCATCGTACTATGCATCAGAATATATCCCGAGAAAAAGACAATGTGTTTGTAAATTTTACATGGGCACCATGAGGGTTTCTGTCTTGACACGATTTCGACAGTCGCATCAGTGTACTAGTTTTACAGTTATATCTCTTAGTACAAAATTTCAAGCTGAGCGCTATAACAAGATTATGGTGTGTGGAATACCAGAAAAATATTCGCGCTCCCGCTATGCTGGATAGGACATGAACAAAATGGGATCCACCTGAGCCTATATGATGACTATTGGTCAAAAATATATTTTTGGTAGAACCAGTTGATATTCGTGGCTTCATTTGGTAACAAGCTAGAATTGAACCCTGCATTAGTCGCGCGCTTAGAGGTACGTATTCAGTCGCACACGTATTTTTGTTCTGCATAATAAATCACCGGCGAAAACTGGTGAAATAACGAAATTAAATGTATTTATATTTAATTATAACTTAATAATTGGTTCCTAACAGATAGGGTACCCGTGGTGTTTTAGATTTATCTTATGAAGTGGTGGTAAGCTGTCATCGTCATCAGCTGATTCCTTACTGGCAAAAATATTGTCACTAACTCCGACAATATCTTCTTTGGCTTCATCATGTGAAGTTTATATTTGGCTGTATTTGTTTGAATCCAGAGCCTTCAACAATAAGTTGTGAATTCTTCACTTTTCTTTTTCAAAATCGTACATATGCAATGATAGAAATGTATCTGTCAATCTATTTCACCGCAAATATTGTACATATAAACCACTGATACACCCCATACTGGCATTAGCTGGGAGCACACTGGCTCCGTTCCGTTCAGTTCAGTTGACCTAGGATGACTTGCTGGCAATGCAACCTAGTGTCCAGATGCACACTGCATCAGTTCCGTACCCATCAGTCCCTTCCCCCCACCATCCGTTCAGTCAAGTTTGCCCTCACAAGCAAAACTGACGGAAGACGGAAGACGGAAGGCAGGTTCCTATTGCACTGTAGTGCTTTGTTACATATTTTAGTGCAATGAGTGCGATCAATGAGGAACTACTTATTGAAATTGTATAACGACATCCTATTCTTTACGATCTGAGTGATAAAAAAATTATCACGATCTGACAAGGACAAGGAATGCGTGGGAGATAGTTAGCGAGGTCGTAAACTGTCCAGGTACCGGTATGTTTATTATTTACTTAACCTTACTATTATATTTACTTTCATAAAAGGGAAAATGCGTGTTTCTAAGGTAGCACACTATTGTGATAAATATTATTAATAATAATACATACATATTACGGAAGACAACAGCTTTTATTAAATTATAGAAACAATTTATATACACACTAATGAACACAACGTAATAATCATGCCTTCCGGTCAATGCATGTGCGATTTTCAAGAACTCGATATAGCCTAGCTACTCTCACAGTGGTGTGTTCCAGGACTGGACGGACGGAGACTGGGGCAATGTGCGGCTGGCGAACTCATCCGAACGGTTAGGTCAAGACTGAAGTAGAATTATTGTGGAATAAAAGAAGCCAGGAATGGAGGGTGGGAAACGGCTCTGGTTGTTTAAAATATTGAATTGTAGTATAAAGGTGAACAATAAAGTGCAAGAGGTTAAATGTTTCCAAAAGAATTTAAAGGAAATCATAATTTACATAATTTACGGAGCAAAATTCCGTGCCGCGACTAATTAAGGGTTAAACTCCTCTATATACTGTATATACAAAGTGTCCCACCTAACTCTGCGACCTCAAATATTATCGAAATGAAACAAGATGTGAAAAATCTACTTGCGCAGGAATGTAGCTACGTCAGGGGCCACACAATGGGAGGATATGCACAATCCAAGAAATTATAACAATATCACTATCAACGCAAAGTTACCATTTTTTAATGAAACATACACGTGTTTTCTAGCAAAATCAAAAGTAAACATACAATTATTGATAACAGAATTGGTTTCATGTCTCTAAACCTCGTACCTTCTGAAATAACTTAAGTTGTAGAAGATGGTAAAGGAGACACTGTTCGTGACGTTTAATAAGAGTGTAGTGTACGCCGTTGGCCTACACACAGCTGGATTGTTTGCATCACTGTACTAAAAGTATGCAGAAAACAAGACAGTAACATTACAGCCGCACTTCTCAGTGAATTCGTGGCCCCTGCTGTGGTCATGTGTACTTCAGTCAGTGTGACTGTACCAACGAATCTTATGTGTATGTTCGCAGATACTTTGATATTTGGATCCCTATTTTGTTTCTACGTCTTTGTTCTCTTGTTTCGTCTAATGCAGGCCTTCAGTAATGAAGAAAAGCTAACATTATTTTAATTTACGGCGAATGTCACAGAAATGCAACAACAGCTGTGACATTGTGTGCTGAACGCTACGCAGATGGACGGTGTCCGTCGCCTCGTACCATTGCCAATATGTGCAGAAGTCTCTCAGAAACAGGATGCTGGGCTCCCAGAAAACGTCAACGTACAAACAGAGCAACTAACAACAGTAACGAAATCGCTGTTCTGGCTGCTGTAGCTCACAATCCACACGTGAGTGTACGACTAATTGCTCGCGGTTCTGGAATAAGCCGCTCTAGTGTTAGCAGAATTTTTCACATGCATAAATTTCATCCGTATCATATGTCACTGCACCAGGAACTGTACGAGAATGACTTTGAAGCCCGCATTGCATTCTGTCTTTTTGCATTGCAGCAGTTGCACGAAAATAACGCATCTCTAAGGGATGTTTACGGATGAAGCTTCGTTCACAAATCATGGCAATGAGAATTTGAGGAACATGCACTACTGGTCCGTGCCCCCCCCCCCTCCCCCTCCTCCCCCTACCCTCCCCCCTGGCTTCGCGAGGTTGCTAACCAGCGATAGTCTAGTATCAATGATTGGTGCGATACCATTGGCAACCGTATTGTAGGTCCCTACTTTTGTCAGTGAACACTAAACGGACAGCGATATGCATCTTTCCTTCAAGACACGTTACCCCTTCTCATGGAGGACGTGGGATTGGAAACTCGTGTATCAATGTGGTTCCAGCATGATGGCTGCCCGGCACATTTCGCACGTGTTGCCAGAGATGTTATGGATGCGAAGTTTCCAAATCGGTGGATAGGACGTGGTGGTCCTGTGAGATGGCCAGCACGGTCCCCCGAGTTGACGCCATTAGACTACTTTCTCTGGGGCGCATTGAAAGATAGAGTCTATCAGGAAGTCCCAAATACAATAGCGAATATGCAACAGCGTATTACTGCGGCGTGTGCGGAAATATGTGTAAAAACACTGGGATCAGTACAACGCTCTCTTTTTCACCGTCCACAGAAGTGCATTGATGCAAACTGTGGTCACATTGAACATCTGCTGAAGTGACACAGTTTCATCAGTTAAGATGTTACTGCTTACTTGTGAATGCCTTTTCCGTGCTGGATGTAAACATGACGTTTCTTTAAGCTATAGGCCACAAGTTTGTTTAGGAAATCGGTAATTGTACCTTTCATACTATGTGTATATTTCTACACTTGAGTTAAACGTGACAAGCAGGGTCACCATTGTCATCCTCTACAACGCTAGTTATTTCAGAAGGTACTAGGTTTAGAGAAGTGAATCCAATTCTGTTATCAATAATTGTATGTTTACTTTTGATTTTGCTAGAAAAACATGCATGTTCCATTAAAAAAAGGTAACTTTACGTTGAAAGTGATATTGTTATAATTTCCTGGATTGTGCATATCCTCCCATTGTGTGGCCCCCTGACATTGCTACATTCCTGCGCAAGTAGATTTTTCACATCTTGTTTCATTTCGATAATATTTGAGGTCGCAGAGTTACGTGGGACACCTGTATACTGCCTTTCTAATTGGGTAACAGTTTGATTGACCCTCCCTGGACAACATCGATCCAGTAATTAAGACTATAGGAGAGTATAAGTATATGCAACCCAGTCACAAGAAAATAATGGTTTCTCCTCTCTTCCAGCAGGCGATACACACAGGATATGAGCCTCAATTTGCATAAGACTGTAGAATTAAAGCTACAGGCCACTGAATCAGCGATTTTGAACTACCTCTTATTTTTAGTTAATCATCTTTGTTTCTTAAAGGCAACTGAATCAAATTACATGCAGTGTTTCTCTCAACAGATATATTTCTTATTGAAAGTTTCGCGGCGGCATCAGGACGATAAGCTCAACAGAAAGGGCATTAAAAATTTAAAATTCACGTTGTAACCAAATTGGGGCATTGGTTAACACAATATCGGAAGGTATATTGGTAAATTTGTTTTATATTTCTCTACCACAACACAAAGAGTTTAGGTTGTCAGCTGTAATAGGTCCCAGGAGAATTAGCTTATTTTCAACATTACGGTGGCCACCAAGTTGGTTTATTGCTTGCCAAGATCTCGAATGATGTTAACTTAATTCACAGTCTTCAATCATTGCACAACATTTCAGATTCATGGATGTGTTTGCTTTTAATAAATACCGTATTTTGAAAATTCAGTAGCAATATTGGTTTCGTACCGGTAACAGTTTTAAAAATCGCATCAGTGGCTTTTCCAGTGGCTCAAATGTTTAAGCTAATATCTCTGATAGATCTCGAGAAGAAAATAAATACGATTCAAACAACCTCTTGGTTAGATGATAATGTTACATCAGTACATTTGCCTTGTAGCGTTCATTCATTCTTCAACTTTCCATTTTTAGCTGACATGAATGTCCCAAATGGCTAGTGCATTTTGAAATCGCATGGCTTCAATCTCACGGTTTTGAAAGTCATATCATTAAACTTGTGTTATATTCCACTGTCATGAAAACTGAAATCAAGGTCTATCCTTCAAATAGGTTCGGAGAGAAAAGAATTCAATTTTGAAAATTCTCTTGGACGCCATGTTGGTTTCTTGTTTGTCATGGTGTTAAACTTGTGTAATACAACTGCCTGACAATTGCTAATGAACTGAGACATTTTTAGAAAGGAATATTCAGAGGCAAAGATGGAAGATATGCAACTTAGTACATACAAAATAAAGGTGGAGTGGTATATTTATAACAAATGTTAGTACAGATTTCACCTCATGGGAAAGCAGGATAACAGATATAAAGAAATCAATACATGACGTTCTTGTTGGAATCAGATCAGACTCACAAAATTAAGGTCGATAGCAGTCTCTCAGTAAGGAATATGTCCTCCTCGGACACGAATGCACATTGTGCACCTGTTATTCATGCTGTCTACTAATCTGGTGAGGGGTCCTTGGGGGATGTTTTCTCACTCGTCTCCCAAGGTGATTTTATGGTCTTGCACGGTTCGAAAAGGAGGTGTTTGCTCCAGGCATGCTCGATAGGATTCAAGTCCAGGAGTATGCAGGCCATTCCATACGTTCATAATTTCACTTTCCAGTGAGTCCGCCACTGCAGTGTACCTGTAAGGGTGGGCATTGTCGTCCATAAACAGAAAGTCGACGCCTACCGCACCCCTAAAAGGACGAACGTGGTCCAGAATAATCTCACTGCAATACCACTGTGCAGTAACGGTACCTCGTTCAAAGATATGCAGTTGTGTTAGGCCATTGTGCATAATGCCTGCCCACACCTTACCACTGAGTCCATATCGATGACATTCATGAACATTCTGTGGTGCGTAACGTGTTCCCCTCTCTCTTCACACTAACTGGTGGCCAGAATCACTTGTCACGGTGAAGCCGGATTCGTCGGAGAACATATTTCTAGACCACTGTTGCTGACCCCAACCAAAATGTTCCTTACACCAACTAACCAACTCTTGCGCGACGATGGCGTGGTTGAAGTGGGAGGCATTTAACCGGCTTCCGAGCATACAAACAGCCTGATGTAATTGCCGTGATATGGTTCTGGCAGATACACGTGCACCGCTAGCTGTTGCAAGGTCTGCAGCTATCTGACGAGGAGTGAGATGTCTGTTCCTTTTCGCTGCAGATAACATGTCCCACCCTATCCAGTGCCTTTTACTCTCATTTGTTTGTTGTTCCTTCGCATTTGTCCATCGATCCGCGGCAATAGTCACTTGTTCCTTAGCAGTGTAGTTCTCTAGCATGGTAAAAACCTCTTTCTGATATCTGTAATAGGTTCCAAAATATTGAATACTGCAAAGATATATCGCGTGGCAGCCATGTTGTATTACCGACAAAAATGTTAATTTCAATGACATGTCTGAGGTATCCGCAGATGAAGTTTACAACCAAATTAATAAACATACAGTAGGTCCAATCGATTATTAATTACACTCATACTGTAAGTTACGAACAGAACACTCGGACAATAGTTGAACTCATAAACCTATAGTTAATGTGAAGAAAACAGGTCAATCGCTTATTTACGTTTATGGGCTAGAATAATCCCTCTCTATAGAGAATTACCACTTCTTTGTGCCACATGGATACAAACAGCATATCCAGGGTAAACAAATCCGTTTAAGTACAAGATTTGATAACTAAGCACATAATTGTGGATTGTAAGCAATCCATCACTGCGAAAGAACAGTCGTGCTATATTGCGTTCTCGTTTCAATAAAAAAAATAACAAAAAAAGACAAGATATGAGCCTGTGCATTAACGGTATGTAACAGGTTTTACACGCAAAGCTATCTTAATATAAAAATGTAATATTCGTACTGACCCCGAAGTTTAAGAGCACAGTGAACAAAATACCATTATTTCAAATCTAACCCAGAAAGATTGACAGCTCGAATTGTGCAAGTAGTTTGTATTTCGAGACAGAGGGGTGAGTCACGTAGCAACACAAAGGAGAAAGTTGATTTGCGTGGGAATCGGGGGAGAAAGGAAGCTTTGGCTAAAGCTTACCTTGATACGTGTAGCCATCTTTACCGCGGATATTGACGTAGCAACAAAAGCTAGAAATTATATGATTGATTGGTGCTATGAAAAGGTAACAAAGTGGGAGGTGATTATAATCACAATTGCTTCTCATTAGAATGTGATTTGGAGATATAATTACTAATAATGTATTTATTCGGCATTGTTAAACATGGAAATATGCAGAATACAATGAAGAATATTTCTATCATTTTTTAAATGAAAGTTAAATACGCGGTACGAAGATTGGTGTCATTTTATAATGTACCGCCAATGTTTCCCGCATTTATACAATGACGCTGGATTAAGAAGTTTAGGTGGGGAGCAAGCAAGCAGCAATCGATGTTCTCATATTGTGAAGCGTCGAGGAATGATGACGTGAAAGTTTGTTCGAGCCCAGAGCTGGGCTATCGCGAGTCCGAAACTTTGAGACTCAGCTGAGTTCACGGCAGGAGTGTGAGCCATTATTATAGAAGGCCGGACATCGAGTAAAGTTAGTTTGAAGTTACTACAGGCTACAAAGAACAGTATTTAAAGCCAGTGAAACACAAGAATCGAAATTTGACGTTCTATTATACAGCAGCAATTATATTTCAACGATACAATAGTGAATTTTAGGAACATTGAAGCAGCAGTAAACATTTTAGAACATTTTAGTGGTGATAAGTGAACATTGTGTACAGCATAACAGTATTCTACGTAGCTGAAGCGAATAAGTTTTAGTACAGCAGCGATATCACGCATCAAATAGTAACGTGATTCTACAAACGTCGACTACAAACATTTATAGGGAAATTATGTATCATGTTTATAATTCCCACTATGTTAGACATTCTAAAGTTGAGAGGGAAGTTTTACTTCAACGAGAACGAGGTCGTCATTGGAGTTTAAACAATATGCGTAAGGAACATGATGTACATTGAAGAAGAGAATATTTGGAGTGATTATTTACAAAATTCTAAATTATGAAGAAACATAGAACAAATTACATTTATAATGATCAACTTTAAAGTGGAGAAGAAGAAATCATCTATCAGCGCTAAGAAGAGACGAAAAAGATGGGATCAGGGGCATTACCCGATCCAATGCTTTAAAACTGGTATGAGTTGAATCCAGAGGTGCAGTTTGAGTCCCGACTATGCAGATCATTTGGATGGAGGAGATTGGAGACCGAAGAAGAGCATAATGTAGAATACTGTACATTACGGTATTTTCTATACCCAAAAACGTCTGGATTCGGCAAAGGTGCAAAAAGATTTCATTATGTAGTTTGTTTGGCAGTTTGAATTTATATTGGAGCAGACCATTTCACCATGTTCCTTGAATTTAAAGGAGAAGTTTGGGATATTTTATGATGCGTAATTAATTTAACAGCTTTAAATATTCGATAATTTTATCTAAGATTTGTATTGGAATTTTGAAGATGAATTTAGATATTTGCGATTTTGAATTTAAGAATGAGTTCTCAAATTCATTAATATTTTCGTTTGGAGATAATAACCTTGGGAATTTTGGCGTAAGAAGAACATTAGTTAGGATGAATATACTATGAAGCAGATCACTTATAATACATTGACATCATGTTTTATTTTATTACGACGAACTATGCAAGAATATTTGCGATGATTTAACTTTATGTTATATTTGATATATATAATAATTATTAGGACTGGAGATACACCTGAATGTATAATAATTTGGATCTATGGACGTCAATAAAAGAATTTGTTCTTTAGCAAGACTAGTCAAGTCTTTGAGTTAGTTCCATTTTTATGAGTAGACACTTTGAATATATCAGATTTAGGTGAATTTGCATCCCTCTAAATCGTGATATGTGGAACAACGAGAATTCTAGTAAACCTTTTGCAACATAAATAGTATTGCTGTTGACATTTAAATATTGCATTGAAGCAATAAGATATGACCAGTTAGGTGTTAAATAATTGTATACTTATTAAATATTAACTATTCTTTTAAACATAGTAACTACGAAGTAAACCAAGGAAGTAATATAAGGTCAAGATAAATAAAAGTATTAAGGCAACGAAGTATATTGTGAATATCGTATTGAATTAATATCGAAGTAGAGAACTAGTGTGAAAGTTCTGATGTCAAGTTTATAGTGACATGAAAGTTTCGTTATATGAGAAGGAAATGCCGTGTATGCATTTATTATTGTAATGAGAGAGTATCAGCGAAGATATTAAGCTCTAATACGTAGTAGAAACGTATTATGGAGAATTGCATTTATATTGAAAGAAGTGGTAAGGCATTTTAGAGCAAAATCATTTTATGGAAGCTCTAATACGTAGTATAGAGGTGTAGAGGGTTGTGATGCATTATAGAGCAGTATTGTTGCAAGAAGAGTATAAGATCAAAGAATTAGTACTTAAATGACTTACAGGAGATTTGACAGGAGAGTCTTGGTGGAAAGAAGTAGTGAGGTGATTTTTTACTTTTGATTTGTTAATTTTATTAACATACAAGCTGTACCCGGCATGCGTTGCAATGCCAATCAAAGAAAGTGTTGGCGTTGAAATTCTGTTTTTTGAAGTGCTTTTGGATACACAACATGTTTTTCAATTTCCGTTAACTGCCCCTATGCTATCATAATATGGATTTTCTAATTTAGAATCAATCGTGGGAGCGTGCACAACAACTTTCAAATGTTTCATCGCAATCGGATGAATGGTATATGAACGTATACGGGATTTTGTATGAACGATTTGTGCGCTGTCACCCATTTGTTGATTCTACTCGTACGCTACCTATTGAGAAATGAATTTGCTAAGTCGAAACCCTACCCTGGCGTGTACACAATAACTCATCAAGGTTTCATCACAATCGAAGAAGGTTATATGAACGCATAGGGGATTTTGTTGAAACGCTTCGCGCGTCGTCGCCCATTTGTTGCATATACTCGTGCGCTACCAATTGTGAAATGGATTTATTAAGTCGAAACCCTTCCCTGGCGTGTACACAATAACTCATCAATGTTTCATCGCAATCGGATGAATGGTATATGCAGGTATACGGGGTTTTGTTTAAACGATTCGTGCGCTGTCACTCATCTGTTGAATCTACTCGTGCACTACCTATTGAGAAATGTATTACTAAGTCAAAGCCCTTCCCTGGCGTGTACACAATAACTCATCAAGGTTTCATCGCAATCGAAGAAGGTTATATGAACCCAATAGGGGATTTTGTTGAAACGCTTCGCGCGTCGGCACCCATTTGTTGCATCTACTCTTGCGCTACTTATTGTGAAATGGATTTACTAAGTCGAAACCCTTCCCTGGCGTGTACACAATAACTGATCAATGTTTCATCGCAATCGGATGAATAGTATATGAACGCATACCGGATTTTGTTTAAACGATTCGTGCCCCGTCACACATTTGTTGAATCTACTCGTGCGCTACCTACTGTAAAATGTATTTACTAAGTTAGAAACCGTCACGTAAGTGTCCACAACATCTCACCCAAGTTTCATTGCTATCGGACTAATGGGATATGAAGACATAGGGGAGTGTATTGAAACGCTCCGCGTGTCGTCGTTCATTTGTCGAATCTACTCGTGTGCTACCTGCTGTGAAATGTATTTACTAAGCGAGAAACCTTCCTTGGAGTGTCCACCATATTTCACCCAAGTTTCACCGCTAACGGCAGAATGGTATATGACCTTATACGGGACTTTGTTGAAACGCTTCGCGCGTCGTCCCTCATTTGTTGAATCTACTTGTGCGCTGCCTGATGTATAGTGGATTTACTAAGCCAGAAAGCTTCCATGAAGTGTACACAACATCTCACCCAAGTTTCATAACTATCGGACGAATGGTATATGAATGCATACGGGACATGGTTGAAACGCTTCGCGTGTCGTCGCTCATTTGTTGATTCTACTCTTGCGCTACTTATTGTAATATGGATGTACTCAGCCAGAAACCTTCCCTGGAGTGTACACAACATCTCACCCAAGTTTCATCGCAATCGGATGAATGGTATGTGAACGTATACGGGACGTTGTCGAAACGCTTCGCGCGTAGTCACTCATTTGTTGAATCTAAACGTGCGCTTCGTATTGTAAAATGGATTAACTAAGCCAGAAACCTTTCCTGGAGTGTACACAACAATTCACCAAACATTTATCACTGTCAGACGAATAGTATATGACCTTATACGGGACTTTGTTGAAACGCTTCGCGTGTCATCGCTCATTTTTTGAATCTACTGTTGCGCTACCTATTTTAAATGGATGTACTAAGCCAGAAACCTTCTCTGGAGTGCTGGAGTGTACACAACAGCACACCCAAGTTTCATCGCTATCGGATGAATGGTATATGACCTTATATGGGACTTTGTTGAAAAACTTCGCGCGTCGTCGCTCATTTGTTGATTCTGCTCCTGCTCTTCCTATTTTTAAAGGGATTTACTAAGCCAGAAACCTTCCCTGGAGTGCACACATCTCAGCCTAGTTTCATCGCTATCGGACGAATGGTATATGAACGCATACGTGACTTTGTTGAAATGCTTCGCGCGTCGTAGCTCATTTGTTGAATCTACTCGTGCGTTGCCTATTGTAAAGTGGATTTACTAAACCAGAAAATTTCCCTGAAGTGTACACAACATTTTACGCAAGTTTCATAGCTATCGGACGAATGGTATATGAATGCATACGGGACTTTTTTGAAACACTTTGCGTGTCGTCGCTCATTTGTTGAATCTACTCGTGCGCTACCAACTGTGAAATGTAATCACTAATTTTGAAACCTTCACGTAAGTGTATACAAGTAGGGGAGTAGTGACAGTTCCAAATAGTGTCATGGCCGCCGCGTGAGTCCAAGCCTATATCTCGCGAACCCATGGTCGGATGTTGACAAATGAGGTGTCGTTGAACTCGAGCTGACGTTCTCTTTCCTATGGACCATGTATTATATTTTTCAAAAATGATTTGAATTTTTTGTTTTCGAAAATAGGCGATAGTTTGAAAACCAAACAGGATAGAACGTTGTGCCATGGCTCAAACAAATTGTCTTTATAACCTTTATTTTTTGTAATAAAACTTTTTTATTTTTTATGTTTTTTTGAAAAAGTTCGAATTTTGAAAAGCCTATATTTTGGAAACTGTGAATTATACAAAAATGTTTATTTGACGTAAATGCAAGGTCCCTATGCCCCCTACCCCCAACATAAATTTCAAGTCTCTAGGATGAAAACCTGTAGTAGTGTGGTAACACGGGTCCTGCCCCACTTTTTTTTGAACCCTCCTCGTATCGGCCCCGAACCTGATATCTCGCTAACCAATGGTCGGATTTGAACATACAGGGTGTCCTAGCACTCGTAGTGACGCCCCCTACTTTCCTATAGGCTCTTTATTTAAATAAAAGACCAAAACTAAAAGGTCATTCGCTTTTAATATCTCGCGAACCAATCATGATAGAGGCGTGTACGAGGGGTCCAAGGACTTGGGCTGACGTCCTCTTTGCTATGGATCACTCGTTATATTTAAAAAAAAATTGGAAACTCGATTTTGGGGTAAACACGTGTTTTTTGTGATTTTTGCTGATATCTCACGGACCAATAACGCTAGAGACGTGTACGAGGTGTCCTAGGACTCGGGATAACGCCCCCTTTCAAATGTGGTAGGTATTTTTTCCAAAAAATAATTCATAAAGGGCCTAACGCCATACATGTTGAAAAAATTATTTTTTTTCTTTACCTGTTTATAATGTCCTTGAAGCGTGGTGGTTGAGAGAGACGATACTGCTGGGTGTGTTTGTGTCAATGAACCTGTCGCTAACCACAAGGACCATGCTTAATAGAACAATCGCTATTTCGGCGGGTCGGTGTATGACAGAGCGAACGTGCGTTTTTCTGATATTTTACCTTTAAAGTGTAAACGGTGATGAGAACTTGGTTTTATGTTGGTCGAAGCGAGTAGAGAAAACAAACTTGCCGAGGAGCAGGAGGTGAATGTCATTTGAGCTTATTGGAAGGCGTTGATCTGACTTGACAACAAGTGCAATGGAAAAATGACAATGACGCTTGAAGGTGAAATAATCTGACCATTGTGGTGGCAGGGAAGAGCGAAATGCATGTGAACACATGTGAAACCACATGAGGGCTAAACAAGTTACATCATGTTTTGCTTCGTACGTGACAAAATGTAAGTTGACGTGAAATTTGATCTGCCACAGGTGTTCACCTTGGACGTTATCTGTCCACGTGCATGATAACAGAATCTTCAAAGCGTGGGAATCGCTGAATCAGTAAAAAGTATGATGCAATTTGTGGGAATGATGTCACAACCAATAGATAGGCAAGAGCTGCGAACAGCAGTGGTGGGAGGTGGAAAGGGGGAGAGGGGGAGGTGGAAAGGGAAAGACAAACATGTATGAACATGCACGAAGCAAGGAGCGCTGTACACACAGAGCTATAGGAGGTGTACAACATGTGTGAATAAGAAGTACACAGGTTCACACAAACTGTAATTTATTGATCCAAGAATTAAACGTAGAGTTAAACCCTAACCATTTGACATATAGTTTATTTCCTTTTTGTTTCAACACTTTTTCCACAAGATAATGCTGAGGAAATGCTGTTTTCTGAAGTTCATGGAGATAAAATCTACCTTTTATGGGTTGGTGGTTGAGGTCTTGCAGTAAATAGGTGACTGGAGTGTCCAAGTTGACTTGACGAATTCGAAATAGTTCAGTCCCCCACTGAGGCGTGTAGCCCTTATTGAAAGCAGACTTAAATTTGCTCACACGAACAAAATTCCCAATTTTCAGTCGGTGACGTTTAGGATCGGCTGTTTTTATGGGGTTAAACAGTTTATCCAATCGCTGAATATTTTTGGTCACGAGGTGTGGCTTGGTCCCAATCGTTCTATGTTTGGTGTCATTGTAACGTGATACTAGCTCTGATAACATGTCCAACCAGCGATACGTGCCCTGAGCGGTAAACGCTTTCCACATATGGGTTTTCAATGCTCGGTTGAACCGCTCGACCACACTGGCTTTGAGATTGCTGTATGTGGTATAATGGTGAATATCCTTAGATTTGAGAAAACTCGAGAAATCCTTGTTGATTTTTTTTTCCCCTGGTCAGTTTGTAGCAGCTGAGGTTGACGTTTGGAGTGTTGAATAATATGTTTAAAGGCCTTGGTGACCAGTGGACCAGACTTGCGACGCACAGGTTCAACAAAGGCCATTTTGGAATAGACATCAATGACAGTCAACATATAGCGTACACCGTCGTTAACGCCAGCATAGGGTATCATTTCAACCAAGTCAGCCTGCCAAAGTTCATCCACACCTCGTGAAATCACCTTGAGTCGTGGATAGTGACGCCTAGCTGGGCGATGCAACTCGTGAGCAATACCCATTTTAATAGGTGAGGGCTTAAACAATAATTTTGGCATTTCGAAGTTCTTGTTCAATTTCTTGAATTTCCCAATCGTGACCGGTATGGCCAGCTTGACGTGAGGCATGCAGCAACTGTAGCCGCTGGACGAGCTTATTGGGATTGTGCCAGTAGGTAACATCCACAAGGGGTTTTAATGGTTTAAATGTCACTCACGAAGCGGATGCTTTACGACGAGTACTTTGACTGGTGGGAAACATTTTTGCAATGATGGTTTTATATTTTTGAGATATATTGGCATTCACTTGTTGCGTGGGATCATACTGTCTTTTGTGAGCATGGGTATCCAATAAAATGGATTTATATTTGTCAAGATCCTCTGGTGTATAATCATGGGAAGAGGGAGTCCGAGAAAAGAGCAGCTTTAACAGTCCTGGGGTTAATTTATAGTTGATGTTTTTAATGACAGCTTTAGTACGAACAAATTTAATGCATGAATAGCCAATTTTAAAACTATCATTCTCATAGCGAACACCATACGTGGTATCAGTGTTTCCAATAAATAGATCGGTGAAATAGGGTTCCAATGTTGATCCGTAATATTTTATTAAAATGGCTTTCAGTTGAGCTTTATGTTGAGGGGTGGCCAAGAGTTGTGAAAACGGAGACGCTCTGGAAGGGCAAGGTGTTTCGAACATGGCCAAGGATTTCTTTTTTCTCAAAAACTCTGCAAGGGGTGAGGACTTTTTTTGAGGCGTAAACACTTTTTCCTCCTCATCCTCAACTTCGCTAACACTAGTCAAATCTTCCTGTTCCTCTTCCTCTTCCTCAGGGTCCTCGTGCAGCGTCTGCGTGGCTTGTGAAACGCTGGGTAGCGTTTCAGATGGCTTGAAAGAGGGTTTCAACATGGCTTTTAGTGGAGGTGCTAAATGTTGCTGAATAAACAAAGCATGATTTGCACGTGATTGTTTCAATTGACGAAACTTTTGGCGAATAGTATTTTTTGCTCTAATAATATGCTTTTTCAATTGACTCTCTGCTAACGCCATGGTGTCTTGACAAATGACTTGAGAGGGATTGAGGCAGGGCCTTAAATAGCAATAAAATGATCAAACCCTAAGCGATACCGTCCTTGGTTGAGTTCACTTTGTTTGTCAATCACTAAACAGGCATGACGTTGAGTGTTCCAGCACTTGGCACACCATTCTGTAAACATTTGAAAGGTCATATCCGGATTCACATGTTCATTATAAATGTGACGACTGTTCCTCTTGTCCTGACGAAATAAAACAATGACATTGGCATTGTCACGCATCAACTGTTTGGACATTTTTGAATACGTTTGTCCAAGATAGAAGCAATCGATATGTTTGTGACGACCCATGCTGAAATAGCTTTGAATGATACCTTGACGTTCAGTGGATACATCATCGAAAATCATGAGTGAATCAGGCTTTACCTCATCCGGTGAAATTACATTTTCTTGCATGGAAAATGTAAAATAACCCATATTCTCTTTTTGTAATCCAGACATGACTTGATCCAGAAACACGTAGAGGGGTTGGTAGAGAGATTTTGCAAAAATATAAATATTTTGAAAACGCAGAACAATGGGCGCTGTAATGAGCGTCAGCAAAAGATTAGTCTTTCCACAGCCAGAAGGCCCCACAATGATGCAGCGAATGGAAGATGGAAACAGTGAACCATGGCGTTGTTCACGCGATGTGGGACAGAGATGGGAAACCATGTCCCCCACGGGGAATGACTCTTGCTGCTTAATAATCTTCATTTCAACTAAGGCTTAGACAGGCTAGCAGGCTGTCTATATACAGGACACCGAACCTTGTCATAGAAACAGTAGACTGGTACTACAGGTTGACGATGGATGTCTTTGGACGTGCGTTGATGGCCAAAGCTAGGCCTGTCCCCACACATGATCCTAAACAAGAAACAGATCCTGCTAATAAACACTATGTGGATAGGTCAGTAGTGCCACGCACAAAACAGGGAGATTATGACTTTAAGGGAAAGCGGTTAACCCATGTAAAACATCCTCAAGTGTCTACAGACGTTACTACGAAAAAGTATGTGGATAACAAAGTGTATGAGTTTTATGACAAAGTGCCTCAGCTTACGGTGAATGGCTATAGCGCTAATCACCATCGGATTATTCACGTGGAAGACCCGCAAGACGAAGACGATGTCTGTACCAAGCGTTACGTGACCTATGAAATGAAAAGGCTTTATAAATTTATCCCATGTGTATTTTAGTGTATCTGACAAATGAAAAACCTGTGAATGACAGAAACCATTCACCGCTAGTCCTTGATCAGCACTTGACCTATGTGCTTGCTTCAGGATTAAGCCACAATCGATTACACTATGATGGAACCATTCACATCAAATATGCCATACCTGATGAGAACCATTTACAAATAAAGATAAATGGTCATAGGATGTCAATCCATAACCATGGAATGGTCAATTCAGGTGACGAATTATCCTTTCATCTCATGTTGACATGGGATTAAAAGCAAGCGGGAAAAACCATAAACGATTTCCCGCTTTATGTAGAATTGGAATATACTGCCATGAAATAACCATCTGACGTTAGTTGTGACTTAAACTTCCTTGTGAAAGGTTGTTGGTCATTATCATCATGGTGAAACAAAGGTATGCAGTGAGAAAGACTAAAAAAAGGACTTTGTCCTTGGCAAAGCCTGGGCTTACGACATTCGTGGACAAGCCCTTGCGAAAGAAAAAAAGAAAAAATAATGTATTGACCATAAGGAAAGCCTTTCGAGCAGCACAGAGACATGTTATTCCAAAACGTCGGCGACAGGTTTCAAACCAAGGGCGAGTGATTCCCGTTCCCAAACGAGCGGGAATTTTACCTGCATTATTTGCCGGTTTGGCTGCTCTGGGTTCACTTTTGGGCGGTGCCAGTGCAGTGGCGAAAACCATTAAAGCCGCGCAGCAGGGCAAGCAAAAACTCAAAGAAAGTCAGCGACACAATGAAACGATGGAAGCGATTGCCATGGGGGCTAGAAATGCCAATTTAAAGCCAGTCTTTTATCAACAAGGATTTGGGATTTCACCATTTCGAAATATTAAAAAAAAAATTAACCTCAGCCATAGCGAGACATGCCCTGACGCACCAACAAGTGGAAAGCTATGCTAAACAACTGAAGCTTTCTCATTTTCGAGGTGTGTTTATGCGAAACCAATTACCCCCACGACCCTGGAAACAGGAATGTGCTGTTGTCAATTTGGATGATCACCGAGGACCAGGAACACATTATGTAGCTTATGTCAAAGAGGGATCCACTGTATGGTACTTTGACAGTTTTGGGAATTTGCCCCCGCCCATGGAACTAGTGACCTATTTTGGAAACGGGATCAAGATATATTATAATGTGAAACGAGAGCAAACGTTTAACAGCCAACAGTGTGGACGTTTGTGTTTAATTTTTTTATATAAGACGCAGCATAAGCTAAAACGCCACCAGTATGTCGGCAGAAAGTAAAACGTTTACAGTGCATGGACGTGGACCTGAAGTCAGCCTAGACTTTTACCCGCCTATCGAATTGAGTGAAAAACCCTATGGTTTAGGACTTGTTTCTCTTGAAACGTACAATCGAATATACAACATACGTGAAAATGTGAACAACAAGTTTTACTATGATGATTCTCTCCTCACCTTGAACTCTGGTGGATACACGATCGATGACATTTATGAACACATTTATGTGGTGTTGATCAATCAATATGGTTTAAAGTCATTTCTTGATCGAACGCACAAGTTTGAACTTGTAGGAAATACTAACACTCATCGCTGCAGTATTTTCTCTACCTTCAACATTGACTTTAAAACACGCCCCGATTCCATTGGTCCATTACTAGGATTTAAACCACGTCTGTTGGAGCCCAACAAAAAACATGTTTCGGACCATGAAGTGAAATTCATTGAGGACCATCATGTGTCGGTGACATGTAATATTATTAGCCAAGTGTACACCCATCAAGAACCATCGCATTCGCTTTATGACTTTATTGTGACATCGCCCAATGGGTATATTATTCGTGAAAACCCTCCAGTGGTGCTTTTTCATTCTGTGGCTGTCGATAGTATTAGTAATATAACATTAAGACTGATCAATAGAGATCAACAACTCATTGATCTAGATTCTGCCACACCAGTGACTTACAAGCTGGTGCTAAAGCCACTATGAAGTTTGTGTATAAAGCAACAACACCGTCTAGGAATGGTTTTAGTTGTTTGCCACGTGAATACACGTTAACATCTCAAGACAAGCAGATTTTACAGCATTTGGGTTACCACGTCAACCCTCATGATGAATTATATCCTAGAGATAGCGAACCGCATCGAGGAGCAACCAGGAGTGGTAAGAATTGATCTCCATTCCTATCAAGCTCAAACACCTGAACTCAGTAACAATGATGAAATTCCATTTGTTATCAACAACCAAGATATTTACACCCTACCGCATGAAAGTGTCATTCAGATTGAAGGTCGGCTCATCAAAACCGATGGCTCTACACCCACCACATCCAAGATGGCCAACCATGGTTTGGCCTTTCTGTTTTCTGAAGTGCGGTATGTCATTAACGATATCGTGGTGGAGAGCACTCGAAATGTGGGCATTTCCAGTGTCATGAAACTATACCCCTCTTATAGTGAGGAAGAAGGTAAAACTCTTTGCATGGCAGGTTGGTGTCCTGACTCGACCAATGACTGGATGGTACACACCGATGGGACCTTTACTGGATATTTACCTCTTAAACGGATTTTAGGCTTTGCCGAAGATCACCAACGCATTGTGGTCAACGCAAGGCAAGTGCTTTATCTAGTAAGAGACATGAGTGATAATAATGCACTCAAGGGAGCCGACAATGCCCCCATCGATTCAAAAATTCAACTACAACGCTTGCTAAGGAAAGTGCCTCATGTGACCCTTGAAGATAGCAAAAAACTGGACATACTCAAAATGGTAAAGAGAGATATGCCTCTACCCATGGAATTTAGAAGCTGGGCACTCCATGAGTATCCGCTATTGCCCACCACCAACACACACAGTTGGTATGTAAAAACAGCTCGCTATACAGAGAGACCTCTCTACCTGATCGTGGGTTTTCAAACGAATCGCAAGTTTCAACAAACCAAAGATGCCACGCAATTTGATCACCTGCAATTGAGAAATGCACGTCTTTTCCTCAACGGAGCCGTGTTTCCTATGAAGGACTGGATTTGGATTTTTCAAAAAATAAGTTTGTCCCCCTGTACGACTTTCTTTCTAAATTTCGATGGTCGTATTATCAAAAAGAGAACGGCCCCATGCTACTACCCCAAGCGTTTAAGGCAAGAGCGCCACTGATTGTCTTTGACTGTTCTTACCTGGAAGAGTCTGTCAAGCCATCCAATATCGACATTCGACTAGATTTTGAAACGCATGACAATGTACCAGCCATTACCACGGCCTACTGTTTGATTATTCATCACAAACAAGTCAACTATTATCCACTGTCCAACCAAGTGACGAGTGTATAAATAACAGCTCAACCCACGTCAAGCCGCTCAGTCATGTCTTGCTTTAAAGCCTCAAGAGACGTTACATCCATGAATTTAAACTCTGAGGAACAACGTTTCAAGACTTTTGCCACGTGGCCGGTGCCTTTCATAAACCCTCAAGCCTTGGCGGCCGCTGGATTCTACTATTTGAAAACAAGAGATGAAGTGAAATGTGCCTTATGTCCCATCATCATAGACCAATGGCAGGAGGGCGATGAACCCATGCAGGAACATCAGCGCTGGTCACCCGCCTGCCCCTACCTGTGCAGAATGGAAGTGGGAAATATACCCTGTCATTCAAGCTATCCCTCACTTGTGTCCCTGGGTAATGAAAAAAAAAACAAGTTACGATACGTGTGGACCGTATGGTATCCATGGTGCTTCGGTGAGCATCAAAAACGCCTAGTTTAGAGACATTGGGACATCATCGGTGTTATGGACGTTGCAAACACAAGAGACTATATTGTTGTATCAGTTGGTATCGTCCTTATCCCAAAATGACAAAAGCCTGTAAGACGTGTTATGATAATAAAATAATGTAATTCTTAAATTCTTATTTTTGCATGTCCCTCTGTCCTACCCTAACCTCAATTTGAAACTAGCATGGCAGGTAAGCCCATGCCATGATCACACTTTAGTGGTCGTTCGTCCGTCAGTCGTCAGTTGAACTTGGTCCAGGCAAGCGTCAATATGTTGCGCACACTCATTGTGGATTGCCAAGGGTTTAAAATTGGTGACAACAAATTTATATTTAAACAAGTGGCCATTATCGATTGTACCACGTTTTGGATATCGCAATCTACGCATTTGCTATTTAAATCGCCCCATGCTTTTGATTTTTTGTGTGAAAAAGACCGTAAACAAACCCAGTGGATTGAAAATCATAGGCAACTAGACTGAAATCAGGGAACCATTTCCTATAAATATTTGGACGTGGTCATGAAAGCACACTTGTCCTCGGCCAATGTGGTATTTGTGAAAGATAATGAAAAACGTCAATGGTTGCAACCATTTTTGGCGTCTTACTGCCAATGTATCGACCTCATGGAGTTGGGCTGCCCCTCCCTGCAAACGCTCATGGATACTTGTTCCTGTGGCAACATTACCCATACAGCCCTATCGCATGCGTGGCATCTCTTTCATTGGTTAACCACCCATGCCTGATGGGAGTTGTTAAACAAAATTATAACTCAAGATTTACCTGTGAATGACGCCAGTGAGATTTCTACAAGCGACGTGTAAACATCTACAGCTCGTGATACCATGGAGAAAGGCAATGCTACGGACAAAGCCATCGGCAAGTTCTTTGTGTGCAAAAAGAAACTAGACTGTTTTACCAAAGAGGAACTCTTGGCACTCCCCAAGTCGTTCATTTATTATGTGGCCGCCAACGCAGAGAAAGAAATCTGGCAACATGTACCAAAATCATTGACTCAAGACCCTGTGTTGAGTGAATTGCAACCCTGTACGGATTACGATCACCATAAGCAAGTGGCCATGGCAAAAATACCGTCTATGCGTCAGTGTGCGAATTGCCAGCTAGTGAAACTGTATCACGGTCATAAAAGTCCATGTAAAGACTTTGTTGAATCATTCCACGGGTGTCATGGCGAGAAAAAGCAACAACAACAACAACAAACACAAACATCGTCCACAGAGGAGGAGGAAGACCAAAACTTTTTACCATCGATGGAAAAGGATATGCCAGACCTGTACTGGCAGTGGCGTCATTGACAAAGTGATTCAATACCTACCTTTCGAAATCAATTTTCCAGGTTATCGTTTTTGCGGCCCTGGAACTCGTCTCGAAAAACGTTTACAACGTGGTGATGTACCCATTAGTCTTTTGGATCAAGCATGCAAGGAACATGACCTTTCTTATCGCCATAGTCATTCTGGTTTAAGACATGTGGCAGATAAATTGTTATTGAAGAAAGCTAAACAACGTTTCACATCCTGTGATGCCTCAGTGTGTGAAAGGATGGCAGCCCTGGTTGTCATGAGTACTATAAAAGGAAAGTTGATGATGCATGGACATAAACATTGAGGAGAGAGGAATTGGGATTTGTTTGTATTCTATTTTTCTTTTGTCAATTCACTATGACTATGAAATAAAAACAAAGGTTTACCAGAGCACGATGTTTTGTTATTTTTATTTTTTTGAAATCATGATGTTGATGGCTTATGTTTCATTTTACACATTTCACACATGATGAATTCACACACTGCCATTTGTCATTTTGCAATTTACAGATTTAAAAAAAGTTCGTTTCAAGTTTTGCGTTTTTGATGATATGGATTTTTTCAGTTTGTTGATGACACTTTTTAAACAATGTCCATTTGAAGTTTTTTAAATTATCAAATTTCACATATGGCCATTTCCAGTTTTTAAAAATGACCGTTTTAAGTTTTGCGTTTTTGGTGATATGGAAACATGGATTTTCCATTTTGCTGTTTTCACATTTTTCCATTTGGTGTATGTCGAAAGTTGAGATTTGACAATGATGTTGATGCAAGTGCATGACCATGACGATGCTGCAGTGAGTTTATGGGTGTTTGGAGAAACGTCGAGGTCTGCGACTACTGCAGGTAAGACTGTTTTTACAAAAATAATGTCTATTGTCTGCCACATTTCAATGAAAAAAAAACGAAACGATTGAAAACAAAATGAGTATATAGGTGACCGTTAACCCCCTCCCCACCCACCCACACTACCTTACTGTGTTTGCTCTGGTCATACATACACACCAGCTTTCTCTCTCTACTCATACATTCTCACCTGCCTTTGGGAACAAACACAACCACTTTATTTATTCCCAAAAGCACATTCTCGACATGCACACTCATCCCAAAAGAACTTTTTTAGTTTACCATTTTACCATTTCAAAAAAAGAAAAAAAGCTACTAAAAATCTTACTTATTTCATATTAAAAAAAACTACAACTTTGTACAGCTTTAAAAGAATCAACCTATTTACCAGTCATTTTTTTAAAATAAGGTTGCACACAACTTTTTTTAAAGAGCAAAAGGTCCAAGTGGGTTGCCACTATTTACAAAATCTACTATTTACAATGACAAAAAAAAACAATATTTACAAAATACTAAATCTACAAGTTACATAAAGCTATGTCCCTGAATGATTAAACAGTGAAATCACACCTCCTCCTCCTTGCGATCATAACCCCAGGGCAAGCTGGTGAGCAGGTCATCAGCCCACACACGTTTGTTATCCATGGAGGCGAGGGTGCGTTTTCTTTGTTCCACAAGATACAAATGATGGTTGCTGGATTGTATCCTGCACTGTGTGTGAGACATAGCTTTGCCAGTGTGTAAAACCGCTAGATAGTCATCAACACGTAGCGATTTTACCACTGGCCTACCTACACCTGTTGCTCTTTCGGCTTCCTTACAGTCGAGTGTGCGGTAAGCATACATTTTCGAAGCCAAACCTACGTATTCCGTCATAATGGAATCACCGCATTCATCTTTTAAAACACCCATTTCCTTCTTGTTTTTATGGGCAGCTGAAACACGTTGTCAGCGCTATAGCAAGAAGTGTCGAACCAGTCACTATGCCGCCTCATGACGTCATAGGGGTTGCAGTGACGAATGTGGTAAATGAATGAGTCCGTATCCATATACAAAAGAGAGACGTTCTCAAAATGGCGTTTGGCAAACTCATAGTGAAATCGATACATGACCGATTTGGAAAAGTCTAAAATGACTTGACCCAAGTAAATGGGTTTATCCATGGTCACGCTGGTCTTACTCATTTCAATAGTAGCCAAATCCTCATCGATAATTTTGATCGATTTGAAATTTGGCTTGGCAATGTACCGCCGGGCACCCCACAGCCCCTCCCAGACATTCACCAATTTAATGTCACGGTATTTGCGATCATTCTCCATAGACTTGCCATAGATGCAGTTGTTCATTAATTTAAAAAAATTAATTTCAAACTGCTGTGTTGCCATTTGTCGGTGCTCTGTGTTGAGTCTCATGTATGGCTCAAGCCATGCTTTTTCAGCAAAAGAAATACCCCTGTGGATTTTCTTCAACACCAAGCCTTGGGCGAGGCATTGCACCAACATTTGGATATGTAGCACATACCGATATTTATTGTAAAGTGTGCCCATGAGTTTTTCAATTTTCACTTTACTGTCAGGGGGGACCATTTGCTCAAGGCAGAATGGGAAATCGGCATGTTCATCATACAAGGATGAGGGATATTCAATATCCACTTCTAGCACATATCCACGGCCTGTTTCTTGGCTAGCCATGTTCACATCAAATTCTGACACTTGTTTGTCTGTCAGCCAACAAACTTCCCATAGAGCAAAGGCTGACTCATGGCGTAACCATACAAATTATTCACGTCATAGTACATTAAGTACGATTCTGGTTTGTCCGGTGAATAATCAGGCATGTAGACATTGTTCGCTTCGGCATGGCGGTGGTTAAGCGACACAAAGCCAACACGAATGCCCTTTCCAAAAAATAGAACCATGTCTACATCAGTGAGTAAATCCAATTCCTCTTGAGTGTATTTCAAAGCGGCATCGAACGAGAGCCCAGGACTCGTATAATAGTGAGCCGGGTCAAGACCGTAAATGTGTTGACACAAGTTACGGAATTTTTCAAACACATCAGTCAGCAGCAATACATCCAGTTTTAGGTAATGCAAAGCATATTCACTTAGCGTGTTCATGCCAAACACTCGTCAAACTTGACATGCATGTGCATAGTCTTCATCGGAAACGGTACTGCGTGTTAGTTTCGAGTAAAATTTCTCTTGTGGTGGGAGTTTTCTTTGCTTTAACACGTCCCAGCTATTGCAGAAATCATACGGGAATATACCTTTCCGAATGCACAATTGAAATTGCTCAGGATCATTAAAATGCATTCTAGTATTTTTAATTCATCCTCATTCAAGCCATTCACAAGGCTGTCTAGCGAGGATGCCATAAACTTAAAGGGATCCAAAAATCGAATGCTAAAGTCACCCAACCTCCATGTCAGGGCTGTAAAACGCTCATGGTTTTGGGGAATAATGGTAAACGGGCCCTTGTTGACATGGCCCAATTCACGAATCAAAAACTGAATGTCATAATTTGCCAGATTGTGGAAAAAGACACTGATGAAACGAGGAGCTGCAAAGTTCAAATTGCATTTACTATGCGCAGCTCCACGAAACTCCCCCGTAAAGTGCGAGTGATCACGAACGGTGTCTTCAGCACTGATCAGTGGCTTTTCGCTAGTATGGCATGTCGTGGCATGCTCATACCGGTGCTGCTGTTCTGGAGATAGGCTCATGGGTACTGGGTGGTCCAGTAATTCCTGTACATGGTCGGCCAACTTGACAAGTTCACCCAAGAACCATCTGGCACAATCTGGCCCCTCGCGGTATTTGTAAACGGATGGTGTGGGGTCATAGGCACACACCACATTAAATCCTATGGCAAAGGGTTCATGTTTTTGAATGGGTGTGGTTGAGCTAATGGTGGGATCTGGTTCACATCCCGCCATGGGTGTAGTGAGAGCTTCGAAATCTGCATATACCACATAGGGAACAGTGTCACGCTTATGAATGTCCTTAAAGTTTAACACAGCCTTGTCCCCTTGTGGCAATATCAATCTCACCGCTTCCTGAGAAACGCAATCTACCCTATGACGTTCCAAAAGCGTAAGAGTGGTAAAATATTGCAGGCATCGATCACAAATGTGCTTCTTACCATCATGTTTGGACATTTGACTGCTTAGCAATCTACTTAGGCTTTTAATGAGGCAATAGTGATTCACCTCTCCTACAGATAAATATAAAAGATGAATGTGATGTCGTTTCGGTTCTTTTGTGGCATAAAGAGGACCCACAATCTCATCACCATTAAGGCCATAGACCATGAACGAAAAGTCCTGGTTATCTTGTTCAAACCTATGGATCTCGGCTAAGTCCATAGGGAACGATACTCGAGTTAAATTTAAAGTTTGTTTTAATTCTTCAAACTTGGCCTTGTACTTTCCCGGCCAACAACCATTTT